>CM059976.1:54594896-56030323 GCA_030490835.1 Annona cherimola
AATTTCAGGTAGTTGTTTTGCAAAATTTCGGGTATGTGGGTGCATACAAAGATTAACTAGCTAATTTAGAACAACAAAACCAAATAAAAATAATGAAAGTATCTAAAAATAAAATTTAAAGCAACGTCGAAATCCCCGACAACGGCGCCAAAATACTTGTTCGCAATCTCACAGCAAGTACACGGGTCGTAGATTGTAATATATAAATTATCGATCCACAGGGAATTCGGGACTATAAATTTTTGCTTTTAAACGCTTTCGTGTCGGATATGGAGAAACTATAACAAATAAAATAGAAAAGTGGGGAGAAAATGCAATAAATGAAAGGAATAGGAAATAAACAAAATGGGAAGAGAAAATTGCAAATTTAAAAAAATATGAGTAGAGAAAATGAGAATGCGAGTATCAGGGTCTAGAATTTCACATGCATCTTTTGCAACGGGTAGTGGTATAATTATTTAATTTGGATATTGTTTGTTAAAGGAGAACAATCCCTAATTTATCCTTGCACCTTCCCTCAAAACCTACAAAGCGTATCCTAATTTTCTTAACCACCTATTCTCATGGGATTAAGTTATTTAGAATTCATTAAGTTTTGTGGGTTGTTCATGGAATTCCTCAAGGTTATCATGCATATTCTCATGGTCTTAGAATTTCAGGTTTAATATCTTGATTAAAATATATTAGGTTTCCACCTCTCGGTTCCATCACCTAATATATGAAATCATGCTAAAGTATGAGCCCATGTACAAAGCAAGCATAAAAATTATAAGATATTAAATTAACAACAATATCCATCATAAATAAATTAAAAATCCACACCACGCTACATTGTACACATGCTACGTCCTAAGCCCTAGATTTAGGATTTAGCCAAGCATATTTAAGTCCAAAATAAAATTAAAATGACAAGCCATCTTAAATAACACAATTAAAATTAAAAAGGGAAAAGATAGAAAAGCTTATTGGTTTGAAGCCCTGATGGTGTGTCGGCCGCTCCACGCAACTTGTAAGTCCGCCTTTTGCCCGTGCTCTCCACCTTGCTCTCTCTCTCTTTCTCTCTCAAAATTATGCTCTAATCTTCTTCTAAAATTCCCGCTAAAATATTTTGCAGTGGTATCCTTGCAGGGATTTTCTGTTGCTTGCTCCTCGAAATTTTTCTGCTGCGGAACGAACTCCTTAGAATATTCTGATGATGCCCTTTCTTTGCCCGTTGCTCCCCTTTTATAGATGCATACCTCAATTGTCGTGGGCCCCACTCATCAATTACTGTGGACCTCATTCATCAATTGTTGTGGATTTGTTGTGGAGTCCACCTGCATGATCACGTGATGAGCAAGGAAATTAAATGGGCATCTTATCTTGGTGGGGTCCATGCATGGGCAACTGGTTTTCACGTAAATTGCAATGGTTTGGATGACTTGAAAACATGAGGGATGGACGCCTAGAATTAAATAAATGGACGTTATATATATGTGGTTGCATTGGACAGATGAGGATGATTTGGACGGCTATTGCTTGGGCGGTGAATGGGTGGATTTTAAACATCCAAATCAACGGCTGGAATTAAAAGGGCTGGGCGGTAAATTTTGGCAGCTGCATGGATTTCTTTTCTTGTGGGTGAAATAAAATCTGGACGGTGGATTGGATGGATCCAAACAATGCTGATCACGTGATGGTGCTGGGAAATTAATGGGCTGCTGCACAAAATGAATTGACAGTTGCAATGGAAGTCATTTATGTGATCATGATGCTGCAAATTTTCAGATGCATTGTTTAAAAAATTAGTCACTTGAATGGGCAACTAGTGGGGTCCACCAATGACATGTGAATTTGCTGAATTTTACATGAATGTTGCTGGAAATTCTGGTCGTTGTATTGGTGGGCCATAGATGGAGCTGCATTGCTTTATTATTCATGTGAATGGGGATTTATGCAATGGGCATTTGCTGCTTTGGTGGGCCACACATTCAGCTTGTCCACGTGATATGCTGCTGGTGGGATGATTTGATATTAAATTATGTGGACAGTTGGAAAACATTGCTGCTGATTTATGAACGTGGGGTCCATCAAAATGCTGCTGTTGTTGAATATTCAATAGGTAGCATGGGCAAAATAGAAATTCACGTGAATTTGCTGAATTGCTGGATTTTCAGATGCAATGCTTTAAAATCATGCTTACGTGAATGGGCATAAAATAAATGGGAAGCTTTATGATGGACGACTGGATTTTAATGAGTGGAAATGGCATCCAATACATGATAAATGGGATGCAGATGGACGTGAATCTTGCTGGAAAATAAAGAGAGTGCTACAATAGAATTTCACGTGAGCAGATAGTGGGCGCTGTGGACAACTTATTTTCGTGATGGGCAGCTGGAATATGACGTGGACAGCTTGGTGATGGTTGGGATTAATGGACGGTTTGATGTGTTGGAGAAATGGGCAGCTGAATTCTTGGCCATTGGACGTGATCATGTGTATTTTTTAAATGCAATGGACGGTGGAGATTTGTTTGATTGGCCAGTGATGAAATGGATGGCTTGGATTTTTTTTCATGTGGGACCCACTTGGTGCAACTTGTTTTCCCTGCATAAAAAAATATTTAAATCATTAATTCATCAAAATTATTAGTAGGTTATTATTATAAAAATTATTTCAAACCCATTTAGTAACAAATAAAATGTAATTTCAAACCAAAAGATTATAAAATTGTGTAAATTGCTCGAAATTAATATTTAATACCCAAAAGTTGCAAAATCACATTTTAAACCAAATTTCATATTAATTTCAATTAATTACCCACCAATTTGGTATAAAATGTCTATAAAATATAATACTAATTTCTGATTATTAGAAATTAGAAGGGTAAAAGCATTTGTATAAAAGTGGAAACAAGGGGCTGTTTGGACATTACATGGTGGACACCTTGGGAGAAAAGAAAGAAAATTTTTAAGTGTCTAGCAAGGGACGTTCCTAAGCAAGAAAAAAGGAAGGAAAAGGGAAGAAAAAAGAGGAAAAGAAGGAAAGAAAGAGAAGGAACCAAACTAGGCAAGGTGGGAGCCTAACCACAGAAGTTCAAGTAGGTATTAAACCAAGTTTGGTTTATTAACCTCCAAGTTTTCTAGCTCAATTCATGGGTCATAAATTTGATCCATTATAAACCCTAGATGTTAATTTACGAAGCCCTTTATCGGGTTACTAAATTCTAAATGAATGAAAAGATTCAATTAAAGCATTCAAGGAAGTTATGTATGGTTTTAGGGTTGTTTACAATATGTTCACCATATTGGAAATTTTATTTAATTCCATTTAATGTTGCTATTTTGAGCTTATGTTATAAATGGATTATGTGAATAATTTTCATGATTAATATATGTTAAACTAAGCATGTTTGATGGACCTTAGAAGGGTGAAATATGAAGTTGACAACTTAATGAAAATTCTACTCATTTGAGGTGGAATTGGTGCCTGATTTAAACAACCTAATATGTGGGTGATTATGATGGTAAAATACCCTAAATATGGGGTAGTGTGGACGTCTAAAGGGTGAAAATGGAAGGGCAAAAATCTATTTTGTATTGCCATAGTGATGTGGACGTCCAAAGTGGAAGAAATGGGAAGGAAAGTTGCTCTTTTGGGTTTCCATGATTATACTCTAAATTATGTGCAAAATGAATGCTTAAACTAAGCAAAAATGGAAGGCAAAATTCTATTTCGTATAAACTTGATCAACACATAATATGTGTAACTAGGAGAGTGCACATGAAGGGTATAGTGGCAAGAATAGGAAATGACCACGTATGATTTGCTAAAATGCAAAAATAAAAGAAAACGTGGCAAAATGAGAAAAGAGAGGGCTGTTTTGAGAAAATTATAAAATCTCAAAATTTTGGGATTAAAATTTGTAGCCCTAACTCATAAGTAAGTGCTCAAATGAGTACCAATGTGAGAAATATAAAGAATGAGTGTTAAATGATAAATGGGAGGTAATAAACTTCCATATGTTGAGCTAAATGAATGGTTATAATGAATGTGAAAATTTACCCTAAATAAGGGTATTTAAAATGAAAGGAATGGGTGCTATGGAAGCACAAGTTATGCCAATGTATGAATTGATAAAACAGGCACCCAACTCGAAAGACAAGTGGGTTATGTAAGTTGATGAAAATCATGTGGGTTGGAAAATTATATGATGTGCAAGTGTATGAAATTATGTTTATGAATGCAATGTCATTCTTATATGTATAGGCAAAGATAAAGAAATGATTGAGGAAGGAAACTAAAGTAAATTCAAGTAAGCAAGAAGAATTTGAAAACTTGCTTTCTCAAAATGTTCATAATATGTTGCAAATTGATATTTAAATGCTTTGAAATATATCTTGCAAGTGGATGTTTAAATGCTTTTGGAATTATTTAAGGATGGTCATCCCTATAACTCTTGCAAATAGACTTGTACAATATTTTATTAAATGATGTCGAGAAATTATGGCTCAAATGCTTACTCATGAAAATCGTACTAGTATATCTATGTTCATGGTGCACAAGGTACTAGGTCTACTTTAGAGGTGTAAGCAGACCGATTGTCCTCCTTTAGTATGACCAAGTCGCTAAAATAGGCCAAAGGCCAGCGGCGCCCTCCCTGAGATGGGAGCAGGATGATGGGATGGTAACCTAGCTAGCATACCATCATATGATATTCGTGTTTATGATGATAATAATGCATTGAATTATTCATGATATACCCATATTGGATATGATGTTGCAATATTCATGATATACCCACGAGTGGATATGATGTTGGTTTCAAAACTATTTATTCAAAAGTAAACTTTACTTGAAAATTTATTGCCTGAAAACTATGTAGCTTGCTTACTGAGTTAATACTCACGATTTATTTTCCAAACTCTAAGATAGGTGTAAGGTTAGCTATAGAGGAGAAGCACAGGTTTATATGAAGAATAGTGTTTTATGGGATGAATGGTGCAAATTGTTGCATCTATATGGATTATACACTGTTGTTGTGTGATGTGGATTGGAATGAGTCAAATTGTTGAAAAAAATGATTATGTGTAATGTATGTGTATTTAAAACATGATTCGGATGTTATGAAGTTTTATGTTATATGATGGAACATGATGTGCTAAAAATAAATGTTCTATGTGTAAATTAGGGCTTGATGATGGCCAAGATGGGCAAATTGGTGCAAAAAGGACTAAGTGCCATGTGATAAATTCTTATAAAGTGAATTATTAATACATGTACGTGTTATAAACCTGCTATGTGACAGGGCAACAATCCTACTCACGTTTACCAAAAAATAAATGATTCCGGAGTAAGGCTCATGTTGTGATGCTTAGGTTGTGGAGCCATAGAGCTTGGTATCAGAGCACGGATTGGTAAATAGGCGTAGAAAATTTACTAATTAGGAAGATAGATTGAAATTGATGAAACATTTGTGATTATATATTGATTGCTATGCTATGTGAAGATGACGTATATTATGATGATTGTAAAATATAACTAACTTGTTATATTTTAAAATATAAATGGCGGACAAAGGGAAAGACATAATGAGTCCTGAGGAGTTGAGGAGGGAGATGCAGGAGGAGGAGAAAAGATGTAGAATAGAAGAGAATGTCCATAGATGGTAGGCATCCCAGTAGGGTGTAATGTATAGCAAACCCGTCCCTCCAGTTATCACCTCATATACCATCCACTGCCCATCAAGAAGGAAAATGACATTGAACCCTATCTACATCCCATGCAGCATGGGTATAATCCAGGAGAGTACACCAGCAGGGCTCCTAGAACTGAAGTCATCTTAACTCCTCGGCCTGACCCACGGCCATTTCCATCTATACCTACCATCAAGTTAATGCTAGGGAGCTACAGGCCTTTTAGGATCAGATACCCGCTCTATACTATGGTGCCCCCAACCCAAGACGTTACATCCTTACTCCAAGACCTTATCGATTGGTAAATGTGAATCAAGATTGTTGCCCTGATCACGTGGCGGGTTCTTAATTGGATCTCATCCAAATTTTTTTTCGTTTCATTTCTTTTTTTTCATCATTTCATTCATATCATAAGTAATGATACACTTGTAGTCAATAGTGTTGGAAACAATGTTTAAAACAATAAAAATTGACCAAATCTTGAGTTTCGATGATTAACAAGAACTAATTTGAGTATATAAAAGGTACTAATGTGTTTGATAAATGTTTAAGGAAAGCAAAGAGGTCAAGTCGATCTTCAAGTCGACTTGGACTTCGACTTGGGTGAAGTCGATCCCAAAGTCGACTCAAAAATCGACTTGAGAATGAATCCCAAAAGGCAACAGGTGAAGTCGCAGGTCAAGTCGACTCCACTTGCGACTTAGGAAGTCAAGTCGCATACGAAGTTGACTCCAGAATCGACTTCAAACAAAAGAAAATGTCCAGCGTTGATTTTGGGGGACGAAGCTGCCCAAGTCGCAAACGAAGTCGACTCCAGGTGCGACTTGGGTCAAGTCGCAGACAAGGTCGACTCCAACTTCGACTTGAGGATTTTAGACTTGAAGATTGAAGTTTCAAGTTTATTCCAAGGATCATATTGAACTTGTTCAAACCCAAATGAGATGAAAAGTTCATTCACAAGGAAACAAATTAAGATTCTTGAAGATCAAAGCTAAGATTCATATTCAATGTTGAAATCAAGTCTATCAAGCCAAGGCAAATGTTCAAGCTTATTCAAATAAGGCAACACCCAAGTTATGGAGACCAAGTGAGTCCAAGACTAAGCAAGGAACAAGCATATATCATGCAAGGACTCTAACAGCTCAAAAGCTTTGCAAGGATCAAGCCGAATCTTGAAGAACAAAGCAGCTTCAGCAAAACCCGAGCCAAGTCGCAGGCTAAGTCGACTTCAGATTCGACTTGAGTCGAAGTCTGAAACCAAGTCGACTAAAACTCAGACTTGGGAAATTGGAGGAACTGGAGTCGCAGACGAAGTCGACTCCAGATGCGACTTGGGTTGCCAAGTCGCAAGCCAAGTCGACTCCATCTTCGACTTGGGTATAACGTTCAAATTTTCGAACGTTGGAGTTCATTTATTGCACGCCAACTACTTCTACAACGTTCATATTTTCCTCAATCTATAAAAGGACATTCAAATGAACGTGAGAAGAACAAGAGACACTACTCTAAAGATCAAAGAAAGAAAAGAAGTGCAAGAAAGACTTTCAAATATCTTTTCTCCATATTTGAGTGTTTCTAAGGAAGAAAGAGCTTCAAACTGCAAGTTGCTTCAACAATCATCATTCAAGCTATTTCTGATTTCTTCCTTGAGCTCAAAACTGCCTACACAAATCTGTAAAGTGTAGTTTTTATTCATTTCTTTATTTGGTTGTATAAATCTTGATTTAGCTTGAGTAGCTAAGATCAAGTGTATGCAAAGTAGGGTGTGATTGGAGTGAGACTCATCACCTACTTGTGCAAGTGATTGTATATGCCCCCTAGAGCTTTGAATCTAGAAGAGAGCAAGTGGCTCTAGTTGTGTATGCCCCCTAGAGCTTTGAATCTAGAAGAGAGCGGTGACTCTAAGTGTATTCTTGGAATACATAGTGGAACCCAAGTCACAACGGAGTGTGAGCTTGGAAGAGTGGAGTAGGGAAGGTTTGCCCGAACCACTATAAATCTTGTGTTCTACTTATTTTTTCTGCTTTATCTTATTTGCTCTCCATTCGCTTAAAAAGGGGATTAACTTTTTCAAGGGGTTAAGATTTTTAAGTTTACAAAAGAAATTTTAAAGAACCCAATTCACCCCTCCCCTCTTGGGTTAGGCCATCAACTCGGGACCAACAAGTGGTATCAGAGCAGGTCTTTGAGTTTATCAAAGAGATCTTATTGAAATGGCATCCCAATCTACTTCCGTTCCCGCATTTGCTGAAGGCCAATCCTTTACAAGGCCACCGTTGTTTGATGGGAACAATTTTGGATATTGGAAGCTTCGTATGAAGCAACTCATCATGGCTACCGATATGGACTCTTGGATTGCTATCCAAGATGGAGTAATACTGCCTACCGATGAACGAGCTTCCAAATGGACCGATGAGGAAGTAAGAATAGTGAAGAGCAATGCCAAAGCTATGAACTCCTTATTTTGTGCTCTCACTGCTTTCGAGTATGATAGAGTATCCTCTTGCTTAACCGCCAAAGAGATATGGGATACACTAATCTCTATCTACGAAGGAACTTCTCAAGTCCAAGGGACGAGAATGAATATTTTGATTGGAGAACTAGAGAACTTTAGAATGCTAGAAACAGAAAATATTTCTGAAATGTTTGCTAGATTCTCTAAGATTACTAATGCTTTAAAAGGTCTTGGAAAAGCAATATCTGAATCTGAGCAGGTCATGAAGATTTTAAGAGCTCTACCCGAATCATGGACTCCAAAGATCACTGCAATTGAAGAAGCCAAAGACCTCAACACGCTGAAGCTTGAAAACTTAATTAGCTCACTTATGTCACATGAGCTAATTAAGAAAAGGAATGAAGATCAACACAGGGGCAAAAGAGCAATTGCCTTAAAAGCCGCACAAGACACCGATGACACATCTTCTTCTCAAAATGACGACGAGATTGCTCTACTCACAAAACGATTCAGAAAATTTGTGAGGAAAGGCAAAAATTTCAGAAGCTTCAAAGAAAAAACTCCCCAAGAGAAGAAGAAAGAATCAACCAAGTGCTACCGATGCGGCGGTTCGGGACATATGCAGGCTCAATGTCCAACTCCCGAAGAAAACAAGGCAAAAGAACAAAGAAAGGATCGAGGGAACAATAGAAGATTCCAGAAATACAAAGGAAGAGGCATGTACGTAAATGATGAAGAATCTACGACGAGTAGCTTCTCAACCGATGACATAGAGGCGGAAGAATGTGCAAGAATTTGCTGCATGGCACAAATCGAGCAAGGAGAACAAATTACCTCAACAAAAGACACAAGCAATGAAGAGGTAAGTTCCAAACTCTCCCTTTCTAATTCAAGTTATTCTTCCTCTCATGAATGCCTCAAATGTACTGAATTAGATGAACTACAAACTGCATATGATTCATTATATGAAGAAATGAAGAAATTAGGAAGCAAGTTTACAATTAAGAAGAGACAATGTGATGCAACAATAATTGTAAATGGTAAACTTGCAGAAAGATTAGTCAAATTGAAAGATGAAACTGAATTGCTGAAAATGGAGAACAAATCATTAAATGAATCATTAGCTAAGTTCTCTAATCCAGGAGAAAATGTTAAAATGTTTCTGAATATGACCTCCCAAACACATAAAAGAGGTCTTGGGTATCATACATTTGAGCAAGGAGAAAGTAGCAAATCAAATGAACAAATACTTGAGAAAAATCAAACTAAAAATACATCTATATACAAGCCACAAAAGAAAAATTTTAAGTGGACTAGAAGACCAATGATTGAACCTTTGCATGCTTGGAGACCTACTCCAAGATTACCTTTGGCTTGTAATTTCTGCAATAAGATGGGTCATAAAACTTACAAATGTAATTTTAAGAAACTATATGACCATGGTGTTAAATTAGTTTGGGTTCCAAGAAACACAAGATTTGGGCTTTCAAAGTTAGATCAACTTAGATTAGATTCTATTACTAACCCAAATGGACCCATAAAATGGGTACCAAAAAGATAAGATTTATTTCCTTATTTTTCAGACATGTTTTAAGGCAAAGGCAAACAATGAATGGTTCATGGATAGCGGTTGTTCAAGGCATATGACCGGTGAAAGAAGTTTGTTTCATAAACTTAAGCCTTGCAACGATGGAATGGTTGCCTTTGGAAATAATGAAAAAGGTAAAATTAAAGGTAAAGGAAATATACTTAGTACCTCAAATGCATGCATGGAAGATGTTTTGTTTGTTGAAGGACTCAAACACAATTTAATGAGTATTAGCCAATTATGTGATAAAGGATATAAAGTTGTGTTTGAATCATCTATATGTAATGTATTTGATGGAGAACATATCATGTTTAGTGGTAAACGACATGGAAATGTTTATTTGGTTTCACTTGATGAATTGAATGGTCAATGTCTTATGGGCATTGATAATGATCCATGGGTTTGGCATAAAAGGCTTGGACATGTAAACATGGGAAATATAAAGACCCTTTGGAAAAAGAATTTGGTAGAAGGATTACCAAAGTTGAAATATGACAAAGACAAAATTTGCAAGGCATGTCAATTATCAAAACAACCCAAGATGCCTTTCTCTACCAAAAAGGAAATTTCCACCACAAAGCCACTTGAATTACTACATATGGATCTATACGGGCCATCCGACATTCTAACCATTGGTGGAAAGAAATATGTATTTGTCATAGTTGATGGTTTTTCAAGATTCACTTGGATAATTCTCTTAGCTAGTAAAGATGAAGCCTTCTCTATGTTTGCAACTTTTGTGAATTTGGTGCAAAATGAAAAACAGAGTACTATTGTGACCATAAGAAGCGATCATGGTGGCGAATTCGAAAACAAACGATTCATGGAATTTTGTAATGAAAAAGGAATTCACCACACATTTTCTGCACCAAGAACTCCACAACAAAATGGAGTAGTTGAAAGGAAAAATAGAACTATACAAGAGATGGCTAGAACTATGCTAAATGAGAACAATCTATCCAAGAAATTTTGGGGTGAAGCTGTGAGTACAGCTTGTCATGTTTTGAATCGTGTTACCATTCGAGCAATCTTGAAAAAGACTCCATATGAACTTTGGAAAGGAAGGAAACCAAATATATCTTATTTTCATGTTTTTGGATGTACATGTTATGTTTTAAACAATGGAAAAGTCAACTTGGGAAAATTAGATGCCAAAAGTGATGAGGCTATATTCCTTGGTTATTCATCAAATAGCAAAGCATATAGAGTATTCAATAAACGAAATCAAGTTGTAGAAGAATCCATACATGTTGTATTTGATGAATTTAACCAAACTCCGAGAAAGGAGGATGAACTAAGTGATGCAGATGAGACGAAAGGCAAAGAACAACCAAAGGAACTCGAGCTCAAGCCAGAAAATCCAGAGGAAGAAGAGGTAAGTGAAGGTAATAACTCTTACAAACCTCCAACTGATTTAAAGTTTATAAATGCCCATCCAATTGAACAAGTTATTGGAAACATATATGAAGGAGTAAAAACTAGAAGATCAAAACAAAACGTTTATGGCCAATATGCGTTTGTATCGAAAATTGAACCAAATACCATTGAACAAGCTCTTAATGATGAAAATTGGGTTATTTCAATGCAAGAAGAGCTAAATCAATTCGAAAGAAACAATGTATGGCATTTAGTTCCTAGACCAAACAATCATACAGTCATTGGTACAAAATGGGTATTTAGGAACAAATTAGACGAAAGCGGTCTTGTAATTAGAAACAAGGCAAGATTAGTAGCCAAAGGGTATTCCCAAGAAGAAGGAATTGATTTTGAAGAATCATATGCACCCGTGGCTAGATTAGAAGCCATACGCATCCTACTAGCATTTGCTTCTCATATGAACTTCAAATTGTTTCAAATGGATGTAAAAAGCGCATTTTTGAATGGTTATTTGAATGAAGAAGTATATGTTGAACAACCCCCTGGTTTTGAAGAAAAGGATCAATCAAAGTATGTTTATAAATTAACCAAAGCGTTATATGGACTAAAACAAGCACCAAGAGCTTGGTACGAAAGGTTAAATAGTTTCTTGATTGATCATGAGTTTCAAAGAGGGAAAGTAGACACTACTTTGTTCATTAAGTACAAAAATAAAAATATTTTGATTGTACAAATTTATGTGGATGACATAATATTTGGTGCTACTGACGAAAAACTTTGTCAAGAGTTTTCTAAGATAATGCAGAGCGAATTCGAAATGAGCATGATGGGAGAATTAAATTTCTTCCTTGGACTGCAAATCAAGCAACAAAGTGAAGGAATATTTTTGAACCAGTCCAAGTATGTCAAAGAAATGCTCAAGAGATTCGGAATGCAGAATAGCAAAGGGGAAAACACTCCAATGAGCTCTACAATCAAGATCGACACGGACGAAAACGGTAAAAGTATCGATCAAAAGCTCTATAGAAGCATGATTGGATCCTTGTTATATTTAACTGCTTCTAGACCCGATATCTTATTTAGTGTTTGTATGTGCTCTAGATTTCAAGCATGTCCCAAAGAATCACACCTACTTGCTGTAAAAAGAATTTTTAAATATTTGATAAAAACTACAAACCTTGGACTATGGTATCCAAAGGGGTCAACCTTTGATCTAATCGGCTATTCGGATGCAGACTTTGCCGGATATAAAGTAGATAGAAAAAGTACCAGTGGAACTTGTCAATTTCTTGGACATATGCTAGTTTCATGGCATTCAAGAAAACAAACAAGTGTTGCACTATCTACTGCGGAAGCCGAGTACATAGCCGCCGGTAGTTGTTGTGCCCAACTACTTTGGATGAAACAACAGTTGAAAGACTATGGTATTGATTATGTTGATATTCCTATTAGATGTGATAATACAAGTGCAATTTGTTTGACTAAAAATCCAGTCTTGCATTCTAGAACCAAACATATTGATGTAAGACATCACTTTATTCGTGAGCATGTTGAGAATCATGATGTATGCTTAGAATATGTGAAAACAGAAGACCAAATTGCTGATATCTTTACCAAACCATTAGCCAAAGAATCATTTTATAAAATTAGGAATGATATGGGGATGATAGAGCTAAATTAGGAAAAATAAAACAAGAAACCAAAATTTGAAAAGGCAAAACTGATGGGTCAAGTCGACTCCATGGGAGCCAAGTCGACTCCGCCAAGTCGACTTGGGAAAGTGAAGTCGACTCCGCTTCAGGAGCGAAGTCGACTCCACAGGAGCGAAGTCGACTCCGCTTCAATAACGAAGTCGACTCCGAGGGACCGAAGTCGACTTCGCCTAGGGCAAAGTCGACTCCGCGCGCGACCGTCCGACTTCCGCGAACTTCTCCCTTTTCTTCTCTTTCTTCTTCCTTTCCTCCCATTTTTCCTCCGAATCCTCTGTTTTTTTCTCTCTCTCTCTCTCTCGGCGACAGTTTTCTCCCCCTCCGGCGATCCGCTGTCACTCCCGGCAAGCCGCTGTCTCTCCATCTTCCACGATTTCACACCCTTGGCTCTCACTCTCTCTCTTTAAGCTCTCCCTCTCACAGCTCTAAAGCATTCTCTATTTCATATTCTTCAGTCACTAAAATTCCAATTTCAATGGCTCCAAAAGCTAAAACTCCTAAACTAGCAGTCAAAAAGCCAAGCCAACGGCCAGTGCCTAGGCCATCCCAATCTTCCACAGAGGAAGATATTCCTAGAAGAGCAAGGACTCCATCCAAACGAGTTAGAGAGGAACCATCAACCTCGACGGGTAGACGGGTTCGATTCCAGACAACAACCCAGTCAACTGATAGAGCCCCACGGTCAGAAAGCCAACCTGAAAGCTCGTATTCTTCAAGGATTCCTATCAAGAAGGGGCAAGTTCTAAAAATGCCCACTACTTATTTCAGGACAGAGCTACAGCATAGTCGCTTCTACAGAAACTTCTATGAACGAAAGGTATTCATTCCTAAGATCATAGATTTCAAGTTCCTCAACGACTATGAGTTCGACATAGAAGAGTTGTTGGATTTCCAAGGATGGATACAACTATTCAAATCCGATGAACGGATCTATCCTGATCTCACAAGACAGTTTTATTATTTATGGGACAACACCAAGTTTTGCACTTATGTCAAAGGCACTGAAATAAATTTTGGGAGTAGCAACTATCCAGATCAAGATGAAGCCTTGAGAAGAATTGGAAATATTCTTCAAGTACCTTTTGATGAAGAGAGGCTTCCCAAGGATCTGACTATGGACAAGATCTACAATGAGTTAACCAAAAGCAACAAGTACCATGCAGGCACCAAATTCCTACATTACATGGATCTTTCTCCCAGACTCAGGGTTATCCGTCTATTGATCGCCCACTGTATTTTGCCAAAAGGAGGCGGAAGGAATCAATTGAATCCACAAGAAGCAATGATCTTGTGGAAATTAGTGAACAAAGTCAAGATCAGTCTTCCCAGACTATTCCTAGAAGCCTTAGCATCCAGGAAAGACAATCCGAGAGGCGTGTTACCTTATGGATCTTGGATCACCAAGATTTTTGAGCGGGTTGAGCTCGACATTGACGGGGAACCATTTGAAGTCCCCAAGACGACCAACGCTATCAACAAGGCTTTGCTCCAACGCATGAAAATCAATTTGGAGCAGTTTAGGGATGATCGCATCCGAGAGAAGCTTGGCGAGCCAGTCCGAGAACAAGAGGACAATGCACAAGCTGAGGGGGAGCAAGCTCCCGAGGCATCGCCTGAACGGCCTGCATCTCCTCTGTCACACGGATCACATTCTCCTCAAGGATCCGTTGCACCCGAACGCGTGCCGCCTACTTCAGATCAAATGGCTACACTTCAAAGCCTCAAAAACGAGATCTTGGAAGCTATGGGTCATCAAGAAGATAGGATGACTAGCCTAGTGACCGGTGTGCTGAATGCTATCACTGATATGCATTCCCGACAAGATCACATGGATCGGGAACTGCGTACCATCAAATATCACCTCGCCTCCGGACGTCACAAGAAGAGGCCTATGCCCGAACTCGATCCATACGAATCGGGTTCAGTTCATAAAGCAGCATCTCCCAATCATGATATCTCCATCTACTCATCTGCCCAAAATCGTCCCATCAAACCAATCTTATATCCGATCTCTCAATTTCAATTCACAAAATCATTAAAAGTTGATCGATTTTTGATAGTTTGACAAAAAGGGGGAGATAGAATAGGTGAGTTGAGTCAAATTTTCTTTTGGGTTGGGTAGTTTTGTATCTAGGTTTCATTTTTGTTTTGTGTTGCATGAAACTTGATACATATATATGCTATTGATGAATGTTATGTTTGCTTAATATGTTATAAAGTATTCAACATGATTTGCTTGAAAATGATTTGCTTGAAAGGTATCCAATATGCCAAAATGATATAATAGTTGAAATTTCAAAAAGCTCTGACCTATATGACAAATGCTCTGTCTTTCAAAAAGACATATGAACATGATTAATGTTTGAAAGGTATCAACTCAAATGAAGTTTTGTCAATCATCAAAAAGGGGGAGATTGTTGGAAACAATGTTTAAAACAATAAAAATTGACCAAATCTTGAGTTTTGATGATTAACAAGAACTAATTTGAGTATATAAAAGGTACTAATGTGTTTGATAAATGTTTAAGGAAAGCAAAGAGGTCAAGTCGATCTTCAAGTCGACTTGGACTTCGACTTGGGTGAAGTCGATCCCAAAGTCGACTCAAAAATCGACTTGAGAATGAATCCCAAAAGGCAACAGGTGAAGTCGCAGGTCAAGTCGACTCCACTTGCGACTTAGGAAGTCAAGTCGCATACGAAGTCGACTCCAGAATCGACTTCAAACAAAAGAAAATGTCCAGCGTTGATTTTGGGGGACGAAGCTGCCCAAGTCGCAAACGAAGTCGACTCCAGGTGCGACTTGGGTCAAGTCGCAGACAAGGTCGACTCCAACTTCGACTTGAGGATTTTAGACTTGAAGATTGAAGTTTCAAGTTTATTCCAAGGATCATATTGAACTTGTTCAAACCCAAATGAGATGAAAAGTTCATTCACAAGGAAACAAATTAAGATTCTTGAAGATCAAAGCTAAGATTCATATTCAATGTTGAAATCAAGTCTATCAAGCCAAGGCAAATGTTCAAGCTTATTCAAATAAGGCAACACCCAAGTTATGGAGACCAAGTGAGTCCAAGACTAAGCAAGGAACAAGCATATATCATGCAAGGACTCTAACAGCTCAAAAGCTTTGCAAGGATCAAGCCGAATCTTGAAGAACAAAGCAGCTTCAGCAAAACCCGAGCCAAGTCGCAGGCTAAGTCGACTTCAGATTCGACTTGAGTCGAAGTCTGAAACCAAGTCGACTAAAACTCAGACTTGGGAAATTGGAGGAACTGGAGTCGCAGACGAAGTCGACTCCAGATGCGACTTGGGTTGCCAAGTCGCAAGCCAAGTCGACTCCATCTTCGACTTGGGTATAACGTTCAAATTTTCGAACGTTGGAGTTCATTTATTGCACGCCAACTACTTCTACAACGTTCATATTTTCCTCAATCTATAAAAGGACATTCAAATGAACGTGAGAAGAACAAGAGACACTACTCTAAAGATCAAAGAAAGAAAAGAAGTGCAAGAAAGACTTTCAAATATCTTTTCTCCATATTTGAGTGTTTCTAAGGAAGAAAGAGCTTCAAACTGCAAGTTGCTTCAACAATCATCATTCAAGCTATTTCTGATTTCTTCCTCGAGCTCAAAACTGCCTACACAAATCTGTAAAGTGTAGTTTTTATTCATTTCTTTATTTGGTTGTATAAATCTTGATTTAGCTTGAGTAGCTAAGATCAAGTGTATGCAAAGTAGGGTGTGATTGGAGTGAGACTCATCACCTACTTGTGCAAGTGATTGTATATGCCCCCTAGAGCTTTGAATCTAGAAGAGAGCAAGTGGCTCTAGTTGTGTATGCCCCCTAGAGCTTTGAATCTAGAAGAGAGCGGTGACTCTAAGTGTATTCTTGGAATACATAGTGGAACCCAAGTCACAACGGAGTGTGAGCTTGGAAGAGTGGAGTAGGGAAGGTTTGCCCGAACCACTATAAATCTTGTGTTCTACTTATTTTTTCTGCTTTATCTTATTTGCTCTCCATTCGCTTAAAAAGGGGATTAACTTTTTCAAGGGGTTAAGATTTTTAAGTTTACAAAAGAAATTTTAAAGAACCCAATTCACCCCTCCCCTCTTGGGTTAGGCCATCAACTCGGGACCAACAAATAGCACATATCATTCATGATATTTCGACTTGCTCTTTTACATTAGAGGTCCTCTTGACCTAATCATAACATTTTTATTACATACATAAATTTTAAATAAATTCATATACATAACTCAAATCATTAAGGCATACCATCTCATACATTCTGGCTAATCATTTTAGCCCACATTTGCATATCATCTCTTACCTTTTCTTAGATGATCAGGTCCACTACCTCTTGAGCTTTCCGATACCTGTCTAAGGTTTGAGAAAATAAATGTGAGTGATAACCCAGTAAGCAAGCATTTTAGGGCAAGAATTTCCTTTAAAATGTTTCCATAAACATCTTGAATATTTTTTTACATAAGGACATGTGTATGTCCTAATACATTGTCATGTAATCCTTTGTTCATGAGGACAATTCTGTCCTAGAATATTTTGATAACTCGTAAAACTACAAGTTATCATGGCCTATTTCAGACTATATTTGCGTGTTAGTCCGAGAGATTAGGCTTAGTTGGCATCCATTTAGCTTAATTTTCACTCGCTTAGCATTTTAGGAGCATTATTTAATTTTTAGGCATTTTTAGCATTAATTAGGCATTTTTAGTTCATTTACTTAGTTTATTCATCTTTTGCAGGAAGGACGGGCTATATAAAGGCATGCAGGAGAGTTGAATGCAAAGTGGAACCAAGTCCAGGAGCAGTGGGATGGCGCCCAGGCACCACATTACCAACAGGCAGACCATTCCAGGTGGGTTGTGAAGTCACATGGGAGAGATTGCTTCCAGGGAGTTGGCGCCTAGGCGCCTAGGCATGAATTCTTAGGGTTTGCAGAAAAGTTCCAAGTTGCCCAGCACATAGAGAGTTGGGGCCTAGGCGCCAATACGCATCCGTATGCGCAGATTTCAGCGCATGTGTTGCGCAATTCAATTCTATAAATAGCTCCTAGGGGTTTGCGCTCGAGAGAGAAGGGGGGAGAGAGCCCAGAAACAGAATTCCACATAAAAGAAAGACGAAATTGCGATTCAAAGCACAAATTGAAGAGAGGATTCAACTCTGTTGGTGGAATCCGACGGAAAACCAGTTTTCTCTTATTCTTTCTATTTTTATTTCTCTACTTCCGTGGATACTTTTAATATGGATGTAGTGGACGTTATGATCATGTCTTCGAACTAAACCTCCATTAGATGGATAATTAGGATGAATTGAACTCTAATCTATATTGTCTTGGTTCTTTGAAATTCAAGAATGAATATTTGATTTTATATATGATTGTGTATGATTTACCTTTGCATGTGTGGTTCTAATATTTTTTACAAGACAGCTACCTTGTAAGATGATTTAATTGCTTGATTTATCCTTAGAAGAGGAAAATCTCTGCTAGATCCATGTGCAAGGCATAGGTTTCCTCTTGGTTAAGGGGAGTTGTTTAACGGATAGGAATATACCGTTCAACCCCGTGTAGTCACTAAATAGGTTATGAACTTATCAATTTCACTTTATTTAATGGCATGTGAACATAACAATTAAATAGGGTGTAATTAGCTTTATATAGTGTTGGAAGACATATATAAAGATTATTGAACTTGGGCTAATAAATCCATACACAATCCAATGAAAAAGAACCAATGCAATATAAATTAGATTCAAGGATTCCGAGCTATCCATCTGTCATCCCTAATTGTTAAACCCGTTTCTAGTATTCTGGCGATTCCGTGGACTCTACTCTGATTTCTTGTTGCATTTGTTAGCTTTAATTTTAAATTCAAACTCAGAATTCTCTACCCATCAAAAGCAGTTAAACTGATTAATAATTTTGGTTAAATAATTTCTCGTGGGAACGATACTCTACTCACTCTTTATTACTTGACACGGCACGTATACTTGTGTAAATAGCGAGCATTTTAATTGACATATATGCATCTCGTCAAGTTTTTGGCACCATTGTCTGGGAACTGTTTAGCTAAATTATTGTTAGTCTTATTGCTTTCTTGTATAATTCTGTAGAATAGTTTATTTTCATAATTTCTTTTAGTTTAGGATTTTTCTGCTAGTTCAATTGAATTGGTCTTTGTAGGTAAATTTAATTTTTACATGCGCTGAGGCAGAGAAGAAAAAGAGATTGTTATTCCTTTTGATCCGGAACCTAAACGAATTTATTTGAGAAGGCATCATAAGAGCAGGGAAGCTAGGAACCAACAGCATAATATGGAATGCATCGAGAACCAGGACGAGAGTGTTCACGCAAACTAACAGGGGAACCAAAGGATGGAGGTTCCAATTCATCCACCTCAAGATGATTTGGACCAACCCATTTGGGATCTCATTGCACTAGGAGAAAATGCAGTTCAAACTAGATTGCACCTCCTCCTATCGACACCAATAATTTTGAAATCAAGCCGGTGATTTTCCAGATGCTCCAGTCCATTGAGCAGTTCAGAGGTCTAGCATATGAAGACCCACACCGCCATCTGCAGAATTTTCTGCAGATTATGAACACGTTCAAGCAGAACGGAGTCTTCGACGAGGCAATGCGGCTTCAGACTTTTCCATTTTCTCTACGGGATAGAGCTTCGGAGTGGCTGTACTCTTTGCCCCCGAACTCTGTCAACACATGGAACGACTTGGCTTAGAAATTCCTGGAGAAATATTTCCCACCTGCTAAGTTAGCCAAGCTGAGGATGGACATAGTCTTGTTCAAGCAACATAGAGAGGAGACCCTATCAGAGGCATGAGATCGCTTCAAAGACCTGCTCCGGAAGTGCCTGCATCATGGAATTCAGCCGTGGGTTAAAATTCAAATTTTTTACAATGGGCTCAAGGATTCCACCCGTCATATGGTGGACTCATCGTCAAATGGTTCTCTGCTAAGGAAAAGCTATCGAAAATCGTACACTCTGCTTGAAAACATGGCGGCCAATACCTATCAACTACCATCTAACAGAAGCCGAAGTGGGGGTCTACTCCAACTGGACACAATTTCATCAATTAAAGCCTACATCGACGCTTTAGCCTGGCATATTCAAAATTTATCCAGGCCAACCAACGTCAGTGGAGTAGGGGCATGTACACCACAGCAACTGACAGCAGATATTTGCACGTGGTATGGCGAATTCGGCCATCTCAGTGAAGAATGTGCCTCCAATCCGGAGTCCATTAATTATGTGGGAAATTTCAAGAGAAATTCAGCAAATCAGTATGCAAACAACTAAAACCTAGGCTGGAGGAATCATCCTAACTTCTCATGGAACAACCAGACGAGGCTGAATCAGCTGCCTGGACTCTCACAGCAGCCATCGCAGCAACAGCCAGCAAGACAAGCTCAATTCAATCCATCACCGCGAGAAGAGAAGAAATCTGATCTGGAAAACCTCTTTATGCAATTCATGCAATCCCAAATCACGACGAACAGAAACTTGGAAGCACAGATAGGCCAACTAGTCTCAGCTTTAAATAACCGGCCTCATGGTTCGCTGCCGAGCGATACTGAGCAAAATTCGAAAGGAAAAGGCAAAGAACAAGTTCAAGTAGTTACGTTGTTTAGTGGAAGGCAGTTACCCGATGTAGTTCCATAAAAATCGGTAACTGAACCCACTAATCCTCTGATTCAGCAGTCACAGGAGCCAGAAGAACTAGATAATACCCAAAAGCAATTAGACACTGAAATTGCTGCAAACCAAAGGCTGCCTCCTCCATTTCCTCAGAGATTTGCAAAGACTAAAAAGGAGGGTCAATTCAAGAAATTTTTAGAGGTATTAAAGCAGCTACATATCAATATACCTCTTGTCGAAGCCTTGGAACAGATACCGAGCTACGCCAAATTCATGAAAGTCGTGCTATAAAAAAGGCAGTTAACGGAATTTGAGACGGTGGCATTAATAGAGAAAACCAGCGTTATGGTAATATACCTCTTGTCGAAGCCTTGGAACAGAGGCCGAGCTATGTCAAATTCATGAAAGTGGTGCTATCAAAGAAAAGGCGGTTAACGGAATTCGAGACAGTGGCATTAATAGAGAAAACCAGCGTTATGGTGCAGAGGAAGTTGCCTCCTAAGCTCAAGGATCCAGGAAGTTTCACTATCCCGTGCACAATTGGAAACCAATAATTCGGGAGAGCCCTATGTGACTTGGGAGCCAGCATTAATCTCATGGCCAAGTCAATTTTTAGAAAATTGGGCATCGGAGAAGCTCGACCTACGACAGTCATGTTGCAACTGGCGGACCGGTCCATGACATATCCGGAAGGTATCATCGAGGATGTCCTTATCAAGGTGGACAAGTTCATCTTTCTTGCTAATTTTATTATCCTGGATTATGAAGAAGATCGAGATGTTCCAATCATTCTAGCTCGACCTTTCCTCGCAACGGGCAACGCAATCATTAATGTACGAGCCGAAGAATTAACCATGCAAGTGCAAAATGAAAAAGTCACATTCAATGTGCTCAAGTCAATACAGAACCCAACTGATTCAGAGGATTGCTTAATGATTGATATGGTCAATTCAAAGGTTCAAGAGTTTTCCTCGACTGGTATTGAGAAGAACCCAGAGGAGTTTGCAAATAAGGACCGTGAGTTATCTGCTTATACTCCCGGCCCCGTGATGATGATCTCGAAGAACACGGAGGATGAACTGGCACCCCGACGTCAGGTTGTGGACAGCGCGACCTAGACAATTTATAAAGTCCGGGGTTAGGGTTCTAAACCCTAAACCCCACGCCCCGGTGCCGAAAACCCCTCTTTCTCATCCCCAATCAACCTCCCATTCCAAGCCATTTCAACTATAATCCAATGCTATTTCACCAAGAAATCATCCCTCCATTCCATCCATTCCAACCATTCCATTTTCTTTCCTTTTCCCCTTTGCTTATATCCACTCAAATCCATCCAAAAATCAATTTTTCCAACACCAAATCCTAAGCAATACCCCCACATTTGGTTTCTCATCATTTTCCCCTTTATTTGGGCTCCATTTTTAGCCAATCCATCTTCATCTTCTTCGTCCGGCGCCGGAAACCCGTTGTCAGCATATCGGCGCCTCCGGTGCCAGTTCAGAAACAGCTAAAGGGCCAGATTTCAGGTGGAAAGCTTCTATGGATAAAAATTTCTCCATCTTTGGTGCATTTTCATTGAATTGAAGTAACTTGGTGATTGCCTTGGTGGAAGATTGGATCGAATTGGTAGGTTTTTGTGAATTGGTCCGCGGATTTGAGGTTGATTTGTGTGGATTGCTGGGTGATTGCTTGGTGTTGACTTGGTGATTGATTGGCTTGGTGACTGTGTGTGGAGATTGGCTTGTGGTTTGCTTGTGTTTGTTACTTGCAAGGATTGGTTGAGACATGGCTTCATCATCATCATCCAAGAGGAAGAAAGTTTAGGAGCCAATAGACTTTGATGACACCAAGTTCGTGTCCGCTTAGGCCTTCAAGCGATACATGGACTCACTCCAGAAGAGGCATTTGATTCCGGAGAGAGGAATAAAGATTGATGAATTTTTCGATGCTCTGCTCCTCAACTTGAATGCTCGAGGTTGGCAGAATTTTGTGGTCAAGGAATTTTATGTGAATACAGTGGAGCATGAGTAGGGGCGGGTGAAGGTTAAGGGTAAGATCGTCCCATTCCTTGCGGAGGCAATCAACTCGTATTATGGGACGGTTTCTTTCGATCACCCTAACGAGTATGAGGCGTTCCTAGCGGGTGAAGACAGAGACATCAGCTCTATCACCAGGCAATTTTGCCAGAAGCCACCAGTCTGGAAGTCGACGGGTAGGCAGCTAACCTCCTTCAAGCGGAGTGACATGCTTTCTCATGGGAGGATGATTTTTCACTTCATCTCGGCTCGAATGATGCCGTCAACCCACGTCAGTGAGGTGACGATGGATAGAGCGCTGCTTCTCCATGCCATTTACAGCGGCATGGCGATCAACGTGGGTCGGCTTATCTACCAGCAGATTTGCGCCTGCGCAACTGCACCTCGGGGTAGTTACTACTTCCCGTCACTTATCACCAGGCTCTACAAGTGGGCCGGCGTCAGATGGGAGCCGACGGAGGAGGTCCTAAACTGTCAGGCAATTATTGATTACCTCTCCTACCGCACCTAGCCCCGGGTTCGCACCGCCACGACACGGCCCAGAGCAGCTCCCCCAGCGGGCCCCTCCTCGCAGCCGCTATCCACAGGCGAGCGGCTAACCAACTTGGAGAACTTGGTTGCGGCCCAAGCCAGGTACAGGCATTAGCATGACAAGGCGATGGAGGCTTATTTATGGTGGATTGCAGAGGACCGCCAAATCAATATCTCCACCCTCCCGCCTTTCTCGTCGACACCGCCAAAGGTCCGAGCCTGTTTCGGACAACCATCTCAGCCCTAGCCAGTCGACAGTGAGGACGAGGATGCCACGGAGTCCGATTCTTGAGGGAGTCCCGGTCCTTTCATTTTGTTTTTATTTTTTCTTTTCATTATATTTCCTTTATTAGGTCATTCTAGGTCATCATGCATTGAGGACAATGCATGTTTCAAGTTTGGGGGGGTGTATAATTCTCAACCATAGGTTAGTTTTTCATGTTCCATTTTATGTTGCATGTGATGTCAATTCCAGCTAATGAAAGTTATCTTTGTTTCAATCCATCTTATTGAAAATGTGCAGGGTTGTGATTAATGTTGACTTGAAATTGAATTCATGAAAGAATGGGCAATTCAGATTAAGAACCAAGTATAAAAGCAAGTTGAAATTGACATGTGAAAGAATTAAAGGGAATTTCATAATACATTGTTCTAATTCAATTACACGTATATCTTCCAGACTGAGATGAAGAGAACTAAAGTAAATAAATGCTGACCAAGTACTTTAATGGGTTTAGAAATGATATTATTTCACATAAATCACACAGGCATGTTTAGTACCCCTAACAAAATAAGAAAAATAAAAAGGGGTGGTTGACCTAAGCTGAGTAACCGGGACATGACATCAACAAATGGTAAGGTCCGCGTAAAAATCAAAGGAAAATCACAATAATAATGCTTTAAAATCAAAATTCTCCCCAGATACTTTGAAATATGGCGAGGGGAGCAAAAAAAAAAAGATCTCCAGATATCCTGAAATATGGTTAGGAGAAATTTTGCAATAACTTTAGGGGGGAAAAGAATGTGCAGTTGGTATAAATTGAATCCAGTGGCTTATTGCTATTTTCTGTAACCAGTTAATTCAGCTTAAACCTTGGTTTGCCTATTTTCATTAATTTTCTAGCCAGTTCTCTAGTCCAATGGAAGATTAACATGTTGAATTATGACTATGAACTAAGGAATTTTGGCACCCACATGTAACTTGGTTTGAGAACGAAAAGGCATGCCTTGTTTTGTGTAATAGATGATTTTTCAAGTTAGATTACTCTTAACCTGGTTGAATAGATAAGTAGATTGATTAAAATATAACAGGAAGCAAACGGAGTTGGCAGGGTCTACATTCATTCATTCATTCATTCATTCATTTATTCATGTTTGCATGTGTTGCGCGAGGACTAGCAACAATTAAGTTTGGGAGTGTGATAACTCGTAAAACTACGAGTTATCATGGCCTATTTCAGACTATATTTGCATGTTAGTCCGAGAGATTAGGCTGAGTTTGCATTCATTTAGCTTAATTTTCACTCGCTTTGCATTTTAGGAGCATTATTTAGTTTTTAGGCATTTTTAGCATTAATTAGGCATTTTTAGTTCATTTATTTAGTTTATTCATCTTTTGCAGGAAGGACGGGCTATATAAAGGCATGATGGCAAGTTGAATGCAAAGTGGAACCAAGTCCTGGAGCAGTGGGATGGCGCCCAGGTGCCACATTACTAACAAGCAGACCATTCCAGATGGGTTGTGAAGTCACATGGGAGAGATCGCTTCCAAGGAGTTGGCGCCTAGGCGCCACCATACCAACATGCCGATCAGTATAGCAGGATTTTTGAAGTCGAAAGTCACTAAACAGATTATGAACTTATCAATTTCACTTTATTTAATGACATGAGAACATAGCAATTGAATAGGGTGTAATTAGCTTTATATAGTGTTGGAAGACATATATAAAGATTATTGAACTTGGGCTAGTAAATCCACACACAATCTAATGAAAAAGAACCAATGAATATAAATTTGATTCAAGGATTCCGAGCTATCCATCTGTCATCCCTGATTGTTAAACCCGTTTCTTGTATTCCAGCGATTCTATGGACTCTACTCTGATTTCTTGTTGTGTTTGTTAGCTTTAGTTTTAAATTTAAACTTAGAATTTTCTACCCATCGAAAGCAGTTAAACTGATTAATAATTTCGGTTAAACAATTCCTCGTGGGAACGATACTCTACTCACTCTTTATTACTTGACACGGCACGTATACTTCTGTAAATAGCAAGTATTTTAATTGACATATATGCAGCTCGTCACATTTTCATAGACATCCATTCTTAAAACCATTTACAAGCAACGTCTGGGCTTGTTAAGGCAAAACATATGCGTTTTACTCTTTTAATTAATTTTCTTTAGTCTTGTGTGAACATTTATAATATTCCAAGACATTTACTTAAAACCTTCTTTTGGCAATGGACATTTTTATGTCCAAAACATTTTTTTCGTCAAAAATTCCTTTCACCAAGGGACATTTAATGTCCCAAAACATATTTGACATAAACTTTCTTTGGCAATGGACATTTATATGTTCTAAAATATTTCTCTTCATAAATCCTTTTGGAAAATGGACATTCATATGTCCTAAAATATTTTTCACATAAACTCTTTGGCAATGGACATTCTCATGTCTAAAAATACTTTTCATTTAAGTACTTTGACATTAGACATTCTCATGTCCATAAACACTTTACATATAAATCCTTTTTGTAATCCCCATCTTGGGGTTTGTTTATAGCAAACAAGACATAAAATTTATTTCGTATTTCCTATTTTGGGGCTTGTTAAAGCTACAAGACACATAAAGCATTCTTCATATAAACCCTTTTTCACAATCCCCATCTTAGGGCTTGTTTATAACAAACAAGGCATAAAACACATAATCCATTTTCATGAAAACATTTGCATAGAAAACATTTCATCTTATCTTTGATATTTACACTTTTGTGTAAAACACTCTACTTTTAGGGTAACTGTTTACTGACGAGCTGCGTATAGGTCTAATTAAAATGCTCGTTTTAACGCAAGTATACTTTTTCGATCAAGTAATAAAGAGTGAGTAGAGTATCATTCCCACGAGGATATGGTCTAACTAAGGTTATTAATTAGTTTAGTTGCTTTCGGTGAGTAGAAAATAGGATTTCGTAATTAAGACTAAAATTATCAAATGCATAAAAAAAATAGAAAAGAGTTCACGGGACAACTGGAATACTAGAAGAAAGTTATCGATTGGGGGTGACAGATGGATAGTTAGGAATCTTTGAATCTAAACTATATTGCATTGGTTCTTTTTCATTGGATTATGCAGAGATTTACTAGTCCATGTTCAATAGTCCTTATATATGTCTTCCAACGCATATAAAACTAATTGCACCTTATTCAATTGTTATTTTCCCCTATCATTAAATAAAGTGGAATTGATAAATTCATAACTTGTTTATGACTACATAGGGTTTAACGGTATATTCCTATCCATTAAACAACTCCCCTTAATAAAGAGGAAACTTATGCCCTACACATGGATCTAACAGAGATTTTCCTTTTTCAAGAATTAATCCTGCAATTAAATCATCTTACAAGGTAGCTAATCTTGTAAAAAATATTAAACATCATATGCAAGGGTAAATCCACACACACAATCATATAGAAGTCAAATATTCATTCCTGAAACTTAAATAACTAATACAATATAGTTTAGGGTTCAATTCATCCTAACTATCCATATAATGGAAGTTTAGCTCAAAGACATGGCATAAAAATCCTTTACATCCATTATGAAAGTATCCAGGAAAACAGAAAAAAAGAAATAGAAAGATGAAGAGAAAACTGAATTTTCGGGGTTTCCACCAACGGGTTCGGATCTTCTCTTCAATCTGCGCTTGAAACGGGTTCTGATCCTTCTCAGGGTGTCTGTTCCATCGACTCCGTCTCCTCTTTTGCCATGATTCCGTAGGTTTTATTTAAACTGGTTAGCCTGCGTAGCACACGCGTAGAAACCCACGTGTACGGATGCATAGTGGTGCCTAGGCACCCCTAGCTGTGTGCTGTGTAACTTAGAAACCTTTTAGAATGCCTTGGAGCCTAAGCGCCCCAAGTCGGCGCCTAGGCGCTAACTCCCTGGAAGTTTTATGACCTAGAAACTCTTTTGGAATTCGTCTGTATGCTAGTGAAGTGGCACCTAGGCGCCAACTCACTGGAAGTTTTCTGCCGTTTGAGGTGTTGGGTATTCTGGCTAAGGCGCGCCACTGGTCGACGCTTGGGCGCCAGCCTACTTGCTTCTTTACTTGCATTGTTCTGCATTTGGTTCACTCGCTTGCATGTAATTGTCCGTCCTTCTTGCAAAAAATGAATGAACTAAATAAATGAACTAAAAATGTCTAATTTATACTAAAAATGGATAAAAACTATATAATGCTCCTAAAATGCAAAGCGAGTGAAAATTCAGCTAAATGGATGCAAACTAAAAAATGGTCTGAAATGGGCCATGATAACTCACATTTTCACGAGTTATCACACCCCCAAACTTAAATGTTGCTAGTCCTCGAGCAACACATGCAAATACAATGAATGAACGAATGAATGAATGAACCAATGACATTGGACTCTGTCAACTCAACCTACTTTCCATTATGCTTCTAACAATCCATCTCTCTATTCAACAAGATCAAAATTAATCTAAACTTGAAAAATCATCCATTTCACAAACAGGACATGCATTTTCATTTTTCATTCACGAACCAAGTTAAATGTAGATGACAGAATTTTCTAGTACAGAGTAATAATCTCATCATGCTAATCTTTCTCTTGATCAAACTAAACTAGTCAGAAAATCCATGCAAATAGGTGAACCAAGTTTTAAGCTGAACTAACTAGTCATAGAACATGGTAATCATTCACTGGATTCCATTTTTACCCGACTGCACATTCTTTCCCCCAAATTTATTGCAAAACTCTCCTCACTATATTTCAGTATATCTAGAGATCTGTTCTTTTTTTTTTGGGCTCCCCTCACCATATTCCAGGGTATCTGGGGAGAGTTTTGATTTTTAAAGCATTATTACTGTGATTTTTCTTTACTTTTTTACGCGAACCTTGACATTTGTCGATGTCAAGTCTCAGTTACTCAACTTAGGTCAATCACCCCCTTTTATTGTTCCGATGACTTGGTAAGGATACTGAACATGCTAGAAGAATTTTTGTGAAATATTATCATTTCTGAACCCATTAATTCCCCTAAAGGCACATGGTTCACATTTATTTAACTCAGCTCTTATCCTTTCATTGAAAAATTAACCTGTGATTGAATTAGAACAATGTACTATGAAATTCTTTTGATTCTTTCACATGTCACTTGCAACTTGCTTTTTACACATAGTCCTAAATCTAAAATGCCCATTTTTCATGAATTCAATTTCAAGTCAAAATTTTTCTCCAACCTTGCATATTTTCATTAAAATGGATTGAAAAAAGAAAACTTTCATCAACTGAAGTTGACATAACGTGCAACCTTAACAAAACATGAAAAACAAACCTACGACCAAGAATTATACAGCCCCCAAACTTGAGAAATGCATTGTCCTCAATGCATGATACTAAAAATGACATAATAAAGAAATACAAAGTAAAAAATAAATAAAATAAATTAGAAAGGATCAGAACTCCCTCATGAATCGGACTTGGTCGTGTCATCGTCCTCGCTCTCGCTACCATGTTGCTGGGAGGACTGCCCGAAGCATGCTCGAAACTCAGGAGGCATCGACAGGAATGGTGGTAGAGTCGTTGCGTCAATATGGTGCTCCTCCATCAATCGGCGGAAGTGGGCCTCCATCGCCCTGTTGGACTATCATAAAAACCTGGCTTGAGCTGCCATCAAGTTCTCCAGGTTGGCCAGTCTCTCGCTGGTGGTTGGCGGTTGAGAGGAAGGTCCCACTAATGGTGCTGTCGTGGGTCAAGTCGTAGCGGTGCAAACTCGGGGCTAAGTGCAGTAGGACAGATCATTGATGATTGCCTGACAATTCAGGACTTCCTCAGTCGCCTCCCATCTTACTCCTGCCCTCTTGCAGAGCCCTGTGATCAGGGATGGGAACTAGTAACTGCCACAGGGAGCTATCGCGTTGGCACAAATTTGATGATAAATCAGTCTCCCCACGTCAATCGTCATCCCACTGTCGATGGCATGCAGAAGGAGCGCCCTGTCCATCGTGAGTTCGCTCGGCATCAGTTTGGCAGAGATAAAGTGGAAAAATATCCTCCCATCATACATCATGTCACTGCGCTTGAAGGATGTAAGTTGCCCTCCCATCAACCTTAGCCCTTGTGATGGAGTTGATGTCTCTGTCCTCTCCCTCCAAAAAGGCCTCGTACTGATCTGGGCGATCAAAAGCGGGCATCCCATAAAAAGAGTTGATCGCCTCGGGTGAAATGGGATGATCTTGCCTCGAACCTTGACCCTGCCTTTCTCCTGCTCCATCGCGTTGGTGTAGAATTCCTTTCCCACCAGTACGATCGCGGGCTAAGGTTGTGCCAAGAACTTTTGCCAACCCCGAGCATTCAAGGCGTTGATGAAGTTGTCGAAGAATGACTTGATCTTTATTCCCCTTTATGGAATTAGGTGGCGTTTTTGCTGCGAGTTCGTGTACCGCTTGAAAGCTTGAGCAGACACAAAATGACTGGCATCGAACTCAACTGGATCTTGAGTCTTCTTCCGCTTGGTAGAGGATGAGGAGGCCATATCTCTAATATTTATCAATCAATCACCAACACAACAATCCACAACCAATCTCCATCAAGTAATCCCCAAAAGCTGTAAACTGAACTCAAATCCTCCATTCAACCCCCAAACTCAATTCAAACTCCAACCTTGAAGTAAACCAACACCAAACACTTGCAAAACACTTACATCACGCCAAAGAACAAGAAATTTTACCCCGGGAGCTTTGTAACTTGGAATTTTGCAACTGCCGAATTTCTGAACTGGCATCAGGGTGAGGGATGGTGGCGCCTATGTGCCGCTGTGCTACCTTCGAAAACCGGCACCAGCCGGAAGAAAAAATGAAATGAGGCTTGAAATGTGGGTGAAATGGAGGGGAAATGAATATGAAATGGATGTTAGGAATGGGGCTTAGGATTTGGTGTGGAAAAACTTAATTTTTCGGTGGATTTGAGTGGGATCTAAGAAAGGGGAAAAGTTGGAAATGGAATGGAAGATGGAGAGGAATGAATGGGGGTGTGATTGATGATGAAATGGAGTTGGATTGGAGTTGAAATGGCTTAGAATCAAGTTGGTAAGAGTTAGAGATGAAAAGGGGAGAAAGGGGCGGCGTCGGGGCTCAGGGTTAGGGCTTAGAACCCTAACCCGAGCCTTATAAGGTCGTCCGGGTTGCTCTATCCACGACCCGGCGCCGAGGCGCCATCCTGCGACGCCTAGGTGCCAGTGGTGCGCTCCGGATTCTTCGAGATTTGGCTCACGGCGTTGGGGCGCCATGACGCTACGCCTAGGCGCCGATGTTCTTCAGTGATTTCTTGAAATTTGTGCTCCCAGCTACTTCCTAGCATGATCTTTATGATATTGAGCTCCAAATCATTCTCCTATATAAAAAAAAACAAAAACAAAAATAAAAATAAAAATGAGTAATGGGTTGTCTCCCATTCAGCGCTAAGTTTAACGTCCTTAGCCAAACGTTCCCTTTGCTCAGGGATCTTTCAATTCCACCATCTCCTTGCAACGCTATAGATTGTCTCCCATATAATGCTTTAGACGTTGCCCATTCATAATGAAACTGTTACCGGATGCCTCGTTCAGTACTTCCACTACTTCGTGCTCAGTCACCTTTAGCACAATAAATTGTCCCGACCATCTGGATTTGAACTTTCCTGGAAACAATTTCAATCTTGAATTGAAAAGCGCAACTCTTTGACCAGGCTCAAATCTCCATGGTAAAATCTTTTTGTCATGTCATTTCTCAACTTTTTCCGTGTAGATCTTGGCATTTTCATATGCCAGCATTCAGAATTCGTCCAACTCATTGAGCTGTAGTAATTGACACTCCCCTGCTTGTTGCTTGTCCAGGTTTAGTTTCTTTATTGCCCAATAAGCATTATGTTCTAACTCCGGCGGCAGATGGCAAGGCTTTTCATAAACTAGTTGGTAAGGAGAAATTCCAAATTGGGTTTTGTAGGCAGTTTGATATGCCCATAACGCGTCTCCAGCTTGATAGACCAGTCCTTGCGAGATGACCTAGTCATTTTCTCCAGAATCTACTTTAATTCTCTGTTGGCGAACTTGTGAAACCCCAATCTTAAACACGCGTATAAAACCCTAGGGTTGTAAACCCTAGGTAATGTATGAATAAAATATATATTCATGAGTATGAAAACAAGTGTATTATAGGTTAAAGAAATGCAATTGTGGAATTAGACAACATGAATAGTGCATGTGAATAGTAACCGAGGTGATTAAGAGTTAATCATGTAGATTAACCTAATCACAAAATGACAAAAAGGAGATTTAATCACTACATGACAAAATAGCAATACTTTTTTATATTTTAATGAAATTTTGGGTTTTAATGAAAAATTAAAGAAAAATTCATAATTTACAATCCGGATGTCAGATTTAGATGAAATTTTTTGTGAATGGTTAAAAATCCATGATTAACATGAGGAATGGTTTAAGATGTGATGAAAATCACAAATCAAGGGTCTAGATGGAACGCCAATTGGAGATGAAAAAGGAAGCTTATCTTTTCATTTAATTATCTTTGACTTTTATTTAATTTTAAATAATTAAAAAAATAAAAATAATAAATGAAAAGCAGCAACATGGCAGGGGTGTTCAGGGACTGTGGAAAAAGGGAGCCAAATCCAATGGCTCAAATTCATCCTCATCAAAGATCATTGGATGAGATTGAATTAGCTTAAAAAATTAATTTTAATAAAATAAAAACATAAATAAATAGGGCTATCATAGGGGGCGTGAACAGTATCTAGAGGGCTGTACATGGCTTAATGCACCTTTTGGAAATTAGAAAAAAATATATTTATAATTTAATACCTCAAGCAAGAGGGGGTAAATTGCAATTTCATGAAGTTTGAGGCACTATAAATAGGGGGCCATGCCTTGAACGAATTCACATTCATGCCAAGCTCAAAAATCACTTGAGCAATTTCATTTCCCATCCCCCACACGTTCTAGCCAAGAGAGAAGAGAGAAAGAGAAGGTTAGAGAGAGAAAAGGCAAGTACGAGGAGAATTTTTTTACTTGAGGTAGTGAATTCTATCCAAATTTCTTTTGGATGTTAAGTAGGGTAAAATCATGCTTAGATAATGCCTAAGCATGAGAAAACAAGTATAGTTATAATGCCAAAGTGGAATTATGCCAAAATATTAAAAATTTGGAGCGAAGATAGAGCATTCGTGAAAATCATGTATGAAATGTGACAATAAGGCTCCAATCTTGCTAAATGATGATATGGGATGAATGACTATGATAAATATGATGTTGGAATGATGATATATTAATCTCATGATTTTTGGAATTAAGGATTATGCTTAAGTGAAATTATGTTGATTTTCAGTATATGAAGAAAATGATTTATTTAGCCAAGTTAATGATGATAAATTCAAAATTCATGAATTTTTTCATGATATACTAACTGAAAGCTATATCATAGTATTTTTTATTTTTGGAGAAAATGTCAATTTTTGGAACCCATGAACAGTAACACACGTTGCTGTGAACAGTAAACGTGAACAGTACCCATGAACAGCGATCGTGAACAGTGTGTTGGTCCCGAGTTAATGGCAATTACCCAAGAGGGGAGGGGTGAATTGGGTATTTAAAAATTTTCAACTTAAACTGGAAACTTTTCCCCGGATTGATTCAGTCCCCTTTAATGAAACAAATGGAAAGCAACAAGATAATGAAAGCAGAAATAAAAATCAATGGACAAGATTTATAGTGGTTCGGGCAACCTTCCCTACTCCACTCTTCCAAGCTCACACCCCTTGTGACTTGGGTTCCACTATGTATTCCGCGAATACAACTAGAGCCTGTGCTCTCTTCTAGATTCCAGCTCTAAAGGGCATATACAACTAGAGCCTCCGCTCTCTTCTAGATTCTAGCTCTAGGGGGCATGTACAACACACAACACAAGTAGGTGACGAGTCTCCACTCTAATCACAACGCTACTTTGCTATCACTTGGTTTGAAACACCAATATCAAACCAAGCATCAAAAACAGAATAACAAAATGAAATGAAGGAGATCTACACTTTACAGATTTATGTAGGAAAGTTTCGGCTCGAGGAAGAACTCTTAGAAGTGAAAAGTTGATTGACATTGGACTATGCAGCAAGTTGAAGCTCGTTCTTCCTTCAAAACATGTATAGATCACTCCAAGGTAGAAGAAAGTGGAATATCAAACTTAGTAGCTTCTCTTTTCTCTTTTTCTGCTCAATCTTGTATGCTTTCACGTTCACTTGAGTGTCTATATATAATAGAAGGAGAGATTTGAACGTTAGAGAGTTGGTTGGCGCGTAATAAATGCGCCAACGTTCAAATTTTCGAACGTTGCGACCCAAGTCGCAGGTGGAGTCAACTTCGTGTGAGACTTCGCCCAAGTCGCATGCTAGAGTCGACTTCGGGTGCGACTTCGGCTATAAGCAGGCTGCTCAATCTCTTCTTTAGGTCGACTTGATCTTGGACTTGACCCAAGTTGCATGTGGAGTCGACTTCGGGTGCGACTTCGAATTTCTACAATTTCCAAGTCTCTTCTTCAGGTCGACTTGGACTGAGACTTGACCCAAGTCGCTGCTGGAGTCGACTTCGGTTGCGACTTGACTTTCTTAGCTTGCCAAGCGAATTTAAATTCCTTTGAAATAATTTTTCTTACTTAAGTTTCTTCAACTTAATTTTTCTTCTACTGTTTTACATTACTTGGAACTGTGTATGATTATTTTAATTTGAAACCATTTGACTCCATGTCTTGAATTCTTGAAAACTTGAGTCTTTGAGTGCATAAAAATGTCCAAATGATAGTTCTTGATTCAACATGATGAATTCATGCAACTTTGCTTGTTTTGGACTTGTTTGTTCTTCATTTGATCCAAGTTGAATGTTTGAGTTGACTTGGTCTTCAACTTCACTCAAGTCGAGAATCAAGTTGACTTAGTCTGCAACTTTGTTTTTCAAGTTTTGTGCTTGCATCTTGAAGTCGACGCTGGAGTCGACTTGATCTGCGACTTCATCCAAGTCGCATGCGGAGTCGACTTCGTTTACGACTTCGGCAGTTCTTGGTCCCCAATTTCAATGCTGGACAAAAAACAGCCCTTGAAGTCGCTACTGGAGTTGACTTGGGGATCAACTTGGCCTGAGTCGATGCCTGAGTCGACTTGGGGATCGACTTGACCTGTCATGCTTCATATTTTTCATTTTTATATCCTTAAACATTGTACAAAATATATTAGTAGCTAAAACTTACTCAAATTGAGTTGTTAATCATCAAAACATATACTTTGAGTATTTTGCTTTTGATTTCAACACTTGTTTCCAACAATCTCCCCCTTTTTGATGATTGACAAAATCAATTTTGAGTATATACCTTTCGATATCTTTAAAACATACCATTTTTATCCTGTTTTGATATTTTTAGGATAATCATAGGTCATTTGCTTTTTGAATTTTCATTGTCAACAATTGCATATGTTATTTCCAATAATTTCTTAAATCACAAGTTGAATCCATTCATACAATCATTTCATTCATTCAAACAATCACTTCAATTTCATATAAAAATAGAATACAAGTAATCAGAGCATAACACAAATAATCAGAGCATAAGTATAAACTTTTCATAAGTAAACAGATCATAAACAAACTTTTTCATAATAAGCATTTTATATATGATCAAAAATGTTTCAATAAGTTTGAAAAGCAAATTAAAACCTATATACAAGCTACCCAACCCAAAATCCTAAAAAGGACTAAACACAAACTCAACTATTCTCTCCCTTTTTGTCAATAGATCAAATAGGGGTCGACTTGCTGAGATTTGGCATATAGAAATGCCGATATAGGATATAGAGTGGATTGGAGAGGAGGAGTGGGTCGGATAGGTCTAATATGGACCGATGAGTAAAAAGATGAGATGGGGTCCGGAGTTGGATCTCTGCGTACTAAGTCGGTGTCAAATGGATCCAGTTCGGGTATTGGTTGATTCCTGTTACTCCCGGATGCCAAGTGATACCAAATTGTCCTCAGATCCCGATCCATGCGGTCCTGTCTCGAATGCATGTCCATGATGGTGGTGAGGACCCTGGTGATTTGAGATGTCAATCGGTCCTCTATCTGCTCCAAGTACTCTTGGAGGGCATTCATCGAGTTATCCCATGATAGTGGTCGAGGTACGAGGTCTAGGATCTCGGAACCATGAGGTGAACATGACCCATGGGAATGTGGTGACGTGGCTCCTCGGGAGCGTCCAGAGGTGGAGCGGGTTGCTCCTCTGGTGATGGCGGGGGCTGCTGACGAGCTGTGTATATGTCTATTAAATTGCTTGCTATTTACACAAGTATATGTGCCGTGTCAAGTAATAAAAGAGTGAGTAGAGTATCGTTCCCATGAGGAATTGTTAACCGGAATTATTATTTAGCTTAATTGCTTTCGAAGGTTGTGAAATTCTGGTTTTGTGATTTAACTAAGCTAACGATTGTGAAAAAGAAATCAGAGTAGAGATCACGAGACTATTGGATACTAAAAGCGAGTTTACCGATTAGGGATGACAGATGGATAGATCGGAATCCTTGAATCTAAACTATATTGCTCTGGTTCCTGTTAAGCAGATTGCATATGAATTTACTAACCCAAATTCATGTATCTTCATATATGTCTTCCAACAGTATATAAAGCTAATTACACCCTATTTAAGTGCTATGTTCCCATGCCATTAAATAAAGTGAAATTGATAAGTCCATAACTTGTATAATGACTACACAAGGTTTAAAAGTATGTTCCTATCCATTAAACAACTCTCCTTATACAAAAGTTGAAACCTGTGCCTTGCACGTGGATCTGGGAAATATCTCCCTTTTCCAAGGGTAAATAGAGCAATTAAATCATCTTACAAGGTAGCTAATCTTGTAAAAGCATTAAACTCACACATGCAAAGGTAAATTATATGCAATCATATATATAACCTTAAATATTCATTCCTAAATATTCTAAGAACCAATAAACAATACAGATTAGAATTCAATTCATCCTAACTATCCATCTAATGGAGGTTTAGCTCAAAGACATGATCTTAGCATTCAATACATCCCAATAAAAAGTATCCGTAAGGAAGAGAAAGAAAATTGGAAAGAATAAGAAAAACTATTTTCTGGCAATTTCTACTAACGGGACTTGAATTCCTTCTTCAATTCGAGCTTTAATCTTGATTTCCGCTTTCTCTTGCACGGTAGTTCATTCTCCGGCTCTCCTCTCTCTTCTTTTTTCTCCCCTCTGCGAACCCCTAAGAACTATATATAAAGTCTCCTATTGCGCAGCTTACGCACTGGAATATTCGTGTATGGATGCGTATTGGCGCCTAGGCGCCAATTCTCTGTGTGCTAACCAGCCTGGACACATTCTAGAAACCCTAGAAATTTTTACACTGGCGCCTAGGCGCCAACTCTCTGGACTGCTCCTTCATGTCAGCTGTGTGTGCTGCAAATGGTCAAGGCGTGTAGGGTGGCGCCTAGGCGCCAACTCTCTGGTTCTAAATGCCTCAGCTTGCTTTCAACTTGTCCGCTCTGCTACCGTACGTCCTGTCCTTTCTACAAAAAATGGAAAAACTAAATAAATAAACTAAAAATGCCTAAATAATGCTAAAATTGCCTAAAACTAATTAATACTCCTAAAATGCAAAGAAGATGAAAATTAAGCTAAAAGAGTGCAAACTAAGCCTAATTTCTTGAACTACACACAAATTAAGTCTGAAATGGGCCATGATAACTCGTAAAAATACGAGTTATCAGCTGCTCCTCCTGAACTTGTGCTCCCCCAGCTACTTCTGGAGACGGTATGCCCATCCTTTCTTAGATCCGCTCTGCCCTGAACTGATCCACGTTGATCTTCATCCTTTGGAGCAAGGCTTTCTTGATCGCATTCGTCGGCTTCAACACCTCGAATGGCTCAACTTCTATATCTACCTCAAAGTGCTCCGAGATCTTAGTGATCCATGTCCCGTAAGGCAAAACCCCTCGTGGGTTGTCCTTTCTGGAGGTCAGGACTTCTAGGAAAAGTCACGGGAGACTGACTTCGACTCGATTGGCGACTTTCCAAAGAATTTCCACCTTCTGCGGGTTTACCTAATTTCTGCATCCACCCTTGGGTAGATGCAGTGGGCGATTAGCAACCTCAAAACCCTCAGCCTTGGGGATAAATCCATGTAATGCACGAACTTAACTCTGGGAAGATATTTATCGCTCCTGGTGAGCTGATTGTACATTTGGGCTAGGGAAAGATCTGCAGGGAGCTGTTCTTCCTCAAATGGAACACCTAGGATTCAGCCTATCATCATTAAGGCATGATCTTGACTTGGGACCCCCATTGTACCCAAGAACATCTCAACTCCTTTAACAAACGTACTAAAATACTGATCATCCCACAAGTAGTAGAAAATCCTAGTCAAGTTGGGATATACTCTGTCATCTGATTTCAAAAGCCTTGTCCATCCATGAAAATCCAAAAGCTCCTCGATTTCAAACTCATAATCGCTTAGAAATTTGAAATCTATGATCTTGGAAATGAATATCTTACGCTCATAGAAGCTTTTGTAGAAGCGACTGTGTTGTAACTCGGTCTTGAAATATGTCGTTGGCATTTTCAAGACCTGCCCTTTCATGGCAGGGGTTCCCCTTCTTCTGGCCCCAGTTTCAATGCTTTGGGGAGTCTGTGGTTCCTCTTCCCTGCAGCGGTTGTTGATGGAGTCCCGACCTGGAATCGGACCCGACAGCTGGTAGAAGTCGATAGTTCTTCCCGGGCTCGCTTCGAGGGAGTTCGTTGCCTTCTGGGGATTTCCTCTTCAGCTTGGGAGCTGGATGGTCTGGGAACTGGATTAAGAGATGGTTTTGAAATGGCTAGTTTGGGCAATCTAGATTTAGGTTCCATTAGGTTTGATTTTTGTAATGAGAGACTGTGAAACCCCGACAATATACGCGTCATTTCGACAATTGTAACCCTAGATTCTTTTGTAATTATTTTTATGATAAATGAAAATTCATGAATTATATTGATGAATATGTGTATTGGAGATTGATATAATGCAATCGAGAATTTAACCCCATGAATAGTGCTCATGAATAGTAACTGAGAATTAAGACACGTGATTAAGACTTAATCACTTGGATTAACTTAATCACAAAAAGAAAAATAGATATTTAATCACTACAGGATAAAATAACATTACTTTCGGATATTTTAATACCATTTTGGATTTTTGTGGAAAAATAAAGAAAAATTCATAATTTGCAATCCGAACGTCAGATTTCGATGAAATTTTTTATGGATGGTTAAAAATTCATGATGGACATGATGAATGGGTTAAGATGTGATAAAAATCACAAATTAAAGGTCAAGATGGAACGTCAAAACAAGATCGAAAAGTAGCTAACTTTTTAATAAATTCTACTTTTGACATTTTAAATAAAATAAATAAATAATTAAAAGGCAGCTGCTGCTGGGGCTGGAGCAGGCTAGGGTGGCATGAGGCTTGACCAAGATCAATGGTCATTAATCATCATCATCTTTAATCAATGGCTAAGATTAATTTAGCCTAATTTAATTAATTTTAAAAATAAAAAATAGGTAAAAAATAGGGCTGCATAGGGGGGCTGGAGTAGGCCTAGGGTGGGCAGCACATGGCTCAAAGCATTTTTGAAAATTAAAAAGAAATACCAATTTATAATTAAATACCTCAAAGCTAAGGGGTAAATTCCAAATTCTTGAAAAATGCAACCCTATAAATAGGGAAACAGGGAGAACGTCCAAGGGCAACAAATCCAAGCTCCACTTGAGCCATTCCAAGCCCCCAAACCATCCCACATGTCCAAGGAAAGAAGGGAGTAAGAGAGAGAAAGTGTGAGAAAAGAGGCGTATCTCCACTTCAGGTAAGTGATTTCTACCTAAATTTCTTTTGGATGTTAAGTAGGGTAAAAAAATGCTTAGATAATTCCTAAGCATGAGAAAATAAGTATAGATATAATGCTTAAATAGAATTATGCCAAAATATCAAAAATTTGGAGCGAAGATAGGGTATTCGGGAAGATAGCATATGATATGTGAAAATAATTCTCCAAAATTGATAAATGATGATTTGGGATGTATGATTATGATAAATATGATGTTGAAATAATGAGATATTAATTTCATGATTTTTGGAATTAAGGATTATGCTTAAGTGAATTTATGTTGATTTTTAGTATATGGAGAAAATGATTTTTTTTGCCAAGTAAATGATGATAAATTCAAAATGTATGAAATGTCCTATGATATACTAGGCATAAGCTATGCCATGATATTTTTTATTTTTGGAATCCACGAACAGTAACCACGAGCAATTTTTGGAGAAAATTTGAGATTAATATTTAAATTTAAGGATGGAAATTTTTAGGAACGTATGGATAAAAATATCCATATAAAGAAATAATGCCCAAATATTATAGAGCATGCATGGGAAGCAGCTTAAATAGAAGAAATCAAATTATCCTTTTTCCTTGAATAGGAAAAGGAAAAGAGAAGGTCGAAGACACCCACTGAGAAGATAAGCAAGTTATATGTTTTGCAAATTATTTCCAAAATGCTTGAAATTGTTTATGAATTTCTTTATGAAATTTATTTAAGGTTGGTCATACCTATAACTGCTTTACATGAACTGAAAAGTGTTTATTAAATTTTTTATTAAATGCTTTTTATGAAATTATTTATGATTTGCAAATGGCATGCCGACATGTGTATGTGAATGAGCATGTGCACGAGGAATAGACCTTAGTTGAGGTAGTAAGCGGACCGGATGTCCCCCCTCACTATCGCCAAGTCGCTTATATAGGCCCAGGCCAGCGGCGTCGCGGCGACCTTCCTGAGATAGGAGCATGTATGGGATGGGCGCCTAGCTAGCGTCGCATCCAAAGTAATGTCATGAATGCTATCTATGCATTGCATTTACATTATATGAAATGTATGAAAATGATTGAAAAATTATGTATAGCTTGCTTACTGAGCATTATTACTCACCCATGCTTTTTCAACACAGACAGGAAATGATGATGAAAGCAGCATGCCAAGTGTTATGTAGTTTTGATATGAATGTCGTATATGTAAATTTTATGTAAAGAAAATGATGATAATTTGGAGATGAAAATGAATATTTTTATTCCAATGAAAATGTTTATGGAACAACTTTTGATTATAACTGTGGTATGTGAATTATATTTCAAGTTGAATGAAAGATGAAAATTTTCCATGTATTGATGATATCTATATCTATATAAAAAAATCCTGCAGTGTGATCAGGGCAACAATCCCGAGTCACGTTTACCAATCAAAATGATCCCGGAGTAAGGCTTCTAGGCACCCCAGTTCGGGGCGCCATAGAGGTTGTGCTAATAGAGATGAGAGAGAAATAAGATAGAGGAGGAAATGTAGACCATAGAGAGAGCTTAGAGGGAGAAACAAGATGGAACGAGTGAGAGAGAGAGAGAAACGAGCAGGACAGAGATGATAGGGAGAGATTAGCCGAAGGAGAGGAATGTCGGAGAGAGAGGAGGCTGTGAGAGAGAAAATCGGGAAAGACAGAGACCAGAGAGAGCCGGAGCTTGCTCGAGAGAAACAGAGGCCAGAGATGAGGGAGAAAGTCAAAAAATGAGAGAGAACACACTGAATGGGAGAGAGAGAGAGAGAGAGAGAACAGGCAGAGGGATCGAGCGAGAAAATGAGAAGAAAAAAGAGAAGAGACTGAGCTGTAAGGGAATGACCGGAGAAAGAATGAGCTCTAGCGGAAGAAAAATGGAAACTGAGAGAGAAGAAGGAACGACGACGTGGGAGGAAGAAGGAAGAAAAAAAGAAGAAGAAGAGGAGATTGAGCGGGAAGTTGGAAGGTCACGCGTGAAGTCAACTTGACCTAGGCGAAGTTGACTTCGTCCTGACACGGAGTCGACTTCGCCTATCTAGAGTCGACTTCACCAAAGTCGACTTGGGATTTCCGGAGTCGACTTGGCCTATCGACTTGGACTTTTCTAAGTCCATTTCTCTTATTTAATTATTCCTAATTTAACTCAATCATGCCCATATCATTTCTAATTTTGTAAAAAGATTCTTTTGCTAAAGGTTTGGTGAAAATATCTGCAATCTAATCCTCGGTTTTCACATATTCCAAACAAACATTATGATTTTCGACATGTTCACGAATAAAATGATGTCTTACATCTATATGTTTGGTTCTAGAATGCAATATAGGATTTTTAGTCAAAAAAATTGCACTAATATTATCACATCTAATTGAAATATTATAATAATCAATACAATAGTCTTTTAGTTGTTGTTTCATCCAAAGTAGTTGGGCACAACAGCTCCCGGCGGCTATATATTCGGGTTCCACCGTAGATAGAGCAATACTAGTTTGTTTCCTTGATTACCATGAAACCAACATATTTTCAAGGAATTGACATGTTCCACTAGTACTTTTTCTATCTACTTTGTATCCAGCAAAATCCGCATCCGAGTAGCCAATTAAATCAAAAGTTGTCCCCTTTGGATACCAAAGTCCAAGATTAGTGGTATTTATCAAATATTTAAAAATTCTTTTTACAGCCAATAAATGTGATTCTTTAGGACATGATTGAAATCTAGAACACATGCAAACACTAAAAAGAATATCTGGTCTAGAAGCAGTTAAATATAGCAAAGATCCTATCATACATCTATATAGCTTTTGGTCGACATTTACCGTTTTCATCCGTGTCAATCTTGATTGTTGAACTCATTGGAGTGTTTGCTCCCTTGCTAGTCTACATTCTGAATTTCTTTAGCATTTCTTTGATATACTTGGACTGATTTATAAATATCCCTTCAGCTTGTTGCTTGATTTACAGTCCAAGGAAGAAATTTAATTCTCCCATCATGCTCATTTTGAATTCGCTCTGCATAGTCTTAGAAAATTCTTGGCATAGAGTTTCGTCAGTAGCACCAAATATTATATCATCTACGTAAATTTGAATAATTAAAATACTTTTGCTTCTATACTTGATGAATAATGTAGTATCAACCTTTCCTCTTTGAAATTCATGATCAATCAAAAATTTATTTAACCTTTCATACCAAGCTCGTGGAGCTTGTTTTATTCCGTATAATGTTTTGGTTAATTTATAAACATATTTTGATTGATCCTTTTCTTCAAATCTAGGGGGTTGTTCAACATATACTTCTTCATTCAAGTATCCATTCAAAAATGCGCTTTTCACATCCATTTGAAACAATTTGACATCCATGTGAGAAGCAAATGCCAGTAAAATACGTATGGCTTCTAGTCTAGCCACAGGTGCGTATGATCCTTCAAAATCAATCCCTTCTCCTTGGGAATACCCTTTGGCTACTAGCCTAGCTTTGTTTCTTATTACAAGTCCACTTTCGTCTAATTTGTTCATAAATACTCATTTGGTACCAATAATAGTGCAATTTTTGGGTCTAGGAACTAAATGTCATACATTGTTCCTTTTAAATTGATTTAGCTCTTCTTGCATTGCAATAACTCAGTTTTCATCATTAAGAGCTTGATCAATAGTTGTCGGTTCAATTGTTGATACAAAAGCATATTGTCCACAAATATTTTATTTTGACATTCTAGTTTTTACTCCTTCATAGATATTGCCAATAACTTGCTCAATTGGATGGGCATTTTTGAATTCAAATCAGTTGAAGGTTTATAGAAATTATTACCTTCACTTACCTTTTCCTCCATGGAATTTTCTGGCTTGGTTTCCTCTTGTTGCTCTTGTTGTTTTGCTTTTGAATTCTTTGGTGTATCATCTGCATCACTTAATTCATCCTCCTTTTTCGGAGTTTGGTTAAATTCATCAAAAACAACATGTATTGATTCCTCTACTATTTGATTTCTTTTGTTGAAAATTCGATATGCTTTGCTATTTGATGAATAACCAAGGAAAATTGCCTCATCACTTTTGGCATCTAATTTTCTCAAATTAGTTTTTCCATTGTTTAACATATAATAAGTACATCCAAAAGTACGCAAATATGATATCTTTGTTTTTCTGCCTTTCCAAAGTTCGTATGGGGTCTTTTTCAATATTGCTCTAATGGTAACTCAGTTTAATACATGACAAGCTGTACTTACAGCTTCATCCCAAAATCTTTTGGACAATTTACTCTCATTTAGCATAGTTCTAGTCATTTCTTGTATTGTCCGATTTTTTCTTTCAACAACTCCATTTTGTTGAGGAGTTCTTGGTGTAGAAAATGTATGGTGAATTCCTTTTTCGTTGCAAAATTCTATGAATCGTTTATTTTCAAATTCACCACCATGATCACTTCTAATGGAAATAATTGAACTTTATTTTTCATTTTGCACCAAATTTGAAAACGTGAAAAACATAGAAAATGCCTCATCTTTGCTAGCTAAGAGTATAATCCAAGTAAACCTTGAAAAATTATCAACAATTACAAATACATACTTTTTCCCACCAAGAGTTAAAATGTCCGATGGTCCATAAAGATCCATATGCAATAGTTCGAGTGGTCTAGTTGTTGAAATTTTCTTTTTGGTGGAAAATGACATTTTGGGTTGTTTAGATAATTGACAAGCCTTGAAAATCTTATCCTTGTCATATTTAAGCTTTGGTAACCCTTGTACTAAACTCTTTTTCCACAATGTTTTAATATTTGACATATTTATATGTCTAAGCCTTGTATTTCATATCCATGGATCATTTTCTATGGCTATCAAACATTTTCCCTCAAGTTCATCTAGGCAAACCAAATATACATTTTCATGTCTTTTGCCACTAAATACTATGTGTTCATCATAAAAAACATTGCATATAGAGGATTCAAATACAACTTTATATCCTTTATCACATAATTGACTAATACTCATTAGGTTGTGTTTGAGTCCTTCAACAAATAGTACGTCCTTGACGAGCTGCGTATATGTCTATTAAATTGCTTGCTATTTACGCAAGTATACGTGCCGTGTCAAGTAATAAAGTGTGAGTAGAGTATCGTTCCCACGAGGATTGTGTTAAACGGATTAGCACCTTAAATCTCAATTGTCTAAGTGAATTGGTAAAAGGAATTAGATTTGGTTTCAAAGAATTGAATTAAACTAAACTAAGCAAAGCAGTAAATGACCAGAGTGGTGTGGATGTTGCTGATATTACCTTGAGATGATTAAGATAGGTGGAAATATGAATTCATTGAATCATAACTATGTTATTTGGTTTCAATTAAGTTAATTGTGCAGAGATTACTAATCTAGGTTCATTCATATTCATATATGTCTTCCAACACATACAAACCTAACCAAGTTTTAGTCATGTGCTATGTTCCCATGCATACAAGTAAAACAAGGTTGATAACCATATAACCTAATCATGATTACACATGGTTAATAGGTATATTCCTATCCATATTAACATCTAACACAACATGAGTTAGAATACCTGTGCTTTATATATGGATCTCATTCAAATCCTACTTTTCCAAGCATGAATCTGAATATTAGATCAATCTACAAGGTTGCAAAGCTTGTAAACGCATTAAGCATAATATATGAAGGTAATCTCAAGCAACATATGTCACAGCACAACTGTATTATTAATCAAGCATAAGAAAACCAAATATCATAAGCTATGAATTCAAATTCTACATATCTCCCACCATAGGAAGGTTCAACCCATAAACATGACTTCAATTCCCATTGAAATCGAGTTTATAATCATCCCAAGCAAGGAGAATAACAAACAGGTAGAGATAGATGAGAAGAGGAGATGAAACTCAATGAATTTTGTGGTGATGGCTTGGATCTCCACTTGCTCTTCTCTCCTTCCTTGAAGCTTTGGTTTCCTCCTTTTCTCCACAGCAACTACTCCCTATTTTGGTCTCTCCTGTATGGCCTCCGGAACTCCTTTGCAAGCATCCCTAGGTTACTATTTATAATGGGTAGCTTGTGCAGCACATGTACAGAAATCCGCGTGCGTACGGATGCGTATTGGCGCCTAGGCGCCAACTCTCTGGAGCTGCGTAACTTAGAAACCTTTTTAAAAACCCTAGGACTTCATGCCTTGGTGTCTAGGCGCCAACTCCCTGGAATCAATGTGACTTGTGACTTCAAAAACCTTTAGAACTTTGCTTGCGTGTTGAAGATTCTGGTAAAGGCCTGTTGAATTGCGCATGGGCACCACTGGGTGGCGCCTGGGCGCCAACCCCGTGCTCCTTCACTTGGCTCTGTTCTGCATTCGACTCGCTCTCATGCTTGTAATTCTTCGTCCTTCATGTAAAAATTATATAAACTAAATAAATGGACTAAAAATGCCTGATTTATACTAAAAATGCATAAAAACTACATAATGCTCCTAATATGCAAAGCGAGTGAAAATTTAGCTAAATGGATGAAAACTAAACCTAATCTATTGGGTTAACATACAAAAATAGTCCAAAATAGGCTATGATAACTCGTATTTTTACGAGTTATCACACCCCCAAACTTGAATGTTGCTAGTTCTCGAGCAACACATGCAAACACAATGAATGAATGAATAAATGAATTTGGACTCCGTCAACTCCACCTGATTCCCATTATACTTTTAACAATCCATCTTTCTATTCAACATGATCGAGAATAATCTAAACTTGAAAAATCATCCATTTCTCAAAACAAGACATGCATATTCATTTATCATTCGTAAACCAAGTCACATGTAGAGGATGGTAATCCTAGTACAAAGTGATAATTCAACATGCTAATCTTCCTCTTAATCAAAAGAAACTTGTTAGAAAATCAATACAAAACAGGTGAACCAAGGTTTAAGCTGAACTAACTGGTCAAAGAACATGGTAATCATCCATTGGATTCCATTTTGCCTAACTGCACATTCTTTCCTCCCCCAAACTTATTGCAAAACTCTCCTCACCATATTTCAGGATATCCGGAGATCTTTTTTTTTTTAGCTTCCCTCACCATATTTCAGGGTATCTGGGAAAAGTTTTCTTTTTAAAGCGTTCTTACTGTGATTTTCCTTTGCTTTTTTATACGAATTTTGACATTTGTTGATGCCAAGTCCCGGTTACTTAGCTTAGGTCAATCACCCCCTTTTATTGTTTCAATGACTTGGTAGGGGTACTTGACATGCAAGAAATTTTTTGTAAAATATTACCATTTTCGAGACCATTAATTCCCTTAAAGCACGTGGTTCACATTTGTTTAACTCAATTCTTATCATTTCAGTTGAAAAGATTAGCATGAAATTGAATTATAACAATGTACTATGAGATTTAGTCCAATTCATTCACATGTTACTTGCAAATTTTCTTAACATATAATCCTTAGCCTGAATTTCTAATTTTTTATGAAATCGATTTCAAGTTAAAGTTTTTCTCAACCTTGCACATATTTCATCAAAATGGATTGAAACAAGATAATTTTCATAGGCAAAATTTGACATGATATGCAATCTAAACAAAACATGGAAAACAAACCTACGACTGAGAATTATACACCCCCCAAACTTGAGAGATGCATTGTCCTCAATGCATGCAACTACATGAACCCTGCATGATCATAGACTGAGAAATAAATACAAAAAGAATATAAAATGGAAAGGACAGGTACTCCCCTATGCATCTGATGCGGAGGAGTCGTCGTCGTCGCGCTCACTTTCTTCACCAGGCTGCTGTGAAGATTGACCAAAATAGTCTCAGAACTCGGGAGGTGATGAGGTATATTTTGATTAATATATATACAAATAAAAATTAATATTTTAAGTTAAGCACATATATAACTAATCATATGTAATGAGGTCTTTATATATGAGACGTGATCATACCCATTTATATGTACAGTAAATTATGGTACATTTGGATTAATATGAGCCCTTTATTCACTTAAATGTATTAATATTTTATTATTTATTTATATATAAATTATATACATATTCAAAAAATAACTTTAAGAGTGTTTGAGAAGTGATAAATAAAATTTTTAGATGAAAAAATTTTAAATTAAGAGAAAATAATACGATATGTGATGAGGTATATTTTGATTAATATATATATGATTTTCCATGTAAAAAAAAAAAAAAGTTGAAAGGGCAAAATGGGAAAACTCCTCTGCGACACGTCTGCCATGGCGGAGACGCTACAACCTCCATCTCCGATACTACCGCCGTGGCCGATACACGATCCTGAACCGCCGGGAACCGCCAACGACAGCCTCCCACAAACCGCTTGGGATTCCGTTGGCGGATTGGAGCTGCAGCAGAAGCGGTCTCTAGAGACTCTCTCCTCCAAGGGCGTCTTCTAGAAATGTCCCGACGAATCCTCGTCGTCGGTCTCGTACTCCGTCTTTTGCCTGGCCCACGGTGGGGACGTGAAGGCGGACGATAACTGCCTCTTCACGGCCGCGAAACGGGCGATGGGATTGAAGATCGGCGTGTGTGATCTCAAAAATAGGACGGTCAAGAGGTTCGGCGGATCGACGACGCAATTCGTTACCTTTACTCGCCGGAACTGAAAGCTGGAGATGGAGTGGCAGCAATGGCGGCTGAGCAGGACGAAGTTGCCTGTGTCGAGCATCGCCGCAGAGCTCACAGGGCCGTTGATGAGTGCAGCTGCCCACACCTGTTTTCCTTGGGAATAAACGAGCACGAGACGGCCGGCCGTCGTCAGCTCTGCCTTCGATCCCGCTGGCACAGGATGATCGCCGTTTGCAGACCAGATGACGGTTTTCTCGTCAATTTTGTTGAACCAGATGGCAAGCAGGAAGTCGTTGTGGTTGGGTAGGTGGTGGAATCCAAAAGCGATGTCCCCAGACAGGCCGGGCCAGATTCCGCATCCAAAGCCTAAGCTCTCCCCGCCGTCCGACGAGACGGGCGACTGATTATTCCGCTGCCGTCACAGCCTCTTGTTCCTCAGTTTCTCCCGCCTTTTCCTTTCGCGATTCCATTCCGCGAAGTCGTGCCCGACTCGGTGGAAGGATTCGTGAAGGTCTTCAAGGACGAGATGTTTGTGTCGGTGGACTCGTCGTCTCTCTCTCAATTGCTAGGACTTCAACTGAAGGTCGCAGCAGTTGCAGCCGCTGCCTCAGCAGCTCAGTACCAATCGGGAGCTCCCTCAGCTTCGCTGTACCAGACCCGGCAGAACATGAGCCAGCAGATGCAATCTGGCTTCGGGAGCAGCATGACGGCGTCCTCTCCGTCGAGGGCGGCGTCGTCGTCATTCGGGCTCGATCCTTCGTCCGCGGTGGCTGCCACAGTCATAAACTCGAGGGCTGCAGCGTTCGTGAAGTGAAGCCAGAGCTCCTCTGAGCGGGCGGCGGTAAGCCGTCATCCAGGCTTCAGCGACCCGTTGGCGTTGGCAATGAATCCGGGACTACGCGGGAAGCCGCTGGCAAGAGCCTGTGGCGGTAGGAACGCAGGTAAGAAGAGGAAAAAGAAGCGGAGCGGGGACGACGCCGGCGACGGTACAGAGTCCGTCACGACGACGGTGAGGATGCAGAAGCAGGGGACTGCATTGGTGTCCCGGCATTTCAGGGAGACTCAGTCGGAGGTGGCCGACTACGGTTACGGTCTGCAATCTTATGACACCGACCCGCGCTTCTCGCTCGACGCCAGTCGGATCTCCTTCGACGACGCACGATACTCGTTTGACAAGCCTCGAGCTTCATGGGATGGTGTACGTCTGCATCGAGAGCAGGAGCTGCTAATGCATAGCTAGTTCAGTTCAGATGCTATGGAAAAAGTCACATGGCTGTTTCTGGGTCGCCACCAGCCAAGGCAATGCTCTTCTCCATCGGGTTTGCAGCTTGTGTCTGCTCCTTGGGCTTCACGAACAGAGTCTCTAGCTCTTCCAGCGTTTGCCCCGGGTCTCGGGTAGGAAGTAGTGGAAGAAGAGCACTGAAATTGCAGCAAACCCGGTAAAGAGATAAAACGTTCCGGCGACACAACGAAAGAGCAAAAGTGGCCTAATAAGGTCTTCTACGAAGCAGAGGTAAAGCCTAACTCATTCTTCGGTCACCCGTCGCCGTCTGTATCAGAAGCAGAGAGCTGAGAGATGGCAGGAGGAGGAGAGGAAGCAGGCGCGATGCCGTTGGAATACACTCCGACGTGGATCGTCGTAGTCATTTGCTCCATCATCGTCATCATCTCCCTCGCTCTTGAACGGATCATCCATTTCCTTGGCAAGTACCTGAAAAGGAAGAATCAGAAACCTCTCTTCGAAGCACTGCAGAAGGTGAAAGAAGAATTGATGCTTCTGGGATTCATCTCGCTGCTGCTGACTGTCTTCCAAGGAGTGCTTGGGCGGACATGTATTCGAGAAAAATATACTCGAGATTTGCTTCCGTGCAAGAAGGGAAAGCTGCGCGTGGAGGAGACAGGGCATTTCCAGACTGGTTACTTTAACGTCCATGGTGTTTTGGGCCATGGAAGGAGGCTTCTTGCTGAAGAATCTGTTGCCGCTAGACATTGTGGGGAGGGAAAGGTCCCATTGTTATCTACTGAAGCATTGCATGAGCTCCATATCTTCATCTTCGTGCTGGCTACAGTCCATGTGATTTTCTCAGTTCTGACTATGCTTTTGGGAGGAGCAAGGATACGACAATGGAAGCACTGGAAGGACCAGCTTGAGCTCGGTGAGGTCGAAGAGCGGGGCCGGAGGCGGGTCGCTGTAGTCCTTGCCATGCGACTGCTTTCCATCTGCATGCATTCAAAACGTCAGTTCAGGCCAGCTCAGACAGATCAAGAAATCAAGAAAATGGACGAGCCAGACGTGTCATGGGTGCAATCTCTTGTGAAGGATGGCCCTTCATCAGCTTCTGGCTGGCTTGGTTTGCAAAAGCAGCAGGACTTGTTCTCCAATACTTGAGCTGCTGACGGGATGGCGGCCGCTGCATTCCAGCTTTGTCGCAGAAGAACGCGCTCCGAAGCTGTGTGTAGCATGCCAATGTGTTCCGCGTGAAGTCGGTCCCACGTGAAAGCAGTTCCGCGGGAAAGCAGTTCCGGTGCAGTTCCGCGGGAATCCGGTTCCGCGCAAGTGTAGCATGGCAGTTTCGCGGCAACGAAGTTCCGCGGAATGGAGTTCCGCGGGAACGACAGTAGCCGCGGAACTCGCACCAACCCGGCAGAGTCCTATAAATACCCCTTGGCCCTTCATTCGACAGACGGAGAACGGGGAACGAGCTCTCCCCCGCTGAAGAGAGAACGTGAGTTCTCCATTTTTATTTTTTATTATTTTTATTTTTTTTTTAGTTAAAAAAAAATAGAGTTTCTTCCTTTTATATATATATATAAATATATATATATTATTTTCGAAAAAACTACTTTTCCCAATGTGGATACTCCCCGACTGGCGGGTTGAATTGACACACGGGTTAAGTATATTTTCCCTCTTTTGAAAATAAAATAAAAATATATATGTGTATATTATATATATATATATCTATATATACATATATATTATTTCCAAAAAAAAAAAACTACTTTTCCCAACGTGGATACTCCCCGACTGGCGGGTTGAATTGACACACGGGTTAAGTATATTTTCCCTCTTTTGAAAATAAAATAAAAATATATATGTGTATATTATATATATATATATCTATATATACATATATATTATTTCGAAAAAACTACTTTTCCCAATGTGGATACTCCCCGACTGGCGGGTAGAATTGACACACGGGTTAAGTATATTTTCCCTCTTTTGAAAATAAAATAAAAATATATATGTGTATATTATATATATATATATCTATATATACATATATATTATTTCCAAAAAAAAAAAACTACTTTTCCCAACGTGGATACTCCCCGACTGGCGGGTTGAATTGACACACGGGTTAAGTATATTCTCCCCCTTTTGAAAATAAAATAAAAATATATATGTATATTATATATATATATAAAAATATATATACATAAATATTATTTTCAAAAACTACTTTTCCTAACGTGGATATTCCCCGACTGGCGGGTTGAATTGACACACGGGTTAAGTATATTTTCCCCTTTTGAAAATAAACAAATATATGTGTATAAAAATATATCAAAATACACATGTATATTCAAAGGCATCCAAAAACAAAGATTTTGATTTCTAAAATGACCCGCGGGCCTCCAAAAAATGAATATTTTGTCCCGCGGGCCTTCAAAAAAATATATATATATGTATTTGCCCCATGGGCCCTAAAAAATATATATATATATATATTTTTAGACTTTCAAAATGATGGCTCAAAAACTCTTCAAAAAGCCCATGATGGCCCAAAAATCTTTAAAAAGCCCAAGATGGCTCAAAACTTCTCAAAAAGCCCATGATGGCCCAAAACTCTCAAAAAAGCCCAAGATGGCTCAAAACTTTTCAAAAAGCCCATATGGCCCAAAAATCTCTAAAAAGCCCAAGATGGCTCAAAACTTTTCAAAAAGCCCATGATGGCCCAAAAATCTCCAAAAAGCCCAAGATGGCTCAAAACTTTTCAAAAAGCCCATGATGGCCCAAAACTCTCCAAAAAGCCCATGATGGCTCAAAAAAAACTCTCCAAAAAGCCCATGATGGCCCAAAAATCTCCAAAAAGCCCAAGATGGCTCAAAACTTTTCAAAAAGCCCATGATGGCCCAAAACTCTCCAAAAAGCCCAAGATGGCTCAAAACTTTTCAAAAAGCCCATGATGGCCCAAAACTCTCCAAAAAGCCCAAGATGGCCCAAAACTCTCTAAAAAGCCCAAGATGGCTCAAAACTCTCCATAAAGCCCAAGATGGCCCAAAAATCCCCCAACAAGCCCAGTTGGGCTCAATTTTTTTTTAATTGGTCAAAAATGACCCAAACATACTTTTAAAATTCGGTTAAATCCATTTCTTGGTAAAACCACCCAATTATTCAATCCGGAGGCTGAATGCGGGAGACGCTGGTTTCTTGTATAAATACAAAAGCTGAAAGCGGGACACGCTGGTCTGCTGTGTAAATTCAGAAGCTAAGAGCGCACTTAGTTTGCTGTGTAAGGTCACTAGTGTAGCCGACGGGCCCCTCACTAGTTCCCAAAACCGAGTCATCGCTGGTCGACGGGCTAAGCGTAAACTCACATTTAAGACATGGCGCGTGGCGTCATGTACCTCACATTTAAGTCATGGCGCGCGGCGTCATGAACTTAATATTTAAGATATGGCGCGTGGCGTCATATACCTCACATTCGAGTCACGGCGCGGGGCGAAGTGTACTCATTTATCTTTATATTTTTGTTAGACACGATTTTTCGTGCACTTGTAAAGACGTAGAAGGATCTTCTACGCACTTCATTATTGTTAAGCATTTTTTTTATGGACCATTGTATTCAGCTCTTTTAATCAAGGGTTTTCTCGCTAGAGATGTAAAATCAGAATGTGGAACACAATGCAAAATATTTCTGTGATGTATTTTTCGGACTCGGTTAAAGAATTGAATGCTTTAAAATTTTGCTGGGAAATTAATTAAGCATTTATTCTCAAAGCCGCAGGGAATACAATTTTCAACCAGAATGAATTTTGAATTATATTTCTCACGAGGCCGGAACAGGAGGTGTCGATGGGAATGGTGGTAAAGCCTTCATATCAATCTGTCGGTCCTCCATGAGTCTTCGAAAGTGTGCCTCCATAGCCCGATTGGACAGTTATAGAAACCGGGCTTGGGCTGCCATTAGATTCTCCAAGTTGGTCAGCCTCACATTGGTTGAGAGCGGTTACGAGCGACGTCACAAATAGGACGAAGGAAGAATGAGCAACACAATATTGAAAAGTGCACTACAAGCTCAACCGTCCAAGTCTTTACATCCCAAATTTAATTCAAACAAGCTCTTCTTGGGCAATCCAACTCAAGTTTCAAGCCATATTATCGATACCACAAGTGCAGTCCATAAACTCCTCCCCCACAACTTTAAACTCTTAGTCACAACAAATTAATGGAACAGCTTGAACCAAAAGGTTACCCACAAGCAACACATCCATATGCCCGCAAATATATGAAAAATGTAAACGACCCACTTGCACACCTTTTATTTAAAGTAATAAAATTGGTGATTCACTAAAAGCAGTAAAACAAATTGCGTAGAACTTCAACGGCCCAAAATATGCAAAGATGGAGTATTTTCATATTGAAAATAATATCAACTAAGCAAACCATAGTTTTCATCTCGACGGGCTCGAAAAATTCTTTTCGTTGGTATGTGGTAGCTCCCGTAACTCCTCCGGGATCAAAAGTTATGGCCAGTTGAAGTTGGCATGCTGAAAACTCGTGTTTTGCTGTTTTTTTTATGCTGGCAGGGGGGTGGGCCGGGGCGCCAAAAATTGGGGCCTAGGTGCCAACTTGCTGATTCAAAACTTGCAACATGTTATTTCCTTGAAAAATATGGCGCCGGGGTGCCATTTTTCTGATCCCAACTTGCTAGAACATGTTCTTTTGTGAAACTTGGCACCGGGCACCAAAAATTGAGGCCGGGACTCCAACTGCATTGTCTTGTCTTGAATGATGAATATAAACTTGAAACTCCTTGATTCCATCATTTATCAACTTAAAAGTGGATTGAAAGTCCATATTTGAGCATGATAATCCTGTCCTTCCTTACCTTGGGAGATGACTACTTTATTCTTGAAACAAAAATCAAAAAGTGTAATGGGTTGCCTCCCATTCAGCGCTAAATTTATCGTCTTCAGCCCGACGTCCCATTATGATTAGCCAATTCACGCTCTATCAAACTTCCTTCCATGCGGATTGTGCACTGGAAGTTCAGATCTCTTCTTAGCCTCTTCAAATGGATCAGTTAGCCTCCTTTCATGAATTTCATAGAGACTATAGAAGAGGTTTTCAGGGTCTTGAACAAATGATGGCTTTAAGACGTTGCTTTCCAAGGCTTTGCATTGATCGATTAAGTCTTGTTGCACTTGAATTTCAAGAAGACAAATTAGAGGAGTGTTGATATGATAATTTTCAACTTTCTCCACTATATCAACCTCTATTTCTTCGTCAATTTCTTCTTCCACTTCCTTTCTTTCCATTGGCTCGGCCACTTGTTCAAGAACATGTTGAGGTACAGGTTGCTCTATCACATCGATTGATATATCTTCATTAATACTCGAAGTGACTTCCCAGCCTTGTTCCAACTCATCTTTTTCTGAAATTTCTTCTATATGACCGAAAAATGTTTCTTGATGCCGGTATTGGAGTGCGGTAGCCAATTGCTTCACCTGTTTCTGCATGTTCTCATTAAACTGCATTTGGCTCTTCAGGAATTGCATGAACATGTCCTCCAAAGCTGGCTTACTTTTAGGTGGTGATGGCTCCCCTACTTGATATGTTGAAATCCTATCGATATCACATTATCTAATTGTGGGTCTCCATAGTTGTCATGTGCATCACTTGAATGATTAAGATAACCCATGGATGCTGAGTAATACACGCATTGATTGAGTAAATGTCCCTCGCCTCCACACAAATTGCAATAAGTTGAATAAAATTTATCCATATCCTGCATTTGATTGTCAAAACCTGCAAATTGATCTGGAGGTGCCCATGTATTGTCATACTCATGGAAACCCATTGTGTTTGGTATTGGAAATTCTGCATTTTGCCAATGGTAAGCATTTAAAGCCATTGAAAATTGCAGTGAAAAGACCCCTGAAATAAACTTTTATCAAAAACAAAGAAAGAAAAGAAAAACTATATATAATATGTACACATTCACAGAAGATAATTGAAATTTTCAGGTACTAAGTTTAAATCAATCCCCGGCAACGGCGCCAAAAACTTAACGAGCTGCGTATATATCTATTAAATTGCTCGCTATTTACGCAAGTATACGTACCGTGTCAAGTAATAAAGTGTGAGTAGAGTATCGTTCCCACGAGGATTGTGTTAAACGGATTAGCACCTTAAATCTCAATTGTCTAAGTGAATTGGTAAAAAGGAATTAGATTTAGTTTCAAAGAATTGAATTAAACTAAACTAAGCAAAGCAGTAAATGACCAGAGTGGTGTGGATGTTGCTGATATTGCCTTGAGATGATTAAGATAGGTGGAAATATGAATTCATTGAATCATAACTATGTTATTTGGTTTCAATTAAGTTAATTGTGCAGAGATTACTAATCTAGGTTCATTCATATTCATATATGTCTTCCAACACATACAAACCTAACCAAGTTTTAGTCATGTGCTATGTTCCCATGCATACAAGTAAAACAAGGTTGATAACCATATAACCTAATCATGATTACACATGGTTAATAGGTATATTCTTATCCATATTAACATCTAACACAACATGAGTTAGAATACCTGTGCTTTATATATGGATCTCATTCAAATCCTACTTTTTCAAGCATGAATCTGAATATGAGATCAATCCACAAGGTTGCAAAGCTTGTAAACGCATTAAGCATAATATATAAAGGTAATCTCAAGCAACATATGTCACAGCACAACTGTATTATTAATCAAGCATAAGAAAACCAAATATCATAAGCTATGAATTCAAATTCTACATATCTCCCACCATAGGAAGGTTCAGCCCATAAACATGACTTCAATTCCCATTGAAATCGAGTTTATAATCATCCCAAGCAAGGACAATAACAAACAGGTAGAGATAGATGAGAAGAGGAGATGAAACTCAATAGATTTTGAGGTGATGGCTTGGATCTCCACTTGCTCTTCTCTCCTTCCTTGAAGCTTTGGTTTCCTCCTTTTCTCCACAGCAACTACTCCCTATTTTGGTCTCTCCTGTATGGCCTCCGGAACTCCTTTGCAAGCAGCCCTAGGTTTCTATTTATAATGGGTGGCGTGTGCAGCACATGTACAGAAATCCGCGTGCGTACGGATGTGTATTGGCGCCTAGGCGCCAACTCTCTGGAGCTGCGTAACTTAGAAACCTTTCTGGAAACCCTAGGACTTCATCCCTTGGTGCCTAGGCACCAACTCCTTGGAATCAATGTGACTTGTGACTTCTAAAACCTTTAGAACTTTGCTTGCGTGTTGGAGATTCTGGTAAAGGCCTGTAGAATTGCGCGTGGGCACCACTGGGCGGCGCCTGGGCACCAACCCCGTGCTCCTTCACTTGGCTCTGTTATGCATTCGACTCGCTCGCATGCTTGTAATTCTTCGTCCTTCTTGTAAAAAATACATAAACTAAATAAATGGACTAAAAATGCCTAATTTATACTAAAAATGCATAAAAACTACAAAATGCTCCTAATATGCAAAGCGAGTGAAAATTTAGCTAAATGGATGCAAACTAAACCTAATCTCTTGGACTAACACGCAAAAATAGTCTGAAATAGGCCATGATAACTCGTATTTTTACGAGTTATTAGTCCTCAATACATGCATTTGAAATTCCATGAACATTTTCTTTACCTTTTATTTTACCGTTTTCATTATTTCCAAAAACAACTGTTCCTTCGTTGCACGCGTCGATCTTATGGAACAGTCATTTTTCTCCTTTCATATGTCTTGAGCAGCCACTATCCATAAACCATTTGTTATTGGCCTTTGATCTAAGACAAACCTGCAAAAGTAAAGCTCATCCTTTTGGTACCCATTTTATGGGTCTATTTGGGTTAGTTATCCATTGGAATCTACGTCGATCTTCCCTCGAAGCCACAAATCCAATGCTTTTGGGCATCCAAACTAATTTTTCACCAAGGTTTTGTAATTTTCTCAATTTGCATTGAAATGCCTTGTGTCCCATCTTGTTGCAAAAATTACAAGCTCCTGGAAGTCTAGAAGTGGGAAGTCATTTGGTAATTGGTTCCCCAATTGGTCTTTTAGTCCAAATCACATGATTTATCTTAGGTTTAGCATAGATGGATTTTGGTTTGTTTTTAAGGTTCCTTGGAGCATTAGATTTGCTATTTTCACCCTGCTCAAATGTAGTATACCCAAGTCATTTCTTACAATTTTGGGTGGTCATTTTCAAAAACATTTTGACACTTTCACCAGGATTAGAAAACTTAGCAAGCGATTCATTTAATGATTCATTTTCCTTTTTGAGTTTTTCTAACTCATTTATAAAAATATTCCTTTCATTTTTCAATTGATCAACTTTTTCAGTAAGTTTACTGTTCACAATTATTACTGCATCGCATTGTCTTTTCTTTATTGTGAACTTGTTTCCTAATTTCTTTATTTCTTCATATAATGAATCATATGCTTATTCAAGTTCTTCTAATTCAACACATTTGAGGTATTCATTTGTAGAAGAAAAAATTGAAACAGATTTTTGCTTGGAGGTTACCTCTTGACTACTTGTGCAGTTTGTTGAAGTAGCTTGATCCTCCAAAATTTCCGTTGCTGCAAGACATATGTCGAAATTTGCCATGCAATAAATTCTTGCGCAATCCGCTTCATTTTCTTCACTTGAATAGCTACATGTTGTAGATTCTTCTTCATTTTCGTACATGTCTCTTCCTTTGATTCTTTGGAATTTTCTGTTGTCACCTCGATCTTTTCTTTCCCTTCGCTCCTTTGTTTTGATTTCATTGGACATTGGGTATTGGGCTTGCATATGCCCTACGCCGCCACGCCGAAAATATTTTGTTGCTTCTTTCTTTTTCTCTTTGAAATTTCTTTCATTAAAGTTTTTAAAAATTCCTTCCTTTCCTTACAAATTTTCTGAATCATTTTGTAAGTAAGGCAATTTCATCGTCGTTTGGTGACGACGAGGTGGAGTCGTCCGAATCTTGTGCAGCTTTCAAGGTGATGGCTCTTTTGCCTCTATGTTGCTCCTCATTTCTCCTTTTTATCAGCTCATGTGATATGAGTGAGCTTATAAGGTCTTCTAGCCGTAGTGTATTGAGGTCTTTTGCTTCCTCAATAGCTGTAATCTTTGAAGTCCACGATTCGGGTAGCGCCCTTAAAATTTTCATCACTTGCTCAGATTCAAAAATTGCTTTTCCTAGACCTTTCAAGGCGTTAGTAATCTTGAAAAATCTAGCAAACATTTTAGAAATATTTTTTGTTTCTAACATTTTAAAACTTTTCAATTCTCCAATCAATATATTTCTCCTTGTCCCTTGGACTTGAGAAGTTCCCTCATATATGGATGTCAATGTATCCCATATTTCTTTGGCGGTTTTGCATGATAATACTCTATCATATTCAGATGTCGTTAATGTACAAAAGAGGGAGTTCATGGCTTTCGCGTTGCTTTTAACAGCTGTAACTTCCTCCTCGGACCATGTGGAGGCTCTTTTATCGATAGGTAATACAACGCCATATTGGATAGCAATCCAAAAATCAATATTTGTAGCTATGATTAATTGTTTCATTCTCAACTTCCAATAACCGAAGTTAGTCCCATCAAACAAAGGTGGTCTAGTAAAAGACTGTCCCTCGGCAAAAGCGAGGGTGGAAGTTGATTGGGATGCCATGTGAAAAAGATCTCTTTGGTTTAAACTCAAAGACCTGCTTTGATACCACTTGTTGGTCCCAAGTTAATGGCAATTACCCAAGAGAGGATGAGTGAATTGGGTATTTAAAATTTTTTAACTTAAACTGGAAACTTTATCTCGAATTGATTCAGTCCCCTTTAATGAAACAAATGGAAAGCAACAAGATAATGAAAGCGGAAATAAAAATCAATGGACAAGATTTATAGTGGTTCGGGCAACCTTCCCTACTCCACTCTTCCAAGCTCACACCCCTTGTAACTTGGATTCCACTATGTATTCCGTGAATACAACTAGAGCCTCCGCTCTCTTCTAGATTCTAGCTCTAGGGGGCATGTACAACACACAACACAAGTAGGTGACGAGTCTCCACTCCAGTCGCAATGCTACTTTGCTATCATTTGGTTTGAAACACCAATATCAAACCAATCATCAAAAACAGAATAACAAAATGAAATGAAGGAGATCTACACTTTACAGATTTGTATAGGCAAGTTTCAGCTCGAGGAAGAACTCGTAGAAGTGACAAGTTGATTGACGTTGGAGTATGCAGCAAGTTGAAGCTCGTTCTTCCTTCAAAACATGTATAGATCACTGAAAGGTAGAAGAAAGTGGAATATAAAACTTAGTAGCTTTCTTTCCTCTTTTTCTGCTGAATCTTGTATGCTTTTACATTCACTTGAGTGTCTATATATAATGGAAGGAGAGATTTGAACGTTAGAGAGTTGGTTGGCGCGTAATAAATGCGCCAATGTTCAAATTTTCGAACGTTGCGACCCAAGTTGCAGGTGGAGTCGACTTCGGGTGCGACTTCGGCTATAAGCAGGCTACTCAAGTTCTTTCTCAGGTCGACTTGGTCTTCGACTTGACCCAAGTCACATGTGGAGTCGACTTCATGTGCGACTTCAGATTTTTACAATTTCCAAGTCTCTTCTTCAGGTCGACTTAGACTAGAACTTGACCCAAGTCGCTGCTGGAGTCGACTTCAGTTGCGACTTGACTTTCTTAGCTTGCCAAGTGAACTTAAATTTCTTTGAAATGATTTTGCTTGCTGAAGTTTCTTCAACTTAATTGTTCTTCCACTGTTTTACAGTACTTGGAACTGTGTATGATTATTTAATTTGAAACCATTTGACTCCATGTCTTGAATTCTTGAAAACTTGAGTCTTTAAGTGCATAAAAATGTCCAAATGATAGTTCTTGATTCAACATGATGAATTCATGCAACTTTGCTTGTTTTGGACTTGATTTGTTCTTCATTTGATCCAAGTTGAATGTTTGAGTCGACTTGGTCTTCAACTTCACTCAAGTCGAGCATCAAGTCGACTTGGTCTGCGACTTTGTTCTTCAAGTTCTGTGCTTGCATCTTGAAGTCGATGCTGGAGTCGACTTGGTCTACGACTTCACCCAAGTCGCATGCGGAGTCGACTTCGTTTGCGACTTCGGCAGTTCTTGGTCCCCAATTTCAATACTGGACAAAAAACAGCTCTTGAAGTCACTGCTGGAGTTGACTTGGGGATCGACTTGACCTGTCATGCATCATATTTTTCATTTTTATATCCTTAAACATTGCACAAAACATATTAGTGGCTAAAACTTACTCAAATTGAGTTGTTAATCATCAAAACATATACTTTGGGTATTTTGCTTTTGATTTCAACACTTGTTTCCAACACAGTGATGATGAACAGTAACCCCATGAACAGTGATTGATGCGCACCAAGTGCTTGTCGTTAAGAGCACTGTGATCACCAGTTTAATAAAAATTAACCGAAACACATTAAAGCTACCACTATGCGGGTGATAGTGTAGAATAACGGTGAGTCGGGTCGAATCCACAGAGAGGTGATGTAGTTTTGAATTGTTTTTAAGAGGAATAGAGGGTTTAGAGAAGAGAGAGAAAGAAATTAGAGAAAAAGGAAAGAAATTAGAGGGAAAGGAGAAGAAATTAGAGAGATAAGAAAGAATAGAAGAAATTGGAGAGAAAAAGAAGAAAGAGAAAGAGACGTCGGAGAGAGAAGAAAAGAGAAAATAGATGAAATTAGAGAGAGACAGAGAGAAGAGAGAAAGAGACGTTGGAGAGAGAAGAGAGAGAAAGAAGAAAATAGAAGAAATTAGAGAGAGAAAGAGAGAAGAGAGAAAGAGAAGAGAGAGAGAGAGAGAAGAAAGGAGAAATTAGAAGAAATTAGAGAGGAAAAAAGAGAAGAGAGAGAAAGAGACGTTGGAGAGAGAAGAAAAGAAAAAATAGAAGAAATTAGAGAGAGAGAGGGGAAAAGAAATTAGAAGGAGAGAGAAAGAAGAGAGAGAAAAGATTAGAAGAGTTGGAAAGAAAGCGAGACAAAAAGCTAAAAGAAATTATAATTAACTAACAACTGAATTAAAACTATTCTAAGAAAGCAATTAAAAGCTATAAAACTCAACTATTAAAGCAGGAAAGAAAATTATATTAAATTCAATCTAAAAATTACAAAGCAAAAAAATAAAGCAGTAAATCTAATCTAATAATTAAAACTGCAAATTGAAAAGTAATAAGTACGAAACACTACAAAGCATAAAACAATAAAATAAAATTTACATCACCCGAATATGTAGAGCAAAATCTCCACGTAATGAAAATTTTATTGCTTGGCCCCACCTCCTTGCTAGGGGTCCCACAAAATGGGTCGCACCCAAGGGAGAGGATTGCTTGGTTGTGATTGGGTGTCTTGGGATGAGTGGAGGGTCCGTTTTATAGATGTGTGAGGGGCCCTCCCTCCATAGTCGAATCCGATGTGGGATTCTTTTCGCTGCCTGCCTTGGCTGCTTTCTGTGGTATTTGCCGTAGCTTTGCTTTCCATTTTGACGGAGAGGAGAAAAATGCAGTGGCAAAATCTGCTGGCTAAAAATTCACGGCTGCCTGTTGCTGTTCGGTTCGGGCTTTGGAAGCATACATGCACTCACAGTCGTTTCTTGCCGGAGCAAGTGTGCGGATCGAAAATGAAGAAGAGTACGCAGAGGGGAAAAAGACGGAACAGAAAAGAGGAACTAGGGAGGTAGGGACGAACAATGAAGAGAGAAAAAGAAAGAAGGGAAGATAATGAGAGGAAAGAGGGCAGTGGTTGGATGGATGGTACACTCGAGGAAGCAGAAGCTGTGTGGTGATGGCTGCTGATGCGCGTATGGCTTGCAGAGTTCGTTGCTTGGCCAGCTTAGTGAAGAGGTTGCCGTATGGTTTCCGGGACGGCAGCTGCTTGAGAACGGTGCTGCAATTTGGGTGTTTGGAAATAGGGGCTGTAATGGGTGAAGATGGGGTTTTGGGATTTTCGCTGCTGGTTCGTTCGTCGGAAAAAATTAGGTATTTTTCTGCTTGGTCGGTGACGGTGAGTTTTCCCCAAAATGGGTGCCGTTCGGTGGTCAGTTTTGGCAGCTGTTTTGACATTCAAATGGAGGTGTTGCAACGGGGTGTAGAGGGCTGGTTGTTAGCTGCCGTGATTGATTTTTGAAATCAAGAAGGGGCGGCTGGTCTGTGGTTGGAGGATCGGTGCTCCTTAGGGAAAATGGAGTGCAGGTTGCGGAGGTGGGTCCCATAAAATGCTGTGATCGTGGCTGCCTTGTTTGGTTTCATTTTTGGTGGCTGGATCGGTGCTTGAATCTGCTGCTTTATTACCGGTTGATCTTGATGCAGGCTGCCGATTTTTGGTGCTGAACAGAGGCTTGGAAAAAAAAAGTTGCCGGACGACGAAGATGGGTAGCAATGGTTGCTTGCTTGGCGTGGAGAGGATGTGCTGCCGTGGTTGGAGAAGATGGCAAGCTGCCGTGATTGAGGTTGGGCGAAATTCCTGATTCATGGTTGGATTGCAGCTGCCGGAAAGGGGCTGGGCGAAAACGGATGGGGAAGATGGAGCATCGGAATACGGTGCTCCGGCGGCGCACAATCGCGTGTACTCATGCAGCGGGCAAAAACGTAGATTTTAATATTTAAGTTTTGTCAAAATAAGTTTAACAAGCTTGCTGAGATTTTTAATTTACTTTTTAGCCCTTTTTGAATTTATTTATTATTATTATTATTTTTTATCTTAAAATGTTTTGACAGTTTGCTTTATAACCATAGTTTAAATTATATTTATAATTTTATGTATGATTTTCCAAATTAGATGGTTTTATAATTTTTCCCAAATTACATTAATATGCTAATTAAAATCTTCTAGGGGATTAAGTCATGATTTTATATTCTCAAGAATGTTGCAAAATGACCCATTTTATAGCAAAATTAAAGATTATATCAAAAATATGATTTTCATAAAATTCCACTTAAAACATGCATTTAATTAACATTTTAATATTTAACAGCGTAAATTTAATATGAAATTAAAGGAAAATTTTTAGACTTATCAAATAGCGATGATGAACAGTAATTTGCTACAGTAGCTATGAACAGTGAACAACGTGATTTTGGAAAAAAAATAGAGATTTTTTTTTATATTTTATAAGGATATATGGATGGAATTTTTAAAGGAATTTATGGATAAAAAATCCATAAAAGGAGGTAATGACCAAATATCTTTATAAAATTAACCTCTATAGAAAAGAGGTAATGAATGATGCATGAGAAGCAATCTAAGACATGGAATGATATAGATAAAATATTATTTTTCCTTCTTTAGGAAAAGAAAAGGAAAATGTGGAGGACACAGACTGAGGAGGTAAGCAAGATATATGCTTTCTAAAATATTTCTAAATGATTGCAATTTGTTTGCTTACGTGTTTTTTGAATGATATTTAAGGATGACTACTCCTATACTGCTCTACATGAAATGATTGCTAACTGCTTGTTAAATTACTTTCTAAATGATTTATCAAGTTTTATGGAGCATGTCATGCCGGCATATGTATGAACATGGTGCACAAGGAAGAGACTTTGGTGGAGGTAGTAAGCGGATCAGAGGGTCCCCCTTCACTATTGCCAAGTCGCAAGGGCTGTGTGCTGGCAGTGTCCTCCCAGAGGTTGGAGGCACAAGGAAAGTCATGAATGAATGAATGTATTGCATTCTCATGAAATGCATGAAAAGGTTTCTGTCCCATTGGTAATTGATCACTTGATAAGTGTCTCCTACCAAATGGGAAGAAATGCATTTGAATGAAAGGAAAATGTTTACTTACCAAAGAAAAAGGCTTGCTTACTGAGTATTAGTACTCGTATGTGTTTTTAAAATGACAAACAGGTTATGGAGCTGACTCATAAAGGATGCAAGGTAGAAATAACCGGCAAATTTAATTGCAGTTCTATGTATGCTTCCAAAGAGACAAATGTATGATAATCATGTTAAAGACATGTTTTATGGATATTACAAATATGATTGTACTTATGTGAATTATTTCAATAAAAAGAATATATGAATGGTTTTATGATGATATGTATGAGTCTATTATGAATAAAGTGTATGCTTATGTTATGAATGAAAAGAAAAAAAATTAGATGAGATCCAATTAAGTACTCATCGCGTGATCAGGGCAACAATCCTAAATTACATTTACCAATCGACAAGATCCCGGAGTAAGGAATATGTGGACGCCTCAATTCGGGGCGCCACAGAAATTGGTATTAGAGCAAGGATTGGTAAACAAGCGGGAGAAGAAAAAAATAAAGGATGATGAAAGGATAGGTCTGATACCACAGAAGATGGTATTAGAGCAAGGATTGGTAAATAGGCGTGGAAAAAAATGATGATAGAAAAGGAATGATACCACAGAAGTTAGAAATAGTGCATGGTGTTGGAAACATGAGGAAAACAAGCCAAGTCTATGTTTTCATGATTAACAAATCAATTTGAGTAAGTTTTGGTCACTGACATGTTTGTGAAAATGATTAAAGGTTATAGAAATGAAGAATATAAAGCATGGCAAGTCAAGTTGATTTCCAAGTTGACTCAGGCATCGACTTAGGCCAAGTCGATCCCCAAATCGACTCCAGCAACGACTTCAAAACGTCATTTCCTTCCAGAGTTGAAATCAAGAATGAGAGCTGCCGAAGTCGCATCCCAAGTCGACTCCGCTTGCGACTTGAGGTGAAGTCGCAGACCCAGTCGACTCCAGTAGCGACTTTGAGGCGTCGTTTTTCGTCTAGAGTTGAAATCGGGGATGAGAGCTGCCGAAGTCGCATCCCAAGTCGACTCCACATGCGACTTGGGTAAAGTCGCAAACCAAGTCGACTCCAGCTTCGACTTCAGTGCAGAACTTGCAGATCAAGACGACTCAGTGCTATATTCAAGTGAAGATGATCGACTTGGATTAAATAAGGATTAAATGAAGACCAAAGCAAGCAGGGTTGCATGAATCCATCATGTTGAATCATAAACACACACTCGAACAGCTTCTATACATTCTAAGATGCAAGACTCAAGACATGGAATCAAGCGTTTCAAGATAGAAGAATCATAAAAGAGTCTTAAGTAATATAAAATGGTGGAAGAACAATCAAACATGAAGAAATTTAAGCAAGCAAGGCATTCTAAAGAATTTCAAGTTCATCAAGCAAGCTGAGGAAGTGAAGTCGCACCCGAAGTCGACTTCACCTGCGACTTGGGTCAAGTCGAGGATCAAGTTGACCCAGACTGGAACTTGAAGAAGTTGCGGAGAGCTGAAGTCGCACCCGAAGTCGACTCCATCTGCGACTTGGGAGAAGTTGCACCCGAAGTCGACTCCACCTGCGACTTGGGTCGCAACGATCAAATTTTTTTTGAACGTTGGCGCATTAAATGCGCGCCACCTACTTCTAAACGTTCGGATTCCCTTACAAATTATATAAGGCATTCAATATGAACGTGGAGGGTAGCTGAGAATTCATTGAATGAGCATAACTCTCATCTCTAAGAGCATTAAGCGATCAAGCCAACATCTAGAAGAAGAACTTTACTTCCAAACTGCCAAGAGCTGCTTGCTGAATCATTAAGTTTACGCTATAAGTTCTTTTCTGCGCCAAATCTGCCTCTACACATCAGTAACTTGTAGAAACTCTCTTTTAATTCTTCTTGTTGTATTGAACTTGATTTAGTTTGGGTAACTAAGATCAAGTGTAAGCAAAGTAGTGTGTGATTGGAGTGGAACTCGTCACCTACTTGTGCTATGTAGTATTGATGCCCCCTAGAGCTTGAATGTAGAAGGGAGCAGTGACTCTAGTTGTATTTGTGAAATACATAGTGGAACCCAAGTCACAAGAGGTGTGAGCTTGGACGAGTGGAGTAGGGAAGGTTGCCCGAACCACTATAAAAATCTTGCTTGTTGATTTTTATTTCTGCTCTCTGCACTATATTGCTTTCCATTTATTTCTTCATAAAGGGGACTAGATTAATCTGGGGTAAAATTTTTGTTTAAAGTTAAAATTTTTAAATACCCAATTCACCCCTCCCCTCTTGGGTAATTGCCATTAACTCGGGACCAACAAGTGGTATCAAAGCAGGTCTTTGAGTTTTACCAAAGAGATCTCTTGATATGGCATCCCAATCGACTTCCGTTCCCGCATTTGCCGAAGGTCAATCTTTTACTAGGCCACAATTGTTTGATGGGAACAATTTCGGCTATTAGAAGCTACGTATGAAACAACTCATCATGGCTACAGATATGGACTCTTGGATTGCAATCCAAGACGGTGTAACTTTGCCTATTGATGAAAGAGCTTCCAAGTGGACCGATGAGGAAGTAAGAACTGTTATGAGCAATGCTAAAGCCATGAACTCACTGTTTTGTGCTCTTACCACCACCGAATATGATAGATTATCCTCTTGTCTAACTGCAAAAGAAATATGGGATACATTAACATCTATCTATGAAGGAACTTCTCAAGTCCAAGGGACAAGGAGAAATCTTTTGATTGGAGAGTTGGAAAGCTTTAGAATGTTAGAAACAGAAAATATTTCTGAAATGTTTGCTAGATTCTCAAAAATTACTAATGCTTTAAAAGGTCTTAGAAAAGCAATTTCTGAATCGGAGCAGGTCATGAAGATTCTAAGGGCACTACCTGAATCATGGACTCGAAAAATTACTGCAATAGAAGAAGCCAAGGATCTAAATACATTGAAGTTGGAAGATCTTATTAGCTCGTTGATGTCACATGAGCTAATCAAGAAAAGAAATGAAGATCACTACAAAGGAAAAAGAGCAATTGCAATAAAAGTCACCCATAACTCGGATGAATCCACCTCCTCATCTCACAACGATGATGAAGACATTGCTCTACTAACACACAGATTTCGAAAGTTTGTGAGGAAAGAAAAGAACTTCAAAGACTTCAAAGAGAGACCTCAAAAAGAGAAAAAGAAGGAGGTTATAAAATATTATAGATGTGGAGGTATGGGACATATGCAAGCTCAATGCCCTAAACCGGAAGAAAGATCAAAGGATCATCAAGAAAGGAAGGAAATATATGAAAGCCGGAGATTCCAAAAGCCTAAGGGAAGAGGAATGTATGTGAATGAAGAAACGTCATCAACAAATAGCTCCTCAACCAATGATTTTGAAGTGGCAAATTGTGCAAGAATATGTTGCATGGCACGGATTGAACATGAAGAAACTTTGAACTCAACGGAACTTTTGGAAGAGCAAACTACCTCAACAAAATGCACAAGTAGTGAAGAGGTAACTTCCAAATTTTACCATTCTCAATCTACTTATTCTTCTATTCAAGAATGTCTCAAATGTGCTAAATTAGAGGAATTACAACATGCATATGATTCATTATATGAGGAAATAAAAAAACTAGGAAACAAGTTATCATTAAAGAGACAAAAATGCAATTCCATTATTATTGTAAATGGAAAACTAGCAGAAAGTACAACAAAACTGAAAGAAGAAAATGAACTATATTGAAAGAAGTTGAAAAGTTGAAAAAGGAGAATGAATCCTTAAATGAATCATTAACTAAGTTCTCTAATCCAGGAGAAAGTGTGAAAATATTTCTGAACATGACCTCTCAAAACAATAAAAGAGGTCTTTGATACTCTACATTTGAGCAAGGAGAAAGTAGCAAATTAAGTGTGCTAATACTTGGGAAAAATCAAACTAAAATTGCACCTATTTACAAACCCAAAGGGAAACATATTATTTGGACTAGAAGGCCAATTTTTGAACCACCACATACTTGAAAGCCTACTCCTAGACTACCAATGGCTTGCAATTTTTGCAACAAGATGGGTCACAAAATTCATAGATGCAACTTTAAGAAATTGTATGACTATGGTGCAAAAGTAGTTTGGGTTCTAAGAAATACAAGATTTGGGCTTTCAAGAATAGAACAACAAAGATTAAATCAGTTTACTAACCCAAATGGACCCATAAAATGGGTACCAAAGAGATAAGATTTATTTGCTTATTTTTCAGGTATGTTTCAAGGCAAAGGCAATCAACGTTTGGTTCATGGATAGTGGTTGCTCAAGGCATATGACTAGAGAAAGAAATTTACTTCACAAACTCAAGCCTTGCAATGATGGAACTGTTGCCTTTGGAAACAATGAGAAAGGTAAAATTAAAGGTAAAGGAAATATTTATAGTATTTCAAATGCATGTATGGAAGATGTGTTGTTAGTTGAAGGACTCAAGCACAATCTAATGAGTATTAGCCAATTATGTGATAAAGGATACAAGGTTGTGTTTGAATCATCTATATGCAATGTATTTGATGGAGAACATATCATGTTTAGTGGAAAAAGACATGGAAATGTGTATTTGGTTTCACTTGATGAACTAGATGGTCAATGTCTAATGGTCATTGACAATGATCCATGGGTTTAGCATAAGAGGCTTGGGTATGTAAACATGTCAAACATCAAGACCGTATGGAAAAAGAATTTGGTGGAAGGATTGACAAAACTGAAATATGACAAAGATAAAATTTGCAAGGCATGTCAACTATCAAAACAACCTAAAACGCTATTCTCTACCAAAAAGGAGATTTCCACCACTAGGCCACTTGAATTGCTACACATGGATCTACATGGGCCATCCGACATTTTAACCATTGGTGGAAAGAAGTATGTGTTTGTAATAGTTGATGACTTTTCAAGATTTACATGGGTAATTCTCTTAGCTAGCAAAAATGAAGCCTTTCTATATTTGTAACTTTTGTAAACTTGGTGCAAAATGAAAAACAAAGTACTATTAAGACCATTAGAAGTGATCATGGTGATGAGTTTGAAAATAAACGATTCGTAGAATTATGTAATGAAAAAGGAATTCACCATACATTTTCCTCGCCAAGAACTCCACAACAAAATGGAGTAGTTAAAAGGAAAAATAGAACCATACAAGAGATGGCTAGAACAATGCTAAATAAGAGTAAATTATCTAAGAAATTTTAGGGTGAAGCTGTAAGTACAGCATGTCATGTGTTGAACCGAGTTACCATTAGAGCTATCTTGAAAAAAACCCCACATGAGCTATGGAAAGGTAGAAAACTAAATATTTCATATTTTCATGCTTTTGGTTGCACATGTTATGTTTTGAACAATGGAAAAACCAACTTGGGAAAACTAGATGCTAAGAGTGATGAAGCAATATTCATTGGTTACTCATCAAATAGCAAAGCATATAGAGTCTTCAATAAATGGAACTAAGTTGTAGAAGAGTCAATATATGTTATTTTTGATGAATTTAATCCATGCTCCAAAAGAAAAGATGATTTAAGTGTGCAGATGATGTCATAAGTAACCTTGAAAAATTGCATGTGGAGAAGCAAGAAGAATCCAAGGAGGAAAGGGTAAGTAAAGGTAATAATTCCTATAAACATCCAATTGATTTAAAGTTCAAAAATGTCCATCCAATTGAGCAAGTTATAGGAAATATTTATGAAGGTGTTAAGACTAGAAGGTCAAAACAAAATATTTGTGGACAATACGCCTTTGTGTCCAAGATTGAACCAACCACTATTGATCAAGCTCTTAATGATGAAAACTGGATCATAGCAATGCAAGAAGAGCTAAATCAATTTGAAAGAAACCAAGTTTGGCATCTTGTTCCAAAACCAAAGGACTGCACTGTCATTGGCACGGAATGAGACTTTAGGAACAAATTAGATGAAAGTGGACTTGTGGTGAGAAACAAAGCTAGACTCGTGTGTGGCGCCCCCGACCCGAGGCTCCACATAGTCCTTACTCCGGGGTCGAAAAGGGTTGGTAAACGTGACTCAGGATTGTTGCCTTGATCACACGGCAAATTTTTTTTTATATATATATATATATAACATCAATACAGATAACATTTTCATTCATCCAACTTGAAAAGTATTTCCCATATCATAGTCTTAACTATTGTCTTTACATTATCAGAGTCATAATGATTGTCTTTATAGAAAAATCATCATATACACCATTTACATATAATTCTGCATTCTCTCACATATTCCATACAGGTTGTACTACCTCAACATTCAACATAACATTGATCATACTATAAATTCTTCTTCTTCTTTTCACACATGCAAAGGAATGTAAACATCTTGACATTCTTTTTATACCCGTCCTTCTCCATGGGTCATCTCCATTTACCTGACTAAATTTTTGGAAAACAAAACATGAGTACTAATACTCAATAAGCAAGTCCTTTCCTTTTGTAAGTAAACATTTTCCATTTCCTTTTTGTGCATAATATGAAAATGCAAATGCATTCAATGCATACATGACATTTCTCTAAATGGATCACTAGCTAGGCGTCCACTACTTGATCTCGCTCCCATTTCAGGGAAGGCGCCGCCGGCCACAGCCTGTATTAGCGACTTGGTCACGCTAGAGGAGGACATCCGGTCCAATTACACCTCTCTCGTAACCTAACTCTCGTGCACCATGATCATTCACATTCACATGCTAGCATAACATTTATAAATCATAAACTTTTCATAAAAACAGTTAACAAGTAGTTAGCAATCATTTCATGTAAAGCATTATAGGAATGGTCATCCTTAAATATATTTTATAAATCATGTGAGCAAACAATTTGCAAGCATTTAGAAATATTTTAGAAAGCATGTAACTTGCTTACCTGTGATAGTCAACTTGTACTTTCCACCTTTTTCCTTTCCTTTTCCTATACAAATGAAAAGGACCATTTTTTTTTCATATAAACATAATATCCCATGCTTGCACATTTCTACTATTAACTCTGAATCTATCTTAGGGTTTTCTAACCCATGTGTGTTTCATATCAACTTTGACCCATTTCTACCTTTAGTTCAATATTGTCCTCACTCTGTTCCAATTTACTTATGTTTACCATCTCTTACTTATCAATTCCATCTGTAACGCTTGTTTTCTTTCCTTTAGTCAACTTCTCAAGGCAATTGCTTATGAACTTCCTAAGTCATTTGATGTCACAAATTCAAATAAGCCGTTTATCTTTCTTTTTTCATAAATTCAATATAATTATCTTCTAACCACATTTTCATATTTGGCTAATACCAACCACTCTTATCCTCATTTGGTTGAACTTGTTTCAAGGTCTAACCATTCCATTTATTTTAACATCATTATTTAAGGGTTAATTTTCCAAATCCTACTTAGGATTTGTAACACTTAGCTAAATCCAACATCTTGGATTTTAGCATTTTATACTTAGCATATATTTCCTATAATTGACATATTATTTGAGAAAATCTCTCAAGATATTTGCTTATGGGTAAGGGCTTATAATTTGGGTCTAAACTTTTTATAATTTTTGTAATTTCCCTCAAACAGCCATATATATTACATTTAACCCTCATCTATATTATCTAAAACCACATCTTAGGTACTTAATCACTTACTTAGTGATCATAAATTTGTACCCTTTTTGTAAAACTTTTTTACACATTATAATAAAAATAAATTCCATTTAAAACTTCTGGAACTCATTATTAAATTCCAAAACAGCCTTTGTTTTCTTATTTTCACTAAGTTTCATCTTCTTATTTATCCATTAATTCCATATACATATTATAACATCAGTTATTAAATCATTCCTGCTATCCTTAATCTTTTTTTTACACTCTTTCCTAAAATATATATTAATTTAAATCACTTTTACTTAGTTTTCATATTTATTTTTGATTATTTATCAAACTGTCCTCATTTGCTGAAATCAGACGTACTGATTTCTTTAAATATTTATTTGTAATAAAATCAAGGTATTTAATTATGAAATTTATATCATACATCTGTAATTACATTATTTAACCCTCATAAAAATTTCCGGATGAAATATTAACATTTTATATTTATTTTGACATTTTTACTGTGCTGGACACTGTTTTGAAATCAGGAGCAGCCTTAATCACGTTATTTTTAAACCATACTTATGTCATTCAAAAATCATTTGTTATTTTGGTCGAGTGATAATAATGATACCTTTTACATCATATCAAAATTTCAGATCAAAAATCCATCTACAAAAAATATTAAAAATCATTTACTACAGCAGATCTTGTCACCCATTTTACCCTGTTTAAGTTAATTTTCTCGGATTTTTAATTTGCAAACTGCTTAATATTTTAAGCTAGAAATTTGGTCGTTACTTAATGATAATATAATGACTTGTACGAAAATTTTCATGCAAAAATATTTCGTTTACTATCTCGTTTATATTTTTGTTTCTAATATCACATAACCTCCAGATTTGAAGCAATAATTAGGATTAACCTATTGCTCCATTATTTATAAATCATGTTTTAAACATGATTATAAAGAAATATAAATCTGCTTTAACATTACTTATATCCAGCATCTTCCAGCCACATATTAAACATGATTTTAACATAAAGTAAAATTTGTTTAGGCGTTAATTTAATGATGAAAGCAGCTGGAGGAAATTCTCATCTTATGTGATTTGTCAAATCATCAGTTAACGGTAGAATTAAAGTATTAAATCATACTGAAATATCAAATTTTGCTGAATGATATCTGAATGGTATATATTCAGCAAATTAAAAATAAAAAATCAGTCTTACAATTTCTGAACTTAATTACATGAAATCAGAATCGAATAACTAATGTAAAAGAAAAATCTGTTTGGATGCTATATATACATCTATAATCATATGCCTATAAATTTAACGGTATCCAAAATCATGAAAAACCTTTTTGCTAAAGCATGCATCCAGAATTTTATTAATGATCAACAGGCTAAGAAAATCAGATGGTGGTTTACATATTCGTTCCAGGCATAATCAAAATCCGAAGTATGATAAAAATAAAAATAAAACCTGACGCTGCTGCTGCTGTCGACTCCTCTTAATCGTGCAGCAATTGTCATCTGGCCCCCTATTTATACTATGTGATTGACGGTGTGACCGTTGTTAACCTCTTGATTAACCCAAGTCCACCGTTCAACGTGTTGATGTAAATTTTATTTTATTTTATTGCAGTGCATGTAACGGTCCACGTATTTGCATCGTCCATTTCTTGCTGCCAGCATTTCATCTATGTTGCCAGCGTGATTTGCCATGCACATATATATATTTTTAGACGGTTGATTTTAACATTCATAAATTAATTCATAACTTCCTATATTCACACTTATATATTATGAAAAATTTTCTTATAAATATATATACAATTGCTCACAAAATGTACCTTTTAGAATTTTGAAAAAAAATTATTTTTTTATTTTAATTAACTAATTCATATTTGGATAAAAATCTCTCTTTTAAAATTTTGGATACATATTTTCCAAAATTTCATTCCTTCATTAAATTGGGCATATTAAAATAGGATTACCCATAAAATTTCACCTCAATTGGAGTAAAGTACATATTTTAACTTAATCAAAATCATATTTTGGCATAAAATTTCATTTTAAAAACTTATAGACATATTTTTCAAAATTTAATCCATTCATTATGTAGGATATATTAAAATAGGCTTGATCCAAAAGTTCCATCTCAAATAGCCTTATATACATTAGGATATTAATTAACTAAACAATTATATAAAAAATTAATCAAAATATCAACGTCACTCCTGTACGTGCATGCTGTGCATGAATGGCTTTTGGGCACGTTTTCTGATGCACTTAAGTTAGGTAATTTAGTCAACTATTTTTCATAATATGATCCGTCTAGATTAGAGAGCACATAATTTAGTACTTTCTATTAAATTTTTATATGATTCTGAATTATACATGCTTAGATATAATGAAAACAGTTAGGATGAATACAAGCCCTTAATTAGAGCCCCTAATTAGCCAAAATTTTCTATTTATTTTTATTTTTCCATAAGGTCCGTGAATTTAAACAGTTTCAATTTGTATAATTCAGAATTTTGAAATTCCTTCTCGAAATATTTGTAAAAATTCATTTTCATAGCTAATCTTAATGGGATCATAAATTACCCTCCATTTTCTTATAAATTCTAAATATAACATTTATAAATTTTCACTAAGTACACTTCTTGTCTCTACTCTTGTCAAAATTACCAATCAATCATCTTTTCTAATTTTATAATTTAATCTCACTTTTGTAAAATTGTAACTTGGTCTTTTCGTGATTATTGCTAATCCCACTTCGCTTAATCATTTTTTCCACTAATTTTCATTTCCAATATGCGTTATGTTGGAAACAATGTTTAAAACAAAACAAAATTGACCAAAGCATGAGTTTTGATGATTAACAAAGACTAATTTGAGTATATCAAGTATACTAATGAGTTTGCCAAATGTTTTAAGGAACTGAAATAGTCAAGTCGATCCCCAAGTCGACTTGGACTTCGACTTAGGGTGAAGTCGATCCCAAAGTCGACTCCATTATCGACTTGAAACAGAACTTCAAAGGCAAAATCAAAACTGGAAGAATAGCAGGTGAAGTCGCAGGCTAAGTCGACTCCACTTGCGACTTGGGAAGCCAAGTCGTAAATGAAGTCGACCTCACTATCAACTTCAGTCGAGAAAAAACCTCCAGACCTGATTTTGGGGCACAAAGATGCCCAAGTCGCATATGAAGTCGACTCCAGGTGCGACTTAGGCGAAGTCGCAGACAAGGTCGACTCCATCCTCGACTTGAGACTTTCAAACTTCAAAGATGCAGATTCAAGGTCATTCCAAGAATCCACTTGAATAATCCAAATCAAGATGCAAACACATTTTCAAAGAACAACTTGATTTATCTCAAGTTCAAAGCAAGGATTCAAGTTCAAGATCAAATCAAGTCTATCAAGCCCAAGGCAAAGATACAAGTATGTTTCAAATATTCAAGTCTTAAAGATCAAATGAGTCAGATGCAAAGCAAGGTGCATGAATCAATCATGCAAGAATCAAACTCTCCTCAGAATCACAAGAATCAATCCAATCCAAGATGAATCAAGGACAAGCTCTTCAAGAATCACAAGATCTACAAGTATGAGAAGCCATTCAAGAATCAAAAGGACTAAAGGAAGAAAGTCAAGCAAGATAGAAGCAAATCAAATGAAGATCAAAGCATTTTTAGCAAAGGCCGAGCCAAGTCGCAACCCAAGTCGACTCTAGGATCGACTTGAGTTGAAGTCTGAGGCCAAGTCGACCCAAGACTCAGACTTGGGAATCTGAAGAACTGGAGTCGCACACGAGGTCGACTCCAGGTGCGACTTGGAAGCCAAGTTGCAGGCCAAGTCGACTCCATCTTCGACTTGGAAAATAACGTTCGAATTTTTGAACGTTGGAGATCATTTATTGAGCGCCAACCACCTCTACAACGTTCAAATCTTCCTCACTCTATAAAAGGACACTCAAATGAACGTGAAAGACAATACAAGACTCTCATATACACTACTATACACATTACAAAGTCCAAGGAGAGAAAAGAAGTGCAAGAAAGAGTTTCTATTTCTTTTTCTCCATATTTGAGTGGTCCATATACATTCAAAGGAAGAAAGAGCTTCAAATTGCAAGCTGCTTCATCGATACTCATCCAAGCTGCTCCTACAATTTCTTCCTCGAGCTAAACCTGCCTACACATCTTTGTAAAGTGTAGTTTTTCTTATTTCAAAGTCTTGTTGTATTAAACTTGATTTAGCTTGGGTAGCTAAGATCAAGTATATGCAAAGTAGTGTGTGATTGGAGTGGAACTCATCACCTACTTGTGCTGTGTGTTGTGTATGCCCCCTAGAGCTGGAATCTAGAAGAGAGCGGAGACTCTAAGTGTATTCGAGGAATACATAGTGGAACCCAAGTCACAACGGAGTGTGAGCTTGGAAGAGTGGAGTAGGGAAGGTTTGCTCGAACCACTATAAATCTTGTATTCTGCTTCCTTTTACTGCTTTATCTTAATTGCTCTCTATTTGCTTTCAAAAGGGGATTAATCTTTCAAGGGGTTAAGACTTTAATTTACCAAAGAATTTTTTAAAGAACCCAATTCACCCCTCCCCTCTTGGGTTTTGCCATCAACTCGGGACCAACACGTTACACCTGAGTCTTTCATTTTATGATTTTATCCTTAGACGATTTCAAGTTATATTTATTAAGCTTAAAATTCGGGATTTCACAATACTCCCCCCTTATAATAGGTTTCGTCCCGAAACTGACTACACTTCAAACAAGTGGGGATATTTCCTCTTGACTTCCTCTCGAAGTTCTCAAGTAGCTTTTGTTTTTTTTTGTTTTTGTTTTTTTTTTTGCATATCGTTTTCACTGTATTTTAGCATACTCAATCTCTCGATTCCGAAGCTTCTTTACTTTGTGGTCCAAAATTCTAATTAGTCTTTCTTCATAATTTAAATGATCATGAATTGACAAATTTTCTTTAATACTTCAAATGGCCTTTTGTATCTTGGGTTGAATTTACTCCTTTTCCCAAATCTCTTGATCTCTTTTAAATGACATTATTATCACAAGTATATGACTTTCGACTTGAATCTTTAAGTCCTTTATCTTACAGTTGGTATAACTTTTTTTTTTTTTGGATTTGAGTCGTGACTATGTATTGACGGATCGCCTGTACCTTTTTCTAGCATTCCTCTTGATAGATCCAGGCTAGCTTTCCTTCTCCTATCTCATCCCAATTTAGTAGGGTTCGATACTTTTGTCTATATAGGACTTCAAATGGGGCCATCTATATGCTTGTTTGATAACTATTGTTATATCATAAGGGCTTGACTATTTACATGAATATTTCTTAAATTATCACTCATAATAATTTCCTTTCAAAATTACTACTCTACTTAATTTCATCATGTATATTAATCATGAATTTATCATGATTGATAACAAAATAAATGTTTTGTTTAACATTTTCATTCAACATAATTAACCTTATTAGTCATGTACTAATCATGATTGATTGACTAAAATATTATTTTTAGCCATCAATATATATATAATTCTATAATTCATGTTTTAAACATGAATTTAGGCTATGAGAAATTCATTTAATTCTTATCATATATAACATTCCTTGATCATAATATTGTGATTTTTAATCACAACTTATGTCCAAAAATTTAATTTTCATTATGCTAAGAAATCATAATGTATACTAACACAATCTTATTTAAACATGATTTCTATGCAACTTCAAAAAGTTCATTAAATATAATATCCATGCCAACATCATTCTATTATCATAATTAGCATAAACATGATTTCCAAACCATCAATCATATTCATACATCCCTTCTCATTTAACACATCCTTTCTCATTTATCACATCCTTTCTCATTTATCATGAACATGATTCATAACGAAATCATATATAAACTACTTACATTTCCTTATCGTGTATACTTTAGCATACAATGTAAAATATCGAAACATCCTAAATTCATTTATTATTAAAAAGTCAAAAAAGACTTAAAATTTTTTTTTTTTTTTAATCCCTTTCTCACTACATATGTATTACCTAGTGGGAACATTAGGGCTAGACCAATTAGGTCATCTTTACTTTTCTCTTACTTTTTTCCTCATTTCCATCATTCTTAATCCTTATCTCTTCATCACGGAGGAAACTCCTCTCATACCTATCTGCTTAGCCAATCCATTCCAAGTAATACATCAAATTCAGTTATGGGTAGTAGGATCAGGTCAGCCTCTAATATCATTGATCCTATCTAAGTAGGGCATGACTTATATATTTGATTGATACTTGCTAACCTATAAACAGAAAATTCTACATGGATTATACTACTTGTTTCTTCTACTTACAGCGCATGTGTGGTTACATATTGGTATGATATAAATGAATGTGTAGCACCTAAATCAAATAATTCTACGACTAAATTTTCTAAAATATAAATCATACCTGTAACCATCTTTTCTTCTTGGTCTTGAGATTCCGTACAATTCAAGGCCTGGACATGCACCAAGTCTATTGCAGTGCCTTGTTGAGTGGCGATTGCAGGAGTCCTTTGCTGAGTGGGCCTTCCACGTGACGAAATTCTTTATGGTTTATTCGGACAGTGGGATGATATGTGTCTTACTTGGCTGCCAATAGAACATTTCATCTCTGTAGCCTCAGCTGTTTCACAATCCCTTGCCAAGTGGCCAACTTGACCATATTTATATCACTTACTTGAACCCTGTAGGCCCTTACCATAATGCCATTTGGCAATTCTTACAACTGAGGTATTTCTTCTCTACTTTCTTCCCATATATATTTTAAATGGGATCATCATGCTTTTGTTGCACAACTCTCATTTGAGTTTTCTTTTGCCTATCAATATTTTCCTACTTCCTTTCTTGCCTTATATCCCCCTTTTTTTTTCTTAATACTAAGAACAAATTGTCTTAGTACTAGGTTAGGAGTTGCTACTTGTAGCAATCTATTTATTTCATTACCTCTTAACTGAGTCTATTACTCTTTGTAATAGACATAACATCTTCTTTTTCTTTTATATATACATAAAAGTACCTCAACATAACCCCTCATTTTATTATGAACATAAATTATACATTTACTCATGTCAATAGAAAGATTAGTAATAACCATTTTCTTTCTTTTCATATATACTTGATATATAAATATGTACAAATTCATTTCTATAGCAAAGAACACCTTTGCCTCAAATATATTTAATACATATCTTTATTAACAGAAAGTCTCTTTTGCTAACTTCATCTATTTTATGCTTACTACTTTGGTAAAATACCAATACTAGGACAGTCTATAGTATATCATTTCTATATTATGATAGATAATACATGATATAAATATCATGATTTCAATTTCTTCTTTTCTTTTATTCTTTCTATACTTATCTACGAATCTTTACTATGATATCACTTTCTGTGGTACCATATTTTTCCTTTTATCATTCTTCATTCTCCTCTTTCCACTCCCATTTTTTTTGAGCTTCTCATTATGCATAATTCTTAATATATAATTATCAAATCATCAAGGAAGGATTCTTTGACAACATACTCACCTTGAGTACGACTCTTTCTATCACTAACCCTGTCAATCATAAAAGGTAGAGTTAGAACTACATATAACATATATTTCTTAAATATCCATCTTTTATCTATATTTTTTTTTCAAATCTTATATTTTTTTTTCCTACCTTCCTTTCCAACATCACTTTTCATAGTGAAAAATTATTTTTCCTTTATGAATCATGTATCTATCAAAATATCATAGCAATTTCCTCTATTTACAATCATAATTATGATAAATCATCATATGTTCATGTAACCATAAAAATCAACATATCATAGGTATATCTTATAATTTCAATCTATCCCTTCCATCATTCTTCCTATACCTATTCATCAATCCTTACAGAATTATATCTTTCTTTCCATATCTATTTATCATTCTTTGCTCTAATATTACCCTATGTGGTATTCTACTTTTCCTATCATCATTCTTAATTTTCCTACCTGTTTACCAAACCTTGCTTTGATACCACCTTCTATGGCTGGCATTTTCAACTACTTTAAAACATTTATTAGTATCAGTGTCTATCATATCATAACATACTTAGTCATAAACATATATTTACATGATTATGTATTTCACATGTTTCATTCATAGTAGCAAAATTTTTTATACATATTATCACACCTTTGTTCATAGGTTATCTAAGTCTTATGTACCTGTTTCAGCAATATTTATATATTTACAAAAAGAAAAAGGTATATTGGCGAAAATTTTATGCCCCCTGGTCCCCTGTTCCCTTTAGTGACCTCTTTTCCTTATCCCTAGGAATCTCCTAAGGTTAAAAGGTACTTTGGTGAAATGTGCCCAGCTTGGTCACAGATGTGGCACTTTACTATCTTTGCTTTAGCAGTTCCGCAGTCCCGAGCTATGTGACCCGTTTGGCCGCACTTGTAGCATTTTTCCGAACTTTGTAAACATTCGCCGGAGTGGTGCTTGTGGCAGGTCTTGCAAGTGGGGGTGCTCCTTGTCCTATTACCGGCCCTCTTTTTCCGGGTAGTTGCCCTTCTTTTCTTTTCTTTATTAGCCTTATTTCCCTTGGAAGCTGTAAAGAAAGGTTTCTGAGCTTGCCTAAGCTCTTGAGTCCTTGTTGATTTCATCTCTAATGCCCTAGCCTTCTCGAAGCTAGGCATAGTCCTTTATTAGCAATGGGGCCTGCTGGTTCCACAAGCCTCGTAGCATCCCAGCAGCCTGGACTGTCCACTGTTGCATAGCATTTTCTACGGCCATAGCTACCCTTTCTTCTCTATTGATCTCTGCTGGAGGTCTATAGCTATCTTCTTGTCTTTGGCGGGTTCTTGAGGACTGTTCCTCTGATTCCGCCCTACTTATTCTCTTACTAGTCTCGCCCCTGGTTTGATCGACAATTTCCTCCATCGGGGCCTTTCCTTTGTTTGTTATCTTCATATAAATCACCAATAATAAATCAATTGATTAAAATCATGAATTCATGTAACTTAGTTTCATCATTTCCTTCCTTTCTTGCCATTTTACCAACCCTTGCTCTGATACCAAGCTCTGTGGCGCCCCCGACCCGAGGCTCCACATAATCCTTACCCCGGGGTCGAAAAGGGTTGGTAAACGTGACTCAGGATTGTTGCCCTGATCACACGGCAAATTTTTTTTTTATATATATATATATAACATCAATACAGATAACATTTTCATTCATCCAACTTGAAAAGTATTTCCCATATCATAGTCTTAACTATTGTCTTTACATTATCAGAGTCATAATGATTGTCTTTATAGAAAAATCATCATATACACCATTTACATATAATTCTGCATTCTCTCACATATTCCATACAGGTTGTACTTGTTGGTCCCGAGTTGATGGCTAAACCCAAGAGGGGAGGGGTGAATTGGGTTCTTTAAAATTTCTTTGGTAAACTTAAAAATCTTAACCCCTTGAAAAAGTTAATCCCCTTTTTAAGCGAATGGAGAGCAAATAAGATAAAGCAGTAAAAATAAGTAGAACACAAGATTTATAGTGGTTCGGGCAAACCTTCCCTACTCCACTCTTCCAAGCTCACACTCCGTTGTGACTTGGGTTCCACTATGTATTCCAAGAATACACTTAGAGTCACCGCTCTCTTCTAGATTCAAAGCTCTAGGGGGCATACACAACTAGAGCCACTTGCTCTCTTCTAGATTCAAAGCTCTAGGGGGCATATACACTCACTTGCACAAGTAGGTGATGAGTCTCACTCCAATCACACCCTACTTTGCATACACTTGATCTTAGCTACTCAAGCTAAATCAAGATTTATACAACCAAATAAAGAAATGAATAAAAACTACACTTTACAGATTTGTGTAGGCAGTTTTGAGCTCGAGGAAGAAATCAGAAATAGCTTGAATGATGATTGTTGAAGCAACTTGCAGTTTGAAGCTCTTTCTTCCTTTGAAACAGTCAAATATGGAGAAAAGATATTTGAAAGCCTTTTTTTGCACTTCTTTTCTTTCTTTGATCTTTAGAGTAGTGTCTCTTTTTCTTCTCACGTTCATTTGAATGTCCTTTTATAGATTGAGGAAAATATGAACGTTGTAGAAGTAGTTGGCGTGCAATAAATGAACTCCAACGGTCAAAAATTTGACCGTTATACTCCAAGTGGAAGATGAAGTCGACTTGGCCTACGACTTGGCTTCCAAGTCGTACATGGAGTCGACTTGGCCTGCGACTTGGGTTCTTCAGAAATTCAAGTCTGAGACTTGGGTCGACTTGGCTTTCAGACTTCAACTCAAGTCGATCCTGAAGTCGACTTGGGTTGCGACTTGGCTTGGTCTATTGCAGAAACGCCTTGATTTTCTTGAAATGTCTTGAATCTTGCAAACCACATGAAAGCTTTGAGTCCTTGCACAATATATGTATGTTCCTTGCTTTGCTTTGGACTCACTGGGTCTTCATGACTTGGTTTTTACTCCATTTGGAAGCTAGCTTGAAGATTTGCTTTGAGCTTGATAGACTTGATTTGAACTTGAACTTGGATTCTTGCTTTGATCTTAAGTCACTTTAAGAATAGTCTTTAAAGCTCATTTGTATGTGAGAAACTTCAAATGGATGTCTTGGATATGCTTGAATCTTCATTTTGGACTTCAAAACTTCTCAAGTCGAAGTTGGAGTCGACCTGGTTTGCGACTTCGCCCAAGTCGCACTTGGAGTCGACTTCGTCTGCGACTTCGCATCTTCGGGAGCCAGATTTCAACGCTGGACATTTTTGTTTACTTCGAAGTCGATGCTGGAGTCGACTTCGTATGCGACTTGACTACCCAAGTCGCATGTGGAGTCGACTTGGCTTGCGACTTCACTCGTCAGAATTCCATTTTCAACTTTGTCCAGTTTTGGCTTGTTTGAAGTCGTTAGTGGAGTCGACTTCACTATCGACTTCACTCCCAAGTCGAAGTTCAAGTCGACTCGAAGATCGACTTGACTTCACTGCTTTCCTTAAACACTTGGCAAACATATTAGTCATGTATATATATATACTCAAACTAGTTCTTGTTAATCATCAAAACTCAATCCTTGGCCAATTTATTTTATTTTGAACATTGTTTCCAACAATCTCCCCCTTTTTGATGATTGACAAAACTTCATTTTGAGTTGATACCTTTCAAAAATTCAAACATGTTTATTTGAGAATACAGAGTATATTCATATAATTAAGAGTTGAGAACTTTTTCTGAACATTAGTCATTTTGGCATAGAATATGCTTGAATACCTTTCAAGCCATATATTGAGTATTAATCATTAAGAATACTTTGTATTTATAAAAATTGCAATCACTTATCAAATATATCAATCATATCAATCATAAACCAGTTATCATATCAAATAAACCAAACATCATTTCATATATATGAAGTTTCATTACAGAATACAATGAAGCATAAATGAAACTATCCTAGATACAAACTACCCAACCCAAAAAAACACTCAAATCTAACCTAAATCTAACCTATCTTCCTCCCCCTTTTTGTCAATCATTCAAAAAGTACCAAAGACTTGGTAAATTGAAATTGAGAGATGGGATATGGAATAGGTTTGATGGGACAATGATGGGCCGAGGAGTAAACAAGAGAAGCGTGATCGGGAGTTGCCTCTCGATGAATTGAACCCGACTCGTAGGGATCGAGTTCAGGCATGGGTCTTTTCTTATGATGGCCTGATGCAAGATGATATCGGATTTTACGCATTTCCCGCTCGATTCTATCTTGTCGGGAATGCATATCTTCAATTGCATTAAGGACACCGGTGACAAGACTTGTCATCCGGTTTTCTTGATAGCCCATTTCTGCCTTCATGGCAATGATTTCATTTTTGAGATCCCTTAGGGTGACCTCCTCAGAAGCGGTTGGAGGTACCCGTTCTCGTGCAACGGATCCTTGTGGGGAGTAGGAGCCGTGGGATTGAGGTGATGGTGGCTCTTCTGGAGCAGCCGGTGCTTCGGGAGGTTGCTCCCCCTCAGCTTGTGCTTGGTCCTCTTGATGCTCTTCTTCTGGAGCATCGGGTCGGAGTTCAAGTACATTGATTTTCATCCTCTGAATTAGTGCCTTGTTGATTGCATTTGTGGACTTGAGCACTTCGAATGACTCGCCTTCAATGTCCACTTCAAAATGTTCAAGAATCTTTGTGATCCAAGTGCCGTAAGGAAGGACGCCCCTTGGATTATCCTTTCGACTTGCCAAGGCTTCTAGAAATAATTTAGGTAGACTCACTTTGACTTTGTTTGCTACCTTCCATAAGATTCCAGCTTCTTGTGGGTTTAACTGATTTCTACCACCACCTTTGGGGTAGATGCAATGAGCAATGAGAAGCCTTAATACCCGAAGTCTGGGTGACAAATCCATGTATCGAAGAAACTCGATCCCCGGGTGATACTTGTTACTCCGGGTGAGCTGATTATATATCTGATCCATGGTAAGATCTTCCGGAAAAGGCTCTTCGATGAAAGGGACTCCAAGTATCTGTCCTAAATGACTCATTGCTCTGGTTTGGCTTGGACTTAACCCGATTCCAAAATCTATATCTACTTCTTTGACATGTGTGCCAAAATTTTCTTCATCCCATTCATAGTAAAATATTCTGGTAAGATCTGGATAGACCTTGTCATCCTCTTTGAGTAATTTGGTCCATCCTTGAAAATCCAATAGGTCTTCTATGTCGGACCCATAATCTTTCAAAAATTTGAAATCTATGATTTTCGGTATGAATACCTTTCGTTCATAGAAGTTTTTGTAGAACCGGCCGTGATTGATTTCGGTTCTGAAGTATGTAGTGGGCATCTTTAAGACTTGAGTTTTGCCCGTTGCCGCAGTACCCCTTCTGCTTTCTCCGGAGTGTGTGCTTTGTGAAGCTTGGGCATGAGGTTGGCTTTCCGACCTTGTAGCTTGTTCCGTTGTGTGAGTAGAAGTTTGGAACCGAACCCTTCTACCCGTAGAAGTTGAGGGTTCTTCTCGAACCCGTTTTGCAGGTGTCCTAGCTCTCCTAGGGACTTCTTCCTCAGTGTGAGATGTGGGAGGTCTAGGCACAGGCCTTTTTGTCGGTTTGGAGACGGCTTTCCTCGGGGCCATTAAGATGGGAGTTTTGGAGTTTGGAATCTGTGAGAGAAAAAAAAAATGGAGATTTGAGAGAACTTTGAGAGAGAGAGCTGAGAGAGTTGGGAGAGAACAAGAGAGAGAGACGGAGAGGGTCGCCGGAGGAGAGAGGAGTTGCCGGAAATGGAGGTTGTCAGAGAGAAAAGGGAAAACAGAGAGGATTTTGTCGCCGGAGGGGGAAAAAAACAGAGAGGAGAAGGCGCGGGAAAATGAGAGAGAAGAAGAGAGAAAGGGAAGAAGAGAAGAAATGCGGAAGTCGGACGGTCGCGCTCGCGGAGTCGACTTGCCCTAGGCGAAGTCGACTTCGGTCCTTCTGGAGTCGACTTCGCCTGGGGGCGGAGTCGACTTCGACTCTAGCGGAGTCGACTTCGCTTCTAAAGCGGAGTCGACCTGGCGTCCCTGGAGTCGACTTGACTCATCGACTTGACATTTTCCAATTTAATTTTCTTATGAATTTTTCTTAGTTAAGCTCTATCATCCCCATATCATTCCTAATCTTATAAAATGAATCTTTGGCTAGAGGTTTGGTAAAGATATCAGCAATTTGGTCTTCTGTTTTCACATATTCTAAGCACACATCATGATTTTCAACATGTTCACGAATAAAATGATGTCTTACATCAATATGTTTGGTTCTAGAATGCAATATAGGATTTTTAGTCAAACAAATTGCACTTGTATTATCACATCTAATAGGAATATCAACATAATCAATACCATAATCCTTTAATTGCTGTTTCATCCAAAGTAATTGGGCACAACAACTACCGGCGGCTATGTATTCGGCTTCCGCAGTAGATAGTGCAACACTTGTTTGTTTTCTTGAATGCCATGAAACTAGCATATGTCCAAGAAATTGACAAGTTCCACTGGTACTTTTTCTATCTACTTTATATCCGGCAAAGTCTGCATCCGAATAGCCGATTAGATCAAAGGTTGACCCCTTTGGATACCATAGTCCAAGGTTTGTAGTTTTTATCAAATATTTAAAAATTCTTTTTACAGCGAGTAGATGTGATTCTTTGGGACATGCTTGAAATCTAGAGCACATACAAACACTGAATAAGATATCGGGTCTAGAAGCAGTTAAATATAACAAGGATCCAATCATGCTTCTATAGAGCTTTTGATCGATACTTTTACCGTTTTTGTCCGTGTCGATCTTGATTGTAGAGCTCATTGGAGTGTTTGCCCCTTTGCTATTCTGCATTCCGAATTTCTTGAGCATTTCTTTGACATACTTGGACTGGTTCAAAAATATTCCTTCACTTTGTTGCTTGATTTGCAGTCCAAGGAAGAAATTTAATTCTCCCATCATGCTCATTTCGAATTCGCTCTGCATTATCTTAGAAAACTCTTGACAAAGTTTTTCGTCAGTAGCACCAAATATTATGTCATCCACATAAATTTGTACAATCAAAATATTTTTATTTTTGTACTTAATGAACAAAGTAGTGTCTACTTTCCCTCTTTGAAACTCATGATCAATCAAGAAACTATTTAACCTTTCGTACCAAGCTCTTGGTGCTTGTTTTAGTCCATATAACGCTTTGGTTAATTTATAAACATACTTTGATTGATCCTTTTCTTCAAAACCAGGAGGTTGTTCAACATATACTTCTTCATTCAAATAACCATTCAAAAATGCGCTTTTTACATCCATTTGAAATAATTTGAAGTTCATATGAGAAGCAAATGCTAGTAGGATGCGTATGGCTTCTAATCTAGCCACGGGTGCATATGATTCTTCAAAATCAATTCCTTCTTCTTGGGAATACCCTTTGGCTACTAATCTTGCCTTGTTTCTAATTACAAGACCGCTTTCGTCTAATTTGTTCCTAAATACCCATTTTGTACCAATGACTGTATGATTGTTTGGTCTAGGAACTAAATGCCATACATTATTTCTTTCGAATTGATTTAGCTCTTCTTGCATTGAAATAACCCAATTTTCATCATTAAGAGCTTGTTCAATGGTATTTGGTTCAATTTTTGATACAAATGCATATTGGCCATAAACGTTTTGTTTTGATCTTCTAGTTTTTACTCCTTCATATATGTTTCCAATAACTTGTTCAATTGGATGGGCATTTTTAAACTTTAAATCAGTTGGAGGTTTGTAAGAGTCATTACCTTCACTTACCTCTTCCTCCTCTGGATTTTCTGGCTTGAGCTCGAGTTCCTTTGGTTGTTCTTTGCCTTTCGTCTCATCTGCATCACTTAGTTCATCCTCCTTTCTCGGAGTTTGGTTAAATTCATCAAATACAACATGTATGGATTCTTCTACAACTTGATTTCGTTTATTGAATACTCTATATGCTTTGCTATTTGATGAATAACCAAGGAATATAGCCTCATCGCTTTTGGCATCTAATTTGCCCAAATTGGTTTTTCCATTGTTTAAAACATAGCATGTACATCCAAAAGCATGAAAATATGAGATATTTGGTTTCCTTCCTTTCCATAGTTCATATGGGGTCTTTTTCAAGATTGCTCGAATGGTAACTCGGTTCAAAACATGACAAGCTGTACTCACAGCTTCACCCCAAAATTTCTTGGATAGATTGCTCTCATTTAACATAGTTCTAGCCATCTCTTGTATAGTTCTATTTTTCCTTTCTACTACTCCATTTTGTTGTGGAGTTCTTGGTGCAGAAAATGTGTGGTGAATTCCTTTTTCATTGCAAAATTTCATGAATCGTTTGTTTTCGAATTCGCCACCATGATCGCTTCTTATGGTCACTATAGTACTTTGTTTTTCATTTTGCACCAAATTTACAAAAGTTGCAAACATAGAGAAGGCTTCATCTTTACTAGCTAAGAGAATTATCCATGTGAATCTTGAAAAATCATCAACTATGACAAATACATATTTCTTTCCACCAATGGTTAGAATGTCGGATGGTCCGTATAGATCCATATGTAGCAATTCAAGTGGCTTAGTGGTGGAAATTTCCTTTTTGGTAGAGAAAGGCATCTTGGGTTGTTTTGATAATTGACATGCCTTGCAAATCTTGTCTTTGTCATATTTCAATCTTGGTAATCCTTCTACCAAGCTCTTTTTCCATAGGGTTTTTATGTTGCCCATGTTTATATGTCCAAGCCTCTTGTGCCAAACCCATGGATCGTTATCAATGGCCATTAGACATTGACCATCTAATTCATCAAGTGAAACCAAATAAATATTTCCATGTCTTTTACCACTAAACATGACATGTTCTCCATCAAATACATTACATATAGATGATTCAAACACAACTTTGTATCCTTTATCACATAATTGGCTAATGCTCATTAAATTGTGTTTGAGTCCTTCAACAAACAAAACATCTTCCATGCATGCATTTGAAATACTATGTATATTTCCTTTACCTTTAATTTTACCTTTTTCATTATTACCAAAGGCAACCATTCCATCACTACAAGGCTTAAGTTTGTGAAACAAACTTCTTTCACCGGTCATATGCCTTGAGCAACCGCTATCCATAAACCATTCATTGTTTGCCTTTGCCTTAAAACATGTCTGAAAAATAAGGAAATGAATCTTATATTTTTGGTACCCATTTTATGGGTCCATTTGGGTTAGTAATAGAATCTAATCTAAGTTGATCTAACTTTGAAAGCCCAAATCTTGTGTTTCTTGGAACCCAAACTAATTTAGCACCATGGTCATATAGTTTCTTAAAATTACATTTGTAAGTTTTATGACCCATCTTATTGCAGAAATTACAAGCCAAAGGTAATCTTGGAGTAGGTCTCCAAGCATGCAAAGGTTCAATCATTGGTCTTCTAGTCCACTTAAAATTTTTCTTTTGTAGCTTGTATATAGATGCAGTTTTAGTTTGATATTTCTCAAGTAATTTCACATTTGATTTGCTACTTTCTCCTTGCTCAAATGTATGATACCCAAGACCTCTTTTATGTGTTTGAGAGGTCATATTCAAAAACATTTTGACGCTTTCACCTGGATTAGAGAACTTAGCTAATGATTCATTTAATGATTTGTTCTCCATTTTCAGCAATTCAGTTTCATCTTTCAATTTGACTAATCTTTCTGCAAGTTTACCATTTACAATTATTGTTGCATCACATTGTCTCTTCTTAATTGTAAACTTGCTTCCTAATTTCTTCATTTCTTCATATAATGAATCATATGCAGTTTGTAGTTCATCTAATTCAGTACATTTGAGGCATTCATGAGAGGAAGAATAACTTGAATTAGAAAGGGAGAGTTTGGAACTTACCTCTTCATTGCTTGTGCATTTTGTTGAGGTAGTTTGTTCTCCTTGCTCGATTTGTGCCATACAGCAAATTCTTGCACATTCTTCTGCTTTGATTTCGTCGGTTGAGGAGCTACTCGTTGTAGATTCCTCGTCATTTACGTACATGCCTCTTCCTTTATATTTCTGAAATCTTCTATTGTCCCCTCGATCCTTTCTTTGTTCTTTTGCTTTGTTTTCTTCGGGAGTTGGACATTGGGCTTGCATATGTCCCGAACCGCCGCATCGGTAGCACTTGGTTGATTCTTTCTTCTTCTCTCGGGGAGTTCTTTCTTTGAAGCTTCTGAAATTTTTGCCTTTCCTCACAAATTTTCTGAATCGTTTTGTGAGTAGAGCAATATCATCGTCATTTTGAGAAGAAGATGTGTCATCGGGGTCTTGTGCGGCTTTTAAGGCAATTGCTCTTTTGCCCCTGTGTTGATCTTCATTCCTTTTCTTAATTAGCTCATGTGACATAAGTGAGCTAATTAAGTCTTCAAGCTTCAGCGTGTTGAGGTCTTTGGCTTCTTCAATTGCAGTGATCTTTGGAGTCCATGACTCGGGTAGAGCTCTTAAAATCTTCATGACCTGCTCAGATTCAGATATTGCTTTTCCAAGACCTTTTAAAGCATTAGTAATCTTAGAGAATCTAGCAAACATTTCAGAAATATTTTCTGTTTCTAGCATTCTAAAGTTCTCTAGTTCTCCAATCAAAATATTCCTTCTCGTCCCTTGGACTTGAGAAGTTCCTTCGTAGATAGAGGTTAGTGTATCCCATATCTCTTTGGCGGTTAAGCAAGAAGATACTCTATCATACTCAGAAGCAGTGAGAGCACAAAATAAGGAGTTCATAGCTTTGGCATTGCTCTTCACTATTCTTACTTCCTCATCGGTCCATTTGGAAGCTCGTTCATCGGTAGGCAGTGTTACTCCATCTTGGATAGCAATCCAAGAGTCCATATCGGTAGCCATGATGAGTTGCTTCATACGAAGCTTCCAATATCCAAAATTGTTCCCATCAAACAACGGTGGCCTTGTAAAGGATTGGCCTTCAGCAAATGCGGGAACGGAAGTAGATTGGGATGCCATTTCAATAAGATCTCTTTGATAAACTCAAAGACCTGCTCTGATACCACTTGTTGGTCCCGAGTTGATGGCTAAACCCAAGAGGGGAGGGGTGAATTGGGTTCTTTAAAATTTCTTTGGTAAACTTAAAAATCTTAACCCCTTGAAAAAGTTAATCCCCTTTTTAAGCGAATGGAGAGCAAATAAGATAAAGCAGTAAAAATAAGTAGAACACAAGATTTATAGTGATTCGGGCAAACCTTCCCTACTCCACTCTTCCAAGCTCACACTCCGTTGTGACTTGGGTTCCACTATGTATTCCAAGAATACACTTAGAGTCACCGCTCTCTTCTAGATTCAAAGCTCTAGGGGGCATACACAACTAGAGCCACTTGCTCTCTTCTAGATTCAAAGCTCTAGGGGGCATATACACTCACTTGCACAAGTAGGTGATGAGTCTCACTCCAATCACACCCTACTTTGCATACACTTGATCTTAGCTACTCAAGCTAAATCAAGATTTATACAACCAAATAAAGAAATGAATAAAAACTACACTTTACAGATTTGTGTAGGCAGTTTTGAGCTCGAGGAAGAAATCAGAAATAGCTTGAATGATGATTGTTGAAGCAACTTGCAGTTTGAAGCTCTTTCTTCCTTTGAAACAGTCAAATATGGAGAAAAGATATTTGAAAGCCTTTTTTTGCACTTCTTTTCTTTCTTTGATCTTTAGAGTAGTGTCTCTTTTTCTTCTCACGTTCATTTGAATGTCCTTTTATAGATTGAGGAAAATATGAACGTTGTAGAAGTAGTTGGCGTGCAATAAATGAACTCCAACGGTCAAAAATTTGACCGTTATACTCCAAGTGGAAGATGAAGTCGACTTGGCCTACGACTTGGCTTCCAAGTCGTACATGGAGTCGACTTGGCCTGCGACTTGGGTTCTTCAGAAATTCAAGTCTGAGACTTGGGTCGACTTGGCTTTCAGACTTCAACTCAAGTCGATCCTGAAGTCGACTTGGGTTGCGACTTGGCTTGGTCTATTGCAGAAACGCCTTGATTTTCTTGAAATGTCTTGAATCTTGCAAACCACATGAAAGCTTTGAGTCCTTGCACAATATATGTATGTTCCTTGCTTTGCTTTGGACTCACTGGGTCTTCATGACTTGGTTTTTACTCCATTTGGAAGCTAGCTTGAAGATTTGCTTTGAGCTTGATAGACTTGATTTGAACTTGAACTTGGATTCTTGCTTTGATCTTAAGTCACTTTAAGAATAGTCTTTAAAGCTCATTTGTATGTGAGAAACTTCAAATGGATGTCTTGGATATGCTTGAATCTTCATTTTGGACTTCAAAACTTCTCAAGTCGAAGTTGGAGTCGACCTGGTTTGCGACTTCGCCCAAGTCGCACTTGGAGTCGACTTCGTCTGCGACTTCGCATCTTCGGGAGCCAGATTTCAACGCTGGACATTTTTGTTTACTTCGAAGTCGATGCTGGAGTCGACTTCGTATGCGACTTGACTACCCAAGTCGCATGTGGAGTCGACTTGGCTTGCGACTTCACTCGTCAGAATTCCATTTTCAACTTTGTCCAGTTTTGGCTTGTTTGAAGTCGTTAGTGGAGTCGACTTCACTATCGACTTCACTCCCAAGTCGAAGTTCAAGTCGACTCGAAGATCGACTTGACTTCACTGCTTTCCTTAAACACTTGGCAAACATATTAGTCATGTATATATATATACTCAAACTAGTTCTTGTTAATCATCAAAACTCAATCCTTGGCCAATTTATTTTATTTTGAACATTGTTTCCAACAGTACTACCTCAACTTAATTGTTTTCATCAACATTCAACATAACATTGATCATACTATAAATTCTTCTTCTTCTTTTCACACATGCAAAGGAATGTAAACATCTTGACATTCTTTTTATACCCGTCCTTCTCCATGGGTCATCTCCATTTACCTGACTAAATTTTTGGAAAACAAAACATGAGTACTAATACTCAGTAAGCAAGTCCTTTCCTTTTGTAAGTAAACATTTTCCATTTTCTTTTTGTGCATAATATGAAAATGCAAATGCATTCAATGCATACATGACATTTCTCCAAATGGATCGCTAGCTAGGCGTCCACTACTTGATCTCGCTCCCATTTCAAGGAGGGCGCCGCCGGCTACAGCCTGTATTAGCGACTTGGTCACGCTAGAGGAGGACATCCGGTCGAATTACACCTCTCTCGTAACCTAATCCTCGTGCACCATGATCATTCACATTCACATGCTGGCATAACATTTATAAATCATAAACTTTTCATAAAAACAGTTAACAAGTAGTTAGCAATCATTTCATGTAAAGCAATATAGGAATGGCCATCCTTAAATATATTTTATAAATCATGTGAGCAAACAATTTGCAAGCATTTAGAAATATTTTAGAAAGCATGTAACTTGCTTACCTGTGATAGTCAACTTGTACTTTCCACCTTTTTCCTCTCCTTTTCCTATACAAATGAAAAGGACCATTTTTTTTCATATAAACATAATATCCCATGCTTGCACATTTCTACTATTAACTCTGAATCTATCTTAGGTTTTTCTAACCCATGTGTGTTTCATATCAACTTTGACCCATTTCTACCTTTAGTTCAATATTGTCCTCACTCTGTTCCAATTTACTTATGTTTACCATCTCTTACTTATCAATTCCATCTGTAACGCTTGTTTTCTTTCCTTTAGTCAACTTCTCAAGGCAATTGCTTATGAACTTCCTAAGTCATTTGATGTCACCAATTCAAATAAGCCATTTATCTTTCTTTTTCCATAAATTCAATATAATTATCTTCTAACCACATTTTCATATTTGGCTAATACCAACCACTCTTATCCTCATTTGGTTGAACTCGTTTCAAGGTCTAACCATTCCATTTATTTTGACATCATTATTTAAGGGTTAATTTTCCAAATCCTACTTTGGATTTGTAACACTTAGCTAAATCCAACGTCTTGGATTTTAGCATTTTATACTTAGCATATATTTCCTATAATTGACATATTATTTGAGCAAAACTCTCAAGATATTTTCTTAAGGGTAAGGGCTTATAATTTGGGTCTAAACTTTTTATAATTTTTGTAATTTTCCTCAAACAGCCCTATATATTACATTTAACCCTCATCTATATTATCTAAAACCACCTCTTAGGTACTTAATCACTTACTTAGTGATCATAAATTTGTACCCTTTTTGTAAACCTTTTTTACACATTATAATAAAAATAAATTCCATTTAAAACTTCTGGAACTCATTATTAAATTCCAAAACAGCCTTTGTTTTCTTATTTTCACTAAGTTTCATCTTCTTATTTATCCATTAATTCCATATACATATTATAACATCAGTTATTAAATCATTCCTGCTATCCTTAATCTTTGTTTTACACTCTTTCCTAAAATATATATTAATTTAGATCACTTTTACTTAGTTTTCATATTTATTTTTGATTATTTATCAAACTGTCCTCATTTGCTGAAATCAGACGTACTGATTTCTTTAAATCTTTATTTGAAATCAAATCAAGGTATTTAATTCTGAAATTTATATCATACATCTATAATTATATTAATTAACCCTCATAAAAATTTCAGGATGAAATATTAACATTTTATATTTATTTTGACATTTGTACTGTGCTGGACACTGTTGTGAAATCATGAGCAGCCTTAATCACGTTATTTTTAAACCATACTTATGTTATTCAAAAATCATTTTGTATTTTGTTCGAGTGATAATCATGATTCCTTTTACATCATATCAAAATTTCAGATCAAAAATCCATCTACAAAAAATAATAAAAATCATTTACTACAGAAGATCATGTCACCCATTTTACCCTGTTTAAGTTAATTTTCTCGGATTTTTAATTTGCAAACTGCTTAATCTTTTAAGCTAGAAATTTGGTCGTTCTTTAATGATAATATAATGAGCTTGTACACAAATTTTCATGCAAAAATCTTTCGTTTACTATCTCGTTTATATTTTTGTTTCTAATATCACATAACCTCCAGATTTGAAGCAATAATTAGGATTAACCTATTGCTCCATTATTTATAAATCATGTTTTAAACATGATTATAAAGAAATAAAAATCTGCTTTAACATTACTTATATCCAGCATCTTCCAGCCACATATTAAACATGATTTTAACATAAAGTAAAATTTGTTTAGGCGTTAATTTAATGATGAAAGCAGCTGGAGGAAATTCTCATCTTATGTGATTTGTCAAATCATCAGTTAACGGTAGAATTAAAGTATTAAATCATACTGAAATATCAAATTTTGCTGAATGATATCTGAATGGTATATATTCAGCAAATTAAAAATAAAAAATCAGTCTTACAATTTCTGAACTTAATTACATGAAATCAGAATCGAATAACTAATGTAAAAGAAAAATCTGTTTGGATGCTATATATACATCTATAATCATATGCCTATAAATTTAACGGTATCCAAAATCATGAAAAACCTTTTTGCTAAAGCATGCATCCAGAATTTTATTAATGATCAACAGGCTAAGAAAATCAGATGGTGGTTTACATATTCGTTCCAGGCATAATCAAAATCCGAAGTATGATAAAAATAAAAATAAAACCTGACGCTGCTGCTGCTGTCGACTCCTCTTAATCGTGCAGCAATTGTCATCTGGCCCCCCTATTTATACTATGTGATTGACGGTGTGACCATGGTTAACCTCTTGATTAACCCAAGTCCACCGTTCAACGTGTTGCTGTAAATTTTATTTTATTTTATTGCAGTGCATGTAACGGTCCACGTATTTGCATCGTCCATTTCTTGCTGCCAGATTTCATCTATGTTGCCAGCGTGATTTGCCAGGCAGATATATATATTTTTAGACGGTTGATTTTAACATTCATAAATTAATTCATAACTTCCTATATTCGCACTTATATATTATGAAAATTTTTCTTATAAATATATATACAATTGCTCACAAAATGTACCTTTTAGAATTTTGAAAAAAATTCTTTTTTTATTTTAATTAACTAATTCATATTTGGATGAAAATCTCTCTTTTAAAATTTTGGAGACATATTTTCCAAAATTTCATTCCTTCATTAAATTGGGCATATTAAAATAGGATTACCCATAAAATTTCACCTCAATTGGAGTAAAGTACATATTTTAACTTAATCAAAATCATATTTTGGCATAAAATTTCATTTTAAAAACTTATAGACATATTTTTCAAAATTTAATCCATTCATTATGTAGGATATATTAAAATAGGCTTGATCCAAAAGTTCCATCTCAAATAGCCTTATGTACATTAGGATATTAATTAACTAAACAATTATATAAAAAATTAATCAAAATATCAACGTAACTCCAGTACGTGCATGCTGTGCATGGCTTTTGGGCACGTTTTCTGATGCACTCAAGTTAGGTAATTTAGTCAACTATTTTTCATAATGTGATCCATCTAGATTAGAGAGCACATAATTTAGTACTTTCTATTAAATTTTTATATGATTCTGAGTTATACATGCTTAGATATAATGAAAACAGTTAGGATGAATACAAGCCCTTAATTAGAGCCCCTAATTAGCCAAAATTTTCTATTTATTTTTATTTTTCCATAAGGTCCGTGAATTTAAACAGTTTCAATTTGTATAATTCAGAATTTTGAAATTCTTTCCCGAAATATTTATAAAAATTCATTTTCATAACTAATCTTAGTGGGATCATAAATTACCCTCCATTTTCTTATAAATTCTAAATATAACCTTTATAAATTTTCACTAAGTGCACTTCTTGTCTCTACTCTTGTCAAAATTACCAATCAATCTTCTTTTCTAATTTTATAATTTAATCTCACTTTTGTAAAATTGTAACTTGGTCTTTTCGTGATTATTGCTAATCCCACTTCGCTTAATCATTTTTTCCACTAATTTTCATTTCCAATATGCGTTACACCTGAGTCTTTCATTTTATGATTTTATCCTTAGACGATTTCAAGTTATATTTATTAAGCTTAAAATTCGGGATTTCACATCGTGGCAAAAGGATACTCACAAGAAGAAGAAATAGATTTTGAGGAATCCTATGCTCCGGTTGCTAGATTAGAAGTCATTCATATTTTACTAGCTTTTGCATCTCACATAAACTTTAAGTTGTTTCAAATGGATGTTAAAAGTGCATTCTTGAATGGGTATATAAATGAAGAAGTGTATGTTGAACAACCACCTGGATTTGAGAAGAAAGATCAATCTAAATTTGTGTACAAATTATCCAAGGCATTATATGGTTTAAAACAAGCTCCAAGGGCTTGGTATGAAAGATTAAGCAAATTTCTGATTGATCATAACTTCCAAAAGGGAAAGGTAGACACCACTTTGTTTATCAAGTACAAAGAAAAAGATATCTTGATTATTCAAATTTATGTTGATGACATTATTTTTGGTGCTACTAATGAGATTCTTTGTCAAGAATTTTCTAAGCTTATGCAAAAAGAATTTGAAATGAGTATGATGGGGGAGCTGAATTTTTTCCTTAGACTACAAATTAAGCAATCAAGTGAAGGGATCTTCATAAACCAGTCCAATTATATCAAAGAAATATTAAAGAAGTTTGGCATGGAAAATAGCAAAGGGGCTAACACGCCTATGAGCTCAACCATTAAAATCGACAAAGATGAGAAAGGCAAACCAGTTGATTTAAAATTATATAGAAGCATGATCGGCTCTTTATTATATTTAACTGCTTTTAGAACCGATATACTGTTTAGTATTCGTATGTGCTTTAGATTTCAATCATGTCCAAAAGAATCACACATGATAGCTGTAAAAAGAATTTTCAGATATTTAGTAGATACTACCAACATAGGACTTTGGTATCCAAAGGGTTCTAATTTTGATCTAATCGGCTACTCGGATGCGGATTTTTCCGGTTACAAGGTAGATAGAAAAAGCACTAGTGGAACATATCAGCTTCTTGGGAACAAGTCGGTTTCATGGTTTTCAAGAAAACAAACTAGTGTTGCTCTATCTATGGCGGAAGCTGAATATGTTGCCGCCGGGAGCTGTTGTGCCCAACTGCTTTGGATGAAACAACAACTTAGGGATTATTGCATGAATTTTAAAGATATACCTATTAGATGTGATAATACAAGTGCAATATGTTTAACTAAAAATTCAGTATTGTATTCAAGGACCAAACATATAGACCTTAGACATTACTTTATTAGAGAACATGTAGAAAATCATGATATATGTTTGGAATATGTGAGAATAGAAGATCAAATTGCAGATATATTCACCAAACCTCTAGCAAAAGAACCATTTTATAAAATTAGAAATGATATGGGAATGCTTGAATTAACTTAGACAAGCACAAGCTGAGGGGGAGCACAGGTTCAGGGGGAGCAGCCCCGCCATTCTCAAAGGATTAACCCGCTCCATCTCTATTTTTGATCAATTGACAAAAAGGGGGAGAAGAGATCGGGATTTGAGTCTTGGTCTTACATATTTGTATGAATGTTTTTAACTTGTGATTTATTAGAAATGAAAATGTTAAATTTCTAAATGCACAAATAGTATGTTTTAAAGACATTGAAAGGTATACACTCAAATCAGTTTTGTCAATCATCAAAAAGGGGGAGATTGTTGGAAACATGAGGAAAATAAGCCAAGTCTATATTTTGATGATTAACAAATCAATTTGAGTAAGTTTTGGTCACTAACATGTTTGTGGAAATGATTAAAGGTTATAAAAATGAAGAATATGAAGCATGACAAGTCAAGTCGATTTCCAAGTCGACTCAGGCATCGACTTAGGCCAAGTCGATCCCCAAGTCGACTCCAGCAGCGACTTCAAAACGTCATTTCCTTTCAGAGTTGAAATCAAGAATGAGAGCTGCCGAAGTCACATCCCAAGTCGACTCCGCTTGCGACTTGAGGTGAAGTCGCAGACCAAGTCGATCCAGTAGCGACTTCGAGGTGTCATTTTTCGTCCAGAGTTGAAATCGGGGACGACAGCTGCCGAAGTCGCATCTCAAGTCGACTCCGCATGCGACTTGGGTGAAGTCGCAAACTAAGTCGACTCCAGCTTCGACTTCAGTGCAGAACTTGCAGATCAAGACGACTCAGTGCTATATTCAAGTGAAGATGATCGACTTGGATTAAATAAGGATTAAATGAAGACCAAAGCAAGCAGGGTTGCATGAATCCATCATGTTGAATCATAAACACACACTCGAACATCTTCTATACATTCCAAGATGCAAGACTCAAGACATGGAATCAAGTGTTTCAAGATAGAAGAATCATAAAAGAGTCTTAAGTAATATAAAATGGTGGAAGAACAATCAAACATGAAGAAATTCAAGCAAGCAAGGCATTCTAAAGAATTTCAAGTTCATCAAGCAAGCTGAGGAAGTGAAGTCGCACCCGAAGTCGACTTCACCTGCGACTTGGATCAAGTAGAGGACCAAGTCGACCCAGACTGGAACTTGAAGAAGTTGCGGAGAGCCGAAGTTGCACCCGAAGTCCACTCCATCTGCGACTTGGGAGAGGTTGCACCTGAAGTCGACTCCACCTGCGACTTGGGTTGCAACGTTCGAAAATTTTTCGAACGTTGGCGCATTAAATGCGCGCCACCTACTTCCAAACGTTCGGATTCCCTTGCAAATTATATAAGGCATTCAATATGAACGTGAAGGGTAGCTGAGAATTCATTGAATGAGCATAACTCTCATCTCTAAGAGCATTAAGTGATCAAGCCAACATCTAGAAGAAGAACTTTACTTCCAAACTGCCAAGAGCTGCTTGCTGAATTATTAAGTCTATGCTACAAGTTCTTCTCTGTGCCAAATCTGCCTCTACACATCAGTAACGTGTAGAAACTCTCTTTTAATTCTTCTTGTTGTATTGAATTTGATTTAGTTTGGGTAACTAAGATCAAGTGTAAGCAAAGTAGTGTGTGATTGGAGTGGAACTCGTCACCTACTTGTGCTGTGTAGTATTGATGCCCCCTAGAGCTGGAATCTAGAAGAGAGCAGTGACTCTAGTTGTATTTGTGAAATACATAGTGGAACCCAAATCACAAGAGGTGTGAGCTTGGAAGAGTGGAGTAGGGAAGGTTGCCCGAACCACTATAAAAATCTTGCTTGTTGATTTTTATTTCTGCTCTCTGCACTATATTGCTTTCCATTTATTTCTTCATAAAGGGGACTAGATTAATCCGGGGTAAAATTTTTATTTAAAGTTAAAATTTTTAAATACCCAATTCACCCCTCCCCTCTTGGGTAATTGCCATTAACTCGGGACCAACACATGGATTGATAGATAAGCATGAAAAGAAAGAACTAATGTCTAGATCTACATGTTTAAGAGGTTATGATACTTCTATAATATTGATATGAAATGATATATATGTTAGAAACATATATAGATGTGTGTGACATATATGCTTGAATATGAATAATGTTATGAATATTATAAATGTTAGTATTATAAGAATGTTATGATACTAACCAAAGTTTTGTGAATATAGAAAGCAAAAATGCCAACTACAAGAGCCGGAGCTAGGCTGAATAAAGAGAAGGCACTAATAGTAGAATCGATTAGCCGACCCAAAGTAGGAGAAACCAGTAAACGGACCAAAAGATCTGAGTCAAGAGGATAGACATCAAGGACCCGTCAACGACTGGAAGAGGCTAGCTATGAATCCTATGTAGAAAGGGGAGCTAACCAGGAAAGGCAGATAGAAGAAAGGATAGCTGCAGCCGTAGAAAAGGTAATGCAGCAATGGACAACTCAGGCCACCAAAATGATACAATGTATGTGGGAAAGAAATCGGCAAGCCCCACCGCAAGGTAATAATGGGGAAAGATCCGGCCCATCGGCCAACTCCAATTTTTCTAGAGGTATAGAAGATGCCATCCTAGAGGCTAATAGAAAGGCTATCAATGTCTTCCTAGCCCAACGACCCTCTAAGTTTGCTAGGGAACCAGACCCCATCATTACAGAGCAATGGATCATGGAAATAAAAAAGTTATTTCGGATTTCGCCCTGCAATGATCAACAGAAAGTTCTATGTGCTACCCACCTGCTGGTTAAAGATACGTATGAATGGTGGGAAACATTGATGGTTATCATACCACACCCAGAATGGGTCATGTGGTAAGAATTTTTAGAAGAATTTAATAAAGAGTATTGTCCAGTAGGCTTACAGAGCCAAAAAGTGATAGAGTTTGAGAAACTCTACCAAGGCAAGATGACGGTGACTGAGTATGCAACAAGATTCAATGCATTGGTTAGGTATGTACCATGGATTGCCAATGTGCCAGAAAATAAGGCACATAGGTTCCAATGTAGGTTGAGACCCCAATTAAGGGAGGGACTAGCCCCATTACTAATAAGAGATTATGCCTCTAGTATAGAAAGAGCTAGGGCATTAGAAATGGAGTCCATGAGGACACAGGAGCTTAGGCAAGCTCAAGAGCAATTCTTCTCGACTTCCAAGGAAAATGGGGGCAAGAAAGGGAAAAATGAGAAGGCAATGGATAGAAAGGAGGAATCCAGTGCCAAGGGAAAGAGTACCTCACATTGCAAAACTTTCCATAAGCACCACTCCGGTTAATGCCTCCAAGGATTGAGGAAATGTTTTAAGTGTGGTCAAGCAGGACATATGGCTCGGGAATGCAAAACGACCAAGTGCTTCATATGTAACCAAGTCGGGCATATATCATTCAACTGCCCAAACAAACCACAGGAAGCTCCAACTCAAGGAAGGTTGGACCAGCAGAAAGCCCCGCCATAGCCAACAACCCTGTGCGTGTCTAAAGCCCTCACCGGAATGGAATCTCAAGAAACTGAGGAAAAAGTGGTTACAGGTATGATTTAAATTTTAGAAAATTCACTATTTAATACAAAGTGCTAAGCATTTATTGAAATCATACCAGTACATAACCACACACGCACTATGGGTGAAGGAAACCAGTAGTACCATGAATCCCCAGGATATAAAATGGCAAGTAAAGAATCAAGTATGCAAGGTGTGCCCTATCAGGATAGGCACAATGATATTAAAAGACGATATAATTCTAAAATAGAATTTGAGGCATGCAATAATGGATAGTAGAAAGAAAATTGTTTGGAATTATTTTCCAAACTCAATATATTTAAAGATAGGCAAGAAAGAGGAGAGATTTCCTCCATATGAATTAGCAAAAGCTAGAAAAGGCTAATATGCTTTTGGATATAGATGTCTAATTACGCAGAAAAAGCGTAATGAAATATTTGAAGAGCAACAGGTTTCGGGATGAAACATATTCTAAGAGGGGAGGATTGTGAAACCCCAATCTTAGACACGTGTATAAAAACCCTAGGGTTGTAAACCCTAGGTAATGTATTAATAAAATATATATTCATGAGTATGAAAATATGTGTATTAGAGGTTAAAGAAATGCAATTGTGGGATTAAACCACATGAATAGTAACATAAATAGTAACCGAGGTGATTAAGAGTTAATAATGTAAATTAACCTAATCACAAAATGAAAAAAGGAGATTTAATCACTACAAGACAAAATAGCAATACTTTTTGATATTTTAATGAAATTTTGGATTTTAGTGAAAAATTAAAGAAAAATTCATAATTTACAATCCGGATGTCGGATTTAGATGAATTTTTTTATGGATAGTTAAAAATCCATGATTAACATGAGGAATGGTTTAAGATGTGATGAAAATCACAAATCAAGGGTCAAGATGGAACGTCAATTGGAGATTAAAAAGGAAGCTTATCTTTTCATTTAATTATCTTTGACTTTTATTTAATTTTAAATAATTAAAAAATAAAAATAATAAATGAAAAGCAGCAACATGGCAGGGGTGTGCAGGGTCTGTGGAAAAAGGGAGCCAAATCCAATGGCTCAAATTCATCCTCATCAAAGATCAATGAATGAGATTGAATTAGCTTAAAAAAATTAATTTTAATAAAATAAAAAACATAAATAAATAGGGCTGCCATAGGGGCATGAACAGTAGCTAGGGGGCTGCACATGGCTCAATGCACCTTTTAGAAATTAGAAAAAAATACATTTATAATTTAATACCTCAAGCAAGAGAGGGAAAATTGCAATTTCATGAAATTTGAAGCACTATGAATAGGGGGCCATGCCTTGAACGAATTCACATTCATCCCAAGCTCAAAACTCACTTGAGAAACTTCATTTCCCATCCCCCACATGTTCTAGCCAAGAGAGAAGAGAGAAAGAGAAGGTTAGAGAGAGAAAAGGCAACTAGGAGGAGAATTTTTTTACTTGAGGTAAGTGAATTCTATCTAAATTTCTTTTGGATGTTAAGTAGGGTAAAACCATGCTTAGATAATGCCTAAGCATGAGAAAATAAGTAGTATCTTTTGATGAAGAAATGGACGTCTTTGAATAGCGATGGCCAGTAGAATCCCGATTGAAGTATTTTAGCTGCAGTTTTGTCTCCTTGGAAGTGACCACCATACAGTGATGAATGGCGACTTTGCAATATAAATTCCCGTTCACATTTTGGAATACATCTCCGATATAATTGGTCTGGGCATTGCTTGAACAAGAATGGATCATCCCAGAAATAAAATTTCACGTCATGGAGAAATTTTTTCCTTTGATGTGAATTCAGCTTCGGAGGCAACAGTCCACTGACGATGTAGTTTACGAAGTTTGTGTACAATGATGGACTGCCTAGAGAGATGGAAAATAGCTGCTCATTCGGGAACACTTCTCGAATCTCCTCCGTGTCTTGAACTGGCTGGTATCTCTCGAGACGGGATAAATGGTCAGTGACCTGATTTTCAGCTCCTTTCTGGTCTTTAATTTCGAGGTCAAACTCCTATAGTAATAAGACCCACCGGATCAAGCGTGGCTTTGCATATTTTTTCTCGATCAAATACTTAATGGCCGAATGGTCTGTGTACACAATCACTTTGGTCCCCACCAGATAGGCTCTGAATTTGTCGAATGCAAAGACCACCGCTAGCAATTCCTTTTTTATTGTAGTATAATTCATTTGTGCATCGTTCAAGGTTTTGCTGGTGTAGTAGATGGAGTGAAAAACTTTATTCTTTCGCTGGCCCAATACTGCTCCCACTGCGTAGTCACTTACATCGCACATCAATTCGAACGGGAGATTCCATTCTAGAGAAATAATGATTGGCACAGATACCAATTGCTTTTTCAGCTCATGGAATGAATCCATGCATTCATCATTGAATTCAAATGGCGCATCCTTCTTGAGCAGCGAACATAGATGCTTGGCTATCTTAGAGAAGTCCTTTATGAAACGCCTGTAGAACCCTGCATGTCCCAGAAAACTGCGAACGCCCTTGACTAATGTGGGTGGAGGCAATTTCTCGATTGTCTCAATCTTTGCTTTGTCAACTTTGATTCCTTGTTTGGAGACTCGGTGCCTAAGTACGATGCCCTCCTGCGCCATAATGTGATACTTTTTCCAGTTGAGAACTAGGTTGATGTCCTCACAATGCTGGAGCATATTTGATAAATTGGCAAGGCACTCGTCATAGGAATTCCAAGAATACCTCTAGAAAATCTTCCGCCATACCAGTGAAAATGGCCATCATACAACGTTGAAATGTCGCTGGGTCGTTGCATGGGCCAAATGGCATTCACCTGAATGCGAATATGCCATACAGACATGTGAAAGTGGTCTTTTCTTGGTCCTCCGGTGCTATCGTGATCTGGTGGTAACCTGAATAGCCGTCCAGGATTTAATAGAATTCCCGCTCTGCCAACCTATCCGGCATCTGATCAATGAATGGAAGCGAAAAATGATCCTTTCGGGTGTCTTTGTTTAGCTTGTGGTAGTCCATACAAACTCTCCAACCAGTAACTGTCCTAGTCGGAATTAGTTCATTGTTCTCATTGGAGACAACCATCATTCTACCTTTTCTTGGGATGCACTGCATTGGGCTGACCAAAGAGCTGTCGAAGATCGAATATATAACACTTGCATCCAGCCATTTGATAATTTTCTTTTTGAGCACTTCTTTCATGATTGGGTTCAATCTTCTCTACGCTTCAATGGATGGCCTGGAATTTTCCTCCACTTGAATTTTGTGCATGTAAAAGGATGGGTTGATGCCTCTGATGTCGGCGATGGTCCATCTTATGGCCTTTTTGTGATTGCTAAGCACTCTGAGTAGTTTTTCTTCCTGCACGGGATCCAATGCAAAAGAAATAATCACCGATAGTGAGGATTCTGCTCCCAGGTAGGCATATCGTAGATGCTTTAGCAGAGGTTTCAGCTCCAGAACAGGCGGCTCTTCGATTCACGGCTTCAAGTGTTTAAAAAACTCTGGTTTGAGCTGCAGCGATTCGAACTTCTATGGGTATCGTGAAAAAGTCGGAGATTGTTGCAAGTAGTGTATCATCTCTATCGATTCATCGTCAGATTCACTGATTTTTCCAACCAGCGATGCTTCGAGAATATCCTTGTAGGCTGTGACTTGGAATTCAGCTTGAACTGCTGAATCCACCATATCAATCATTAGGCATTCATCTGAATCATTCGGTAGTAGCATCGCTTTGAACACGCTAAAGGTAACATGTTCATTCTGTACCCGCGTAGTTAGCTCTCCATCTTGTACGTCAATGATAGCCTTGCCTATTGCAAAGAAAGGCCGACCCAAAATGATTGGTACGTCCCGGTCTTCTTCATAATCCAGGATAATAAAATCTACTGAGAAAATGAACTTGTCCACCTTGACAAGTACATCTTCAATGATGCCCTCCAGATATGTCATGGATCGGTCCGCCAGTTGCAACATGACTATCGTAGGTCGAGCTTCCCCAATACCTAGTTTTTTAAAAATTGACTTAGGCATGAGATTGATACTGGCTCCTAAGTCACATAGAGCTTTTTCGAAGTATTGGTTTCCGATCGTGCACGGGATAATAAAGCTCCCTGGATCCTTGAGCTTGGGTGGTAGCTTTCTTTGCACAATAGCACTAGTTTCCTCTGTTATTGCCACTGTTTCGAATTTCATCAACTGCCTTTTCTTTGGCAGAACATCTTTCATGAATATAGCATAGCTTGGCATCTGCTTCAAGGCTTTGAGGAGAGGTATGTTGATATGTAGCTGTTTTAGTACCTCCAAGAACTTCTTGAACTTGCCTTCTTTTTTGTTCTTTGCAAATCTCTGAGGAAATGGAGGAGGCGGTCTTTGATTTGTGGCTATTTCAGCATCCGGTTGCTTTTGGGTTGTATCTGGTTCCTCTGCCTCCTGTGACTGATGAATCAGAGGACTAGTGGCTTCAATTACCGCTTCTGGCGGAGTTGCGTCAGGTAGCTGCTTTCCACTACGCAATGTGACTGCTTGCACCTGCTCTTTGCATTTTCCTTTTGGATTTTGTTCCGTGTCGCTCGGTAGTGCACCTTGAGGCCCGTTGTTTAGGGCTGAGGCCAGTTGGCCGATCTGTGCTTCTAAATTTCTGTTTGTCGTGATCTAAGATTGCATGAATTACAGGAAAAGATTTTCCACATACGATTTCTTTTCTTCTCGAGGTGGTGGATTGAGTTGAACCGGTCTTGCTGGTTGTTGCTGTGAGAATTCGGGTGGCCGATTCAGCCTTGTCTAGTTATTCCATGAGAAATTTGGATGATTCCTCCAGCCTAGATTGTAGTTGTTTGCATATGGGTTCACTGGATTTCTCTGAAAATTTCCCACGTAATTAATAGACTCCGGATTGGAGGCACATTGATCATTGGGATGGCCAAATTCTCGATAGCACGTGCAATATTTTGTTGCTGCCCGGCTACTGTGGTGTAGACACCCCTACTGCATTGACATTGGCAGACCTGGATAGGTTCTGAATCTGCCTAGATAGAGCATCGATGTGGGCCTTTATCGATGAGACCGCGTCCAATTGGAGTAGATCCCCACTTCGGCTTCTGTTAGATGGCAGTTGATAGGTGTTGGCTACCATATTCTCCAACAGAGCTTATGATTCTCTATAGCTTTTTCTTAGCAGGGAACTGTTCGATGATGAATCCACCATATGATGGGTGGAATCCTGGAGACCATTATAGAAAATTTGGATTTGAACCTATGGCTGAATTCCATGATGTGGGCACTTCCGAAGCAAGTATTTGAACTGATCCCACGCCTCCAATAGAGTCTCTTCTCCGTGTTGTTTGAATGAGACTATGTCCATTTTGAGTTTGGATAACTTGGCGGGTGAAAAATATTTCTTAAGGAACTTCTGAGCCAAGTCATTCCATGTATTGATAGAGTTCTATGGTAAAGAATCCAGCCACTCAAAGCTCTATCCCTCAGTGAAAACGGGAAAGTTCGTAGCCACATTACTTCGTTGGAGACTCCATTTTGCATGAATGTGTTCATGATCTGCAGAAAATTCTGCAAATCGCGGTGCGGATCTTCAAATGACAATCCTCCAAATTGCCAATTGATTAGAGCATTTGGAAAACCACCGGTTCAATTTCGAAGTTGTTGGTGTCGACAGGAGGAGGTGCAATGCTAGTCTGAACTGCATTTTGCTCCAGCGCAATGAGATCCCAAATAGGTTGGTCCAAATCATCTTATGGTGGATGAATTGGAACCTCAACCCTTTGGTTTTCATGTTGGTCTGCATGAATGTTTTCATCCTAGTTCCCAATGCGCTCCATGGTATGCTGTTGACTCTTGGCTTTCCTGCTCTTGCGACGCCTTCTCAGATAAGTTCTCTCTGGCTCCGAATCAAATGGAATAACTATCTCCTTTCTAGCCCTGCCTCAGCGCATACAAAAATAATTAACCCTGCAAAAACCAATTTAATTGAACCTAGCTGGAAATTTTTAAACTAAAGAAATTATAAAAATGAACTATAATTACAGAATTATACAAGAAAGCAATTAAACTAACAATAATTAATTATACCAAGTCCCCGGCAACGGTGCCAAAAACTTGACGAGCTGCGTATAGGTCTAATTAAAATGCTCATTTTAACGCAAGTATACGTGCCGATCAAGTAATAAAGAGTGAGTAGAATATCGTTCTCACGAGGATATGGTCTAATTATGGTTATTAATTAGTTTAGTTGCTTTCGGTGAGTAGAAAATAGGGTTTCGTAATTAAGACTAAAAATATCAAATGCATAAAAGAAATAGAAAAGAGTTCAAGGGACAACTAGAATACTAGAAGAAAGTTATCGATTGGGGTTGATAGATGCATAGTTGGGAATCCTTGAATCTAAATGATATCGCATTGGTTTTTTTTCATTGGATTATACAGAGATTTACTAGTCTAAGTTCAATAGTCCTTATATATGTCTTCCAATGCATATAAAGCTAATTACACCCTATTCAATTGCTATGTTCTCATGCCATTAAATAAAGTGGAATTGATAAATTCAGAACTTGTTTATGACTACATAGGATTTAACGGTATATTCTTATCCATTAAACAACTCCCTTTAACAAAGGGGAAACCTATGCCCTACACATGGATCTAACAGAAATTTTCCTTTTTCAAGAATTAATCCTACAATTAAATCATCTTACAAGGTAGCTAATCTTGTAAAAAGTATTAAACATCATATGCAAGGTTAAATCCACACACACAATCATATAGAAGTCAAATATTCATTCCTAAAACTTAAAGAACCAATACAATATAGTTTAGGGTTCAATTCATCCTAACTATCCATCTAATGGAAGTTTAGCTCAAAGATATGGCATAAAAATTCTTTACATCCATTATGAAAGTATCTAGAAAAATAGAGAAAAGGAAATAGAAAGATGATGAGAAAACTGAATTTCCGGGGTTTCCACCAACGGGTTCGGATCTTCTCTTCAATTTGCGCTTGAAACAGGTTCTGTTCCTTCTCTGGGTATCTGTTCCGTCCGCTCCCTCTCCTCTTTTGTGCATGACTCCCTAATTTTCTATTTAAATTGGTTAGCCTGCGCAGTACACATGCAGAAACCCGCGCGTACGGATGCGTAATGGCGCCTAGGCGCCCCTAACTAGCGCATAGGCACCAACTCCCTGTGTGCTATGTAACTTATAAAAACCTTTCGGAATGCCTTGGAAACTCATGCCTTAGCGCCTAGGCGCCCCAAGTCGGCACCTGGGCGCTAACTCCCTAGAAGTTTTATGACCTAAAAACTCTTTTGGAATTTGTCCATATGCTAGTGAAGTGGCGCCTAGGTGCCAACTCACTGGAAGTTTTCTGCCATTTGAGGTGTTGGGTATTGTGAAACCCGGACCCAAGTAAGGTTTATTTATATGCAATGGGCATATAAATATGAATCAAGTATAATTTAGTGGAACAATGAATGATTTCCAATTGCAATATTGATGATTTATTACAAGTAGGGCAAGTGGTTATGAATGATAAATATAAGCCGATATGGGTCAATGTGATTAGAGAGGCTTAATGAGGATTAGGAAATGTGATTATATTGAGGATAATTACCTCATGTATTATAGATTAACTAATGGAGATTAAGCTGATAATTATGGGTTTAAGGTGGCAAATGCTAGAAAATGCATAACTTGACGCCGGGAAGGCGGATTAAGATGAAAATTGAAAGGTAAACACATAATTTTATGATTAATTATATATAAAGTTTGAATTATGAAAATTATGATGAAATTAAGGTAAAATTTGATCATCACCATCAAAATCTAAAGATGGTTTCAAATGAGCATAAATTGAGCTAGAAAAGTCGGATTGAGACGAAATTTGAAATGAATGGTTAAAATTATGAGATCCATGCAATGAGAGGCTTGGATTAAGAAAATGATGATGGGATATAGGTTGCACAAAAATGGGTGTATAATTATTGATTTTTGTGTACCAAAAAGTAAATTTGTGTTTATGATAAAATAAGGTGATTAACTATATGATTAATGAGATAAATGAGGTGTCAAAATGAGATAATTACACATGAATTTTATGAATTAATTAAAATGACAAAATCCATAATATTATCCAGTGATTAATGAATTAATTTAAGGAGATAAATAGATTAGCTCAAAGGAGCTTGAAAAGGTGGCCCACAAATGGACGTGAAAGGGGGCTGTTTGCATGGAATTTTGATTTTTAAAAAATTACAAAATATGTAATTAAGTGAGCTAAATGACAAGGGTAGTTAATGGCCTTGATTTTGGACGGATTTGGTGGCATAAAATGACAAAAATCCAATGCATAGGTTATTGGAAATATGTGGAAAATAAGCTAAATCTATGTTTTGATGATTAACAAATCAATTTGAGTAAGTCTTGGCTACTAACATGTTTATGGAAGTGTTTAAGGGACATACATTTGAAGAAAATAGATCATGGAAGGATAAGTCGATTCCCAAGTCGACTCAGGCATCGACTTAAGGCCAAGTCGATCCCCAAGTCGACTCCAACATCAACTTCAATGCGCCAAATCCTTCCAGAGTTGAAAATGGAGAGCTGAACTGCCGAAGTCGCAAACGAAGTCGACTTTGCATGCGACTTGGGTCGAAGTCGCAGACCAAGTCGACTCCAGTATCGACTTCAACATGACAAAACCTTCCAGAGTTGAAGTCCAGACCCCGAAGTGGCGAAGTCGCACCCCAAGTTGACTCCACTTGCGACTTGAGGTGAAGTCACAGACAAAGTCGACTCCGGCATCGACTTCGATCGGGCAGAGGGGATATTTCAGAAGACAAGCTGAGATTAACTATTTTCAAGACAAACTTGTATGAAGATGAAGATCAATGCAACCTAGATGCTCAAACTGAAATATTTGAAGACTAATCCAAGTCCAAGCAAGATGCATAAACTTGACCAAGAAGTTATTCAAGATTATATGATTCAAGACTATATGGGTTCAAAGACTTGCAAAACATGGAGCTAATGAAAGCAAGCTAAAATGAAGAAAATGATTCAAAAGGAAATGAAAAATGCAAGAGAACAACAAAAGGCATGAAGGAACCCAAGCAAACTAAAGCATTCCAAGTTTTCAAGTTCGTCAAGCTAACTGACGAGGTGAAATCGCACACCGAAGTCGACTCCACCTGCGACTTGGGTCAAGTCGATGCCCAAGTCGACCCAATCTGGAACTTGAAGTTGCTATGGAAGGAAAAATCGCACTCGAAGTCGACTCCATCTGCGACTTGGGCGAAGTCACACCCGAAGTCGACTCCACCTGCGACTTGGGTCGCAACGGTCGGAAAATATTCGAACGTTGGCGCATTAAATGCGTGCCACCTACCTTCAAACGTTCGGATTCCCTCCACAATTATAAAAGACATTCATTGTGGATGAGGGAAGCAGCTGAAAATCATTAAGTGTACATAACTCCCATATTCAAGAGCATTAAAGAGATCAAGCCAATCCAAAGAAGAAGAACTTTGCTTCAAACTGCTAGAGCTCAACTTCTGAATCTTCAAAGACAATTCTACGAGTTCTTCTCTGCGCCAAACTGCTTCTACACAACTGTAACGTGTAGATTCCTTTGTTATTTCATTTGTTTGTATTAAACTTGATTTAGTTTGAGGAACTAAGATCAAGTGTAAGCAAAGTAGTGTGTGATTGGAGTGGAACTCATCACCTACTTGTGCTGAGATTTGTTGAAGCCCCCTAGAGTTGGAATCTAGAAGAGAGCAGTGGCTCTAATTGTATTTGAGGAATACAATAGTGGAACCCAAGTCACAATGTGTGTGAGCTTGGAAGAGTGGAGTAGGGAGGTTGCCCGAACCACTATAAAAATCTTGTGTGCTTGATTTATATTTCTGCTCTCTATATTATATTTCTTTCCATTTCATTTCATCAATCAAGGGGATTAAACTTTCAAGGGGTTAAGTTTTTAATTTACCAAAGAATTTTATAAGAACCCAATTCACCCCTCCCCTCTTGGGTTTTGCCATTAACTCGGGGCCAACATAGGTGACGTTGAAATAACGGACAGCAATATGGGAGCAATGGAAAGGTCACATCGAAGTGGCTTTTTGTGATTTTTTATTAATTTTTTTAATAGCTAAATTGATCCCTAATTAAGCTAGTTACCTAGGGTGATTAAACACCCATTAATTAAAGTGAAAATTAGATGGAAAAATCATTCAAAAGTTGCTGCAAGTGGACCCCACCCATGTGGACAGCTACATGAAGGAAGAGAGGTGCACGTTTAAAGGCTGCTGTATTTGATTTTTTTTTATTTTTTTAAATAAGAAAAGTGGACCCCTAAGTAGCTTATTAGCTAGGGTGGTTAATTAGCCATTAATTAAAGTCAAATTTTTGTGGAAAAAAATGGTAAAGTTGCTGCAAAGTGGACCTCCAAACAAGGAGCAGATTTGTGTCCATTAATGAATGGATTTTTGATGATTTTTTTATTAGATAATTACTTAATTTAAATGGACCAAATTTTGTCATGTAGCAATAGAGGATAAGCATGTATTAATCATGCTTTAAGTAAAGTAAAAAGTGGGGCCCACAAGCTGGAAAATCCAGGTTTTACCCCAAGTGCACGTCCATTTGATTAAGGGTTGAGGAGAGAGAAAATGCTAAGGAACAAACCCATTTTCCAGCAGCTCTTCACATCCCCATTTTCCAGAAGCTTGTGGGGGAGAAAAAGAGAAGGAAAAATGGAGAAGAAGAATGGGATTCAAGCTAGGAAAAATGGAGTCCAAGTTTGATCCAATATATGTAAGTATACCCTTGATTTTGGATTGAAAATCATAACTGAAATTTTCTTAAATCTTATGTGATGTTACTGTTTTGATGTTTAATCATGATTATATGATGATTCATGATTAGATGAATTATATAAGTTGATTTGTAAAGTTTAATTTGGGGATTAATCAACCCATATCATCTAATCTACACTTATGTGTAGTAAATCTGGACTTGGAAAGGAAAATAGGGAAGAAAAATTTAATAAATTAATTTTATCATGAAAATTTGTGGAAAGATTCATGATGAGGTTATTAAGAAACTAACAAAATTTTTTCTTAAAAGGATAATCATGTTGGAAATTACAAATCCGAGAAAGTCAACCTCGACAGGATTGAACGGGTGTCAGGATCAGCTGCACCAAATGATTTTTAATAATTTTTATACAAGGAATTTTGGGCTGAAAATTTTACAGGATATATAAAAAATATTTTGGATCACACTAAAAAAATAATAATTAGATTTTTATGGGTATAAATATACCTCATAATTAACATAATTTGGACTATTTGAAAATGGATGCTGCTGTCCAGCAAAGTAAAAATACCAAAATAAATAGAAATGAATAATTTTTTGTGCTGAAAATATTTAGTTTGGTTAATTCATGAAGTTATTAAGGTATGATACAAATTTCATATCAAAAAGACTTTATTTGATATTAATTCAAGATTTTGAGAATTCAGTGTACCTGAATTCAGCATTATGGACAGCTTGAGGAATAAATCAAGATAAATGTTAAATTTCAGATTTTTGGAATGAAATTTGAATTACAATGGGATATAAACAAGTATCATAAGTGATTACTAGGATTTAACCTATTAGAGATGGGTTTTAGAAAGGATGGAACTTAGGATTATGTATAAGACCAGATTTCCATGTTTTGATATTGAAAATGATAAATGGATTATGTGAGGGGTAAAATGAAAAAATGCATGAAAAAATGATGGAAAACATGGATTAGGTTACTGTTTTGATAAATAATAATAATCTTAAATTTTGAGATTATTATATGATGCCTATGTTATTAATTAAGTGCTTAAAATGAGCACCGATGTGTAAAAAAGGAAAAATATGTTGAAAATGATAAATGTAGGTAATGAACTTCCAAATAATGATTTAATGAATAATTATTATATTTATGTAAGATTACCCTACATAAGGATATTAAAATGAATGAATGGATAATTGATATGTATAGGCTATGTGCTAAGTAGGAATACCCGACTTGAAGGACAAGTGGGTCAAGCTAAGTCCAAATGAATTTATGTAGATTGGAAAACCTAAGGAATTTATGTATTTGAATTTGATGTGAATAAATGAAATGTTATTTTTCATTTATCTAGGTAAAGGCAAAGGAAAAGAATGGAAGAAAGGGATTATGGCGATATCAGATAAGCAAGCGAACTTTCTAAAATAATGTTTTCTTTCTATGTGATGATATGTGATTAAAAATGTTTATGATTATGTTTAAACGAATGGGCAAGCACAAGTTTTGAAAATAATGTCTTTAATGAAAATCCACAAGTTTTGAAAATGACGGCTTTAATGAAAAGCCACAAGTTTTGAAAACGACGGCTATAATGAAAGCCTTAAGTTTTGGAAAAGGATGGCTTTAAGGAAAAACCTCAAGGTTTGCTTCATGGGAAGCAAGCAACGATTTTAAAATAAAGAATTTATCACAAGTGTTGCCATGGATTGGCAATGTTTTATGTTAATGGATTGAGAAATTTGCTTATCAGTAAGCAAGTTCTCCATGATAATGTTTTCAAAGGATTTCACGTTTTATGTCAATGGTTTTTAAGAATTTGCTTATAAGCAAGCAAGTTCTTTATGATGTCGTTTCAAAAATATTTTATAAGAAAAAGAGAATTTTACCCTTTTTCACAAAATATTGTTTGTAAATAAGTTTTGAGTTAATTTTACAATAATTTGTGATAAACAATTATGTTTATGAAAGAAAAGAAAAAGGAGAATTGATTTATGAAAAAGATTTGTTTTGCTAGGTCATGATAATTAAATATAAACAATGATTTGGACATAGTCCATATGTTTTGAAATGATATTCGAAAAAGTTTTGATTTCCTTTAGATAAGGAAATCTATGCTGAAAATATTTTGAAAAATGTTTATACGGATGTGTTGAAGGGGATTTAAGAATGACCAACCTCCTATGTTGATTTCATAAGATGGTTTGATTTCGGGTTGCTAAATGCTATGTAAAAGATTATGCAAGCCCCTTATGTAAAAATGATATAATAGATAGGTGAACAATAATTTGATTATTAGGGTGGTTGAGAAGGGTTAGCATAATTGCATAACTTTTGTGAGCAAAAGGCCCCGAAATGGAAACCAAGAAAATGTTAAAAAATATATGGTTTAATTTTGAAAATTCAAAGGTTTGAAATTCTTTTATAATGATTTTAAGATGTATTATTTTTCAAACATTTCAAATGTTTATCAAACTGTTTTACTCAAAATGTTTCTAAAAGAATTTAAGGAAGGTCATCCTAAAATTAGATTTCAAATGACAACTTGTTTTTAAAGTGGGTGCGCTCGCTTTACAAGTTGACACGGATTCCGGTCTGTAATGTGCTTTTTTTCAAAATGATTTGTTTTAAAAAAAGACACAGACTTCGATCTGTGATATTTTTAAGTCATGGATGCAGACTGAGGTCTGTGATCCCGGTTTAAAAGGACATGGGCTGCGGTCTGTGGTTCTTTAAACCAAATGGACTGCAGTCCGTCAAAATGATGTATGGTGCACTAGTACAAGGAACAGGCTGGTTGTAGAGCACGATTGGGATGACCGGGGCCCACTATGCATATGGCCAAGTCGCTAAGGGATGGCAGGAGTGCCAGCGGCGCCCTCCCTGAGATGGGAGTAGGATAAAGGAACAGCCACCTGGCTAGCGTACTGTTAAGGATTCTCTTCTAAAAGGTATCATGATCACTTGCTAAGTGTCACTACTGGATGGGGAGAAATACGTTTGCATACGTTTTTCTTTTCAAAAGCCCAAAGATTGGGATATAAAAGCCTTTATATGAAAAAAGTTATCTTAAAAGGATTTTTATGAAATGGTTACCCTAAAAGAAAGGGTGTTTTACACAAAAGTGTAAAGAACAGGAATAAAAGAAAATGTTTTTATGCAAATGCATTTATAGAAATGGTTTATGTATCTTATATGCCTTGTTTGTTATAAACAAGCCCCAAGACGGGAATTATGAAAAGAATTTATGTCAAACTTGTTTTTGGACATAAGAATGTCTATTATTAAAGAGCCTAAATGAAAAGTATTTATGGACATGAGAATGTCCAACACCAAAATGTTTTAATGAAAGGTGTTTTAGGACATATGAATGTCTATTGCCAAAGGAAGTTATGTGAAAAATGTTTTGAGACAATAAATATCTCTTGGCTAAAGGATTTTATGATGAAAAATATTTTTGGACATAAAAATGTCCTTTGCTGAGAAAGGCTTATGTGAATATGTTTTAGGACATGAAAATTTCCTTCTTTGCCAAAGGATTTATGAGAAAAATATTTTGGACGTAAAACGTCCACTAATAAAAGATGGTTTTATGTAAATATCTTGGAGCATTGGAAATGTTCACTCAAGACAAAAGGAAATTAATTCAAGAGGGTAAAACGTATATGTTTTGCCTTAACAAGCCCACACGTGGCTTGTAAATGATTTTAAGAATGAATGTTTTATGAAAATGTTCAAGGATATAGATTTGTCCTCATGAACAAAGGATTTCATGATAATGTTTTAGGACATATAAATGTCCTCATGAAAAAGATGTTCAAGATATTTATGAAAAAGGTTTTCAAGGAAGTCTTGCCCTAATGATAAAATGCTTGCTTACTGAGTTGTCACTCACGTTTTGTTTTCCAAAACCTTAGACAGGTACCGGGAAACTCAAAAGGTTGCGAACCTAAGCAGGAGAAGAAAGGTATGTGATGGTAGCGAAGTGGACTATAAGAAATGGGATAGCATGGTTTGAAGTGCTAAGGTATGTCGATGTATATGAACTTATTTAGAATTATAAGTTCTATGTGATTCAATGATTGAATGTATATATATGTGGAATGTAAATGTCATTGTAGAAAAGTATGAAGAGATGCTATGAATGAGATGATGAAATTTATTACAAGTGTATTGCCGTTTGTATGATGTATGATGTTGATTGTAAAGAAATAATTGATGAATAATGGTGTGAAATATAGAGATATGAACGATGATGAACGGAAAAAAAATTTGGACGAGATCCAATTAAGAACCGCTACGTGATGAGGGCAACAATCCTGATTAACATTTACCAATCAATAAGGTCTTAAGGTAAGGAAGTGACGTCTCGGTTTAGGGCGCCACAGGTATTCTGGCTAAAGGCATGTAAGGTGGCGCCTGGGCTCCAGCCTACTTGCTTCTTTACTTGCTCTGTTCTGCATTCGGTCCGCTCGCATGCCTGTAATTGTCCGTCCTTCCTGTAAAAATTAATGAACTAAATAAATGAACTAAAAATATCTAATTTATACTAAAAATGGATAAAAACTATATAATGCTTCTAAAATGAAAAGCGAGTGAAAATTTAGCTGGATGCAAACTAAACCTAATCTCTTGGACTAACACGTAAAAAATGGTCTAAAATGGACTCGCATTTTCATGAGTTATCATTTACAATGGCTCATAAAATTTTATTTAGGATAACTTTTCATAAAAATACTTTTATGTTCCAATCTTTAGGTTTTTCAAAGGTAAAACAAATGCAAATGCATTTCTCCCCATCCAGTAGTGATACTTAACAAGTGATCATTCTACCTTTTGGAAGAGAATCCATCATTAATAGCACACTAGCCAGGCGGCCGTTCCTTCATCTTCTCCCATCTCAGGGAGGGCACTGCTGGCCTCCGGCCATCCCTTAGTGACTTGGCCATATGTAGAGTGGGCCCGGTCCATCTCTGACCGTGCTTTAGAACCGACCTATTTCTTGTATTGGTGTACCATACATCATCATAATAAATGTTCATATGCTGGCATGATCTCATAGAACATCACAGACCGCAGTCTGTGTGGTTTAAAGTATCACAGACCGAAGCCCGTGTTCTTTTAAACTATCTTAAAAAAAAAACATCACAGACCATAGTTTGTATCTTTTTAAATCATTTTGAAAAAGAACATCACGGACCACAGTCCGTGTCAACTTGTAAAGCGAGACACCAACTTTAAACAAGTTATCATTTGAAATCTAGTTTTAGGATGACCTTCCTTAAATTCTTTGAGAAACATTTTGAGTAAAATATTTTGATAAGCATTTGATATGTTTGAGAAAACAATATATCTTAAAATCCTTATGATAAAGAAAATTCAAAGCTTTTGGATTTTCAAGAATAAAACACATATTTTCCTAGCATTTTTTTGGTTTCCATTTCGAGGCCTTTGCTTACAAAGGTTATGCAACTGTACCATCTCCTTCTCAACTTTCCTGATATTAAATTCTTATCCACATATCCATCTTGCCATTTTTACATAAAGAAGGACTTGCATAGCCTTTTGCATGTCATTCTAACGACCCGAAATCAAACCATTTTATGAAATCAACTTATGGGGTTGGTCATCCTTCAACCCTATTTTAACAATATCCATATAAATATTTTAAAAACATTTTCAACATATTTCCTTATCTAAAGGAAATCAAAACTTTTTTAATATCATTTCAGACATATGGACTATGTCCAAATTATCATTTATGTTTAAACGTCATGGCATAGAAATCAAATCCCTTTTGAAATCAACATCATAAAGAACTTACTTGCTTAAAATCTATCGGCATAAAGCATGAAATCCTTAAGAAACAGCATCATGAAGAATTTACCTATTTGAAAGCAAATTCCTAAATCTATCAACATAAAGCATTCCAAATCTTTGGCAACACTTGTGATAAAAATAATTATCTCAAAAAGCGTTGCTTACTTCCCATGAAGCAAACCTTGAGGCTTTTCATTAAAGCCATTCTTTTCCAAAACTTGTGGCTTCTCATTGAAGTCATCATTTTCAAAACTTGTGCTTTCCTATTTGTCAAAACATCATCATAAACATTATCAATTGTGTCAACACATAGAAAGAAAATAATATTTTGAAAAGCTTGCTTACTTACTTGAGATAGCCTTAATCCCTTTCTCCATACCTTTCCTTGCCTTTGCCTAGATAAATAAAAATGACATTTTATTTATATGCATCAAATTCAAATGCTTGCATCCCTTAGGATTTTTCAACCTACATGAATCCATTTGGATTTATGTTAAACTAACTTAACCCACTTGCCTTTCATGTTGGGTGTCCATTTTCCAATTCTCACATTGGTATAAGTTGTGCTTCCATAGCACTCATTCCTTTTAAAATCTAGTTATAATAGGTTAAATCCACATAATCACTTATGATACTCGTTTTTATCCTATTTTAGATTAAATTTCATCCCAAAAATTTAGAATTTAACATTTATTTTGATTTATTCCTCAATCCGTCCATAATGCTGAAATTAGACACACTGATATCTCTAATTTTTGAATGATAATCAAATCAAGAAATTTAAATATTAAATTTCTATCATACCTTAATAACTACATTATTTAATGAAAATAAATATTTCCAGCACAACATATGAAGTATTTATATTTGTTTTGGTATTTTTACTCTGCTAGATGGAACCATTAATTTTCAGATAGCTCTAATCATGTTACTTATTAGGTAAATTTATACCATTTAAAAATTAATTTTTATTTTGGTATAGTTTTCATCATACTGTCTTACACATCATATAAAATTATTAGCTAAAAATTCCTTGCATAAAAAGTATTAAAAATCATTTAGTGCAGCTGATCCTGACACCCGATCAACCCTGTTCAGGTTGATTTTCTTAGATTTTTAATTTACAACCTACGTATCCATTTGTGTTGAAAATTTTAGTTTTTCTTAATCACCCTATCAGGAGCTCTCAAAAAACTTTTCAAGCTATAAATCATTTTTTTACTATTTCTTTCATATTTGTCTTTCCTACTCCTGATTCAATATATATAAACATATCCATGTGATTCATTTCACCTTTATAAATATTAACACATAGTATATATGAGGGTTTGGTTTGCTTAATCATTCAGCAAGAATTCAAAGAAATATTTACCCATGAATTTAATATTTATAATCATCTTTACCTTAGTCATCAACCAAACAAGATTTAGGTTAACATATATGAATAAAAAATGCATAATACTCACCCAAGTTAAACATGAACATGGGTAAACCTTGTTGATTCCTTTTTTCCTTCCTTTCTTCTTCCTTTTCCTCCTTGCTTGGCCTACTTGGGATAACCCTAGCTGCTACCCCTTTATGGAGAAAAGTTTCTCTCCCTTTCTCTCTCCCTTTCTCTCTCTCTTTGTCTCCTTGCTGGCTTGAACGACCCTCTTGACTTGCTGCCCACTTTTCTCCTTATTTCCTCCTTTCTTGCTGCCCAAGAAACCCCTTTATATATATGGGATTTTACCCTTAGTTAGCCATCATTTAACCATTGTTAAGGGAACTTAATTGCCCCAAAACCCATTCATATTGCTGTCCATCCATTCACATCCCCATGTGGCTTATTTTTGGCATTTTATGCCATCAAAATCCATCTCATATTAATGTCATTTACTTACCCCAGACATATAGACTAATGATATGTGATTTTAGCATTTTTAAAAATGACAAAATCAAGCCATGTCCCCCTTGGGCATAACATGCATTGCCACCTTAGCTAAACCTCATTAAGCTATACCATAGCCACTTAAAACCAAGCATTTAAGCTCTAAATTTTTCATGGATTTTAGCATTTTTTTAATTCATAAAATCCACTTGGAATTTCCTCCCTTCGACACCTCATATATGCCATTAAATAATGCATTTAATCCACTTGCTTTTTAATAAATGTTATGGTACTTTTTGGTGCACAAAGTCAATGCTACTCACCTTTTTCCGATTAAGCATATTCTCATAGTAATTAGCTTAATCCAATCCTTCCATAAAATAGATTTCATAATTTTATTCAATTGTTTCAAGTTTCGTCTTAAACCAACTTTTTTACATCAAGTTATGATTCTTTGAAGATAACCTTAGAGTGTGAGATTGAAAACAAATAATTATCATCTTAATCTCATCACATTTTCCTTAATCCAATCCACACATAAGGTTGAGCCTAAAGTCATCAGCTTATCTTTCAATTTTTATCTCAATCTGCCTTATAGGCGTCAAGTTATGAATTTTCTACATTTTCCAACATAATTCCATAATTATCATTTTAATTTTCATAAATTAAATCATGAAAATTAAAATAATTAGTCACGCCACATTAGCATCTTCTAATCCTCATTAATCTCCTTTGGTCATATTGACTCACATTGGGCTATGGTGATTAATCTTAATCACCATTCTTAATCATAACCCTAATTGCAAAAAATTCACAAATTCATGAAAATCATCCATAAATCAACCAAATCATACATAATTCATTTTTACATGCCAAATGCACATATATGAGCCCTACTTGGGTCTGAGTATCACAATCCCCCGCCCCCTTATAACAGGTTTCGTCCCGAAACCTATTACATTTCAATTATCAGGGTAAGACTCATATAAATTAGCCAACTTATCATTTTTCTTCCAATACTTTCAATGTCTTATCACGCTTCCATTTCGCTACTCCGTCTTGGTGGCATTTTTGTCTTTGGTCCATTAGACCTATTACTTATCTCTACTATTTCCTGTTCTCATTTGGGTTTCTCATCGACAATTACCCTTTTCTTTGTACCTTCCAACTCTTGTTCTTATGGTAGGCATACTATTTTTCTTATACATAGAGAAATTATATTTGTATAATCTCTCATCTTATCGTAGGGTAAGATTTAAGCTACCCATCCAATCATATCAAGTAGAGATTAATAACAATCATCTTCACATAATATTGATATAACATAAATACCTTCATTCTATAGCATAGAGTAAAAGATTCTCTCACATAAAATTTTATACATATCTTAGCAAAAGATACTTTTGCTAATTCATATATTCATTCTCGCTTTATAATGCCTACATCTAGATTATACCAGTGTAGACTACTTAAGGGGAGTACCGGTATTAAACCAGTCTAAATTATTTTCTTTCTTATCCCCCTTTCCAGTTTTCATAAACTAGTAAGGGTCCTTATCATTCTTTCTAGTCTCATTTGTCATGAGCTCATTATCATCATAGAGAATTACCTCTCACACCTATCTTCTGACCACATCAGAATTGAAGAGAATCCCGACAATCACTTTTTTTGTCTTCATTTTTCTTCAACTATTCATCATTCCTTGCTATGGTACGTGACACCAAGCTCTATGGTATCATATATGTAATATTCTTTTCCTTCCATCCATACTGACTAGACACGGTTTGCTACACCTTTCTACAATAATTTGTAGAGACTTTCTATCAACCGATAGCTGCAATTAGCTTTGTTTGAGCTAGCCTTTCCTTATCTTGTTTCCCCCTTATATCCTAGTGTGGCAGTTTGAGGCAACATGACCCAATTGGTCACAGTTAAAGCACTTTTTCTCTCTTGCCTTAATAACTTGACAAGTTCTTGCCACATGACCAGCTTGTCCACATTTATAACATTGGTTTAAACCTTTTAAACCTTCTCCAAAGTGTTATTTGTCAAAAATACCACAAATTGGATGATCTATTAAGGTATAGCTTGTTTTCCTTTTTCTTGTCACCGGTTTCTTACTCCTTTCTTGTCCTACACCAGGTTCCTTAGTTTTAGTGGCAAGTTGTCTTTGCCCTAATTGTACATGTTTACTTTCAACATGTGTCATAATCTGGTGTCCTATTGGAAGATATTTCTTATTACATTCTTCCATAAAAATTTGCCACGTTACCTTCCTTGGTTATGGCATAGTAGCCATTAGGGTTTCCTACCACTCATAAGCATTGTCACCATTCATAAGCATTATCAATCAATGCTTGGGTAACACATCAAACTATATTGAAAAACTTTAAACAAGTTCTTAATTTCAGTCATCCACTGCTCAGCCTGAATAGGATCTGATTCACCTGAGAACTTAGGTGGATACTGAGCTAGAAAGGCATTGATATCCTTCCCATTCGTTTCTATCATAGCATCATTAATCCTTAAAGGTTTGGGTACTAGGTTAAGAGTTATTACCTGTACCGTTCCATCCCTTCTACTTTCTTCTAATTGGTCCCGTTGGGCTTTTTCCTAAAGACCTTGTATTACTTCTACTGCTTGGGCCGCCCAATCTCAAGTGGCCTACTGCACGGCTTCTTTTTCACTCGCAATTATCTTTTCCTCTATTCTTTCTACTCATGAGATGTTACCTGTAGCGATAATACCTTCAATCTATGACTCAGGGTTTTTAGTGGCCCGTCGTTGACGAGTTCTTGGACTCACTTGTCCTTACTGCCCTGGTTGCTTAGATTTGCTAATGGCTTCTCTTATTCCCTGTTGACTTATAGATTCATCATTTGCAACTTCCTTTCCCTTGTTGATAGGCATGTTGTAGAAAACAACATGTAAAATCTTATTAATATGATCATCTCTTATCATAAAACAATTCATATCATACATAGTCAATTATCTTAACTAGAAAGATCAATGACCGTTCCTTTTTCATAAGCACTTAGCATCTGAATAAAATCAAATGCACTTATATTTTCATAACATCAAACATCATACATTCATTTAGGAATCAAAAGGATCAAAAGAAAACTCCCTTTTTCCTACATTTCTCATTTCTACCTTCGCTTTTCATGGTGTAAGGTTGCTTGTCCTTACACATACAGATTATATGTGATACCCTGACCCACATAGGGCTCATTTATATGTATTGGATATATAAATATGACTCATGTATAATTTAATTGAATTAAGAATGATTTTTTTTCAATTTTGATGATTTATTGCAATTAGGGCCAAAGGTTATGAATGATGATTAAATTAATTATTATAAATCGATATGGGTCAATATGATTAAAGTGGCCTAATGAGGATTGAAAAGTATCAGTGTGTCATGAATAATTAATTTAATTTTCATGATTTGATTAATGAGAATTAGAATGATAATTATAGAATTAAGTTGGAAAATGCTAGAAAATTCATAACTTGATGCCTGTGAGGCGGATTGAGATGAAATCTGAAAGGTAAGCGCATAATTTTGTGTCCAATCTTATGGATAGGTTGGATTATGAAAATTTTGATGGGATTAGGGTGATAATTAATTATTTTCATTCAAAATCTAAAAGTTAATTTCAAATGATCATAACTTAAGATAGAAAAGTCGTAGTGAGATGAAATTTGAAATGGTTGGTTAAAATTATGTGATCAACTCTATGGAATGATTGGATTAAGATAATTATTTTGAAAATATGCCTAAACAAAAAAAGCATGTAGCTTTGACTTTATGCACCAAAAAGTAGCTTTGCATTTATGTAAAAGTTAAAGGGATTAATTGCATAATTAATGGCACAATAGAGGTGTCAAAAGGAGCTAATTTCAAGGGAATTTTGTGAATTCTCTAAAATGGAAAAATCCATGAAAATTCCATGCATAAATGCTGAATTTAAGGAGCTAATGGACTAGCTCAATGGAGGCATGTGTATGTGGCACTCCATGGATGTCCAAGGGCCCTAAAATGTGGATTTTTGTAATTTATTATATATAAAATCTATACCTAAGATATCTAGGGAGCCAAGGTGAGTAAATGGACATAAATTAGAGTGGGAAATTGTGGCAAAAAATGTCAAAATTAAAGCCATGTGGACATGATGAATGGTGGACATTAAGGTGGCTTCATGAGGTGGACGTCCAAGGGCCTTGTTGCTTATTTTTTTGAGATGCTAAATGAGCTACTAGCTAGGGTAAATAAATTACCAAGACCTTATCAAATGGTAAATGTCAATCAGGATTGTTGCCTTGATCATGCGGCGGGTTCTTAATTGGATCATGTCTAAATTTTTTTCATTTTTTTTCATTTTTTATCATTTCATTCATATCATAAGCAATGATATACTTGTAATCAATAGCATATATCATTCATGATATTTTGACTTGCTCTTTTACATTAGAGGTCCTCTTGACCTAGTCATGATATTTTTATTACATACATACATACATCCAATCATCAGTTCACATAGAACTTAGAACTTTAAATAAATTCATATACATCAACTCAAATCATTAAGGCATACAATCTCATACATTCTGGCTAATCGTTTTACCCCACATTTGCATATCTTCTCTTACCTTTCCTTAGATGCTCAGGTCCGCGACCTCTCGAGCTTCCCGGTACCTGTCTAAGGTTTAGGAAAACAAATGTGAGTTATAACTCAGTAAGCAAGCATTTTGGGGTAAGACTTTCCTTTAAAACGTTTCCATAAACATCTTGAACATCTTTTTACATGAGGACATGTGTATGTCTTAATATATTGTCATGTAATCCTTTGTTCATGAGGACAATTCTATGTCCTAGAACATTTTCATAGACATCCATTCTTAAAACTATTTACAAGCAACGTCTGGGCTTGTTAAGGCAAAATATATGCATTTTACCAATTTAATTAATTTTCTTTGGTCTTGTGTGAACATTTATAATATTCCACGACATTTATTTAAAACTTTCTTTTGCCGATGGAAGTTTTTACGTCCAAAACATTTTTTTATCATAAATTCCTTTAGCCAAGGGACATTTGATGTCCCAAAACATCTTTGACATAAACTTTTTTTGGCAACGAACATTTATATGTCCTAAAACATTTCTCTTCATAAATCCTTTTGGGAAATGGACATTCATATGTCCTGAAATATTTTTCTTATAAACTCTTTGGCATTGGACATTCTCGTGTTGAAAAATACTTTTCATTTAAGCACTTTGACATTGGACATTCTCATGTCCATAAACACTTTACACATAAATTCTTTTCGTAATCCCCATCTTGGGGTTTGTTTATAGCAAACAAGAAATAAAATTTATTTCGTATTCCCTATTTTGGGGCTTGTTAAGGCAACAAGACACATAAAGCATTCTTCATATAAACCCTTTTTCGTAATCCTCGTCTTGGGGCTTGTTAATAAGGCATAAAACACATAATCCATTTTCATGAAAATATTTGCATAGAAATTAATTCATCTTATCTTTGATATTTACACTTTTGTGTAAACACCCTGCTTTAGGATAACTTGTTTATAATAGCTCATAAAATTCTATTTAGGATAACTTTTCGTAAAAATGCTTTTATGTCCCAATCTTTGGGTTTTTCAAAGGCAAAATATATGCAAATGCATTTTTTCCATCCAGTAGTGACACTTAGCAAGTGATCATTCTTCCTTTAGGAAGAGAATCCATCATTAATAGCAAGCTAGCCAAGCGGTCGTTCTTTCATCTTCTCCCATCTCAGGGAGGGTGCCGCTGGCCTCCTGTCATCCCTTAGTGACTTGGCCATATGTAGAGTGGGCCCCGGTCCATCTCCGGCCATGCTCTACAACTGACCTATTTCTTATATTGGTATACTATACATCATCATAATAAATGTTCATATGCTGGCGTGATCTCATAAAACATCACAAACCGCAGTCTGTGTGGTTTAAAGTATCACAGACCGAAGCCCGTGTTCTTTTAAACCATCTTGAAAAAGAACATCACAGACCGTAGTTTGTATCTTTTTAAATCATTTTGAAAAAAGAACATCACGGACCACAGATCGTGTTAACTTGTAAAGCGAGCGCACCCATTTTAAATAAGTTATCATTTGAAATCTAGTTTTAGGATGACCTTCGTTAAATTCTTTGAGAAATATTTTGAGTAAAATATTTTGATAAGCATTTGATATGTTTGAGAAAACAATAGATCTTAAAATCCTTATGATAAAGAAACTTCAAAGCTTTTGAATTTTCAAGAATAAAGCATGTATTTTCCTAGCATTTTCTTAGTTTCCATTTCGGGGTCTTTTGCTCACAAAGGTTATGCAACTGTACCATCCCCTTCTCAACATTCCTAATATCAAATTCTTGTCCACATATCCATCTTGCCATTTTTACATAAAGAAGGGCTTACATAGCCTTTTGCATGCCATTCTAGCAATCCGAAATCAAATCATTTTATGAAATCAACTTATGGGGTTGGTCATCCTTAAACCCCATTTTAACAATATCCATATAAACATTTTCAAGACATTTCAACATATTTCCTTATCTAAAGGAAATCAAAATTTTTTTAATATCATTTCAAACATATGGACTATGTCCAAATTATCGTTTCTGTTTAAACTTCATGGCATAGAAATCAAATCCCTTTTGAAATCAACATCATAAAGAACTTACTTGCTTAAAATTCATCGGCATAAAGCACGAAATCCTTAAGAAACAACATCATCAAGAATTTGCTTATTTGTAAGAAAATTCCTAAATCCATCAACATAAAGCATTCCCAATCTTTGGCAACACCTGTGATAAAATAATTACCTTAAAAAGTGTTGCTTACTTCCCATGAAGCAAACCTTGAGGCTTTCCATTGAAGTCATTCTTTTCCAAAACTTATGGCTTCTCATTAAAGCTATCCTTTTCAAAACTTGTACTTGCCCATCATAAACATTATCAATCGTGTCAACACGTAGAAAGAAAATAATATTTTGAAAAGTTTGCTTGCTTACCTGAGATAGCCTTTATCCCTTTCTCCATACCTTTTCTTGCCTTTGCCTAGATAAATGAAAATGACATTTCATTGATATGCATCAAATTCAAATGCTTGCATCCCTCTCATCAAAAAAAAAAAAAAAATCTTGCATCCCTTAGGGTTTTTCAACCTACATAAATCCATTTGGATTTACGTTAAACTAACTTAACCAACTTACTTTCATGTTGGGTGTCCATTTTTCAATTCTCACATTGGTATAAGTTGTGCTTCCATAGCACTTATTCCTTTTAAAATCCAGTTATAATAGGTTAAATCCACATAATCACTTATGATACTTGTTTATATCCCATTGTAAGTTAAATTTCATCCCAAAAATTTGGAATTTAACATTTATTTTAATTTTTTCCTCAATCTGTCCATAATGCTAAAATCAGACACACTGATCTCTCTAATTTTTGAATGATAACCAAATCAAGAAATTTAAATATGAAATTTCTATCATACCTTAATAACTACATTAGTTAACCAAAATAAATATTTTCAGCACAACATATGAAGTATTTATATATATTTTGGTATTTTTACTCTGCTGGACGGAAGCATCAATTTTCAGATAGCTCTAATCACGTTAATTATTAGGTATATTTATACCCTTCCAAAATTAATTTTTATTTCGGTTCAGTGTTCTTCATGATTTCTTTCACATCATATAAAATTATAAACTTAAAATTCCTTGTATAAAAATTATTAATAATCATTTGGTGCAGCTGATCCTGACACCCGTTCAACCCCGTTTAGGTTGATTTTTCCAGATTTTTAATTTACAACTGTCTTATCCTTTTGAGCTGAAAATTTGGTCATTCCTTAATCACCCTATCATGAGCTCTCAAACTAATTTCAAGCTAGAAATCATTCATTTACTATTTATTTCATATTTTTCTCTCCTACTCCTAATTCAATACATATAAACATATCTATGTGATTCATTTCACCCTTATAAATATTAACACATAATATATATGAGGGTTTGGTTTGATTAATCATTTAGCAACCATTAAAGGAGATATTTACCCATAAATTTAATATTTGTAACTATCTTTACCTTAGTCATCAACCAAACATGATTTAGGTTAACGTATATGAATAAAAAATGCATAATAAATGTTATGGTACTTTTTGGTGCACAAAGTCAACGCTACTTACCTTTTTCTAATTAAGCATATTATCATGATATTTAGCTTAATACAATCCTTCCATAACATAATTTTCATAATTTTATTCAATCGTTTCAAGTTTCGTCTCAAACGACTTTTCTACGTCAAGTTATGATCCTTTGAAGATAACCTTAGAGTGTGAGATTGAAAACAAATAATTATCATCTTAATCTCATTAAATTTTCCTTAATCCAATCCACACATAAGGTTGAGCCCAAATTTATGAGCTTATCTTTCAATTTTTATCTCAATCTGCCTAATAGGCATCAAGTTATGAATTTTTTACATTTTCTAACATAATTCCATAATTATCGTTTTAATTTTCATAAATTAAATTATAAAAATTAAATTAATTATTCATGCAACATTAGCATCTTCTGATCCTCATTAAGCTCCTTTGGTCATATTGACTCACATTGGGCTATGACGATTAATCTTAATCACCATTTTTAATCATAACCCTAATTGCAAAAATTCACCAATTCATGAAAATCATCCATAAATCAACCAAATCATACATAATTCATGTTTGCATGCACATGTATGAGCCCTACTTGGGTCTAGGTATCACATACACCCTCAGATCGTAGCCCCTTGTATTGGTTTGCCAATGGCTACATCCAGTTCCGACATGGAATGAGTTGAGAGCGTATAGATCAAAAAGAAAGGGAAGTTGTGAGAGAACGAGAGTAGTATCATGCTCAAGGTGAGCGTATAGTGGAAGAGCTCCCTCACCCCGCCCCGATGAACATTTACTAAGGGTGGTAGAAAGTGATGTTGGGTCCATAGATATGGAAAGCGAAAATGATGACGATGACCTTGTAGAGGAGTTCATCAAACCCTAAAAATAGTGGTGATGATAGTGATAACGAGAACCTTCGTAAATGGTCCGATACTAGCACCATCACAGATGAGCCTACATAGGTGCCACCTAGTTGTAGGTGTTATCTAAGGGAAAGGGATAAATGAGTACAGTGAAGGATTTCTTTGTTTTTTTGATGTGCATATGTATAAATTGTGGTTTAGTGAAACTTTAGTTTAAAAATAAATTTTCTATGTGTATATAATGTATGATATGGTGATGTGATGAAACTTTGGTTCACAAGATGGAATGTTTAATTATGTGAATGTATGAATTTTTTTAATATATACACGAAGTTGCTATGTTTGGAAATCATAAATGTGTAAAAGAATGGTAATGAATGGTTGTGAATGCTTATGTTGATAAATGATTGAGAATGACATTACTAATATTTGATAACTCGTGAAAATGTGAGTTATCATAGCCCATTTCTGACTAGTTTTGCGAGTTAGTCCAAGAAATTTGGTTTAGTTTGCATCCATTTAGTTGATTTTTTACTCACTTTGCATTTTAGGAGCATTATGTAGTTTTTATCCATTTTTAGTATAAATTAGACATTTTTTTAGTTCATTCAATTTTTGCATGAAGGACGGACAGTTACAGGCATGCGAGCGAGTCAATTTGCAGAACAAAGCCAAGTAAAGAGGCAAGTAGGCTGTTGCCTAGGTGCCACCCTACATGCCTTAACTAGAATCTCCAACACCTCACACGACAGAATTGTTTCCAGTAAGTTAGCGCCCAGGCGCCATGGCATGAGCATACAGGTATTTCGAGAAGTTCCAAGTCGTAAAACATCCAGGGAGTTGGCGCCTAGGCGCCACTACGCATCCGTACGCAAGGGTTTCTGCACATGTGCTACGTAGGCTAACTAGTTTAAATAAAAACCTAGGGGCTCGTGCGCGAGAGAGCGAGAGCCGACAGAACAAGCACCCAGAGAAGGAAAAGAACCCGTTTCAAGCGCAGATTGAAGAGAAGATTCGATCCAGTTGGTGGAAACTGTAGAGATACAGTTTTCTCTTCCTCTTTCTATTTTTCTTTCTCTATTGTCCCGGATACTTACAATATGGATGTAAAGAATTTTTATATCATGTCTTTGAGCTAAACTTCCTTTAGATAGTTAGTTAGGATGAATTGAACCCTAAACTATATTGTCTTGGTTCTTTAAGTTTCAGGAATGAATATTTGACTTTCATATGATTGTGTTGTGGATTTACCCTTGCATATATCGTTTAATGCTTTTTACAAGATTAGCTACCTTGTAAGATGATTTAATTGCATGATTAATCCTTAGAAAAGGAAAATCTCTGCTAGATCCATATGTAGGGCATAGGTTTCCTCTTTGTAAAGGGGAGTTGTTTAATAGATAGGAATATACCGTTAAACCCTATGTACTCATGAACAAGTTATGAACTTATCAATTCCACTTTATTTAATGGCATGGGAACATAGCAATTGAATAGGGTGTAATTAGCTTTATATGCGTTGGAAGACATATATAAGGACTATTGAACTTGAACTAGTAAATCGCTATACAATTTAATAAAAAGGAATGATTGCGATATAGTTTAGATTCGAGGATTCCCAGCTATCCATCTGTTATCCCCAATCGATAATTTCTTCCTAGTATTCTAGTTGTCCCATCAACTCTTTTCTATTTCTTTTATGCATTTGATACTTTTAGTCTTAATTAAGAAACTCTATTTTCTACTCGCCGAAAGTAACTAAACTGATTAATAATCCTAGTTAGATCATTTCCTCATGGGAACGATACTCTACTCACTCTTTATTACTTGATCAACACGTATACTTGCGTTAAAACGAGCATTTTAATTACACATATACGCAGCTTGTCAGTATTGCACCATGATAAATGATGTAGTTATGGTGAATTAATTGGATGATAATGGGTATATGTATGATATGAGTTGTCCCTAATCATAAATGAAAGTTATGTTAATGTGTTTTTGAATATTGAAAAAGCACCATGGTTAACACAAGAGCAAGAAGTAAATAAAATAAGGGAAAGGCAATAGTCGATGATGAAATTCCAAGTCAACATGAAGCTGGAGAAACGAGTAATAGGTCTAAACAACCTGAACCGGGACCAAGAGGGCAAAACCTAAAAATGCATCAACGACAAGAAAACATAAGCCTGGAACTGAATGTTGAAAATGAAAATGAAATGAGACAGGCAAGGATGATTGAGAAAAGGATAGCGACAGCTATAAAGGAGGCCATGCAGTAGGCTACTCAAGAATGGGCAACCTAGACTGCAAATATAATCCGCGGCTTATGGAAAATGACCCAGCAAGCGCAGTTGGGTGGCAATGAAAGAGAATGATCCACACAAATGGCTAACCCTATCCCCACACCGTCACAAGTGGGAGATGAGCATCAGATATTGGAGGCAGATAGGAGAGCCATTAATGCATTTTTAGCTCAACGTTCTCCCAAGTTCCTAGGAGAACCGGACCCAGTACAAGCTGAACAGTGGATGACAGAGATCAAAAAATAATTAAGAGTATCCTCGCATAATGATAGGCGGAAGGTTTTGTGTGCCACTCATTTACTAGCTAATGATGCCCATGAGTGGTAGGAGACCATGTTGATCAATATGTCACACCCGGAGGAAGTGACTTGGCAGACCTTTGTTGAGGAGTTCATAAGGAATACTTTCTCGTGGGACTGCAAAATCAGAAGGTAATTGAGTTTGAACGATTATACCAAGGAAGGATGTCAGTCACGAAATATGCCATCAAGTTCAATGCCTTAGTAAGATTTGTGTCATGGATCGCCAATGTGCCAGAAAATAAAATACAAAGATTTCAACATGGATTGAGGCTATATCTAAGGGAAAGCCTTGCATCTTTGCTGATTAAGGACTATACATCGAGTCTTGAAAGGGCAAGGGTATTAAAAGTAGAGGTATTAAGAACTCGAGAGTTGAGGCAAGGGCAGGAATTATTTAGCCCGATTGTCAGGAAAGAAGAAACGGGGATGGAAAAGAGTAAGAAAGGAGGAATGGAAAAGGAAAAAGGTACCCCTAATAAAAGAAATTTTTCATTATGTAAAAAGTGCCAAAAGCGTCATTTAGGAGAATGTTTGAAAGGATCAAATAAATGCTTTAAGTATGAGCAGATGGGACAAATAGCCAAAGCATGTGGAACAAGGGAAGGCAAGGTTATCAAGTCTTTTGTTTATGACCAAGCAAAGCATATCGCCCCAAACTGTCTAAATCAAGCACAAATGCACAAGGGCAAGGAAGACCAACCTAACCAAGGATAATCGCGAAGCTAACCGACAGGGTACTTCTACAAACCCAATGTAGGTGCATACATTGACTCGTACGGAGTCATAGGAGCAAGAAGAAAGGGTGGTTACAGGTATGGTTTATATTTTAGAAAATTATATGGTTGCTTTGTTTGAGTCTGGTGCTACCCACTCATTTATAGCTTGCTAATATGTAACCACACATGCACTACCTATAGAGGAAATGAACAATATAATACATGTAGAATTCCCTTTGTACAGGTTAGCTAGTACTAGCCAAGTATGTAAGGCGTGTCCGATTAGGATAGGGTCCATGATATTAGAAGCCAACCTAATCCTATTGCCAATGACAAAGTTAAATATATATGGTCTGATGAATGCAAAAGTAGTTTTCAAAAATTGAAGCAATGACTGATAGAGGTATCTATTTTAACCCTACCTGTAAGAAATGTTTGCACCAAACCCTAGGTACACAGCTTAAGTTTAGCACTGCATTTCATCCCCAGGCGGATGAGCAAACGGAGCGAGTAAATCAAATTATCGAGAATATGCTCCAGATGAGCACATTGAAATTTGGAGGATCATGGGATGAATATGTATCTACAGCTAAGTTTTCCTACAACAATAGCTATTAAGCCAGTATTCAGATGGCGCCTTTGAAGCGTTATGTGGGCGTAGATGTCGAACCTCATTGAACTAGGATGAAGTTGGAGAGAGAAAGTTAGCCCCAGACTTGTCCAAATGAATGAAAAATAAAGTGCAAGTAATTCGCCAGTGTATACTCCCAGCCCAAAGTTGGCAAAAGAGTTATAGAAGGGATTTAAATATCCAATTTGGCGAGTATATGTTTATCAAAGTAACGTCATTCAAAGGAGTGACAAGGTTTGGAAAAAAAAGTAAACTGAATCCTAGATATATAGGGCCATTTGAAGTACTAGAAAAGATTTGGATGTTGACATATAGGATAGCTTTACCCCCAACCTTAGCCTTAGTATACAACTGATAAGTCTAAAAATTTTCCTTTAATTCCATATTAAATTCACGCTATTAAATATTAAAATGTTAATTAAACGCATGTTTTAAGTGGAATTTCATGAAAATTATATTTTTCGTAAAATCTTTAATTTTGCTATAAAATGGGTCATTTTGCAACATTCTTAAAAATATAAAATTATGACTCAAATCCCCTAGAAAATTTTAACGTTGAAATATGGGCAAAATTATAAAACCATCTAATTGGAAAATTCATACATACAATTATAAATATAATATAAAATATGGTTATAAAGCAAACTGTTGTAACATTTTAAGATAAAATAATAAATTCAAAGGGGGCTAAAAAGTAAATTAAAAATCTTTGAGAGCTTATTAAAAAATTATTGTAATAGAAATTATGCATTAAATCCATGTTTTCGTTTGCTGCATGAGTATAGGTTACCATGCACCATCCGAGCACCGAGATTAGTGCTCCATCATCCCCCCAATAGTCAAGCACGGTCACCCCTCTCGTTCTCCTCGCCGGCAATCAAAATCGGCAGCCATGGCCGTCACGGCCGTCCAGGCAATTCCGGCATTCAGCCTCCTCTTCCGGCCAACAGCAGCTCCGATCGTTAGCAGCAAGCCCCAATTCCGGCAACAACCAAACTCCATCAAAACTTCAACCCATCTCCATCTTCCCCAAATCGACCAGCAGCCATGGAAGCACTGCCAAAGCATGGGCAGCAGCGAAATTTTCGGCCAGCAGATTTCAATGTCAAATTTCTCCTCTGCTTAGCTCGTCCAAAATTCCAGCAACAAGAGCCACTGAAGATTTTGCCAAACCCAAAATGAGCGGCAGCAGAACCGAATGCATCATAGCCCCTCCATTTTCTCGATCTCCAGCAGCCATGGCTCTCTATTTCCAAATCATCCAACCTGAATCATGGCTCCAGCTCCATCTTCCTCAAATTCGGCAGCCATGGTGTCCAACCCTCTCTTCTCTGATCCAAGAAGCTGTCCAAAGCCCAAACCCATCAAGCACAACAGCCATGGCAGCGCCGCACACCATCTCGCTCTCGCTCTTCCTTGCCATCTCCGGCCCCGTCCCTGCGACCTCTTCATAGCTGCGATTCCAAATTCCAGCCACCAAAGACGGAACCGGATAGTAGCAATTTCAGCACTTGTATACCCTGAAAAACCCATTTAACGATAGTTCATGCCAAGCATCCCAGGTGCTCGGGAATTCCATTTTGACGCATCTATTTCAACATCTGCTCAAGTTTCTGCGGCATTGCAAATCACCGCCCTACCTCCCCCTTTGAACATCCGGCCGTCACAATAAGCATCTCAGTAGCATCCGATGTTGGCTTCCAACATTCTACGCTCATGCTTATTCTCACCACCGGAAGATGGATGCAATTTTGGGCAGCTTCGTCGGTCCTATTTCTCGAATTGGGCATACAATGTGAGAAAGAAGGTGGAAAACAGGCCAGCGAAATCAGAAGATATCCAAGGCAAATGGTAGCAACAGTGATGTTGAAGAAAGAATCCCACATCGGAAGCCAGAATGGAGAGAGGGCTGCCCAACACTTATAAAAGGGACCCTCCACTCATCCCAAGAGGGGAATCACCAAGCAATCCTCTCCCTTGGGTGGGACCCATTTTGTGGGACCCCTAGCAAGGAGGTGGGGCCAAGCAATAAAATTTCTATTACGTGGAGATTTGCATTCGGGTGATGTAAATTTTATTTTGTTGCTTTATGGTTTATAGTGCTTCGTAGTTGGTAATCTTTAATTTGTAGTTTTAATTTTTAGATTAGATTTACTGCTTTATTTTATGCTTTCTAATTTTTAAATTTAATGTAATTCTCTTTCCTGTTTTAATAGTTGAATTTCATAGCTTTTATTGCTTCCTTAGAATAGTTTTAAATAAGTTGTTAGTTAATTATAATTTCTTTTAGCGTATTGTCTCCCTTTCTTTTATCTCCAACTCTTCTAATCTTTTCTCTCTTCTTTCTCTCTCTTTCTAATTTCTTTCCCTCTCTAATTTCTTCTTTTTTCTCTTTTCTTCTCTCTCTCTAACGTCTTTTTTTCTTTCTTCTTTTTTCTCTCCAATTTCTTCCATTTTCATTTCTTTTCTCTCCAACGTCTCTTTCTCTCTCTAATTTCTTCTATTTGCTCTCTCTTCTCTCTCTCTCTCTTCTATCTCTCGCTTCTCTCTTTCTCTCTCTAATTTCTTCTATTTTCTCTTTTCTTCTCTCTCTCTCTCTAACGTCTCTCTCTCTCCTCTCTCTTATTCTTTTAATTTCTTTCCTTTTTTTCTCTGACTTCTTTCTCTCTCTTCTCTATACCTTCTCTTTCTCTTAAAAACAATTCAAAACTACATCGCCTCTCTGTGGATTCGATCAGACTCACCGTTATTCTACACTATCACCCACATAGTGGTAGCTTTAATGTGTTTCAGTTAATTTTAATTAAACTGGTGATCACAGTGCTCTTAACGACAAGCACTTGGTGCGCATCAACAACGTGTTTCATATTTCCATTCTTAGGAAATATATCCCAGACCCTACCCTGATAGTAAAAAACTTGCCAATTCAATATCATTTAAATAATGAGAAGAGACCAATTAAGATCTTAGATTATGAAATGCAAAAGTTTTAGAATCAAGAAATCAAGTATGTTAAGGCTCAATGCAATCGATATTCTGAAAGCAAAGCCACCTGGAAATTACGAGAGGAAGTTGAAAGTAAATAACCTCAATTGTTTGAAAAGTAGATGGTTTCAGGACAAAACATTTTATAAGGGGGAGATTTGTGATATCCCAAAAAAATTGAGTTTTATACATGCAAATTAGTAATTTAAGTATGGTTGATTGTATGATTTAATTGAATAATAGAGATTAAAGTCATTGATTAAGTATGGTGATTAAATTAATCACCTTAGCTTAATGTGGGTTAATGTGTACAAAGAGACCAAATGTGGTATAGAAAATGATGATATGGCATGGTTAATTATTTCATATATTATGATTTAATTGATGATAATGATGGGATTGATGTGGTTATTGTTAGAAAATTTATAACTTGACGCCTGTAAGGCGGATTCATGTGAAATTTGAAAGGTAAGCATATCTTGACATGGTCTACCTCATGAATGGAATGGATTATGTTAATCATGATTAAATTAGGGTGATAATTATTTAATTTCACCCAAAGCCAAGAGAGATTTTCGAATGACCATAACTTACACTAGAAAGGTCGTTTTGAAATGAAATTTTTTATGGATGGCTAAAATGAGATGGCTTATCATATGATTGGTTTTGATTACGCAAAATTTCATGGAAAATTTCCTAATCACATAAGGAAAAAACCTTTTAACTTTTTCCCTCAAAAAGTAATTTTTCATTTAATGAAAAGTCAAGGTATTAAATGGGTCATTTAAGGTGTCATGGGATGGGATTTTGAGCAAATTTTGTGAATTTTTAAAATACAAGAAAAGGGCTGCTCATCGAGGGACATTTAGTGGCTGGATATTGGGCAGATTTCGCTACCACTAAATGCCACAAATGATGGCTAACATGGGATGTGATCAAGGGGGAATGCTGGCACAATTTTTGTGTTAAAAATTCTATAAAAATGGAAATTATAAGGATAAATATGCCAGCAGCTCCATGGAATAAACATTGAATTTATAAACCTTAAAAATTAGGTGGAAATTAGAAGGGTAAAAGAATTAGTATAAAAGTGGAAACAAGGGGCTGTTTAGATGTTACATGGTGGACAACTTAGGGGAAAAGAAAGAAAATTTTTAAGTGTCCAGCAAAGGACGTTCCCAAGCAAGGAAAAAGGAAGGAAAGGGAAGGGGAAAAAAAGGAGAAAAAGGAAGGGAAGAAAGAAAAGGAACCAAGCTAGGCAAGGTGGGAGCTTAACCGCATAAGTTTAAGTAGGTATTAAACCAAGTTTGGTTTATTAACTTTCAAGTTTTCTAGCTCAATTCATGGGTCATAAATTTGATCTATTATAAACCCTAAATGATAATTTATGAAGCCCTTGATAGGATTACTAAATGCTAAATTAATGAGAAGATTCAATTGAAGCATTCAAGGAAGTTATGTATGGTTTTAGGGTTGTTTACAACATGCTGAAAATTTTGTTTAATTCCATCTAATGTTGCTATTTTGAGCTTATGTTATGAATGGATTATGTGAATAATTTCTATGATTAATATACATTAAACTAAGCATGTTTGATGGACCTTAGAAGGGTGAAACATGGAGTTGATGTTGGTCCCGAGTTTATGGCAAAACCCAAGAGGGGAGAGGTGAATTGGGTCTTTTAAAAAAAATTCTCAATTAAAAGCTTAACCTCATGTAAGTTTAATTCCCTTGACGAAACGTGTTATGTGATAGAATGAGAGGGTGCAAATGAAATATAAAATACAAGCAATCAAACTACACAAGAGACAACAATATATAGTAGTTCGGGCAACCTTCCCTACTCCACTCTTTCAAGAACACACCCGTTGTGCCTTGGGTTCCACTATTGTATATTTAATACAATCTAAAGCATCTGCTCTCTTTTAGATTTTAGCTCTAGGGGGCCTTATACAATCTCAGCACAAGTGGGTGACCAGTTTCACTCCAATCACATGCTGCTTTGCCTTCACTTGGTCTTAATCTCCAATATTAAACCAAGTGGAAAAAAAATTATTAAACAATAAACAAGAATTCTACCCTTCACAAATGTGTAAGCAGATTCAATCGCAGAGAAGAACTTGTAGAAGTAATTGAATTTGAAATAGTTAAGCTTTCAGCAGTTGTATGCAGTGTTATTCTTGAAAAGCTTATTATAGATCACTTAAATGCTAGAGCAAGAGTAAGATGAACTCAATCAATGTTCATCCAACTCTTTTCCTCGTTCACTTGAAGTCCCTTAAATAAAGGGAAGTAAATTCAAACATTTGGTGGTAGGTGCCGCGCATTTAATGCGATAATGTTCGATTTTTTCTGACCATTGCGAGCCAAGTCGCACTTGGAGTCGACCTGGGATTGAGCTTCATCCAAGTCGCAGAGTGGAGTCAACTTCGGGTGCGACTTCACCAAAATCGCAGGCTGGAGTCAACCTAGGATGCGACTTCGGCCTTCAACTTTCAACTCAAGTTTCATACTAAGGTCGACCTGATCTGAGACTTGACCCAAGTCGCAGGTGGAGTCAACTTCGGATGCAACTTCACCTGCCGTATATCTTCTTTGAACTTTAAACGTTGTTTGTGATCTACTTATGTGCTTAGCCTTTCTTTCTTCTCTTTTTAAATGCTTGGATCTTCATTTTGGGATTTTAATCCTTGACATTTATCATGATACTTGGGTTTGTATAGTATTCCTTGGTACTTTGATAAAATCCATTTGCATTTTCCTTGACTCAAAGTTATCATTGCTTCTTGATTTTAGTTTCCACATCATAATAATAGGTTTTTGAAGTATCTAAATGATGATCTTCACTTAAGTCGTAGGCTTGAGTTGACTTGAGGTGCAACTTCACCAAAGTCACATGTTAGGGTCGACTTGATCTGCAACTTCACCCAAGTCGCATAATAGAGTCAACTTGTTGAGCAACTTAACTTTGTCATTCTCAAATCCTGTGACCAAGGTTCACCCAAGTTGTAGTTGGGATTGACTTAGGATTGCGACTTCACCTAAGTTGCAAGCGGAGTCGACTTCTGTTGCGACTTCTTCTGTCTCGAAGTTCCAATTTCAGCACTGTCAATTTTTAGGCCTTTGAAATCGACACTATAGTCGACTTGGGTATCGATTTGACCTAAGTCGATGCCTGAGTCGACTTGGCATGCGACTTGACCTGCTGTCCTTTTGACCTTTGATTATTTGAACTTTGGCATCACTTAGCAAACTCATTAGTACTTAAATGATTCTCAAATTGAGTTGTTAATCATCAAAACATGGATTGTGCTTAATTTCCCTCAAGTTCCAACAATCTCTCCCTTTTTGAGAATTAACAAAACCAATTTGAGATGAACCTTTCATTTTTATCATTAAAGATGCATTTTATATTTGTTACGCAACATTTCATATAAACGAATTCAATACAGTTCAAGCACATGGTAAAATGTTTAGTTCAATTATTCATATAACATTGAAACACAAAAAATTTCATTCAAAGCAAGAAATTCACAAACAAAAATGATTCATGTTTTTTTTTTGTTTTGATATACTACCCAACCCAAAATGACCTAGTTCTCTCTCTCTCTTTCCCCCCCTTTTTGTCAAAACATCAAAAGGGTATGTATGGAAAGCGAGGCTTATTGAATTTAAAGGGTGAGATGGGATAGGAAATAGGATAAGATGGAGGGATAGGACGAGTGCAAGTTGATGAGAATGGGGACGATGGAGCCTGAACCGTGGGTTCAGCTCATATCGACTCACCCCAATACGGATCAAAATCTGCCAAACTGGGAGGTACTTTATCGTTGTCATCTCTTGATCCAACTTATCCTGTCGACCATGTATTTCCATCAAAGCAATGTTTATGTTTCTCAACTCCTGTGATATTCGGCTCTCCATCTGTTGTAGATACTCTAAGATAGCCTTGGATGTGGATGGTTGTTCTAGAGAGCGGGCGAAGTGATTGGTTGTGGCACCCCGAACCGAGGCGTCACATTTGTCCTTGCTCAAAGATCTTGTCGTTAGGTAAGTGTGAATCAGGATTGTTGCCCTGATCACGCGGCGGGTACTTAATTTGATCTCGTCCAATTTTTTTCTTTCTTTTTCTTTTCTTTCATCACATAAAGACACATACTTATTATCAAATTTCAATTATCATTGATATCATTCATACTTGTTTTTGTACAATACAGGTTATTTTAACCTAATCATTTCATATGTACATAATTTGAAAACTCCTTACCATATGTTCATTCATACCATATACAGATCAACATATCATAAAATTTTCTTCATACCTTCTTTTTCGTTTCCTTCTTGACCTGTGCTATACTTGTCTATAGTTTGAAAAGCAAAATGTAAGTCAAAACTCAATAAGCAAGCATTTTTCCATTTAAATGCATTTCTCCCGTTCAATAGTAGACACTTATCAAGTGATCTACTATCAATCAATGGAAACCTTTTCATAAAACCTTTTATATTTCATACGAAAAACATATGCTTGTAAAACTTTACCTGTATGGACATATTTTTATATCCTAAGATATTTTTCATAAAACTTCCTTTCTCCTAGAACATTCTCATGTCCTTAAAATGTTTTCCATAAAAACCTTTTTAAAACAAGCATATGCATTATGCATGACATTTCTGTCCGCCTGGTAGATGACACTTACCAAATGATCATCTTTTCTCCTTAGGAGAGAAACCATCTCAATTGATAACTCGTGAGCCAGGCAATTATCCGTGTCCTTCTCCCATTTTAGGGAGGGTGCCGTCGGCGTTTCTCCTTTTGAAGCGACTTGGCCTATGTAGAGGGGGCCCATCTTGCAACCGCATCTGGTCTACATATCCTCTACAGTAGACCTAGTACGTAACTCATGTGCACATTCCTTTCTCCACATTCCTATGCTAGCGTGCTTTTTATAAAACTCTACGGACCCTAGCCTGTGACTTTTTTTTCCAAAACTTGATGCTAGCATGTCATTTCAAAATAGTACAGACCTCGGCCTGTATTCCCTTTTTCTAACTTGAAAACTTGGCACAACCCAAGTTAATAAGTTAATAAAAACATTTTGTAAGGATGACCAACCTTAAATAATTATGAAAATATTTAAATAACACATTTCTAAATCATTTGCAATGCTCGAGGGAAACATTTGAAATAACAATATTTTTAAATTATCGAATAAGTAATTTTTTTGAATGATAAAACAACTTTAAAAATATTTGAAACCAAAAGACTTTTCCATTTATGGGCTTTTCATGATCAAAGGATATGCAAACACATAATTTCATTCAATATCATATACTTTGTCCACATGACGCATTGTACATTTCTATGTGTGATATGCTTATATAATCCTTTGAACATTTCTCAAATCATTTTATAAAATCCATTTATCGTGTTGGCCTTCCTTAAATCCATTGTGAAACAATAGTGTTTGGAAATTCCAAGATAAATCAATATATAAAGGACTTTTGAAAACTTTTGAAAACATATTATTAAAACACTTCAAAATCTTTTGATAAAACTATTTTCAAACATTTATTCAAAATATTATTTTAAAAACTCATTTTCCTTTCATTGCAACCTTCTCAACATTTCCATCTCTTCATTCCTTAACATTTAAAAGGATTTGCTTATAATGAAGCAATTCCCAAAAACATTTCAAGGTTGCAAAATAAAATCATATTTTTAAAAAGATTGCTTGCTTACCTCTGTTTTGCTTCAGTCTGAATCCTTTATCCTTTCCTCTCCTTTTCCTATACAAGTGAAAAGAATATACATAATTTATCATGCATATGTTATATTCATTTATGACCTTATTTTCCTCCATAATTTTTTATAGAGGTTATCCTAAAAATACTTGATCATTATTTTCTTATATGGATTTTTATCCATAAATCCTTAAAAATTCCATCCTTACATCCTTATAAAAATAAATCTCAATTTTTCCCAAAATCACGTTGTTTACTATAGCAAATTGTTGTAGTGGTACTGTAGCAAATCACTGTTCATCCGAAGTTACTGTTCACAGCAACGTGGGTTACTATTCATGGGTTCCAAAAATAAAAAATACCATGATATAGCTTATGCTTAATATATCATAAAAAATTTCATACATTTTAAATTTATCATCATTTTTTTGGCTAAATAAATCATTTTCTCCATATACTAAAATCAACATAAATTCACTTAAGCATAATCCTTAATTTCAAAAATCATGAAATTAATATATCATCATTTCAACATCATATTTATCATAGTCATACATCCCAAATCATCATTTATCATTTTTGGAGCATTATTTACACATATCATATGCTATCTTCCCGAATGCTCCATTTTTGTTCTAAATTTTTGATATTTTGGTATAATTCCGATTAAGCATCATTATTATACTTATTTTCTCATGCTTAGATATTATCTAAGCATGGTTTTACTCTACTTAACATTCAAAAGAAATTTGGGTGGAAATCACTTACCCGAAGTGGAGATATCCCTATTTTTCTCACACTTTCTCTCTTTAACTTCCGCTTCTTCTTCCTTGGACGTGTGGGAGGGTTTGAGAGCTGGGATTTCTCAAGTGGAGCTGGAAGAAATGATGCCTTGGACGTCCCCCCTGCTGCCCTATTTATACTTTTTGATTTTTCATCAAATTGGATTTTACCCCCCTTGCTTGAGGTATTTAATTATAAAAATATATATTTTTTATAATTTCTGAAAATGCATTGAGCCAAGAGCTGCCACCCTAGGCCTGCTCCAGCCCACCCTATGCAGCCCTATTTTCCTTGAATTTTTTTGATTTTTAAAAATCCTAGTCGTTGGTTGATGATGATGGTGATCATGGCCATTGATTTGGTCAAATTTTCCAGCCAGTCTAGCCTGCGACGCCCCTGCTGCAGCTGCCTTTCATTTAATTTATTTATTTTTTAATTATTTATTTTAAATAAAAAGTCAAAAGTTAATTAATGTAAAGTTGAGTTACTTTTTTATCTTCATTTGACGTGTCATCCTGACCCTTGATTTGTGATTTTCATCACATCTTAACCCATTCATCATGTTCATCATGAATTTTTAACCATCTGTCAAAATTTTTATCGAAATCCGATGCCCGGATTTCAAATTATGAATTTTTCTTTAATTTTTCACTAAAATCCAAAATGGTAGTAAAATATCAAAAAGTAATGCTATTTTGTCTTGTAGTGATTAAATTCCTTTTTTAGCTTTTTGTGATTAGGTTAATCCAAGTGATTAACTCTTAATCACGTGTCTTAATCCCCGGTTACTGTTCAAGTTACTATTCACGTGCACTATTCACATGGTTTAATCCTGCAATTGCATTTCTTTTAACCTATAATACACACATTTGCAAATGTAACATACTTCATGAATTTTATTATCATAAAAATTAGTACAAAAATCTAGGGTTTACAACCCTAGGTTTACATGTGCTATTATAGGATTGCGGATTTCACATTGGTTGCCCGCGATCCGTGAGGGGAACATGAACCATGTGATGCAGGTGAAATGGGAGCGGGAAGTGCTGGAGGTGGAGATGGAATGGGATCATGTCTGGGGATATCCTCCCCCTCAGGATGAGCTTCGGTACTTCTGGTTGAGTGGGAATGTCTTGGAACTGGTTTTCCACTCGCTCTCGTAGCCGTTCAGCCCGAAATGCCTCCACATCAATTTTCATCTGGGTTAAGAGCACACGGTTGATGGCATTGGTTAGTTTGAGTACCTCATATGGCTCGCCATCCAAATCAACTTGATAATAAGTCATAATTTTGGTAATCCACATGCCATAAGGTAAAATTCCCCGTGGATTCTCTGTCTTTAGCTCAAGGGCCTCCAAAAATAGTCTATGAAGACTGACCTTGACCCTATTTGCTACTTTCCATAGGATTTTGGCCTCCCATGGATTGAGTTGATTTCGGTCGCCGCCTTTGGGGTAAATGTAACAGGCAATCAGTAGCCTTAGGACCCTCAGTCTTGGGGATAAGTCCATGTAATGTAGGAACTTAATCTCTAAATGATATTTATTGCTGTTGGTGAGCTGGTTGTGCATCTGGGTGAGGGTCAGTCCTTCGGGAAGAGGGTCATTATCTCTAGGCATGCCTAGAATGTTGGCGACTCGACTAATAGCATTAGCTTTGCTGATTCAATGTCTGAATCCCAAATTTATCTCGACCCCTTTGACATAGGTATTGAGATATTCCTGATACCATAAGTAATAAAATAACCTGGTCAGATCGGGATATATCCTATCATCTGCCTTTAACAACCCAGTCCATCCTTGGAAATCTAACAACTCCTCAATTCTAAACTTGTATTCTTATCAAAATTTGAAATCGATGATCTTGGGCAGGAAAGTCTTCCTCTCATAGAAGTGCCTATAAAACTTGTTGTGTTGGCGTTTAGTTTTGAAGTAATTCGTGGGCATTTTGAGAACTTGTCCTCGTTGAGTGGGGGTACCTTTTCTCTTTCCACCCTACTCAGAGCTATCACTAGATTCGGCATTTTCCTCTTCTTTGGGTGCAGAGATGGATGGATTACCTTCACGAAACGTAACCCGTCGGCCTATAGATGTTGTAGCCTCTTCCCGAGCTCTCTTGGATGTGGTCTTTTGCTTATGAGGCACGTCCTCCCCTATCCGTGATCTGGACAGTCTTGAAATGGGCAGTTTACTAGGTTTGGAAATAGCCTCGGGTGTCATTGTTTTAGGGTAGCTGGATGTTGAAGATGTAAATGGGTATGAAAATTTGGAAAGAGTCTGAGATGGAAGATGAGAGAAGAAAAGAAATGGAAGAGATGAGAATGAGTGGGATGAGAATCAGATGCAAATGGGAGACCCGCCTCTTTTAGGCGGAGGGCAGCCAAAATGACGCCCTCGAAGTCAACTTTGAGCCCTAATCAAAGTCAACTTCGCTCATCTGAAGTCGACTTGGATCCTCCAACCCAAGTTCAATACACTTTCTATTTTCTACTCTCCCTTTTTAATTGCAAGATTTCATATGTCTAAATTATGAATCAATATCAATTGTATCCATATCATTCCTAATTTTGTGAAATGATTCTTTTGCTAATGGTTTCGTAAAAATATCTGTAATTTGGTCCTCAGTTTTAACATATTCTAAGCAAATATCATGATTTTCAACGTGTTCTCTAATGAAATAATATCTCACATCTATATATTTAGTTCTAGAATGCTTTACAGGATTTTTGGTTAAATATATTGCACTTGTGTTATCACATCTAATTGGTATATCTTTGTATTCAATTCCATAATATTTAAGTTGTTGTTTCATCCACAATAGTTGAGCACAAGAACTCTCAGCGGCAATATATTCGGCTTTTGTAGTAGATAAAGCAACACTTGTTTGTTTTTTTGAAAACCATGAAACCCTCATGTTTCCAAGAAACTGACATGTTCTACTAGTACATTTTTTATCTACTTTGTAACTGGCAAAAATCCGCATCCGAGTAGCCGATTAGATCAAATGTCGAACCCTTTGGATACCTGTGAAACCCCAATCTTAGGCACGTGTATAAAACCCTAGGTTTGTAAACCCTAGGTAATGTATTAATGAAATATATATTTATGAGTATGAAAACATGTGTATTAGATGTTAAAGAAATGCAATTGTGGGATTAAACCGCATGAATAAGTGCACGTGAATACTGCATGTAAATAGTACATGTGAATAGTAACCTAGGGATTAAGACACGTGATTAAGAATTAATCACTTAGATTAACTTAATCACAAAAAGACGAAAAAGGAGATTTAATCACTACAGGACGAAATAGCAATACTTTTTGATATTTTAATAGAATTTCGGATTTTAGTGAAAAATAAAGAAAAATTCATAATTTACAATCCGGATGTCGGATTTAGATGAATTTTTTTATGGATGGCCAAATATTTATGATGAACATGATGAATGGTTTGAGATGTGATGAAAATTATGAATTAAAGGCCAAGATTTAACGTCAAAAAGTAGCCCACTTTTTCATTTAATTTTTGATTAATTAAAAGTCAAATATCATTAATTAAAAATCACTTTAATTAAATGCGATTGTGCTCAAAGTCCAAAAGGGGGGTTGGAAGTGCAGGGGTTGTGGGATTTTGAGCCAAATCCAATGGCCCACAATTGATCTTATCATGTAATCAATGGTTGAGATTAATTAGTTTAAAAATAATTAATTTTAATTAATAAAAAAATCATTAAATAGGGTTGCTATAGGGGGGCATGAGTAGGGTAGGGAAGGGGCTGCACAAAGCTCCAAGTGATTGCATGGGATTTGAAGAAAAAAATTAGAATTTAATACCTCAAGCAAGGGGGTAAATTGTAATTTGATGAAAAATTCAACCCTATAAATAGGGGCAAGGTGAGAACGTCCAAGGCACTCCATTCTCAACCCAAGCTTGAGAAATCCAAGTTTCCCCACCCCCAAAATTTGTTTCTAAGAGAGAAAGAGAAGGTTAGAGAGAGAAAAGACAAGTAGGAGAGTTTTTCTACTTCAAGTAAGGGGATTCTTCCCAAATTTCTTTTGGGTGTTAAGTAGGGTAAAACCATGAGAAAATAAGTAAAGTTATAATGTGTGGCGCCCCGAACCGAGGCGTCACATTTGACCTTACTCCGGGATCTTGTCGATTGGTAAATGTGACTCAGGATTGTTGCCCTGATCACGCGGCGGGTTCTTAATTGGATCTCGTCCAAATTTTTTTTTCTTTTCTTTTGTCACATAAACATATACTCATCATCATTCATATATCATCATGAATCATCAATTTTTCATATTATTCATAACTTTATAATTTCATACAACCTATATCCTTTTTCATCATATGCCATTAGGGCATTCATTCATACATAAATCTACTAACCTTTGTAGATTTCTCTTTTCCTTTAGCAACACGTCTTTCATCACTTGAATTTTTCCTGCACCTGTCTAAGGGGGAAAAACATGAGTCGAAACTCAATAAGCAAGCATTTTTCATTTTAAATGCATTCCTCTACATTCGATAGAAGACACTTACCAAGTGATCAACTATCAAATGCACAGAAACCTTTTCATAAACCATTGGATGTGCAAATGCTTTCTTTCCACTCCTGACATAAACCTTTGTGTGCGGGTATGCTAGCCCAGGGAACATCTCACATAGCATGGTCCAATGCGCCGGCTGTCTCCGACTTGGCCTCATCAAGGGAACCTCTCTTCCTCTTGACGCCTACATGGTTCCTACATGCATGACTTTTGATTTCCTGGCATTATATACCTCTTACACTAGGTAACTCGGCATTCTCATGTAGAGAATTATTTGCACCATCCCTTAAAATCATCATTTTAAATTCATGCTTTCATTTCCAATCCATGTATAAAATGCAATGCGTTCATTCACACATAACATTCATTCACACATAACCTTCCTTTGCCTCCACCTCTTAGGAGAACGCCGTCGGCACACAACCCATACGACTCGGCAATAGTGAAGAGGGATCCCCGATCCTACTTCCTCCACTAAAGCCTCTTTCTCATCATACAACACACATGTGCACATGTCCATAAACATAACATGATATCAATATGCCGGCATAACTTTCATAAAAACTCATAAATATTCATCATTTCAAAACATTATAGGAATGGTCACCCTTAAACACATTTCATAAAACATGTGAGCAAACAATTTGCAATCATTTAAAACATTTTAGAAAGTTTTGCTTGCTTACCTCCTCTGTCCGTGTCCTCCACCTTTTCCTTTCCTTTTTTTTTCCTATACAAGGAAAATGGATATTTTATCCATCCATTCTATGTTTACTTTCCATGCTTGCTTTATAACCTTTCATTACCTCATTCCCATAGAGGTTAATCGTATAAAGATACTTAGTCATTACTCATTTATATGGATTTTTATCCATAAATCCTTTAAAAATTCCATCCATATATCCTCATAAAATATAAAAATAAATCTCAATTTTTTCCCCAAATCACGCTGTTTACTGTTCATAATTACTGTTCATGGCACTGTAGCAATTACTGTTCACGTACTGTTCATCTGAGGTTACTGTTCACAGAGACGTGGTTATTGTTCATGGGTTCCAAAAATTGATATTTTTTCCAAAAATAAAAAATACCATGACATACCTTATGCCAATTATATCATAGGACATTTCATACATTTTGATTTTATCATCATTTACTCGACGAAAAAAATCATTTTTTCCATCTACTAAAAATCATCATAAATTCACTTAAGCATAATCCTTAATTCCAAAAATCATGAAATTAATATATCATCATTACAACATCATATTTATCATATTCATACATCCCAAATCATCATTTATCAAATTTGGAGCATTATTTCCACATATCATACATATTTCCCCGAATGCTCTATCTTTGCTCCAAATTTTCGATGTTTCGGTATGATTCCAATTAAGCATTATAACTTTACTTATTTTCTCATGCTTAGGCATTATCTAAGCATTATTTTACCCTAATTAACATCCAAAATAAATTTGGGAAGAAATTGCTTACCTCAAGTGGAGAACTTCTCATTTCCTTCCCATTTTCTCTTTCCTTCCTTCTCTCCTTCTCTCTCTATGGCCAAAACGTGTTTTGGGGGTGGGAATGCTTGAATTGCTCAAGCTTGGAGTGCCTTTGGACGTCCACCCCTGCCCCCTATTTATACTTTTTGATTTTTCACATATTTGCAATTTACCCTTTCTTGCTTGAGGTGTAAATTTGCAAATGTGTTTTTTTCTAATTTTAAAAGGTGCATGGAGCATTGTGCAGCCTCCCTAGGCCTGCTCCAGCAAACCTATTACAGCCCTATTTTTACCTATTTTTTTATTTTTTTTAAATTAATTAATTTAGGCTAAATTAATTCTAGCCATTGATCTTTGATGAGGATGATCACGGGCCATTGGATCATGCCCCAAAAGTCCATGCTCCAGCAGCAATTGCAGGCTTTGTATTAATTTTATTTAATTGCAATTAATCAAAGTCAAACGCCATTAATGAACCATTAATGAAAAAGTAAAGTTACTTTTTCCATTTTCAAATGACATTTAATCTTGACCCTTAATTCATGATCTTTGATTAATCTTGGACCATTCATCATATCCATCATCATATCTTGGCCACCCATAAAAAATTTCATCTTGATCCGATGTCCGGATTGCAAGATATGAATTTTTCTTCATTTTCTTCAAAAATCAATTAAAAATCCGAAAATTCATATTTTAATCAAAAAAAACATTTTTGTCCTGTAGTGGGAAGCTTCCTTTTTCGTCTTTTATGATTAAGTTAATCCAAAGTGATTAACTTAACATATTTTCTTAATCCCACGTTTACTATTCACATTTCACGTGCACTATTCATCCGAATTTCCTGCATAAGTATTTTAACCTTCATTTCCATATATTTCATATCCATCAATATATATTTCTCAAATATATTACCTAGGGTTTACAATCCTAGGGTTTTGTACACGTCTGAAAGATCAGGGTTCCACATAATGCCTAATTGGAATTATGCTAAAACATCAAAAATTTGGAGCGAAGATAGAGCATTCGGGAAAATCATGTATGAAATGTGAAAATAATGCTCCAATATAGCTAAATGATGATATGGGATGAATATTTATGATAGTTATAATGTTGAAATGATGATATATTAATTTCATGATTTTTGGATTTAAGGATTATGCTTAAAAGAAATTAGGTTGATTTTCAGTATATGGAGAAAATGATTTAATTAGCCAAGTTAATGATGATAAATTCAAAATTTATGAATTTTTCCATGATATACTAACTGAGAGCTATGTCATGGTACTTTTTATTTTTGAAAAAAATATCAATTTTTGGAACCCATGAACAGTAACCTTCGTCACTCTGAACAGTAAACATGAACAGTAACCCCATCAACAATGATCATGAACAGTAACCCATGAACAGTGATCGTAAACAGTGATGATAAACAGTACCATGAACAGTAAAAAGCGTAAATTGGGTGGAAAAAAATTAGATTAGTATTTATATCTTAAAGAATATATAGATGGAATTTTTAAAGGGATTTATGGATAAAAAAATCCATATAAAGAGGTAATGACCTAGTACATTTATAAGATTAACCTCTATAGGAATGAGGTAATGAATGATTATAAAGCATGCATGGGAAGCAATCTAAGACATGGAATGATATAAATAAAATATTATTTTTTCTTGTATAGGAAAAGGAAAGGAAAAGGTAGAGGACACAGACTGAGGAGGTAAGCAAGCAATTTTTTTTGAAAATGATTTTTATATGTTTTATATTGCAACCATAGAATATGTCGGAATTGCTTTATTATAAGCAAATTCATATGGAAGTAAGGAGAAATGTTAAGATATGTGGGAATTGCTTTATCATAAGCAAATCCTTATAAAAATAAGAAAAAATGTGGAAATGGTTGCATTATGATGGAAAAGGAAAATTTTGATTTTCAAATAATATTTGGTTTTATTGAACGATTTTGCAATGATTTATTGAAATATTTAAAAAAAAAGATTTAAGGAAGGCCAACCGATAACCAATTTGAGTAATGATTTTTGAAGTAATGACCAAAGGATCATACAAGTTTATAAAAATAACTCATGTGTTCTGTGAACAAAGAATATGATATCATATGAGAAACGAATTATGTGTTTGTATATCCTTTGTTCATGAAAAACCCAAAAATGGGAAGAAAAATGTTTGCAAAATCTTTTGTCTTCAAATATTAAAATGTTTTCTTTCAAAATTGTTTTACCGATCAAAATTATTTGTAAGCAAGCAACCCTTTTAAAAATGATTGCACAATGAAGAGGCTTTGGTGGAGGTAGAAAGCGGATCGAGGATCCTCCTTCACTATTGCCAAGTCGCAAGGGCTATGTGCCAGCAGCGTCCTCCCAAGAGGTGGGGGCACAAGGAAAGTCATGAATGAATGAATGCATTGCATTCTCATGAAATGCATGAAAAGGTTTCTATCCCATTGGTAATTGATTACTTGGTAAATGTCTCCTACCAAATGGGGAGAAATGCATTTGAATGAAAGGAAAATGTTTACTTGCCAAAGAAAAATGCTTGCTTACTGAGTATTATTACTCATATGTGTTTTCAAAATGACAAATAGGTTATGGAGCTGACTCATAAAGGATGCCGAGCAGAAATGACCTGCAAATTTAATTGTAGTTCTATGTATGCGTCCAAAGGGACAAATGTATGATAATCATGTTTAAGACATGTTTTATGGATATTACAAACATGATTGTACTTATGTGAATTATTTCAATAAAAAGAAGATATGAATGGTTTTATGATGATATGGATGAGTCTATTATGAATAAAGTGTATGCTTATATGATGAAAGAAAAAGAAAGAAATTTTTTTTTGGACAAGATCCAATTAAGTACCCGCCACGTGATCAGGGCAACAATCCTGACTCATATTTACCAATCAAAATTGGTCCTGGAGTAAGGCTTCTAGGCACCCCGATTCGGGGCGCCACAATACCATAGACCTAGATTAGTAGTATTGATCAAATACCTAAAATTTCTTTTTACAGCTATTAAATGTGATTCTTTTGGACATGATTGAAATTTAGAACACATACAAATACTGAACAAGATATCCGGTCTAGATGCAGTTAAATATAACAAAGATCCTATTATACTTCTATACAACTTTTGTTCAACTAATTTACCTTTTTCATTTTTATCAATTTTGATAGTTGAACTTATGGGTGTATTTTCCCCTTTGCTATTTTGCATCCCAAATTTCTTGAGCATCTCTTTGACGTATTTGGACTGATTTATGAAGATGCCTTCAGTTAGTTGCTTATTTGCAACCCATGAAAAAAGTTTTGCTCACCCATCATGCTCATTTCGAATTCACTCTGCATAATCTCAGAAAATTCTGGACATGAAATTTCATTAGTAGCACCAAATATGATCTCATTCACATAAATTTGAACAATTAGTATATCTTTACTCTTATATTTGATAAATAGTGTAGTATCAACCTTTTCTCTTTAAAAATCGTGATCAATCAAAAATTTAGTTAACCTTTCATACCAAGCTCTTGGAGCTTGTTTGAGTTCATACAAAGCTTTGGTTAATTTAAAAGTAAATTTTGATTGGTCTTTCTCTTCAAAACTAGCAGGTTGCTCAACATATACTTCCTCATTTAGATATCCATTCAAAAATATATTTTTCATATTCATTTGAAATAATTTAAAGTTCATGTGAGAAGCAAAGGCTAATAGAATGCGTATGACTTCCAATCTAGCTACTGGAGCATACGATTATTCAAAATCAATTCTTTTTTCTTGAAAATATCCTTTTGTGAAACTCCAACCTAAGGAGTATTTAATGTGTGCGTTGAACATGTACATGTGACTTATATACGATTAAATGGAATTTTTGGATGATTTTAGGATTTTATGATATTTTGCAATTAGGGTTCAACTAAGAATGGTGATTAAAAATTTAATCGCCGGAGCCCAATATGAGTCAAGGTGACTAAAGGGGCATAATGAGGATTAAAACATGTTAATATGGCATGAATTTTTAGTTTAATTTCCATGAGTTAATTTATGGAGAAAAAAGCGGAAAATTATGGAATTATGTTGGAAAATCATAGAAAATTCATAACTCAACGCCTGTAAGGCGGATTCAAGTAAATTTTGAGATGAAAGTTGATGAGGTTGGGCTTGGTATTATGGGATTATTATATTATTTATTTATCATATCTCAATTTCAACCGTTAACTTTAAACGGCTATAACGGAAGCTAGGAAAATCGGATTGAGATGAAATTTGAAACGGTTGAATAAAATTATGAGATAAAAATTTTAAAAGTTTTGGATTAAGCATATTCTTATGGAAAAATATCTGAATTGAAAAAGGTGGGCATAGTTGACTTTTACACCTCAAGAGTACCATGCATTTAAGGCAAAAGGTACATGGATTAAATGCAATTTTTAATGAACCAATTAGGTGTTGAATGCAGGTGGAATGCATGGTATTTTATGCATTAATATGTGTGGAAATTCTTTGGATATTTTGCTGGAATTAATGAGCTATGGAAAGAGCTCAAAGTGAGCATAGGTGAGGTGTCCATACATGGACGTTCAAGTGATGTTATTGTTGGATTTTTTTAATTTTTAATTTTATAAATTATGCACATAAATAGCTGACATGTTGGGATACATAAATGAGCATTTAATTATGTGGAAAAATTCCAAGAATATTCGTGAACAGCAGCTGCCATGGATGGATGCAAAAGTGGATAGCTGGATGGTTGTGATTAAAACTGATTTTTGGATTTTTAAAAATTGGTAAAAATCATTTTACTTGGTTGTGAGTTCACCAGCACATAAGGGGGGATAAACTTGAATTTTATGGTGTGGAAAATGCTCCAAAAGTGGGGCCCATAGCTGGAAAAAATCTAGCTCTGCAAAGGCATTGCACGTTCACATGATTTGGGTATTTTGCTAAGTGCTGAAACTTGCACCCCAAGGCAGCAGCTCACGTCCATTTATTTAGGCCAGCCAAGAAGGAAGAAAAAGAAGGGAAAAAGAAAGGGAATTTGAGGAAGAAAATCATCTCAAGAGATTAGGGTTTGTGTTGACATCAAACAAGTAAGTGCTTATGTTGCTTTGAGTTGTTCATCTTGAGTTTTAAACTCCAAAATTTGAATATGAAATGGATGCTTAAGGACTCCTTTAATGATGATTCAATATACCCTTTGATTAAACATTGAATGGGTATTAAGATTTGCATGTGAATTTTTAATGACATATGTGATTGAAATGGAGACTAGGATGGAATATGGGTTGAAAACCTAACTTGAAATATCCAACATGCATATGTTAAGTTGCTATTTTGGATTAATATCATGTTTAGGCTATGAATCATGTTTTAACGAAATACTTATGTTTATTTAAGGTTAAGTTATGAATTTTAGAAAATATGGAATGCAAAGTGACGTATATGAACCGATTTCTTCATTTTGATGCTAAAAATGCATGAAAATATTGATCTGCATAAGAGAAATCCAAATGCATGATCTCGATTCTCCATGAGAAATATGCAGCTTTGCTTTGGTCTTCACTTGATCCTCATTTGATCTTCATTTGAGTGTTTGAGTTGTCTTTGACCTTCATTTTCTTTTGAATCTCTTGAATCTATCATTGAGTTATCTTGATCTGCATGTTTCCGTATTGAAGTTGAAGTCGGAGTCGACTTGATCTGCAACTTCACCCAAGTCGCATGCGGAGTCGACTTGGGATGCGACTTCGGCAGCCCTTGTTCTCGGTTTCAACTCTGGACAGAAATGACGCCTCCAAGTCGCTACTGGAGTCGACTTTGTCTGCGACTTCACCTCAAGTCGCAAGCGGAGTCGACTTGGGATGCGACTTCGGCACATCTCATTCTTGATTTCAGCTCTGGAAGAAAATGGCATCTTGAAGTCGCTGCTGGAGTCGACTTGGGGATCGACTTGGCCTAAGTCGATGCCTGAGTCGACTTGGAATTAGACTTGACTTGCCATGCTTTATATTCTTCAAATTTATAACCTTAAATCATTTTCACAAAACATATTAGTAACCAAAACTTACTCAAATTGATTTGTTAATCATCAAAACATAGACTTGGCTTATTTTCGACATATTTCCAACAAACTTGACTTGTTATATGTCTATATGATGATAATTAATGGGATAAATATCCAATAAAACCCTCCGTGTGACAGGGCAATAATCCTGATCATGTTTACCAATCAATACGATCCCGAGGTAAGGCTCAAGATGTGACGCTCGGGTTTGGGGCGCCACAGAGTTTGGTAACTTGCACCCCAAGGCAGCAGCTCACGTCCATTTCTTTGGCTAGCAAAGGAAGAGGAAAATAGGAAGAAAATCTTGGGAAAAAGAAGGAAAATTTGGTGGAGGAAATCACCCCCAAGGGTTTAGGGTTTGGGGTTTGGAGTGCATAATCCAAGTAAGTATATGTATTGTTTTGAATTAGTTATCTTGAGTTTTTGAACTACAAAATCTGACAATGAAATGGATGTTTAAACATTCCCTAAGTGATGATTCAACATGCCTTTGATTTGATATGGAATGTGTATTAGGTTGTATGTATGAATTTTCATGTTTAAAATGGTGAAAGTGAAGTTTTGAATGTGTAATGAGTTCAAAACTCAAGTGGATAAACCAAAATATGAATGAAGTAGTAAAAGAAGTATTTTCATCATGAATTTTTTTTATAATTTCATTATATGATGATTAAGGAATGACCCAATTTTCAGCTTAAAAGGATAAGACAGTTGCAAATTAAAAATCTGACAAAATCAACCTAAACAGGGTTGTACGGGTGACAGGATCAGCTACACCAAAGGATTTTTAATAATTTTTATACAAGATATTTTGGGTTGAAAATATTTATTTTGGTTAATTCATGTATTTATTAAGTTATGGTAGAAATTTCAGATAAAAAATACTTGATTTGATATTAATTCAAGATTTTGAGATTTCAATACGCCTGATTTCAGCATATGTGGATAGTTGGAGAAAAAAATCAAAAAGAAATATGAAACCTATGTAGAAGTGATCTAAATTGATATATATGTTAATACCATAAATGTTGATTAATAAAAGTGGGATTATTTTCTGAAAATCCAGATTTATAAATCTGCTTAGGATTACGTGTCAAAAGACACGTTAAACGTGTGAAAGATGGGTTCCAAAGTTGCTGTTTTGGAAACCTATGATCAGTGGATTTAAATTCCATAAAATACCCTAAGTACAGTGTTAATTAAGGATAATTATCATGTTGAAATGTGGATTAAATTTCTGACTTGGAAAATTTTATAAAATGCCTCATATATGTGTTCTTAAATGGTTATATGTGAAAGGATAGACCTAAGTACAGTGATAAATTTTATGATTATATAACTGTTTAGATTTTCATGATGTTAATTTCAAATTTTAAAATTAATTAATGAGGCTTAAGGCGACCACGTGTGCTTAAAATGAGGAACGATGTGTGAATTTTGGAAAATAAGTGAAAAATGGCTTAAGGAAGGTAATGAGCCATTAAATAATAATTATTGGATGATTATTATGTGATTGAATGATTACCCTACTTAGGGGACTAAATGTGATGTGTAATAGCCCATGTAATGCATAAGTATATGCTATACGGGCGTAACGACTTGAGAAGTCGAAGGAATTATGTATGTTAATGAAAATGGGTTGGAAAACTGAGTTGAATGCAAACAAAGAAAATATATGAATGTTATATCATTCTTATATGTATAGGCAAAGGCAAAGGGATAAGCAAAACAGAAAGCTAAGCAAGTGAGGTAAGCAAGCAGCTTTCAAAATGAGTTTTGTTTTAAATTCTTTCCAAGTTGTTTAAGGATGGTCATTCCTTGTTTATATGCGTATTGAAATGTTTATTTCTATTGAAATAAATGATTGCTTATTGTTTCGCAATTATTCATGAAAAGCGATGAAGTATGGATTTGAAACGATGTTTCAAAGGGATGATGCAAAGAATTCTCTACATGAGAATGACAAGTTCTATGTGTAAGAGGGTATACAATGCCGGGGTGACTAAAAGTCATGCATGGAATGAAAATCAAGTAGGCTAGTCGAGTAGTAAGTGGACAAGGAGTCCCCCTTGACATTGCCAAGTCGGTAGGTCCGGCGCCAAGGATGGAAAGGATCATGTCATGAAAGAGGGTTCCCCATGCTAGCGTACCGTCACATGAAGGATAATGTCATCAATGGAAATGATGAATTTGCAGATCCAATGTTTATGAAGTGTTTATGAAAAATGTTTGAATATTTTATGAAAAGGTTTTTGCTCCATAGGTAGTTGATCACTTGATAAGTATTTCTACTGAAGGGAGAAAAATGCTTTTAAATAAATATGCCTTCAAAATAAATTGCCTGCAAAATATAAGCTTGCTTATTGAGTTTTGACTTACGTTTTCGTTTTCTAAACCCATAGACAGGTGAAAGAAGAGACCTGGCAAGGAGCTGACTATTGAGGAAATGGAAGACATTATAAGTTTCATGTTTGTGAAAAAATTATGTCATATGATTATAAATACTTTGATGTTTTGTGTTGACATCTATGATGATACATGCAATGACATCTGATTTATGAGATGTTATGAAATATATTATGAAAATCATATCTAGTTATGACTTATTGGATGGAAATGAACTAAGTATGCATGAGATGAGAAATGGAAGGAAATAAATTCCTATGAAAACATAATTAATTGGATAAATATCTGTTAAAACCCGCCGTGTGATAGTGCAACAATCCTGATCATGTTTACCAGTCGAACGATCTTGAGGTAAGGATGTGACGGCTCGGTTCGGGTCATTACACTTTTGGCCACAAGTCTATCTTTGTTTCTCACAACAACTTCACTTTTGTCTAGTTTGTTCTTGAAAACCCATTTCGTACCAATAATAGTGCAATTTTTGGGTCTAGGAACTAAATGCCACACTTGATTTCTTTCAAATTGGTTTAGCTCTTCTTGCATTGCCAAAATTCAATTTTCATCATTAAGAGCTTCGTCAATTGAATTTGGCTCTATTTTAAATACAAAGGCAAAGTCTCCATAGATATTATGTCTAGATCTTCTTATTCTTACTCCTTCATATACGTTGTCAATTACTTGTTCAATTGGATGATCATTTTTGAAATTTAGATCATTTAAGGGCTTTGTAAGAATCATTACCTTCACTTACCTTTTCATCTATTGATTGCTCTTGCTTTGTTTTTAAATCTACTTGTTGTTCTAATCGTTCCTTTTTAGGATTCTTTGATGTGTCATCTGCATCACTTAAGTCATTCTCCTTTTTGAGATTAGGATTAAATTCATCAAATACAACATGTATTGATTCTTCTACTACTTGATTTCTTTTGTTGAAGACTATATATTTTGCAATTTGATGAATATCCAAGAAATATGGCCTCATCACTTTTGACATCTAATGTTTCTAAATTTATTTTTCATTATTTAGCACATATCAAGTACAACAAAAAACATGGAAGTATGAAATATTTAGTTTTCTACCTTTTCATAACTCATATGGGGTCTTTTTCAAGATTGCTCTTATGGTAACTCGATTCAGTACATGACATGTTGTACTTACAGCTTCACCTCAAAATCTTTTAAATAGTTTACTTTCATTTAGCATAGTCCTAGCCATCTCCTGTATTGTTCTATTTTTTCTTTCAACTACCCCATTTTGTTGGGGAGTTCTTGGTGCAAAGAATGTGTGATGAATTTCTATATTGTATTTTTCTTTTCATTTTGCACTAAATTTGAAAAAGTAACAAACATTGAGAAGATTTCATCTTTGCTAGCTAAAAGTGTTATCCATGTAAATCTTGAAAAATCATCAACAATGACAAACACATATTTTTCCCTCCAAGAGTCAAAATGTCGAATGGACTATATAGATCTCTATGTAATAATTCAAGTGGCCTGGTCGTTGAAATTTCTTTTTTGGAGGAAAATGACATTTTAAGCTGCTTGGATAGTTGGCAAGCCTTGTAGATTTTATCTTTTTCGTATTTGAGCTTTGGTAATCCTTCTACTAGGTTCTTTTTCCACAATGTCTTAATATTTGATATATTTATATGTCCAAGCCTTTTATGTCATATCCATGGATCATTATCAATGACTATAAGATATTTTTCATCAAGTTCATCAAGGGAAACTAAATATACATTTCCATATCTTTTACTGCTAAAAACTGTGTGGTCTTTATAAAATAAGATTCAAACATAATTTTACAGCCTTTATCACACAGTTGACTAATGCTCTTAAATTATGTTTGCATCCTTCAAAAAATAGTACATCCTCAATACATGCATTTGAAATACCGTAAATATTTCCTTTACTTTTTACTATTCATTTATCATTGTTTCCAAATGCAATAGTCCCTTCACTACAAGGTTTGATTTTGTGTAATAATCATCTTTCTCTCATTATATGTCTTGAGTAGCCACTGTCCATGAACCACATGTTGCTGGCCTTTGATTTAAGACGTACCTGTAAAATAAAATCATGTAGTGCTTATCTCTTTGGTACCCATTTTATGGGTCCATTTGGGTTAGTAAGCCATTGGAGTCTACGTTGCTCTACTTTGGAAGGTATAAATCAAATGCTTTTTAGTACCCAAACCAATTTTGCACCACGGTCATATAATTTGTTTATTTTACATTGATAAATTTTGTAGCCCATTTTGTTGCAAAAATTGCATGCCCTTGGGAGTCTTGGAGTGGGAATCCATGTAGTATAAGTTCCCAGATTGGCCTTTTTTTCCAAGTAACATGACTTATTCTTGGTTTAAGAAATGTAGACTTAGTTTGGTTTTTACCAAACTTTGAAGCATTTGATTTACTACTTTCACCTTTCTCAAATGTGGAATATCCAAGTCCTCTTTTGTTGTTCTAGCTAGTCATGTTCAAGAACATTTTCACACTCCTAGATTAGAGAACTTTGCTAATGATTCATTCAATGACTCATTTTCTTTCTTAATTTTTTCCACCTTGTCACTTAAAGCATTATTTTCATTTGTTAGATGGTTTAATTTTTCAGCTAGCTTTCCATTTACAATAATAACTGAATCACATTGTCATTTCTTTAAAATGAATTTATTTCTCGGATTCTTTATTTCATCATATAATGAATCATACGCTTGTCGTAATTCCTCTAATTCAGCACATTTGAGACAATAATGTGTAGAGGATTAGATAGACTTGGCATTTGAATGATTGAGTTTGAAAGTTACCTCTTTACTACTTATATAATTTGTTTAGGTAGTTTGTCCATCTATAACTTCTGTTGTAGTGAGGCAGACCATGTCGTGTTCTTCCTCTATCTTTGCCATGCAGCATATTTGTGCACAGTTTGCTGCTTCAATATTTTCAATTGATGAGCTGATTATTGTAGACATCTCCTCATTTACGTACATTCCTCTTCCTTTAGATTTCTAGAATTTCCTAATTTCATTCCTGTCTTTCTTCTCTTGTCGTTCTTTTGTCTTACTCTCTTCTGGTGTGGGACATTGAGCTTGCATATGTCCCACTCCACCACATCAGTAACATTTGGTTATTTCCTTCTTTTTCTCCTTTCTATTTCTCTCCTTAAATCCTTTAAAGTTCTACCTGTTGGTCCCGAGTTAATGACAATTACTCAAGAGGGGAGGGGTGAATTGGGTATTTAAAAATTTTCAACTTAAACAGAAACTTTATACCGGATTAATCTAGTCCCCTTTATGAAGAAACAAAGTGGAAAGCAATATAGTGTAGAGAGCAGAAATAAAAATGAACACACAAGATTTTATAGTGGTTCGGGCAACCTCCCTACTCCACTCTTCCATGCTCACACCCCGTGTGACTTGGGTTCCACTATGTATTCCGCGAATACGACTAGAGTCTCCACTCTCTTCTAGATTCTAGCTCTAGGGGGCATATACAACCAGAGCCTCTGCTCTCTTCTAGATTCTAGCTCTAGGGGGCATCAACAATACACAACACAAGTAGGTGTCGAGTTCCACTCCAATCACACCCTACTTTGCTTACACTTGATCTTAGTTACCCAAACTAAATCAAGTTCAATACAACAATAAGAATAAAAGAAAGTTTCTACACGTTACTGTTGTGTAGACGCAGATTTGGCGCAGAGAAGAATTTGTAGTGTAGTCGTAGAGATTCAGCAAGCAGCTCTTGGCAGTTTGAAGTAAGGTTCTTCTTCTAAAAATTGGCTTGATCACTTGAATCTCTTAAAGATGGGAGTTATGCTCACTTAATGAATTTTCAGCTACCATCCTCGTTTATATTGAATGCCTTTTATAATTGTGGAGGGAATCTGAACGTTTGGAGGTAGGAAGCGCGCATTTAATGCGCCAACGTTCTAAAATTTTCCGACCGTTGCGACCCAAGTCGCAGGTGGAGTCGACTTCGGGTACGACTTCACCCAAGTCGCAGATGGAGTCGACTTCGGGTGCGACTTCGCCTGTTCGCAACAACTTCAAGTTCCAGTCTGGGTCAACTTGGTCCTCGACTTGACCCAAATCGCAGGTGGAGTCGACTTCGGGTGCGACTTCACCTCGGCAGTTTGCTTGACAAACTTGAAATCCTTGGAATGCTTTGCTTGCTTGAGTTTCTTCCTGTTTGGTTGTTTTTTCCTTAATTTATATCTCTTTGGACCACTGTGTTATCATTCTAGCTCGATGTCCTTTAGCTCCATGATTTGCAAACCTTGAGTCCTTGAGTCTTGAATCTTTGTATTCATGAACAAGTCCAATATATTTTCATTAGAATAGTTGAATTCATGCATCTTGCTTTCTTTGGACTTGGATTAGTCTTCATATGTTCCAAGTCGAACATCTAAGTCGACTTGATCTTCAACTTGACTCAAGTTCTACCTTGAAATCGATCTAATCCCCGATTTCGCTTCTGAAGTTTCTGCCCTGTCCAACTGAAGTTGATACTGGAGTCGACTTGGTCTGCGACTTCGCCCAAGTCGCATGCGGAGTCGGCTTCGTCTCCGACTTCGGCAACTCTGCTCCTCGATTTCAATTCTGGACAGAAATGACGCCTCTAAGTCACGACTGAAGTCGACTTGGTCTGCGACTTCTCCTCAAGTCGCAAGCGGAGTCGACTTGGGATGCGACTTCGGCAGTTCTCGTTCTCGATTTCAACTATGGAAGGAAATGACGTCTTGAAGTCGCTTCTTGAGTCGACTTGGGGATCGACTTGGCCTAAGTCGAAGCCTGAGTCGACTTGGAAATCGACTTAACTTGCCATGCTTCATATTCTTCAAATTTATAACCTTAAGTCATTTCCACAAACATGTTAGTAACCAAAACTTACTCAAATTGATTTGTTAATCATCAAAACATAGACTTGACTTATTTTCCACATATGTTCAACAATCTCCCCCTTTTTGATGATTGACAAAACTGATTTGAGTGTATACCTTTCAATGTCTTAAAAACATGCTAATTTTGCATTTTGAAGTTTTATCATACTTATGCAAATAATCAAGTTAAAAACATTCAAACAAAAAACTTTAAAACCAGTCATAAAAATTTAGACTCAAATCCCGATCTCTTCTCAAAACCACTTAGACTCAAATCCCAATCTCTTCTTCCCCTTTTTGTCAATGTATCAAAAAATTGAGATAGAGTGGGTAAGATTTTATGAGAATGGTGGGGTTGCTCCCCCTGAACCTGTGCTCCCCCTCAGTTTGTGCTTTGCTAAGTTAATTCAAGCATTCCCATATCATTTATAATTTTATAAAATGATTCTTTTGCAAGAGGTTTGGTGAATATATCTATAATTTGATCTTCTGTTCTTACATATTCCAAACATATATCATGATTTCTACATGTTCTCTAATAAAATGATGTCTAAGGTCTATATGTTGGTTCTAGAATGCAATACTGGATTTTTAGTTAAACATATGGCACTTGTATTATCACATTTAATAGGTATATCTTTAAAATCCATGTGATAGTCCCTAAGTTGTTGTTTCATCCAAAGTAATTGGGCACAACAGCTCCCGGTGGCAATATATTCGGCTTCCGCCGTAGATAAAGCAACACTAGTTTGTTTTCTTGAAAACCATGAAACCAACATGTTCCCAAGAAACTGACATGTTCCACTAGTGCTTTTTCTATCTATTTTATATCCGGCAAAATCCGCATCCGAGTAGCAAAATTAGAGCCCTTTGGATACCAAAGTCCTATGTTGGTAGTGTCTACTAAATATCTAAAAATTCTTTTTACAGCTACCAAGTGTGATTCTTTTGGACATGATTGAAATCTAGAGCACATACACACACTAAACACTATATCAGGCCTAGAAGCAGTTAAATATAATAAAGAACCTATCATGCTTCTATATAATTTTAAATCAATTATTTTTCCTTTCTCATCTTTGTCAATTTTAATTATTGAGCTCATAGGCGTGTTTGCCCCTTTGCTGTTTTCCATGCCAAACTTCTTCAACATTTCTTTGATATACTTGGACTGGTTGATGAAAATCTCTTCATTTAGTTGCTTGATTTGTAGTCCAAGGAAGAAATTCAGCTCTCCCATCATACTCATCTCAAATTCTTTCTGCATAAGCTCAGAAAATTCTTGACAAAGAATCTCATTAGTAGCACCAAAAATAATGTCATCAACATAAATTTGAATAATCAATATATCTTTTTCTTTATACTTGATAAACAAAGTGATGTCTACCTTTCCCTTTTGGAAATCATGATCAATCAAAAATTTGCTTAATGTCTCATACCAAGCTCTTGGAGCTTGTTTTAATCCATATAATGCTTTGGTTAATTTGTATACAAATTTAGATTGATCTTTCTCCTCAAATCCAGGTGGTTGTTCAACATACACCTCTTCATTTATATATCAATTCAAAAATGCACTTTTAACATCCATTTGAAACAATTTAAAGTTCATGTGAGATGCAAAAGTTAGTAAAATGCGAATAGCTTCTAATCTAGCAACCGGGGCATAGGATTCTTCAAAATCTATTCCTTCTTCCTGTGAGTATCCCTTTGCCACAAGTCTAGCTTTGTTTCTCACTACAAGTCCACTTTCATCTAATTTGTTCCTAAATACCCACTTTGTGCCAATGACAGTACAATCTTTTGGTCTTGGAACAAGATGTCAAACTTGATTTCTTTCAAATTGATTGAGCTCTTCTTGCATTGCTATAATCCAGTTTTCATCATAAAGAGCTTGATCAATAGTGGATAGTTCAATTTTGGATACAAAGGCGTATTGTCCACAAATGTTTTGTTTTGACCTTATAGTTTTTACACCTTCATACACATTCCCTATAACTTGCTCAATTGGATGGGCATGTTTGAACTTTAAATCAGTTGGAGGTTTATAGGAATTATTACCTTCACTTACCCTTTCCTCCATGGATTCTTCTTGCTTTTCCACATGCAGTGTTTCAAGGCTACTTGTTATATCATCTGCATCACTTAAATCATTTTTTCTTTTGAAGCGAGGATTAGTTTCATCAAAGACAACATATATTGATTCTTCTACAACTTGGTTTCTTTTGTTGAAGACTCTTTATGCTTTTCTATTTGATGAGTAACCAAGGAATATTGCCTCATCACTCTTAGCATCTAGTTTTCCCAAGTTGGTTTTTCCATTGTTCAAAACATAACATGTGCAACCAAAAGCATGAAAATATGAAATATTTGGTTTTCTACCTTTCCATAGCTCATATGGGGTTTTTTTCAAGATTTCTCTAATGATAACTCAGTTCAACACATGACAAGCTGTACTTACAGCTTCACCCTAAAATTTCTTGGATAATTTACTCTCATTTAGCATTATTCTTGTCATCTCTTGTATAGTTCTATTTTTCCTTTCAACAACTCCATTTTGTTGTGGAGCTCTTGGTGCAGAAAATGTGTGATGAATTCCTCTTTCATTGCATAATTCTATGAATCGTTTATTTTCAAATTCACCACCATGATCACTTCTAATAGTCATAATAGTACTTTGTTTTTCATTTTGCACCAAATTGACAAAAGTTGCAAACATAGAGAAGACTTCATCTTTGCTAGCTAAGAGAATTACCCATGTGAATCTTGAAAAATCATCAACTATTACAAACACATATTTTTTTCCACCAATGGTTAAAATGTCGGATGGCCTATATAGATCCATGTGTAGCAATTCAAGGGGCCTAGTGGTGGAAATCTCCTTTTTGGTAGAGAAAGGCATTTTAGGTTGTTTTGACAATTGACATGCCTTGCAAATTTTATCTTTATCATATTTTAATTTAGGCAATCCTTCTACCAAACTCTTCTTCCATAGGGTCTTTATATTTGTCATGTTTATATGCCCAAGCCTCTTATGCCAAACCCATGGATCATTGTCAATGACCATTAGACATTGACCATCTAGTTCATCCAGTGAAACCAAATATACATTTCCATGTCTCTTTCCGCTAAACATGATATGTTCTCCATCAAATACATTACATATAGATGATTCAAACACAACCTTGTATCCTTTGTCACATAATTGGCTAATACTCATTAAATTGTGCTTGAGTCCTTCAACAAATAATACATCTTCCATACATGCATTTGAAATACTATAAATGTTTCCTTTACCTTTGATTTTACCTTTCTCATTATTTCCAAAAGCAATGGTTCCATCGTTGCAAGGCTTGAGTTTATGAAATAAACTTCTTTCACCGGTCATATGCCTTGAGCAACCACTATCCATGAACCAAACGTTGCTTGCCTTTGCCTTGAAACATATCTGAAAAATGAACAAATAAATCTTATCTCTTTGGTACCCATTTTATGGGTCCATTTGGGTTAGTAAACTGATTTAATCTTTGTTGTTCTATCTTTGAAAGTCCAAATCTTGTGTTTCTTGGAACCCAAACTAATTTTGCACCATGGTCATATAGTTTCTTAAAATTACATTTATGGACTTTATGACCCATTTTATTGCAAAAATTGCAAGCCATTGGTAATCTAGGAGTAGGCCTCCAAGTATGTATTGATTCAACAATTGGCCTTCTAGTCCACATAGTATGTTTCCCTTTGGGCTTGTAGATAGGTGCAGTTTTGGTTTGATTTTTCCCAAGTATTGGCACATTCGATTTGCCACTTTTTCTTTGCTCAAATGTGGAGTATCCAAGACCTCTTTTATTTGTTTGTGAGGTCATGTTCAGAAACATTTTTACATTTTCTCCTGGATTAGAGAATTTACCTAATGATTCATTTAAGGATTCGTTCTCCTTTTTTAATTTCTCTACTTCTTTCAAAAGCAATTCATTTTCATCTTTCAGTTTTGATGTACTTTCAGCTAGTTTTCCATTTACAATAATAATGGAATTGCATTGTTGTCTCTTTAATGATAACTTATTTCCTAGCTTTTTGATTTTCTCATATAATGAATCATATGTATGTTGTAATTCTTCTAATTCAGCACATTTGAGACATTCTTGAAAAGAAGAATATGTAGATTGAGAATGGCAAAGTTAGAAGTTACCTCTTCATTACTTGTACACTTTGTTGAAGTAGTTTGTTCTTCCAAAACTTCCGTTGTGTTCAAACACAACAGATTTTCTTCTTGCTCAATCTGCACCATACAACATATTCTCGCACAATTTGCCGCTTCAAAATCATCGGTTGAGCAGCTACTTGTTGATGAAGTTTCTTCGTTCATGTATATTCCTCTTCCCTTTGGCCTTTGGAATTTTCTGCTTTCATGTCTTTCCCTCATTTCTTCTTGATCCTTTGATTTCTCTTCGGGTGTAGGACATTGAGCTTGCATATGTCCCATACCGCCGCATCTATAACACTTTGTAGCCTCCCTCTTCTTCTCTTTTCATGATCTCTCTTTGAAGTCTTTGAAGTTCTTTTCATTTCTCACAAACTTTCGAAATCTGCGTATGAGTAGAGCAATGTCTTCATCGTCATTGTGAGATGATGAGGTGGATTCATCCGAGTTATGGGTGACTTTTAGTACAATTGCTCTTTTTCCTTTGTGGTGATCTTCATTTCTTTTCTTGATTAGCTCATGTGACATTAGTGAGCTAATAAGGTCTTCTAGCTTCAATGTGTTCAAGTCCTTTGCTTCTTCTATTGTAGTAATTTTCGAAGTCCATGATTCGGGTAGCACCCTTAGAATCTTCATGACCTGCTCCGATTCAGAAATTGCTTTTCCAAGACCTTTCAAAGCATTAGTAATTTTAGAGAATCTAGCAAACATTTCAGAAATATTTTTTGTATCTAGCATTCTAAAGCTTTCTAACTCTCCAATCAAAATATTTCTCCTTGTCCTTGGACTTGAGAAGTTCCTTCATATATAGATGTTAAAGTATCCCTTATTTCTTTTGCGGTTAAACAAGAGGATACTCTATCATATTCGGAAGCCGTAAGAGCACAAAATAAAGAATTAATAGCCTTAGCATTGCTCTTAACAGTTTTCACTTCCTCATCGGTCCACTTGGAAGCTCTTTCATCAATAGGCAAAATCAAACCATCTTGGATTGCAATCTAAGAGTCCATATCTGTAGCCATGATAAGTTGTTTCATACGAAGCTTCCAATAGCCGAAATTGTTCCCATCAAACAATGGTGGCCTAGTAAAAGATTGGCCTTCGGCAAATACGGGAACGAAAGTCGATTGGGATGCCATATCAAAAGATCTCTTTGGTATAACTCAAAAACCTGCTTTGATACCACTTGTTGGTCCCGAGTTAATGGTAATTATCCAAGAGGGGAGGGGTGAATTGGGTATTTAAAAATTTTCAACTTAAACAGAAACTTTAACCCGGATTAATCTAGTCCCCTTTATGAAGAAACAAAGTGGAAAGCAATATAGTGTAGAGAGCAGAAATAAAAATGAACACACAAGATTTTATACTGGTTCGGGCAACCTCCCTACACCACTCTTCCAAGCTCACACCCTGTGTGACTTGGGTTCCACTATGTATTCCGCTAATACAACTACAGTCACCACTCTCTTCTAGATTCTAGCTCTAGGGGGCATCAACAATACACAGCACAAGTACGTGACGATTTCCACTCTAATCACACCCTACTTTGCTTATACTTGATCTTAGTTACCCAAACTAAATCAAGTTCAATACAACAATAAGAATAAAAGAAAGTTTCTACACGTTACTGTTGTGTAGACGCAGATTTGGCGCAGAGAAGAATTTGTAGTGTAGTCATAGAGATTCAGCAAGCAGCTCTTGGCAGTTTAAAGCAAGGTTCTTCTTCTAAAAATTGGCTTGATCACTTGAAGCTCTTAAAGATGGGAGTTATGCTCGCTTAATGAATTCTCAGCTACCATCCTCATTTATATTGAATGCCTTTTATAATTGTGGAGGGAATCCGAATGTTTGGAGGTAGGTGGCTCGCATTTAATGCGCCAACGTTCTAAAATTTTCCGACCGTTGCGACCCAAGTCGCAGGTGGAGTCGACTTCGGGTACGACTTCACCCAAGTCGCAGATGGAGTCGACTTCGGGTGCGACTTCGCCTGTTCGCAACAACTTCAAGTTCCAGTCTGGGTCGACTTGGTCCCCGACTTGACCCAAGTCGCAGGTGGAGTCGACTTCGGGTGCGACTTCACCTCGGCAGTTTGCTTGACGAACTTGAAATCATTCGAATGCTTTGCTTGCTTGAGTTTCTTCATGTTTGGTTGTTTCTTCCTTGATTTATATCTCTTTGGACCACTGTGTTATCATTCTAGCTCGATGTCCTTTAGCTCCATGATTCGCAAACCTTGAGTCCTTGAGTCTTGAATCTTTGTATTCATGAACAAGTCCAATATATTTTGATTAGAATAGTTGAATTCATGCATCTTGCTTTCTTTGGACTTGGATTAGTCTTCATATGTTCCAAGTCGAACATCTAAGTCGACTTGATCTTCAACTTAACTCAAATTCTACCTTGAAATTGATCTAATCCCCGATTTGGCTTCTGAAGTTTCTACCCTGTCCAACTGAAGTCGATACTGGAGTCGACTTGGTCTGCGACTTTGCCCAAGTCGCATGCGGAGTGAACTTCGTCTCCGACTTCTGCAGCTCTGCTCCTCGATTTCAACTCTGGACAGAAATGACGCCTCTAAGTCGCGACTGAAGTCGACTTGGTCTGCGACTTCTCCTCAAGTCGCAAGCGGAGTCGACTTGGGATGCGACTTCGGCAGTTCTCGTTCTCGATTTCAACTCTGGAAGGAAATGACGTCTTGAAGTCGCTTCTTGAGTCGACTTGGGGATCGACTTGGCCTAAGTCGAAGCCTGAGTCGACTTGGAAATCGACTTGACTTGCCATGCTTCATATTCTTCAAATTTATAACCTTAAGTCATTTCCACAAACATGTTAGTAACCAAAACTTACTCAAATTGATTTGTCAATCATCAAAACATAGACTTGACTTATTTTCCACATATTTCCAACACTACCCTTTTCTCAAAAACTTTCTGAATCCCGAGTGAGTAGGGCGATCACTTCATCATCGTTTCAAGAAGTCGATGTGGACTCATCTGAGTTTTCTATAGCCCTCAAAGCAATGGCTCTTTTGCCTTTATGTTGATCCTCATTTCTTCTCTTTATCAGCTCATGTGATATGAGAGAACTGATAAGATCTTCTAGTCTTAGCGTATTAAGATCCTTTACCTCTTCGATGGTCATGATCATTGGAGTCCACGACTCAGGTAAAGCCCTTAAGATCTTTATAACCTATTCAGATTCAAAGATTGCTTTTCCAAGAACCTTTAATGCATTAGTAATCTTGGAAAATCTAGCAAATATTTCAAATATACTTTCAGTATCTAGCATTTTAAAACTTTCTAATTCTCCAATCAATATATTTCTTCTCGTCCCTTGGACCTGAGAAGTTCCCTTATATTGATGTTAGCGTATCCCATATTTCTTTGGCTGCTTGACATGAGGATACCATATCACATTCTACAGCTGTTGGAGCACAGAAGAGGGAGTTCATGGCTTTGGCATTGCTTTTCATGGTCCCAACTTCTTCTTCAAACCATGCGGAGGCTTGTTCACCTATTGGTAGAGTAACTCCGTCTTGGATAACAATTCAAGAGTCTATATCAGTAGCCATGATAAGTTGTTTCTTTCTCAACTTTCAGTAACCGAAGTTACTTCCATTAAATATTGGTGGCCTTGTAAAAATCTTTTTGTAATTAGAAGCTTAACCCCTTATAATTTAATCCCCTTAATGAAACGTGCTACAAGATAGAATGAGAGGGTGCAAATGAAATATATAATGCAAGCAATCAAACCACGTAAGAGACAACAATATATAGTGGTTTGGGCAACCTTTCCTACTCTACTCTTCCGAGCACTCACCCATTGTGTCTTGGGTTCTATTATTGTATATTTAATACAATCTAGAGCACCTGCTCTCTTCTAGATTTTAGCTCTAGGGGGCCTTATACAATCTCAGCATAAGTAGGTGACGAGTTCCACTATAATCACACGCTACTTTGCCTTCACTTGCTTTTAGTCTCTAATACTAAACCAAGTGAAAAACAAACGATCAAACAATAAACAAGAATTCTACCTTGTACAGATGTGTAGGCCGATTCAAGCGCAGAGAAGAACTTGTAGAAGCAATTGAAGTTGAAATAGTTCAGCTTTCAGCAGTTGTATGCAGTGTTCTTGTTGAAAAGCTTCTTGTAGATCACTTAAATGCTAAAGCAAGAGTAAGGTGAACTCAATCAATGCTCATCCAACACTTTTCCTCGCTCACTTGAAGTCCCTTAAATAAAGGGAAGTAAATTCGAACATTTGGTGGTTGGTGGCACGCATTTAATGCGCCAACGTTCGAATTTTTCTAACCGTTGTGAGCCAAGTCGCACTTGGAATCGACTAGGGATTGGACTTCGTCCAAGTCATAGAGTGGAGTCGACCGAAGTCGCAGGTTGGAGTCAACCTCGGATGCTACTTCGGCCTTCAGCTATCAACTCAAGTTCCATACTCAAGTCGACCTGGTCTGAGACTTGACCGAAGTCGTAGGTGGAGTAAACTTCTGATGCGACTTCACTGGCCATATGTCTTCTTGGAACTTTAAACGTTGTTTGTGATCTACTTGTGTGCTTGGCCTTTCTTTATTCTCTTTTTAAATGCTTGGATCTTCATTTTGGGATTTTAATCCATGACATTTATCATGATACTTAGGTTTGTATAGTATTCCTTGGTTCTTTGATAAAATCCTTTTCATTTGCCTTGACACAAAGTTATCATTGCATCTTATTTTTAGTTTCCACATCCTAATAATAGGTTTTGAAAGTATCTAAATGATTATCTTCACTTAATCACAGGCTTGAGTCGACTTGAGGGGCAATTTCACCTAAGTCACATGTTGTGGTCGACTTGATCTGCGACTTCACCTAAGTTATATAATGGAGTCAACTTGTTGTGTGACTTAACTTTATCATTTTCAAATCTTATGACCGAGGTTCACCCAAGTCCTAGTTGGAGTCGAATTGGGATTGTAACTTCACCTAAGTTGCAACCGGAGTCGACTTTGGTTTCGACTTCGTCTGTCTCGGAGTCCCAATTTCAGCGTTGTCGATTTTTAGGCCTTTGAAGTCAATACTGGAATTGACTTAGGTATCGACTTGACCTAGTCGACTTGGCATGCGACTTGGCCTACTATCTTTTTTACCTTTGATTATTTGAACCTTGGCATCACTTAGCAAACTCATTAGTACTTAAATGATTCTCAAATTGAGTTGTTAATCATCAAAATATGGATTGTGCTTAATTTTGCTCAAGTTCCAACAATCTCTCCCTTTTTGATGATTGACAAAACCAATTTGAGATGAACTTTTCATTTTTATCATTAAATAGGCATTTTATATTTGTTACGCAACATTTCATATAAACGAATTCAATACAGTTCAAGCACATGGTAAAACATTCAGTTCAATCATTCATATAACATTGAAACACAAAAAATTTCATTCAAAGCAAGAAATTTACAAACAAAAATGATTCAATTTTTTTTTTATTTTTACATACTACCCAACCCAAAATGACCTGGTTCTCTTTCTATTTCTCCCCCTTTTTGTGAAGACGTCAAAACGATATGTATGGGAAGCGAGACTTATGGAATTGAAAGGCTGAGATGGGATAGGAAATAGGATAAGATGCAGGGATAGGACGGGTGCAAGCTAATGAGAATGGGGATGATGGAGCCTGAACTGTGGGTTCAGCTCTGACCAACTCACAACAATATGGATCAAAATCCGGTAGGCTGGGAATAGGTCTGCCGTAGCGACTGCCCAAGGCAAGTTGGTATTTTATCGTTGTCATCTCTTGATCCAACTTATCCTGTCGGCCATGCATTTCCATCAAAGCAATGTTTATGTTTCCCAACTCCTGTGATATCCGGCTCTCCATCTATTGTAGATACTCTAAGATAACCTCGGATGTGGATAGTTGTTCTGAGGAGAGGGTGAAGTGATTGGTTACCCGCGATCCGTGAGGGGAACGTGAACCATGTGATGCAGGTAAATGGGAGCGGGAGGTGTTGGAGGTGGAGATGGAATGGGATCATGTATGGGGATGTCCTCCCCCTCGGGATGAGCTTCCAGTACTTCTGGTTGAGTGGGAATGTCTTGGAATTGGTTTTCCACTCACTCTTGTAGTCGTTCAACCCAAAATGCCTCCACATCAATTTTCATTCGGGTCAGGAGGGCATGATTGATGGCATTGGTTAGTTTGAGCACCTCATATGGCTCGCCATCCAAATTAACGTGATAATAAACCATAATTTTGGTAATCCACGTGCCATAAGGTAAAACTCCCCATGGATTCTCTTTCTTTAGCTCAAGGGCCTCCAAAAATAGTCTGGGAAGACTGACCTTGACTTTATTTGCTACTTTCCTTATGATTTTGGCCTCCCGTGGATTGAGTTGATTTTGGCCACGACTTTTGTGGTAAATGCAGTGGGCAATCAGCAGCCTTAGGTCCCTCAGTCTTGGGGATAGGTCCATGTAATGTAAGAACTTGATCCCTAGATGATATTTATTACTGTTGTTGAGCTGGTTGTACATCTGGGTGAGGGTCAGTCCTTTAGGAAGAGGGTCATTTGTTGGAAACAATGTTCAAAATAATCTAAATTGACCAAAGCCTGAGTTTTGATGATTAACAAGAACTTATTTGAGTATATAAAGAGTACTAACATGTTTGACAAACGTTTAAGGAAAGCAAAGAGGTCAAGTCGATCTCCAAGTCGACTTGGACTTCGACTTGGGTGAAGTCGATCCCAAAGTCGACTCAAATATCGACTTGAGAATGAATCCCAAAAGGCAACAGGTGAAGTCGCAAGTCAAGTCGACTCCACTTGCGACTTGGGAAGTCAAGTCGCAGACGAAGTCGACTCCAGCATCGACTTGGAGTATCCAGAGCTGAAAAGTGGAAACGAACATAACGAAGTCGCAAATGAAGTCGACTCCAGGTGCGACTTGGGTGAAGTCGCAGGCCAGGTCGACTCCATCCACGACTTGAGAAGTTCAAACTTTCAAAGATGCTGTTTTCAAGATATTCAAGAGGATTTATCACTCAAGTCCAAGGAATCAAGATGAAAAACAAATGAGTCAACTTCAAAGTTAAGAATCATGTTCTACATTCAAATCAAGTCTATCAAGCTCAAAGCAAATCTTCAAGCTAGCTTCCAAATGGAGTAAAATCCAAGTCATGAAGACCAAGTGAGTCCAAAGCAAAGCAAGGAACATACATATATTTTGCAAGAACTCAAAGCTTTCAAATGGTTTGCAAGATTCAAGACATTTCAAGAAGATCAAGGCGTTTCTGCAATAGACCAAGCCAAGTCGCAACCCAAGTCGACTTCAGGATCGACTTGAGTTAAAGTCTGAAAGCCAAAGTCGACCCAAGTCTCAGACTTGAGTTTCTGAAGAACCCAAGTCGCAGGCCAAGTCGACTCCATGTGCGACTTGGAAGCCAAGTCGCAGGCCAAGTTGACTTCATCTTAGACTTGGAGAATAACGGTCAAATTTTTGAACGTTGGAGTTCATTTATTGCACGCCAACCACTTCTACAACGTTCATATTTTCCTCAATCTATAAAAGGACATTCAAATGAACGTGAGAAGAGACAAGAGACACTACTCTAAAGATCAAAGAAAGAAAAGAAGTGCAAGAAAGACTTTCAAATACCTTTTCTCCATATTTGAGTGTTTCAAAGGAAGAAAGAGCTTCAAACTGCAAGTTGCTTCAACAATCATCATTCAAGCTATTTTTGATTTCTTCCTCGAGCTCAAAACTGCCTACACAAATCTGTAAAGTGTAGTTTTTATTCATTTCTTTATTTGGTTGTATAAATCTTGATTTAGCTTGAGTAGCTAAGATCAAGTATATGCAAAGTAGGGTGCGATTGGAGTGAGACTCATCACCTACTTGTGCAAGTGATTGTATATGCCCCCTAGAGCTTTGAATCTAGAAGAGAGCAAGTGGCTCTAGTTGTGTATGCCCCCTAGAGCTTTGAATCTAGAAGAGAGCGGTGACTCTAAGTGTATTCTTGGAATACATAGTGGAACCCAAGTCACAACGGAGTGTGAGCTTGGAAGAGTGGAGTAGGGAAGGTTTGCCCGAACCACTATAAATCTTGTGTTCTACTTATTTTTACTGCTTTATCTTATTTGCTCTCCATTCGCTTAAAAAGGGAATTAACTTTTTCAAGGGGTTAAGATTTTTAAGTTTACCAAAGAAATTTTAAAGAACCCAATTCACCCCTCCCCTCTTGGGTTTAGCCATCAACTCGGGACCAACAAGTGGTATCAGAGCAGGTCTTTGAGTTTACCAAAGAGATCTTATCAAAATGGCATCCCAATCTACTTCCGTTCCCGCTTTTGCTGAAGGCCAATCCTTTACAAGGCCACCGTTGTTTGACGGGAACAATTTTGGATATTGGAAGCTTCGTATGAAGCAACTCATCATGGCTACCGACATGGACTCTTGGATTGCTATCCAAGATGGAGTAACCTTGCCTACCGATGAAAGAGCTTCCAAATGGACCGATGAGGAAGTAAGAATTGTTAAGAGCAACGCCAAAGCTATGAACTCTTTATTTTGTGCTCTTAATGCTTCTGAATATGATAGAGTATCCTCTTGCTTGACCGCCAAAGAGATATGGGATACACTAACCTCTATCTACGAAGGAACTTCTCAAGTCCAAGGGACGAGAAGGAATATTTTGATTGGAGAACTAGAGAACTTTAGAATGCTAGAAACAGAAAATATTTCTGAAATGTTTGCTAGATTCTCTAAGATTACTAATGCTTTAAAAGGTCTTGGAAAAGCAATATCTGAATCTGAGAAGGTCATGAAGATTTTAAGAGCTCTACCCGAATCATGGACTCCAAAGATCACTGCAATTGAAGAAGCCAAAGACCTCAACACGCTGAAGCTTGAAGACTTAATTAGCTCACTTATGTCACATGAGCTAATTAAGAAAAGGAATGAAGATCAACACAGGGGCAAAAGAGCAATTGCCTTAAAAGCCGCACAAGACCCCGATGACACATCTTCTTCTCAAAATGACGATGATATTGCTCTACTCACAAAACGATTCAGAAAATTTGTGAGGAAAGGCAAAAATTTCAGAAGCTTCAAAGAAAGAACTCCCCGAGAGAAGAAGAAAGAATCAACCAAGTGCTACCAATGCGGCGGTTCGGGACATATGCAAGCCCAATGTCCAACTCCCGAAGAAAACAAGGCAAAAGAACAAAGAAAGGATCGAGGGGACAATAGAAGATTTCAGAAATATAAAGGAAGAGGCATGTACGTAAATGACGAGGAATCTACAACGAGTAGCTCCTCAACCGACGAAATCGAAGCAGAAGAATGTGCGAGAATTTGCTGTATGGCACAAATCGAGCAAGGAGAACAAACTACCTCAACAAAATGCACAAGCAATGAAGAGGTAAGTTCCAAACTCTCCCTTTCTAATTCAAGTTATTCTTCCTCTCATGAATGCCTCAAATGTACTGAATTAGATGAACTACAAACTGCATATGATTCATTATATGAAGAAATGAAGAAATTAGGAAGCAAGTTTACAATTAAGAAGAGACAATGTGATGCAACAATAATTGTAAATGGTAAACTTGCAGAAAGATTAGTCAAATTGAAAGATAAAACTGAATTGCTGAAAATGGAGAACAAATCATTAAATGAATCATTAGCTAAGTTCTCTAATCCAGGAGAAAGTGTTAAAATGTTTCTGAATATGACCTCCCAAACACATAAAAGAGGTCTTGGGTATCATACATTTGAGCAAGGAGAAAGTAGCAAATCAAATGTACAAATACTTGAGAAAAATCAAACTAAAAATGCATCTATGAACAAGCCACAAAAGAAAAATTTTAAGTGGACTAGACGACCAACATTTGAACCAGTGCATACTTGGAGGCCTACTCCAAGATTACCTATGGCTTGTAATTTCTGCAATAAAATGGGACATAAAACTTACAAATGCAATTTTAAGAAATTATATGACCATGGTGCAAAATTAGTTTGGGTTCCAAGAAACACAAGATTTGGGCTTTCAAAGTTAGAACAACAAAAATTGATTTATATTACTAACCCAAATGGACCCATAAAATGGGTACCAAGGAGATAAGAATTATTTGCTTATCTTTCAGACATGTTTAAAGGCAAAGGCAAACAATGAATGGTTCATGGATAGCGGTTGCTCAAGGCATATGACCGGTGAAAGAAGTTTGTTTCATAAACTTAAGCCGTGTAATGATGGAATGGTTGCCTTTGGCAATAATGAAAAAGGTAAAATTAAAGGTAAAGGAAATATACATAGTATTTCAAATGCATGCATGGAAGATGTTTTGTTTGTTGAAGGACTCAAACACAATTTAATGAGCATTAGCCAATTATGTGATAAAGGATACAAAGTTGTGTTTGAATCATCTATATGTAATGTATTTGATGGAGAACATATCATGTTTAGTGGTAAAAGACATGGAAATATTTATCTGGTTTCACTTGATGAATTAGATGGTCAATGTCTAATGGCCATTGATAACGATCCATGAGTTTGGCACAAGAGGCTTGGACATATAAACATGGGCAACATAAAAACCCTATGGAAAAAGAGTTTGGTAGAAGGATTACCAAGATTGAAATATGACAAAGACAAGATTTGCAAGGCATGTCAATTATCAAAACAACCCAAGATGCCTTTCTCTACCAAAAAGAAAATTTCCACCACTAAGCCACTTGAATTGCTACATATGGATCTATACGGGCCATCCGACATTCTAACCATTGGTGGAAAGAAATATGTATTTGTCATAGTTGATGATTTTTCAAGATTCACATGGATAATTCTCTTAGCTAGTAAAGATGAAGCCTTCTCTATGTTTGCAACTTTTGTGAATTTGGTGCAAAATGAAAAACAGAGTACTATTGTGACCATAAGAAGCGATCATGGTGGCGAATTCGAAAACAAACGATTCATGGAATTTTGTAATGGGAAAGGAATTCACCACACATTTTCTGCACCAAGAACTCCACAACAAAATGGAGTAGTTGAAAGGAAAAATAGAACTATACAAGAGATGACTAGAACTATGCTAAATGAGAGCAATCTATCCAAGAAATTTTGGGGTGAAGCTGTGAGTACAGCTTGTCATGTTTTGAACCGAGTTACCATTCGAGCAATCTTGAAAAAGACCCCATATGAACTATGGAAAGGAAGGAAACCAAATATCTCATATTTTCATGCTTTTGGATGTACATGCTATGTTTTAAACAATGGAAAAACCAATTTGGGCAAATTAGATACCAAAAGCGATGAGGCTATATTCCTTGGTTATTCTTCAAATAGCAAAGCATATAGAGTATTCAACAAACGAAATCAAGTTGTAGAAGAATCCATACATGTTGTATTCGATGAAATTAACCAAAGTCCGAGAAAGGAGGATGAACTAAGTGATGCAGATGAGACAAAAAGCAAAGAACAACCAAAGGAACTCGAGCTCAAGCCAGAAAATCCAGAGGAGGAAGAGGTAAGTGAAGGTAATGACTCTTACAAACCTCCAACTGATTTAAAGTTCAAAAATGCCCATCCAATTGAACAAGTTATTGGAAACATATATGAAGGAGTAAAAACTAGAAGATCAAAACAAAACGTTTATGGCCAATATGCGTTTGTATCGAAAATTGAACCAAATACCATTGAACAAGCTCTTAATGATGAACATTGGGTTATTTCAATGCAAGAAGAGCTAAATCAATTCGAAAGAAACAATGTATGACATTTAGTTCCTAGACCAAACAATCATATAGTCATTGGTACAAAATGGGTATTTAGGAACAAATTAGACGAAAGCGGTCTTGTAATTAGAAACAAGGCACGATTAGTAGCCAAAGGGTACTCCCAAGAAGAAGGAATTGATTTTGAAGAATCATATGCACCCGTGGCTAGATTAGAAGCCATACGTATCTTATTAGCATTCGCTTCACATATGAATTTCAAATTGTTCCAAATGGATGTGAAGAGTGCATTTTTGAATGGCTATTTGAATGAAGAAGTATATGTTGAACAACCCCCTGGTTTTGAAGATAAGGATCAATCAAAATATGTGTATAAATTGACCAAAGCACTATATGGATTAAAACAAGCTCCAAGAGCTTGGTATGAAAGGTTGAACAAATTTTTGATTGATCATGAATTTCAAAGAGGGAAAGTTGACACTACTTTGTTCATCAAATATAAAAATAGCAATATTTTAATTGTACAAATTTATGTAGATGACATAATCTTCGGTGCTACTGACGAAAATCTATGCCAAGAATTTTCTAAGATTATGCAGAATGAATTCGAAATGAGCATGATGGGAGAATTAAATTTCTTCCTTGGACTACAAATCAAGCCACAAAGTGAAGGAATATTTCTGAACCAGTCCAAGTATGTCAAAGAGATGCTCAAGAAATTTGGAATGCAGAATAGCAAAGGAGCAAACACTCCAATGAGCTCAACAATCAAAATCGACACGGATGAAAACGGTAAAAGTATCGATCAAAAGCTTTATAGGAGCATGATAGGATCTTTGCTTTATTTAACTGCTTCTAGACCCGATATCTTATTTAGTGTTTGTATGTGCTCTAGATTTCAAGCATGTCCCAAAGAATCACATCTACTTACTGTAAAAAGAATTTTTAAATATTTGATAAAAACTACAAACCTTGGACTATGGTATCCAAAGGGGTCAACTTTTGATCTAATCGGCTATTCGGATGCAGATTTTTCCGGATACAAAGTAGATAGAAAGAGTACTAGTGGAACTTGTCAATTTCTTGGACATATGTTGGTTTCATGGTATTCAAGAAAACAAACAAGTGTTGCTCTATCTACTGCGGAAGCCGAATACATAGCCGCCGGTAGTTGTTGTGCCCAACTACTTTGGATGAAACAACAATTAAAGGATTATGGTATTGAATATGTTGATATTCCAATTAGATGTGATAATACAAGTGCAATATGTTTAACTAAAAATCCTGTACTGCACTCAAGAACTAAACATATTGATGTAAGACACCACTTTATTAGAGAACATGTTGAAAATCATGATGTGTGCTTAGAATATGTGAAAACAGAAGACCAAATTGCTGATATCTTTACCAAACCTCTAGCTAAAGATTCATTTTATAAGATTAGGAACGATATGGGGATGATAGAGCTTAACTAGGAAAAATACATAAGAAAATTAAAATTGAAAATGTCAAGTCGATGAGTCAAGTCGACTCCAGGGACGCCAGGTCGACTCCGCTCCAGAAGCGAAGTCGACTCCACCAGGGTCGAAGTTGACTCCGCACTATGTGCGAAGTCGACTCCAGGGAACCGAAGTCGACTTCGCCTAGGGCAAGTCGACTCCGCGCGCGCGACCGTCCGACTTCCGAGCCTTTTTTCTTTTTCTTCTCTCCTCTTTTCTTTCTTCCTCATTTTTCTGGCCTCCCTGTTTTTCTTTCCTCCGGCGATTCCCCTTTTTCTCTCCGGGAATCCTCTCCCTCTCCGGCGACTCCTACTCTCTCACTGCCTCTCTCCTTGATATCTTCTCCCAACTCTCTCAATCCGTTTCCTCCATCTCAGTTCTATCTCACTCCCTCAACTACTCTCTCATTTCTCCTCCCATTCTCAAAAATCTCTCAAGTTCTTTCTAGTCTTCATTTTCCTATTTCAAACTCCAAAACTCCTATCTCAATGGCCCCGAAGAAAGCCGTCTCCAAACCATCAAAAAAGCCTGTGCCTAGACCTCCCACATCTCACACTGAGGAAGAAGTCCCTAGGAGAGCTAGGACACCTGCAAAATGAGTTCGAGAAGAACCCTCAACTTCTACGGGTAGAAGGGTTCGGTTCCAAGCTTCTACTCACACATCGGAACAAGCTACAAGGACGGAAAGCCAACCTCATGCCCAAGCTTCCCAGAGCACACAATCCGGGACAAGCAAAAGAGGCACTGCGGCTGGGAAAGCCCAAGTATTGAAGATGCCCACTACCTACTTCAAAACCGAGCTCCAACATAGCCGTTTCTACAAAAAATTCTACGAACGGAAGGTATTCATACCCAAGATTATAGATTTCAATTTCTTGAAAGAATATGGATCCGACATAGAAGATCTATTGGATTTTCAAGGATGGACCAATTTGCTAAAGGAAGACGAAAGGGTCTATCCAGATCTTACTCGAATGTTTTATTATCTTTGGGATGAAGAATATTTTGGAACCTTCATAAAAGGAGTCGAAATGGATCTTGGAATCGGGATAGTTGCAGGACCGACTGAAGTAATGAGTCATTTAGGACACATACTTGGAGTCCCATACGAGGATGAGCCTATCCCAGAAGACCTCACCTTGGATCAAATGTATAATCAGCTCACTCGGAGCAACAAGTACCATCCGGGAATCAAATTCCTTCGGTACATGGATTTGTCACCCAGACTTCGGGTACTAAGGCTTCTCATTGCCCACTGCATCTACCCAAAGGGCGGTGGAAGAAATCAATTGAATCCACAGGAAGCTGGGATATTATGGAAAGTGGCCAACAGGGTCAAAGTGAGCATACCCAAATTATTTCTAGAAGCCTTGGCAAGTAGAAAGGACAACCCACGAGGAGTCCTTCCCTATGGCACATGGATCACAAAGATTTTGGAATTCTTCAAAGTGGATATTGAAGGCGAGCCTTTCGAAGTGCTCAAATCCACAAATGCCATAAATAAAGCACTAATCCAGAGAATGAAGATCAATCTGCTTGAACTAAGGCATGAAGCTACAGAAGAAGAGCAAGCAGACAATGCACAAGCTGAGGGGGAGCAACCTCCCGCGGCACCACCTGCTCAAGAGGAGCCAACATCTCCCATATCGCACGGATCCTATTCTCCACAAGGGTCCGCTGCAAGAGAACGGGTGCCTCCAACCTCTTCTGAGGAGGTCACCCTAAAGGATTTGAAAGATGAAATCATAGCCATGAGGGCTGAAATGGGACAACAAGAAAACCGGATGACAAGTCTTGTCACCGGTGTCCTTAATGCACTTGAAGATATGCATTCCCGACAAGATAGAATCGAGCGGGAAATGCGACATATCCTCTATCATCTTGCCTCAGGCCATCATAAAAAGAGACCCATGCCTGAACTCGATCCCTACGAGTCGGGTTCAGTTCATAGAGAGGCAACTCCCGATCACGCTTCTCTTGTTTACTCCTCGGCCCATCATTGTCCCATCAAACCTATTCTCTATCCCATCTCTCAATTTCAATTTACCAAGTCTTTAGTAGTTTTTGAATGATTGACAAAAAGGGGGAGGAAGACAGGTTAGATTTGAGTGTTTTTATTTTTGGGTTGGGTAGTTTGTATCTAGGATAGTTTCATTTATGCTTCATTGTATTCTGTAATGAAACTTCATATATATATGAAATGATGTTTGATATGATAATTGGTTTATATATGATTGATACAGAGTTGAATGAATGATATATTTGATCAATGATTACAATACAAAGTATTCTTAATGATTAATACTCAATATATGGCTTATTAGATATTCAAGCATACTCTATGCCAAAATGATTAAATGTTCTCAAAACTCTAAATTATATGTTCAACGATACCTATATGCTCTGTTTTCTCAAATGAATATGTTTGAAATTTTTGAAAGGTATCAACTCAAATGAAGTTTTGTCAATCATCAAAAAGGGGGAGATTGTTGGAAACAATGTTCAAAATAATCTAAATTGACCAAAGCCTGAGTTTTGATGATTAACAAGAACTTATTTGAGTATATAAAGAGTACTAACATGTTTGACAAATGTTTAAGGAAAGCAAAGAGGTCAAGTCGATCTCCAAGTCGACTTGGACTTCGACTTGGGTGAAGTCGATCCCAAAGTCGACTCAAATATCGACTTGAGAATGAATCCCAAAAGGCAACAGGTGAAGTCGCAAGTCAAGTCGACTCCACTTGCGACTTGGGAAGTCAAGTCGCAGACGAAGTCGACTCCAGCATCGACTTGGAGTATCCAGAGCTGAAAAGTGGAAACGAACATAACGAAGTCGCAAACGAAGTCGACTCCAGGTGCGACTTGGGTGAAGTCGCAGGCCAGGTCGACTCCATCCACGACTTGAGAAGTTCAAACTTTCAAAGATGCTGTTTTCAAGATATTCAAGAGGATTTATCACTCAAGTCCAAGGAATCAAGATGAAAAACAAATGAGTCAACTTCAAAGTTAAGAATCATGTTCTACATTCAAATCAAGTCTATCAAGCTCAAAGCAAATCTTCAAGCTAGCTTCCAAATGGAGTAAAATCCAAGTCATGAAGACCAAGTGAGTCCAAAGCAAAGCAAGGAACATACATATATTTTGCAAGAACTCAAAGCTTTCAAATGGTTTGCAAGATTCAAGACATTTCAAGAAGATCAAGGCGTTTCTGCAATAGACCAAGCCAAGTCGCAACCCAAGTCGACTTCAGGATCGACTTGAGTTAAAGTCTGAAAGCCAAAGTCGACCCAAGTCTCAGACTTGAGTTTCTGAAGAACCCAAGTCGCAGGCCAAGTCGACTCCATGTGCGACTTGGAAGCCAAGTCGCAGGCCAAGTCGACTTCATCTTAGACTTGGAGAATAACGGTCAAATTTTTGAACGTTGGAGTTCATTTATTGCACGCCAACCACTTCTACAACGTTCATATTTTCCTCAATCTATAAAAGGACATTCAAATGAACGTGAGAAGAGACAAGAGACACTACTCTAAAGATCAAAGAAAGAAAAGAAGTGCAAGAAAGACTTTCAAATACCTTTTCTCCATATTTGAGTGTTTCAAAGGAAGAAAGAGCTTCAAACTGCAAGTTGCTTCAACAATCATCATTCAAGCTATTTTTGATTTCTTCCTCGAGCTCAAAACTGCCTACACAAATCTGTAAAGTGTAGTTTTTATTTATTTCTTTATTTGGTTGTATAAATCTTGATTTAGCTTGAGTAGCTAAGATCAAGTATATGCAAAGTAGGGTGCGATTGGAGTGAGACTCATCACCTACTTGTGCAAGTGATTGTATATGCCCCCTAGAGCTTTGAATCTAGAAGAGAGCAAGTGGCTCTAGTTGTGTATGCCCCCTAGAGCTTTGAATCTAGAAGAGAGCGGTGACTCTAAGTGTATTCTTGGAATACATAGTGGAACCCAAGTCACAACGGAGTGTGAGCTTGGAAGAGTGGAGTAGGGAAGGTTTGCCCGAACCACTATAAATCTTGTGTTCTACTTATTTTTACTGCTTTATCTTATTTGCTCTCCATTCGCTTAAAAAGGGAATTAACTTTTTCAAGGGGTTAAGATTTTTAAGTTTACCAAAGAAATTTTAAAGAACCCAATTCACCCCTCCCCTCTTGGGTTTAGCCATCAACTCGGGACCAACAAGTGGTATCAGAGCAGGTCTTTGAGTTTACCAAAGAGATCTTATCAAAATGGCATCCCAATCTACTTCCGTTCCCGCTTTTGCTGAAGGCCAATCCTTTACAAGGCCACCGTTGTTTGACGGGAACAATTTTGGATATTGGAAGCTTCGTATGAAGCAACTCATCATGGCTACCGACATGGACTCTTGGATTGCTATCCAAGATGGAGTAACCTTGCCTACCGATGAAAGAGCTTCCAAATGGACCGATGAGGAAGTAAGAATTGTTAAGAGCAACGCCAAAGCTATGAACTCTTTATTTTGTGCTCTTAATGCTTCTGAATATGATAGAGTATCCTCTTGCTTGACCGCCAAAGAGATATGGGATACACTAACCTCTATCTACGAAGGAACTTCTCAAGTCCAAGGGACGAGAAGGAATATTTTGATTGGAGAACTAGAGAACTTTAGAATGCTAGAAACAGAAAATATTTCTGAAATGTTTGCTAGATTCTCTAAGATTACTAATGCTTTAAAAGGTCTTGGAAAAGCAATATCTGAATCTGAGAAGGTCATGAAGATTTTAAGAGCTCTACCCGAATCATGGACTCCAAAGATCACTGCAATTGAAGAAGCCAAAGACCTCAACACGCTGAAGCTTGAAGACTTAATTAGCTCACTTATGTCACATGAGCTAATTAAGAAAAGGAATGAAGATCAACACAGGGGCAAAAGAGCAATTGCCTTAAAAGCCGCACAAGACCCCGATGACACATCTTCTTCTCAAAATGACGATGATATTGCTCTACTCACAAAACGATTCAGAAAATTTGTGAGGAAAGGCAAAAATTTCAGAAGCTTCAAAGAAAGAACTCCCCGAGAGAAGAAGAAAGAATCAACCAAGTGCTACCAATGCGGCGGTTCGGGACATATGCAAGCCCAATGTCCAACTCCCGAAGAAAACAAGGCAAAAGAACAAAGAAAGGATCGAGGGGACAATAGAAGATTTCAGAAATATAAAGGAAGAGGCATGTACGTAAATGACGAGGAATCTACAACGAGTAGCTCCTCAACCGACGAAATCGAAGCAGAAGAATGTGCGAGAATTTGCTGTATGGCACAAATCGAGCAAGGAGAACAAACTACCTCAACAAAATGCACAAGCAATGAAGAGGTAAGTTCCAAACTCTCCCTTTCTAATTCAAGTTATTCTTCCTCTCATGAATGCCTCAAATGTACTGAATTAGATGAACTACAAACTGCATATGATTCATTATATGAAGAAATGAAGAAATTAGGAAGCAAGTTTACAATTAAGAAGAGACAATGTGATGCAACAATAATTGTAAATGGTAAACTTGCAGAAAGATTAGTCAAATTGAAAGATAAAACTGAATTGCTGAAAATGGAGAACAAATCATTAAATGAATCATTAGCTAAGTTCTCTAATCCAGGAGAAAGTGTTAAAATGTTTCTGAATATGACCTCCCAAACACATAAAAGAGGTCTTGGGTATCATACATTTGAGCAAGGAGAAAGTAGCAAATCAAATGTACAAATACTTGAGAAAAATCAAACTAAAAATGCATCTATGAACAAGCCACAAAAGAAAAATTTTAAGTGGACTAGACGACCAACATTTGAACCAGTGCATACTTGGAGGCCTACTCCAAGATTACCTATGGCTTGTAATTTCTGCAATAAAATGGGACATAAAACTTACAAATGCAATTTTAAGAAATTATATGACCATGGTGCAAAATTAGTTTGGGTTCCAAGAAACACAAGATTTGGGCTTTCAAAGTTAGAACAACAAAAATTGATTTATATTACTAACCCAAATGGACCCATAAAATGGGTACCAAGGAGATAAGAATTATTTGCTTATCTTTCAGACATGTTTAAAGGCAAAGGCAAACAATGAATGGTTCATGGATAGCGGTTGCTCAAGGCATATGACCGGTGAAAGAAGTTTGTTTCATAAACTTAAGCCGTGTAATGATGGAATGGTTGCCTTTGGCAATAATGAAAAAGGTAAAATTAAAGGTAAAGGAAATATACATAGTATTTCAAATGCATGCATGGAAGATGTTTTGTTTGTTGAAGGACTCAAACACAATTTAATGAGCATTAGCCAATTATGTGATAAAGGATACAAAGTTGTGTTTGAATCATCTATATGTAATGTATTTGATGGAGAACATATCATGTTTAGTGGTAAAAGACATGGAAATATTTATCTGGTTTCACTTGATGAATTAGATGGTCAATGTCTAATGGCCATTGATAACGATCCATGAGTTTGGCACAAGAGGCTTGGACATATAAACATGGGCAACATAAAAACCCTATGGAAAAAGAGTTTGGTAGAAGGATTACCAAGATTGAAATATGACAAAGACAAGATTTGCAAGGCATGTCAATTATCAAAACAACCCAAGATGCCTTTCTCTACCAAAAAGAAAATTTCCACCACTAAGCCACTTGAATTGCTACATATGGATCTATACGGGCCATCCGACATTCTAACCATTGGTGGAAAGAAATATGTATTTGTCATAGTTGATGATTTTTCAAGATTCACATGGATAATTCTCTTAGCTAGTAAAGATGAAGCCTTCTCTATGTTTGCAACTTTTGTGAATTTGGTGCAAAATGAAAAACAGAGTACTATTGTGACCATAAGAAGCGATCATGGTGGCGAATTCGAAAACAAACGATTCATGGAATTTTGTAATGGGAAAGGAATTCACCACACATTTTCTGCACCAAGAACTCCACAACAAAATGGAGTAGTTGAAAGGAAAAATAGAACTATACAAGAGATGACTAGAACTATGCTAAATGAGAGCAATCTATCCAAGAAATTTTGGGGTGAAGCTGTGAGTACAGCTTGTCATGTTTTGAACCGAGTTACCATTCGAGCAATCTTGAAAAAGACCCCATATGAACTATGGAAAGGAAGGAAACCAAATATCTCATATTTTCATGCTTTTGGATGTACATGCTATGTTTTAAACAATGGAAAAACCAATTTGGGCAAATTAGATACCAAAAGCGATGAGGCTATATTCCTTGGTTATTCTTCAAATAGCAAAGCATATAGAGTATTCAACAAACGAAATCAAGTTGTAGAAGAATCCATACATGTTGTATTCGATGAAATTAACCAAAGTCCGAGAAAGGAGGATGAACTAAGTGATGCAGATGAGACAAAAAGCAAAGAACAACCAAAGGAACTCGAGCTCAAGCCAGAAAATCCAGAGGAGGAAGAGGTAAGTGAAGGTAATGACTCTTACAAACCTCCAACTGATTTAAAGTTCAAAAATGCCCATCCAATTGAACAAGTTATTGGAAACATATATGAAGGAGTAAAAACTAGAAGATCAAAACAAAACGTTTATGGCCAATATGCGTTTGTATCGAAAATTGAACCAAATACCATTGAACAAGCTCTTAATGATGAACATTGGGTTATTTCAATGCAAGAAGAGCTAAATCAATTCGAAAGAAACAATGTATGACATTTAGTTCCTAGACCAAACAATCATATAGTCATTGGTACAAAATGGGTATTTAGGAACAAATTAGACGAAAGCGGTCTTGTAATTAGAAACAAGGCACGATTAGTAGCCAAAGGGTACTCCCAAGAAGAAGGAATTGATTTTGAAGAATCATATGCACCCGTGGCTAGATTAGAAGCCATACGTATCTTATTAGCATTCGCTTCACATATGAATTTCAAATTGTTCCAAATGGATGTGAAGAGTGCATTTTTGAATGGCTATTTGAATGAAGAAGTATATGTTGAACAACCCCCTGGTTTTGAAGATAAGGATCAATCAAAATATGTGTATAAATTGACCAAAGCACTATATGGATTAAAACAAGCTCCAAGAGCTTGGTATGAAAGGTTGAACAAATTTTTGATTGATCATGAATTTCAAAGAGGGAAAGTTGACACTACTTTGTTCATCAAATATAAAAATAGCAATATTTTAATTGTACAAATTTATGTAGATGACATAATCTTCGGTGCTACTGACGAAAATCTATGCCAAGAATTTTCTAAGATTATGCAGAATGAATTCGAAATGAGCATGATGGGAGAATTAAATTTCTTCCTTGGACTACAAATCAAGCCACAAAGTGAAGGAATATTTCTGAACCAGTCCAAGTATGTCAAAGAGATGCTCAAGAAATTTGGAATGCAGAATAGCAAAGGAGCAAACACTCCAATGAGCTCAACAATCAAAATCGACACGGATGAAAACGGTAAAAGTATCGATCAAAAGCTTTATAGGAGCATGATAGGATCTTTGCTTTATTTAACTGCTTCTAGACCCGATATCTTATTTAGTGTTTGTATGTGCTCTAGATTTCAAGCATGTCCCAAAGAATCACATCTACTTACTGTAAAAAGAATTTTTAAATATTTGATAAAAACTACAAACCTTGGACTATGGTATCCAAAGGGGTCAACTTTTGATCTAATCGGCTATTCGGATGCAGATTTTTCCGGATACAAAGTAGATAGAAAGAGTACTAGTGGAACTTGTCAATTTCTTGGACATATGTTGGTTTCATGGTATTCAAGAAAACAAACAAGTGTTGCTCTATCTACTGCGGAAGCCGAATACATAGCCGCCGGTAGTTGTTGTGCCCAACTACTTTGGATGAAACAACAATTAAAGGATTATGGTATTGAATATGTTGATATTCCAATTAGATGTGATAATACAAGTGCAATATGTTTAACTAAAAATCCTGTACTGCACTCAAGAACTAAACATATTGATGTAAGACACCACTTTATTAGAGAACATGTTGAAAATCATGATGTGTGCTTAGAATATGTGAAAACAGAAGACCAAATTGCTGATATCTTTACCAAACCTCTAGCTAAAGATTCATTTTATAAGATTAGGAACGATATGGGGATGATAGAGCTTAACTAGGAAAAATACATAAGAAAATTAAAATTGAAAATGTCAAGTCGATGAGTCAAGTCGACTCCAGGGACGCCAGGTCGACTCCGCTCCAGAAGCGAAGTCGACTCCACCAGGGTCGAAGTCGACTCCGCACTATGTGCGAAGTCGACTCCAGGGAACCGAAGTCGACTTCGCCTAGGGCAAGTCGACTCCGCGCGCGCGACCGTCCGACTTCCGAGCCTTTTTTCTTTTTCTTCTCTCCTCTTTTCTTTCTTCCTCATTTTTCCGGCCTCCCTGTTTTTCTTTCCTCCGGCGATTCCCCTTTTTCTCTCCGGGAATCCTCTCCCTCTCCGGCGACTCCTACTCTCTCACTGCCTCTCTCCTTGATATCTTCTCCCAACTCTCTCAATCCGTTTCCTCCATCTCAGTTCTATCTCACTCCCTCAACTACTCTCTCATTTCTCCTCCCATTCTCAAAAATCTCTCAAGTTCTTTCTAGTCTTCATTTTCCTATTTCAAACTCCAAAACTCCTATCTCAATGGCCCCGAAGAAAGCCGTCTCCAAACCATCAAAAAAGCCTGTGCCTAGACCTCCCACATCTCACACTGAGGAAGAAGTCCCTAGGAGAGCTAGGACACCTGCAAAATGAGTTCGAGAAGAACCCTCAACTTCTACGGGTAGAAGGGTTCGGTTCCAAGCTTCTACTCACACATCGGAACAAGCTACAAGGACGGAAAGCCAACCTCATGCCCAAGCTTCCCAGAGCACACAATCCGGGACAAGCAAAAGAGGCACTGCGGCTGGGAAAGCCCAAGTATTGAAGATGCCCACTACCTACTTCAAAACCGAGCTCCAACATAGCCGTTTCTACAAAAAATTCTACGAACGGAAGGTATTCATACCCAAGATTATAGATTTCAATTTCTTGAAAGAATATGGATCCGACATAGAAGATCTATTGGATTTTCAAGGATGGACCAATTTGCTAAAGGAAGACGAAAGGGTCTATCCAGATCTTACTCGAATGTTTTATTATCTTTGGGATGAAGAATATTTTGGAACCTTCGTAAAAGGAGTCGAAATGGATCTTGGAATCGGGATAGTTGCAGGACCGACTGAAGTAATGAGTCATTTAGGACACATACTTGGAGTCCCATACGAGGATGAGCCTATCCCAGAAGACCTCACCTTGGATCAAATGTATAATCAGCTCACTCGGAGCAACAAGTACCATCCGGGAATCAAATTCCTTCGGTACATGGATTTGTCACCCAGACTTCGGGTACTAAGGCTTCTCATTGCCCACTGCATCTACCCAAAGGGCGGTGGAAGAAATCAATTGAATCCACAGGAAGCTGGGATATTATGGAAAGTGGCCAACAGGGTCAAAGTGAGCATACCCAAATTATTTCTAGAAGCCTTGGCAAGTAGAAAGGACAACCCACGAGGAGTCCTTCCCTATGGCACATGGATCACAAAGATTTTGGAATTCTTCAAAGTGGATATTGAAGGCGAGCCTTTCGAAGTGCTCAAATCCACAAATGCCATAAATAAAGCACTAATCCAGAGAATGAAGATCAATCTGCTTGAACTAAGGCATGAAGCTACAGAAGAAGAGCAAGCAGACAATGCACAAGCTGAGGGGGAGCAACCTCCCGCGGCACCACCTGCTCAAGAGGAGCCAACATCTCCCATATCGCACGGATCCTATTCTCCACAAGGGTCCGCTGCAAGAGAACGGGTGCCTCCAACCTCTTCTGAGGAGGTCACCCTAAAGGATTTGAAAGATGAAATCATAGCCATGAGGGCTGAAATGGGACAACAAGAAAACCGGATGACAAGTCTTGTCACCGGTGTCCTTAATGCACTTGAAGATATGCATTCCCGACAAGATAGAATCGAGCGGGAAATGCGACATATCCTCTATCATCTTGCCTCAGGCCATCATAAAAAGAGACCCATGCCTGAACTCGATCCCTACGAGTCGGGTTCAGTTCATAGAGAGGCAACTCCCGATCACGCTTCTCTTGTTTACTCCTCGGCCCATCATTGTCCCATCAAACCTATTCTCTATCCCATCTCTCAATTTCAATTTACCAAGTCTTTAGTAGTTTTTGAATGATTGACAAAAAGGGGGAGGAAGACAGGTTAGATTTGAGTGTTTTTATTTTTGGGTTGGGTAGTTTGTATCTAGGATAGTTTCATTTATGCTTCATTGTATTCTGTAATGAAACTTCATATATATATGAAATGATGTTTGATATGATAATTGGTTTATATATGATTGATACAGAGTTGAATGAATGATATATTTGATCAATGATTACAATACAAAGTATTCTTAATGATTAATACTCAATATATGGCTTATTAGATATTCAAGCATACTCTATGCCAAAATGATTAAATGTTCTCAAAACTCTAAATTATATGTTCAACGATACCTATATGCTCTGTTTTCTCAAATGAATATGTTTGAAATTTTTGAAAGGTATCAACTCAAATGAAGTTTTGTCAATCATCAAAAAGGGGGAGATTGTTGGAAACAATGTTCAAAATAATCTAAATTGACCAAAGCCTGAGTTTTGATGATTAACAAGAACTTATTTGAGTATATAAAGAGTACTAACATGTTTGACAAATGTTTAAGGAAAGCAAAGAGGTCAAGTCGATCTCCAAGTCGACTTGGACTTCGACTTGGGTGAAGTCGATCCCAAAGTCGACTCAAATATCGACTTGAGAATGAATCCCAAAAGGCAACAGGTGAAGTCGCAAGTCAAGTCGACTCCACTTGCGACTTGGGAAGTCAAGTCGCAGACGAAGTCGACTCCAGCATCGACTTGGAGTATCCAGAGCTGAAAAGTGGAAACGAACATAACGAAGTCGCAAACGAAGTCGACTCCAGGTGCGACTTGGGTGAAGTCGCAGGCCAGGTCGACTCCATCCACGACTTGAGAAGTTCAAACTTTCAAAGATGCTGTTTTCAAGATATTCAAGAGGATTTATCACTCAAGTCCAAGGAATCAAGATGAAAAACAAATGAGTCAACTTCAAAGTTAAGAATCATGTTCTACATTCAAATCAAGTCTATCAAGCTCAAAGCAAATCTTCAAGCTAGCTTCCAAATGGAGTAAAATCCAAGTCATGAAGACCAAGTGAGTCCAAAGCAAAGCAAGGAACATACATATATTTTGCAAGAACTCAAAGCTTTCAAATGGTTTGCAAGATTCAAGACATTTCAAGAAGATCAAGGCGTTTCTGCAATAGACCAAGCCAAGTCGCAACCCAAGTCGACTTCAGGATCGACTTGAGTTAAAGTCTGAAAGCCAAAGTCGACCCAAGTCTCAGACTTGAGTTTCTGAAGAACCCAAGTCGCAGGCCAAGTCGACTCCATGTGCGACTTGGAAGCCAAGTCGCAGGCCAAGTCGACTTCATCTTAGACTTGGAGAATAACGGTCAAATTTTTGAACGTTGGAGTTCATTTATTGCACGCCAACCACTTCTACAACGTTCATATTTTCCTCAATCTATAAAAGGACATTCAAATGAACGTGAGAAGAGACAAGAGACACTACTCTAAAGATCAAAGAAAGAAAAGAAGTGCAAGAAAGACTTTCAAATACCTTTTCTCCATATTTGAGTGTTTCAAAGGAAGAAAGAGCTTCAAACTGCAAGTTGCTTCAACAATCATCATTCAAGCTATTTTTGATTTCTTCCTCGAGCTCAAAACTGCCTACACAAATCTGTAAAGTGTAGTTTTTATTTATTTCTTTATTTGGTTGTATAAATCTTGATTTAGCTTGAGTAGCTAAGATCAAGTATATGCAAAGTAGGGTGCGATTGGAGTGAGACTCATCACCTACTTGTGCAAGTGATTGTATATGCCCCCTAGAGCTTTGAATCTAGAAGAGAGCAAGTGGCTCTAGTTGTGTATGCCCCCTAGAGCTTTGAATCTAGAAGAGAGCGGTGACTCTAAGTGTATTCTTGGAATACATAGTGGAACCCAAGTCACAACGGAGTGTGAGCTTGGAAGAGTGGAGTAGGGAAGGTTTGCCCGAACCACTATAAATCTTGTGTTCTACTTATTTTTACTGCTTTATCTTATTTGCTCTCCATTCGCTTAAAAAGGGGATTAACTTTTTCAAGGGGTTAAGATTTTTAAGTTTACCAAAGAAATTTTAAAGAACCCAATTCACCCCTCCCCTCTTGGGTTTAGCCATCAACTCGGGACCAACATCATTATCTCTAGGCACACCTAGAATGTTGGCGACTCGACCAATAGAATTAGCTTTGCTGATTCCATCTCCGAGTCCTAAATTTTTCTTGACCTCTTTGACATAGGTATTGAGATATTCCTGATCCCAGAAGTAATAAAATAACCTTGTCAGATCGGGATATATCTTATCATCCACCTTTAACAACTTAGTCCATCATCAGAAATCTAACAACTCCACAATTCCAAACTTGTATTTTTGTAGAAATTTGAGATCGATGATCTTGGGCACGAAAGTCTTCCTCTAGTAGAAGTGCCTATAGAACCTACTGTGCTAGTGTTCGATTTTGAAATAATCCATGGGAATTTTGAGAACTTGTCCCCGTTGAGTGGGGGCACCTTTGCTCTTTCTATCCAACTCAAAGCTATCACTAGATTCGACATTTTCCTCTTCTGTAGGTGCAGAGGTGAATGGATTACCTTCGTGAAACCTAACCCGTCTGCCTATAGAGCTGTAGCCTCTTCCTGGGCTCTCTTGGATGGGGTCCTTTGCCTACAAGGCACATCCTCCCCTGTCCGTGATCTGGATGGTCTTGAAATGGGTAGTTTGCTAGGTTTGGAAACAGTCTTGGGTGCCATTGATTTAAGGTAACTAGATCTTGAAGATGTAAATGGGTATGGAAATTTAGAAAGAGTCTGAGATGGAAGATGAGAGAAGAAAAGAAATGGGAGAGATGAGAATGAATGGGATGAGAATGAGATGCAAATGGGCGCCCCCGCCTCTTTTAGGCGCAGGCAGCCAAAACGACCCCTCAAAGTAGACTTCGAACCCTAATCGAGTCGACTTCGCTCATCTGAAGTCAACTTGGGACGAGTGGAGTCGACTTGGCTCCTCCGACACAAGTTTAATACACTTTATATTTTCGACTCCCCCTTTTTAATTGCAAGATTTCATAAGTCTAAATTATGAATCAATATCAATGATGCTCATATCATTCCTAATTTTGTGAAATGATGCTTTTGCTAATGGTTTGGTAAAAATATATGCAATTCGGTCCTTAGTTTTAACATATTCCAAGCAAATATCATGATTTTCAACATGTTCTCTAATGAAATGATGTCTCACATCTATATGTTTAGTTCTAGAATGCAGTATAGGAGTTTTGGTTAAACATATTGCACTTGTGTTATCACATCTAATTGGTATATCTTTGTATTCGATTCCATAATTTTTAAGTTGTTGTTTCATCCACAGTAGTTGAGCAAAACAGCTCCTGACGACAATATATTCGGCTTCCGCAATAGATAAAGCAACACTAGTTTTTTGACGAGCTACATATATGTCTAATTAAAATGCTCATTTTAACACAAATATACATGCTGATCAAGTTATAAGAGTGAGTAGAGTATCGTTCTCATGAGGATTGTGTTAAAAAAATCAATACCTTAATTCTCAATTGTCTAAGTGAATTAGTAAAGGGAACGAGATTTATTTTCAAAGAATTGAATTAAACTAAACTAAGCAAAGCAGTAAATGACCAAAGTGGAGTGGATATTACTAAGATTGCCTTGAGATGACTAAGATAGGTGGGAATAAGAATTTATTGAATCATAGCTATGTCATCTGGTCCCATTTAAGTTAGTCATGAAGAGATTACTAATCTAGGTTTATTCATATTCATATGTCTTCCAACACATACAAACTTAACTAAGTTTTAGTTATGTGCTATGTTCCCATACACACAAGTAAAACAAAGTTGATAACCACATAACCTAATCAAGATTACACAAGGTTAATAGGTATATTCCTATCCATATTAACATTCAACATAAACAAGAGCTAGAATACATCTGCCTTATATATGGTTCTTATTAAAATTCTATTTTTTCAAGTATGAATCTGAATATTCAATCAATCCACAAGGTCGCAAAGCTTGTAAACGCATTAAGCATGATATATAAGGGTAATCTCAAGCCACTCGAGTCACAACACAATTGTATTATTATTTCAAGCATAAGAAAACCAAATAACATAGACTATAAGTTCAAATCCTACATATCTCCCACCATAGGAAGATTCAGCCCATAAACATAACTTTAATTCCCATTAAAATCAAGTTTACAATCGTCTCAAGCAAAGAGAATAAAAAAATGAAGAGATACACGAGAAGAGGAGATAAAACTCAAAAGAATTGCAGTGATAGCTTGTATCTCTACTTGCTGTTCTCTCCTTCCTTGAAGCCTTGGTTTTCTTCCTTTCTCCACAGTGGCCATGACACTTCTCTCTCTCTTTTAGAACCCTAACAGATATATTAATATCCTTCCAAATATAGCACAAGACACGTGCTAAAATTCACTCGTGTGGGGTTCGGCGTCGTGGTGCCGCTTGGTGACGAGCTGCGTATATGTCAATAAAAATGCTTGCTATTTACACAAGTATATGTGCCGTGTCAAGTAATAAAGAGTGAGTAGAGTATCGTTCCCACGAGGAACTGTTAACGAGAATTATTAATTAGTTTAACTGCTTTCAATTGGTGGAAAATTCTTAGTGTTTATGATTCGACTAGACTAACTATTGCGACGAGAAATCAGAGTAGAGATCACGAGACTACTGGATATTAAAAGAGAGTTTGCTGATTAGGGATGGCAGATGGATAGATCGGAATCCTTGAATCTAAACTATACTGCTCTAGTTCTTTTTAACTGGATTGCATATGGATTTACTAGCCCAAGTTCATATATCTTTATATATGTTTTCCAATAGTATATAAAGCTAATTACACCCTATTTAAGTGCTATGTTCCCATGCCATTAAATAAAGTGAAATTGATAAGTGCATAACTTGTATAATGACTACACAGGGTTTAACGGTATTTTCCTATCCGTTAAACAACTCTCCTTACACAAAGGTCGAAACCTATGCCTTGCACATGGATCTGGCAAAGATCTTCCTCTTCCAAGGATAAATCAAGCAATTAAATCATCTTACAAGGTAGCTAATCTTGTAAAAAGTACTAAACCCACACATGCAAAGGTAAATCAGACACAATCATATATAAGCTTAAATATTCATTACTGAATATTCTAAGAACTAAGAAACAATATAGTTTAAAATTTAATTCATCCTAACTATCCATTTAATGGAGGTTTAGTTCAAAGACATGATCTTAACATCCAATACATCCATATAGAAAGTATTCATAAAGACAGAAAGAAAATTAGAAAGAATAAGAGAAAACTATTTCTAGCGGTTTCCACCAACGGGGCTTGAATCTTCTCTTCAATCCGTGCTTTAATCTTGATTTCCACTTTCTTCTGCACTTAGGTTCGTTCTCTGGCTCTCTCTCCCTCTTCTCCTCTCTTCCTCGTTCGCACGAACCCCAAGGAACTATATATAGAGTCCTATTTGTGTAGCTTACGCACTGTAATATTCGCTTACGGATGTGTATTGGCGCCTAGGCGCCAACTCTCTGTGTGCTGAATAGTTTGGACACATTCTGAAAACCCTAGGAATTTTTGCACTGGCGCCTAGGCGCCAACTCTCTAGAATGCCCTGCATGTCAGCTGTGTGCTACGAATGGTCAAGGCGCATAGGGTGGCGCCTGGGCGCCATCCTTCTGCTTCTGGATGCCACAGCTTGCTTTCAACTCGCCTGCTCTGCCGTCGTACGTCCCGTCCTTCCTGCAAAAGATGGAAAAACTAAATAAATAAACTAAAAATGCCTAAATAATGCTAAAATTTCCTAAAAACTAATTAATGCTCCTAAAATGAAAAGCGAATGAAAATTAAGCTAAATGAGTGCAAACTATGCCTAATCTCTAGAAATAACGCACAAATCAAGCCTGAAATGGACCATGATAACTCGTAAAAATACGAGTTATCACACCCCCAAACTTAAATGTTGCTAGTCCTCGAGCAACACATGCAAATAGAATGAATAAATGAATGAACGAATGAATGAATGAATGTATGCAGACTCTGTTAACTCCTTTTTCTTCCGGTTATGCATTGATCAATCCACTTAGCCATTTCACAAGGTCGTGATTAATTCAACCTGAAAAATCCTTCATTATATAAACAAGCCATACATTTTCTTTTTCAAACTAAGTTACATGTGGATGCCAAAATTTCATAGTGTAAAGTCATATTTCAACACGTTAATCTTTCATTCGATCAGAAAACCGGTTAAAAAATCAATGAACTCAAGCAAACCAAGGATTAAACTAAATACACTGGTTACAGCAAATGGTATCAAGTCACTGAATTCAATCTCTAACAACTGCACATTTCTTTTTCCCCCCAAACTTATTACAAAAATTCTCCTCACCATATTTCAGGATATCTAGAGATCTATTTTTTTTGGCTCCCCTCAACATATTTCAGTGTATCTAGGGAGAATTTTCGTTTTTTTTCAAAGTGTTGTTACTGTGATTTTCCTTTGCTTTTTTACGCTAACCTTGCCATTTGTCGATGCCAAGTTCCGGTTACTTAGCTTAGGTCAACCACCCCCTTTTTATCTTTTTCTAATAACTTAGTAGGGATACTGAACATGGAAGAAAAATTTTGTGAAGTATTACCATTTCTGAGACCATTAATTCCCTTAAAACACTTGGTTAACATTCATTTAAATTAGTTCTTATCATTTCAGTCTGAAAAATTAACATGTACTTGAATTAGAACAATGTACTATGAAATTCTTTTGATTCTTTCACATGTCACTTGCAACTTGCTTTTATACATAGTCCTTAATCTGAATTGCCAATTTTTCATGAATTCAATTTCAAGTTAAATTTTTTCTCAACCTTGCTCATTTTCATCTAAATGGATTGAAATAAGATAACTTTCAATAGCAGCAGTTGACATAACATGCAATCTAAACAAAACATGAAAAACAAACCTACGGATGAGAATTATACACCCCCCTAGACTTGAGGAATGCATTGTCCTCAATGCATGCAACTACATGAACCCTACATGATCATAAATCGATAAAGAAATACAAAAGGAATATAAAATGGAAAGGACAGGTACTCCCCTATGTGTCTGATGCGGAGGAGTCATTGTCGTCACGCTCACTTTCTTCACCAGGCTAATGTGAAGATTGACCAAATCAGGTTCGAAACTCGGGAGGTGTCGATGGGAATAGTGGTACAACCTTCATATCAATCTGTCAGTCCTCCATGAGTCTTCAAAAGTGCTCCTCCATAGCCCGATTGGATAGCTGTAGAAATTGGGCCTGAGTTGCCATTAGATTTTTCAAGTTGGTCAGCTCACATTGATTGAGAGCGGTTGAGAGCGATGTCACAAATAGGAAGAAGGAAGAATGAGCAGCACAATATTGAAAAGTGCACTGCAAGCTCAACTCTCCATGTCTTTACACCCCAATTTTAATTCATACAAGCTCTTCTTAGGCAATTCAACTCAAGTTTCAAGCCATATTATCGATACTACAAGTGCAGTCCATAAACTCCTCCCCCACTACTTTAAATTCTTAGCCACAACAAATTAATAGAACAGCTTGAACCAAAAGGTTACCCACAAGCAACACATCCACATACCCGCAAATATATGAAAAATGCAAACCACCCACTTGCACACCTTTTATTTAAAATAATAAAATTGGTGATTCACTAAAAGCAGTAAAACAAATTGCGTAGAACTTCAATGGCCCAAAATATGCAAAGATGGAGGATTTTGATATTGAAAATGATATCAACTAAGCAAACCATGGTTTTCATCTCAACGGGCTTGAAAAATGCTTTCCGTTGATATGTGGTAGCTCCCGTAACTCCTTCGGGATCAAAAGTTATGGCCAATTGAAGTTGGCATGCTGAAAAACTCGTGTTTTGCTATTTTTTTATGCTGGCAGGGGGGTGACGCCGGGGCGCCAAAAATTGGGGCCTAGGCGCCGACTTGCTGACTCAAAAGTTGCAACATGTTATTTCCTTGAAAAATATGGTGTCGGGGCGCCATTTCTCTGATCCCAACTTGCTAGAACATGTTCTTTTGCGAAACTTGGCACCGAGCACCAAAAATTGAGGCCAGGACCTCACTCCAACTGCATTGTCTTGTCTTGAATGATGAATATAAACTTGAAACTCCTTGATTCCATCATTTTGTCAACTTGAAAGTGGATTGAAAGTCCATATTTGAGCATGATAATCTTGTCCTTCCTTGCCTTGGGAGATGACTACTTTATTCTTGAAACAAAAATCAAAAAGTGTAATTTGGCTGCCTCCCATTCAGCGCTAAATTTATCATCTTCAGCCCGACGTCCCATTATGATTAGTCAATTCCTGCTCTATCGAACTTCCTTCCATGCGGATTGTGCACTGGAAGTTCAGATCTCTTCTTAGCCTCTTCAAATGGATCAATTAGCCTCTTTTCTTGAATTTCATAGAGGCTATAGAAGAGGTTTTTAGGGTCTTGAATAAATGATGGCTTCGAGATGCTGCTTTCCATGGCAATGCATTGATCAGTTAAGTCATGTTGCACTTGAATTTGAGGAAGACAAATTAGAGGAATGTTGATATGATAATTTTCAACTTTCTCCACTATATCAACCTCTATTTCTTCGTCAATTTCTTCTTCCACTTCCTGGATTTCCATTTACTCGGCCACTTGTTCAAGAATATGCTGAGGTACAGGTTGTTCTATCACATCTATTGATATATCTGCATTAGTACTCGGAATGACTTCACAACCCTGTTCCAACTCATCTTCTGTTGAAATTTCTTCTATATGACCGAAAGACGCTTCTTGATGCCGGCATTAGAGTGTAGTAGGCAATTGCTCCAACCTGTTTCTGCATGTTCTCATTAAACTGCATTTGGCTCTTCATGAATTGCATGAACATGTCCTCCAAAGATGAATTGCTTTCACGTGGTGATGGCTCCCCTTCTTGATATGCTTGAAATTCCGTTGGCATCATATTTTCTAATTGCGGGTCTCCATAGTTGTCCTGTGCATCATTAGAATGATCAAGATATCCCACAGATGCTGAGTAATATATGCATTGAATTGAAAAATGTCCCTCGGCTCTGTACAAATCGCAATAAGTTGAATAAAAATTGTTCATATCCTGCATTTGATTGTCAAAATTTGCAAATTGAGCTAGAGGTGGCCTTGTTTTGTCATACTCATGAAAACCCATTGTACTTGGTGTTGAAAATTCTGCATTTGGCCAATGGTAAGCATTTGACGCCATTGAAAACTGCAATACAAAGAACCCTGAAATAAAATTTTATCAAAACCAAAGAAAGAAAAGAAAAACTATGTATAATATATACACATTCACAGAAGACAATTGAAATTGTCAGGTACTAAGTTTAAAGCACCAATCCCCAGCAACGGCGCCAAAAACTTGACGAGCTGCGTATAGGTCAATAAAAATGCTCGCTATTTATGCAAGTATACATGCCGTGTCAAGTAATAAAGAGTGAGTAGAGTATCGTTCCCACAAGGAACTGTTAACCAGAATTATTAATTAGTTTAACTGCTTTCAATGGGTGGAAAATTCTGAGTGTTTATGATTCGACTAGACTAACTATTGCGACGAGAAATCAGAGTAGAGATCACAAGACTACTGGATATTAAAAGCGAGTTTACTGATTAGGGATGGCAGATGGATAGATCGGAATCCTTGAATCTAAACTATATTGCTCTGGTTCTTTTTAAGTGGATTACATATGGATTTACTAGCCCAAGTTCATATATCTTTATATATGTTTTCCAACAGTATATAAAGCTAATTACACCCTATTTAAGTGCTATGTTCTCATGCCATTAAATAAAGTGAAATTGATAAGTGCATAACTTGTATAATGACTACACAGGGTTTAACGGTATTTTCCTATCCGTTAAACAACTCTTCTTACACAAAGGTCGAAACCTATGCCTTGCACATGGATCTGGCAAAGATCTTCCTCTTCCAAGAATAAATCAAGCAATTAAATCATCTTACAAGGTAGCTAATCTTGTAAAAAGTACTAAACCTATACATGCAAAGGTAAATCATACACAATCATATATAAGCTTAAATATTCATTACTGAATATTCTAAGAACTAAGAAACAATATAGTTTAGAATTCAATTCATCCTAACTATCCATCTAATGGAGGTTTAGCTCAAAGACATGATATTAACATCCAATACATCCATATAGAAAGGGTGGCCGTCCATATGGGTAGGAGAGAAAGAGAAAAATCAAATGGAAAAAAAATCTAAGCAAGGCAGTGCATGTCCCTTATTCCAGCAGAAAGAAAGGGAGAAAAAGAGGATAAAAAGAGAAGGAAAGATGGGAAGAAAGAAGAAGAAACCAAGCTTGCAAAGTGGAATTCAAGTATGACTCAATTCAAGTAAGTATACTTCTCTTGAATCTTCTTAAATTTACAAAATAAGTTAGTGTTTGGATTGGATATCATGATTAGATTATGAATCATGATTTAATGGATTATATATATGTTGGGTATAAGAATTTTGAACAAATGATTAAGGGTTTTGCATATCTATTGAAATTAGATGCAAATACGGGAGAAAAATCTAGAAGAAATGAGATAGAAATCAAAAATATGAAAGAAATAGTCAATGAACTAATTTTAGCATGAACATTTGTTTGAGAACCCATGATAGGGTGATTAAGGAATGACGCAATTTTCAGCTCAAAAGAGTAAGCATGTTCAAAATTAAAAATCTGAGAAAATCAACCTGAACAGGGGTAAACAGGTGTCAGGATCATCATTAGTAACACTCGAATAAAATAAAAATTGGTTTTTGAAAGGTATAAATATACCTAATAATTAATGTGATTAGAGCTATTTGAAAATTGATGCTTCTGTCCAGCAGAGTAAAAATATGAAAATAAATATAAATACTTCATATGTTGTACTAAAAACTATTTATTTTGGTTAGATCATGCGGTTATTAAGGTATGATATAAATTTCAGATTTAAATTCCTCGATTTGATTATGATTCAAAAATTAGAGAGATCAGTGCGTTTGATTTCAGCATTATGGACAGATTGAGGAATAAATCAAAGTAAATGTTAAATTCCAGATTTTTGGGATGATATTTAAATTACAGTGGGATATAAACAAGTATCATTAGTGATTATGAGGATTTAACCTATTAGAGGTGGGTTTTAGAAATGATGGAACTTTGGGTTATGTATATGACCTGATTTCCATGTTTTGATGTTGAAAATGATAAGTGGATTATGTGAAGTGTTAAAATGAAAAAAATGCATAAAGATATGATTGGAACACATGGATTAGGTTGTTTTTTTAGTAAATAATGATAATCTCAAATTTTGAGATATTATATGATACCTAAGTTAGCAACTAAGTTCTTAAAATGAGCACCGATGTGTGAAAAATGAAAACTATGTTAAAAATGATAAATTGAGGTAATGAACCTCCAAATAATGATTTAATGAATGATTATTATATTTATGTAAGATTACCCTACATAAGAGTATTACAATGAATGAATGGATGATTGATATGTATAGGCAATGTGCTAAGTATGAGTACCCGACTCGAAGGACAAGTGGGTCAAGCTAAGTCCAAATGAATTTATGTAGGTTGAAAAACCTAAGAGATTTATGTATTTGAAGTTGATGTTAATAAATCAAATATTATTTTTATTTATTTTGGCAAAGGCAAAGGAAAAGAATGGAAGAAGGGGATTATGACGATCTCAGGAAAGCTAGCGAACTTTTCAAATTTTGGATTTTTCTCTATATGTTGAAATGATGATTATATCAACATTTTTATGATTATGTTTTAACGAATGGGCAAGTACAAGTTTTGAAAATGTCAGCTTTAATGAAAGGTCGTAAGTTTGGAACAGGATGACTTTAATGAAAAGCCTTAAGGTTTGCTTCGTGGGAAGCAAGCAACAGTTTTTAAGATAAATAATTTATCATAAGTGTTGCCAAGGTTGGGAATACTTTATGTTGATGGAATTGAGAAATTTGCTTATGAGTAAGCAAGTTCTCCATGACGATTGTTTTAAAGGATATTATTGATTTATGCTGATGGTTTTAGGAATTTACTTTTAAGAAAGCAAGTTCTTTATGATTTTGTTTCAAATGTATTTTATAAGAAAAAGAGAATTTTTTCCTTTTTCACAAAGTAATTTTTAGCAGATAAGATTTGGTATTCTCTTATGATGTTTTATGATAAATAACTAAGTTTATGAAAGAAAAAGAAAAAGTGATTTAATTTATGAAAAAAGATTGATTTTTTTTATGTTATGATAATTAAATATAAACGATGATTTAGACAGAGTCCATACGTTTTGAAATGATATTCGAAAAGTTTTGATTTCCTTTAGATAAGGAAATCTATGATGAAAATGTCTTCAAAATGTTTATACATGTTGTTGAATGGGATTTAAGGATGACCAACCTAATAGGCGATTTCATAAAATGGTTTAATTTCAGGTTTGTAAATGGCATACAAAAGACTGTGCAATTCCCCTTTATGTAAAAATAGAATAATAGATATGTGGACAATAATTTAATTTTTAGGTTGTGGAGAAGGGGATGGCATAATCGCATAACTTTTGTAAGCAAAACGCCCTGAAATGGAAACCAAGAAAACATTAAAGAAATATATAGTTTATTTTTCGAAATCCAAAAGTTTTGAAATTCTTTTATTATAAGGATTTTTAAGGTGTATTATTTCTAAAACATTTCAAATATTTATCAAAATACTTTACTCAAAATATTTCTAAAAGAATTTAAGGAAGGTCGTCCTAAAATTAGATTTCAAATGACAACTTGTTTAAAGTGGGTGCGCTCACTTTAAAAGTTGACATGGACTATGGTCTGTGATGCATTTTTAAAAATAATTTTTAAAGATACAGACTTCAGTCTGTGATGTTTTGCAAGTATGGATGCAGGTTGCGGTCTGTGATCCCGGTTTAAAAGGACATGGGCTACAGTCTGTGGTTCTTTAAACCAAATGACTGCGGTCCTTCAGGATAATGTATGGTGCACTAGCACACGGAATAGGCCAATTGTAGAGTACGGTCGGGATGGCCGGGGCCAACTCTACATATGGCTAAGTCGCTAAGGGATAACAGGAGGCCAGTAGTGCCCTCCCTGAGATGGAGCAGGATGAAAGAACAGCCGCTTGGATAGCGTGCTGTTAAGTATGGATTCTCTTCCAAAAGGTAGAGTGATCACTTGCTAAGTGACACTACTGGATCCATTTGCTTATGTTTTGTTTTTGAAAATCCCAAGGATTGGGACATGAAAGAATATTTTTATGAAAGTTATCCTAAAAGGATTTTTATGAAATGATTACCCTAAAAATGGGATGTTTTACACAAAAGTGTAAATAACAGGAAGGAAAGGAAATGTTTTTAAGCAAATGCATTTATGAAAACGAATTATGTATTTCATATGTCTTGTTTGTTATAAACAAGCCCCAGGACGGGGATTATGAAAAGGATTTATGTGAAACTTGGTTTTGGACATAAAAATGTCCATTTCCAAAGGATTTAAATGGTAAATGTTTATGGACATGAGAATGTCCAATGCTCAAGTATTTTAAAGGAATGTGTTTCAGGACATATGAATGTCCATTGTCAAAAATGTTGGTCCCGAGTTGATGGCCTAACCCAAGAGGGGAGGGGTGAATTGGGTTCTTTAAAATTTCTTCTGTAAACTTAAAAATCTTAATCCCTTGAAAAAGTTAATCCCCTTTTTAAGCGAATGGAGAGCAAATAAGATAAAGCAGTAAAAATAAGTAGAACACAAGATTTATAGTGGTTCGGGCAAACCTTCCCTACTCCACTCTTCCAAGCTCACACTCCGTTGTGACTTGGGTTCCACTATGTATTCCAAGAATACACTTAGAGTCACCGCTCTCTTCTAGATTCAAAGCTCTAGGGGGCATACACAACTAGAGCCACTTGCTCTCTTCTAGATTCAAAGCTCTAGGGGGCATATATATTCGCTTGCACAAGTAGGTGATGAGTCTCACTCCAATCACACCCTACTTTGCATACACTTGATCTTAGCTACTCAAGCTAAATCAAGATTTATACAACCAAATAAAGAAATGAATAAAAACTACACTTTACAGATTTGTGTAGGCAGTTTTGAGCTCGAGGAAGAAATCAGTAATAGCTTGAATGATGATTGTTGAAGCAACTTGCAGTTTGAAGCTCTTTCTTCCTTTGAAACACTCAAATATGGAGAAAAGATATTTGAAAGTCTTTCTTGCACTTCTTTTCTTTCTTTGATCTTTAGAGTAGTGTCTCTTTTTTTTTTCACGTTCATTTGAATGTCCTTTTATAGATTGAGGAAAATATGAACGTTGTAGAAGTAGTTGGCGTGCAATAAATGAACTTTAACGTTCGAAAATTTGACCGTTATACCCAAGTCGAAGATGGAGTCGACTTGGCTTGCGACTTGGTAACCCAAGTCGCATCTGGAGTCGACTTCGTCTACGACTCCAGTTCCTCCAATATCCCAAGTCTGAGTTTTAGTCGACTTGGTTTCAGACTTCGACTCAAGTCGAATCTGAAGTCGACTTAGCCTGCGACTTGGCTCGGGTTTTGCTGAAGCTGCTTTGTTCTTCAAGATTCGGCTTGATCCTTGCAAAGCTTTTGAGCTGTTAGAGTCCTTGCATGATATATGCTTGTTCCTCGCTTAGTCTTGGACTCACTTGGTCTCCATAACTTGGGTGTTGCCTTATTTGAATAAGCTTGAACATTTGCCTTGGCTTGATAGACTTGATTTGAACATTGAATATGAATCTTAGCTTTGATCTTCAAGAATCTTAATTTGTTTCTTTGTGAATGAACTTTTCATTTCATTTGGGTTTGAAAAAGTTCAGTATGATCCTTGGAATAAACTTGAAACTTCAATCTTCAAGTCTAAAATCCTCAAGTCGAAGTTGGAGTCGACCTTGTCTGCGACTTGACCCAAGTCGCACCTGGAGTCGACTTCGTTTGCGACTTGGGCAGCTTCGTGCCCCCAAAATCAACCCTGGACATTTTCTTTTGTTTGAAGTCGATGCTGGAGTCGACTTCGTCTGCGACTTGACTTCCCAAGTCGCAAGTGGAGTCGACTTGACCTGCGACTTCACCTGTTGCGCTTTTGGAATTCATTCTTAAGTCGATATTTGAGTCGACTTTGGGATCGACTTCACCCAAGTCGAAGTCCAAGTCGACTTGAAGATCGACTTGACCTCTTTGCTTTCCTTAAACATTTATCAAACCCATTAGTACCTTTTATATACTCAAATTAGTTCTTGTTAATCATCGAAACTCAAGATTTGGTCAATTTTTATTGTTTTAAACATTGTTTCCAACAATCTCCCCCTTTTTGATGATTGACAAAACTTCATTTGAGTTGATACCTTTCAAGCATTAATCATGTTCATATGTCTTTTTGAAAAACAGAGCATTTGTCATATAGGTCAGAGCTTTTTGAAATTTCAACTATTATATCATTTTGGCATATTGGATTTCAAGCAAATCATTTTCAAGCAAAACATATTAAGCAAACATAACATTCATCAATAGCATATATATGTATCAAGTTTCATGCAACACAAAAAAAAATGAAACCTAGATACAAAACTACCCAACCCAAAAGAAAGTTTTACTCAACTCACCTATTCTATCTCCCCCTTTTTGTCAAACTATCAAAAATCGATCAACTTTTAATGATTTTGTGAATTGAAATTGGGAGATCGGATATAAGATTGGTTTGATGGGACGATTTTGGGCAGATGAGTAGATGGAGATATCATGATCGGGAGATGCTGCTTTATGAACTGAACCCGATTCGTATGGATCGAGTTCGGGCATAGGCCTCTTCTTGTGACGTCCGGAGGCGAGGTGATATTTGATGGTACGCAGTTCCCGATCCATGTGATCTTGTCGGGAATGCATATCAGTGATAGCATTCAGCACACCGGTCACTAGGCTAGTCATCCTATCTTCTTGCTGACCCATAGCTTCCAAGATCTCGTTTTTGAGGTTTTGAAGTGCAGCCATTTGATCTGAAGTAGGCGGCACGCGTTCGGGTGCAACGGATCCTTGAGGAGAATGTGATCCGTGTGATAGAGGAGATGCAGGCCGTTCAGGCGATGCCTCGGGAGCTTGCTCCCCCTCAGCTTGTGCATTGTCCTCTTGTTCTCGGACTGGCTCGCCAAGCTTCTCTCGGATGCGATCATCCCTAAACTGCTCCAAATTGATTTTCATGCGTTGGAGCAAAGCCTTGTTGATAGCGTTGGTCGTCTTGGGGACTTCAAATGGTTCCCCATCAATGTCGAGCTCAACCCGCTCAAAAATCTTGGTGATCCAAGATCCATAAGGTAACACGCCTCTCGGATTGTCTTTCCTGGATGCTAAGGCTTCTAGGAATAGTCTGGGAAGACTGATCTTGACTTTGTTCACTAATTTCCACAAGATCATTGCTTCTTGTGGATTCAATTGATTCCTTCCGCCTCCTTTTGGCAAAATACAGTGGGCGATTAATAGACGGATAACCCTGAGTCTGGGAGAAAGATCCATGTAATGTAGGAATTTGGTGCCTGCATGGTACTTGTTGCTTTTGGTTAACTCATTGTAGATCTTGTCCATAGTCAGATCCTTGGGAAGCCTCTCTTCATCAAAAGGTACTTGAAGAATATTTCCAATTCTTCTCAAGGCTTCATCTTGATCTGGATAGTTGTTACTCCCAAAATTTATTTCAGTGCCTTTGACATAAGTGCAAAACTTGGTGTTGTCCCATAAATAATAAAACTGTCTTGTGAGATCAGGATAGATCCGTTCATCGGATTTGAATAGTTGTATCCATCCTTGGAAATCCAACAACTCTTCTATGTCGAACTCATAGTCGTTGAGGAACTTGAAATCTATGATTTTAGGAATGAATACCTTTCGTTCATAGAAGTTTCTGTAGAAGCGACTATGCTGTAGCTCTGTCCTGAAATAAGTAGTGGGCATTTTTAGAACTTGCCCCTTCTTGATAGGAATCCTTGAAGAATACGAGCTTTCAGGTTGGCTTTCTGATCGTGGGGCTCTATCAGTTGACTGGGTTGTTGTCTGGAATCGAACCCGTCTACCTGTCGAGGTTGATGGTTCCTCTCTAACTCGTTTGGATGGAGTCCTTGCTCTTCTAGGAATATCTTCCTCTGTGGAAGATTGGGATGGCCTAGGCACTGGCCGTTGGCTTGGCTTTTTGACTGCTAGTTTAGGAGTTTTAGCTTTTGGAGCCATTGAAATTGGAGTTTTGGAGTTTGGAATCTGTGAGAGAAAAAGAAAATGGAGATTTGAAAGAACTTTGAGAGAGAGAGCTGAGAGAGTTGGGAGAGAACAAGAGAAAGAGAGAGACGGAGAGGGTCGCCGGAGGAGAGAGGAGTTGCCGGAAATGGAGGTTGTCAGAGAGAAAAGGGAAAAAAAAAACAGAGAGGATTTTGTCGCCGGAGGGGAAAAACAGAGAGGAGAAGGCGCGGGAAAATGAGAGAGAAGAAGAGAGAAAGGGAAGAAGAGAAGAGATGCGGAAGTCGGACGGTCGCGCTCGCGGAGTCGACTTGCCCTAGGCGAAGTCGACTTCGGCCCCTCGGAGTCGACTTCGTTATTGAAGCGGAGTCGACTTCGCTCCTGTGGAGTCGACTTCGCTCCTGAAGCGGAGTCGACTTCACTTTCCCAAGTCGACTTGGCCGAGTCGACTTGGCTCCCATGGAGTCGACTTGACCCATCAGTTTTGCCTTTTCAAATTTTGGTTTCTTTGTTTTATTTTTCCTAATTTAGCTCTATCATCCCCATATCATTCCTAATTTTATAAAATGATTCTTTGGCTAATGGTTTGGTAAAGATATCAGCAATTTGGTCTTCTGTTTTTACATATTCTAGGCATACATCATGATTCTCAACATGCTCACGAATAAAGTGATGTCTTACATCAATATGTTTGGTTCTAGAATGCAAGACTGGATTTTTAGTCAAACAAATTGCACTTGTATTATCACATCTAATAGGAATATCAACATAATCAATACCATAGTCTTTCAACTGTTGTTTCATCCAAAGTAGTTGGGCACAACAACTACCGGCGGCTATGTACTCGGCTTCCGCAGTAGATAGTGCAACACTTGTTTGTTTTCTTGAATGCCATGAAACTAGCATATGTCCAAGAAATTGACAAGTTCCACTGGTACTTTTTCTATCTACTTTATATCCGGCAAAGTCTGCATCCGAATAGCCGATTAGATCAAAGGTTGACCCCTTTGGATACCATAGTCCAAGGTTTGTAGTTTTTATCAAATATTTAAAAATTCTTTTTACAGCAAGTAGGTGTGATTCTTTGGGACATGCTTGAAATCTAGAGCACATACAAACACTAAATAAGATATCGGGTCTAGAAGCAGTTAAATATAACAAGGATCCAATCATGCTTCTATAGAGCTTTTGATCGATACTTTTACCGTTTTCGTCCGTGTCGATCTTGATTGTAGAGCTCATTGGAGTGTTTGCCCCTTTGCTATTCTGCATTCCGAATCTCTTGAGCATTTCTTTGACATACTTGGACTGGTTCAAAAATATTCCTTCACTTTGTTGCTTGATTTGCAGTCCAAGGAAGAAATTTAATTCTCCCATCATGCTCATTTCGAATTCACTCTGCATTATCTTAGAAAACTCTTGACAAAGTTTTTCGTCAGTAGCACCAAATATTATGTCATCCACATAAATTTGTACAATCAAAATATTTTTATTTTTGTACTTAATGAACAAAGTAGTGTCTACTTTCCCTCTTTGAAACTCATGATCAATCAAGAAACTATTTAACCTTTCGTACCAAGCTCTTGGTGCTTGTTTTAGTCCATATAACGCTTTGGTTAATTTATAAACATACTTTGATTGATCCTTTTCTTCAAAACCAGGGGGTTGTTCAACATATACTTCTTCATTCAAATAACCATTCAAAAATGCGCTTTTTACATCCATTTGAAACAATTTGAAGTTCATATGAGAAGCAAATGCTAGTAGGATGCGTATGGCTTCTAATCTAGCCACGGGTGCATATGATTCTTCAAAATCAATTCCTTCTTCTTGGGAATACCCTTTGGCTACTAACCTTGCCTTGTTTCTAATTACAAGACCGCTTTCGTCTAATTTGTTCCTAAATACCCATTTTGTACCAATGACTGTATGATTGTTTGGTCTAGGAACTAAATGCCATACATTGTTTCTTTCGAATTGATTTAGCTCTTCTTGCATTGAAATAACCCAATTTTCATCATTAAGAGCTTGTTCAATGGTGTTTGGTTCAATTTTTGATACAAACGCATATTGGCCATAAACGTTTTGTTTTGATCTTCTAGTTTTTACTCCTTCATATATGTTTCCAATAACTTGTTCAATTGGATGGGCATTTTTAAATTTTAAATCAGTTGGAGGTTTGTAAGAGTCATTACTTTCACTTACCTCTTCCTCCTCTGGATTTTCTGGCTTGAGCTCGAGTTCCTTTGGTTGTTCTTTGCCTTTCGTCTCATCTGCATCACTTAGTTCATTCTCCTTTCTCGGAGTTTGGTTAAATTCATCAAATACAACATGTATGGATTCTTCTACAACTTGATTTCGTTTATTGAATACTCTATATGCTTTGCTATTTGATGAATAACCAAGGAATATAGCCTCATCACTTTTGGCATCTAATTTTCCCAAATTGACTTTTCCATTGTTTAAAACATAACATGTACATCCAAAAACATGAAAATAAGATATGTTTGGTTTCCTTCCTTTCCAAAGTTCATATGGAGTCTTTTTCAAGATTGCTCGAATGGTAACACGATTCAAAACATGACAAGCTGTACTCACAGCTTCACCCCAAAATTTCTTGGATAGATTGTTCTCATTTAGCATAGTTCTAGCCATCTCTTGTATAGTTCTATTTTTCCTTTCAACTACTCCATTTTGTTGTGGAGTTCTTGGTGCAGAAAATGTGTGGTGAATTCCTTTTCCATTACAAAATTCTATGAATCGTTTGTTTTCGAATTCGCCACCATGATCGCTTCTTATGGTCACAATAGTACTCTGTTTTTCATTTTGCACCAAATTCACAAAAGTTGCAAACATAGAGAAGGCTTCATCTTTACTAGCTAAGAGAATTATCCAAGTGAATCTTGAAAAATCATCAACTATGACAAATACATATTTCTTTCCACCAATGGTTAGAATGTCGGATGGCCCGTATAGATCCATATGTAATAATTCAAGTGGCTTTGTGGTGGAAATTTCCTTTTTGGTAGAGAAAGGCATCTTGTGTTGTTTTGATAATTGACATGCCTTGCAAATTTTGTCTTTGTCATATTTCAACTTTGGTAATCCTTCTACCAAATTCTTTTTCCAAAGGGTCTTTATATTTCCCATGTTTACATGTCCAAGCCTTTTATGCCAAACCCATGGATCATTATCAATGGCCATAAGACATTGACCATTCAATTCATCAAGTGAAACCAAATAAACATTTCCATGTCGTTTACCACTAAACATGATATGTTCTCCATCAAATACATTACATATAGATGATTCAAACACAACTTTATATCCTTTATCACATAATTGGCTAATACTCATTAAATTGTGTTTGAGTCCTTCAACAAACAAAACATTTTCCATGCATGCATTTGAGGTACTAAGTATATTTCCTTTACCTTTAATTTTACCTTTTTCATTATTTCCAAAGGCAACCATTCCATCGTTGCAAGGCTTAAGTTTATGAAACAAACTTCTTTCACCGGTCATATGTCTTGAACAACCGCTATCCATGAACCATTCATTGTTTGCCTTTGCCTTAAAACATGTCTGAAAAAATAAGGAAATAAATCTTATCTTTTTGGTACCCATTTTATGGGTCCATTTGGGTTAGTAAGAGAATCTAATCTAAGTTGATCTAACTTTGAAAGCCCAAATCTTGTGTTTCTTGGAACCCAAACTAATTTAACACCATAGTCATATAGTTTCTTAAAATTACATTTGTAAGTTTTATGACCCATCTTATTGCAGAAATTACAAGCCAAAGGTAATCTTGGAGTAGGTCTCCAAGCATGCAAGGGTTCAATCATTGGTCTTCTAGTCCACTTAAAATTTTTCTTTTGTGGCTTGTATATAGATGTATTTTTAGTTTGATTTTTCTCAAGTATTTGTTCATTTGATTTGCTACTTTCTCCTTGCTCAAATGTATGATACCCAAGACCTCTTTTATGTGTTTGGGTGGTCATATTCAGAAACATTTTAACATTTTCTCCTGGATTAGAGAACTTAGCTAATGATTCATTTAATGATTTGTTCTCCATTTTCAGCAATTCAGTTTCATCTTTCAATTTGACTAATCTTTCTGCAAGTTTACCATTTACAATTATTGTTGCATCACATTGTCTCTTCTTAATTGTAAACTTGCTTCCTAATTTCTTCATTTCTTCATATAATGAATCATATGCAGTTTGTAGTTCATCTAATTCAGTACATTTGAGGCATTCATGAGAGGAAGAATAACTTGAATTAGAAAGGGAGAGTTTGGAACTTACCTCTTCATTGCTTGTGTCTTTTGTTGAGGTAATTTGTTCTCCTTGCTCGATTTGTGCCATGCAGCAAATTCTTGCACATTCTTCCGCCTCTATGTCATCGGTTGAGAAGCTACTCGTCGTAGATTCTTCATCATTTACGTACATGCCTCTTCCTTTGTATTTCTGGAATCTTCTATTGTTCCCTCGATCCTTTCTTTGTTCTTTTGCCTTGTTTTCTTCGGGAGTTGGACATTGAGCCTGCATATGTCCCGAACCGCCGCATCGGTAGCACTTGGTTGATTCTTTCTTCTTCTCTTGGGGAGTTCTTTCTTTGAAGCTTCTGAAATTTTTGCCTTTCCTCACAAATTTTCTGAATCGTTTTGTGAGTAGAGCAATCTCGTTGTCATTTTGAGAAGAAGATGTGTCATCGGTGTCTTGTGCGGCTTTTAAGGCAATTGCTCTTTTGCCCCTGTGTTGATCTTCATTCCTTTTCTTAATTAGCTCATGTGACATAAGTGAGCTAATTAAGTTTTCAAGCTTCAGCGTGTTGAGGTCTTTGGCTTCTTCAATTGCAGTGATCTTTGGAGTCCATGATTCGGGTAGAGCTCTTAAAATCTTCATGACCTGCTCAGATTCAGATATTGCTTTTCCAAGACCTTTTAAAGCATTTGTAATCTTAGAGAATCTAGCAAACATTTCAGAAATATTTTCTGTTTCTAGCATTCTAAAGTTCTCTAGTTCTCCAATCAAAATATTCCTTCTCGTCCCTTGGACTTGAGAAGTTCCTTCGTAGATAGAGATTAGTGTATCCCATATCTCTTTGGCGGTTAAGCAAGAGGATACTCTATCATACTCGGAAGCAGTGAGAGCACAAAATAAGGAGTTCATAGCTTTGGCATTGCTCTTCACTATTCTTACTTCCTCATCGGTCCATTTGGAAGCTCGTTCATCGGTAGGCAGTATTACTCCATCTTGGATAGCAATCCAAGAGTCCATATCGGTAGCCATGATGAGTTGCTTCATACGAAGCTTCCAATATCCAAAATTGTTCCCATCAAACAATGGTGGCCTTGTAAAGGATTGGCCTTCAGCAAATGCGGGAACGGAAGTAGATTGGGATGCCATTTCAATAAGATCTCTTTGATAAACTCAAAGACCTGCTCTGATACCACTTGTTGGTCCCGAGTTGATGGCCTAACCCAAGAGGGGAGGGGTGAATTGGGTTCTTTAAAATTTCTTCTGTAAACTTAAAAATCTTAATCCCTTGAAAAAGTTAATCCCCTTTTTAAGCGAATGGAGAGCAAATAAGATAAAGCAGTAAAAATAAGTAGAACACAAGATTTATAGTGGTTCGGGCAAACCTTCCCTACTCCACTCTTCCAAGCTCACACTCCGTTGTGACTTGGGTTCCACTATGTATTCCAAGAATACACTTAGAGTCACCGCTCTCTTCTAGATTCAAAGCTCTAGGGGGCATACACAACTAGAGCCACTTGCTCTCTTCTAGATTCAAAGCTCTAGGGGGCATATATATTCGCTTGCACAAGTAGGTGATGAGTCTCACTCCAATCACACCCTACTTTGCATACACTTGATCTTAGCTACTCAAGCTAAATCAAGATTTATACAACCAAATAAAGAAATGAATAAAAACTACACTTTACAGATTTGTGTAGGCAGTTTTGAGCTCGAGGAAGAAATCAGTAATAGCTTGAATGATGATTGTTGAAGCAACTTGCAGTTTGAAGCTCTTTCTTCCTTTGAAACACTCAAATATGGAGAAAAGATATTTGAAAGTCTTTCTTGCACTTCTTTTCTTTCTTTGATCTTTAGAGTAGTGTCTCTTTTTTTTTTCACGTTCATTTGAATGTCCTTTTATAGATTGAGGAAAATATGAACGTTGTAGAAGTAGTTGGCGTGCAATAAATGAACTTTAACGTTCGAAAATTTGACCGTTATACCCAAGTCGAAGATGGAGTCGACTTGGCTTGCGACTTGGTAACCCAAGTCGCATCTGGAGTCGACTTCGTCTACGACTCCAGTTCCTCCAATATCCCAAGTCTGAGTTTTAGTCGACTTGGTTTCAGACTTCGACTCAAGTCGAATCTGAAGTCGACTTAGCCTGCGACTTGGCTCGGGTTTTGCTGAAGCTGCTTTGTTCTTCAAGATTCGGCTTGATCCTTGCAAAGCTTTTGAGCTGTTAGAGTCCTTGCATGATATATGCTTGTTCCTCGCTTAGTCTTGGACTCACTTGGTCTCCATAACTTGGGTGTTGCCTTATTTGAATAAGCTTGAACATTTGCCTTGGCTTGATAGACTTGATTTGAACATTGAATATGAATCTTAGCTTTGATCTTCAAGAATCTTAATTTGTTTCTTTGTGAATGAACTTTTCATTTCATTTGGGTTTGAAAAAGTTCAGTATGATCCTTGGAATAAACTTGAAACTTCAATCTTCAAGTCTAAAATCCTCAAGTCGAAGTTGGAGTCGACCTTGTCTGCGACTTGACCCAAGTCGCACCTGGAGTCGACTTCGTTTGCGACTTGGGCAGCTTCGTGCCCCCAAAATCAACCCTGGACATTTTCTTTTGTTTGAAGTCGATGCTGGAGTCGACTTCGTCTGCGACTTGACTTCCCAAGTCGCAAGTGGAGTCGACTTGACCTGCGACTTCACCTGTTGCGCTTTTGGAATTCATTCTTAAGTCGATATTTGAGTCGACTTTGGGATCGACTTCACCCAAGTCGAAGTCCAAGTCGACTTGAAGATCGACTTGACCTCTTTGCTTTCCTTAAACATTTATCAAACCCATTAGTACCTTTTATATACTCAAATTAGTTCTTGTTAATCATCGAAACTCAAGATTTGGTCAATTTTTATTGTTTTAAACATTGTTTCCAACAAAAAAGTTATGTCAAAAATGTTTTGAGACATTAAATGTCTCTTGGCTAAAGGAGTTTAAGATGAAAAATGGTTTTGGACATAGAAATGTCCTTTGCCGAGAAAGGCTTGTGTGTATGATGTTTTTATGATATGATAATGTCCTTCTCTAAAAAGGAGTTATGAGGAAAATGTTTTGGGCGTAAAACGTCCACTAATGAAAGATGATTTTATGTAAATATCTTTGAACATTAGAAATGTTCATATAAGATTAAAGGAAATTAATTGAAGGGGGTAAAACGTATAAATTTTGCCTTAACAAGCCTATACGTGGCTTGTAAATGATTTTAAGAATGATATTTTATGAAAATGTTCAAGGATATGGAACTGTCTTTATGAACAAGGATTTTATGATAATGTTTTGGGACATATATATGTCCTCAAGTAAAGAGGTATTCAAGATGTTTAAGAAAAAGGTTTTAAAGGAAGTCTTTCCCTAAAAGATAAGATGCTTACTGAGTTGTCACTCACGTTTTATTTTCCCAAACCTTAGACGGGTACCGGAAAATTCAAGAGGCTGCAAACATAAGCGATAAAGGAAGGTATGTGATGGTAGCCATGATGTATGGGTACCATGGTTTAAAGTGCTAAGGTATGTTTATGTATATATGAACTTAATTAGAATTTTAAGTTTCATGTGCATCAATGAATGAATGTATGAATGTAAGGAATGGAAATGTTTTGATTTAGTCAAGAAGACTTTCATTGTAGAAAAGTATGAAGAGATGCTATAAATGAAATGATGAAATTTATTACAAGTGTATTGTTGCTTGTATGATGATTGTTATGTAAAGCAATGAATGATGATAGATGGAAAAAAAAATTTTGGATGAGATCCAATTAAGAACCCGCCGCGTGATCAGGGCAACAATCCTGATTCACATTTACCAATCAATAAGGTCTTGAGGTAAGGAAGTGACGTCTCGGTTTGGGGCGCCACAGAAGGTGGTATCAAAGCAAGGATTGGTAAACAGGCGTAGGAAGAAGAAAATAAAAGATGATAAAAGTATAGGTCTGATGCCACAGAAGTTGGTATCAAAATATTAATTGTTAAATAGGGGTGGAAAGAAAAGATTTGATATCACAAAGATGATATCTTAGCAAGAATTGATAGATAGACATAGAAAAAAATGGAAAATGATGAAAGAGAGATTGAAAATTATAAGACATACGATATGTATTGTCTTTTACTAAGTGTCATTATGACGCAAAGATATGGCTATTTAAGGAAATGTAGCTGGTATGCTATATTTCATGGAGTAGATAGTATATGCAGGAAAAATGATATGCAGCCAGATGAGATGAAGGAGGAGGTAAGGAGAATTTAACAAAAAACAAAGGATAGAAGGGAATAAGAGCAAATGATAGGTTAAATAATGGAATCCTACATAGAGACCTCCCTTATCTAAGATTTACTATACCTCACACAAGATAGCACAAGATTGTGTTATATGATACATATGTTTAAGGTGTAGAGCCATGATGACATATAGAAGGCACCAAGGCGCCAACTTTCTAAGTGATTGTTGATCTAAAGTTATGTTTATTATAAAATGACAGATTATGTAGGTATAATCTGTATGTGTAAGAAAAAGTAACTTTACACTATGAAAGGCGAAGATAGAAATGAGAAATTTATTTTTATGAATGTATGATGTTTGATGCTATGAAAATATAATTGCATTTGATTTCATTCAGATGCTAAGTGTATTTGAAAGAAGAAAGCTCAATGACTTTTCTAGATCATATAATTGAATATGTATGATATGAATTATTTTACGATAAGAAATGATATTGACATGATTTTATATGTTGCTTTCTACAATATGCCTATCACCTTAGTTTTTGAACAAGGGAAAGGCAGTTGCAGATATGAGTCAACAGGAAAGAAGAGAAGATAATAATAAATCTCATGGACCAGGACAAAGAGGACAAGAGAGTCCATGAACTCGTCAACGATGGGCAACTATAAACCCTGAGTCAAAGGATTGGAGGTGTTACCGCTATAAGTAATATCTCACAAGTAGGAGTAAAGGATAACTACAGTTGTAGAAAGAGCTGTACACCAAACAAAATGTGATACTCAGACCTAAGTAGGTCTTTAAATATGACACATGTGTTATTTAAATGAATTTTAAATGATTTTTGTGAATTTTATCACATTTTGAATTAGGGTTTCTATAGGAAACGGTGATTAAAAATTTAATCGCCAGAGCCCAAAGTGAGTTGGTATGACCCGTGGGGCTTAATGAGGATTTAAAGGTGACAAGGTGTCATGAATAATCATGTTAATAATCATGATTTAATTTATGGAGATTAAAGTGTAATTATGGAATTAAGATGAAAAATGATAGAAAATTCATAACTTGACGCCTACGAGGCGGATTTTGATAAACTTTGAAAGGTAAGCTCATGACGGTGGGCCCAATATTATGAATGGATTGTATTAAGAGAATCATGATGGGATTAGGGTGATAATTAATTTTTTTTTATCCCAAATCCAAAAGATAAATTCAAGTGGTCATAACTTGACGTAGAAATGTCAGTTTAAGATGAAATTTGAAACGATGGAATAAAATTATGAAATCTATGAGATGAATGGAATGGATTAAGCTAATTATCATGGGAAGTTGGTTTCTTGGAGAGCAAGTAACAAGTTGCTTAAGAGCTAAGTAAAGAAGGGCAATTGTGGAAAGTGAAAATGGAATTTACTAAAATGCCTTTGGGGTTACCTGGGTACCAAGAAAAGTAGCAAATAAAAGGAGGAAATGGGGGAGCATGGCTGCCGTTTCCAGCAGGGGAGAAGGAGAGAGAGAGAAGGAGAGAGAAAGAGAGAGAATGAGAGAGAGAAGAGAGGAAAATAAGATAAAAATGGAAATTTTCTCCAAGGGCAGCAGCTAGGGCATGTCAAACCCAGCAAGGAGGAGAAGAAAAGAAGGGAATTTCAAGTGCTCAATGGAGGGATTATCAATTAATCAAGTAAGTATATGAAATTTAGCATGAAAATATTTTTAAATAATAATTATGGGGTGATTAATGAATGACCCAATTTTTAGATTAAAAGAATAATCACGTTGCAAATTAAAAATCTGGGAAAATCAACCTGGACAGGGTTGAACGGGTGTCAGGATCAGCCGCACCAAAGGCTTTTTAATAATTTTTATACAAGAAATTTTCGGATGAAACTTTTACAGAATATATAAGACATATTTAGGATCATAAGAATAAAATAACAATTAGGTTTTGATAGGTATAAATATACCCCATAGTTAACATGATTCAGGCTATCTGAAAAATGTATTCTGCTATCCAGCAGAGTAAAAAATATCAAAATAAATAGAAATATTAAATATTTCATGTTGTAAATATTTATTTTGGTTAATTATTGTAGTTATTAAGGTATTTTGGAAATTTCATATCAAAACTGCTTGATTTGATATTAATTCAAGATTTTGAGATTTCAGTATGTCTGATTTCAACATATGTGGATAGTTGGAGAACAAATCAAAAAGAAATATGAAACCTATGTAGAAATGATCCAAATTGATATATATGTTAATACCCTAAATTTGGATTAAGAAAAGTGGGATTATTATCTGAAAATTCGGATTTATAAATCTGCTTAGGGTTATGTGTCAAAAGACACGTTAAACGGGTGAAAAATGGGTTCCAAAGTTGCTGTTTTGGAAACCTATGATTACTGGATTTAAATTCCATAAAAATACCCTAAGTATAGTGGTAATCAAGGGGTATAATCATGCTGGAATTAGAGACAAGTTTCTGTTTCGAAAAAAATTAAGAAACACATAAGTATGTGTTGAAAAATGGACGTATATGAAGAGATAAGTATGAACACCCGACTTGAAGGACAAGTGGGTTAAATTAGATGAACTTATATAGGTTGAAAAACCTAAATAATATAATTATTTGAAGACGATGCAAATAAATAAAATATTATCTTCATTTATTTAGGCAAAGGCAAGAAAAAGAATAGAAGAAAAGGATTATGGCGATCTCAGGTAAGCAAGCAATCTTTCTAAAATGATGTTTTCTTTCTATGTGATGATGTGTGATTGAAATTGTTTATGATCATGTTTAAACGAATGGGCAAGCACAAGTTTTGAAAATGATGGTTTTAATGAAAAGCCACAAGTTTTGCACATAACGGCTTTAATGAAAAGCCACAAGTTTTGTAAATGACAGCTTTAATGAAAAACCACAAGTTTTGAAAAAGAATGGCTTTAAGGAAAAGCCTCAAGGTTTGCTTCATGGGAAGCAAGCAATACGTTTTAAGATAAGAATTTTATCATCAGTGTTGCCAAAAGTTGGTAATGCTTTATGTTAATGGAATTGAGAATTTTGCTTATGAGTAAGCAAGTTCTCCACAATAACGTTTTCAAAGGATTTCACGTTTTATGTCGATTTTTTTTAAGAATTTGCTTTTAAGTAAACAAGTTATTTATGATGTTGATTCAAAAGTATTTTATAAGAAAAAGGGAATTTTGCCCTTTTTCACAAAGCAACAAATATAAATAAGTTTTGAATTTCTTTTATGATGTTTTATGATAAATAATTATGTTTGTTAAAGAAAAAGGAAAAAGGGGATTTGATTTATGAAAAAGATTTGTATTGCTAGGTCATGATAATTAAATAATAAATGATAATTTGGACATAGTTTATATGTTTTGAAATGATATTCGAAAAGTTTTGATTTTCTTTAGATAAGAAAATCTATGTTGAAAATATCTTGAAAAATGTTTATACGGATGTGTTGAAAGGGATTTAAGGATGACCAACCTCCTATATTGATATCATAAAATGGTTTAATTTTGAAAATTCAAAGGTTTTGAAATTCTTTTATAAGGATTTTAAGATGTATTATTTTTTTCAAACATTTCAAATGTTTATCAAAATATTTTACTCAAAATATTTCTAACAGAATTTAAGGAAGTTCATCCTAAAATTAGATTTCAAATAACAACTTGTTAAAGTGGGCGAGCTCGCTTACAAGTTGACATGGACTGCAGTCTGTGATGTATTTTTAAAAATGATTTTTAAAGATATAGACTTCGGTCTAAGATTTTTTTTGTGTTATGGATGCAGACAGAGGTCTGTGATCCCAGTTTAAAAGGACATGGACTGCAGTCTGTGATTCTTCAAATCAATTATGTGTTATGCAGACAGAGGTCTGTGATCCCGATTTAAAAGAACATAGGTTGCGGTCTGTGGTTCTTCAAACCAAACGGGCTGCGGTCCGTCATAATAATGTATGGTGCACCAGTACAAGAAACAGACAGGTTGTAGAGCACGGTTGGGATGACCGTGGCCCACTCTACATAAGGCCCAGTCGCTAAGGGATGATAGTATTGGAAACATGTGGAAAATAAGCCAAGTCTATGTTTTGATGATTAACAAATCAATTTGAGTAAGTTTTGGTCACTAACATGTTTGTGGAAATGATTAAAGGTTATAAAAATGAAGAAAATGAAGCATGGCAGGTCAAGTCGATTTCTAAGTCGACTCAGGCATTGACTTAGGCCAAGTCGATCCCCAAGTCGACTCTAGCAGCGACTTCAAAATGTCATTTCCTTCTAGAGTTGAAATCGAGAATGAGAGCTGTCGAAGTCGCATCCCAAGTCGACTCAGCATGCGACTTGGGTGAAGTTGCAGACCAAGTCGACTCTGGCATCTACTTCAGACTTAACCTTCTATCCAGAGTTGAATCGGGGACGAGAGCTGCCGAAGTCGCATCCCAAGTCGACTCTGCATGCGACTTGGGTAAAGTCGCAAACCAAGTTGACTCCAGCTTCGACTTCAGTGCGGAAATTGCCGAACGAGTTAACTCAATGATAGATTTGAGTAGAGAAGAAGGTCAAGTCGACTTAAACACTCAACATGGATCAAATGACGATCAAATGAAGATAAAATGAAGACCAAAGCAAGCAGGGTTGCATGAATCCATCATGTTGGATCATAAACACATACTCGAACATCTTCTATGCATTCCAAGATTCAAGACTCAAGACATGGAATCAAATGCTTTCAAGATAGAAGAATCATAAAGAGTCTTAAGTAATATAAAATGGTGGAAGAACAACCTGTTGGCCCCGAGTTAATGGCAAAATCCAAGAGGGGAGGGGTGAATTGGGTTCTTAAAAATTTATTTGGTAACTTAAAAACTTAACCCCTTGAAAGTTTAATCCCCTTGATAGAAGAAATGAAGTTGAAAGCAATTATAATGTAGAGAGCAGAAATATAAATCAAGCACACAAGATTTTTATAGTGGTTCGGGCAACCTCCCTACTCTACTCTTCCAAGCTCACACTCCTTGTGACTTGGGTTCCACTATTGTATTCTTCAAATACAATTAGAGCCACTGTTCTCTTCTAGATTCCAGCTCTAGGGGGCTTCAACACAACACAGCACAAGTAGGTGATGAGTTCCACTCCAATCACACACTACTTTGCTTACACTTGATCTTAGTTCCTCAAACTAGATCAAGTTCAACACAAACAAATGAAATAACAAATGAATCTACACTTTACAGATGTGTAGTAACAATTTGATGCAGAGAAGAACTCGTAGTATTGGCTTTTAAGATTCAGAAGTTGAGCACTTGCAGTTTTGAAGCAAAGTTCTTCCTCTTTGATTAGCTTGATCTCTTTGGAGCTCTTGTAGATGGGAGTTAAGCACACTCAATGATTCTCAGCTACTTCCCTCGTCCACAATGAATACCTTTTATAATTGTGGAGGGAATCCGAACGTTTGAAGGTAGGTGGCGCGCATTTAATGCGTCAACGTTCGAAAATTATTCGACCGTTGCGACCCAAGTCGCAGGCGGAGTCGACTTCGCCCAAGTCGCAGATGGAGTCGACTTCGGGTGCGACTTCGCCTTCTGTTCGCGACTTCAAGTTTCAGGTAGGGTCGACTTGTGTATCGACTTGACCCAAGTCGCAAGTGGAGCCGACTTCGGTGTGCGACTTCACTTCGGCAGGAAGCTTGATGACCTTGAATACTTGGAATGCTTGGTTCCTTCATTTTCCTTTGGATCATTATCTTCTTCTTAGCTTGCTTGGCTTCTTTCTTTGATCATTTTATTCTAGAATGGCTTCACATATTTGTAGTCTTCTTGAAGAACTTGTTTTTGATTCATCCTTCTTGCTTTCGATACTAGTCTTCATGTCTTGAGTTTCTTCACCTTAAAATGTACTTGAAGCTTTTGTTTGGACTTGATAAACTTGATTTTGATAATGAGCTTGTATCCTTGATTTGGTCTTGAGAGATCTTAAGTTGATATTGGAAATGAGCTTGAATCTACATTTTGGACTTTGAAGAACGTCAAGTCGAACTCGGGGTCGACTTCGTCTGCGACTTCGCCCAAGTCGCAACTGGAGTCAACTTCGACTGCGACTTCTGTATACTTCTGTCCCAAATTCAACTCTGGACGGTTTTTCCCGTCTGAAGTTGATGCTGGAGTCGACTTCGTTTGCGACTTGGCTTCCCAAGTCGCAAGTGGAGTCGACTTGGCCTGCGACTTCACCTGCTCTTCTTCCCGTTTCAACTCTGGACGGATTTGGCTCTTTGAAGTCGATCTTGGAGTCGACTTGGGGAACGATTTGGCCTTCCATGCTTTATTCTCTTCAAATATATATCCCTTAAACATTTCCACAAACGTGTTAGTAGCTAAGACTTACTCAAATTGATTTGTTAATCATCAAAACATAGATTTAGCTTGTTTTCCGCATATTTCCAACAATCTCCCCCTTTTTGATGATTGACAAAACTGATTTGAGTGTATACCTTTCAATTGCTTAAAAAATAACATGCTCATTTTGTATTGTGAAATTTTATTATTCTTATGCTCATTCAAACATATCCTACTCTTCTCCCCAAACATATCCTACTCTTCTCCCCCTCAAATCCTACTCTTCTCCCCCTTTTTGTCAATATATTAAAAAGTTAGAGGGTAAAGAAAGAGATAGGTGGGTGTGCTCCCCCTTAGTTTGTGATAGGTTAAATTAATCATTCTCATGTCATTTCTAATCTTATAAAATGCTTCTTTTGCTAGGGGTTTTGTGAATATATCTGCAATTTGATCCTCAGTTCTTACATATACTAGACATATATCATGATTTTCCACATGTTCTCTAATAAAATGATGTCTAAGGTCTATATGTTTGGTCCTAGAATGCAAGACTGGATTTTTAGTTAAACATATGACACTAGTATTATCACATTTAATGGGTATATCTTTAAAATCCATGTCATAGTCCCTAAGTTGCTGTTTCATCCAAAGTAATTGGGCACAACAGCTCCCGGCGGCAATGTATTCGGCCTCCGCCGTAGATAGAGCAACACTAGTTTATTTTCTTGAAAACCATGAAACCAACATGTTCCCAAGAAATTGACATGTTCCACGAGTGCTTTTTCTATCTACTTTGTAACCGGCAAAATTCGCATCCGAGTAGCCGATTAGATCAAAATTAGAGCCCTTTGGTTACCAAAGTCCTATATTGGTAGTGTCAACTAAGTATCTGAAAATTCTTTTCACAGCTACCAAGTGTGATTCTTTTGGACATGATTGAAATCTAGAGCACATACACACACTAAACAATATGTCAGGCCTAGAAGCAGTTAAATACAATAAAGAACCTATCATGCTTCTATACAATTTCAGATAAACTATTTTTCCTTTCTCATCTTTGTCGATTTTGATTGTTGAGCTCATAGGCGTGTTTGCTCCTTTGCTATTCTCCATGCCAAACTTCTTCAGCATTTCTTCGATATACTTGGACTGGTTAATGAAGATTCCTTCATTTAGTTGCTTGATTTGCAGTCCAAGGAAGAAATTCAGCTCTCCCATCATGCTCATCTCAAATTCTTTCGGTATAAGCTCAGAAAATTCTTGACAAAGAGTCTCATTAGTAGCACCGAAAATAATATCATCAACGTAAATTTGAATGATCAATATATCCTTTTCTTTATACTTGATAAACAAAGTGGTGTCTACCTTTCCTTTTTGAAAATCATGATCAATCAGAAATTTGCTTAATCTATCATACCAAGCCCTTGGAGCTTGTTTTAATTCATATAATGCTTTGGTTAACTTGTACACAAATTTAGATTGATCTTTTTCTTCAAATCCAGATGGTTGTTCTACATACACCTCTTCATTTATATATCCATTCAGAAATGCACTTTTAACATCCATTTGAAACAATTTAAAGTTCATGTGAGATGCAAAAGCTAGTAAGATGTGAATTGCTTCCAATCTAGCCACCGGGGCATAGGATTCCTCAAAATCTATTCCTTCTTCTTGTGAGTATCCTTTTGCCACAAGTCTAGCTTTGTTTCTCACCACAAGTCCACTTTCATCTAATTTGTTCCTAAAGACCCACTTGGTGCCAATAACAGTACAATCGTTTGGTCTAGGAACAAGGTGTCAAACTTGATTTCTTTCAAATTGATTTAGCTCTTCTTGCATAGCTATAATCCAGTTTTCATCATCAAGAGCTTGATTAATATTAGAAGGTTCAATTTTGGATACAAAGGCGTATTGTCCGCAAACATTTTGTTTTGATCTTCTAGTTTTTACACCTTCATACACATTCCTTATAACTTGTTCAATTGGATGTGCATGTTTGAATTTTAAATCAGTTGGAGGTTTGTAGGAATTATTACCTTCACTTACCCTTTCCTCCATGGAATCTTCTTGCTTTTCCACATGCAGTTTTTCAAAATTGCTTGCTATATCATCTGCATCGCTTAAATCATCTTTTATTTTGTAGCATGGGTTAGTTTTATCAAAAACAACATGTATGGATTCTTCTACAACTTGGTTTCGTTTATTGAATACTCTATATGCTTTGTTATTTGAAGAGTAACCAAGGAATATTGCCTCATCACTTTTAGTATCTAATTTTCCCAAGTTGGTTTTTCCATTGTTCAAAACATAGCGTGTGCATCCAAAAGCATGAAAATAAGAAATATTTGGTTTCCTTCCTTTCCATAGCTCATATGGGGTCTTTTTCAAGATTGCTCTAATGGTAACTCGATTCAAAACATGACAAGCTGTACTCACAGCTTCTCCCCAAAATTTCTTGGATAATTTGCTCTCATTTAGCATTGTTCTAGCCATCTCTTGTATAGTTCTATTTTTTCTTTCAACTACTCCATTTTGTTGTGGAGTTCTTGGTGCAGAAAATGTGTGATGAATTCCTTTTTCATTACATAGTTCTATGAATCGTTTGTTTTCAAATTCACCACCATGATCACTTCTTATAGTTATAATAGTACTTTGTTTTTCATTTTGCACCAAATTTACAAAAGTTGCAAACATAAAGAAGGCTTCATCTTTGCTAGCTAAGAGAATTATCCATGTGAATCTTGAAAAATCATCAACAATTACAAATACATATTTCTTTCCACCAATGCTTAAAATATCGGATGGCCCATATAGATCCATGTGTAGCAATTCAAGTGGCCTAGTGGTTGAAATTTCCTTTTTGGTAGAGAAAGGCATCTTAGGTTGTTTTGATAATTGACATGCCTTGCAAATTTTATCCTTGTCATATTTCAATTTTGGTAATCCTTCTACCAAACTCTTTTTCCATAGGATTTTTATATTTCCCATGTTTATATGTCCAAGCCTTTTATGCCAAACCCATGGATCATTATCAATGACCATTAGACATTGACCATCTAGTTCATCAAGTGAAACCAAATATACATTTCCATGTCTTTTTCCACTAAACATGATATGTTTTCCATCAAATACGTTACATATAGATGATTCAAACACAACCTTATATCCTTTGTCACATAATTGACTAATGCTCATTAGATTGTGCTTGAGTCTTTCAACAAACAAAACATCTTCCATGCATGCATTAGAAATACTATAGATGTTTCCTTTACCTTTAATTTTACCTTTCTCGTTATTTCCAAAGGCAACTGTTCCATCGTTGCAAGGCTTAAGTTTATGAAATAGACTTCTTTCTCCGGTCATATGCCTTGAACAACCGCTGTCCATGAACCATACATTGTTTGCCTTTGCCTTGAAACAAATCTGAAAAATAAAAAAGTAAATCTCATCTCTTTGGTACCCATTTTATGGGTCCATTTGGGTTAGTAATATGATTCAATTTTTGCTGCTCTAACTTAGAAAGCCCAAATCTTGTGTTCCTTGGAACCCAAACTAATTTTGCACCATGGTCATATAGTTTCTTAAAGTTACATTTATAGGCTTTATGACCCATTTTGTTGCAGAAATTGCAAGCCATTGGTAATCTAGGAGTAGGCCTCCAAGTATATTTTGGTTCAAATGTTGGCCTTCTTGTGGAACCCTGACCGTATACGAGTTGTTTCGACTGTATACGCGTCATTTCGACATTTGTAATTTTGTAATTATTTTATGAATAAATGAAAATTCATGAATTATATTGATGGATATGTGTATTGGAGATTGAAATAATGCGATTAGGAATTTAACCCCATGAATAGTGCACGTGAATAGTGTACGTGAATAGTAACCAAGGACTAAGACCCGTGATTAAGAGTTAATCACTTGGATTAACTTAATCACAAAAAGACGAAATAGAGATTTAATCACTACAAGACAAAATAGCAATTCTTTTGGATATTTTAATCCAAGTTTGGATTTTTGTGGAAAAATAGAAAAAAATTCATAAATTGCAATCCGGGCGTCGGAATTCGATGAAATTTTTTATGGATGGTTAAAAATTCATGATGGACATGATGAATGGGCTAAGATGTGATGAAAATCACAAATCAATGGTCAAGATGAAACGTCAAATGCAAATTGAAAAAGTAACTTCACTTTTTCATTAATTATGTATTTGACTTTAATTAAAATTAATAAATAAAAATTAAAAAAATTAAATGCAATGCAGCAACATGTCAGGTCGTGCAAGGGGAGTACCATGACCAAATCAATGGTCCAAATTCATCCAAATCACAAATCAAGGGTTTAGATTTAATTAGCTTAAATTTAATTAAATAAAAAAAAAGAAAATAGGAAAAATAGGCCTGCAAAATAGGGCAGCTAGAGCAGGGTAGGGAGGCTGCACAAGGCTCTAAGCACCTTTGGGGAATTAGAAAAAAACACCTTTGCAATTTTACACCCTAAGCTAGAGGGGGTAAAATGCAAATTCATGAAAAATGGACCCCTATAAATAGAGGAGCAGGCCATGGACGAAATTCACAACCATCCCAGCTCAAAAATTACTTGAGCAACTTCATTTCCCATCCCCACACGTTTTAGCCTTAAGGAAAGAGGAGAATCGAAGGTTGGAGTGAGAAAAGGCGAGTTGAAGAGGCATAACTTCGCTTGAGGTAAGTGGATTCCCCTCAAACTTGTTTTGAATGTTAGATGAGGTAAAACCATGCTTAGATAATCCCCAAACATGAGAAAATAAGTATAGATATAATGTTTAAATGGAATTATGCCAAAACATCAAAAATTTGGAGCAAAGATAGGGTATTTGGGAAAATAGCATATGATATGTGAAAATAATGCTCCAAAATTGATAAGTGATGATTTGGGATGTATGATTATGAAAAATATGATGTTGGAATAATGATATATTAATTTCATGATTTTTGGAATTAAGGATTATGCTTAAGTGAATTTATGATGATTTTTAGTATATGGAGAAAATGATTTTTTTGGCCAAGTAAATAATGATAAATTCAAAATATAAGAAATGTCCAATGATATACTAGGCATAAGGTATGTCATGGTATTTTTCATTTTTGGAAAAAATATCAATTTTTGAAACCCAAGAACAGTAACCACGTTGCTGTGAACAGTAATCACGGATGAACAGTGATTTGCTACAGTGATGTGCTACAGTGAACAGCGTGATTTTGGAGAAAATTTGGAAATTAATATTTGAATATAAGTATGAAATTTTTGAAGAATTTATGGACAAAAATATCTATGTAAAGAAATAATGCCCAAATATTATAAAGCATACATGGGAAGCAGCTTAAATAGAGGAAATGAAATATCCTTTGTCCTTGAATAGGAAAAGGAAAAGAGAAGGTCGAAGACACCTCCTAAGAAGGTAAGCAAGTTATATGTTTTGCAAATTTATTTCAAAATGCTTGAAATTGTTTGTGAATTGCTTTATGAAATCTATTTAAGGTTGGCCATACCTATAACTGCTTTACATGAACTGAAGTTCGTTTTATGAAATTATTTATTAAATGTTTTTTTTATGAAATTGTTTATGATTTGCAAATATCATGCCGGCATGTGTATGAGAATGAGCATGTGCACGAGGAATAGGCCTTAGTCGAGGTAGTAAGCGGACCGGATGTCCCCCTCGCTATTGCCAAGTCGCTTAATAGGCCCAGGCCGGTGGCGACCTCCCTGAAATGGGAGCATGTATGGGATGGACGCCTAGCTAGTGTCGCATCCAAAGGAATGTCATGAATGCTATGTATGCATTGCATTTACATTTTATGGAATGCATGAAAATGATTGAAAAATTATGTATAGCTTGCTTACTGAGTATTATTACTCACCCATGCTTTTTCAACAACAGACAGGAAATGATGATGAAGGCAGCATGTCAAGTGTTATGTAGTTTTTGATATAAATAATGTTTATGTAAACTTTATGTAAAGTCAACGATGATAATTTTGAGATGAAAAGGGAATATTTTTATTCCAATGAAAATGTTTATGGAATAGTTTTTTATCATAACTGTGTTATGTGAAATATATTTCAAATTGGATGAATGATGGGAATTTTCCATGTATTGATGAAAAAAAAATCCTGCCGTGTGATCAGGGCAACAATCCTGAGTCACGTTTACCAATCAAAACGATCCCGGAGTAAGGCTTCTAGGCACCTCAGTTCGGGGCGCCACACTTCTAGTCCACATAACATTTTTCCTTTGTGGCTTGTATATAGGTGCAATTTTAGTTTTATATTTCCCAAATATTGGCACATTCGATTTGCCACTTTCTCTTTGCTCAAATGTATAATACCCAAGGCCTCTTTTATTTGTTTGAGCAGTCATGTTCAGAAACATCTTCACGTTTTCTCCGGGATTAGAGAACTTTGCTAATGATTCATTTAATGATTCGTTCTCCTTTTTCAATTTTTCTATCTCTTTTAACAATGATTCATTTTCTTCTTTCAGTTTTGTTGATTTTTCAGCTAGTTTTCCGTTTTCAATAATAACGAAGTTACATTGTTGTCTCTTCAATGATAACTTGTTTCCTAGCTTTTTGATTTCCTCATATAATGAATCATAAGCAATTTGTAGTTCTTCTAACTCAGCACATTTGAGGCATTCTTGAAAAGAAGAATAATTTGATTGAGAATAGCAAGGTTTGGAAGTTACCTCTTCATTGCTCGTGCATTTTGTTGAGATGGTTTGTTCTTCCAAAACTTCAGTTGTGTTCAAACAAAACAAGTCTTCTTCTTGTTCGATACGTGTCATGCAGCATATTCTTGCACAGTTTACTGCATCGTTATCGTCGGTTGAAGAGCTGCTTGTTGATGAAGTCTCTTCATTGACGTACATGCCTTTTCCCTTTGGCCTTTGGTATTTTCTGCCTTCATGTCCTTCCTTCCTCTCTTGATACTCTTTTGATTTCTCTTCCGGCGTAGGACATTGAGCTTGTATGTGTCCTATCCCGCCGCATTTGTAGCACTTCGTTGGCTCCTTCTTCTTCTCTCTTCTTGTTCTTTCTTTGAAGTCCTTGAAGTTCCTTTCTTTTCTCACAAATTTTCGGAATTTGCGAGTGAGAAGTGCAATATCTTCATTATCGTTATGCGAGGAGGAGGTAGACTCTTCTGAGTTGTGTGCCGCTTTTAACGCAATGACTTTCTTCCCTTTGTGATTGTCTTCGTTTCTTCTCTTAATTAGCTCATGTGACATTAATGAGCTAATTAGATCTTCTAGCTTTAGTGTATTTAGGTCTTTGGCTTCTTCAATCGCCGTAATCTTTGGAGTCCAAGATTCCAGTAGAGCTCTTAGTATCTTCATGACCTGTTCGGATTCAGAGATAGCCATTCCAAGACCTTTCAAAGCGTTAGTAATCTTAGAAAATCTAGCAAACATTTCAGAAATATTTTCTGTTTCTATCATTCTAAAGCTTTCCAACTCTCCTATCAGAATATTTCTCCTAGTCCCTTAGACTTGAGAAGTTCCTTCATAAATAGATGTTAAAGTATCCCATATTTCGTTAGCGGTTAGGCAAGAGGATACTCTATCATATTCAGAAGCCGTAAGAGCACAAAATAAAGAGTTCATAGCCTTAGCATTGCTCTTGACGGTTCTTACTTCCTCTTCGGTCCATTTGGAAACTCTTTCATCAATTGGCAAGGTTACACCGTCTTGGATTGCAATCCAAGAATCCATATCGGTAGCCATAATAAGTTGCTTCATACGAAGCTTCCAATAACCGAAATTGTTCCCATCAAACAATGGTGGCCTAGTGAATGATTGGCCCTCAGCAAAAGCGGGAACAGAAGTAGATTGGGATGCCATGTGATTGGATCTCTTTGGTTTAACTCAAAGACCTGCTCTGATACCACTTGTTGGCCCCGAGTTAATGGCAAAACCCAAGAGGGGAGGGGTGAATTGGGTTCTTAAAAATTTCTTTGGTAACTTAAAAACTTAACCCCTTGATAGAAGAAATGAAGTTGAAAGCAATTATAATGTAGAGAGCAGAAATATAAATCAAGCACACAAGATTTTTATAGTGGTTCGGGCAACCTCCCTACTACACTCTTCCAAGCTCACACTCCTTGTGACTTGGGTTCCACTATTATATTCTTCAAATACAATTAGAGTCACTGCTCTCTTCTAGATTCCAGCTCTAGGGGCTTCAACACAACACAACACAAGTAGGTGCTGAGTTCCACTCCAATCACACACTACTTTGCTTACACTTGATCTTAGTTCCTCAAACTAGATCAAGTTCAACACAAACAAATGAAATAACAAATGAATCTACACTTTACAGATGTGTAGTAGCAATTTGACGTAGAGAAGAACTCGTAGTATTGGCTTTGAAGATTCAGAAGTTGAGCTCTTGCAGTTTTGAAGCAAAGTTCTTCCTCTTTGATTGGCTTGATCTCTTTGGAGCTCTTGTAGATGGGAGTTAAGCACACTTAATGATTCTCAGCGACTTCCCTCGTCCACAATGAATACCTTTTATAATTGTGGAGGGAATCCGAACGTTTGACGCCGACGTTCGAAAATTATTCGACCGTTGCGACCCAAGTCGCAGGCGGAGTCGACTTCGGATGCGACTTCGCCCAAGTCGCAGATGGAGTCGACTTTGGGTGCGACTTCGCCTTCTGTTCGCGACTTCAAGTTCCAGGTCGGGTCGACTTGGGTATCGACTTGACCCAAGTCGCAAGTGGAGTTGACTTCGGTGTGCGACTTCACTTCGGTAGGAAGCTTGATGACCTTGAATACTTGGAATGCTTGGTTCCTTCATTTTCCTTTGGATCATTATCTTCTTCTTAGCTTGCTTGGCTTCTTTCTCTGATCATTTTATTTTGGAATGGCTTCACATATTTGTAGTCTTCTTGAAGAACTTGTTTTTGATTCATCCTTCTTGCTTTCGATACTAGTCTTCATGTCTTGAGTTTCTTCACCTTAAAATGTACTTGAAGCTTTTGTTTGGACTTGATAAACTTGATTTTGATAATGAGCTTGTATCCTTGATTTGGTCTTGAGAGATCTTAAGTTGATATTGGAAATGAGCTTGAATCTGCATTTTGGACTTTGAAGAACGTCAAGTCCAACTCGGGGTCGACTTCGCCCAAGTCGCAACTGGAGTCGACTTCGACTGCGACTTCTGTATACTTCTGTCCCAAATTCAACTCTGGACGGTTTTTCCCGTCTGAAGTTGATGCTGGAGTCGACTTTGTTTGCGACTTGGCTTCCCAAGTCGCAAGTGGAGTCGACTTGGCCTGTGACTTCACCTGCTCTTCTTCCCGTTTCAACTCTAGCGGATTTGGCTCTTTGAAGTCGATCCTGGAGTCGACTTGGGGAACGACTTGGCCTTCCATGCTTTATTCTCTTCAAATGTATATCCCTTAAACATTTCCACAAACGTGTTAGTAGCTAAGACTTACTCAAATTGATTTGTTAATCATCAAAACATAGATTTAGCTTGTTTTCCACATATTTCCAACACAACCAAACATGAAGAAATTCAAGCAAGCAAGGCATTCCAAAGAACTTCAAGTTCAATTAGCAAGCTGAAGAAGTGAAGTCGCACCCGAAGTCGACTTCGCCTGCGACTTAGGTCAAGTCGAGGACCAAGTCGACCTAGACTGGAACTTGAAGAAGCTGCAGATAGCTGAGTCGCACCCGAAGTCGACTCCATCTGCGACTTGGGCAAAGTCGCACCTGAAGTCGACTCCACCTGCGACTTGGGTCGCAACGGTCGAAAATTTTTTGAACGTTGGCGCATTAAATGTGCGCCACCTACTTCCAAATGTTCGGATTCCCTCAACATTTATAAAAGACATTCAATATGAACGTGGAGGGTAGCTGAGAATTCATTGATTGAGCATAACTCTCATCACTAAGAGTATTAAGTGATCAAGCCAACATATAGAAGAAGAACCTTGTTTTCAAACTGCCAAGAGCTGCTTGCAAAATCATTAAGTCTACTCTACAGGTTCTTCTCTGCGCCAAATCTACCTCTACACATCAGTAACGTGTAGAAACTCTCTTTTACTTTTACTTGTTGTAATGAACTTGATTTAGTTTGGGTAACTAAGATCAAGTGTAAGCAAAGTAGTGTGTGATTTGAGTGGAACTCGTCACCTACTTGTGCTGTGAATTGTTGATGCCCCCTAGAGCTGGAATCTAGAAGAGAGCAGTGACTCTAATTGTATTTGTGAAATACATAGTGGAACCCAAGTCACAAGAGGTGTGAGCTTGGAAGAGTGGAGTAGGGAAGGTTGCCCGAACCACTATAAAATCTTGCTTGTTGATTTTTATTTATGCTCTCAGCATTATATTGCTTTCTATTTGTTTCTTCATAAAGGGGACTAGATTAATCCTGGGTAAAATTTCTGTTTAAGTTGAAAATTTTTAAATACACAATTCACCCCTCTCCTCTTGGGTAATTACCATTAACTCGGGACCAACAAGTGGTTTCAGAGCAGGTTTTTGAGTTTTACCAAAGAGATCTTTTGATATGGCATCCCAATCGACTTCCGTTCCCGCATTTTCCGAAGGCCAATCTTTTACTAGGCTACCATTTTTTTATGGGAACAATTTCGGCTATTGGAAGCTATATATGAAACAACTCATCATGGCTACAAATATGAACTCTTGGATTGCGATCCGAGATGGTGTGACTTTGTCTATTGATGAAAGAGTTTCCAAATGGACCGATGAGGAAGTGAAAACTGTTAAGAGCAACGCTAAGGCTATAAAATCTTTATTTTGTGCTCTTACCGCCTCCGAATATGATAGAGTATCCTCTTGTTTAACTGCAAAAGAAATATTGGATACATTAACATCTATCTATGAAGGAACTTCTCAAGTCCAAGGGACAAGGAGAAATATTTTGATTGGAAGTTGGAAAGCTTTAAAATGCTAGAAACAGAAAATATTTTTGAAATGTTTGCTAGATTCTCTAAAATTACTAATGCTTTGAAAGGTCTTCAAAAAGCTATTTCTGAATCTGAGCAGGTCATGAAGATTCTAAGGGCGCTACCGGAATCGTGGACTCCAAAGATTACTGCAATAGAATAAACAAAGGACCTGAACACATTAAAGCTAGAAGACCTTATTAGCTCATTAATGTCACATGAGCTAATCAAGAAAAGAAATGAAGATCACCACAAAGGAAAGAGAGTAATTGCACTAAAAGTCACTCATAACTCGGATGAGTCCACCTCCTCATCTCACAACGATGATGAAGACATTGCTCTACTTACACGCAAATTTCGAAAGTTTGTGAGAAAAGAAAAGAACTTCAAAGATTTCAAAGAGAGACCACAAAAAGAGAAGAAGAAGGAGACTACAAAGTGCTATAGATGCGGCGGTATGGGACATATGTAAGCTCAAATGTCCTACACCGGAAAAAAGATCAAAGGATCATCAAGAAAGGAAGGAAAGATATGAAAGCCAAAAATTCCAAAGGTCTAAGGGAAGAGGAATGTACGTAAATGAAGAAATTTCATCAACAAGTAGCTCCTCAACCAATGATTTTGAAAAAGCAAATTGTGCAAGAATTTGCTGCATGACTCAGATTGAACACGAAGAAGCTTTGAACGCAACGGAAGTTTTGGAAGAGTAAACCACCTCAACAAAATGCACAAGTAATGAAGAGGTAACTTCTAAATTTTGTCATTCTCAATCTACTTATTCTTCTATTCAAGAATGTCTCAAATGTGCTGAATTAGAGGAATTACAACATGCATATGAATCATTATATGAGAAAATTAAAAAACTAGGAAACAAGTTATCTTTAAAAAGACAACAATGCAATTCTATCATTGTTGTAAATGGAAAACTAGCTGAAAGTACAACAAAACTGAAAGAAGAAAATGAACTACTATTGAAAGAAGTGGAAAAATTAAAAAAGGAGAATGAATCCTTAAATGAATCATTAATAAAGTTCTCTAATCCAGGAGAAAGTGTGAAGATGTTTCTGAACATGACCTCTCAAAACAATAAAAGAGGTCTTGGATACTCCACATTTGAGCAAGGAGAAAGTAACAAATTAAGTGTGCCAATACTTGGGAAAAATCAAACTAAAACTGCACCTATTTACAAACCCAAAGGGAAACATATTATTTAGACTAGAAGGCCAACTTTTGAACAATTACATACTTGGAGGCCTGCTCCTAGATTACCAATGACTTGCAATTTTTGCAACAAGATAGGTCACAAAATTCATAAACGCAATCTTAAGAAATTGTATGACCATGGTGCAAAATTAGTTTGGGTTTCAAGAAACATAAGATTTGGGCTTTCAAGAATAAAACAACAAAGATTAGATCAGTTTACTAACCCAAATGGACCCATAAAATGGGTACCAAAGATATAAGATTTATTTGCTTATTTTACAGGTATGTTTCAAGGCAAAGGCAAGCAACGTTTGGTTCATGGATAGTGGTTGCTCAAGGCATGTGACTGGAGAAAGAAGTCTATTTCACAAACTCAAGCCTTGCAACGATGGAACTGTTGCCTTTGGAAACAACGAGAAAGGTAAAATTAAAGGTAAAGGAAACATTTATAGTATTTCAAATGCATGTATGGAAGATGTATTATTTGTTGAAGGACTCAAGCACAATTTAATGAGTATTAGCCAATTATGTGACAAAGGATACAAGGTTGTGTTTGAATCATCTATATGCAATGTATTTGATGGAGAACATATCATGTTTAGTGGAAAAAGATATGGAAATGTATATTTGGTTTCACTTGATGAACTAGATGGTCAATGTCTAATGGCCATTGACAATGATCCATGGGTTTGGCATAAGAGGCTTGGGCATATAAACATGACAAATATAAAGACCCTATGGAAAAAGAATTTGGTAAAAGGATTGCCAAAATTGAAATATGACAAAGATAAAATTTGCAAGGCATGTCAATTGTCGAAACAACCTAAAATGCCCTTCTCTACTAAAAAGGAGATTTTCACCACTAGGCTACTTGAATTGCTACACATGGATCTATATGGGTCATCCGACATTTTAACCATTGGTGGAAAGAAGTATGTGTTTGTAATAGTTGATGATTTTTCAAGATTCATATGGGTAATTCTCTTAGCTAGCAAAGATGAAGCCTTCTCTATGTTTGCAACTTTTGTAAACTTGGTGCAAAATGAAAAACAAAGTACTATTATTACCATTAGAAGTGATAATGGTGGTGAGTTTGAAAATAAACGATTCATAGAATTATGTAATGAAAAAGGAATTCACCACACATTTTCCGCACCAAGAACTCCACAACAAAATGGAGTGGTTGAAAGGAAAAATAAAACCATACAAGAGATGGCTAGAACAATGCTAAATGAGAGTAAATTATCGAAGAAATTTTTGGGTGAAGCTGTAAGTACAGCTTGTCATGTGTTGAATCGAGTTACCATTAGAGTAATCTTGGAAAAGACCCCATATGAGCTATGGAAAGGTAGAAAGCCAAATATTTCATATTTTCATGTCTTTGGTTGCACATGTTATGTTTTGAACAATGGAAAAACCAACTTGGGAAAACTGGATGCTAAGAGTGATGAGGCAATATTCCTTGGTTACTCATCAAATAACAAAGCATATAGAGTTTTCAATAAAAGGAACCAAGTTGTAGAAGAGTTAATACATGTTGTTTTTGATGAATTTAATCCATGCTCCAAAAGAAAAGATGATTTAAGTGATGCAAATGATGTCACAAGTAATCTTGAAGAACATATGTGGAAAAGCAAGAAGAATCCACGAAGGAAAAGGTAAGTGAAAGTAATAATTCCTATAAACCTCCAACTGATTTAAAGTTCAAAAATGTCCATCCGATTGAGCAAGTTATAGGGAATGTCTATGAAGGTGTAAAGACTAGAAGGTCAAAACAAAATATTTGTGGACAATACGCCTTTGTATCCAAAATTGAACCATCCACTATTGACCAAGCTCTTGATGATGAAAACTGGATCATAGCAATGCAAGAGGAATTAAATCAATTTGAAAGAAACCAAGTTTGGCATCTTGTTCCAAGACCAAAAGACTGTATTGTCATTGGCACAAAATGAGTCTTTAGGAACAAATTAGATGAAGTGGACTTGTGGTGAGAAACAAAGATAGACTTGTTACAAAAGGATACTCACAAAGAGAAGGAATAGACTTTGAGGAATCCTATGCTCCGGTTGCTAGATTAAAAGTCATTCGCATCTTACTAGCTTTTGCATCTCACATGAACTTCAAGTTGTTTCAAATTGATGTTAAAAGTGCATTTTTGAATGGGTATATAAATGAAGAGGTGTATGTTGAACAACCACCTGGATTTGAGGAGAAAGATCAATCTAAATTTGTATGCAAATTAACCAAGGCATTATATTGATTAAAACAAGCTCCAAGGGCTTGGTATGAAAGATTAAGCAAATTTTTGATTGATCATGACTTTCAAAAGGAAAAGGTAGACACCACTTTTTTATCAAGTATAAAGAAAGATATATTTTGATTATTCAAATTTATGTAGATGACATTATTTTTGGTGCTACTAATGAGATTCTTTGTCAAATATTTTCTGAGCTTATGCAGAAAGAATTTGAAATGAGTATGATGGGGGAGCTAAACTTCTTCCTTGGACTACAAATTAAGCAACTAAGTGAAGGGATCTTCATAAACCAGTCCAAGTATATCAAAGAAACGTTAAAGAAGTTTGGCATGGAAAATAGCAAAGGGGCAAACACGCCTAAGAGCTCAACCATTAAAATTGACAAAGACGAGAAAGGCAAATCAGTTGATTTAAAATTATATAGAAGGATGATAGGCTCTTTATTATATTTAACTGCTTCTAGACCCGATATACTGTTTAGTATTTGCATGTGCTCTAGATTTCAATTTTGTCCAAAAGAATCACACTTGGTAGCTGTAAAAAGAATTTTCAAATATTTAGTAGATACTACCAACATAGGACTTTGGTATCCAAAGGGCTCTAATTTTGATCTAATCGGCTACTCGGATACGGATTTTGCCGGTTACAAGGTAGATAGAAAAAGCACTAGTGGAACATGTCAGTTTCATGGTTTTCAAGAAAACAAACTAGTGTTGCTCTATCCACCGCGGAAGCCGAATATATTACCGCCGGGAGCTGTTGTGCCCAATTGCTTTGGATGAAACAACAACTTAGGGATTATGGCATGAATTTTAAAGATATACCTATCAAATGTGATAATACTAGTGCAATATGTTTAACTAAAAATTTAGTATTGCATTATAGGACCAAGCACATAGACCTTAAACATCATTTTATCAGAGAACATGTAGAAAATCATGATATATGTTTGGAATATGTAAGAACAGAAGATCAAATTGCAGATATATTCACCAAACATCTAGCAAAAGAACCATTTTATAAAATTAGAAATGATATGAGAATGCTTGAATTAACTTAAAAAAGCACAAGCTGAGGGAGAGCACAGGTTCAGGGGGAGCAGCCCCGCCATTCTCAAAGGATTAACCCGCTCCATCTTTATTTTTTGATCAATTGACAAAAAGGGGGAGAAGAGATCGGGATTTGAGTCTCGGTCTTAAATGTTTATATGAATGATGTTTGCATGAATGATTTTAACTTGTGATGTATTGGAAGTAAAATATGTATTTTAAACTCATGTTTTTAACTTGTGATTTATTGGAAATGAAAATGTTAAATTTCAAAATGCACAAATAGTATGTTTTAAAGACATTGAAAGGTATACACTCAAATAGGTTTTGTCAATTATCAAAAAGGGGGAGATTGTTGGAAACATGTGGAAAATAAGCCAAGTCTATGTTTTGATGATTAACAAATCAATTTGAGTAAGTTTTGGTCACTAACATGTTTGTGGAAATGATTAAAGGTTATAAAAATGAAGAGAATGAAGCATGGCAGGTCAAGTCGATTTCCAAGTCGACTCAGGCATCGACTTAGGCCAAGTCGATCCCCAAGTCGACTCCAGCAGCGACTTCAAAACGTCATTTCCTTCCAGAGTTGAAATCGAGAATGAGAGCTGTCGAAGTCGCATCCCAAGTCGACTCCGCATGTGACTTGGGTGAAGTCGCAGACCAAGTCGACTCCGGCATCGACTTCAGACTTAACCTTCTGTCCAGAGTTGAAATCAGGGATGAGAGCTACCGAAGTCGCATCCCAAGTCGACTCCGCATGCGACTTGGGTGAAGTCGCAAACCAAGTCGACTCCACCTTCGACTTCAGTGCGGAAATTGTCGAACGAGTTAACTCAATGATAGATTTGAGTGGAGAAGAAGGTTAAGTCGACTCAAACACTCAACAAGGATCAAATGAAGATCAAATGAAGACCAAAGCAAGCAGGGTTGCACGAATCCATCATGTTGGATCATAAACACATACTCGACATCTTCTATGCATTCCAAGATTCAAGACTCAAGACATGGAATCAAATGCTTTCAAGATTGAAGAATCATAAAGAGTCTTAAGTAATATAAAATGGTGGAAGAACAACCAAACATGAAGAAATTCAAGCAAGCAAGGCATTCCAAAGAACTTCAAGTTCAACTAGCAAGCTGAAAAAGTAAAGTCACACCCGAAGTCGACTTCACCTGCGACTTGGGTCAAGTCGAGGACCAAGTCGACCTAGACTGGAACTTGAAGAAGCTGCGGACAGCCGAAGTCGCACGCGAAGTCGACTCCATCTGCGACTTGGCCGAAGTCGCACGCGAAGTCGACTCCACCTGCAACTTGGGTCACAACGGTCGGAAATTTTTCGAACATTGGAGCATTAAATGCGCGCCACCTCCAAACGTTCAGATTCCCTCAACATTTATAAAAGACATTCAATATGAACGTGGAGGGTAGCTCAGAATTCATTGATTGAGCATAACTCCCATCTCTAAGAGCATTAAGTGATCAAGCCAACATATAGAAGAAGAACCTTGCTTTTAAATTGTCAAGAGCTGCTTGTAAAATCATTAAGCCTACTCTACAGGTTCTTCTCTACGCCAAATTTACCTCTACACATCAGTAACGTGTAGAAACTCTCTTTTACTTTTACTTGTTGTATTGAACTTGATTTATTTTGGGTAACTAAGATCAAGTGTAAGCAAAGGAGTGTGTGATTTGAGTGGAACTCGTCGCCTACTTGTGCTGTGAATTGTTGATGCCCCCTAGAGCTGGAATCTAGAAGAGAGCAGTGGCTCTAATTGTATTTGTGAAATACATAGTGGAACCCAAGTCACAAGAGGTGTGAGCTTGGAAGAGTGGAGTAGGGAAGGTTACCCGAACCACTATAAAATCTTGCTTGTTGATTTTTATTTCTGCTCTCTGCACTATATTGTTTTCCATTTGTTTCTTCATAAAGGGGACTAGATTAATCCGGGGTAAAATTTCTATTTAAGTTGAAAATTTTTAAATACCCAATTCACCCCTCCCCTCTTGGGTAATTTTCATTAACTCGGGATGAACAGATAGGAGTGCCAACGGCGCCCTCCCTGAGATGGGAGGAGGATAAATAAACAGCCGCCTGGCTAGCGTGCTGTTAAGGATTCTCTTCCAAAAGGTAGCATGATCACTTGGTAAGTGTCACTACTTGTAAGGACCAGGTATTTTATTTTTATTATAACCCTTCTTTATTTATGAGATAACTTATGAACATGCCACTAGGAGTTTATAATGTTAATTGATGCATAACATATATGAATATAGTATCTAGAGAACATATAGTGCATATATGCATGTATTATGATCTTAGCACACTGAGTGTAAATTTAAATGTGTATGATTAGTGTGTCATTGTTAAGCACTATAACTATTTTTCCCCTTCGCAGAGTAGGTACAGGGTTCGACCTGACCGGTCAGGTCGTGGGGGTCAAGGGGGCAGCGCCCCCGGAGAAATTTTTAATTATTAAGTTGTAGGAGCGGGAAATTAAATTACTAATTGCGACTGGACCCGACCCATGCCCCGACCCGACTCAATGGATTCTATTAACATAAGCGGCCCGCGCTCTAGGGCTTCATTTCCCATTTCGCGCCCGACCGCATTTTCTTCTTCTCCTCTTCTGGTTCTTCGCTCCTCTTCTACTTTCTCTTCCACTCAGTTCGAACCACCCATGATCTCTTGAGGGAAACTATACCAACTACCTTGAAGGTCATAGATCCGAGTCTAGGAAGCTCCAAGGCTCCAAATTTCTGCAGTCCACATCTAGGGTCGCTGTCTTGGGAGGAATCACGGTCAAGGTAAGTAGATGTCGCCCCTTTTTTATTTAGTGATGAAATTTTATATTAAACGCGATGTGAGGCTAGACGGAATGTATAGCTTCTAACGACTCCATGTTATTAGGCGTAGGGTCCGTAACAGTTAGGGTTCATGGGGAATTTACTTTGAATGTGCGATTTCTATGATGTAAAAGACTTCTTAGCAGTTTTTATATTGTTGGAATGTGACGTGAATTGATTTGCCCCAATCGAGAGTATGAATTGAAGGTTATTTTATTTCGCACCTATCATGTGTTTGATAAAATGCTTGTGTGATAGATCTATGTGTTGAATCTGAATTGTGTTGATGTTGTATGCATGGTTTGCGACGTGTTTCATTGTCTGTTAAGTATGATGTGTTATCTCAAATAGTTGGTTGTAAGAGTTTTTCATGGCCCCTGATTGACATGAGGAGAGGGTTGTTCATGGCCCTTGATGGACATGAGTAGATGATTGGTTGTGTTGTTCAATTTGTGTGTATGGTTATATGCATACGATCTTGGGAGTGGGTATTGGACCCATATGTATTAGCTTCATCACTATATGAGTATCCATCATTATACTTATCTCCACTTTGTGCTAACCACTATCTACTTACTGGGTCTATTTAGACTCATATCGTTTGTTATTGTGCTTTTAGATCGCAGGTCAGAAGGGGAACTTAAGGATGGGACAAGTTGAAGATCAAACATGAGAGACCATAGCACGATATGTTAATTTCAGTTCTTTTAGATTTGTGCTCTTTTTGATAATCATATATGTAGACAATTATTTAGGCGGATTCTCTTTGACAACTATAATGTATTTGGTATTTCAGATTGGATTATAATCCTTGTTGATGCACATATGCATGACTATTATATCTGTTTGATGTGTAAGGAAAATATTTAATGATTTCCTTCTATATGAATGTTCTTATTATATGAAGATGCAAGTATATAAATAGGATTGAATGTTACAGATTGAAATGTTATGAATATCAAGCCATGTATTCCATATTACCCCTTGTATGTTATGGGGAGATGCTGCCGAATTTTTCTTAGAAAGTATGTACTCATTGACTAGTTCTTGAGTAATTCTTGGAATGGGGTGTTACACTACTGGATGGGGAGAAATGTGTTTGCTTACGTTTTTCTTTTCAAAAGCCTAAAGATTGGGATATAAAAGCATTTATATGAAAAATTATCCTAAATTAGATTTTTTTGAGCCATTATGCATAAGTTACCCTAAAGGCAAGGTGTTTTACACAAAATGTGAAATATTAAGAATAAAAAAATGGTTTTTATGCAAAAGTTTTCACAAAAAGGATTCATGACTTGTTTTCTATAAACAAGCCCCAAGATGGGGATTAAGAAAAAGGGTTTATGTTGGAAAATATTTTGGACATAAGAATGTCCATTTCCAAAAGGTTTATGTGGGAAAAATGATTGGACATGAGAATGTCCATTTCCTAAAGGGATTTATGTTGGAACATATGTGGACATAAAAATGTCCATTTCCAAAAGAGTCTAAGAGATAAAAATGTTTGTGGACATATGAGTGTCCATTGCCAAAAAGGCTTACGTAAAATGTATTTTGGACATAAAAATGTCCATTATCAAAGTGTTTAAGTGGCGCCCCAAACCCGAGCGTCACATCCTGAGCCTTACCTCGAGATCATATCGATTGGTAAACGTGATCAGGATTGTTGCCCTGTCACAAGGCTGATTTATAGGATATTTATCTTATTAATTATGATCATATAGAAGTCCACATAACAACTTAAGTTCTCATAATTTCGATCTCAGACATATCTAAGTCATTTCGATCCATTCATTACATACAAATATGCTGTTGAAGCAACATTTCAACAAGTGCTTAAATCAGATGTCATGGCATATTCACATCATAGTCATCAAACACCGTATAAAATTTCAGTTTACATCCTTTTCACATAAGTTCCATAACATGAAAATTCTAAAGTTTTCCATTGATTCCTTAAGCTGGCACTTGCTCCTTTGCCATGTCCTCTCCTTCACCTGTCTTTGGGTTTGGAAAACAAAATCGTGAGTCGAAACTCAATAAGCAAGCTATTTGCATTTCAAAGGCAAATCATTTCAGGCAACATTTTTGCAAATAAATTCATATTGGAAAGCAATTTATACCTTGTCCAAAGGTATATCTTGAAAACATGTAATCTTGTACCTATCATGAGTACCATATGCATAATTCCATTTAAAACATGAACATAGTCATCATAAGTCCCTTAGGATGGAAACTAGCCAGGCGACCATCCGTCACGTTAACTCTCATTTCAGAGAGGGCGCTGCCAGCCTTGGGCCTGTTTCAAGCGACTTGGCCACACTAAGGGGGGACAATCGGTCTGCTTGCACCCTTCAAGTGGACCTAGTATCTTGTGCACATGAACTTTTACATAAATTCATCTTTAACATGCTAGCATGATTTTTCAATCAGAAACATAGAATCACATCATTTTTCCATAGCATTTATCAAAGAAAGAATTCATAATATTGCATTTTAAATAAAACATCATTTTAACACCATTTTGCTAAGGGATGGCCATCCTTAAACATAATAGAAATAATTTCCACAATTTCATCAACAAGTTAAAGCAAAAATTACATTTATGTAAACAATTTAGAAAAGCAAAAATCCTTTAGAAAATTTGCTTGCTTACCTGTGTTCCTTAGCTTTCCGTCTCAGCTTGTTCTTTGCCTTTGCCTACATGAGAATAATATGATTTTTCATATATTTCTTTTCCTTGCATCTCATTTAGTTTTCCAACCCATTTTCATTAACATGTATTATGCATTTGACTTCTCAAGTCATTAGGCTTTCATATAGCTTATGCTCGCATATTTCATCGGCTCACTTATAACATATCCAACCCCATAAGTTGGGTAACCATTTAAATCACATAAAATTCATTCAATGGTTATCACTTATAGGTCCATTAACCTCCATTTATCATTTTTTTCAAAATACACACATGGGTGTTTCTCCTATGCACATATCATTGTCGTAGCTTCGTAAATTAAGTCCAAAATTTTGGAATTAATATCATAAAACCTTAAACAGATATATAAACATGAAATTCATCTCATTTTCAAGAATTTTTGCACAAAATCATTTTTCATAAGTCATTAATCACCTATTCACCTTTATCCCTTCACATAAGCTCATTTAGCAAATATACATAATGCATTTCATAAAATTTTCTAACTCAAAATTTTAATCCATATTTCAGCAGGTTAATTACCCTTAATTAACACTGCATTTAGGGTATTTTCATAGGATTTAAATCCATCCACCATAGGTTTCCAAAAACAGCAAGTTTGGAACCTATTTTTTACCCGTTTAACGTGTCTTTTGACACATAACCCTATGCAGTCATATTATTCCGAAATTATAGCAAATAAATCCATTTTTCCTAATACATATTTAGTAATTTAACACATATATAACATCCATGCATTATCATTTCTCAAAACAGCAAGTTACCTAACGTTTTGAGTCCCGTTTCACATCGGTTTGACACTCTTTCATAAAATCTATATAAATCAGTTTTAGGGCTTCTTTTCCCAAAAATTTTTGGGCATCCATAATACCTTAAACCTAGGGTATTTTACCTTACATAATATGCATAAAACATGCAAACCCATATCCATAACATTTTTAGCATAGAAACATGGAAATTAGGTCAAAATCATCACTTTGCATTCCATAACTTCACAAATTTATCATTAAAGCATAAACCATCATATATTTTGTATGAATACATGATTCATAACTTAATCGCATCATCAAACCAAAACAGCAACTTGTCTTGGAGATTTAGGGTTTATCAACTTGGATTTCCACTTAATACACATGCAAAACCTCATTTTCATCAACTTAAACTTAAAAATTCATACATAAAACCTAATATCCATTCCATATTCATTCAAAAGCATGTTAAATCACCATTTTACAGATCCTTTAAGCATCCTTTTCGTTTTCCCATTTTGGAGTTTAAAACTCAAAATAATCAACTCCAACAATCACATATACTTACTTGGTTTTGAGCTAAATCAAATCCTAATCCCTTGAGATGGTTTCCTCCTCAATTCCTCCCTTTTTTCCCTTGCTTTTATTCTTCTTCTTGCTGGAAAATATGGACGTGAGCTGCTGCTGTTATATGGGACGTTTTCAGCACTTAGACAATTTCCCAAAGGCCATTCCATGTTTACGTGCATGGGTTTTATAGTTGCTGGAATTTTTCCAGCTGTGGGCCCCAAATTTTGGGCAATTTCCACACTCTTAAATGATCCCTTATCTTCCTTATGTGCTAGTTAAATTTCAGCCTAGTAAAATGGGATTTTACCATTTTACAAAAATCAGAAAATGGCATTGATCCATAGCCGTCCAAGTGTGTCCATCCAAGCACGTCATTTGCTGCCCATTTTTGCAGCCATTTTCCCATTTTTTTCAATCCTAATTTAAGGGTAAATTGTATACTTAATTACCCATTAATTAATATATTAATTTGGTGTAAATAAATTTAGCAAAAATTGCAGCAACTTAACATTTCGAACCACATTTTCCATCCCCATTTGCTGTCCTCGTTTCAGCTGCATATATCTGCCTTTTCTAATTTTTTATTGCTGCAAATCTTCATAATTATATGTACATCTCATGTAATTGCATCCCTGCAACTTATATACATATTTTAAAAAATTAACAATTCAAAAATATCAGCTTGGCAGCCATTGGACGTCCCCTTATGCCACCTCCTCTATGCTATTTTTCCTTTTGTAACTCCATCATCATATGCATTCAATGGATGGATAATTCTCACATTTTTCATTTCAAATAATTGCACAAAATACCCTAGAAATGGCCTGCAATTGCCATCTCAAATTCCATTCACATCATGCATTTATGCTTGGTACTCTAGCATTAAATGCATTGTACTCATATGGAGCATTAGTCAACCATGCTCACCTTTTTCAATGCAGATATTTTATCAATATTTAGTGCTTAATCCAAGCCATTCAAAATAAACATCTCACAAGTTCATTCAACCATTTCAAATTTCATCTCAATTCGATTTTCCTAGCTCCCGTTATAGCCATTTAAAGTTAACGGTTGAAATTGGAATATAATCAATAATTTATAAATCTCATTTTATCAAGAATTTTCATAACCTATTAATTCCAAAATACCAAGCCCAATATCATTAATTTCCATTTCAAATTTTATTTGAATCCGCCTTATAGGCGTTGAGTTATGAATTTTTCAATAATTTTCCATTACACTTTGTCAATTATCATATAAATACTGATAATTCATTTTAAATAATGGTAAATGATTTTCCATAATGCATTTGCACATTTAAATCAACAATAATGTGCTCTAATCCCATTGTCTCATTTTAGCTCAAAATGATTAATCACATCATTATTGCTAATCCTTAACCCTAATTGCAGTAATTAGCAAAATCATCTAAACATCCAAAAACTCCATTTAATCGTATATAAATCCCTTGTACATGTTCAATGCACACATTAATCCTCCTTAGGTTGGGGTTTCACAGTTTATGCGAAAAACGTTTTAGGACGTATAAACGTCCGTTTCCAACAAGGTTTAAGTGGAAAAAATATTTTAGGACATATGAACGTCCAATGGCCAAAATGATTTATGAGAAAAATATTTTAGGAAAATATTTTCAAGGAAAGTCTTGCCCCAAAATGCTTGCTTACTGAGTTATCACTCATGTTTTGTTTTTCAAACCTCAGACAGGTACTGGAAGACTCAAGCGGTCGAGGTCCTAAGAAATGGAGAAAATGTACGAGATAGTACCATGTTGGCTAAAAGGATTAGCCATGGTGAGTGGAATGATATGAATAAAAGTATTCAGGTATGCTAATGTATATGAATTTATGTGAAGTTCTAAGTTCTAGGAGAACTAATGATTGAATAAGTGTATGTAGGCAATGGAAATGTCATTATTAGGTCAAGAGGGCCTATGATGTATAACAACATGTTGAAATGATTTAAAGGATATGTACAAGTGTACCATTGCTTATGTTATAAATGAAAAGATGATGAATGAAGAAACAAAAAAAAATTTGGACGAGTTCCAATTAAGAACCCGCCGTGTGATCAGGACAACAATCCTGATTCGCATTTACCAATTGATAGATCTTGAGGTAAGGAAGTGACGTCTCGGTTTGGGGTGTTACACAAAAGAACAATACAAGGCCTTTGGGAAAAAGCCCAACAGAACTAAATAGAAAAAGATGAAAATGACAGACCGGTACAGGTAATAAATTTTTACCTAGTACCCAAAATTTTAAAGGTTGATAATGGTAAAATATAAACGAATGGAAAGGATATTAATGCCTTTCTAACTCAATATCCACCTAAGTTCTCAGGCGAATAAGACTTTATTTAAGCTGAGCAGTGGATGACTGAACCCAAGAACATGTTCATGTAGTCTTATGTAATGTCCAAGCATTGATTGGCAATGCTTATGAGTAATAGAAAACCCTAATGGCTATTATTCCATAATCAAAAAATGTAATTTGGAAAAATTTGATAAGAAATATTTTCCAATAAGACACCAGGATATAATACATGTTGGTAATTAACATGTATAGTCAAGGCAAGGACAACTTGACCCTAAAGACTAAGGAATCTGGTGTAAGGAAAGAAAGGAGTAAGAAAGGTCAACTCAACCGATAACTATAGTTGATAGAAAGTCTCTGCAAATTATTGCAGAAAAGTGTAGCAAGATGTGTCTAGTTAGCACGTATGGAAGGAAAAGAAATTACACATATATGATACAACATAAGTTGGTATAGCAAGGAATGGTAGATAGATGAAGAAAAATGAAGGCAAGAATGATTGCCGAAATTTTCTTCAATTCCGATATGGACGGAAGATAGGTATGAGAGAAATTATCTCTCTAAGATGTTTATAAGAAATAAGATTAGAAAAAAAATGATAACAACCCTTACTAGTTTATGGAAACTGGAAAGGGAGAAAATATTTTAAACTGGTGTAATACTGGTACTCTTATTAACATAATCTACGCTGGTAAAACCTAGTTGTAGACATTATGAAATGAGAAGAAAAAGATAGGTTAGCAAAAGTGTCTTTTGCTAAGATATGTATGAAATTTTATACGAAAGCATCTTTCGCTTTATACAATAGAATGAATGTATTATGTTATATGAATGTTATATAAGAATGATTGCTATGGATTTCTATTATGTATGATTAAATGGGTAGCTTAGATTTTACCCTATGATAAGATGAGAAATTCTATAATTTCTCCCTGTATAAGAATAATAGTATGTCTACCATAAGAATCAGAAATGCATGGCATAAAGAAAAGGACAATTACAATGAGAAACCCATATGGGAACAGGAAAGAGGAAATAGTAGAGACAAATTATAGGTCTATTGGACCAAGGCCAAAAAGTGCCACCAAGACAGAGTAAGCGCAGTGGAAGCGTAGTGAGCCATTGAAGTATTGGAAGAAGGTGATAAGTTAGTAAATTTATATGAGCTATACCCCCGATATATGAAATGTAATAGGTTTCGGGACGAAACCTGTTATAAGGGGGGAGGATTGTGATACCCAAACCCAAGTAAGGCTTATGTATATGCAATTGGCATATAAATATGGATCACGTATGGTTTAGTGGAATTACGAATGATTTTCCTATGCAATATTGATGATTTATTGCAATTAGGGTAAATGGTTATGAACGATGACTATAAGGCAATATGGGTCATTGTGATTAAAGAGGCTTAATGAGGATTAAGAAACGTAAATATATTGAGGATAATTACCTCATATATTATGGTTTAATTAATGGAGATTATGTGATAATTATGGATTAAAGGTAGCAAATGCTAGAAAATTCATAACTCGACGCCGGTAAGGCGGATTAAGATGAAAATTGACAAGTAAGTACATAATTTTGTGCTTAATCATATGGAAATGTTGGATTATGAAAATAATGATGAAATTAGGGTAAAAATCAATCATCACCATCAAAATCCAAAGACTGATTCAAATGATCATAACTTGAGCTAGAAAAGTCGGATTGAGACGAAATTTGAAATGAACGTTTAAAATGATGAGATCCATGCAATGAGAGGCTTGGGTTAAGTAAATGATGATGAGATATTGTTTGCACAAAAATGGGCGTATAATTATTGATTTTTGTGCACCAAAAAATAAGTTTGTGTTTATGTTAAAGTAAGGTGATTAATTGTATTTTTAATGGCAAAAATGAGGTGTCAAAAGGAGATAATTACACATGGATTTTATGAATTATTTAAAATGATAAAATCCATGATAAAATTTAGTGATTAATGACATGACTTAAAGGCTAATGGATTAGCTCAAAGGAGCATGGAATAGGTGTCATGGAATGGACGTCCAAATGGGTTGTTTACATGATATTTTTGATTTTTTAAAAATCCAAATTATGCAATTAAGTGAGCTAAAAGACAAGAATGGTTAATGGTATTAATTTTGGATGAATTTTGTGGCACAAAATGCCAAAATACTAAGGCAAATGGACGTGGACAGCAAGGTAGGGGCAATGGACAACAACATGTAGTTGTCAAGTGGTGCACGTTCAAGTAGATTTTGTGATTTTTTATTATTTTTTTAATAAGCTAAGTGGATCCCTAAGTAGTGTATTAGCTAGGGTGGTTAATTATCCATTAATTAAAGTCATGGAAAAAAATGACAAAAGGGCTGCTGAAATGGACGTCCAAACAAGAGGGCAGATTGTGTCCATTAATATATGGATTTCGATGAATTTTTTTAAGATAATTACTTAATTTAAATGGACCATATTTTTCCATGTCAACAAAAAGGGATAAACACACATTAACTAGCTACTAAATGATGTGGCAAGTGGGTCCCACAAAGCTGAAAAATTCAGCTACACTAAGGGTGGCTGTCCATATGGGTAGGAGAGAGAAAGCAAAAAATCAAATGGGAAAAAAATATCCAAGCAAGGCAGTGCACTTCCCTTATTCCACCAGCAAGAAAGGGAGAAAAAGAGAAGGAAAAATGGGAAGAAAGAAGAAGAAACCAAGCTTGCAAAGTGGAATTCAAGTATGACTCAATTCAAGTAAGCATACTTCTCTTGAATCTTCTTAAATTCAAAAAATAAGTTGGTGTTTAGATGGGATATTATGATTAGATTATGAATCATAATTTAATGGATTATATAAATGTTGGGTATAAGAATTATGAACAAATGATTAAGGGTTTTGCATACTATTGAAATTAGATGCAAATACGGGGGCAAAACCTAGAAGAAATGAGATAGAAATCCAAAATATGAATAAAATAGTAAATGGATGAATTTTATCATGAAAATGTTCTTGCGAACTTATTATAGGGTGATTAAGGAACTACGAAATTTTCAGCTTAAAATTATAAGCATGTTCGAAATTAAAAATCTGAGAAAATCAACCTGAATAGGGTTGAACGGGTGTCAGGATCAACTGCACTAAATGATTTTTAGTACTTTTTAAAAAAGTTATTTTGAGCTAAAAATTTTATATGATGTGGGATACATCATTATTAATACTCAAAAAAAATAAAAATTAATTTTCGAAAGGTATAAATATACCTAATAATTAATGTGATTAGAGTTTTCTGAAAATTGATGCTTCTATTCAGCAGAGTAAAAATACAAACAATAAATATAAATAGTTTATATGTTATTATGAAATTATTTATTTTGTTAGATAATATAGTTATTAAGGTATGATATAAATTTTAGATTTAAATTCCTCGATTTGATTATGATTCAAAAATTAGAGAGATCAGTGCGTCTGATTTCAGCATTATGGACAAATTGAGGAATAAATCAAAGTAAATGTTAAATTTCAGATTTTTAGGATGAATTTTAAATTAAAATGGGATATAAACAGGTATCATAAGTGATTATGAGGATTTCACCTATTAGAGGTGGGTTTTAGAAAGGAAGGAACTTCGGGTTACGTATAAGACACGATTTCCATGTTTTGATGTTGAAAATGATAAATGGATTATGTGAAGTGTTAAAATGCAAAAATGCATAAAGGTATGATTGGAACACAGGGATTAGTTTTCTATTTTAGTAAATAATGATAATCTCAAATTTTGAGATTATTATATGATACCTAAGTTAGCAACTAAGTGCTTAAAATGAGCACCGATGTGTGAAAAATGAAAACTATGTTGAAAATGATAAATGGAGGTAATGAACCTCCAAATAATGATTTAATGAATGATTATTATATTTATGTAAGATTACCCTACATAAGAGTATTAAAATGAATGAATGGATGATTGATATGTATAGGCTATGTGTTAAGTATGAATACCCGACTTGAAGAACAAGTGGGTCAAGCTAAAGTCCAAATGAATTTATGTAGGTTGCAAACCTAAGGAATTTATGTATTTGAAGTTGATGTGAATAAATGAAATATTATTTTCATTTATCTAGGCAAAGGCAAAGAAAAATAATGGAAGAAGGGGATTATGGCGATCTTAAGTAAGCAAGCGAACTTTTCAAATTATAGATTTTTCTCCATATGTTGAAATGATGATTAGGTCAATGTTTTTATGATTATGTTTTAACGAATGGGCACGCATAAGTTTTGAAAATGTCGGCTTTAATGAAAGGTCGTAAGTTTAGAACAAGATGACTTTAATGAAAAGCCTTAAGGTTTGCTTCATGGGAAGCAAGCAACAGTTTTTAAGATAAATAATTTATCACAAGTGTTGCCAAGGTTGGGAATGCTTTATATTAATGGAATTGAGAAATTTTCTTATGAGTAAGCAAGTTCTCCATGGGGATTGTTTTAAAGGATTTTATTTATTTATGCCGATGGTTTTAGGAATTTGCTTTTAAGTAAGCAAGTTCTTTATGATGTTGTTTCAAATGTATTTTATAAGAAAAAAGAAATTTTTTCCTTTTTCACAAAGTAATTTTTAGCAGATAAGATTTGGTATTCTCTTATAATGTTTTATGATAAATAGTTAAGTTTATGAAAGAAAAGAAAAAGTAATTTAATTTATGGAAAAAGATTGATTTTTTTATGTTATGATAATTAAATATAAACGATGATTTGGACAGAGTCCATACGTTTTGAAATGATATTCGAAAAGTTTTGATTTCCTTTAGATAAGGTAATCTATGATGAAAATGTCTTCAAAAATGTGTATACGAATGTTGTTGAATGGGATTTAAGGATGACCAACCTAATAGGTGATTTCATAAAATGGTTTAATTTCAGGTTCGTAAATGACATGCAAAAGACTGTGCAATTCTCCTTTATGTAAAAATAGTATAATAGATATGTGGACAATAATTTAATTTTTAGGTTGTGGAGAAGGGGATGGTATAATTGCATAACGTTTGTAAGCAAAAGACCCTGAAATGGAAACCAAGAAAACATTAGAGAAATATATGGTTTATTTTTGGAAATCCAAAAGTTTTGAAATTCTTTTATTATAAGGGTTTTTAAGGTGTATTGTTTCTCAAACATTTCAAATGTTTATCAAAATGTTTTACTCTAAATATTTCTAAAAGAATTTAAGGAAGGTCATCCTAAAATTAGATTTCAAATGACAACTTGTTCAAAGTGGGTGCACTCGCTTTACAAGTTGACACGGACTATGGTCTCTGATGCATTTTCAAAAATAGTTTTTAAAGATACAGATTTCAGTCTGTGATGTTTTGCAAGTATGGATGCAGGCTACGGTCTGTGATCCCGGTTTAAAAGGACATGGGCTGCGGTCTGTGGTTCTTTAAACCAAACAGACTGTGGTTCGTCAGGATGATGTATGGTGCATCAGTACACAGAATAGGCCGGTTGTAGAGTATGATCGGGAGGGTCAAGGCCCACTCTACATATGGCCAAGTCGCTAAGGGATGGCAGGAGGCCAGCGGCACTCTCCCTGAGATGGGAGCAGGATGAAAGAACAGCCGCTTGGATAGCGTGCCATTAAGTATGGATTCTCTTCCAAAAGATAGAGTGATCACTTGCTAAGTGTCACTACTGGATGGAGAGAAATGCATTTACTTATGTTTTGCTTTTGAAAATCCCAAAGATTGGGACATGAAAGTATATTTTTATGAAAGTTATCCTAAAGGGATTTTTATGAAATGATTACCCTAAAAATGGGATGTTTTACACAAAAGTGTAAATAACAGGAAGGAAAGGAAATGTTTTTAAGCAAATGCATTTATGAAAATGAATTATGTATTTTATATGTCTTGTTTGTTATAAACAAGCCCCAGGACAAGGATTATGAAAAAGATTTATGTGAAACTTGGTTTTAGACATAAGAATGTCCATTTCCAAAGGATTTAAATGGTAAATATTTATGGACATGAGAATGTCCAATGCTCAAGTATTTTAAAGGAATGTGTTTCAGGACATATGAATGTCCATTGTAAAAAAGATATGTCAAAAATGTTATGATTTAGTCAAGAAGACTTTCATTGTAGAAAAGTATGAAGAGATGCTATGAATGAAATGATGAAATTTATTACAAGTGTATTTTTGCTTGTATGATGATTGTTATGTAAAGCAATGAATGAAGATAGATGGAAAAATTTTTTGGACAAGATCCAATTAAGAACCGTCATCGTGATCAGGGCAACAATCCTGATTCACATTTACCAATCAATAAGGTCTTGAGGTAAGGAAGTGACGTCTTAGTTTGGGGCGCCACAATAGCCTTTGTCAACTAATGTTCATTAAATTATGTTTGAGTTCTTCAATAAATAGTACATCCTCAATACATGCATTTGAAATACCGTAAACATTTCCTTTACCTTTTATTCAACCTTTCTCATTGTTTCCCGAATGTAACAGTCCCTTCACTGCAAGGTTTAATTTTGTGGAATAATCCTCTTTCTCTCATCATATATCTTGAGCAGCCACTGTCCGTGAACCATATGTTGCTGGCCTTTGTTTTAAGACATACCTATGAAACAAAATCATGTAATGCTTATCTCTTTGGTACCCATTTTCTGGGTCCATTTGGATTAGTAAGTCATTAGAGTCTATGTTGCTCTACTTTGGAAGGCATAAATCCAATGTTTTTTGGTACCCAAATAAATTTTGCACCATAGCCATATAATTTTTTATTTTATATTGATAAATTTTGCAGCCCATTTTGTTGCAGAAATTGCATACCCTTGGGAGTCTTAGAGTGGGAATCCATGTAGTATAAGGTTCTTAGATTGGCCTTTTTGTCCAGCATTTGATTTACTACTTTCACCTTTCTCAAATGTGGAATATCCAAGTCCTCTTTTGTTGTTCTGGCTAGTGATTGTGAAACCCCAACAATATACGCGTCATTTCGACATTGTAACCCTAGATTCTTTGGTAATTATTTTTATGATAAATGAAAATTCATGAATTACATTAATGGATATGTGTATTAGAGATTGAAATAATGCAATTAGGAATTTAACCCCATGAATAGTAACTGGGGATTAAGACACGTGATTAAGAGTTAATCACTTGGATTGACTTAATCACAAAAAGACAAAATAGAGATTTAATCACTACAGGACGAAACAACAATTCTTTTGGATATTTTAATCCAAAATGGATTTTAGTGGAAAAATAGAAAAAAAATTCATAAATTGCAATCCGGGCGTCGGAATTCAATAAATTTTTTTATGGATGGTTAAAAATTCATGATGGACATGATGAATGGGTTAATATGTGATAAAAATCACAAATCAAGGGTCAAGATGACATGTCAAATGAAGATAAAAAAGTAACCCAACTTTACATTAATTAACTTTTGACGTTTTATTTAAAAAATTAATTAAATAATAAAAAAATTAATTAAAAGGCAGCTGCTGCAGGGGATGGAGCAGGCTAGGGTGGCTGGAGGTTTGACCAAGATCAATGGTCCATGATCAACATCATCTTTAATCAACGGCTATGATTTATTTAGCCTAAATTAATTAATTTTAAAAATAAAAAAATAGGTAAAAAATAGGGCTGCATAGGGTGGATGGAGCAGGCATAGGGTGGGCAGCTCTTTGCTCAAATAAATTTTCAAAATTAAAAATAAATACCAATTTATAATTAAATACGGCAAAGCTAAGGGGTAAATTCTAAATTCTTGAAAAATGCAACACTATAAATATGGAAGCAGGGTGAACGTCCAATTCCATCAAAACCCATCTCCATTTGAGCCATTCCAAGTCCCCAAACCATCCCCCACGTCCAAGGAAAGAAAGAAGTAAGTTAGAGAGAGAAAGTGTAAGAAAAAGAGACGTATCTCCACTTCGGGTAAGTGATTTCTACCCAAATTTATTTTAGATGTTAAGTAGGGTAAAAATATACTTAGATAATTTCCAATCATGAGAAAATAAGTATAGATATAATACTTAAATGAAATTATGCCAAAACATCAAAAATTTGGAGCAAAGATAGGGTATTCGGGAAGATAGAATATGATATATGAAAATAATGCTCCAAAATTGATAAATGATGATTTGAAATGTATGATTATGATTAATATAATGTTTGAATGATGATATATTAATTTCATGATTTTTAGAATTAAGGATTATGCTAAAGTGAATTTATGTTGATTTTTAGTATATGGAGAAAATGATTTTTTTTTCGCCAAGTAAATAAAGATAAATTCAAAATGTATGAAATTTTCTATGATATACTAGGCATAAGCTATGTCATGGTATTTTTTATTTTTGGAACCCATGAACAGTAACCACGTCTCAGTGGACAGTAACCTCGGATGAACAGCAACTGCTACAGTAATTTACTATAGTGATGTTGCTACAGTAAACAACATGATTTTGGAGAAAATTTGAGATTAATATTTAAATATAAGGATGGAATTTTTGAGGAACCTATGGATAAAAATATCCATATAAAGAAATAATGCCCAAATATTATAGAACATGCATGGGAAGCAGCTTGAATAGAAGAAATAAAATATCCTTTTTTCTTGAATAGAAAAAGGAAAAGAGAAAGTCGAGGACACCAACTGAGGAGGTAAGCAAGCTATATGCTTTCTAAAATATTTCTAAATGATTGCAAATTGTTTGCTTACGTGTTTTATGAATTAAATTTAAGGATGACCATTCCTATAATGCTTTACAAGAAATGATTGCTAACTGCATGTTAAATTACTTTCTTAATGATTTATCAAGTTTTATAGAGCATGTCATGCCAGCATATGTGTATGTTCATGGTGCACAAGGAAGATGCTTTGGTGGAGGTAGTAAGCGGATCAGAGGATCCCCCTTCACTATTACCAAGTCGCAAGGGCTGTGTGCCGGCGGCGTCCTCCCAGAGGTTGGAGGCACAAGGAAAGTCATGAATGAGTGAATGCATTGCATTCTCATGAAATGAATGAAAAAGTTTCTGTCCCTTTAGTAATTGATCACTTAGTAAGTGCCTCCTACAAAATGGGGAGAAATGCATTTGAATGAAAGAAAAATGTTTACTTGCCAAAGAAAAAAGCTTGCTTACTGAGTATTATTACTCATGTGTTTTCAAAAATGACAAACAGGCTATGGAGTTGACTCATAAAGGATGCCAGGTAGAAATGATCTGCAAATTTAATTACCGTTCTATGTATGCGTCCAAAGAGACAAATGTATGATAATCATGTTAAAGACATGTTTTATGGATATTACAAATATGATTGTATTTATGTGAATTATTTCAATAAAAGAAGATATGAATGGTTTTATGATGATATGGATGAGTCTATTATAAATAAAGTGTATGCTTAAGTGACGAATGAAAAGAAAAAATTTTGGACGAGATCTAATTAAGTACCCGCCGCGTGATCAGGGCAACAATCCTGACTCACATTTACCAATCGACAAGATCTTGGAGTAAAGTTGTGACGCTCAAACCTGGGCGCCATAATCATGTTCAAGAACATTTTCACACTTTTCCCTGGATTGGAGAACTTTACTAATGATTCATTCAATGACTCATTTTCTTTCTTAAGTTTTTCTACCTTGTCACTTGAAGCATTATTTTCATTTGTTAAGTGGTTGACCTTTTCAGCTAGCTTTCCATTCACAATAATAATTGAATCACATTGTCATTTCTTTAAAGTAAATTTATTTATCAAATTCTTTATTTCATTATATAATGAATCATACGCTTATTGTAATTCCTCTAATTCAGCACATTTGAGACAATCATGTGTAGAGGAGTAAATAGACTTGGCATTTGAATGATTGAGTTTGGAAGTTACCTCTTTACTGCTTATATAATTTGTTTAGGCAGTTTGTCCATCTATAACTTTTGTTGTAGTGAGGCAGACCATGTCGTATTCTTCCTCTATCCTTGCCATGTAGCATATTTGTGCACAGTTTTTTGCTTCAATATCTTCATTTGACAAGCTGCTTATTGTATACGTCTCCTCATTTATGTACATTTCTCTTCCTTTAGATTTCTAAAATTTCTTAATTTCATTCTTGTCTTTCTTCTCTTGTCGTTCTTTTGTCTTGCTCTCTTCTGGTGTGGGATATTGAGCTTGCATATGTCCCACTCCACCACATCTATAACATTTGGTTATTTCCTTCTTTTTCTCTTTTTTGTTTCTCCTTAAATCCTTTAAAGTTCTTCCCTTTTCTCACAAACTTTCTGAGTCTCTGAGTGAGTAGGGTGATCTCTTCATCATCATTTTGAGAAGTCGATGTGGACTCATCTAAGTTTTTTGTAGCCCTCAAAGCAATGGCTCTTTCGCCTTTGTGTCGCTCCTCATTTCTGCTCTTTATCGGCTCATGTGACATTTGAGAACTGATAAGATCTTCTAGTCTTAGCGTATTCAAATCTTTTGCCCCTTCAATAGTCGTGATCTTTGGAGTCCATGCTCAAGTAAAGCCCTTAATATCTTCATGACCTATTCAGATTTAGAGATTGCTTTTCCAAGACCCTTTAATGCATTAGTAATCTTGGAAAATCTAGCAAATATTTTAGATATATTTTCAGTATCTAGCATTTTAAAGCTTTCTAATTCTCCAATCAATATATTTCTTCTCGTCCCTTGGACCTGAGAAGTTCTCTCATATATTGATGTTAGTGTATCCCATATTTCTTTGGATGTTTGACGTGATAATACCCTATCATATTCTGCAACTGTTAGAGCACAGAAATGGGAGTTCATGGCTTTGGCATTGCTTTTCACGGTCCTAAATTCTTCTTCAAACCATGCGGAGGCTCTTTCACCGATTGGTAGAGTAACTCCGTCTTGGATAGCAATTCAAGAGTCTATATCAGTAGTCATGATAAGTTGTTTTATTCTCAACTTTCAGTAACCAAAATTACTTTCATCAAATAGTGGTGGCATTATAAATGACTGACCTTCAACGAATGTGTTGGAAACAATGTTTAAAACAATAAAATTGACCAAATCTTGAGTTTTGATGATTAACAAGAACTAATTTTGAGTATATAAAAGGTACTAATATGTTTGCTAAATGTTTAAGGAAAGCAAAGAGGTCAAGTCGATCTCCAAGTCGACTTGGACTTCGACTTGGGTGAAGTCGATCCCAAAGTCGACTCAAATATCGACTTGAGAATGAATCCCAAAAGGCAACAGGTGAAGTCGCAGGTCAAGTCGACTCCACTTGCGACTTGGGAAGCCAAGTCGCAGACGAAGTCGACTCCAGCATCGACTTGGAGTATCCAGAGCTGAAAAGTGGAAACGAACATAACGAAGTCGCAAACGAAGTCGACTCCAGGTGCGACTTGGGTGAAGTCGCAGGCCAGGTCGACTCCATCCACGACTTGAGATGTTCAAACTTTCAAAGATGCAGTTTTCAAGATATTCAAGAGGATTTATCACTCAAGTCCAAGGAATCAAGATGAAAAACAAATGAGTCAATTTCAAAGTTAAGAATCATGTTCTACATTCAAATCAAGTCTATCAAGCTCAAAGCAAATCTTCAAGCTAGCTTCCAAATGGAGTAAAATCCAAGTCATGAAGACCAAGTGAGTCCAAAGCAAAGCAAGGAACATACATATATTGTGCAAGGACTCAAAGCTTTCAAATGGTTTGCAAGATTCAAGACATTTCAAGAAGATCAAGGCGTTTCTGCAATAGACCAAGCCAAGTCGCAACCCAAGTCGACTTCAGGATCGACTTGAGTTAAAGTCTGAAAGCCAAGTCGACCCAAGTCTCAGACTTGAGTTTCTGAAGAACCCAAGTCGCAGGCCAAGTCGACTTCATCTTCGACTTGGAAAATAACGGTCAAATTTTTGAACGTTGGAGTTCATTTATTGCACGCCAACCACTTCTACAACGTTCATATTTTCCTCAATCTATAAAAGGACATTCAAATGAACGTGAGAAAAAACAAGAGACACTACTCTAAAGATCAAAGAAAGAAAAGAAGTGCATGAAAGACTTTCAAATACCTTTTCTCCATATTTGAGTGTTTCAAAGGAAGAAAGAGCTTCAAACTGCAAGTTGCTTCAACAATCATCATTCAAGCTATTTTTTGATTTCTTCCTCGAGCTCAAAACTGCCTACACAAATCTGTAAAGTGTAGTTTTTATTCATTTCTTTATTTGGTTGTATAAATCTTGATTTAGCTTGGGTAGCTAAGATCAAGTGTATGCAAAGTAGGGTGTGATTGGAGTGAGACTCATCACCTACTTGTGCAAGTGATTGTATATGCCCCCTAGAGCTTTGAATCTAGAAGAGAGCAAGTGGCTCTAGTTGTGTATGCCCCCTAGAGCTTTGAATCTAGAAGAGAGCGGTGACTCTAAGTGTATTCTTGGAATACATAGTGGAACCCAAGTCACAACGGAGTGTGAGCTTGGAAGAGTGGAGTAGGGAAGGTTTGCCCGAACCACTATAAATCTTGTGTTCTACTTATTTTTACTGCTTTATCTTATTTGCTCTCCATTCGCTTAAAAAGGGGATTAACTTTTTCAAGGGGTTAAGATTTTTAAGTTTACCAAAGAAATTTTAAAGAACCCAATTCACCCCTCCCCTCTTGGATTTAGCCATCAACTCGGGACCAACAAGTGGTATCAGAGCAGGTCTTTGAGTTTACCAAAGAGATCTTATTGAAATGGCATCCCAATCTACTTCCGTTCCCGCATTTGCTGAAGGCCAATCCTTTACAAGGCCACCGTTGTTTGATGAGAACAATTTTGGATATTGGAAGCTTCGTATGAAGCAACTCATCATTGCTACCGATATGGACTCTTGGATTGCTATCCAAGATGGAGTAATATTGCCTACCGATGAACGAGCTTCCAAATGGACCGATGAGGAAGTAAGAATAGTGAAGAGCAATGCCAAAGCTATGAACTCCTTATTTTGTGCTCTCACTGCTTCCGAGTATGATAGAGTATCCTCTTGCTTAACCGCCAAAGAGATATGGGATACACTAACCTCTATCTACGAAGGAACTTCTCAAGTCCAAGGGACGAGAAGGAATATTTTGATTGGAGAACTAGAGAACTTTAGAATGCTAGAAACAGAAAATATTTCTGAAATGTTTGCTAGATTCTCTAAGATTACTAATGCTTTAAAAGGTCTTGGAAAAGCAATATCTGAATCTGAGCAGGTCATGAAGATTTTAAGAGCTCTACCCGAATCATGGACTCCAAAGATCACTGCAATTGAAGAAGCCAAAGACCTCAACACGCTGAAGCTTGAAAACTTAATTAGCTCACTTATGTCACATGAGCTAATTAAGAAAAGGAATGAAGATCAACACAGGGGCAAAAGAGCAATTGCCTTAAAAGCCGCACAAGACACCGATGACACATCTTCTTCTCAAAATAACGACGAGATTGCTCTACTCACAAAACGATTCAGAAAATTTGTGAGGAAAGACAAAAATTTCAGAAGCTTCAAAGAAAGAACTCCCCGAGAGAAGAAGAAAGAATCAACCAAGTGCTACCGATGCGGCGGTTCGGGACATATGCAAGCCCAATGTCCAACTCCCGAAGAAAACAAGGCAAAAGAACAAAGAAAGGATCGAGGGGACAATAGAAGATTTCAGAAATATAAAGGAAGAGGCATGTACGTGAATGACGAGGAATCTACAACGAGTAGCTCCTCAACCGACGAAATCGAAGCGGAAGAATGTGCGAGAATTTGCTGTATGGCACAAATCGAGCAAGGAGAACAAACTACCTCAACAAAATGCACAAGCAATGAAGAGGTAAGTTCCAAACTCTCCCTTCCTAATTCAAGTTATTCTTCCTCTCATGAATGTCTCAAATGTGCTGAATTAGATGAGCTACAAATGGCATATGATTCTTTATATGAAGAAATGAAGAAATTAGGAAGCAAGTTTACAATTAAGAAAAAACAATGTGATGCAGTAATAATTGTAAATGGTAAACTTGCAGAAGAAAATGATTTGCTAAAAAAGGAGAACAAATCATTGAATGAATCATTAGCTAAGTTCTCTAATCCAGGAGAAAATGTCAAAATGTTTCTAAACATGACCTCCCAAACACATAAAAGAGGTCTTGGATACAATACATTTGAGCAAGAAGAAAGTAGCAAATCAAATGTGAAATTGCTTGAGAAATATCAAACTAAAACTGCATCTATATACAAGCCACAAAAGAAAAATTTTAAGTGGACTAGAAGACCAATGATTGAACCTTTGCATGCTTGGAGACCTACTCCAAGATTACCTTTGGCTTGTAATTTCTGCAATAAGATGGGTCATAAAACTTACAAATGTAATTTTAAGAAACTATATGACCATGGTGTTAAATTAGTTTGGGTTCCAAGAAACACGAGATTTGGGCTTTCAAAGTTAGATCAACTTAGATTAGATTCTATTACTAACCCAAATGGACCCATAAAATGGGTACCAAAAAGATAAGATTTATTTCCTTATTTTTCAGACATGTTTTAAGGCAAAGGCAAACAATGAATGGTTCATGGATAGCGGTTGTTCAAGGCATATGACCGGTGAAAGAAGTTTGTTTCATAAACTTAAGCCTTGCAACGATGGAATGGTTGCCTTTGGAAATAATGAAAAAGGTAAAATTAAAGGTAAAGGAAATATACTTAGTACCTCAAATGCATGCATGGAAGATGTTTTGTTTGTTGAAGGACTCAAACACAATTTAATGAGTATTAGCCAATTATGTGATAAAGGATATAAAGTTGTGTTTGAATCATCTATATATAATGTATTTGATGGAGAACATATCATGTTTAGTGGTAAACGACATGGAAATGTTTATTTGGTTTCACTTGATGAATTGAATGGTCAATGTCTTATGACCATTGATAATGATCCATGGGTTTGGCATAAAAGGCTTGGACATGTAAACATGGAAAATATAAAGACCCTATGGAAAAAGAATTTGGTAGAAGGTTTACCAAAGTTGAAATATGACAAAGACAAAATTTGTAAGGCATGTCAAATATCAAAACAACCCAAAATGCCTTTCTCTACCAAAAAGGAAATTTCCACCACTAGGCCACTTGAATTGCTACACATGGATCTATATGGGCCATCCGACATTTCAACCATTGGTGGAAAGAAATATGTATTTGTCATAGTTGATGATTTTTCAAGATTCACTTGGATAATTCTCTTAGCTAGTAAAGATGAAGCCTTCTCTATGTTTGCAACTTTTGTGAATTTGGTGCAAAATGAAAAACAGAGTACTATTGTGACCATAAGAAGCGATCATGGTGGCGAATTCGAAAACAAACGATTCATGGAATTTTGTAATGAAAAAGGAATTCACCACACATTTTCTGCACCAAGAACTCCACAAAAAAATGGAGTAGTTGAAAGGAAAAATAGAACTATACAAGAGATGGCTAGAACTATGCTAAATGAGAGCAATCTATCCAAGAAATTTTGGGGTGAAGCTGTAAGTACAGCTTGTCATGTTTTGAACCGTGTTACCATTCGAGCAATCTTGAAAAAGACTCCATATGAACTTTGGAAAGGAAGGAAACCAAATATATCTTATTTTCATGCTTTTGGATGTACATGCTATGTTTTAAACAATGGAAAAGCCAACTTGGGAAAATTAGATGCCAAAAGTGATGAGGCTATATTCCTTGGTTATTCATCAAATAGCAAAGCATATAGAGTATTCAATAAACGAAATCAAGTTGTAGAAGAATCCATGCATGTTGTATTTGATGAATTTAACCAAACTCCGAGAAAGGAGGATGAACTAAGTGATGCAGATGAGACAAAAAGCAAAGAACAACCAAAGGAACTCGAGCTCAAGCCAGAAAATCCAGAGGAGGAAGAGGTAAGTGAAGGTAATGATTCTTACAAACCTCCAACTGATTTAAAGTTCAAAAATGCCCATCCAATTGAACAAGTTATTGGAAACATATATGAAGGAGTGAAAACTAGAAGATCAAAACAAAACGTTTATGGTCAATATGCCTTTGTATCTAAAATTGAACCAAATACCATTGAACAAGCTCTCAATGATGAACATTGGTTTATTGCAATGCAAGAAGAGCTAAACCAATTCGAAAGAAACAATGTATGGCATTTAGTTCCTAGACCAAATAATCACACTATCATAGGTACTAAATGGATATTTAGGAACAAATTAGATGAAAGCGGACTCGTAATTAGAAACAAGGCAAGATTAGTAGCCAAAGGGTATTCCCAAGAAGAAGGAATTGATTTTGAAGAATCATATGCACCCGTGGCTAGATTAGAAGTCATACGTATCTTATTAGCATTCGCTTCACATATGAATTTCAAATTGTTCCAAATGGATGTGAAGAGTGCATTTTTGAATGGCTATTTGAATGAAGAAGTATATGTTGAACAACCCCCTGGTTTTGAAGATAAGGATCAATCAAAATATGTGTATAAATTGACCAAAGCACTATATGGATTAAAACAAGCTCCAAGAGCTTGGTATGAAAGGTTGAACAAATTCTTGATTGATCATGAATTTCAAAGAGGGAAAGTAGACACTACTTTGTTCATTAAATATAAAAATAGCAATATTTTAATTGTACAAATTTATGTAGATGACATAATCTTCGGTGCTACTGACGAAAATCTATGCCAAGAATTTTCTAAGATTATGCAGAATGAATTCGAAATGAGCATGATGGGAGAATTAAATTTCTTCCTTGGACTACAAATCAAGCAACAAAGTGAAGGAATATTTCTGAACCAGTCTAAGTATGTCAAAGAGATGCTCAAGAAATTTGGAATGCAGAATAGCAAAGGGGCAAACACTCCAATGAGCTCAACAATCAAAATCGACACGGATGAAAACGGTAAAAGTATCGATCAAAAGCTTTATAGGAGCATGATAGGATCTTTGCTTTATTTAACTGCTTCTAGACCCGATATCTTATTTAGTGTTTGTATGTGCTCTAGATTCCAAGCATGTCCAAAAGAATCACATCTACTTGCTGTAAAAAGAATTTTTAAATATTTGATAAAAACTACAAACCTTGGACTATGGTATTCAAAGGGGTCAACCTTTGATCTAATCGGCTATTCGGATGCAGACTTTGCCGGATATAAAGTAGATAGAAAAAGTACCAGTGGAACTTGTCAATTTCTTGGACATATGCTAGTTTCATGGCATTCAAGAAAACAAACAAGTGTTGCACTATCTACTGCGGAAGCCGAATACATAGCCGCCGGTAGTTGTTGTGCCCAATTACTTTGGATGAAACAGCAATTAAAGGATTATGGTATTGAATATGTTGATATTCCAATTAGATGTGATAATACAAGTGCAATATGTTTAACTAAAAATCTTGTACTGCATTCAAGAACTAAACATATTGATGTAAGACACCATTTTATTAGAGAACATGTTGAAAATCATGATGTGTGCTTAGAATATGTGAAAACAGAAGACCAAATTGCTGATATCTTTACCAAACCTCTAGCCAAAGATTCATTTTATAAGATTAGGAATGATATGGGGATGATAGAGCTTAACTAGGAAAATACATAAGAAAATTAAATTTGAAAATTTCAAGTTGATGAGTCAAGTCGACTCCAGGGACGCCAGGTCGACTCCGCTTCAGAAGCGAAGTCGACTCCGCTAGGGTCGAAGTCGACTCCGCCTCCAGGCGAAGTCGACTCCAGAAGGACCGAAGTCGACTTCGCCTAGGGCAAAGTCGACTCCGCGAGCGCGACCGTCCGACTTCCGAGCCTCCTTCTCTTTTTCTTCTCTCCTCTCTTCTTTCTTCCTCATTTTTCCGGCCTCCCTGTTTTTCTCTTCTCCTCCGGCGATTCTCCTTATTTCTCCATCTCCGGCGACAACCTTTTTCTCCGGCAATTTCTCCCTCATCTCCGACAAACCTTTCCGGCGAATCCCTTTCTCTTTCTCCAGTTTTCTTCTCCATTTCTCTCTCTCTCTCTTCTCCTCTCCATTTTCCTCTCTCACAAAATCCCATCTCAATGGCCCCGAGGAAAGCCGTCTCCAAACCATCAAAAAGGCCTGTGCCTAGACCTCCCACATCTCACACTGAGGAAGAAGTCCCTAGGAGAGCTAGGACACCTGCAAAACGGGTTCGAGAAGAACCCTCAACTTCTACGGGTAGAAGGGTTCGGTTCCAAGCTTCTACTCACACATCGGAACAAGCTACAAGGTCGGAAAGCCAACCTCATGCCCAAGCTTCACAGAGCACACAATCCGGGACAAGCAAAAGAGGCACTGCGGCTGGGAAAGCCCAAGTATTGAAGATGCCCACTACCTACTTCAAAACCGAGCTCCAACATAGCCGTTTCTACAAAAAATTCTACGAACGGAAGGTATTCATACCCAAGATTATAGATTTCAATTTCTTAAAAGAATATGGATCCGACATAGAAGATCTTTTGGATTTTCAAGGATGGACAAATTTGCTAAAGGAAGACGAAAGGGTCTATCCAGATCTTACTCGAATGTTTTATTATCTTTGGGATGAAGAATATTTTGGAACCTTCGTAAAAGGAGTCGAAATGGATCTTGGAATCGGGATAGTTGCAGGACCGACTGAAGTAATGAGTCATTTAGGACACATACTTGGAGTCCCGTACGAGGATGAGCCTATCCCAGAAGACCTCACTTTGAATCAAATGTATAATCAGCTCACTCGGAGCAACAAGTATCACCCGGGGATCAAGTTTCTTCGATACATGGATTTGTCACCCAGACTTCGGGTACTAAGGCTTCTAATTGTCCACTGCATCTACCCCAAAGGTGGTGGTAGAAATCAGTTAAACCCACAAGAAGCTGGGATCTTATGGAAAGTGGCCAACAGGGTCAAAGTGAGCATACCCAAATTATTTCTTGAAGCCTTGGCTTCTAGAAAGGATAACCCACGAGGAGTCCTTCCCTATGGCACATGGATCACAAAGATCCTTGAATTCTTCAAAGTGGATATTGAAGGCGAGCCTTTCGAAGTGCTCAAATCCACAAATGCCATAAATAAAGCTCTCATCCAGAGAATGAAGATAAATCTGCTTGAACTAAGGCATGAAGCTACAGAAGAAGAGCAAGAAGCCAATGCACAGACTGAGGGGGAGCAACCTCCCGCGGCACCACTTGCTCAAGAGGAGCCAGCATCTCCCATATCGCACGGATCCTATTCTCCACAAGGGTCCGCTGCAAGAGAACGGGTGCCTCCAACCTCTTCTGAGGAGGTCACCCTAAAGGATTTAAAAGATGAAATAGTTGCTATGAGGGCAGAAATGGGCTATCAAGAAGACCGGATGACAAGTCTTATCACCGGCGTTCACAATGCCCTCGAGGATATGCACTCCCGGCAAGACAGAATCGAACGGGAAATGCGACATATTAGATATCATCTTGCCTCCGGCCATCACAAGAAGAGGCCCATGCCTGAACTCGATCCCTACGAGTCAGGTTCAGTTCACAGAGAAGCAACTCCAGATCACGCTTCTCTTGTCTATTCATCCACCCATCATCGTCCCATCAAACCAACTAAATCTGTCTATCCCATCTCTCAATTTCAATTTACCAAGTCTTTAGTACTTTTTGAATGATTGCCAAAAAGGGGGAGGAAGATAGGTTAGATTTGAGTGTTTTTATTTTTGGGTTGGGTAGTTTGTATCTAGGATAGTTTCATTTATGCTTCATTGTATTTTAAACTTCATATATATATGAAATGATGTTTGATATGATAATTGGTTTATGATTGATATATGATTGATATTAAAACAGAGTTTGAATGAATGATATATTTGATCAATGATTACAATACAAAGTACTCTTAATGATTAATAAAGTATTCAACATGATTTGCTTGAAAGGTATTCAAAAAGCTCTGACCTATAAGACAAATGCTCTGTTTTTCATAAGACATATGAACATGATTAATGCTTGAAAGGTATCAACTCAAATGAAGTTTTGTCAATCATCAAAAAGGGGGAGATTGTTGGAAACAATGTTTAAAACAATAAAATTGACCAAATCTTGAGTTTTGATGATTAACAAGAACTAATTTTGAGTATATAAAAGGTACTAATATGTTTGCTAAATGTTTAAGGAAAGCAAAGAGGTCAAGTCGATCTTCAAGTCGACTTGGACTTCGACTTGGGTGAAGTCGATCCCAAAGTCGACTCAAATATCGACTTGAGAATGAATCCCAAAAGGCAACAGGTGAAGTCGCAGGTCAAGTCGACTCCACTTGCGACTTGGGAAGCCAAGTCGCAGACGAAGTCGACTCCAGCATCGACTTGGAGTATCCAGAGCTGAAAAGTGGAAACGAACATAACGAAGTCGCAAACGAAGTCGACTCCAGGTGCGACTTGGGTGAAGTCGACTCCAGGTGCGACTTGGGTGAAGTCGCAGGCCAGGTCGACTCCATCCACGACTTGAGATGTTCAAACTTTCAAAGATGCAGTTTTCAAGATATTCAAGAGGATTTATCACTCAAGTCCAAGGAATCAAGATGAAAAACAAATGAGTCAATTTCAAAGTTAAGAATCTTGTTCTACATTCAAATCAAGTCTATCAAGCTCAAAGCAAATCTTCAAGCTAGCTTCCAAATGGAGTAAAATCCAAGTCATGAAGACCAAGTGAGTCCAAAGCAAAGCAAGGAACATACATATATTGTGCAAGGACTCAAAGCTTTCAAATGGTTTGCAAGATTCAAGACATTTCAAGAAGATCAAGGCGTTTCTGCAATAGACCAAGCCAAGTCGCAACCCAAGTCGACTTCAGGATCGACTTGAGTTAAAGTCTGAAAGCCAAGTCGACCCAAGTCTCAGACTTGAGTTTCTGAAGAACCCAAGTCGCAGGCCAAGTCGACCCCATGTGCGACTTGGAAGCCAAGTCGCAGGCCAAGTCGACTTCATCTTCGACTTGGAAAATAACGGTCAAATTTTTGAACGTTGGAGTTCATTTATTGCACGCCAACCACTTCTACAACGTTCATATTTTCCTCAATCTATAAAAGGACATTCAAATGAACGTGAGAAAAAACAAGAGACACTACTCTAAAGATCAAAGAAAGAAAAGAAGTGCATGAAAGACTTTCAAATACCTTTTCTCCATATTTGAGTGTTTCAAAGGAAGAAAGAGCTTCAAACTGCAAGTTGCTTCAACAATCATCATTCAAGCTATTTTTTGATTTCTTCCTCGAGCTCAAAACTGCCTACACAAATCTGTAAAGTGTAGTTTTTATTCATTTCTTTATTTGGTTGTATAAATCTTGATTTAGCTTGGGTAGCTAAGATCAAGTGTATGCAAAGTAGGGTGTGATTGGAGTGAGACTCATCACCTACTTGTGCAAGTGATTGTATATGCCCCCTAGAGCTTTGAATCTAGAAGAGAGCAAGTGGCTCTAGTTGTGTATGCCCCCTAGAGCTTTGAATCTAGAAGAGAGCGGTGACTCTAAGTGTATTCTTGGAATACATAGTGGAACCCAAGTCACAACGGAGTGTGAGCTTGGAAGAGTGGAGTAGGGAAGGTTTGCCCGAACCACTATAAATCTTGTGTTCTACTTATTTTTACTGCTTTATCTTATTTGCTCTCCATTCGCTTAAAAAGAGGATTAACTTTTTCAAGGGGTTAAGATTTTTAAGTTTACCAAAGAAATTTTAAAGAACCCAATTCACCCCTCCCCTCTTGGGTTTAGCCATCAACTCGGGACCAACAGAATGTAGGAGTGAAAATTAATTGGGATGCCATTAATAAGATCTTTTTTATATAAACTCAAAGATCTGCTCTGATACCACTTGTTGGTCCGAGTTTATGACAAAATTCAAGAGGGGAGGGGTGCGTTGGGTCTTTAAAAAAATTCTTTTCGTAATTAGAAGCTTAACCCCTTGTAAGTTTAATCCCCTTAATGAAACGTGTTATGAGATAGAATGAGAGGGTGCAAATGAAATACAAAATGCAAGCAATCAAACCACATAAGTGACAACAATATATAGTGATTCAAGCAACCTTCCCTACTCCTTTCTTCCAAGCACTCACTCGTTGTGTCTTGGGTTCCACTCTTGTATATTTAATACAATCTAGAGCACCCGCTCTCTTCTAGATTTTAGCTCTAGGGGGCCTTATACAATCTCAGCATAAGTAGGTGACGAGTTCCACTCTAATCACATGTTACTTTGTCTTCACTTGCTCTTAGTCTCCAATGCTAAACTAAGTGGAAAACAAATGATTAAACAATAAACAAGAATTCTTACATACGTGTAGGCAGATTCAAGGGCAGAGAAGAACTTACAAAAGTAATTGAAGTTGAAACAGTTCATCTTTCAACAGTTATATATAGTGTTCTTCTTGAAAAGCTTCTTGTAGATCACTTAAATGCTAGAGCAAGAGTAAGGTGAACTTAATCAATGCTCATCCAACTCTTTTCCTCGTTCACTTGAAGTCCCTTAAATAGAGAGAAGTAAATTCAAATATTTGGTAGTAGGTGGCACACATTAAATGCGCCAATAATCAAATTTTTCAGACCGTTGCGAGCTAAGTCACACTTAGAGTTGACCTGGGATGCGATTTCATCCAAGTTGCAGAGTAGAGCCGACTTCGGGTGCAACTTTATCGAAGTCGCAGGCTTGAGTCAACCTCAGATGTAACTTCGGCCTTCAGTAAGTTGATGAAAATTACGTGCGATGAAAAACTATATGATGTGCAAGCGTATGAAATTATGTTTATGAATGCAATGTCATTCTTATGTGTATAGGCTAAGGCGAAGAAAAGATTGATGTTAGAAACTGAAGTAAATTCAAGTAAGCAAGTAGATTTTGAAAACTTGCTTTCTCAAAATGTTGACAATATGTTGCAAATTGATATTTAAATGTTTTAAAATATATCTTGCAAATAGATGTTTAAATACTTTTGGAATTATTTAAGGATGGTCATCCCTATAACTCTTGCAAATGGACTTGTACAATATTTAATTAAATGATATTGAGAAATTATGGCTCAACTGCTTACTCATGAAAATCATGCTAGCATGTATATATTCATGGTGCACAAGGTACTAAGTCCACTTTAGAGGTGTAAGCAGACCAATTGTCCCCTCTAGTATGACCAAGTCACTAAAATAGGCCAAAAGCCGGCGGCACCCTCCCTAGATGGGAGCAGGATGATGGGATAGTCACCTAGCTAGTGTACCATCATATGATGTTCATGTTTATGATGATAATAATGCATTGCATTATTCATGATATACCTATGTTGGGTATGATGTTGCATTATTCATGATATACCTACGAGTGGGTATGATGTTAGTTTTAAAGATGTTTTTCAAAAGAAAATTTTGCTTGAAAATTTATCTCCTGAAAACTATGCAGCTTGCTTACTGAGTTAATACTAACGATTTATTTTTCAAACCCTAAGGCAGATGCAAGGATGGATACAGAAGAGAAGTACAAGTTTATATGAAGAATGGTGTTTTATGGGATGAATGTTGCAAATTGTTGAGTCTATATGGATTATACACTGTTGATGTGTGATGTGGATTGGAATGAGTCAAATTATTAAAAAAAATGATGATGTGTAATATATGTATATTTTAAACATGATATAGATGTTATGATGTTTTATGTTATAACATGTGGTTTATTAAGGTCATGCAGCATTTTAAGATAAATATGGAACGTGAATCTTATGTTACACTCAAAGATACCAACTCTATAAATGATTCCTTAATCAACCAGATGCATCTAGTATTAATGCCTTTAAGGAAAGGCAGTTGTTTAGGCATGCTAGAATTCATGTGTAGGAAAAAGGCCAGAGATATCATAAAGAGGAGGAAGGTTGAGATCAGCGGAATCAAGCCCCGTAGTCCAGTCCTCAACATGCATCACAACATCATAGCCCAAATTATCCCACCAATTTAGATGTTATGCACTATTTAGTGACAATTATGGCCTCCCATAACTAATTGTACCAAAGGAAGGATAGACTTGAGTAAAATTCTAAAGCATGCTATTTTGTTTCAAGACTCAAAGGAGTATTGTTAAATGAAATATTATTGTGTTAATAGAATTCTCACTTCAATCTTAGATGATTAAAAGAAATGTTTATGACTTTGATTATACTAAATGGTTATTTCCTAGTTTAATGCAATCAAGTCTTGGATATTTCAATGATTGGTTTGTGAAAAAGTATAAGCTTTGTCAGAAAAAAGCACTTAGACATGGATTATTTCAATAAGAGTTCCTAAATGATCAAAAAGGGGAAGACTATGGATTTGTGATTGTGTTAATGAGAAATCCCAACTATGTCTTGATAATTAACAAGGTAATTGAAATTATCCAGTCGAAACTAATGATTCATGTACATTGTGAAGACATTGGACCGAGTTAGCACATACTTTAAATGGTATTCAACTAATGCAAGTAGAATTTAGAAGTGCAATCCATGTATAAATTGATCTCACATCGATTTGGAAATGCAGGCAATAAAATCAATTTCGCATCAATCTAAGGCAATATCAAGCGCATTTTAGACTTCAAGGACTATAAAAAATAAAATCAATCCTGAGATTGATATGAACATCAATTTCAATGGTGAAGTCAATCCCAAATCGATTTTATAATGATCTCTATCAAAAGCCAACTCAAGCAACCAAGTAAAGAAGGCATACATATTGCTTTAAATTTGTGATACCCAGACCTAACTAGGACCATACATGTAAATTAGGCTTGTAAATGTGATTTATGTATTATTGAATTGATTGATTAATTTAAGGTTATTGATTAAGAAAGGTGATTAAATTAATCATAATAGCTCAATGTGGGTTAATGTGTATAAAGAGACCCAATGAGGATTATGGAATGGGGATAAGTTACGAATAATTATCTCATGCATTATGATTTAATTAATAAAAATTATGATAATAATTATAGGAATTGATGTGATAAATGTTAGAAAATTCATAACTTGATGCCTATAAGGCGGAATGAGGTAAAATTTGAAAGGTAAGCACATGATGATGTGCCCAACTTTATGAATGGAATGGATTATGAAAATTATGATGTAATTAGGGTGATAATTATTTAATTTCATCTAAATCCAAAAGACAATTGCAAATTTTTCATGAATGGTTAAAACGATATGTTTAACCATATAGATGGATTTGATTAAGCTAATTACCATGAAAAAGCACTTAATCACAAAAGGATAAAATCCTTTGACTTTTGTCTTCAAAAAGTGACATCTCATTTAATGAAAAGTCAATGGGTTTAATGCTTGGTTTGAGGTGGCATAAGGTGTGATTTTTTAGCAGATTTCGTGAATTCTTACAATGAAAAAATTGCATAAAAGGGGGCTGAATGAGCCACGACATTCAATGCATATAAATGGGGCAGACTTTGTAGCCACAAAAATCCAAAAGAAGGCTACAATGAGGGGGTGTCCAAGGCTACAAGTGAGCAGATTTTTCACTTTTAAAAAATCTGTAAAAATAGAAAATCAAAGGATAAATGTGCCAGCAACTAAGGGATAAATATGAGGATTATCCACACCTCAAATGAGGTGGAAATTAAAAATAAAAAGGGGCAGCAATATATAAGGAAGAGAGAAAGAGGGGACGGTTCTAAGTGGATAGATTTGAGGTAAAAAAAATTCTAAGGACCATCTGTTTGAACATCCCAAGCAAGGGGAAAACGAGGGAAAAGCAAGGGAAATAAAGGAAGAAAAGAGAAGGAGAAGAGGAGCAAACCAAGATTGGCAAAGTTGGATTGAAACTACTCAAGATCAAGTAGGTATCCAACCAAATTTGAGTTGTAAATTTTTAAGTTTTTTAAGCTCAATTTATGGGTCAAAAATGATTTGTTTATGAACCCTAAAAGAAGGTGCAATGAGCTTTTAATAAAGTTAGTAAGTGTTAAACAAGTTAATGGATTCAATTCATGAGTTTAAGCATGCTAGGTATGGATTAGGGTTGATTAACCCAAAGAATACCTTGCTGAATTTTTTTGGAAAATACCATTTATGTTGCTATTTTAAGCATGTCATATTTTGGATTATGTTACATATTTCCATGATTAATATATGTCGAATTGAGCATGATTTAGGAACTTTAGGAAGGTAAAACCTAGAATTGACAATATGGTCAAGATTCTACTCTTTTGAGATGGATATTGTGCATGAATTTAGCAAAGTAATATGTGGATGATTTAAAGGGTAAAATACCCTAAATTTAAGGTAGAAGAGGTCCAATAAGAGGCTGAAAATAAATTCAAAAATCTGTCTTGTTGGGACATAAGATGTGGACATCTAAGGGTGGCAAGGAAGGGATGAAAAGTTACTGTTTTGGGCAACTTAATTTATGGACTTTGAATTCATGAAAATATCCTAAATATGGAACAATGATATTTAAGGGCTAAAATTAAAGATGTAAAAATCTGTTACGGAACATGTGTCAATATGGACATTGAACGTGTGAAAGAATGATAGAAAAGTTGCTGTTTTGGAACCATGTAATTAAGGGATTATAATGTTATGAAAATACCCTAAATTATGTGCTAATTAAGTGTTTTAATTAAGCAAAAATGGAGGGCAAATTGCTGTTTTGAATAAAATTGAATAACACATAATATATGTGTAATTAAGAGGGTGCATATAAAGGGTATAGATGGCAAAGATGAGAAATGACTAAATATGATTTGCTAAAATGCAAAAATGGAAGAAAATGTGAAAGTAAGGTTTTGTTTTGATAATATTTTGGAAATCTCAAAACTTGGGATTAATATGTGAAGCCTAAACTCATAAGTATGTGCCTAAAGCGAGCACCAATGTGAGAAATGTAAAAAATGGATGAATGGGAGGTAATGAACTTCTATATATTGAGTAAACAAAAGATTATAATGTGTTCGAAAGTTTATCCTGAATAAGGGTATTAAAAATGAAATGAATGGATGATGTGATGTACAAGCTATGTTGTTATGTATGAATACCCAACTTGAAATATAAGTGGGTTATATAAGTTAATGAAAATCATGTGGATTGAAAAACTAAATTATGTGCAAGCATATGAGATTTTGTGCATGAATGCGTTGTCATTCTTATGTGTATAGGCAAAGGCAAAGAGAAAGTCGACGAGGAAAGTTGACGTAATTCAGGTAAGCAAGCAACTTTCTAAAAAGTATTATTTTCTCAAAATTATGATGAATATTGCAAAATACTATTCAAATGTTTTGAATTATTTTGCAAATGAATGTTTAATTACTTTTGGGAATTATTTAAGGATGGTCATCCCAACATGTTGTTTAAAATGTTGTTTTAACTTTGGCAAATGGTTTGTACAATGATTTATTAAATGTTATTGAGCAATTATGGTTCAAATGCTTACTTATAAAAATCATGTTAGCATGTTCATGATCATGTTTATGACTAAGTTCATAGTGCACAAGGTACTAGGTCTACTTTAAAGGTATAAGTGGACCGATTGTCTCCCTTTAGTATGACCAAGTCGCTAAGATAGGCTAAAGGCCGGCGGCGCCCTCCCTGAGATGAGAGAGGGAGGACGGATGGTCGTCTAGCTAGCGTACCATCTCATGATGTTCATATTTTATGATGATAATAATGCATTGCATTATTCATGATATACTCGTGATGGGTATCATGATCTTTCATGATATACCCACGAGTGGGTATGATGATAATTTAAAGATATTTCTTTAAATGAAAACTTTGCATTCAAAATGAATTGCCTGAAAAACTATGCAGCTAACTTACTGAGTTATACTCACAATTTATTTTTCAAACCCTAAGACAAGTGCAAAGATGGATATGAAGGAGCACAGGTTAATGATGGATGATGACTCTATGAATTCCTGTTTGTGTTTCCCAAGTGTGGAGAAATGTATTATGAATTGTGCGATTGCTACTTGTTACAATTTTTTGTCTTACACGGTAGTGTATGTTGGATTGATGTAAAAATTTTATGGGCGCATGATGAATGTATGTTATGTTAGGTTATGAACGTCATAGAATTTATGATATATAATAGATACATTAGGATTTGATGATGGCCTGGATAGGCAAATTGATTAAAAAATTGAATATGAATGATGAGATTAACTGTTATGGAGTAAATTATAAATGGATAATTAGTAAATGAATCCGTTGTATGACAGGACAACAATCCTGATCATGTTTACCAATCAATAACGGTCTCGGAATAAGACTCATGTTGTGACGCTCGGTTTGGGGCGCCACAAAATTAATTTCAACTCATATCTTATGGTGACATCGATCTCAAATAAACCTAGGATTATCCATTGGAACAACTTCAAGTGAAGGCGAGTTAAATCTAAGATGAAGTCAACTTCAGTTTGAATACTCAAGTTCGAATCATAGTAAAATTAATTTTCTTATCAATCTCATGTCAAAAATTTGCACTTGAAGACAGGATCAATATAATCTAAAATCAAAGTGAAAAATTGTCTTTAAATCAACTTCAACAATGACATCGAAGTGAAATCGATCTCGCTCTTTGATAACTCTATCGAAATAGAGTTATGAAGACCCATTTTGCACTTAATTTGAATGCTAGTATGTAAGAAACATGTAAATTTGCATAGAAATTACATTAGTTTGCATCATTTGTGTGTTCCTTTCATATTGTGTTGTTTTTCATGCATTTCTATTTGATTTTAGTTGTAATTCATCTAATTTTAGTTTGTTTAGTTCATTAGTTCATTTAGAAATACATTTATGTATGTTGCTTTGTTGATGTAGGAAAAGAAGGTGATTTGCTCATAGATTTAATGCTAAAAATGGATGCATTGAGAGGAGAAGTTTATTGTTATGAAAAAAATTAAGCTTTTAAGTCAGCAACACTAGCGCCACGGCCCCAGCAACCGTCAAACAGACATTTTCAAAAAACAGATAGTCAGAGACGTTGGGACCCCTGTCTTTATGAAATTTTCACACATGTGAAGCTCCAAATGCATGGGAGTATAAATTCATCTCTTAGGATTTCAAAAACATAAGTTGGAGAGCGCGAAGTGGGAGCAAGATGAGGAGAAAAGAAAGGAACCAAGGCAAGGAAGAGAATCAAGTGGAGGATCAAGTTGCTTTTATGGAAACCATTAGGTTCCATCTCCTCTTTTCATCTCCCTTCTTATTTTTCTTATTCTCCTTCATTAGGATGTATTTAAACTTTGTTATGATGAGATTCTTAATCATGTTTATGGGCTAAACTCTTGTGGTGGGATGTTATGATGACTTTAAACTCATAACCGTGTTGAAATGGTTCTTTGAGCTTAACTGAATTTATCGTTTTGATGTTACTTGTTTTGTGTAAGATTTACCTTTATATATTATCTTTAATGCATTTGCAAGCTTCATTACCTTGTAGATTGATTTAAGATCTAGATCTACGCTTGAAAAAGTGAGATTTAGATGAGATCCATATATAAAGCACAGGTTTTAAATTACTTGTTGTATTAAATGTTAATACATATAGAAATATACTGATTAATCTTGTGTAATCTTGATTAGGTTATTTGATTATCTAATTTGCTTTACTCATTTGCATGGGAACATACTAATGGATTGAAGTAAAGTTTGGCTCACATGTGTTGGAAGATATATATATGAATATAAATGAACCTAGATTAGTAATTCTCTACACAACTAATTGAAAATGAACTAAATTGACATAATTTTGAATATGTGAATATAAATGAACCTAGATTAATAATTCTCTATACAACTAATTGAAAATGAATTAAATTGGCATAATTTTGAGTAAAAGAATTCATAACTCCCATCCATCTAAGTCATCCTTAAAAATCTCAACTCGTTGCTCTCCTACCATTAGTCATTTGATTGCTTTAGTCGTTCTAGTTTAAGTTTAGTTTCTTTTATATCATTTCCATTAATTTGACAATTCATAATAAGGCATTTTGAAATTCGTGGTTGTACTATTAATGCTCAACTTGATACTCTCTCTAAGCAAATTCAGAATTTATTAATGACCACCAATGTCAGGGCAATCAGATCGTCATCGTCATCTATCTTACTTTGCACATGGTATAGTGAGTTTTGCCACAAGCAGTGTGTGACTCCAATCCCGAGTTAGTTAATTATGTTGGAAACTTCTGTCAGAATCATTGCAATCCATATTCTAATACATACAATCAAAGATTGATGAATTATCCAAATTTTTCTTGGCACAATAAATTTGCACTACTACCAATAAGGCCAAGCCATCCACCAAGGTTTTCTTAGCCATAGAGAGCTAGTTCTCAATTTCAGTAGCCCATGTCTTTGCAGCCACCACAACAGCAAACCATGCATCAACCCCAGCTCATAATTGAGAACATGTTTTTGCAATTCATGCAATTCCAGCTCATAATAAATCGTAATTTAGAGGCACAAATATGTCAACTTGCTTCAAAAATTAACAATTGTCCTCAAGGTGCTTTGCCTAGAGATATAGAGTTTAATCCCAAGGGCAAAGGAAAAGAGCAAGTCCAGGCAGTCATTTTGAGAAATGGCAAGGAGCTTCAAGATAATGTTCCTCCAAAGAAGAATGTTATAGTTTCCACAACTCCTCCATGTATTCCCAAAAAGTGAATGAAGAAGAAGAAGAAATTGTTGATTTGCAACCAAAGAAAGCGTAGAAGCCTCCTCCAATAATTAACTAGCCACCATCATCATTCCTTCAAAGATTTGACAAGCAAAAGAAGGATGGTCAGTTCAAGAAGTTATTATTATTTTTTTGATGGGTAGTTCAAGAAGTTATTAGAGGAGCTTAAATAGCTTCATATCAATATACCTCTAATAAAAGCTCTTCAGCAAATGCCTAGCTATGCAAAATTCATGAAAGTTGTCCTTACTAAGAAGAGGTGTTTGACATAATTCGAGACAACAGCATTATCAAATGAGAGTAGTCCTAATATACAAAGAAAATTGCCGTCAAAGTTACACGATCTTGGGATTTTTACTATATCTTGCATTATTAGGAAGCATTATTTTGGCAAAGCTTTTTGTGACCTTGGTGCAGGCATTAATTTAATGCTAAAATCAATTTTCAAGAAGCATGGAATTTGCAAGGCATGACCAACCATAGTAACTCTTCAGTTGGCAGATAGAAGCATTACATATCTTGAGGCTATTATTGAAAATGTATTAGTCAAGGTCTAGAAGTTTATCTTCTCAGCAGATTTTATAATTATGGACTATGAGGAGGACAACAATATTCCTATCATTTTTAAGAGGTAATTCTTGACTACTACTGGAGCTATAACTCGTATAAAATGTGGAAAATTAACTTTGTATATGGGGGATGAAATGGAAAGTTTCAGCATATATCAAGCTACAATTGATGAAGATTCAGGTCAATAATGTATTCTACCCCAAACTCCTAAAAGTAGTTTGAAGGCTTGTTCATTGGCATAGAGGTTAGCAGTTGAAGATTTGCAATTTCAAGTCATTCCTGCCAGGAAAACGTTGTTGTGGCGGCCCCAACCCGAGGCACCGGATCCTTACTTCGGGACCTTTTTCAATTGGTAAATGTGACACAAGATTGTTGCCCTGTTCACGTGATGGGATTTTTGAATCCATTTCGTTTAGCGGAATAATTTTTTTTCTTTTCTTTTCATTCTCTTTATCTATTACTAACATATACTAGTAATTAACTTTACATGTCATATACAAAATATCAACTTGATCACTTAAATTACATAACTTCATAAATTAAATTTTCATAGAATTAGCAACATAATTGCTTATCTGTTCACATCATACATATCCATAACTTAAAATTTTCATGATCACTGCACACATTCATTCATACTTGTCCTGCAATCAATTATACCTTGTGGTTTTCTCAAGGCTCACTTCCACTTCTGCCTGAACTTTGTACCTGTCTAGGGTTGGAAAAACAAAACATGAGTACAAATACTCAATAAGTAAGCATTTTTCATTTTTTTGTTTTGTCAAACCTTTTCTTGAAAAATTTCCGTTCCCATTTCTGGGATTTTTCATAAACAATGCATTTGTACAAACATTTTATATAAATACTATTATGTCCTAAATCTTAGGCTGCTCATGAGCAAACCCTAAGCAAATGCATTCATTTTTTCCATTTGATAGTGACACTTACCAAGTGATCATTCCACCTATGGAGAAGAAACCTTTCATGTGAAGGCACACTAGCTAGACGACCATCCATTCAACCTTTTCCCATTCCAGGGAGGGCGGCGCCGGCCTCCTGCCTTTTCCTTAGAGACTTGGCCACATGTAGAGGGGGACCCTGGTCTGTGACCACCTCTAAAATGGACCTATTCATCATTTTGGTGCACCATACATCATTCTTATCCACATTGACATGCTAACATTATTTCATAAAAATAACACAGGCATCAACCTGTGTCAAAACTTGGCTTAATCATTTTATAAAATCCACACAGGCATTGTCCTGTGTCTTTTTCGAAATTAAAAACTTGGCAACTTTGTGCCCTTTTTAATTTGGAATCTCACAGATATCTGTCTGTGTCCTTTTTCAAAATTGAAAACTTGGCAACTTTGTGTCCTTTTTAACTTGAAATCTCACAAACATTTGTCTGTGCCTTTCTCAAAATTAAAAGTTTCGCAACTCTGTGCCCTTTTTAACTTGAAATCTCACAGACATCTGTCTGTCTTTGTTCAAAACTGAAAGCTTGGCAACTCTATGCCCTTTTTAACTTGAAATCTCACAAACATCTGTCTATGTCTTTTTTTAAAATTGAAAGTTTGGAAACTCTGTGCCCCTTTTAACTTGAAATCTCACAGACATCTGTCTGTTGTTGGAAACAAGTGTTGAAATCAAAGGCAAAATAAGTTAAGCCTGTGTTTTGATAATTAACAACTCAATTTGAGTAAGTTGTGGCTATTAATATGTTTGGTGAAATGTTTAAAGGATATAAAAATGAAAAAAATGAAGCATGATAGGTCAAGTCGACTCAGGCATCGACTTAGGTCAAGTCGACTTGACCCCTAAGTCGGCTCCAGCATCGACTTCAAAAGTGTTTTTTTTGTCCAATGTTGAAATTGGGGAGCAACAGCTGCCGAAGTCGCACACGAAGTCAACTTCACATACGACTTGGGTGAAGTCACAGACCAAGTCAACTCCAGCATCGACTTCAACTGACCAGCACGGAATTTGAAGAGAAAAGTCGCAAACTAAGTCAACTTAACATTCGACTTGAGTGAAGTTGGAAACCAAGTTGACCCAAACATTCGACTTGGATCAAAAGAAGATAAATCAAGACAAAATTGAGCAAAATTGCATGAATTCATCAATTTGGATCAAGAAATATCATTTGGACATTTTCATGAACTCCAAGATTCAAGTATTCAAGATTTCAAGACATGGAGTTAAAGGATTTCAAGCTAGGATGAATATATTGAGTTCTAAGTGATATAAAAAATGGAAGAACAATTAATATGGAGAAAATCAAGTGACCAAATTTATCTCCAAGGAATTCAAATTCATCTAGCAAGCTAAGGAAGTGAAGTCGCACCAAAGTCGACTCCAGCAACGACTTGGGTTAAGTCCAAGTACAAGTCGACCTGAAGAAGAGACTTGAAAATTGCAGAAAACCGAAGTCGCACCCAAAGTCAACTCCACATGCGACTTGGGTCAAGTCCAAGTACAAGTCGACCTGGAGAAGAGATTTGGAAATTGCAGAAAACCGAAGTCGCACCCGAAGTCGACTCCACATGCGACTTGGGTCAAGTTCAAGACCAAGTCGACCTGAGGAGGAACTGGAGCAGCTTGGTTAAACCCGAAGTGGCACACAAAGTCGACTCCAGCTTGCGACTTGGGTGAAGTCGCACCCAAAATCGACTCCACCTGCAACTTGGGTCGAAACTGTTGGAAATATGTGGAAAACTAGCTAAATCTATGTTTTGATGATTAACAAATCAATTTGAGTAAGTCTTGGCTACTAACACATTTGTGGAAATGTTTAAGGCATATACATTTGAAGAAAATAAAGCATGGAAGGCCAAGTCGTTCTCCAAGTCGACCCCAAGATCAACTTCAAGAAGCCAAATCTGTCCAGAGTTGAAAATGGGAGAAGAACAAGTGAAGTCGCAGGCCAAGTCGACTCCACTTGCGACTTGGGAAGCCAAGTCGCAGGCCAAGTCGACTCCACTTGCTACTTGGGAAGCCAAGTCGCAAACGAAGTCGACTCCAGCATCGACTTCAGTCGGGAAAATCACTCCAGAGCTGAATTTGGGATGGAAGAATGCCGAAGTCGCAAACGAAGTCGACTCCAGTTGCGACTTGGGCGAAGTCGCGGACGAAGTCCACCCCAAGTGCGACTTGAGTTTTTCTAAGATCAAAGATGCAGTTTCAAGAATCAACTTGAGTGTTTTCAATACCTAATCAAAGGTGCAAGATCAACTTAAATCTCTCAAGTTCAAGGCAAAGCTCCAAGCTTATCTCAAGATGAAGAAAGTCATGATATGACAACCAATCCAAGTTCAAGATACCAAGAAGATTCAAATATCATGGATTCAAGGATTGCAAAACTCGGAGCAAATGAAAGCAAGAAGACTCAATGATCCAAGATATGAAAAATGCAAAGGAATTGAAGGAATGGAGAAGCCTAAGCAAAACAAAGCAATCTCCAAAGTCTTCAAGTTCATCAAAGCCAACTGACAAGGTGAAGTCGCACCCGAAATCGACTTCACCTGCGACTTGGGTCAAGTCAATACCAAGTCGACCCGACCTGGAACTTGAGGTTGCGAGGGAGAGGCGAAGTCGCACCCGAAGTCGACTCCATCTGCGACTTGGGCGAAGTCGCATGCGGAGTCGTCCGCATGCGACTTGGGTCGCAACGGTCGGAATTTATTCGAACGTTGGCGCATTAAATGCGCGCCACCTACCTTTTAACGTTCGGATTCCCTCCAAAATTATAAAAGGCATTCATGGTGGACGAGGGAAGTAGCTGAGAATCATTAAGTGTGCTTAACTCCTATATTTAAGAGCTCTAAAGAGATCAAGTCATTCAAAGAGGAAGAACTTTGCTTCAAATTGCAAGAGCTATATTTCTGAATCTTCAAAGTCTACATTACGAGTTCTTCTCTGCGCCAAATTGCTTCTACACATCTGTAAAGTGTAGACTCCTTTTGTTATTTCATTTTTTGTATTGAACTTGATTTAGTTTGAGGAACTAAGATCAAGTGTAAGCAAAGTAGTGTGTGATTGGAGTGAAATTCATCACCTACTTGTGCTGTGTTTTGTTGAAGCCCCCTAGAGCTGGAATCTAGAAGAGAGCAGTGACTCTAATTGTATTTGAAGAATACAATAGTGGAACCCAAGTCACAAGGAGTGTGAGCTTGGAAGAGTGGAGTAGGGAGGTTGCCCGAACCACTATAAAAATCTTGTGTGCTTGATTTATATTTCTGCTCTCTACATTATATTGCTTTCCATTTCGTTTCTTCATTAAGGGGACTAGATTAATCCGGGGTAAAGTTTCTGTTTAAGTTATAAATTTTTAAATACCCAATTCATCCCTCCCCTCTTGGGTAATTGCCATCAACTCGGGACCAACAGAAACGTTCGAAAATTTGAACGTTGGCGCATTTAATACGCGTCAACCAACTCTCTAACGTTCAAATCTCTTCCTTCATTATATATAGACACTCAAGTGAACATGAAAGCATATAAGAAAGAGCAGAAGAAGAAGAAAGAAAAGCTACTAAGGTCTAAATCTCATTTTCTTCTAGCTTCGAGTGATCTATACACTTTTGAAGGAAGAACAAGTTTCAACTGGCTGCATACTCCAACGTTGATCAAATCGTCACTTCTACGAGTTCTTCCTCGAGTTGTAACTTGGCTACACGAACTGTAAAGTGTAGATCTCTTCTCTTTTAACCTGTTATTTGGTTTGTTGATACTTGGTTTGTTATTGGTGTTTCAAACCATGTGATAGCAAAGTAGCGTTGTGACTGGAGTGGGACTCGTCACCTACTTGTGATGTGTATTGTTTATGCCCTCTAGAGCTAGAATCTAGAAGAGAGCAGAGGCTCTAGTTGTATATGCCCCCTAGAGCTGGAATCTAGAAGAAAGCGGAGGCTCTAGTTGTATTCGTGGAATACATAGTGGAACCTAAGTCACAAGGAGTGTGAGATTGGAAGAGTGGAGTAGGGAAGGTTGCCCGAACCACTATAAAATCTTGTCTATTGATTTTTATTTCTGCTTTTCATTATCTTATTGCTTTCCATTTGTTTCATTAAAGGGGACTAAACTAAATCGGGGAACATTTTCAGTTTATGCGAAAAATTTTAAATACCTAATTCACCCCTCCCCTCTTGGGTAATTGCCATTAACTCGGGACCAACAAGTGGTATCAGAGCAAGTTTTTGAATTTAAACCAAAGAGATCTTTTGAAATGGCATCCCAATCAACTTCCACCCCTGCTTTTGCCGAGGGTCGATCTTTCACTAGACCACCTCTATTTGATGGGACTAACTTCGGTTATTGGAAGTTGAGAATGAAACAATTGATCATGGCTACAGACATTGATTCTTGGATTGCTATCCAAGATGAGGTTATGTTCTACCGATGAAAGAGCCTCCACATGGTCCGATGAGGAAGATAGAATTGTTAAAAGCAACGCGAAAGCCATGAACTCCCTCTTTTGTGCGTTGACGGCATCCGAATATGATAAAGTATCATCATGCCAAACCGCCAAAGAAATATAGGATACATTGACATCCGTTTATGAGGAAACTTCTCAAGTCCAAGGGACAAGGAGAAATATTTTAATTGGAGAATTGAAAAGCTTTAAAATGCTAGAAACAGAAAATATTTCTGAAATATTTGCTAGATTTTCCAAGATTACTAACTCCTTGAAAGGGCTAGGAAAAGCAATTTCTGAATCTGAGCAGGTAATGAAAATTCTAAGGGCGCTATCCGAACCATGGACTCCAAATATTACAGCTATTGAGGAAGCAAAAGACCTCAATACACTACGGCTTAAAGACCTTATAAGCTCACTCATGTCACATGAGTTGATAAAGAAAAGAAATGAGGAGCAATATAGAGGCAAGAGAGTCATCGCCTTGAAAGCCGCACAAGACTCGGATGTGGCGCCCCGAACCGAGACGTCACTTCCTTACCTCAAGATCTATCGATTGGTAAATGTGAATCAGGATTGTTGCCCTGATCACGCGGCGGGTTCTTAATTGGAATGCGTCCAAAATTTTTTTCGATTATTCATCTGCCATCATTCATAATCTTGACATAACAATCATCATGCATTGTGACATTTCACTTGTAATGAAATTCATCATTTCACTCAAAACATCTTTACATGCCTGTCATTATACACTGAATCATTGTATAAATCATACTTTCATACATTCAGTCATTAATTCACATGGAACTTAGAACTCTAGCTAAGTTCGGATATACATAAACACATAGCATCTTTACCTGCCTTTCTGCAGTGAAAGATTCCTTGTCCTAAGTATCATATTTTATATCATACATCCATACATTCAACTATTAAATCATATACAGAACTTAATATTCTCATTAAGTTCACATACACATTAGCTTACCTTAGCATATTTATGCTTTTCCATTCCTCATAGCCTTCAAGGCTATCATCACGTACCTTCCTCCACGTCTTAGGTTTGCAACCTTCTGAGTTTCCTCGGCACCTGTCTAAGGGTTGGGAAAACAAAACGTGAGTGACAACTCAGTAAGCAAGCATCTTTAGGGCAAGGCTTCTTGAAAACCTTTTTCATAAACATCGGGAATACCTTGTTCCATGAGGATGTATATGTCCTAAAAAAAATCATCATGAAATTCCGTGTTCCTGAGGACAATTCTCTGTCCTTGAACGTTTTCATAAAGCATTCATTCTTAACATCATTTACAAGCCACACTTGGGCTTGTTTAGGCAAAACATATACATTTTACCTTTGATGATGAGTTCCCTTAAATCTTATATGAACATTTTTAATGTTCATAGCCATTACATGAAATCAATTGGTTGCCAGTGAACATTTTACATCCAAAACAACATAAATACTTAGGCACAGGAGACATCCATGTCTCAAAACATCATTAACATAAACCATCATAAAATTCTTTAGCCAAGAGACATTTTATGTCTCATAACATCATTCACATAAGCCATCATAAAATCAAGAGACATTTCATGTCTCAAAACATCTTTTACATAACCTTATTGGCAATGGACATTCATATGTCCTTAAACATCAATCACATAAGCCTTTCTCGGCAAAGGACATTTTTATGTCCAAAAACATTCTTTATTTAGGCTCTCTTACAAATGAACATAAATCCTTTTCATAATTCCCCGTCTTGGGGCTAGTTTATAGCAAACAAGGAAAACAACATACGTAAACCATTTTCATAAATGCATTTGCATAACCACATTTCCTTTAATTCATGTTATTTACACTTTTGTGTAAAACACCCTTTCTTTTAGGGTAACCATTTCATAAAAATCCCTTTAGGATACTTTCATAAAATCATATTTTCATGACCCAATCTTTGGGCTTTTCAAAAATAAAACATAAGCAAATGCATTTCTCTCCATCCAGTAGTGACACTTAGCAAGTGATCATGCTACCTTTTGGAAGAGAATCCTTAACAACACGCTAGCCCAGCCGCTGTTTATTCATCCTGCTCCCATCTCAGGGAGGGCGCCGCTGGCACTCCTGCCATCCCTTAGCGACTTGGCCTTATGTGGAGTGGGCCCCGGTCATCCCAACCGTGCTCTACAACCAGCCTATTTCTTGTACCGGTGCACCGTACGTTATCCTGACGAACCGCAGTCCGTTTTGGTTTGAAGAACCACAGACCGCAGCCCATGTTCTTTTAAACTGGGATCACAGACCGTAGCCTGCATCCATATGCACAAAAATCTTAGACCGAAGTCTATATTTAAGAATAATTTTCAAAATCACATCACAGACCGCAGTCCGTGTCAACTTGTAAGTGAGCACACCCACTTTAACAAGTTGTTATTTGAAATCTACTTTTAGGATGACCTTCCTTAAATTCCTTTAGAATCATTTTGAGTAAAATATTTTGGTAAATATTTGAAATGTTTGAGAAATAATACATTTTAAAATCCTTTTAATAAAAGAATTTCAAATCCTTTGGATTTACATAAATAAATCATATTTTTCTCTAATATTTTCTTGGTTTCTATTTTAGGACCTTTTGTTTACAAAAGTTATGCAATTTTGCTATCCCCTTGTTCATAACCTAAAAATTTAATAATTGGCCACATATCAATCATTTTCTTACATAAAAGAAAATTGTATAGTCTTTTGCATGCCATCAAGCAACCTGAAATCAAACCATTTTATGAAATCAATCATAGGAGGTTGGTCATCCATAAATCCCTTTTTAACACATCCGTATAAATATTTTTCCAACATTTTTAATATAGATTTCCTTATCTAAAGGAAATCAAAACTTTTCGAACATCATTTCAAAACATATGGACTATGTCCAAACCATCATTTACTATTTAGTTATCTTGACCTAATAAAACAAATCTTTTTCATCATTGTTTATCGCGAGTTATTGTAGAAATAACTCAAAACCCATTTACAATTAATATTTTGTGAAAAAGGGTAAAATTCTCTTTTTTCTTATAACATGCTGTTGAAACAATATCATATAGAACTTGCTTTCTTAAAAGCAAATTCTTAAAACCGTCAGTATCAAATATGAAATCCTTAAAAAAAGATTAGCATGGAGAACTTGCTTACTCATAAGCAAAATTTCTCAATTCCATTAACATGAAGCATTCCCATCCTTGGCAACACTTAGGATAAATTATTTATCTTCAGAAGTGTCGCTTGCTTCCCATGAAGCAAACCTTAAGACTTTTCATTAAAGTCATCTTTTTTCAAAACTTATGGCTTTGCAATAAAGCCTTCATATTCAAAACTTGTGCTTGCCCATTCGTAAAAACATAAACATAGACAATTCAATCATATCAATCACATAGAAAGAAAATGCATTTTAGAAAGTTTGCTTGCTTACCTGAGATTGCCATAATCCCTTTTCCTTCCATTCTTTTCCTTGCCTATATGAACATAATATGGTTTTTCATATATTTCTTGTCATTGCATTCCATTTAGTTTTCCAACCCATTTTCATTAACATATATCCTTCATTTGTCTTCTCAAGTCATTAAACGTAAATAACACATTTTTATGCATTTCATTGGCTAACACATAACATATATAACCTCTTAAATAGGGTATCCATTCAACTATACAAAATTCATCCATTAACTATCATACATAGGTTCATGAACCTTTATTTACCAACTTTCACATTTCTTTCAAAATTCATACATCGGGGCCCCGTTCCGAGCGCCCGTTATTTCCTTAGGCTTCATAAATCAATTCCCAAATTGGAATTTAACCTCATGAAGTGCTAAACAGATATATATATATATATATATATTCTCGAAACATATCATATTTTCATGCATTTTTACACAAAAGTAAATTTCACAAGTTATTGATCACCCTTGCATATCTGTTCTTTCAGAGGTTTAATCCATATTTCAGCATGATTTCAACACTTAATTTACCACTTTATTTAGGGTATTTTTATGGGGTTTAAATTCACTTTCCATAGGTTTCCAAAACAGTTAGTTTGGAACCCACTTTTCACCCGTTTAACGTGTCTTTTGACACATAACCTTAGGCAGTTGTATAAATCCGAAATTTCAGCATATAATCTCATTTTTCTAGATCAATATTTAATTATTTAACACATAAATAAATTTGGATCATTTCTACATAGGTTTCATATTTCTTTTTGATTTCTTCCTCAAACTAACCACATATGCTGAAATCAGGCGTGCTGAAATCTTAAAATCTTGAATTAATATCAAATCAAGTATTTTTGATTTGAAATTTCTTTCATATCTTAATAACTTCATTAATTAACTTTCATAAAATTTTCAGCACGAAATATTGACATTACATATTTATTTGGGCATTTTTACCTTGCTAAACAGTAAAATCCATTTTCAGTCAGCTTGAATGACGTTATTTATGGGGTCTATTTTAACCCATCAAAACCTCATTTGTAATTTTTATATATGATAAAAAATATGTCTTGTATATCTTGTAAACTTTTCAGCCTAAAAATCGTTGTATAAAAATTATTAAAAATCATTTTCTAGAGCTGATCCTGTAACCCGTTTTACCCTGTTTGGGCTAATTTTCACGGATTTTTAATTTGTAACATACATATCTTTTTAAGATGAAAATTGGGTATTTCCTTAATAATACCATGAGGATTGTTCTCGAAAATTGTCATGCCAAAATTCATCCATTTACTTTTCCGACCATAATTCAGTTTTCAACATCATTTACTTTCCAGATTTGATGCATAAAAATCAAATAATCAATACTTACTTGATCAAATGAGAAATCTCTCCTTTTCCCCCTTATTTTCCCTTGGTTTTCTCTTCTCCTTTGCTGGAAAAATTCGTGGTTTGCTGTTGCTTGGAGAAGAAGAATTTCCAGCACTTGGAAATTTCCAAAAACCTTCTCTCTCTCATGTGAACGTGCACTCCTTGGTAGGGCTGGCTTTTCTCCAGCTGTGGGCCCCACTTGTGCTGCAATTCCACACCCATTCAATTCTCCCTCATCTACCATATGAGGTGGGTGAATATGGGCCAAGTAAAATTGCATTTTTTTTCTTTTTACAAAATCCACAAAATCTGCATCATCTTGACCATCAAAGCTATCCATTTTTGCACGTCAACTTGTAGCTGGATTTTCCAGCAGTTTTGCATTTTTTTAAAATCACCAAAACATGGGTAATTTATGCTCCTAATTACCCTTTAATTCCTCCATAAATTTGGCATTAAGAAAATTTAATAAAATAGCTAAAACTGCCATTTTTCTGCACATTATTTCACCCTCATGCAATCTATGGTTTCAGCTGCATATCCTCCCCTTTTTGCATTTTTTAATTGCTGAAACTCTCCACTATTGGTTGCACAATTCATGTAATTTTATCCCTGCAACATTTATCATTTTTAAAAAATAAAAAAATCAAATTGGGCAGCCCCAAGGCCCTTGAACGGGACCTTCTTGGACACCTCCTCCATGACTTTGAAATTCCATCATAATATGCATTAAATGGTTGGATAATTCATGACATTATGCATTTTATTTAAATGCATAAATTCCCTCAAAAATTCCTGCAATGGACACCTCATAACTTATTTAATTCCATGCCATCAAGTCATGCACCTTTACATTTATGATATGGTACTCTCTTTGAGCATAAGTCAACCATAGCCACCTTTTTCTATGCAGGCACTTTTCCAACATGTCATGCTTAATCCAAGCCATTCAAAATAAATATCTCACCATTTCATTCAACCGTTTCAAATTTCAACTCAATCCGAGTTTTCTAGCTCCCGATATAGCCGTTTAAAGTTAACGGTTGAAATGAACATATACTTAAAAAAATTCATAATTATCATTTCATCAAAAAATTTCATAATATTTTCATTCCATAATACCAATCCTAATATTAACAATCTTCATTTCAAATTTCACTTGAATCCGCCTTTTAGGCGTTGAGTTATGAATTTTCCAATATTTTCCTTCACACTTGACAATTTCCATCATTATTTCCATAATTCATTTTAAATCATGGAAAATGATTTTTCATGATATAATTGCACACTTAAATCACAAATAATTCATTCTAAACCCATTATCTCATTTAGGCTCAAAATGCTTAATCACATCATTAATGCTAACCCATAACCCTAATTGCCATAATTAGCAAAAATCATAAAATACCTTCATAATTCCATAATTCATAAATAATCATCAAATGCATGTTCAATGCATACATATGGCCTACTTGGGTTAGGGTTTCACATCGGATGACTCCACCTCGTCGTCACAAAACAATGATGAAATCGCCTTACTTACAAAATGTGGCGCCCCAACTCGAGCGTCACATCCTGAGCTTACCTCAGGATCGTTATTGACTAGTAAACGTGATTAGTATTGTTGCCCTGTCACACGGCGGGATTTAACGGATATTTATCTGATTATTACTGTTTATTATTAGTTAATTCCATATCATTTCCTAGCAAATTCTCTTTCATGACATCTTTGACCTAGTTTACACCAAACATTTTTCATAAAATCATAAAATTTCATAACATGTCTATCATCTATAACTTAAATGTTTATAAGATACAATTCATCACATAGATCATAAAACATCAAGACACATTACATTCCTTAACTACAAACATCACACATTAAAATTCATAAGCTCTTCATATTCTTCAAGCTTAGTTCATGCTCCTCATCCTTATCATTTCTTCACTTGTCTATGGGTTTGGAAAATAACACGTGATTTGTACACTTAATAAGCAAGCTTTATACAAATTTTCAAGAAAAACATTTCAAAGGTAACCTTTTTTAAAAATGTTTTCCTCCATTTAGTAGAGATACTTATCAAGTGATTAACTACCTGCGGAGCAGAAACCTTTTATTTATAATCGTTATGGAAAGCAACATTATACCCCCTCGGGGATATATATTGACAATGTGATGAATGCATTATGATCCCTTAGGATGGAAGCTAGCTAGGCAACCATCCGTCTTTATATTCTCTCATCCAGGGAGGCACCGCCGGCCCTTGGCCTATTTCAACGACTCGGCTACACCAAAGGGGGACAATCGGTCCACTTATTCCTTTAAGGTGAACCTCATGCATTGTGAACATGAATTTATCCATGACATGCTAGCATGATTTTTTTCTCTCATAATTCATAAAATAGAAATTTTCATAGGTCATAAAGCAGTTATGTAAATCAATTGACAATACATAGTGAACTAAGGAATGACCATCCTTAAAATCTTTAGAAATAATTTCAAATAACATTTGCTAAACCAATAAAAGCAATTAAAATAATATTTATAATCATTTGAAAGTAAAGTAAGAAATAAAAATTTATTTAGAAAGTTTGCTTACTTACCTTGTTCGTGAGAGCTTTCTGGATCAACTTTTTCTTTTCCTTTGCCTATGAAGGAATAACATAGTATTCATATAATGTCATTTGCTTGCATTCACTTTAGTTTTCCAACTCATTTTCATAATTATTCATAGTCCACTTAATTGCTAAGTTAGGTATACGAACATATTTCATTTATGTATCCACCATTCATTTATTTACACATTTAATTTCCATATATTAATCTCAATTTTTGAGATTATCTTAATATCATTATATTACACATTTTTCCATCTTATTTTCATGCATTTTTTCATTTTAGCACTTCACATAGCTTAGTTATCATTTTATCAAATTCGTTACTTCACATATGTCCATTTCTCACACCTAATTCCTGTTTTCCTTAAATTTTTTCAAATCAGCAACTTGGCTTCCAATTCAGCATGATTATACACGTTAATTAACACTTATTTAGTGCTTTTTTACAAATTTTTAATCCACTAATTTATAGGTTCCAAAAACAGCACTTTGGAAATCGATTTCTACCCTTTAAACGTCTCTTTTGACACTTCAATCTAAATAGATTTTTAATCATTTGATTTCAGCAATTAATTCCACTTTTCATAACCTAAATTCAAGATATTTTCACATATTTAAATTCCATATATAGGTTGCTTGCAAAACAGCAACTTTTTATATATGTAGGGTACCCATTTACACCACTTTGGACGTCCACTTTGTTGGTCCCGAGTTAATGGCAATTACCCAAGAGGGGAGGGGTGAATTGGGTATTTAAAATTTTTCAACTTAAACAGAAACTTTACCTGGGATTAATCTAATCCCCTTTACGAAGAAACAAATGGAAAGCAATATAGTGTTAAGAGCAGAAATAAAAATCAACAAGCAAGATTTTATAGTGGTTCGGGCAACCTTCCCTACTCCACTCTTCCAAGCTCACACTTCTTATGACTTGGGTTCCACTATGTATTTCACAAATACAACTAGAGCCACTGCTCTATTCTAGATTCCAGCTCTAGGGGGCATCAACAATTCATAGCACAAGTAGGTAACGAGTTCCACTCCAATCACACACTACTTTGCTTACACTTGATCTTAGTTATCCAAACTACATCAAGTTCAATACAACAAGTAAAAGTAAAAGAAAGTTTCTACACGTTACTGGTGTGTAGAGGCAGATTTGGCGCAGAGAAGAACTTGTAAAACAGTCTGAAAGATTCAACGAGCAGCTCTTGGCAGTTTTAAAGCAAGGTTCTTCTTCTAAATGTTGACTTGATCACTTAATGCTCTTAGAGATGGGAGTTATGCTCAATTAATGAATTCTCAGCTACCCTCCACGTTCATATTGAATGCCTTATATAATTTGCGAGGGAATCCGAACATTTGGGAGTAGGCGGCAAGCATTTAATGCGCCAACGTTCGAAAAATTTCCGACAGTTGCGACCCAAGTCGTAGGTGGAGTCGACTTCGGGTGCGACTTCGCCCAAGTCGTAGATGGAATCGACTTCGGGTGCGACTTCAGCTGTCCGCAGCTTCTGCAAGTTCCAGTCTGGGTCGACTTGGTCCTCGACTTGACCCAAGTCGCAGGTGAAGTCGACTTCGGGTGCGACTTCACTTCTTCAGCTTGCTAGTTGAACTTGAAATTCTTTGGAATGACTTGCTTGCTTGAATTTCTTCATGTTTCATTGTTCTTCCACCATTTTATATTACTTAAGACTCTTTATGATTCTTTCTATCTTGAAACACTTGATTCCATGTCTTGAGTCTTGCATCTTGGAATGCATGGAAGATGTCCAAGTATGTGTTCATGATCCATGTTGGATTCATGCAACCCTGCTTGCTTTGGTCTTTACTTGATCTTCTTTTGTTCTTCATTTGATCCAAGTCAAGTGTTTGAGTTGACTTGGCCTTCAACTCCACTAGAGTTTAGCATTGAGTCGACTTGATCTGCAGGTTCCACACTGAAGTCGAATCTAGAGTCGACTTGGTCTGCGACTTCACCCAAGTCGCATGCGGAGTCGACTTGGGATGCGACTTCGGCAACTCTCGTCCCCGATTTCAACTCTGGACAGAAAAACAATTTTGAAGTCGATGCCGGAGTCGACTTGGTCTGCGACTTCACCCAAGTCGCATGCGGAGTCGACTTCGTTTGCGACTTCGGTAGCTTTGCTCCCAAATTTCAACTCTGGACGCAAATGTCGTTTTGAAGTCACTGCTGGAGTCGACTTGGGGATCAACTTGGCCTAAGTCATCTTGAAAGTCGACTTAACCTGTCATGCTTCATTTTCTTCATTTTTATAACCTTTAATCATATTCACAAACATTTTAGTAACCAAAACTTACTCAAATTGATTTGTTAATCATCAAAACATAAACTTGGCTTATTTTCCACATGTTTCCAACACACTTTACACCCCTTATAAAAATCCAAATTTGAGCAGTTCATGCAAGGTCCCTTTTCACATCCAAAGTGCCTTATATTTAGGATATTTTACCCTACAATGCATCCATAATTTATTTGAATCACTTCATGTATCATTTTTCATCATTTAAACACAAAATTCGGGTCTTAAGAGTGAACCTAACTAGCCTTCCTTCTACTCTTCATAAATCATGCTAAATTTTATATATATTGAACATCTAATCATGAATTATCATGTGATTATATCAACTAAATAAAATAGCAACATTAAACACAAATTTCAGCAAGTTTAGGCTAGTGTAGGAGCTCATACGTCATACTAATCACTCTCTTCTTACATCTAATTCTTAGTTGCATTACTTGCTATTAAATTCTCATTAAATACCCTAATTAAAAGCATCATAAATCTTCATTAAAGGATTCATTATGAATCATATTTACATCCCATAAATTGAGTTAGAAACACTAGATTAAAATCATTCAAACACAAACATACACTTACTTGTATAGAGTAGCACTTAACTCCACTTCTCAAGCAAACTTCCTCAACTTAATTCCTCATTTTCTTCCCCTTTTTCTTCTCTTGTTTTTGGGTTTGAAAGGGACTGAGAGAGGGAACGTGTGCTGCTAGAAAATGGGAGTTCAAAATGCTAAAAATTTTCTAAGTTCCCACCTATGTATATGGACGTCCCCCCCTCTCATGTGTAATAGCTGGAAATTTCTAGCTAGTGGACCCCACTTGCCACCTCATCTATGATCATTCCAATACAATTTTATCTCCTTAGCTGACATGGCAACTTGTGGACCATTTAAATTATATTTTTCTTAATTAAAAATTTGTTAATTATCCAATGCATTTAAACATCTCAAATCTGTCCACCAGATCACGTCCAAAGTAGATGTTGTTTTCCATTTTTTTCAACAAATTTTGCAACTTTTTAATGCATATTTATATACCCTAATACCTAGGCTATTTATTCATGTATTTAGAAATTTTTTAAAATTAAAAAAAATCACATTTTTGGCCACTTGAATGGTCACAGTTTCTGCTCCACTTTCTGATGCCTGTACACGTCCCCTCTTTTTAGCAGCTTATCTTGACAATTTTTACCATAGTGCAACTTTATTTAATTAGTCATTTAATTACCTAGTTATGTAGGTCATTTAGGGTCATTTTAGCATAATTTAAAAATTCAGAAAATATTCATAAAGCTGCTAAACCGTCCACATCATGCAAATGATGTGCTGCTGTCCATTTTTTCCAGCTTCTCTCAACGGTCCAGATCTGCCACTTTTAATCCCAATTTTCACATTAATTTAATACATATTTATCCTCATTAATTCATAGTTGACTTTGGATATTTATTTTATTAAAAAATATTTCACAAAATGCCATTTTATGGGCTGTTTGGATGTTCCCATCTGTCACATCATCCATGCTTCTTTATGTTATTTAATTTAGCATTTAATTATGAGATAATTGTAGAGATTTTTCCATTATTAGTAATTCATAAAATACCCTACAAATTACCTCCTTTTGACACCTCAATTTTGTTCTTATTCATTTGATTATTTTACTCATTTTTAACATAAATGCTGATCACTTTTTGAGTTGATAAGTCAAAATCCATGATCCCAATTTCATGCAAGCTTATTTCTATCATCATTTTCAAGATCAAATTCTCCCATAACCTTAATCTCATAATTTTAGTCGTTCATTTCAAATTTCATCTCAATCCGCTCTTTCTAGCTCAAGTTATGATCATTTTAAGTTTTGAATGATGATGATCCATTTTCATCAAAATTTTGATAGTTTAATTTCCCCATGTGATTAAGCACAAAATTATGTGCTTCCCCTTAAAATTTCACCTTAATCCGACTTAAGGTCATGAAGTTATGAATTTTCTAATATTTTCTCAACTTGGCTCCATAATTAGCCTCCTAATCTCCATTTGCTGCATTATAGAATTTAATAAATTTTTCAAGACTTACTAAAATTTATCCATCCTCATTGTGTTACTTTAATCATAGTAACTCACTTTGTCTTAAATTGATGAATTTAAACAACATTCACAACTGCTAACCTAATTGCAACAAATCATAAGAATCGCAAATAATTCATTTATGAATATATCATTCATACATAATCATTCAAGTACATATACATGATTTCTACTTAGATCAGGGTTTCACACAAAATGATTTAGAAAACTTGTAAGGAAATGAAGGAATTTCAAAAGCTTTAAAGAAAGAAATTCTAAGAAAGAAGCAACAAAATGTTTTTGGTGTGGTGGTACAGGGCACATGCAAGCCCAATGCCCAATGTCCGATGAAACCAAAGCAAAGGAGCGAAGAGAAAAGAAAGATCGAAGCGACAACAGAAAATTCTAAAGAATTAAAGGAAGAGGCATGTATGTAAACGAGGAAGAATCCACAACACGCAGTTCCTCAAGTGAAGAAAATGAAGCAGATTGTGCAAGGATTTGTTGCATGGCAAATTCCGACATATGTCTTGCAGCGACGGAAATTCTGGAGGATCAAACCACTTCAACAAACTGCACAAGTAGTCAAGAGGTAACCTCCAAACAAAAATCCTTTTCTATTTTTTTTACAAATGAATGCCTCAAATGTGCTGAATTAGAAAGTACTTCAACAAGTCTATGATTCATTATATGAGGAAATAAAAAAATTAGTAAATAAGTTCACAATAAAGAAAAGACAATTTAACACAATAACTATTGTAAACGGAAAACTTGTAGAAAAAGTCGATCATTTGACAAGCGAAAGGAATACCTTGATGAATGAATTAGAAAAACTCAAAAAGGAAAATGAATCATTAAATGAATCGCTTGCTAAGTTTTCTAATCCTGGTGAAAGTGTCAAAATATTTTTGAAAATGACCGCCCAAAGCTGTAAGAAAGGACTTGGGTATGCCACATTTGATAAGGGTGAAAATAGCAAATCTAATGCTCTAAGGACTCATAGAAACAAACCAAGATCCATCCATGCTAAACCTAAGATGAATCATGTGATTTGGACCAAAAGACCAACTGGGGAACCAATTACCAAATGGCTTCCCACTCTTAGACTTTCAGGAGCTTGTAATTTTTGCAACAAGATAGGACACAAGGTATTTCAATGCAAATTGAGAAAATTACAAAACCTTGGTGCAAAATTAGTTTGGATGCCCAAAAGCATTGGATTTATGGCTTCAAAGGAAGATCAACGTAGATTCCAATGGATAACTAACCCAAATGGACCCATAAAATGGGTACCAAAAGGATGAGCTCCACTTAACTTTATTTTTGCAGGTTTGTCTTAGAGCTAAGGCCAATAACATATGGTTTATGGATAGTGGCTGTTCAAGACACATGACAGGAGAAAAAGGACTGTTCTATAAAATCAACCCGTGCAACGAAGGAACAGTTACTTTTGGAAATAATGAAAAAGGTAAAATCAAAGATAAAGGAAATGTTTATGAAATTTCAAATGCATATATTGAGGAGTGCTATTTGTTGAAGGACTCAAACACAACCTAATGAGTATTAGTCAATTATGTGACAAAGGTTATAAAGTTGTATTTGAATCCTCTATCTGCAATGTATTTGATGATGATCACATAATATTTAGTGGCAAAAGACATGGAAATGTATATTTGGTTTGCCTAGATGAACTTGAGGAAAAATGTCTAATAGCCATAGAAAATGATTCATCGATATGGCATACAAGGCTTGGACATATACATATGTCAAATATTAAAATATTGTGGAAAAAGAGTCTAGTACAGGAGTTACCAATGCTTAAATATGACAAGAATAAGATTTGCAAGGCTTGTCAATTATCCAAACAACCCAAAATGCCATTTTCCACCAAAAATAAAATTTCAACAACTAGACCACTTGAATTATTGCATATGGATCTTTATGGGCCATCGGACATTTTACCTCTTGGTGGGAAAAAGTATGTATTTGTAATGGTTGATGATTTTTCAAGATTTACTTGGATTATACTCTTAGCTAGCAAAGATGAAGCATTTTCTATGTTTGTCACGTTTTTAAATTTGGTGCAAAATGAAAAATAGAGTACAATTATTTCCATTAGAAGTGATCATGGTAGTGAATTTGAAAATAAACATTTCATATAATTTTGCAATGAAAAAGGAATTCACCATACATTTTCTGCACCAAGAACTCCTCAACAAAATGGAGTTGTTGAAAGGAAAAATCGGACAATAGCTAGAACTATGCTAAATGAGAGTAAATTGTCCAAAAGATTTTGGGGTAAAGCTGTAAGTACAGCTTGTCATGTATTAAATCAAGTTACCATTAGAGCAATATTGAAAAAGACCCCATATGAACTTTGGAAAGGCAGAAAACCAAACATATCATATTTCCATACCTTTGGATGTACTTGCTATGTGTTAAACAATGAAAAAATAAATTTAAAAAAATTAGATGCCAAAAGTGATGAAGCAATTTTCCTTGGTTATTCATCAAATAGCAAAGCATATAGAATTTTTAACAAAAGAAATCAAATAGTAGAGGAATCAATACATGTTGTTTTTGATGAATTTAATCAAACTCCGAGAAAGGAGGATGAATTAAGTGATGCAGATGATACATCGAAGAATTCAAAAGCAAAACAACAAGAGCAACAAGAGGAAACCGAGCCTAAGCAAGAAAATTCCACGGAAGAAAGGGTAAGAGAAGGTAACAATTCCTATAAACCTCCAACTGATTTAAAATTCAAAAATGTCCATCCAATTGAGCAAGTATAAGCAATATTTATGAAGGAGTAAAGACTAGAAGGTCAAAACAAAATATTTATGGACAATATACTTTTGTGTCAAAAATTGAACCGACAACTATTGATCAAGCTCTTAATGATGAAAACTTGGTATTGCAATACAAGAAGAGCTAAATCAATTTGAAAGAAACAATGTATGACATTTAGTTCCTAGACCCAAAGATTGCACTATTATTGGTACGAAATGGGTATTTAGGAACAAATTAGACGAAAGTGGACTTGTAATAAGAAATAAAGCCAGACTAGTAGCCAAAGGGTATTTCCAAGAAGAAGGGATTGATTTTGAAGAATCATACTCACCTGTGGCTAGACTAGAAGTCATACGTATTCTATTAGCATTTTCTTCTCACATGGATTTCAAATTGTTTCAAATGGATGTGAAAAGCATATTTTTGAATGGATACTTGAATGAAAAAGTATATGTTGAACAACCCTCTGGATTTGAAGAAAAGGATCAATCAAATTATGTTTATAAATTAACCAAAGCATTATATGGACTAAAATAAGCTCCACGAGCTTGGTATGAAAGGTTGAACAAATTTTTGATTAATCATGAATTTCAAAGAGGAAAGGTTGATACTGCATTATTCATCAAGTATAAAAGTAAGAATATTTTAATTGTTCAAATTTACATAGATGATATAATATTTGGTGCTACTGACGAAACTCTGTGCCAAGAATTTTCTAAGATTATGCAAAGCGAATTCGAAATGAGCATGATGGGAGAATTAAATTTCTTCCTTGGACTGCAAATCAAGCAACAAGCAGAAAAGATCTTTATAAATTAGTCCAAGTATATCAAAGAAATGCTAAAGAAATTCGGAATGCAAACTAGCAAGGGAGCAAACACTCTAATGAGTTCAACAATCAAGATCTACATGGATGAAAATGGTAAATGTGTCGAACAAAAGCTATACAGAAGTATGATAGGTTCTTTGTTATATTTGACTGCTTCTAGACCCGATATTCTATTCAGTGTTTGCATGTACTCTAGATTTCAATCATGCCCTAAAGAATCATATTTAATGGCTGTAAAAAGAATTTTTAAATATTTGATAAATACCACTAATCTTAGACTATGGTATCCAAAGGGGTCAACCTTTGATCTAATCGGCTACTCGGATGCGGATTTTTCCAGATACAAAGTAAATAAAAAAAGTACTAGTGGAACATGTCAATTCCTTAGAAACATGTTGGTTTCATGGTATTCAAGGAAACAAACTAGTGTTGCTCTATCTACGGCAGAAGTCAAATATATAGCCGTCGGGAGCTGTTGTGCCTAACTACTTTGTATGAAACAACAATTTAAAGATTATGGTGTTGATTATTATAATATTCCAATTAGATGTGATAATACAAGTGCAATTTGTTTAACTAAAAATCATGTATTGCATTCTAGAACCAAACATATAGATGTAAGATATCATTTTATTCATGAACATGTTGAAAATCATAATATATGTTTGGAATATGTAAAAAATGAGGACCAAATTGCAGATATATTCATCAAACCTTTAGCAAAAGAATCATTTTATAAAATTAAAAATGATATGGGGATGATGGAGTTAAATTAGAAACAATAAGATAGGAAAAATGGACTTAGAAAAGTCCAAGTCGATAGGCCAAGTCGACTCCAAACAACCCAAGTCGACTTCGGTGAAGTTGACTCCAGAAAGCGAAGTCGACTCCGCATCAGGGGCGAAGTCGACTTCGACTAGGGCAAGTCAACTTCAGCGTGCGACCGTCGGGCTTCCCATCCTTCTTCCTCTCTTCTCTTCTCTTCTTCTTCATTTCTCCTCCCGCGCCGTCGAATTCTCTCCCTCTTGTTTTCTTTCCGATCTCCCTCTTACTCTCCCTCATTTTCTCTATCTGTTCTCTCTCAATCTCCATCTCTCTCAGTTCACCCTTCCTCTCTCCAGCTTAAGCTCTCTCTCATTTTCCCTTAAAATCTCTCGCTCGAGCTCTCTCTCTCACAGTCTCTCTCTCTCTCTCTATCCACTCCCTCTCTCATTTTTGGTCCATATTTCTCTCTCCATTTCGGTATCTCCATCTCTCCCTCTTTCTTTCGAGACTTCTCTTCTCTGTTCATCTCCCACAGTCTCTTTCACTCTCTCTCAAACCCACTATCTCTCACTCAAATGTACAACCAGCTTACTAGGAGCAACAAATATCACCCATGGGTCAAGTTTTTACATTACATGGACTTATCCCCTAGGTTGAGGGCTCTACGGCTGTTGATCGCCCACTGCATCTATTGTTCGCAATCTTGCCGCAAGTGCACGGGTCGTAGATTATAGTATATAAATTATCGTTCTACAGGGAATTCGGGGCTATAAATTTTGCTTTTAAATGCTTTCGTGTCGGTTATGGAGAGAATAATGCAAATAAAATAGAAAATTAGGAAGAAAATTTAGTAAATAGAAGGGAAAAGAAATTAATAAAATGGGAAGAGAAAATTGCAAATTATAATAAGTAGAGAAAATGATAGTGCGGGTACCTAGGGTTTAGGATTTCACATGCATCTTTTGCAATGGGTAGTGGTATAATTATTTAATTTGGATATTCTTTGTTAAAGGAGAACAATCCCTATTTTATCCTTGCATCATCTCTCGAAACCTACAAGGCGTATCCTAATTTTCTTAACCACCTATTCTCATGGGATTGAGTTAATTAGAATTCATTAAGATCTGTGGTTTGTTCATGGAATTCCTCAAGGTTATCATGCCTATTCTCATGGTCTTAGATTCCCAGGTTTAATATCTTAATTGTCGTATATTAGGTTTCCACCTCTCGGTTTCATCACCTAATATATGGAATCATGCTAACGTACGGGCCCATGTACAAAGCAAGCATAAAAATCACAAGATATTAAATTAACAAAAATATCCATCATAAATAAATTAAAAATCCACACCACAATGCATTGTACGCATGCTACATCCTGAACCCTAGATTTAGGATTTAGGCAAGCATGTTTAAGTTCACAATAAAATTAAAATTACAACTCATCTTAAACAAGACAATTGAAATTAAAAAGGGAAAAGATAGAAAAGCTTATTGGTTTGTAGCCCCGATGGTGTGTCGGTCGCTCTACACAACTTGTAAATCCGCCTTTTGCCCGTGCTCTCCGCCTTGTTTTTGCTCTCTTTCTTTCTCAAAATTTTGCTCTACTCTACTTCTAAAATCCCCGCTAAAATATTTTGCAGTGGTATTCTTGCAGAGATTTTCTACCGCTTGCTCCTTAGAATTTTCTACTGCAGAATTTTTCTGTTGCCAAATGTTGTGGTGTGCTACCCGATGCTATGTCTGCTTCTTGCTACCGTTGAAACCTCCTCTTTTTATAGCCTTTCATGTGGGTCCATAATGGCCATTTCTCGTGATCTTGCTGATCCATTTAAATCACGTGAATATCTGGTGCTCCAATTGGATTGTAGATCATGTGATGCTGCTGAATTCTGCTTCATTGCTGGTCATAAATGCATGCAGCAATTGCTAGGGAATAAACATGGTGGGGTCCAATATGAATGCATGTTGCTGCTGGAAATTAGTTTGCTAGACAGCTAGGAGCGTGCTCATGATTTTGGGTGGCTTGATCTTTGCTTCTTGGACGGCCAGATTTATGTAATCAATGGGTGGTTCATGGCTGGAAACATGATCTGGACGTTGGATAAATATGGGCAGCAAGTTGCGATCGATGCAATTAAATGGACAGCTGAGAAATGGACTGATGCATGCATTCAAAATGCTGCTGTATTTTAATGATTAGCAATGGTCCATAAGTGAATTGGCAATGGGCATTTGTGCAACTTAAATTTTCAGCATGGAGTGGGCGTGATCTGTCATGTTGCTGAATTTTCAGATGCTTTGAATGGAATCAAGGTGCGTGAATAAATTTGCAGCTGGAGTGATTTTCTGAGGTGTCCATGCTGCATTTTAACATGATTGGCTAGATGTATTTGCTGAATTATAAAATGGGCATGGGTCATTCATGTGAGCAGCTATGCTGGACGTTCAATGGATGTTATGCTGGACGTGAATGGCATTGTGGGCAGCAGCTACTCGTGGGGTCCATGTGTAAGAATTGCTACTGATGGATTTATGGATGAGCTGCATATACATCACGTGCATGGGCAGTTTTGTGGGATCCATTTTGAATGCATGCTGCTGAAAAATTGATGGTCGTGGGGTCCATCATGAAATGTTGTGCATGGTCGTGGGATCCATCAGCAGCTGATGCATTCACGTGATTGGCAGCTAGATGGCCCACTAAATGAGTTGCTGGACGTTGCTTGGGCAGCAGCTGCTGATTATGTGATTTTGTGGACAGCATGGCATGATCACTTGATGGTGATTTGCTGCTGGTGGGTCATGAAACAAAAATAGATGCATTGATTTCTGGTTAGGAAAATTAATGGGCAACTTGGTTGTTAATCATGTGATTTGCTGGTTCACGTGAATGGTTGAGCTTGTTGGGCAGCTTGATTTTTGGTGGGGTTCATGCATGGGTGAAGCATTGACGTGAATTGAAAAATGGATGAAATGCATTAACGTGAATAGCTGCTGGATGATTTATGGACGTGGTGGATGGCTTGGATTTTTGCATGATTTGATTTCCATGTGGGACCCACTTTGTTTTCCCTGCATAAAAATATTTAAATCATTAATTCGTCAAAATTATTAGTGGGTTATTATTAAAAATTATTCCAAACCCATTAAATTTCATGGCAACAAATAAAATGTAATTTCAAGCCAAAAGATTATAAAAATTGTTTAAATTACTTGAAATTAATATTTAATACCCAAAAGTTGCAAAACCGTATTTTAGACCAAAGTTCATATTAATTTCAATTAATTACTCACCAATTTGGTATAAAATGTTCATAAAATATAATATTAATTTTCCACTTATCATCTACCCCAAGGGTGGAGGTAGGAATCAGGTGAACCCACAGGAGGCGAAAATTCTTTGGAAAGTTGCCAATAGGGTCAAGGTCAGCCTTCCACGACTTTTTCTTGAAGCCCTAGCCTCTAAAAAGGACAACCTACGAGCGGTTTTGCCTTATGGAACATGGATCAATAAGATCCTTAAACATAATGAAGTGGACATCGACGGTGAGCCTTTCGAGGTACTAAAGCCGACCAATGTGATAAATAAGGCCCTACTCTAAAGAATGAAAATAAACGTGGATCAATTCAAGGAAGAGCGGATCAGAGAAAGAATGGGTGTACTGGCTCCAGAAGAAGCTGGAGGAGCACAAGTTGAGGGGGAGCAACCCCCGCCATCACCGGAACCCCAACCCGTTCCATCTCCACCACAGAACGCACCCAAGGAGCCCGCATCACCGCAATCCCATGGATAATGTTCACCACGAAGATCCGAGATCCTAGACCTAGCTCCACGGCCACCGTCTTGGGACAACTCCGTCAATGCGATTCGGGAGCACTTGTAGAAAATTGAGGATCGGCTAACTTCGCAGATTGCCGGGATCCTCAATGCAGTGATGGATATGCACACAAGACAGGACCGAATGGATCGGGAGCTAAGAACGATCAAATACCGATTGGCATTAGGAAACGGCAGGGCTAGACCTATACCCGACTTAGATCCATTGGAAAGTGAGTCCGTGCACCGGGATCCTACTCTTAATCCTATCTCATCTTTCTATTCATCGGCCCGCATTCGACCCACTCATCCTCTTCCATCGACTCCATATCCTATATCGGCATTTCTATATGCCAAATCTTAGCGAGTCGACCCCTATTTGATCTATTAACAAAAAGGGGGAGAATAATTGAGTTTGTTTTTAGTTTTTAGGGTTTTGGGTTGGGTAGTTTGTATCTATAGGATTGCATTTGCATTTGCTTTTGAAACTTGTATACAATGCTCTAATTATATATGAAAAGTTTGTTTATGCACTGTTTACTTATGTTCTGTTTTTATGAAATTGAAATGATTGTTGAATGATGAAAAAGATTATATGAATGGTTTTAACTTGTGATTTAAGAAATTATTTGAAATGAAATATGCAAATGTTGAAAAAAGAATATGTATGATAATTTCATTAAGTTCAAAAGGTAAATGACCTATGATTATCCTAAAAATGTCAAAACAGGATAAAAATGGTATGTTTTAAAGATATTGAAAGGTATATACTCAAATCGGTTTTGTTAATTATCAAAAAGGGGGAGATTGTTGGAAACAAGTGTTGAAATCAAAGGCAAAATAAGCTAAGCCTGTGTTTTGATGATTAACAACTCAATTTGAGTAAGTTATGGCTACTAATATGTTTGGTGAAATGTTTAAAGGATATAAAAATGAAGAAAATGAAGCATGACAGGTCAAGTCAATCCCCAAGTCGACTCCAGCATCGACTTCAAACATATTTTTTGTCCAGCGTTGAAATTGGGTAGCAAGATCTGCCGAAGTCGCACATGAAGTCAACTTCGCATGCGACTTGGGTGAAGTCGCAAACCAAGTCGACTCCAGCATCGACTTCAACTGACCAGCACGAAATTTGAAGAGCAAAGTCGCAGACCAAGTCGACTTGACATTCGACTTGAGTGAAGTTGGAAACCAAGTCGACCCAAACATTCGACTTGGATCAAAAGAAGATAAATCAAGACTAAAATGAGCAAAATTGCATGAATTCATCAATATGGATCAAGAAATATCATTTGGACATTTTTATGAACTCCAAGATTCAAGTATTCAAGATTTCAAGACATGGAGTTAAAGGATTTCAAGCTAGGATGAATATACTGAGTTCCAAGTGATATAAATAAATGAAAGAACAATTAATATGGAGAAAATCAAATGACCAAAGTTATCTCCAAGGAATTCAAATTCATCTAGCAAGCTAAGGAAGTGAAGTCACACCGAAGTCGACTCCAGCAGTGACTTGGATCAAGTCCAAGTACAAGTCGACCTGAAGAAGAGACTTGAAAATTGCAGAAAACCAAAGTCGCACCTGAAGTCGACTCCACATGCGACTTAGGTTAAGTCCAAGTACAAGTCAACCTGGAGAAGAGATTTGGAAATTGCAGAAAACCGAAGTCGCACCCGAAGTCGACTCCACATGTGACTTGGGTCAAGTTCAAGACCAAGTCGACCTGAGGAGGAACTTGAGCGGCTTGGTTAAACCCGAAGCCGCACACAAATTCGACTCCTGCTTGCAACTTGGGTGAAGTCACACCTGAAGTCAACTCCACCTGCAACTTGGGTCGCAACGTTCGAAAATTTGAACGTTGGCACATTTAATACGCACAAACCAACTCTCTGACATTCAAATCTCTTCCTCCATTATATATAGACACTCAAGTGAACGTGAAAGCATATAAGAAAGAGCAGAAAAAGAAGAAAGAAAAGCTACTAAGGTTTATATCTCATTTTCTTCTAGCTTTGAGTGATCTATATACTTTTGAAGGAAGAACGAGCTTCAACTTGCTGCATACTCCAACGTCGATCAAATCGTCACTTCTACGAATTCTTCCTCGAGCTGTAACTTGCCTACACAAACTGTAAAGTGTAGATCTCTTCTCTTTTAACCTGTTATTTGGTTTGTTGATACTTGATTTGTTATTGATGTTTCAAACCAAGTGATAGTAAAGTAGCGTTGTGACTGGAGTGAGACTCGTCACCTACTTGTGTTGTGTATTATATATGCCCCCTAGAGCTAGAATCTAGAAGAGAGCAGAGGCTCTAGTTGTATATGCCCCCTAGAGATGGAATTTAGAAGAGAGCGGAGACTCTAGTTATATTCGTGGAATACATAGTGAAACACAAGTCACAAAGGTTGCCCGAACCACTATAAAATCTTGTCCATTGATTTTTATTTCTGCTTTCATTATCTTATTGTTTTTCATTTGTTTCATTAAAGGGGACTAAACTAAACCGGGGAACATTTTCGGTTTAAGCGAAAAATTTTAAATACTCAATTCACCCATCCTCTCTTGGGTAATTGTCATTAACTCGAGACCAACATCTGTGTCTTTTTTCAAAATTGAAAGCTTAGCAACTCTGTGCTGTTTTTAACTTGAAATATCACGAAAATCTGTCTGTCTTTTTTCAAAACTAAAAGCTTGGCAATCTCGTGCCCTTTTAACTTGAAATCTCACAAACATCTGTCTGTGTCTTTTTTTCAAAACTGAAAGTTTGGCGTAATCCTTTCATCAATAATGAGTATGCAATCGCATCATTTCCATCTGCGTCATAATTCTTCATATGATGCAACCGCATCGTTTCCATTCATGTCATAATTCTTCATGTGATGGTACGATAGCCCGATGAAATCCTTACCATATGGTTGATGACACTTACTAAGTGATCAACTACCCATGAAAACATGACCTTTCAACTGAAAGATGCCGACACACCAACTTAGAAATTACAAGGCACAACTAGCTACGAAAACATATACCTTTCTACTGGAAGACACTGGACACACCGAATTGACAACATCAAGGGCAAACCTAGTGCCCTTTTTCATGCATGGCTTTCATTCACACCGGCATCATATACCTTATTCACATGACATTGTTCTTATTCTCATGTAGAGAAGAGCTTGTATACTCATTTTGAATACAATTTGTAAAACAGTATTCAAATCACAATATTGGGATGACCACCCTTAAATGGTTTTCAAAATCATCAATATAAACAATTTTCAAAACACTTCAAAAGTTAAAAAAATTTCAAAATATGTTACTTTTTAAGAAAAATCAATAATTTCAAAAGTTTGCTTTGCTTGAAAACAATTTTAGAACTATTACGATAAAGCGATTTTTGAAACATTTCAAGATTCTATAATAAAATAGCATATTCAAAAGTTTTTCTTGCAAATATTTTTATTCCCATTTTTGGATTTTTCAAAGGATATGCAAACGCATCGTTCTCATTCTTCCACTCTAGCCTCATATTTTTTTATTTGTACGATATCCCTGTCAGTTTCATATATATAATAAAAAGAGCGTGCATATTCTTTGAACACCATTAACAAACAAAAATCAAATCAATTTATACAATCAACTTATCGGGATGGTCACCCTTAAACCTTTTTAGAAAAATCAATATAAAGCAATCTTAAAGTGTTTCAATATTCAAAGAGATTCAAAATATTTCAATATTCGAAGAAGTTCAAAACATTTAAATATCCAAAGATATTCAAAATATTTCAAAAGCATCATTTTAAAAAGCTTTGCTTGCAGTTATCATTTCTTAAAAAAAAATCAAACTTTTCTTTTCTCAAAACTCTTTTTGAAATAGCATTTTCGAAGGGCTTGCTTACCTGTTGGAAGCTCAACTTGTTCCTTCGATTTTTTCCTTACCTTTACCTACACAAGTGAAAATGATCACTTAATCGTACCCGTATAACATATTATACTTGCATGGTTTGCCTTTTCCATGTATTTATCACTTGTTCCCAACCTTTTTATAGTCTCATTCTATATGTGACTCTTGGTATCTCAATCTAATTCAATTCTTCCTTTGAGATGAACACTCTCATCTCGTTAAGTCACATATATCCATTTTTTCAATAGTCAATCATTTCCTTGGGTCAATACCCAAATTTAGGGCATTTAATCTCTTTAATCATTTGAGATACTTATTTAAAATTATAACAAGCTAAGTTCAAGTAAGATTTTCAAGGTTCACATCTACCTTTTAAACAATCACATTTACATATCCATGTAATCTAGTGATTGTTTGGTTACCCCTTTTAAAAACTTACACTTAATATACTAAACATTCTTAATTACTTAAGGTACTTGTTTAATCTCTATTGCAAGCTAAATTCTATTTCAAAAATCTAAAATTTAACTTTCATTTTCAAAATAGCCACTTATATCCTCATTTCCACTACATTTCACTTCTTGCAATTTCACTTTAACCATGTGCACATGTAAGGTTATTAATCAACAACCCTTGTGGTTGTTTAAGGGCTTGTGTAGAGCCTTTAACAAGTTAAATCCCAATGAATTTTCTGAAATTTATATTCACTTACTAAAATAGCACTATTTAATCTCATTTCCGCTAGTTTTACTTTTACAACTTCACCTTAATGATACCCACATGAATTACAAATTATTAACCACTCTGGTGATCTTTTCAAGGCTTGTTTACCACCTTTATCAAGCCAAATTCTACCCAATATTTCTGGGATTCACTTCCCTTTTCAAAACAGCCCCTTATGTGCTTAAATCCATGAAATTTCACTTCCTTACTTGGACTTTAACTCGACACACTTGTATTATCATTGCTTAACAATTATACTTGCTATCATTAACCCTTAATTGCATCCCTTTCTAACATATATATTATGTAATAATTAAGGATAAATTCAAACAAAAAATTCCCACTTATTGCCTCATTTGGACGTCCCTTTGAGCATGAAATGAAATAAATAATACAAAGGAATTACATATACCTATTGGGCATACCTTCTTCCTCATTTTCCTTAGCTCAAAATCTCCTTTCTCTCCCTTATAAGCTGCTGTTTGGGGATGTCCTTGTTGCCCTCTCTTCTCCCCCTTTTTCCTTAAGTTTTTCTACTCTCTTGCTTCTCGGAAATGTCCCAAGTGCTACCCTCCTTACCTATTTATATATGCTGATTTTTTTTGTCATTTAGTGCCACCTAATAACTCATGATTTAATATATAAAATTTCATTTAATTTCTGTATTAATCCAAGCCATTCATTATGCTTCATCGTCGCCTAATTTGAGCCATATATGTGTCCCATTTTGAACCGTCCACATGGAGATGCAATTATCTTGCATTTTTACATTTTCGTAAAATGAAAATCTACCTAAATCCCATGCCAAACACATCCAAAGGCTACCCAATAATAAATTTTCACTTTTCTTGTAGTTGACTTTTCCCTTGCTCCATGCACCATAGCTTGACACCTCAAAGGTGGCCCACCAAAATCAAAGTTGACTTTGGCATCCCATTTGTGACAAATCCCCTTTTGATGATCAAAAGTCAATGTCTTAATTACATCTCATCATTAATTTTTATAATCATTGATAATACCACTTTCTAATGGGATTAGATTTAATCTAATCTATTCGTCACTTAGAACATCTCAACTTACTTAGTCATATAATTTTCATCTCAAAGCGATGAATATATGCCAAGATATTAGCAAAATAATTTTAATTCATTAAATATCATGTAACTTTAATCATTTAACTCATTTTCATTCATAATTTTCATGATCCAAACCGTTCATCATGTAGGGCATACCAACTTAGGCTTTCCCTTAAAATTTCATACCAATCCACATTATGCCTCACAAGATATTAATATATATCATGTATTAAACCAAATAATAACATGAAAAGTGGCATTAATTACACGTGCCACCTAAGCATTCTCAACATCTTTTTTCGTCTTTTAGTTCACATAATTACTATAGTAATTAAAGTGATTAACTTAATCACCTTGCATACTTAGTTGCCCAAACCTCATCCATCTAAATCATAGAGAATGAAATTTAATATCTCCCATTAAATTTTTATGCCAACGTGAGTTACTCATACTTAGATTTATTGAAAACCATATAGGTGATAATAAATCCTTAGTATCATGAACATTTCAAATTTCATCCTTATACAAACTCTAACCTATATCTACTATGATTTAAAATAGGTGGGGTTTCATAGTTGCCTTCTCGAGATTCAAGAAAGGATGATCAGTTGGGAAATGAAAATCAGGTGAAAAACAAGTTACCTAAAGAAATTGATAGACAAGTTGGAATTGGGTGATCGAGACAGGACGTTGGGCTGACAATGCTAAACTCAGCATTGAATAGAAGGCAACCCATTATTCTTTTGGTGAACACTTTTTGGTGCAAGGAATGGATTACAGGTCAATTTTATGTGTCTTGAAGCAAGGAAGGAGATCAATCTTTTTAGAAGCTTGCAGGTGTAAGAGAGTTCGAAAAGTTAATATGTCAACTTTCTTTGATCGTTTGCTTTGCGATCTTCAAAAATCTCAGCTTAAACATGATTTCAATAGTTTTAGAACATGTAGGGTGTGTTTGGGAATGGATAAAACTTTTAATGAAAAGTTGTAGATATGAGAAGTTGTCAAATGATGTGATATGATAGGGGTAATGATGAGGAATAAATAGGATAAAGTTGAAATAGATAGGTTTGTTGTGTTAGTAGTTGTGTAGAAATGATTGAAAAGTAGGGTAGTTATATAGAAAAATGTGAAGAAATAATTAAAAAATAGGGTAGTTGTGGAGAGTTAAAAGTTTTAAATTGACAACTTTTTGTTGTTACCAAACACACCCGTAAGGAGTAAAAAGTCATCAAAAACTGAGTGTAAGCTCTTTCACTTCTCAACTATTGAAGAATAGGATAAAAAATGTTCAAAATTGATGAATCTCGACTCACTTTAGAGCTTTCAATTGATGGGATCTAAAAGCTTTCAACCACAGAAATTGCAATCAATGTGGGGCTGTAGCTTCAATTCTCGGAGCCCTGACACCAAAATTGCAAAGGAAGATCAAGCAGCAAAGTTTGGAGTTAGTGAGGCGTACCAAAAAAATCATTGGCTTTTGTCCATCAAAAACGTGCCCGCAAGACATATGAGCCCTAGCTGATCTCTCCTCCATTGCCTTTTATCTCATCTCATTAATTCATTGCAACTAGGTTCCTATTGTTAATTTTCAACTATAGGTCCCTCCTTATCGTGCCTCGAAGTCTCTAGTAGGTCCTAAGAAGCATTTTGCAGCATGAGCTAGTTTCTTATTTTTGTTTCCTTTCATTCTATAGATTGATAGGGAATAAGATTAACAAGGGAAAAATAATAGGAGATGAAAGAGAAATTAGAAAAAATTGAGTTCTCATAGATGGTGCTAAATGATAAATTCAAAATTAGTTCTAGAAAAGATCAAACTAGGTTAATGGTTAAATCATCAAAGATGGAAAATGGGACATTAAAGAAGGGAGAGTTATATAAAAAAGAATAATCTATGATCACAAGATCATCCAAAAAACCCATACGGCTTATACAGTAAATTTTCCACTATTGAAACTTGAGTGTAAAGATTTGTGATTACAAAAATAGTACTCCCTTTCAATTAGGACTGATTGTTTACAAGGAATTCCTTTAGTTTTTGTACATAGCCCAGCTTGGGAGACAACACGCTCTTCTTGCAAAGGGCACATATGCAATCATTCCCATCAGATTTCTCAGAGATAACATGTTGTCCTAGATTGGTATAGTACTCGATGGGATCTAAGTTTTATCAAAAAGTTTTCATGAAACCTATGTTATTTGAAACTTAGTGAATGTGAGGACTACTGAAAGCTTGTACGGTGTGTATATTATTACTGTAAAGTTATAGAAAAATACATATGTTTACAAAAAGACTAAATTGCAATTTTAGAAAAGTGAGATTAAATTATAAATGTACAAAAAGGAGCAAATAATGATTTCATAAAGATTAGATATGAAAATGAATTTTTATAAATTTTTCGGGAAAGAATTTCATAATTCTAAATTATACCAATTAAAACTGTTTAAATTCACAAACCTTATGGAAAAATAAAAATAAATAGGAAAATTTGGGCCAATTAGTGGTCCTAATTAAGGGCTTATATTCATCTACGCTACTTTCATTATATCTTAAAATATATAACTCATATCAACAAGAGAATTTAATAGGAAGTATTAAATTATGTGCTCTTTAATCTAGATGAATTAGATTATGAAAAATAATTGATTAAAATGCTTAACTTAAGTGCATCAGAAAATGTGCTTAGAAGTCAAACCCATGCCGATCATAAATTGTTATTTTTAACTAATTGCTCATTAAATTAATATCTTGGTATATCTAAGGCTGTTTGAGATGAAATTTTATGAGCAAGCCTATTTTAACATACCCTACATAATGAATGGACTAGATCATGAAAAATTATGTCTTAAAAATTTTTAAACAACTAGAATTACATGAGATTTCATGAATTAAATTTAAATGTCAATATCTTAAACCATAGAAATTATTTTGATATGAAAATTGAGATGGATGGTTAAATTTATATGCTCTACAATACGGATGGATTAGATTATGAAAAATGATTAAATAATGCATTTACATAATTTCAAATTTTGCATTGAAAAACATGCATGAATTCCATCAATGCATGGTACGTCCCTATCCCTTGGAACATGCATATGTATCATTTTTACTGTATATTTTGTATGTTATTAATTGAAATTATTATATATAGACAACTCCATTTCATATGAAATTTCACGGATAAGCCTAAATTAATGTACCCCACTTAATGAATGGATTAGATTATGCAAAACATGATTAGAAATGGGGAGAAAGACTAAAAATTGAATTAATTACATTAATAATTTCAAATGATTATATCTTAACCAATTATAATCCTTTTGGCATGAAACTCGTTATGAACGACTAATTTAATGCACTTTAAAATATAGATAGGAAAGATTATAAAGAATACCTTTAGAAAATTTTAAATCAGTTTTGAATTATGTGTAACAATATATACGCATATATTCTTTTAATGGGATGGCAGCTACATCCATTAAAAAAATGAAATTAAAAATGGAATGAATGATTGAAACGTCAAGAGGCAAATTGACTTAGCAAGAGTCGGTTGAAGAAAAAGTTTAATTAAATAAATTGAAGTCCAAATTATATAACTGCCTTTAAAGGACGGTAAATAAGCAACGTGTAATTCTTACAACTCATCTATGGAACTTAAGTGTGATGGAACGAAATCTAACATGGACAGTTGCAACCGGATTTGTCATCCTTGGATTTGCGGACATAATTCATGGTTAAAATTCAGCATAAAAGCCCAAGGCCTAAATAGATGTCCAGTGAGAAAACAAGCGTAAATAAGAAACAACTAAGGACAAGCTTGGACGTCTGGCAGCATCAGCATCTGGTGAAAAAAAAAAAGGAAAGAAGCAGCATGGAAGGAGAAGGGCTAGCACGTTAAAAAGAGACAAAAAGGGAGAATAGCCAAGAAGAATCGGGGACAACAGGGTAGGACGTCCAGCAGGTTCAATTTTTTTATTATTATTTTCCTTTTCTATGCTCAATTCACATCCAGTAGAATAGACCTTGGAAAAAAATTTCTGAACTTTTGCACAGCCCTTGGAAACCCTGCTGCATGAACAGGGCTACAATCCTACTCACAGTTTACTAACTAAACTATCCTAGAGTGAGGTTTAGACGCTTTGGGTTCGGGGTGCCACAGAGAGTGGTATCAGAGCCAAGGTATTAGTAAATAGGTGTTATATATATATATATATATATATATATATATATATATATATATATATATTAAAATGATGAATGAAATGAAATTAATTTGTAATATCTATATGTTATGTATTATCATTTGTGTGTAAAATTGTTATGCAATATTTTCACTCTTTTGTAAGATATAGCTAATTGATTATGTTTTGAAATATAGATGGAAAATAAGAGAAAGTCAATACTAGACCTAAACACGAAAAGAAGGAAGGCAGAAGAAGCAAAAAACAAGCAAAGGATAGAGGAGAATTTAAATAAATGGTGGGCATCACAAACAGACATTTCTTTTAGACCCCCGTACTTGAGGAGTACCTCAACTCAAACCCTATATCCTCTGTGAAAGTAGAAGGTACAACTGCCCCTCACCATCACCCCTTGCAACTAGGACCTAGCTTTAGGGGATCTACTAGTAGAACTCCAGTACAAGAGGTTACTCCACCCCTTCAAGCAAGTCCACGACCACTTCCCCCTGTGGTTACTGATAGAATTAATAATAGAGAGTTGCATATGTGTTGGGATTAGATATCCGCCCATATTCCGCCTAACCGGGGGCCTTGGTACCTTTTTGCGGGAGGGTATATCTGTCTTCGCTGTGGGGTAAGTCAGAATGTAATAGACCGAGAAGAAAGAGAATTTTTTTGGGAAAGGGAGAAAGCTCGAGCTCAAGGTGAGGAAGTAGTAGAGGAAGCCCCTCCACAACAACCAGATGAATATATACTACCACTTGTGGAGAGTGATGACGATAAGCCTGTAGGAAATATAAGTGATAATAATGATGAAGACCCAATGAAGGGTCTATTATAAATGAAGATGAACCAGACTGGTTGAATACCAGTACTATCATTGAGGAGCCTACACTTGTATAGCCTAGGCGTAGGCGCCACTAGTGAGACTAGAATAGACGGGTCTAGCGGATGTTTCTTTTGATGTTGATGATATGTATGAATGTGTAATATGTGTTATATATATTGTGATACTAAAATACTTTTCGTTGTAAAAACAAACTTGCTCATACTGGTGTATGTGAAAAAGAAATGGTTGTTGTTGATATTTGTGTTTGTTATGAATAATTGTGTGTGATTATTTTAAAATAATAAGAGATGTTACTAATATAATTTTTATATGTTTAGATAACATCATGCCTAACACACGAGCAAGGACTAGGGTAGATAAAGGAAAAGCAACTGCAAATGAGGAACCCGTAAGTCAACATGAAAAAGGAGAGCCTAGTAATATATCTAAGCGGCCAGTAGAAAGGGAACAACCAAATCAGAGAACCCGTCAACACCAAGGTAATGTAAACTTTGATCTAGTCATTGAAAATGAAATTGCCATGGATGATACCAGATAAACTAGGCCGATAGAAGAACAAGTAGCTGCAACTGTAAGGAAAGCTATGCAACAAGCAACCCGAGAATGGGCAACCCAAATGGCTGAAATAATCCAAAAACTTGGGAAAGAACTCAACAAAACCAACTAGGAAAGAATGAAGAGGAAGATTTGCTCAAGCAGCAACTCTTAACCCACAACCTAGACTAGTAGAAGTTGAGAATGATATATTAGAAGCCGACCAAAAGGCTATTAATGCCTTTTTAGCTCAACATCCTCCAAAATTTATAGGTGAACCAGATCCTGCTCAAGCTGAGCAATGGATAGCAAAGATAAGGAAATTATTTAGGATTTCACCTTGTAATGATAATCAAAAGGTTTTGTGTACTACCCACTTATTAGTTAGAGATGCAAGTGAATGGTGGAAAACTTTATTAGCCACTATGCCAGAACCTGAAAAAGTGACTTGGAAGACTTTTGTGGAAGAATTTAATAAAGAATATCTTCCAACAAGTCGTCAAAGTCAAAAAGTTATTGAGTTTGAACGACTCTATCAGGGTAGAATTGTTGGTCCCGAGTTTATGGAAACCACCCAAGAGGGGAGGGGTGAATTGGGTATTTTAAAATTCTTTACTTAAACAGAAATTTTCCCCCTTTTAGAGTTAATCTCCTTAATGAAACAAGCAGAAATATGAAGAGAAATAAAGCAATAAAACACAGATAATCAAGTCACGCCAAGAGACAAAGTTTTATAGTGGTTCGGGTAACCTTCCCTACTCTACTCTTCCAAGCTCACACCCATTGTAACTTGGGTTCCACTATTGGATTTGAATACAACTAGAGCAGTAGCTCTCTTCTAAATTTGCACAAATACAACACAAGTAAGTGACGATTATCACTCCAGTAATAATACTATTTTGCCTTCACTTGGTTTCGATTTCCAATATCAAACCAAGTGGTCAACACAAATAATCAACAAAAGAAATAACTACACTTTACGGATTCGTGTAGGCATCTTGTAGCGCGTAGAAGAACTTGTAGAAAAAGTGTAAGATTAAGCAATGGAGCTTTTAGCAACTTGAAGCACAGTTCTTCACTTAGAGTTGGTGTAGATCAACTTAAACACAAGAGAGAGTGGAAGGTGAGCTTATTGAATGCTTCTCTAATCCCTTTCACGTCCCCTTGAAGCCTCTTAAAAATGCGAGGTGAAATTCAAACATTTGGTGGTAGGTGGCGCGCATTTAATGCGCCAACGTTCGAATTTTTTTTACCGTTGTAAACCGAGTCGCATATGGGGTCAACTTGGTATGGAACTTCATCCAAGTCGCATGGTGGACTCGACTTCGAATGCGACTTCACCCAAGTCGCAGACTGGAGTCGACTTCGGGTGAGACTTCAATCTTCAGCTTCCAATTCCAAGTTCCAGCTTCAGGTCGACTTGGACTCAGACTTGACCCAAGTCACAGGTGGAGTCGACTTCGAGCGCGACTTCACCATCCATTTGTATATATTGGAACCTTGGATTCTTGCAAATGATCTTAATATTTCATTTTCCTTTTCTTATTTTGTTATTCATTTAATATCCTTATTTTTTCTTGTTTTGTCTTGAAACTTAACATAGTTTTCTTCTCTTGAGGGGTTCTTCCTGTGGCCTTGATTTAGGATGATTGTCCTTCTTGATTTTGGTGTCCAATCTTTAGTATATAGTTGTTCATGTAATAATAAGCTATTTTTGAAGATGTACGAAGTGGCCAGTTGCTTGAGTCGCTTGCTTGGGTCAACTTGGATTTCAACTTCACTCAAGTCACATGCTTGGGTCGACTTGAGGTTCGACTTCACCTAAGTCACATTGTGGAGTCGACTTGGAAATGCGACTTGACTTTAAGATTCGAAGTCTTCTGTATGGCTGTACTCAAGTCGCATCTGGAGTCGACTTGGGTCTGCGACTTCACCTAAGTCGCACGTGGAGTCAACTTCGACTGCGACTTCACCTGTCTCCAAGTCTCAAATTCAATACTGGAACATTTAATGCATTTGAAGTTGTTTCTGTAGTCGACTTGGGAATCGACTTCACCTAAGTCAATGGCTGAGTCGACTTGGGACTGCAACTTGGTCTGCTATGTTCTGAAACTTGAGTTTTTAACCTTTGACAACATTTAACAAACACATTAGTAACCAATTAATTCTCAAATTGAGTTGTTAATCATCAAAACATGGATTGTGCTTAATTTGCCTTGAATTCTAACAAGAATGACAATTATAGAATATGCAACCAAGTTTAATGCCCTAGTAAGATATGTACCTTAGATTGCAAACGTGCCTGAGAATAAAGCTCAAAGATTTCAACAAGGGCTAAGGCCGCATTTATGAGAGAGTCTTGCACCCTTTTTATTAAAAGATTTTGCATCAATCTTAGAAAGAGCAAAAGCATTAGAAATAGAGGCGCTGAGAATTCAAGAATTATGGCAAGGGTAAAAGCAATTTGTTCCTAACATCAAAGAAAATGATGCAAGGAAGGAAAAAAATAAGATATTATTTGTGGAAAGAAAAAATTAAATTTCAAAAAGAAAAGTCCTCCTGTTTGTAAATATTGTCAAAAATGTCACTATGGTGAATGTTTAAGGGGGTCAAACAAGTACTTCAAATGTGGTCAAACGGGTCATATGGCAAAAGATTGTGAAACTGTTGAGTCAAGGATGATAAAGTGCTTTATTTGTGGTCAATGTGGAACCCTGACCGTATACGCATTGTTTCGACTGTATACGCGTCATTTCGACATTTGTAATTTTGTAATTATTTTATGAATAAATGAAAATTCATGAATTATATTGATGGATATGTGTATTGGAGATTGAAATAATGCAATTAGGAATTTAATCCCGTGAATAGTGCACGTGAATAGTGCACGTGAATAGTAACCAAGGACTAAGACCCGTGATTAAGAGTTAATCACTTGGATTAACTTAATCACAAAAAGACAAAATAGAGATTTAATCACTACAAGACAAAATAGCAATTCTTTTGGATATTTTAATCCAAGTTTGGATTTTTGTGGAAAAATAGAAAAAAATTCATAAATTGCAATCCGGGCGTCGGAATTCGATGAAATTTTTTATGGATGGTTAAAAATTCATGATGGACATGATGAATGGATCAAGATGTGATGAAAATCACAAATCAAAGTTCAAGATGAAACGTCAAATGAAAAATCAAAAAGTAGCATTACTTTAATTAAATACTACTTTTGACTTTTTATAAAAAGTAAATAATAAAAAAATAAAAAATTAAATGAAGTGCAGCAGCTGCAGGGGCGTGAGCAGGGGAATTTAATGGGCCATTTGACTTTAATCAATGGCTCAAATTCATCCAAATCACAAATTAAGGGTTTAGATTTAATTTGCTTAAAAATTAATTAAATAAAAAATAATAAAAATAGGTAAAAATAGGGCTGCATAGGGCTGCTGGAGCAGGCATAGGGTGGGCAGCTCTTGGCTCAATGCAATTTTTAAAATTAAAAAGAAATACCAATTTATACTTAAATACCTCAAAGCTAAGGGGGTAAAATCTAATTTTGTGAAAAATCAAAAACTATAAATAGGGGCCAAGGGGTGAACGACCAAGGCAGTCCCAAGCTTGAGCAAGAGCTCATTTTCCACCCCCAATTTCGTTTTAAGAGAGAAAGAGGAAGTTAGAGAGAGAAAGGGCGAGTTGGAGGAGAGATTTTCCACTTCGGGTAAGTGATTTCTTTCCAAATTTCTTTTGGATGTTAAATAGGGTAAAATAATGCTTAGATAATTCCTAAGCATGAGAAAATAAGTAAAGTTATAATGCTTAATTGGAATTATGCCGAAACATCAAAAATTTGGAGCGAAGATGGAGCAATCGGGAAAATAGCATATGATATGTGAAAATAATGCTCCAAAAATGATAAATGATGATTTGGGATGTATGATTATGATAAATATGATGTTAGAATAATGATATATTAATTTCATGATTTTTGAAATTAAGGATTATGCTTAAGTGAATTTATGATGATTTTTAGTACATGGAGAAAATGATTTTTTTGTCCAAATAAATAATGATAAATTCAAAATATAAGAAATGTCCAATGATATACTAGGCATAAGGTATGTCATGGTATTTTTTATTTTTGGAAAAAATATCAATTTTTGAAACCCATGAACAGTAACCATGTCGCTGTGAACAGTAACCACGGAAGAAAAGTGATTTTGCTACAGTGATCTGCTACAGTGAACAGCGTGATTTTGGAGAAAATTTGGAAACTAATATTTGAATATAAGTATGGAATTTTTGAAGAATTTATGGACAAAAATATCTATGTAAAGAAATAATGCCCAAATATTATAAAGCATACATGGGAAGCAGCTTAAATAGAGGAAATGAAATATCCTTTGTCCTTGAATAGGAAAAGGAAAAGAGAAGGTCGAAGACACCTCCTAAGAAGGTAAGCAAGTTATATGTTTTGCAAATTAATTTCAAAATGCTTGAAATTGTTTGTGAATTGCTTTATGAAATTTATTTAAGGTTGGCCATACCTATAACTGCTTTACATGAACTGAAGTTTGTGAAATTTTTTATTAAATGCTTTTTATGAAATTTTTTATAATTTGCAAATATCATGCTGGCATGTGTATGAGAATGAGCATGTGCACGAGGAATAGGCCTTAGTCGAGGTAGTAAGCGGACCGGATGTCCCCCTCGCTATTGCCAAGTCGCTTAATAGGCCCAGGCCGGCGGCGACCTTCCTGAAATGGGAGCATGTATGGGATGGGCGCCTAGCTAACATTGCATCCAAAGGAATGTCATGAATGCTATGTATGCATTGCATTTGCATTTTATGAAATGCATGAAAATGATTGAAAAATTATGTATAGCTTGCTTACTGAGTATTATTACTCACCCATGCTTTTTCAACAACAGACAGGAAATGATGATGAAGGCAGCATGCCGAGTGTTATGTAGTTTTTGATATAAATGATATTTATGTAAACTTTATGTAAAGACAACGATGATAATTTTGAGATGAAAAGGGAATATTTTTATTCCAATGAAAATGTTTATGGAATAGTTTTTGATCATAACTGTGTTATGTGAAATATATTTTAAATTGGATGAATGACGGAAATTTTCCATGTATTGATGAAAGAAAAAAAAAATCCTGCCGTGTGATCAGGGCAACAATCCTGAGTCACGTTTACCAATCAAAACGATCCCGGAGTAAGGCTTCTAGGCACCTCGGTTCGGGGCGCCACAGTCAAGTAGGACATATTTCTCCAAATTGTCCAAACAAAATACAATGAGCACAAGGACAGGGAAGACCGGCCTAGTAGAGAATAAGTACAACTGCCAATCGTCAGGGAACTTCTGCAAATCCAGTACAAGTGCATGCATTGACTCGCACTGAGTCACGAGAACAAGAAGGAAAAGTGGTTACAGGTGTGGTTTACATTTTGAAAAATTCTACAATAGCATTATTTGATTCTAATGTTACGCATTCATTTATAGGATGTCAATATGTAACCACTCATGCACTATCGATAAAACAAATGAATAATATTATACACATAGAATCCCCTGTTTATAGGTTGACAAGTACCAATCAAATTTGTAAAGAATGCCCTATTAGGATAGGTTCAATGATTTTAGAAGTAGACCTAATCCTCTTACCTATGACTGAATTCGATATAATATTGGGCGTGGATTGGTTGAGTCAATGGGGAGTTACAATAATGTAACGCCCCATTTCTAAATATTCGTAATAACTAGTCAAAAGGGTACCATATGACCTACAAAAATTTCGGCAGCATCTCCCCATAATATATAAGGGGTGGTATGTAATACACAACCTGTTATGCATAAGCAATTCAAATTCATTTCAATATGTGACATTCAACTCTATAGTTATATATTTGTATCTTCATATGATAAGGGAATTCATATGGAAGGAAATCGTTCAAACTTATCCATACACAACAAGCAAACCGAATGATCATAACTACATGCATCCACATAAATCGTAATCCAATTCAAAATACTGAATACAATATGTTTATCAAGGTCAAATCTAGCTCCATAACCGTCTACGTAATGTTAATGGCAAAAGAGCATAACATTCGAATAACTTTAATTAGAGATGTTCTAATGGTTTTCAAGATTTGGTCTTCCACTTGCCCCATCTTGAGGTTCCCCACCTGACATAGGATCTAAAAAAAATAACAAATCATGTGAGTCTAAATAAACTCAGTAAGTAGATAATGGTTAGCACAAAGTGGAATAAGCAAAGTTTTGGATACGCATGTCATGATCAAAATAAAACATATGGGTCCGATACCCACTCCCAAGATCGTATACATATAACCACATATAAATAGAAGGACACGTACAATCCTCCACTCATGTCAATCATGGGCTATGAACAACCCTCTCTTCATGTCAATCAGGGGCCATGAACAACCCTTTTTTTTAACCAATCGTTTTAAATAACACATCATACATAACATACAAGAATACATGCCACAAACCACACATACAACATCAACAAGGTTTACTTTCAATACAATGTATAAAACTGCCACACGAGCATTTTAACAAACACATAGTAGGCACAGAAAGAGAAAACTCTAGTTCGTACCCTCGTTTGAACCGAATCAACTAACATCACATTTTAAGAATACAAAAACTGCTAACGAGTCCTCTACTTCATAAATTCACTCATTCACGACAAATTCCCCTCAAACCTTACTTACCTAGCTGTTACAAACACTACGCCCCAAACCATGGATTTGTTGGGTGTCACGTATTTCCCCTAGTTTCATATCATGTTTAATATGAGATTTCATCATTCAATCAAGGAAGGGTAGCATCTACTTACCTTAATCGTGATTCTCCCCAAAAACAGCAACCCTAGGCTTGGATTGCAGAAATTCGGAGCTTCCTTGACTGGAATCGATGACCTTCAAGGCAGTTGGTAGAGATTTTTTGAAGAAATCCACAGCTGGATTGTACTGAATAAGGGGAAAGAAAAGAAGAAGCAGAGAACAGGAAGAGAAGAAGAGGGAAACGGAGTCGGGCGCGAAATGAAAGATGAACCCTAACTCGCGGGCTCCTTTGTATAACGGAACCTCCATTGAGTCAAGCCGGGCCGGAGCATGGGTCGGGTCTAATCGCAATTTGTAATTTACTTTCCCACTCCTATGACTTAATAGTTAAAAAATTTTCCAGGGGCGCTGCCCCCTTGACCCCTACAACTTGACCGGGCAGGTCGAACCCCGTACCTACTCTGCAAGGTGGAAAATAGTTGTAGTGCTCAATAATGTCCGTATATGTTATTAATCCATTAACATCATAAATTCCTAGTAGCATGTTCATAAATTACTTCATAATAAAGAAGGGTTATAATGAAAATAAAATAAAATACCTGGTTCTCACAAATAAAATGTAAATATAAGAAATTATAGTTTGAGATAGCTCCATATAAAGAAATATCTATTGGAAAGTTCAAGCAGCCTGAAAACTCTACAATACTGATATTGGCTATGAAGGCAGCGAGGATGGTCCACCAATAATGTCAAGCCTAGTTCATTTCGGTCAACGCTGTAGAGGGAAAAATTAACAATTGAACAAATTCCAGTGGTAAATGAATTTATGGATGTCTTCCCAAAGGAGTTGCCTAACCTACCCCTAGAAAGAGAAGTGGACATGGTAATCGACATTATACCACGTACGTCTCCAATATATAAGGCACGGTACCGCATAGCTCCAACAGAAATGGCTGAATTGAAAACTTAAATTCAAGAATTGCTAGATAAAAGATTTATTAAACCCAGTGTGTCACCCTGTGGAGCCCCAGTTTTATTTGTGAGAAAGAAAGATGGAAGTTTAAGATTGTGCATTGATTACAGGGAATTGAATAGAGTCACTGTGAAAAATAAATATCTTCTTCCTCGAATTGATGATTTATTTGATCAACTCAAAGGAGCATCCACTTTTTCAAAAATAAAACTACAATCAGGTTATCATCAATTGAGAATTAGCCCTAGTGATATTCACAAAACGGCATTCCGAATAAGGTATAGCACTATGAATTTTTAGTTATGTCATTTGGACTTACAAATGCTCCTACTGTATTCGTGGACATGATGAATAGAATATTTCGAGAATACTTGGATCAATTTGTTGTGGTATTCATTGATGATATTTTAATTTACTCAAAGTCAGAAGAAAAGCACCAAATGCATCTTAAAATGGTCTTAAACAAGCTAATAAACGAAAAATTATATGCCAAATTGAATAAATGCAAATTTTGGCTAAAGGAAGTCGCATTTTTAGGACATATCATATCTGAAAAAAGAATTCAGGTTTATCCTTAGAAAATTGAAGCAATTCTTAAATGGCCAAGACCAACAAGTATTACGGACATTAGGAGTTTCTTAGGATTAGCTGGGTATTATAGAAGGTTTGTGAAAGGATTTTCACAGTTATCTGCACCACTTACCCGATTAACACGAAAAGGAGTTCAATATATGTGGTCAGACGAATGTGAAGATAGTTTTCAAAAATTGAAGCATCAATTGGTTGAAGCACCTATTTTAACCTTACCCGAGGGAATTAAGAGATTTTTAGTATATAGTGATGCTTCAACGAAAGGATTAGGATGTGTACTCATGCAAAGGGGAAAAGTTATAGCTTATGCATCTTGACAACTCAAGCCTAACGAGGTAAACTATCCTACTCATGATTTGGAACTTGTTGCAGTAGTATTTGTATTAAAAATATGGAGACATTACTAATATGATGCTAAATGTGAAATTTACACTGACCATAAAAGTCTCAAGTATATTTTCACTCAAAAAGAGATCAATATGAGACAAAAAAGATGGCTAGAATTGCTTAAGGACTATGATCTCAGTATTTTATATCACCCAAGCAAAGCAAATGTTATGGCAGATGCTTTAAGTCGAAATGTTAGTGTGACACTGATAAGTGGAAAATTAATATTATATTTTATGGACATTTTATACCAATTTGGTAGATAATTAATTGAAATTAATATGAAATTTGGTTTAAAATATGGTTCTGCAACTTTTTGGTATTAAATATTAATTTCAAGCAATGTAAACAAATTTTATAATCTTTTGGCCTGAAATTACATTTTATTTGTTGCCATGAAATTAAATAGGTTTTAAATAAATTTTATAAACCCACTAATTATTATTATTATTATTTTTAAATTGCAGGGAAAATAGGTTTCATGAAGATGATCCTACATGGAAATCAAAGCAAGAAAATTCCATTGCAACCGTCCAAAGCCATTCATTTTCCAGCAGCATGCTCCAGCCATTAAATATGCTATCCACAAATCACGTGAATTCAGCAATAGAAAATGCAGCTGAAATCTTTTTAATGGACCCCACTTGTAGCAATGCTGCCCATTCACGTGATGTATATGCAGTTCATCCATCAATTCTTGCACATGGACCCCACGAGCAGCTGCTGCCCACAATGCCCATTCACGAGGATTGCTTGGAATGCTGTTTAGACATTTGGACGTGGATGTCTGCTGCTGGACGTTAATGATTTTTGTGGGGCCCACTTTATTGTACGTGATCTACAATGATGGAGGGCTGAGATAAATTCACGGTTTGCAATTAAAAATTAGAGGCGGTGCTGATTTTCAAAGCTGCTTCAGATTAGACGGTGGAAATCAATCAACCGTTCTTTATCATGCTTCAGTTTGGATGATGCAAATTCGGATGAATTGGACAGCAAGATGGATGGCTTGGCTGTTTATTCAATTGTCAAATGCAAGATTCACAGCTGCCCACCAAGCAATCCAATCATTTATTTAAAAAGGGGAGCAGCAATGCAAAGGCATATGGAACGTTAGTTAAAAATGGGCAGTGGTAATACATTCAATTTGATGGCCCACAAAATATTAGCAAAGCTGCTGATTAATCACGTGATTTGATGACCCACCAAGCAGCAAAAGATCACCACGTGATCAATGAATGCATGGACATGATCTTGATGATATGCAATGACGTGAAATAAGCAGAAATGCAACATGATAGCAGCAAGGCAATTTCACGTGAACCTGCATTGCTACCCATTGGCCCACCACTATCAGCAACAGCTGATCCATCACGTGAATTGGGCAGCAGCAAAATTCCCATCACAAATAACGTGAAATGCATTGAAGTAATGGGGCCCACTTATTCAGCTATAAAAGGGCATCGGGAGGCATGAAGCAGAGGGCAATCCGATAGCACACACAACATTTCACAGCAGATTTTTGGGAAGACAGCATTCGGCAGACGAAAAATTCCAAAGAGCAAGCTACAGAAAATTCCTGCAAAAATACCATTGCAAAATATTTTAGCAGGAATTTTAGAAGAAGATTAGAGCAAAAATTTTGAGAAAGAAAGGGAGTAAAAGCAAGGCGGAGAGCACGGGCAAAAGGCAGACCGGCGAGTTGCGTGGAGCAGCCGACACACCATCGGGACTTCAAACCAATAAGCTTTTCTATCTTTTCCCTTTTTAATTTTTGTTATATTGTTTAAGATGGATTGTAATTTTAATTTTATTTTGAACTTAAACATGCTTGGCTAAATCCTAAATCTAGGGTTTAGGATGTAGCATGCGTACAATGCAATGTGGTATGGATTTTTAATTTATTTATGATGGATATTTTTGTTAATTTAATATATTGTGACTTTTATGTTTGCTTTGTACACGAGCCCGTACTTTTGCATGATTCCATATATTAGGCGATGAAACCGAAAGGTAAAAATCTAATATACGAAAATCAAGATATTAAACCTTGAAATCTAAGTCCATGAAAATAGGCATGATAACCTTGAGGAATTACATGAACAAACCACAGAACTTAATGGATTCTAATTAACTTAATCCAATGAGAATAGGTGGTTAAGAAAATTAGGGTACACCTTGTAGGTTTCAAGAGAAGGTGCAAGGATAAATTAGGGTTTGTTCTCCTTTAACGAACAATATCCAAATTGAATAATTATACCACTACCCGTTGCAAAATACGCATGTGAAATCCTAAACCCTAGGTATTTGCAGTTTCGCTTTCTCTCCTCATTTTTAATTTGCACTTCTTCCCATTTTATTTATTTTCTTTCCCTTTTATTTACTGCATTTTCTCCCCACTTTTCTGTTTTATTTGCTATATTCTCTCCATATCCGACATGAAAGCGTTTAAAAGTAAAATTTATAGTCCTGAATTCCCTGTGGATCGATAATTTAAATACTACAATCTACGACCCGTGCACTTGCGGTAAGATTTCGAACAAGTATTTTGGCGCCGTTGCCGGGGAATTCGGCGTTACTTTAAATTTTATTTTTAGATACTTTCTTTATTTTTAATTTTTTTTCTCTCCCTCTCTATTTTTTTTCTATCTTTACTTTCTATCTTGTCTTCGTCTATTTTTATATATATTTTTTTAAATTATTATTATTATTTTATTTTATTTTATTTTTTTTCTTTTCTTCTTTCTTTCCCATCTCTAGTTCTTTTTTTTTATTGCTCTAAATTAGCTGGTTAATCTTTGTATGCACTCACATACGAGAAACTTTGCAAAACAACTAGCTGAAAAACTCTTTGTTGCTAACCCTGAGATTGAACGTTCTTTTAGGAGAAGAATTTGTGACTATAAGCAGCAGCAATCTTTTCAAGACACTATGGAGGAACGCAATGATCAAAACCCGCCACATCAAGAGCAGGAGGAAGGCCAGGCCGAGAACAACGCTCCTCCCAGAAAGTTGACTCTAAGTGATCGGAACCGCCCAAACCCTCGTGGATTTCGATCATGCATTGTTGAACCAGAAATTGATGGAAGAAATTTTGAACTAAATCCCGGTCTCATCCGGATGGTTCAACAAGACCAATTTGTAGGACTTCCCTCTGAAAATCCAACGTACACATCACAAAATTCCTACAATTATGCAACACAATCAGGGTGCAAAATATTCCACGTGAGGTAATTCGTCTACAGCTTTTCCCATTTTCTCTTCGAGACAAGGCAAGCGAATGGTTTTATTTCATGCCACCCGACACATTCAATACATGGGATGAACTCTCTACTGCATTCCTGGAAAAATTCTTTCCACCAAATAAAACAAGGAAAATCAGAGACGAAATCAATCAGTTGGTCCAAAAAGATGGCGAAACCTTATATGATGCATGGGAGAGAATGAAAGATCTGCAACGCAAGTGCCCTCATCATGGTATCTCGCAAGGAGATATTATTGAAAACTTTTTCAATGGACTCGATCAACCTAGCCGAAGCGCCGTCAACTCAGCCGCCAGTGGCCGATTCATGCGACTCACTGACGAGGAAGCTCTCAAACTCCTCGATGACTTAGCTCTTTATGATTCTCAGTACGGTGATGTCAGAGGAACCTCTCGGCGAGGAAATGTATATGATATTGAATCCATGCATGCTATACATGATCAACTTGATAAAATTTTACAGCGAAAGAAGCAGGAATCCAAAGATCAGAATGCATCTTCTTCTGGACACATCTCATGTGAAATCTGTGGAGCCTCACACTACACAACTGAGTGTAATTTTGCCACTAAAGACACCATAGGCGAGCAAGCTAATGCAATCAACAACCAATATGATACTCGCGCATATGGTAACCCCTATTCTAATACTTACAACTCTGGATGGAGGAACCACCCCAATTTTTCTTGGGCAAACCAGTCAAATACCCAAAATTTTGCTCAAAATAATAAGCCACCTGGTTTCCTTAGAAAACCACTGAACCCTCCTCCATTTCAGACCCAACAAGCCTTATCTGCACCACCTCAAGCACAACCCACTGAGTCCATGCTCGAAAATATCATCCTAATGCTCAAGAAAAATGATGAAAGAATGGACCAAATGCAAACCCATATCAAGTTGCTTGAAAATCAAATTGCTCAAAATGCCACAGCCTCATCCCAAAGAAACCAGGGTAAACTCCCTAGCCAACCTGAAATAAATCCTAGGGAGCAGGTGCAGGCGATTACTTTACGAAGTGGAAAGCAGCTCAACCCACCTCATATGGTCTCAGAAAAAGATGCCGAGCAGAAAAAGAAGCAAGAAGAGGAGCCACAACCAGAACTGGTGGTGGAAAAGCCGTATGTACCACCACCTCCTTACCAGCCTCCTCTCCCCTTTCCACAAAGGCAGCGACAGGCTAAGCTTCAAAAGCAGTTCGAGAAGTTTGTTTCAACTCTTAAAAACTTGTCAATAAATGTACCCTTCATCGACATGCTTTCTCAAATGCCAACTTATGCGAAATTTCTCAAGGATATGTTATCCAACAAAAGAAAACTCGAGGAGTACGGAACTATTTCGCTTACTGAGGAGTGCAGCGCCATTTTGCAGAACAAGTTGCCTGAAAAGCTAAAGGACCCTGGAAGCTTCTCCATTCCATGTGATCTTGGGAATGTCCAAATCAGCAAAGCACTATGTGATCTCGGAGCAAGTGTAAGTCTAATCCCACTTTCAATATGTAAAAAGCTGAACATGGGTGATCCAAAACCAACATCTATGTCTCTCCAACTGGCCGACCGATCAATCAAATTTCCAGTCGGCATCCTTGAAGACGTACCTTTGAAAGTTGGCAAACTATTCATCCCAGTCGACTTTGTGGTCCTAGACATGGAGGAGGATCGCCAAATTCCGATCATTCTCGGGCGACCTTTCTTAGCCACCGCTGGCGCAATCATAGACGTCAAGAATGGCCGACTCTCACTAACAGTTAGAGATGAACAGATCGAATTTAATCTTTCTGAGGCAACAAAGCAACTATCAATTGATAACTCTTGCCTGCGGGTCGACGTCATCAACCCTTTGCCGATCAAAGAAAAGGATGACTTGATAGAGGTATGTATCATTCAGGGTGCAACTGTTGAAAATAATAACCCTGAACTATCTGCTTGTGCAGCTCTCTTAGATGGAGCCCCTTTCATCTCACCGGCTGCCGATTCACCTCATGAAAAGTTGGATGCAGACTTCAATTTTTCTCCATCAACAAAAAAGGAAGAAGCACCAAAGGTAGAACTTAAACCTCTTCCTAAAAATCTCAGGTATGAATTTTTTGGCCCAAACGATACTTATCCAGTCATAATCAACGCAAATCTTTCCGAATCCCAAGCCGATGAACTGTTAAATGTGCTAAGAAGATATAGGAAAGTGATTGGTTACTGCATCAATGATCTACCTGGTATCAGTCCTTCTCTATGCATGCACAGAATTTTAATGGAAGAAAATTGTAAAACAAGCATTGAACCTCACAGGCGTCTGAATCCAAACATGAAAGAAGTAGTGAAAAAAGAAATTTTAAAACTTCTTAATGCTGGAATCATCTACCCCATTTCTGATAGCAGTTGGGTAAGCCCTGTACATGTTGTACCAAAGAAAGGCGGTATGACTGTCATAAAAAATGATAAAAATGAACTTATACCCACGAGGACAGTCACGGGTTGGCGAATGTGCATTGATTATCGCAAATTAAACATTGCCACCCGAAAGGATCATTTTCCCTTGCCTTTCATTGATCAAATGCTCGAAAGACTTGCCAATCACTCTTACTTCTGCTATTTAGATGGGTACTCTGGCTACTTTCAGATTCCTATTCACCCACAGGATCAAGAGAAAACCACTTTCACTTGTCCATATGGTACATTTGCATACAGACGCATGCCTTTCGGTCTTTGTAATGCACCTGCCACTTTTCAACGATGCATGATGGCCATATTTTCTGATTATATTGAACACATAATGGAGGTGTTTATGGATGATTTTTCTATTTATGGCACTACATTTGAATCATGCTTGTCTAACCTATCTAAGGTTTTACAGAGATGCGAAGAAATCAATCTGGTATTGAATTGGGAAAAATGTCATTTCATGGTACAGGAAGGGATTGTGTTAGGACATTTAGTCTCAAGCAGAGGTATTGAGGTTGACCGCGCAAAAATAGAAGTCATTGAAAAATTACCACCACCTAATTCGGTCAAAGGAATTCGGAGTTTCCTGGGACATGCTGGTTTCTATCGGCGTTTCATTAAAGATTTTTCTAAAATTGCTAAGCCACTGACTAACCTGCTAAATCAAGATATAAAATTTAATTTTTTTGATGACTGTTTAACTTCATTTTGCAGGTTGAAAAAGGCTTTGACCACTGCTCCAATCATACAACCACCTAACTGGAACCTACCATTTGAAATCATGTGCGATGCAAGTAACCATGCTGTTGGAGCTGTTTTGGGTCAACAGAAGGACAACAAGCCAGTAGTGATTTATTATTCAAGCAAAACTTTATATGATGCTCAAGTCAACTATGCAATCACTGAAAAAGAATTACTGGCTGTTGTTTTTGCTATTGATAAATTTCGTTCTTATCTTGTAGGGTCAAAAGTGATTGTCTACACAGACCATGCAGCTATTCGCTATTTAATTGCCAAGAAAGATGCTAAACCAAGATTGATTCGCTGGATTTTGCTATTACAAGAATTTGATTTTGAAATTCGAGACAAAAAGGGCACAGAAAATGTGGTTGCTGATCATCTGTCGAGACTGCCATCAACTGGGAAAATGGATCTAAATAAAAATGATCAAATTAACGAGGAATTTCCTGATGAATCCCTTCTTGCACTGAAAGAAATATCAATGCCATGGTATGGAGACATTGTTAATCACTTAGTTTGTAAAGAAATTCCATCCAATTTCAGCTATCAACAGAAAAAGCGATTCATGGCGGATGTGAAATACTACATATGGGAGGACCCGTACCTTTACAAGAGATGCGGCGATGGTCTAATTCGCCGATGTGTACCAAATGAAGAAATCCAAAGCATCCTTTACCACTGTCATTCTTCACCATATAGTGGCCACATGGGTCCCACCAAAACAGCAGCAAAAGTCTTACAATCAGGTTTCTTCTGGCCCACTTTGTTCAAAGATGCTCGAATTTTTATACTAACCTGTGACAGATGCCAAAGGACAGGAAATATTTCAAGGCGAAACGAGATGCCACTCACAAGCATTCTTGAGGTTGAACCATTTGATGTCTGGGGCATGGATTTCATGGGACCTTTCCCATCATCGTTCAACAATCAGTACATCCTTCTGGCAGTTGATTACGTAACTACATGGGTGGAGGCGATTGCTTCTCCAACAAATGATTCGCAGGTGGTCACCAAATTCTTAAAACGTAACATTTTTACCAGATTTGGTGTACCACGAGCAATCATAAGTGATGGAGGAAGCCACTTCTGCAACAAGCAAATGGAGCAACTGCTCAAGAAATATGGGGTCACACACAAAATTGCCACCCCATACCACCCACAAACAAGTGGTCAGGCTGAAATCTCGAACCGCAAAATTAAACAAATAGTTGAGAAGACAGTATCCCAATCACGGCGAGATTGGTCAAGGCAACTCGATGATGCTCTTTGGGCATACCGCACGGCATTTAAAACTCCGATTGGAACAACACCTTTCAGACTAGTATATGGAAAATCATGCCACTTGCCAGTAGAGCTAGAGCACAAAGCATACTGGGCAATCAAATTTTCGAATTTTGATTTGAAATCTGCAGGAGAAAGGCGTCTACTACAACTTGATGAACTTGAAGAGATTCGGCTCGACGCTTATGAAAATTCAAAAATGTATAAGGAAAAGACAAAATTTTGGCATGACAAACACATCCGGCAGAAGGTAATCAAAGCTAATGATATGGTATTACTTTTTAATTCTCATTTTAAATTGTTTCCAGGAAAATTGAAATCGAGGTGGTCGGGACCATTCAAAGTGTTACAAGTGTTTCCTCATAGAGCTGTTGAGATCTGGAGCGAAAAAATGGGAGCATTCAAGGTCAATGGGCAACGTCTCAAACCCTACTTCTCAGGGGATCATATTCCAGTAGGAGTCATCCACTCTTTCTGTGAAACAACGCCACTAAATTGAAGATCTGCAGTCAGGCTGACGACTTTAAACAAAGCGCTTTTCGGGAGGCAACCCGAATTTTTCTTTCCATCAGAGAAGTTTTAGTTATTTCTTTTAGTTCCTTTTTAGAATTTTGATACTTTTTAATTTTAAGCTTTATTGGTTATTTTCAGGTTCTACGTAAAAAGAAGCACAGTGGGATGCTAATTCGGGTCAATTTGCTAAAATAGGGAAGTTAACATCGCAAATTTGAACAATTTACTCCCTTTGATTTGATAGCATGATTTTCATTGAGGACAATGTCAATTTCAAGTGTGGGGGTGAATGTGTAGTATTATAGTGAATGTGTAGTATTATGATTATTCTAAAAAAATTATGGTTATTTCTGAAAAAAAAAAAAAAAAAAAAATGTAAAATATACCTCACTTTGAACCCTTGTATGTCTTAATAGCAAAACATACGTAGAATTTCAACATTTTTGAGAAAGAAAATTAATGCTTAATAAGATGTTAAATTCAATTTTGAACATATGCTTGTTGAAAATACTTGAATTTTTGTCCTAACTCACTTGATGAAACTGATATACCTAGGAACCGATTCTGTTTTCTTTGTCAGAATAATCTTCCCTAATTTATCAAAATTTTTTAATACACACAATTGTCATTTAAGAAGGTATACATGAAAAATTTTATTCTGGTTGAAGAAAATTTCCAAAGCCAAAACTTCATTAAACCAATTTATGGACATGATTAAGGCAATTTTCTTTTACGATGAGCCTATCTTTAAAAGTATAATGGTCGTTTACTCCTTTTGAGCCTGAACTTAAATTTTTCCTAAACCACAATTCCCACTTCATTGAACCAACTTTGGAATTGAATTCTGAGCTGAAAAGTGAAATAGGGAATAATATCTCCTGGTGGTGCAAATAATGACTTCCCAGATACCCTGAAATATGGTGAGGGAAATTATTGCCGGACTTGGTAAAAAAAAAAAAAAACACCAAGGATAAGAACAGGCTTAGAGAAAGAATAAAAACACCAAATTGGGGTAGCATTATTTCCTGTTGAAAATGAGGCTCAAATATTACAGACGGTTCAAATTTCATTTCAAATGTCACATCTGACCGTTGTCCTACTAAGTCCTTATGATCCTAAGAATTGGTTAATTGAGTAGGCAGAGGAAATTTAAATGCAAAAAAAAAAAAAAATTGATGAGATGTATATGAAGTAATACATTTTCTGCACTACTACCACTTGAATTATTGATTGTGTGTATTGAATAACTTATTAAATGGGGAAGATATCTGATAATTAAGAGTTTATTGCGTGAGTTTTTAACTCTTAATGATTGAAAGCAAATTAGGTAACAAGGGTGTGCAGTATTAGTCAAGTGAGAAGGGATTGATGATTAAGATTTTCAATGAATATCATGTTTCAAATTCTTTAATACTCTCATTAATTCTGATCATAGGCAAAACATGCAATTTTTGCTCAAGGTTTTGAAATTTTACAATCTGTTCTTAAATTCTTTTATATTTGCTTGAGGACAAGCAGAAGTTCAAGTGTGGGGTATTTGATAAGTGGAAAATTAGTATTATATTTTATGGACATTTTATACCAATTTGGTAGATAATTAATTGAAATTAATATGAAATTTGGTTTAAAATATGGTTCTGCAACTTTTTGGTATTAAATATTAATTTCAAGCAATGTAAACAAATTTTATAATCTTTTGGCCTGAAATTACATTTTATTTGTTGCCATGAAATTAAATAGGTTTTAAATAAATTTTATAAACCCACTAATTATTATTATTATTATTTTTAAATTGCAGGGAAAATAGGTTTCATGAAGATGATCCTACATGGAAATCAAAGCAAGCAAATTCCATTGCAACCGTCCAAAGCCATTCATTTTCCAGCAGCATGCTCCAGCCATTAAATATGCTATCCACAAATCACGTGAATTCAGCAATAGAAAATGCAGCTGAAATCTTTTTAATGGACCCCACTTGTAGCAATGCTACCCATTCACGTGATGTATATGCAGTTCATCCATGAATTCTTGCACATGGACCCCACGAGCAGTTGCTGCCCACAATGCCCATTCACGAGGATTGCTTGGAATGCTGTTTAGACATTTGGACGTGGATGTCTGCTGCTGGACGTTAATGATTTTTGTGGGGCCCACTTTATTGTACGTGATCTACAATGATGGAGGGCTGAGATAAATTCACGGTTTGCAATTAAAAATTAGAGGCGGTGCTGATTTTCAAAGCTGCTTCAGATTAGACGGTGGAAATCAATCAACCGTTCTTTATCATGCTTCAGTTTGGATGATGCAAATTCGGATGAATTGGACAGCAAGATGGATGGCTTGGCTGTTTATTCAATTGTCAAATGCAAGATTCACAGCTGCCCACCAAGAAATCCAATCATTTATTTAAAAAGGGGAGCAGCAATGCAAAGGCATATGGAACGTTAGTTAAAAATGGGCAGTGGTAATACATTCAATTTGATGGCCCACAAAATATTAGCAAAGCTGCTGATTAATCACGTGATTTGATGACCCACCAAGCAGCAAAAGATCACCACGTGATCAATGAATGCATGGACATGATCTTGATGATATGCAATGACGTGAAATAAGCAGAAATGCAACATGATAGCAGCAAGGCAATTTCACGTGAACCTGCATTGCTACCCATTGGCCCACCACTATCAGCAACAGCTGATCCATCACGTGAATTGGGCAGCAGCAAAATTCCCATCACAAATAACGTGAAATGCATTGAAGTAATGGGGCCCACTTATTCAGCTATAAAAGGGCATCGGGAGGCATGAAGCAGAGGGCAATCCGATAGCACACACAACATTTCACAGCAGATTTTTGGGAAGACAGCATTCGGCAGACGAAAAATTCCAAAGAGCAAGCTACAGAAAATTCCTGCAAAAATACCATTGCAAAATATTTTAGCAGGAATTTTAGAAGAAGATTAGAGCAAAAATTTTGAGAAAGAAAGGGAGTAAAAGCAAGGCGGAGAGCACGGGCAAAAGGCAGACCGGCGAGTTGCGTGGAGCAGCCGACACACCATCGGGACTTCAAACCAATAAGCTTTTCTATCTTTTCCCTTTTTAATTTTTGTTATATTGTTTAAGATGGATTGTAATTTTAATTTTATTTTGAACTTAAACATGCTTGGCTAAATCCTAAATCTAGGGTTTAGGATGTAGCATGCGTACAATGCAATGTGGTATGGATTTTTAATTTATTTATGATGGATATTTTTATTAATTTAATATATTGTGACTTTTATGTTTGCTTTGTACACGAGCCCGTACTTTTGCATGATTCCATATATTAGGCGATGAAACCGAAAGGTAAAAATCTAATATACGAAAATCAAGATATTAAACCTTGAAATCTAAGTCCATGAAAATAGGCATGATAACCTTGAGGAATTACATGAACAAACCACAGAACTTAATGGATTCTAATTAACTTAATCCAATGAGAATAGGTGGTTAAGAAAATTAGGGTACACCTTGTAGGTTTCGAGAGAAGGTGCAAGGATAAATTAGGGTTTGTTCTCCTTTAACGAACAATATCCAAATTGAATAATTATACCACTACCCGTTGCAAAATACGCATGTGAAATCCTAGACCCTAGGTATTTGCAGTTTCGCTTTCTCTCCTCATTTTTAATTTGCACTTCTTCCCATTTTATTTATTTTCTTTCCCTTTTATTTACTGCATTTTCTCCCCACTTTTCTGTTTTATTTGCTATATTCTCTCCATATCCGACATGAAAGCGTTTAAAAGTAAAATTTATAGTCCTGAATTCCCTGTGGATCGATAATTTAAATACTACAATCTACGACCCGTGCACTTGCGGTAAGATTTCGAACAGACACACCTAATCACTAAAAGAGGAAGGATTACTTAGAGAAATGAGACAAGCAAAATTAATTATACGTCCACCCGGAATGCAAATAAGACTATCACAAATACAGTTACAATCTTCACTATTTGAGCAAATTAAATGTGGACAACAGAACGATGCAGATCTAAAGAAATATATAGAACAAATGAAACAAAAAGACCTTATTGAGTACACTATTGATAATCAAGGTATATTTCGATATAAAAATTGTATTTGTGTAAAAAATCAGGTTGAACTAAAGAATCAAATCTTGAAAGAGGCACATTTCTCTCTATTTTCTATGCATCCTGGAAGTACAAAGATGTATCATGACCTTAAAAAGGGCTATTGATGGAACCACATGAAAAGAGAAATTATAGAGTTTGTTGTCAAATGTCTAACTTGTCAGAAAGTAAAAGCAGATCATCAGCGAACTCCAGGTAAATTTCAATCTCTTGAAGTGCCAGAATGGAAATGGGACAATATTACTATGGATTTTATTGAAGGTTTACCTCGGACACAGAGAGAAAATGACTCTATATGGGTGATAGTTGATCGTCTATCTAAGGTAGCCCATTTTGTACTTATGAAGAGGAATTTCTCTACAAAAAGGTTAGCTAAAATTTATTATAAGGAAATCGTTCATCTTCATAGGGTACCTAAGTCAATAGTATCTGATCAGGATACAATTTTTACCTCTAGATTTTGGAAATATTTGCATCAAACCCTAGGAACTCAGTTAAAATTTAATACTGCATTTCATCCCCAAACTGATGGGCAAACAAAGCGAGTTAATCAAATTGTTGAGGATATGCTTGGAATGTGCACTTTGGAATTGCGAGGATCATGGGATGAATATTTATCAATAGCTGACTTTTTCTATAATAATAGTTATTAGACAGGTATACAGATGGCCCCATTTGAAGCCCTATATGGACGGAGATGTCAAACTCCATTAAATTGGGATAAAGTAGGGGAAAGAAAATTAGCCCCAGATTTATCAAAAAGAATAGCAGAAAAAGTGCAAGTGATCCGATAATGTATACTTATAACCCAGAGTCAACAAAAGAGTTATACAGATTGCAAATGAAGAGATCTAAATATCTAGATTGGTGATCATATATTTGTAAAAATAACACCAATCAAAGGAGTCGCAAGATTTGAAAAAAGGAGTAAATTAAATTCAAGATATATTGGGTCATTTAAAGTATTAGAAAAGATTGGCAATTTAGCCTACAATGTAGCATTACCTCTAGCCTTAGCAGCGGTTCATAATGTATTTCATATCTCGATGCTTAGAAAGTATGTATCGGATCCGACTCATATCCTCACAGCAAAGGCTTTGCCAATTCAAGATCATTTAAATTATAAAGAAAGACCTATTAAAATCTTAGATTATAAGATACAGAAGCTTCGGAATCGGGAGATTAAGTATGTCAAAGTTCAATGGAATCGATACTTTGAAAATAAAGGAACCTAGGAACTTCGTGAAGGAGTAGAAAGAAAATATCCTCAATTATTTGAAGTGAAATAGGTTTCAGGACGAAACCTTTTGTAAGGAGGAGAAAATTATGAAACTCATGTTATTTGAAACTTAGTGAATCTGAGGTATGCTGAAAGCTTGTATAGTGTGTATATTATTGTTGTAAAGTTATAGAAAAATGCATATGTTTACAAAAAGATTAAATTACAAATTTAGAAAAGTGAGATTAAATTACAAATTTAGAAAAAGGGATAAATAATGATTTCATAAAGATTAGATATGAAAATGAATTTTTTAAAATTTTTTGAGAAGGAATCTCAAAATTCTGAATTGTACCAATTGAAATTGTTTAAATTCACAGACCTTATGGAAAAATAAAAATAAATAGGAAAATTTGGGCCAATTAGTGGTCCTAATTAAGGTCTTATATTCATCTATGCTACTTTCATTATATCTTAAAATGTATAACTCAGATCGACAAAAGAATTCAATATAAAGTACTTATTATGTGTTCTTTAATCTAGATGGATTAGATTATAAAAAATAATTGATTAAAATGCTTAACTTAAGTGCATCAGAAAACATGCCCATAAGTCAAACGCATGCAAGCTTTCACGTACAGAAACCCCCGATCATTAATCGTTATTTTTAATTAATTGTTCATTAAATTAATATCTTGGTATATCTAAGCCATTTGAGATGAAATTTTATAAGCAAGCCTATTTTAACATATGCTACATAATGAATGGATTAGATCATGAAAATTATGTTTTAAAAATTTTTTAACAATCAGAATTACATAAGATTTCATGAATTAATTTTAAATGCCAATATCTTAAACCATAGAAATTATTTTGATATGAAAATTAAGATGGATAGTTAAATTTATATGCTCTACAATACGGATGGATTGGATTATGAAAAATGATTAAATAATGCATTTACATAATTTTAAATTTTGCATTGAAAAATGTGCATGAATTCCATCAGTGCATGGTACGTCCCTATCCCTTGGAACATGCATATGTATCATTTTTACTGTATATTTCATATGTTATTAATAGAAATTATTATATATAGACAACTCCATTTCATATGAAATTTCACGGATAAGCCTAAATTAATGTACCCCACTTAATGAATGGATTAGATTATGCAAAACATGATTAGAAATGGGGAGAAAGAATAAAAATTGAATTAATTGCATTAATAATTTCAAATGATTATATCTTAACCAATTATAATCCTTTTGACATGAAACTCGTTATGAACGGCTAATTTAATGCACTTTAAAATATAGATGGGAAAGATTACAAAAAATACCTTTAGAAAATTTTAAATCAGTTTTGAATTATGTGAAACAATATATACACATATATTCTTTTAATGGGATGGCAGCTACGTCCATTAAAAAAAATGAAATGAAAAATGAAATGAATGATTGAAACTTCAAGAGGCAAATTGACTTAGCAAGAGTCGGTTGAAAAAAAATTTAATTAAATAAATTGAAATCCAGATTATATAGCTGCCTTTAAAGGACGGTAAATAAGCAACGTGTAATTCTTACAACTCATCTACGGAACTTAAGTGTGAAGGAACGAAATCTAACATGGACAACTGCAACCGGATCTGTCATCCTAGGATTTGCAGACATAATTCATGGTTAAAATTCAGCATAAAAGGCCAGGGTCTATATAGATGTGCAGTGAGAAAAAAAAAGCGTAAATAATAAACAGCAAAGGACATGCTTGGACGTCCGAAGCAGCAGCATCAGGTGAAAAAAAAAAAAATATAGGAAAGAAGGAGCATGGAACGAGAAGGGCTAGCACATTAAAAAGAGACAAAAAGGGAGAACAACCAAGAAGAACCGGGGACAATAGGGTAGGACGTCTAGCAGGTTCAATTTTTAATTATTATTTTCCTTTTCTATGCTCAATTCACGTCTAGTAGAATAGACCTTGGAAAAAAAATTTGCACTTTTGCACGGCCCCTTGAAACATCTAAACCAGCCTTCCTATTATTAAGATTTCAAAATTTTAGGACATGTAATACAACCATATCTAAATAATTAAGAATTTTATGGTCCATAAAATTCTGCCCAGAATAAGTATGAATTGCATGCTGCCAGAAATTTTAAGAATTACCGTTAATATCCTAACAAAGTTAATACATGTAGAGAATATATATACATGTATTAACGAGGAAGCTGTTAGGAGATATGAACGTTAGCTTCAGAATATGTGTTGGACTTTATCTTACCATAAATCAAATACGAGTGAACCATAACACATTAAAAGTATATATGGTTCGATAAAATAAATAGGCATGCAAATATTAAAATATAGTGCATATATATAAGTAAGCCTTTTTCATTTGTTTAGGAAAAGAGAAAGAAATGGTTGAGGCGAAAAGTTGATATCCTAATGTAAGCAAGTAACGCCTTGAAATGATTTATTTTCTAAATGATTGAATGACTTACAATTTATTTCTTGTTGGCATTTTTCAATATTATTTAAGGATGGTCATCCCCATAATGTGGTTTGAAAAATGAATTTAGAACAAAATGATGAATGTGATTATTTCTTAAAATTATGCTAGCATGTGTATGAAGCATGGTGCACAAAGGTGTAGGTCCATTCTAGAGGTGTAAGCGGACCAATGTCCCCCTCTAATGTGACCGAGTCGCTAATATAGGAACAAAAGCCGGTGGCGCCCTCCCTAAAATAGTAGACAAATTGATGGCCTCCTAATTAGTGTACCATCTAATGAAGGTTTAAGGCATGAATGTCAAATGTGCATGTGCATGTGCATTATTTATGAAATGCCAAATTTTGGAATGAAAATGTTTACTTAAATAAAATACTTGCTTATTGACTCTAGTACTCACATTTTGTTTTTCCCAACCTTAGACAGGCACGGCAAAGTTTAAAAAAAATGTGCCTCCATTTAGAGACTCTTAAGGTTATATGTTCTCATATACTTGGATGAATGGAAATATTGTGAGGATACAATGTTGCCAGGTTACAAAAAAATGATGGTGTAAATGAATTTTAATGATTCGTAAATAATATGTGATTTTAATTACCAGTGAATGATTGCTTATAAATTAAAATGAGATTAAATTGAAAACCCCGCTGCATGAACAGGGCTACAATCTTTCGCATAGTTTACTAACTAAATGATTCTGGAGTAAAGTTTAGGCGCCTCGGGTTCTGAGTGCCATAGTTTTCTTTAAGATTTGAGTGGGTCGGCTCCTCCTTTATAACCATTCCTAGTACGTACTTTCAAATATTAATTTCTCATCTTAAAAATCATTTTTGACCACAAATTGAAGTCATAACATATATCAACATTAAAATCATTTAATAATTATAAATAGCCTTTTGTTAATATATTGTTATGCATTCTAGTAAAATAAGCAAAATCATAGATGGATTTGATTTCATTTATTCATTATTTTAATATGAAAAAAAATGTTGTTGTGGTTGTTCTGAATCATAACCTTTTATTTAAGGGATTTTTACCTCCGTTCGTCCTGCGTTTGGGCGGAACTGTAGGCATGTTATTACTTCCGTAAAATTTACATTTGTGCTTATAATGTTTGCCTAAAATTATCTATAAACCCTAAACCATTTTTGAAAATGAAAAGAGTACCCTGCCAACAATAAAATAAAAATTATAAGTACTAATAAAATACCAAGAAATATTTTTTAAAATATTCTTCAATCTGTTTAAAATGAGAAAGTCTAGAAAAATAAATTTTTTGATATTTTACAAGTATTTTCTTTTATTTTTATAGTTTATTAGAAATATACGAAAATACCTTTAAAATGTAAAAAAAATGATGTTTAAAAAATGTTCCTCACTTAACAGATCTATTTCTGTGAAAAATATTCTTAAAAAATAAAATTATTGGAAATTTTACAGATATTTTCTATTTTTTTTTTACTTTTTTTCATTTTTATTATTTCTAAGAATATTTTCGTCATTTTTAAAAAGTATTTGATTCTATGCACTCAGGTGCACTAAGCTTCGGTGCACCCAATAAAAAAACATATTTATTATTATTACTATTATTGAAATTTTGTCTATATATTTTTTAAAAAAATTTAAAATCAGTAGAATTTTCATAATTTTGAATTACGAAAATGTCATTGATTTTGAAAAATCTAAAAAAAGTCTACAAATCTCTAAAAATGGTACTACTTGATAACATGTTAAATACACTTACATTAATAATTGTACAAAAAATTCCTAAAATAATAATAATAATAAAGGGATTTTTGCATCCGAGTGCACCAGATAATTAATCTTTTAAAAAGGATTTAGGATTTGTACCTACACCATCAATTCCAAGTATGAATGCGAACCCTGGCTAAGTTGTATCAAACCTACAATCCCACTGAAACCTACCCATTGTAGGTACAGTTGGTATAACCCATATTTTTTTCATATATTCATATATATACTAAAATCATCTCAATTGATATTACTTTCGTGTATTCATATATATACATATATATACTAAAATCATCTCAACTGATATTACAAACAAGCTCTAAAATATTTCTACAATTTTCCCAATAATAAGCTTACAAATATCTTACAAATAATCCAATTTTCCTAACTTGTATTCCAATCGGAGGACATCAGTGGACACACTCACGAACAGGAGAGAAATAGCGCCACTACACAGCATCGCCTCCACACCCTTGCTTCACTACTGCTATTATGCTGCTGGGCACACTCAAACCGAAGACGCCCCTGCAACCGAACCCGTCTTCGTATCAATGCCTCAATGGCGAATAACCCATAATTTTAATTATCACTTTCCTACAGTCGCATACAACATGTGATTTACGCTTATTATTTTATTTCTAATCATGTCTTTACTTTAACACATTCGTTTGATGATAAGGAAAATAAAGTAGAGAGAAAAGAAATATTAGCAAATTACTTTTTTATTGGAAATATTGACAAATTAAGGGGAATAAGAATTGAGTCGTTTGATATTATGAGTAATCACTAGGAATCAAAAAGAATCAAAACAAAATATTGAAAAAAATCATCGAAAATAGAATTGAGTGCGATGTAGAGATCACGAAAACTAGATAAGGTGTATAAAAAAGTGTTAGAAAATAATTCAAAATATAGGTAATAACAATATAGCAAGTAGTTAAGAAATAAAATCACGTCAAGAAGTGCTAATAATAATAGAAATTGACCCAAAAAATTTTCAGATTTTTAGCTCATTACTAAACTAAATTTTTTTAAAATTTTCCGTTCATCATTTTTTTTTTATAGTTTTCCCATCACAAAAGAGATGATACCATCCATTCATTAGCAAAAGCCCTCTCCTACTCTTGTATTGACAAAACAAAAACTATAATTAGGCCGCTCCCACTCTCGTATTATCAATAGATATGAGGGAAAAATTTTCTGATGGAAGGTACTGGATGGTGGCTCCCTGACGGAAATTTGCAACTTCCTTTAGTTAAAAGAAATGAATGAAATAAGTGGATTTCATGAAATGTAAAAATTGTGCGCAATAAAAGAGCATTTTCTTGTAAGCAATAAAGGAAATGAAGATGACAAGGCATGTGGGAAGTCTCTGTACTTCACGTTTAAACTGTTTCTGTTTCAATACAATGGCTGTAAGCTGCATTTCGGTGTAAAATAAATTGCATTGTGTAGATATAATACAGGTAAAATGCCTCCACGACCTTTGTCAACGCAATGCCCATCTCAAGTCAATTCATCGTTCCCCCTCTGAAAAGAATGGTAATCCCATATTTGAAGCAACAAAAAATCATACAAATAGCTGGGCACATCCATAAAATACAGCGCTGTTGTATGGGATTAGTGGATTAGCCTGGACCTACAACTCGCATTCCAATGCTCAATGGGATCAGGTATGATTAGCATCCAAGTTCTCATTTCGAAAACTTTCAAGAATTAAATTACAGCTGTTCATCGTGCGAGCATCCAAAAGGCTGTGATTCCAGAGTTTGATCATGAATAACCTCCAACACCTGCGTACAGCATATGACTGATTAATAAAGACAAGTATCCATCACAATGTAATGAAATGCATATACAAACATATGACTGTACCTTCACGGTGCATATACACTGATAACGGATGTCATAAAGCACTCATAAACATCAATTAAACAACAATTCAAGCAATTTGCCTCCTAGCAACGTCAAAATAGGAAGATACTAGCTACTGGCGCCACAGCACCGTGGTAACCATTTGGGCACGTTTGCCTACAGGCGGATGGTTTGACCCTCCCTACCCCCCGTCCCCCCTAGTTGTAGGGGTTATAATTTTCCTCTAATGACGGGAGTTTGTAGGAACTTTTCTCCATGTTATGAGAATTTAGAATGTACCTAATTGTAATATCAGTTGTTCTATCCTATATAAAAGAGATCCAAAAAAAAAAAAAAGGCAGATCCTACCAATCCAAAAAAAGGAAGATACTGATTTAAAATTAGGCAAATACTAACGTTAAAAAAACGCAGATACAAAACAGATAGATTCACACAAAATGAATGAGCATACTGTTCTTAAGGATTCCATGCTAACTACTATTTTTACCAAATAAGAGCCGGTGCATGAACAAGATCTCTTCCATGTAACCTTGAAAATGCTTCACAAGCCCATGGAATATGACCATCAGCTAACACCCTGTATAATCATGAAAAATCCTAGTCAATTGGATTGGTAAGTAGCATCATTATATAAAGCAGAGTGACAAACATTCTAGTTTCATTTCGGGGCTTCCATTCTTAACCACTTCATTTTTCTTTAATTAAAGTTTTCTTGCATAAACAGTGTCGTTGACAGGGCCAGCCTGGCTTAAGCAGTTCAATTATGATTCCAATGAGATAATTTTTACAAAAAGTAGCTGAAATCAAGTCAGAGGCCAAATATAATCTCCTAACCTATGCGATGCTTTATAGAATTTTTTCTTCATGTTTGTACAAAGGGAAACTTAAAACTGCCCTCGTATTGATGTGATATATGCCTACTTTAACAACCTTACATTTTCTAACCCATTTTTCCCCAAAGGGCCTCTTCAGCTTCTCTTTGCTTTGTCTGACAAAACTCTTTATCCCGCTACATCATTTCGCATATTAACAATCTCAGACCAAATATAACCTCTTAACCTATGCGATGCTTTAAAGAATTTTTTCTTCGCTTTCCTGCCCTCATATTGATATGATATATGCCTACTTTAACGACCTTACTTTTTCTAACCCATCTTTTCCCCAAAGGGCCTCTTTAGCTTCTCTTTGCTTTGTCTGACAAAACTCTTATCCTGCTCCCAAAGGGCCTCTTTATCTTCTCTTTGCTTTGCCTGACAAAACTCTTATCCCGCTACATCATTTTGCATATTAACTCTCTCTCTCTCTCTCTCTCTCTCTCTCTCTCTCTCTCTCCGTGTGTGTGTTAAGCTAGCAATAAGAAGAGAATTGGAAGGAGAAACTATCTTGACAATGAAGATGACACTTCTTAAAGCTTTCATGAGATAAAAGTTACCTTTGCTTCCTCACAAAAGAATTCCAAAGGTGCATGATTTGTTTCTCATCTTTGGTCACATCCACAAAATCATCGAGAAGCTGCAAGAGATGAAAATTTAATAAACAAAATTTCCCAGCAGTTCCACTGCCAGAGATATACATCCTATGTTCAGAATAGTTGTTAAACTACTTGTCATCTACATGTTACTCAAAGCAGGATAATTATTAACAGAATACATAAGTGCATGACATGTGCGCCAGATTTCAGATCCTTGGTGATCCAGGCCCAGTATTCATTCTGATAAATAAATAGCAAGGCCCAAGTTAATTTTGATAAAATTTTCTTTTTAGGAAGCAAGTTTTGAAGGTTACCATGCCTTTATGGACGTGGTTTAGGAAAGAAGTTGGTACCAAAACACAAAGCCCGTTTTGCCTCATGGAATTCTTTCAGAGAGAAGTACGAAAACAGTAGATGTTATGAGAAGGAGAAGAATTAATATAGCATGCCTTCAAGAGACTAAGTGGAAAGGAGAGAAGGCTAAAGAAATTAATGAATTCAAATTATGGTATATAGGAAAAAATAGTAATAGAAATAGTGTAAGGATAATAGTAGATAACAAATTCATAAATAAAGTAATAGATGTCAATAGAGTAAATGATAGAATGATTCAAATAAAACTTGTTTAGGTGTAGAAGTCATAAATGTGACTAGTGCTTATGTATCACAAGTAGGATTAGATGATAGAATCAAGAAACAATTTTAGAATGACTTAGATAGTATAATGCAAAGGATACCTAACCAGGAAAAGATTGTGATATGTAGAGATTTAAATGGACATGTAGAAAAGAAGAATGTAGGATATGAGATAAATCATGGAGGTTTTGGCTATGGAATAAGAAATAAAATGGAGAATGTCATTTTAGACTTTGCTATAGCATATGATTTGGTTATAGCAAATACCTTATTTCAAAAACAAGATGAACACTTAATAACTTTCAAAAGTGAGACCAATTCTAGCAAAATAGATTCCTTCCTTATAAGAAAAATGGATAGATCTCTTTGTATTAATTGTAAGGTTATCCCATGTAAGAGCTTAGCTCTGCGCCATAGATTATTACTAATGGATATATATATATACAAAAAAGTCAACAAAAACAGAAAGTAATATAATTCCAAAAATTAAATGGTGGAATTTAAAGGGAAACAACATGAAACTTTTTAGTAAAAGAATGATAGAAGAAGGAAAATGGGACACGCGAGAAGATGGAATAGAATCAATGTAAGATAAAATGGCAACTAACATAAAAGAAGTAGGACAAAGTATTGTAGGTATATATAAAAATCGTAGAACCTCACATAGGGAAACTTAGTGGTAGAATGAGGATGTTCAAAAAGCTAATAATGCTAAACAAGAAGAGTTTAAAACATGACAAAGAAATAAAAATGATAAACTTACAACAATACGAACTATCAAAAAAAGCTACTAAGAAGATTATTAGTGATGCTAAACGCAAAGCTTATGACAACTTATATCACAGATTAAGAACTAGACAAGGTGAAAAAGATATTTTTAAGTTGGTTAAATTAAGAGAAAATAAAGGCAAAGATTTAACACATGTTAGATGCATTAAAAGTGAGAACCAAAGAGTTTTAGTCAAAAGTGATGATATTAAAGAAAGATGAAAAACTTATTTTTATAATTTACAAAATGATACCTCACACAAACATTTAAAATTAGATGTTAGTTTAAATAAAGAAGAAAATAGGAATATCAGTTATTTCCCAAAAATTTAAATATCTGAAGTAAAGGAAGCTCTAAGAAAAATGAAAACAGGAAAAGTCTTAGACCCAGATAATATACCAATTGAGGCATGGAAGGGCATGGGAGATGTATGTGCAACATAGTTAACAAATTTCTTTAATAAGATTATAAAAATAAAGTTAATGCCAAGTGAATGGAGGAAAAACATTATAGTTTCAATCTATAAAAATACGGGAGATATTTAAAATTGTGTAAATTATCGTGGAATAAAACTAATGAGTCATACTATGAAATTATGGGAAACAGTAATTGAACATAGACTAATACAGGAAACTAATATATCTGAAAATCGATTTGGTTTTATGCCAGGAAGATTAACCATTGAAGCTATTTTTTTACTTAGACAATTATTTGAAAAGTATAAGGAGAAGAAAAAAAACTTATACATGATTTTTATTGATTTAGAAAAAGCATATGATCGAGTACCAAGAAAGTTAATACGGCAAGTGATGAAAAAGAAAGGAATTAATAACAGATACATTGATATTATTAAAGATATGTATGATGGGGCTGTTACAAATGTGAGGACCTTTAGTGGAATTACTAATATTTTCCAGTTAAAATAGGTTTACATCAAGGCTCAGCCTTGAGTCCTTACCTTCTTACCTTAGTAATAGATGAAATTACTAGACATCTCCAAGAAGAAGTACCTTGGTGTATGATATTTGCAGATGACATTGTCCTAATAGATGAAACCTAAGGAGGACAAAATTTAAAATTGAATAGGTGGGTAAATGCTTTAGAATCTAATGGTTTTAGAATTAGTCGCACAAAAACTGAATATATAAAATGCAATTTTAATAATAATGAGAACCCGGATGAGGAACCAATTAAGATTTTAGATCAAGTAGTAACAAGAACTAATCATTTCCGGTACCTAAAATCAACAGTTCAAGAGAACGGGGAAATTGAGAAAGATATAATACATAGAATTTAAGCATGATGAAAGAAATGGCGAAATGCGTCAGGAATTTTGTGTGATCGTCGAGTTCCAATCAAATTAAAAGAAAAATTTTATAAGACTGTGATTAGATCTGTTATGATTTATGGGGCAAAATGTTAGGCAGTTAAAGAACAACATATATAAAAAATAAACATAGCAGGAATGAAAATGTTAAAGTGGATGAGTGGTAAAACAAGAAAAGATAAAATTAAGAATGAAATAATTCAAGAAAACTTAAAAGTGAGACCAATTTGTGATGAATGAGAGAAAATAGATTAAGATGGTTTAATCATGTTAAAAGAAGGCCTGAAGTAGCACCGGTTAGGAAAACAGAGTCTATCCAAGTAGAAGGTGGCAGGAGAATGAGAGGAAGACCCCAAAAAAACATGGATGGAAGTAATTAAACAAGGTTTAAAAATATTACAAATTACAGAAAATTTAGTCTTAAATCGCCAAGAATAGCGCAACAGAATCCATGCAGCCGGCCCCACTTAAGTGAGAAATGGTTTATGATGATGATGATGAAGGAAGCAAGCTTTGACATGACCACAACAGGGTTTTAGACATCACATCTGTTACAAAAGCCCTTCATGAACGCCCAAATATTGGCCTTACAAAGCTGAAGTTGGTGCATTTAGAACTCGAAGTCAAATCATAGCAGCCATGATTATGAATACTCAGCAGTAACCAGTATAACAGCGAAAATGATAATGGTGACACCTAATTGAGGACCTGACAACACCAATGGAGTCTCTGCAAAGACTCCGAAATTCACAATATGAGATATAGTTTCAGCTCTCAACTGTGGGAGAAAAAAAATGAAGAAAATGAAAATGAAATTTAAGCGAAAAAATAAACCCATACCCTCCGATCTTCAAAATCTGCAACATCATCATCAACTTCATCCTCACTATCCTGATCTGATAACACTTCATCCATTGTCATTGGCTGCAATAACAATGACATTCTTGTAAAAAAGTTCTTGCCGTAGATACAGGGCAAACATTTTACTTCTCTCAAATTGTGATATGATGCATTCAGTTAATTATACTGAATTACTGATAGTGATCATTCTGTGAATTATCATGCAATAAAGCAAGAAAGCATAGGTTCTCTAATCTCTCTGGTTTTCTAGAAGGTCAGTTAAAAGCCATAATGGCTGTCCCATAAATGTAAAAGTGGAGATTACTATCACACATCTACAAGCATTGCTCCTGGGCCCCGGGCAGCTTGTTATGAGAAAACGTGCCCACCACAGGCATTGTGGATTGATAAGAAATCATAAGGAGAACAGTTGTTTTGTTTTTTTTATTTCCAAGGTTCCCACTTTTTTTTTCCTTCGCCTCTCCCATTGAACAGGAAATTTTGTGAACTGGTTCGTGTCCACCACTGACAACTTCTATCTCAAGGAGCCACCAAAAGATAAGAGTGGGATGAATACATATTCATTCCTACTGCATGGCGGATGAAACAATAGGTTCACATGATATCCTGTAGCCATATGATAACAGCTATAGGATAGTTCAGTTGCAAAGTTGATTTTGGTCAAAGATATGGCAGTCTGAGGTAAATAATGGACATAAACTACCTCAGTGAAAAAACAAACAATCAATAACCGTGCTAACTTAATCCAGGGACAAAACCGTGCGGGCCAAGGCCCAAAGCGAACAATACCTTACTGTTAGGCCTGGGGCGTTACAAAAATCCATTGGCATTCTTTGAAACCTCACTTTTATTTAACCCCATCAATTTTCTCCACCTTGATGATTGATGGGAAATCTGCTCCATCTATTGTGTTTAGCATCATTTATGTTATCATGAAAAACCTATCATTTGATTAGCATCGTTGTATGTGAGCCCCATCTATAAAAATGTAAAATCAACGTAACACAATGATTTAATGCTAAATAACAATTTCAAAGTTGTGTTTTCAACATCTAAACCATCTAAAATACATTACTATGTGGATAAATAATTCTAGGAAGTTTGTTATATTCAAATGCATATGCAAATGGATCTAAGTATTTTTATAATTTACACCTGAATATATATATTACAAGTAAATGTGGCCCCTGCACATTTTTATTTAGGTGAAAGTTGGTCTCCTAGCTAAATAAATTATGTTAAATACAATAAATGGAGTAGATTTTTCGTCAATTATCAAGGTGAAAAAATGGATTGGGTTTCATGAAATTACTTCTACCATGTAACTTGGTCACATAGAAGCAGGACTCTTGTTTAATAAAATAAAAGATAGGGAGGTGTCAATACCTCTGACAACAGCCACCGAAGGGATACACCATTGAAAATTTTTAGAATTAATAAAGGCTGACTGGCAGATACTATGTTCATACTGCGCTAGTGACTTAACAGTACCCACAGAAACAGTTCATGTAATACAAAGCAAAAAACGATCAATGAGATAAAAGGCTTGATCACCTGAGCCCTGTGTGAATGAAAGAACCGTCGCTTCTGAAGAAATTGGCGACTGGAAAGAACATTTCAGTCAGTCAAACATTAACAGCTAATACAAGTAGATTACATTCTGGCTTTCACTACGTAATAAAATGAAAGAAAGCTCTAGTGTGAGGCATTTATCCCATCAAGTTCAAAATGCCGCACAAAATAACAGAAAATTCTAATCGATTTGTTAGACTTACTTTCTAGGGTCCCCTCTATCGGCAGACAACTTCCTCGTCCTTGCAAAGTGAAGCATAGCAGGGGGCCCAAGATTATTTCCAGAAGCCAACGGTCCACATTCATTACCAGCAGAAGTATGAACTGTGCCAGAAGAGACACCCACGTTATTAGAGCTAGATGCAACAGATTCAATGAACCTTGAGACAAAAAGATTCTCCAGACCACTACATTCGGACTTCTGTCTACCAGCTTGCAAATGATTTTCCCTCAAAAATGATTTCAGACTTCTGTCATCCTCATCTTTATTTGAGCCACCATCTGAAACACAATCAATTAGAGGGCCCTGTCATGGAACCCTAAAAGGGAAAACTCAAGAAGATGTATTCGACTTTCACTGACCATTCCCAAATCTTTGAAGAGAGAGTGCATTTGAAGCCCGAGCATCTTTTGAAGAAGCTTTTATAGGCATGTGAAAAGGGTTTGTATCAGCATCCTTCTCTAAACCACACCCTTGGGTACCCTTCTTGCCTGCTTCATGTAAGTCTACTTTCATCGCATGGGGATGAACACGCTTTGCATTTTGGAGTTGATGCTTCAATATTCTACGTTTACGTGGCTTTGAGCTGACCATGGAATTTGCTCCAGTCAGTTTTTTGCATTGCTTAAATAAAACAAAATTCACATACTGAAGTAACTGTCCTATATAAAAAATTATACTCATGTCACAGTGAACCAAATTTAAATGTGAAAATTTATTTTACCAGAAGAAAAAGGTCTGTAGCCTTGGGTCCACTCCATTCTGAATAATCTGGCATGAAAATATTGATATCAGCCACTTGAGAGTAACAGGTCTGCTTCAAAGATGGATGGTGCAAACTTAAAAAATGAGTATGCCTTGAACCTCAAAATACCGGCATACTCGACAATCAAAGCGAAAGGAACATCCATTAACAGAGAAAAAAACAACACTACCCACCTGATATAGCATCAGATAACTATATTAACCATACATCATTCTTTTCTTTTCCTTCCTACAAGACTCTAGGAAACAAAAGGTCATCCATGTTGCAAGGGGGAACATGAGCATCTTATAATCCCTTGATAAGCAACAGAAATCAGCCTGTGTTGTCATCCATTTGACTCATCTGATTTTGAATATTGTAAACGAATCAACATGCCATACTCTCTGAAGCTGATCTAAAGCAGTGCCTTGCACAATTTGAAATCTTTTGCCAATTCATCTGCCAACAGCTTATGCCAATCTTCCCTCATAACTCTTGTGAATGGCTCATTGCTGCATCGATGCCTTTATACAGCTATCATCGTAGAACTTTCAAACCAAGAGCAGTTTTGTACATATGAAATATGCTGAAACCAATCTAAAAACTACCATCGCAGTATCAAGAAACAACAGCTCACAATAGGCTGGTCATGCCTCAGACTCCAGCAAACCACAAAGATGTGTGCCCCTAAACCCCAACCCAACCTCTAATCAGGGAGAATATCAACAACCATTAATGACCCAAAAAAACGGTTACACTTAGACATGCCTAATCCAGATGTGCACATGAACAAGTTCTAGAATTGTTTCCCTTTTAGAGATCAACAATCAAACCAACGATCAAACTACTAGAAGTGATCAGCAGGTAGTAGGCACACATCAACAATTTCCAGACTTGCTTCCCTTTCAAAGGTTTACAATTAAAATTTACAGTCAAACTTGTGAAAATAATAACCAGGCAGTAAGCACATATCGACATACTATTACAGGTAAAGCAAATGCAACTGTTTTGATTTGACATCAAACTAATCTGTGCTGGTTTAGACAGGAACCCAGACAAAAATAGTGTGTGAACATTGATAGTTTTCTTTTAATTTGTTTATTCATTTTGCAGCAGCACATCACACAACAGCACCTTCTCTAGGGTTATGAGTGGGAACATCGATGGAAGTTCAGTAACCATATCGGCTTATGCTCTGATCATGGTTTTTAACAGAAGTTCATCAGGAAAATATTACATAAAGGATGCAATGTTTAATATCTATAGTAATTATACAAGGCTTTCCTTAATTCACCATGCGTCGTCAATGCCCACTATGCCCACTACCCACGGACATGAGTTTATTTATCAATAAAGTGCATCCACTTCCATAATGCTACTCACTCATTCTTCATTTCTCCTATTGTGACCATCTTTCAATGTCCATGTTAATCAGCAAGGCCAAAGCTCAATGCATCCATCCGACACAAGATGCCAAAATGTTCAAAATTTTCCCAAAAAAAACAAATGGATGTGGAGGACATTTTCACAGAATACACTGCAAAGCATACATCCATAAAACGAATCTAACAATCCAATATGTCATGTAATTTTTTAGAATGCTATGAACTATCACAACCTAGGGCCTATTAAATGCAGGCAACCCTTCGTATGTAAGCTCACGTTAAATGCCTACCATCCATCACCATGCAGAGTTCAGAATCAACACAGCATTATCATTACAACTTGGCAAATACAGAAAACACAAATATGGTAACCAACTTCTTTTAGTCAAATCCCTACAGAGAATTGAGACAAATTTCCATTTTTTTGCTCACGATGTACTCTTTTCCTTTCTTTCTGGAGACAGCAGAAGAAAGAAGAGAAGAGGCAAGCTTAACACAGACAGTCATCATGACAATTCCCACTCGAAACCTAAATAAAAAGTGATCCGTCACTCTGATCCCAAAAAAAAAAAAAGAGAAAAGAAAAGAAAAAGACATCCGTTACAAGTAGATGCTTTCATCTAACAGTCAAAAGCTTTATTCTGTACAACAAAAGCTTTATTCTGTACAAATGTAAGTAGCCTCCTATATCTATTGCTCATTATCTCAAGTATAACTTAGTATCTCCAAATTCAAAAAAGCGACAATGATAGTGAATCATGAAGCCCTTCCTTGAGCATGTTGAAAATGATAGCAATGATAAAACAATCTCTAACCTCGGATCTCCAAATATCAGTTTTCACTGAAATATTGACCGCTTGATACTCTTCAGTTACCTGCAAAGTAGTCAATCATGAACTCTAAGTAGAATGGACCACAAAAGAATAATAATACAATTTCCCAGGACAATCCTGAAGTTTTACCAACCCAAAACTCAAAATTGAATAGATCATGGGATGAGGTCAAGTGATATCGCAGACCCTACAGAAGGAGGACTTTGTCAGGTGACATAAATAAATAATACAGTGAATTGGAAACTGAAAATCGAAGGGCTTAGCATCTTATCCGCATAAATATGCATGAATAAATGACAACGGAAATTAAAATCATTCAATACACCTGGGAATACAGAAAATCTATGTCCATCATTTTCACATTGGCCCACAATGAATCTTCTCCATGTCTCCAACCATTAAATATTGCATCATTCATAACAATATAGAATCAAGAATTTAATAGAGAGGTTTCTCGGCCATAGCATAGAAAAAATTTTGAAAGCAAAAATTATTTTATAGAAATGTTAGCGTAGTAGATACGTAGAAGTGCATCCAGGCATGCTTGTGCATAAATACATATAAACGTGTATCTAAGCATGCTTGTGTGTGTATAAGGTGATAAATGCATGATTGTGTATTTCCAAGCATGTCAAGTTTGAGGACGCAAAAATCATCCTTTAAGTTTTCATGGTGCAAGGAAAAATAGAGAAATATTCAGCAAATACACACATTTATATGCATCAACCTTCACAAAACTGGCTTCCTGCTCAATTTAACTAATACACATTGGAGATCTTGAAAAAGAAAAAGGTTGGACCTTGAAGTTTGCGCATTTCACAAGGCAAAATGGACAAGAGAAGTCTTCTGTGACTGTTTTCAGATGGAAAAGGGGGATCATCAGTAATTAAAAACACTGCAGTTAATAAAGAAACAAAAATGACAGTGACAATAATATCTTTGTCCACCTTTTGTTACACAAATTAGCGGACATAAACAAGAACCATCAAGTGAAGAACAATTCCTCCAACAGAAATAGTGGTTTTATCACAGTGGTCCAGAAATTAGAAACATCTACAATCAATCATTACATTGGAAAGAAAACCATGTTCACTATTTAATCATACCATTAGATTTTCCATGTTATTGGGTGAAAATATTTACAACACTAATGGCATCATAATTTCATATAAATTATTACACAATTGAGCATATATCAATAGAAGATCCCTCTAAGGAAAGAATGAGAGAACTTGCTTTTAATAACCAATCTTCTAAACTGAACAAAATGGAAAATCTAAATACATCTTACCCTATGTAATTAATACAAAATCATAGGAATAATCCTCATCATCATAAGTTATTTCTCAACTATTTAGAGTAAGCTGCATAGATCCTATTGTGTCATTCTTCACAATCATGAACTGTATTTTCAGTAATTTCTAAAGTCTTTAGATGTTGTTTAATTACTTCTATCCACATTTTTTAGATGTTCCTCTCATTCTCTTACTACCTTCTATTTGAATAAACTCAACTCTCCTATCTAGTACCATTTCAGGCCTCTGCTTAAAATGTCAACCTATCTTAGTCTGCTTTCCCTTATTTTATTACCAATTGGCTTCACTTCTCACATTTCCTTAAATTACTTCATTTCTTATTTCACCACTCATCCACCTTAACATTCACATTTCTGCTATACTCATTTTATATACATCTTATTCTTTATATGCCTAACATTTTGTCTTATGTTTATAAAAAATTTCCTTCTAATTTAGGATGTGTTTAGGAAGTGATAAAACTTTTGAATGAAAAGTTTTTAGTGTAAAAGTTGTCAAAATGAAAGACAATGATGCAATATGATAGAGGTAATGAGGAGGAATAAAGAGAACAAAGTTAAAATAAATAGATTACTGATATGGATAATTGTATAGAAATGATTGAAAAGTAGGGCAGTTGTATTGAAAAATGTGAAGAAATAATTAAAAAATTAGGTAGTTGTGGACGGTGAAAAGTTTTGGAATAAAAGTTTTATTGAAAGCCAAACACACCCTTAATTGAAACTTGATATTCAGATCAAATTCTTGAAGCATTCTATCATTTTAACTTCAAGTTTATTCATTCTCTTGTTTTGTAAATTAAAACTATATCATTTGTAAATAATATGTACTCAGGTAGTTCTTATAAATGTCTAGTAAGTTCATTTATAACCAAAGTGAAAAGGTAAGGACTTAACGCTAAGTTTTGATGCAAACCTAGTATAATTGAAAAATCACTCGCATCTCCACTTGTGATCCTCACATTTGCAGTCCTTATACATCTCTAACAACATCAATATTCAATATATCAATTGATAATTTTTCTTTTCTAACACATTCATTATAATTTTCTTGGAACCCTATTATATGTTTTTTAAAAGCAATAAAAAAACGTGTAGGCTCCTCTTTACTATCTACACTTCTCAAACAACTATTGAAGCAAGAAGACAACTTTAATCATTGATCTTCCTTGTATAAAACCAAATTAATTTTTAGAGACATGCTTCTTGTCTTAATCTTTGTTCAACAACTCCTTCCCACAACTTCATTGTATGACTCATTAGTTATTCCAAGATAATTTGCACAATTCTAAATATCTCCCTTATTTATAGAGAAGTAATCCTGTTAGCCAAGACTAAGCGAATGCGTCGCTTAGTCCACTTCAAAAAACACATTTACAATAGTTTTTTTCTTCATACACTTATTTATCTAAATGTATTTAACATATAAACCAAGTTTTATCATTTTTGGATATGCGTATATATTTTTTTGAGATTTTTAAAGATAAGGATATTTTAAATATATATACATATAGATGTTTAAAACTCTCAAAAAATATATACATATATCATAAAATGATAAAACTTAATTTATATGTTACATATACTTAAATAAACAAGTGTATAAAGAAACAAGAAAAAAAGTATTGCAAATGGATTTTTTGAAGTGAACTAAGCGAGACATTTGCTTAGCTCAGGCTAACAGGATCATTCCTCTTTACAAATTGGTACTATAATCCCTTTTTCCATAAATTTGGCATTAACTTTCTTATTATAATCTTGTTAATAAGTTTTTAAATTAATTTATATATATATCCCTTATGCACCTGCATTTCTCGATTTGAATATTATCTGAATCTAATGCTCTGTCTATTATCATTTTCCTTAGAACTTACTTTAAATATTCAAATTTTTTGAAAAAAAAAAAAATAGAAGACATTTCCATATTCTTTTGCATCCGAACATTCATCTACTATTTTTGAAAAAATAGATGATATTTCCATCTTCTTTTATGTTAGAGATTCAAATGATTTGATGGATCACTTTTTAATAAAATGTAAAATTAGGATTTCCAACTTTCACTGATTTTTACTAAAACTCTTTGTTCTACTTTTTTGATGCATCTAACAAGAGCCAAGTCTTTACTTTTATTTTCTTTTTATTCAACTAATCTAAATACATTATTTTCTCTTTGTTTAGTTCATAATCCGGCATATAAATTATCATAAGCTTTATGCTTAGTTTGCTTATGATCCTTCTAGAAGAATTTTTAGATAGTCTATATTGCTGTAGATTTATATTGTTTTTATTAGTTTGTCAATTTTGTAAACTTATCCTACTTATCATTTATCGGTCCAACTTCTATAGAACCCATTTTTTATATAACCCCCTCCATATTTAAAATCTTGATAATTATTAGAAAATTCACTCCATCCATTGTATTTAGCATAATGTATAGTATCTTGAAAATATTTTTATTTGTTTAGTTTCACTATATATGGGTCTCATATATAAACGTGTAAAATCAATGTACTAAAATGCTTTACTTCTAAAATATCAATTTTAAAGTAGTTGTTTCAACATCTAAACCATCTAAAATATCATTACTATGTAGATAAATAATTTCGTAAAGTATTATTACATCCTAATACATGTATGAATGGATCTAGGCGTTTTTCATAATAAACGAGTTAGGATTAAAATTTTATAACTCGTCAACTCATTTGGTAACCCGTTTAACACATTTAACTTGTTAAACTCGTTAACCCATTTACAACCCATTAACATAGGCTATGTATTTCCTAAACTATAAATCTCTCTCATTTCAATTTTCTATTTTTCTCCCTTTGTTTATGACTTTACAACGTCTTTTCTTCTATCATGCTATGGTGTTGTCATCGTCGTTCCTACTACCACCTTCTACTGCTGGTAGTAAGATTCTTCTCCATCTGCCCCCCTTGCTATCTCCATCTCTTTCCCTGTTTCACCTTTTCCTCTCCTCTCTCCTATCTCTCTCTCCCCCTATCTACAATTGTTCCTCTCTCTAACCCACTTAACCGTTTAAATAAATAAACGAGTTAGGATTGAGATTTTATAACTCGTCAACCCATTTAGTAACCCATTTAACACATTTAACCTGTTTAACCCGTTAACCCATTTGCAACCCATTAACATAGGGTACATATTTCCTAAACTATAAATCTCTCTCTCATTTCAATTTTCTATTTTTCTCCCTTTGTTTATGACTTTAAAACGTCTTTTCTTCTGTCATGATATGGTGTTGTCATTGTTGCTTCTGCCGCCACCTTCTACTTCCACCAGTAAGATTCTTCTTCTCCATCTGCCCCCCTCTCACCATCTCCATCTCTTTCCTTGTTTCCACTTTTTCCTCTCCTCTCTCTTATCTATCTCTCTCTCTGTCTACAAGTGTTCCCCTCTCTATCGCTGTTTTTGTTTCTCCCTCTCTGCCCCCTCTCTCTATCTCACTGAGTCATCATTTTTCTTTATGCTAGAGTATCAAATATACACCCCCTTTCCTAATAAAGATCTAGCCATGGCCTCATCAATGTAGATCAATTTACTACGACAATTACGAACAAAACACACTCAAGTTTAAATCAACTTGATTTTGATTTATTTGCAGCATATATACACAACCTGTTAACAACCCGCCGACCAATTTATGAACAATTGTAAATAGGTTAAGGTTAAGATTTTTTAAATGGATTAATAAACTAAATAGGGTTGAGATTTTTTAAATAGGTTAAGATTAGGATTAAGCTCTAACCCGTCCAACTCAATCCGTTAACACCCCTATCCAATATTCTTTGAAGAAAGAGACACTATTTAGTAAAAATTGATCCTAGTCTTGAAGTTATCAAATGTTCCTCTTTTTTCGAATTAAAGTGTTTGTTGTAACTAAATCTAATGCCATAGCAAAGTCTAAAATGGCATTCCACATCTCATTTCTTATGCCAAAACTAAAACCTTAATCAATTCTCTCATAATCCACATTCTCTTTCTAATCCCTATTTAAGTCTCCTCTCTCTCCTCCTATCATAATCTTTTATTAGTTTGATATATTTTGCACTAGAATAGTTATACCATTCTAAAATTGTTTTTTGATACAATCATCTATTCCTAATAATGGTGCATAAGCAACAATCACATTTACCTAACAGAAGTTTTAATTGAATAATTTTATCATTCGCCCAATTAACATGTACAACTATATCTTTAAATTTATTTTCTACCGTTATCTCTAAACTACTTGTATTTCCATCCTCTCATACCTACAACAAATTGCACCAATTAACGCTTTTCCATTTAGTCTTGAATAAGCTACATTGATTCTTCTTGTCATAGTATCTACTAATCTATATTTTTCTTAGATATAAACAAAACATTCCATAGACAAAGCAGACCTTGTGTTTTGGGACTACCTTCTTCACTCAACCACATCTAAATGTGAAAACCTTTGCCAACTTTTCATCACAACTGGATGTTAGTGGTGTATCCCTTCTAGGGAAACACCTAAGAAACCTTTACCTATTTTTCAATACACTCGAGCTCCTATGCAGTAGGTCACTTTTGGGGAAACACCTTAGCAACCCTTACTCATTTCTCACTACAATCACACCTTAGTGCTAACAACCTATAATGCCAAATCAGAATCAACAGAAAACAATGTAGCAGAAATTTCTATCGCACCAGCTACCATCCTAATGTGCCAACCCCTCGATTTTTTTTTTTGGCTTGACATGCATGTGATTAAAACAAAATATAACCCTAACTCGACTAACTAGAAAGAAAATTTATGAATGAAATAGTGTAATAAAAAATATACTGTCTAACCTATTCATCAAGTTGGATGGAAAGCTTCTGAAGAAAATAATATAATAAAAAAAATTTCTTGAATTACATCAAGCTGGCCTTTATTATAACCTGTTGAATTAAGTTTTCCAAATTAAATATGAAAAATTAAATAAAATTAAATGCTCATACTTAAAATAAAATATCAGATCTCATTCTAGGTAGTTATTGGAAATTAAGAAATTTGCATTTCGAGCTTCTGCAGCTAATTTGACCAACATTTATTAAAAAGCTCTCAGAAAGACGTGTCTGTGTGAATCACTCAGTAAGTCCAAAAACTGCAACAATGCCAGAAACTATAAACAATGTTGGAAAACATGCTTACCTTCAGTCTTCTGTAGAGTGTTATTATAATATCTGTAATTGAAGATGACATTGCCAGTTCTTAATCTGCAAATTAGTAATCGAAATTCACAAAGTTGAATTATGTAGCTTAGAAGTGCCACTTCAATTCGATCCAAACCCAACCACACTGCATTTCTCACCTACTTAATATAAACCTTCAATTTTCAATGCATAACTTGTCAAATCTCATCTGCCTTAAAGGCTTAGGCTTCATTTGGCAACATGTCTGAAGCCAACAGTATGGTTTCATCATTGTTTTCTTGATCTGTTTGGATGGACAAGTACTGTGTACAGAATCCTATATAGAAAAATAGTCTGTAAAGTACAGATCCTATATAGAAAATAGTCGGTAGAAGTACTGCCAGAAGAAGTGGTTTAAGATTGCTTCCCAAATAACAATCTGCCAAAGGGGCAAGGCGTTAGCCAAGCCACTAGACCAAATGAAGCCTTAGCCTCTCTGTAGTATTCCTCCTTTTCATTTCTTTACTCAAATAATAAAAGATCTTTAATATTTTCAGATTTTCTTAGGCATAGAAAAGTCAAGGCACTCATTTCTTACTTTTAAAGCAAAGTACCTTTCCATAGTCGCATTCATTTAAACAATGGCTACTTGCTGTGAGTTTTACCCCTCAAATTTCAATGCTTAATTTATCATATTGCTTCCCCATTAGGACTGTTAAGACTTAGCCCCTCTACATAGTAATCCTCTGTTTCATTTATTTACTCAAATAATCAAAGAGCTTTTTCTAGTTGCATTCATTTAAAGAATGACTATTTGTTGTGTGTGTTTTTAAAAATTTCCCATGGAGCTTCTTATCAATGCACACTTAACACCTAGGTTCCAGGAGACCCATGCACCTTATCACACACATTGTGCCTTAAACAGCTATGCTTAGCAATTCTTACCGAATAATATGCGCTAATGATGCAGAGGGAACATCATCATATGTGTAAGAATCATAAGGGGATCCATCTTTTGTTCCAACCTCTCGTGCACATATGTTTACCCGAACCTGCTTCGATGAATTCTGGATGGTGGCAATTTCCGCTTAGTAAATACAAGATGATAGAAGTCATTTCATAAGAAATAAAAGCCAAATTTTATCTTCAGTATATAAAGGAAATAACTACCATGGATCCTGCATTATGTTGAATTCGAAATATTAAATAGTTCTCCTTGCCCAAAATCCTAGGCTGCAAGAGATATATACCATCAAAACAAGATTTTAGAAAGCTCGCCTAGAAAGATACATCAAAACAGAATTCCATTCCACTATAAACAGGAAACTTTAATCTCAAAACCTCCTCAGTATCTGCTAAAATTTACGACTATTCTAAAAGCCCCTTGCCCCTGGTCTTAAAATGTATAACCAGGACATTACATGCAAAATAATTATAACATAAGAAACATTTACAGAATTGTTTCCCAAAGGACATCAGGTTGCTGAGTTCAAGCAATAGCAATACCCGCTTGATGCTAATGTCAATGAAAATAGTTTCAACTTCCATCTTATAGCCATATGAAGGCCAACCAACGCCATCAAGGGAATCCAACATGAAGTGGAGGTTATGGGATGTGTGCCTCATGGGAAGAGAAGCAGAGGACAAAGACATATTTCTGGAAACCTTGTATACGGACAAGTCACTTCCAGAACAACCTCATAAACAATCAAGTTAGTAAAGGATTATGAGAATGATATTTGGGAGGCCATCATTGATGCAACATACGAATTCATCATGGAATTTCAAAAAAGAGATACAACATGTGGCCCATGGAAAATCCTACTTCCATATTTCACATGCCTCAAAAGGCTTGATGCACATCCCTTATCCTAGCCACCATGACATATTGGCAAACACTGCCCACACCAAACTCCTCCCCAATAACAAACACAGATGATAGTACCAACAGTGTAAAACAGGTCAACTCACTTTGGGATGAATTGAACCATAATCCTAATTTAAAAATCTCAACCAAACCTAATCCTAAACCAACACTCAAGTAAATTGGATTGGGTTCAGGCTGAATTCAAGTTTATATTTAGGGTCGAAAGAAATCTTCAAATTAGATTAAATTGATCTTCACAAATATCAATCTTCTATTTAATGAGAAGGTTTTAAAGGACTGGAGATTAGAAATTCACACATTTAACCTTCAAGCTACCAAGCCTTGAAGCAAAAAATGTTCTTCAAGAAGCTTCCAAGTGCAAAAATTTTCTAATTTGTTCAAAGCTCATTTGTTGCTCATCACTCTTTTAGGCTTTAGGTTGCTTCTACTGACGTAAAAGTTCAGTTCTCTCTTCATATTCTATTTTCTTTTGTGCATGTGTAAATTATGAAAAATGTTTAAATCCATTCGTAATAGTGATATTTTAGACGGTTTAGATATTGAAAATATTATTTTAAAATTGTCATTTTATTACATTGAATTTACACATTCGTAGATGGGTCCCATGCATAGTGATATTAAACAAAAGAAAGGGTTTCCAGGATGCTATAGAAGATGCAAAATACAATAGATTGAGTGCATTTTCCATCAACCATCTTGATGTTAAAAATGAAAGGAATTACATAAAAAAGGAGTTTCATAAAATAGAGCCTGGATTTTATTTATACTATCTTTCTCAATTTCCTCATTCTCTTGAACTATTAATCCTAACTATCGAAAATGATCAATTCTTAGTAATACTTAGATTAAAATCTTAATTGGTTCTTCATCTAGGTGCTTACTATTTATTAAAGTTGCATTTCATATATTCAATTTGTGCAACTAACTCTAAAACTATTAAATTTTAAAGTAAATTTTCACTTATTCAATTTCAAATTTACTCCTCCGGTTTTGTTTACTACTACTATATCATCCACAAATAGCATGCATTAAGACATTTCTTCTTATAAATGTCTAGTAAGTTCATCTATATCTAAAGTGAAAAAAGTAAAGACTTAAAGTTGAGGTCTAATGCAAACCTATAGCAATTGGAAAATCATTCATGCCTTCACTCATTATCCTCACATTTGTTATAGCCTCACACATATCTTTAATAAAATCAATATATTTATTATTAATTTTTCTTCTCCATCACTTGCCATATTAATTTATTTGGAACATGATCATATGTTTTTTCTAAATTAACAAATATCGTGTGTAAGTTCTTAGTTCTTTTCATTCTCTCTATGCTTCTCAGATAATTGTCTAAGCAAGAAAAGACTTCAATAGTCAATCTTCCTAGCATAAAATCAGACTAGTTTTTTAAGACATTTGTTTTTCGTCTTATTCTTTGTTCAATCACTGCTCACGAATTCATAGCATGGCTCATTAACTTTATTTCACAATAATTTGCACAATTTTGAATATCTTCCTTATTTTCACAAGAGCCTGTTTAGCCCCATGGTAAAGTTACCGTAAAGTTGCGCTTTTAAGCAATAAGCGCCAATTTGGAACTTACCACTACAGCGCTTGTTCCAACTTCTACTGCATTTGGGTAGGATAGATAAGCCACGCCAAACATCCTTAAGAAGTGGATACTTCAGCACTTCTATCTTATGATAAGCCAGGCCAAACATACCCTAAATTGGTACTAGGATACTTTTTCTTCATTCATTTGGAATTACTTCTGTTCTAATAATCTTATTATAGAAGTTTGTTAGTCAATTTATACCTATATCTCCCATGCACTTTCACACCACAATTGGTATCTTTATCTGGAAGCAATATTTTTCCTGTTATCATTTTTTAAAGGCTTCCTTTAATTTAGGGAATAGAATTTTTGAAAAATAACTAATATTTTTATCTTCTTTTACAATGAAATGCGATCTACTCTTAAATGTTTTAACGGAGCACCATTGAATAGACTAGAGAAATAAGTTTTCCATCTTTCTCTAATTTTTATCATCTTTAATAGAACTCTTTGGTTCTCGCTTCTAACGCATCTAATATGAACTTCGTCTTTACATTTATTTTCTCTTAATTTAGTTAACTTAGATATCTTCTTTTCTTCTTATCTAGTTCCTAATCTATCACATAAATTATAAGTTGTGTTTAACTTCATGAATAATCATTTTAATAACTTTTTTATTTGTTTGTATTGTTGTAGAGTCACATTGATTTTATCGGTTTACCATTTTTTAAACTTTTCTTATTTATAATTCATAGCTTTATAAACAACCTCGTTCAATCACCGAGTTTTTCTATGTAAGGATTTACCATTTTTAGATTCTCTTGAAATGTTCTATATGACTCTTTTAATGCATTCCGTCATTCGATTTCACATTGATTCTACTTCAATTTCTTGTACATATCATTTTCCTTCTTCTATAATTTTTCATCGAAAGTTCCATATGAGCACCCTTCAAGTTCCACTGCTTAATTTTGAAATAATATTAATTTCATGATTTGTTTTTTGTATATAAAGGGTTCCGCCTCTATGTAACCTGGTTATCATAGAAGCAGAACCATGTAATTCCTTTAAATTTTAAGATTTTAATCCTTGATGTAAAATCTAATCCATTCATTCTATTTAATATCATTTGTTTATTCAGGAAACCAAATTTCATCCTAATCAAGTATATTCACAAGCCGCATTTGTTGAAAAATATATATACTTACGTTTAAATTATAAAAAAAACGCTTAGATCCATTTACGTATGCATTATAATGTAATAATACTTTATAGAATCATTTATCTACATAAAAATGATATTTTAGACGATTTATATATTGAAAGTACAACTTTAAAATTGATGTTTAATATTAAACCATTCTATTATGTTGATTTTCAATGGGGCCCATATACGGTGATATTGGACAAATAAAAGGATTTCCAAGATATTATAAAATATATTAAATATAATAGATGGAGTAGATGTTCCATCAACCATGTAAATGATAAAAATAGAATGGGTTACACAAACAAGGGGTTTCCTAGAAGTAGAACCGATATATGTATAATATATGCATAGACACACACACGTATTACTAACAAGTAACAACATATGTTGCATGGTAAAACTTTCACATAGAATAACCTTGCAATTGCTATAAAAGGACCTATCTGATTTTCTTATAAGAAAGAAATCTATTTGGCGATACTCTTAAAGGTCATCAAACACTTGTCTCTTTCACAATCAGAAAAAAAATATATTCTTCTCTATTTTCAAATAAGGTATTTACTATAACTAAATCATGTCATAGCAAACCTAAAATAGCATTTCTAATTTCTCAAAGCCGAAACCTACATAAATTCTCTTATACCTCATCCTATATGCGCATTTAAATCTCCTCCTATCACAACCTTTTCTTGGGCAGGTATCCTTTACACTAGACTATCTATGTCATTACAAAATTATTTCTTGATTCTATAATCAAATCATACTTGTGGTGTATAAGCACTATCACGTTTATATTTCTTCACCCAGCACAAATTTTATTGAAATAATTCTATCATTCACTCCATTAGCATCTACAAATTTATCTGTATATGTATTTTCCACCATTATCTCTACTACCAATTCTATTTTTATCCTTACCTACATATCATAATTTAAACTCATTAACCTCTTTAGCCTTATCTCCTTTCCACTTAATTTCTTAAAAACAAGTTATATTGATGCTTCTTCTTCTCATAGTACCCACCACTACCATACTTTTTCCTTGCAAATTCTCAACATTCCAAGTGGCAAAACAAACTGTGCTTTGGTACTACCTTCTTCACCAAATCACGTATAGAACTTTTTAACACAACTAGATGTTGTTGTGGCATGATCGCTCCTGGGAAGACGTCATAGCAACCCTTACCTATTTTTTCCTAAATTGGGGCTCTGATATAGCGCATCACTTCTGAGAAACACCTTAGTAACACTTGCTCATTTCTCATTGAAGCCACACTCCATTGTAGCGCTTCACTTACAAGTAACGCCTTAGCAGCAACAACTTGTAATTTAATATCGTAATCCATAAAGAAAGATATGGTGGAAATTTTTATAGCATCAGTTGCCAACCTGACGTGTCAGCCCTTGCTTTTTACCCAGGCTTGGGACCAGCAATAAGATTGAAACTCCTATTGGCAAGGTTAAGTTATCCGGCTATCGCCTATATATGCATCAATGAATTGTTAACCAAGGTTCATCCTATGACAAAAACATCGATAGAAATGTCAATAGATCAAACAGTGAGAATGAACCATCAAGCACACCCAACCAATGACTAAATGTATCGATAGAAGATGGTGGAAACCTTGACAACTTCAACGGTTCAAATTTGTGTCAACAAATTGATTCAATGTATCTTCGTCCATTTACGAAATTTTGAGATGCATAGACGAAATTTTGATTCTACAGCAACGATTTGCCATCAATGCTACTCACCTACCATTGCAGCTTCATCTAATGCCATTGCAACATTAAAATAACGGGAAGAAAACATCGATATTCTATTTATGGAGAAGGTTTCAAAGGAATAGAGGTTAGAAACTTAAGCATTTAATCTTCAAGTTACCAACCCTTCAAACAATTAATACTCTTTAGGAAGCCTCCAAGTGCAAAAATCTTCTAAGTTGTTCAAAGCTCATTTATTGCTCATCATTACCTTAGATTGCTTTTGATGTGGATAAACAACACACAAGTAAAAGTGTAGTCCTCTCTAACTTCTAGTTGTTTTGCGTTGTTTTCTTGGATTGATAATGGATACCAAGTGCGAGAAAGATAAAACAAGGATTGTCAGAACATTGCTTACACACTGTTTTATAGGTTGAATTCATGTCCCTACAATTAGAATCGAAAAGAATGATGTTGCTCTAGTTGCACTTGTTATGATTTAGTGAAGAAACCCAAGACATAATACTAAATGCTTGGAAGAGTAGAGTAACATGATTGACCCTACTCACTATATATCACGACCCTTTTGTGTAATTTTTTGTTTCCACTATATTTGTATGATTGAGCATTTGCACGTTGCATGCAAGAGGATTTTCCATCCAAAGTTGAATACAATTTTTATTAGACTAGCCCATTATTTGGAACTGACAGAAAGAAATCTTCAAATCAGACTAGAGCAACCATCACTAGCATAAAATTTCACTGTTCAACCCACAGAATTGTACTTACATACAACTGTAGGAAAAGTAGGATATTTTGTTACCAATCATGTCAATAATCTACAGTCAATAAGAACAAGGTAAAAATTAAGACTTGGGTAACATCTAGCCCCTGTTTATATTCGCCTTGACCTAGCATGATTATGAGTGTCAAATCAACAAAAACGAACAAAACATATTAAAAATTGAACTGCAAAATTCTCAGCCACATCTGATAAATCAAATTAAGTAATTACAGAATGTCAAATACCATTTGATTTTTCCACATGAACTTCATAATATGCCACTGCTCCATTTTTATGAAAACAGGTTGACATCAGAAAGAAAAGAAAAATATTTTGACTTCCCTTCAAAAAAAAAAAAAGTCCAATGATCCAATGCACCAATACTATCACAAGCTCACATAACACACAAAAATCAGCCCAGGCGAAATGGGGTGGTCCAACCCCTTTACCCACACCAACCTACTTTTCCAAATTGGATCATGTTGAACCCAATTTCAAAATATCCCAACCAATACAGTTCATTTTTGGGTTGTTAATGACAATATCTAGTAAACTCCTTACACTAATCAATTTTGCCTGAAGAATGACAAAACCAAAATAAACTGCTTAAAATGCAATCAGAATAATCACAATTTCCCATAAATTTTTTCCAGTGTTTGATCCATTTATGCTTTTTCTTAACTACAAAATGTCACGGACATATTTGAGTTGCCATTTTGTTCCATTTCTTTTACTTGTGAATTAGTTCATGAGTTATATGTAGCAACCATAAAAGAGAGGATTATATTTCAGGAGGGAATAGTTACAACTAAGATTCATCTCAGGGTATGATAGCATGAGTTGACAGTTTGAAATTTTGAATTACCAATAAATGGAAAAGAAGGATTACCTTCAATTGCATTGACCAAAAGCAAGGGGTATGTAACAATGAATACTTCTAAAATTTTACTTTCCAGAAACCAAGGAGAGAACACAGTTGTATTTTCTCGTCTATGTGGTTATTATCTAAGAAAAAGAAATGCAATCTCTCTCTTTGTCAAGAACATTGAACACTACCTCAACAAAACCGGAATGCATATCAATTGTTGACAGCACCTCAGCGCTCTGTCCTAAACTCAAGCTTCCACAGTTCTTCCAAGAAATGTAAAGAGACTCCATTGGCAGCTTGCCCCAAAGGCAGTACCCAACTAGTTTTGCTGCCAAAACAAAAAAGAAATAAAAGAAAAACAATAGTCATCAGAAATGTGGTAATATCACTGGCAAACATCAGTTCTGATAGATACCTATTCAGTAAAAATGCATGAATCAGATAAAAACATGTAGAAATCTGTACAGAACTTCCATTAGTGGCAGCTGTAAAACAAAATCTTCTGTGAAAGGGGAGCAGCATACAACTTTTAGTTTCCGTGTCTTCTCATAAAAGATCATGAAGCAGAAGAGAGGGACAGCGTCAAGGTCCAGCAATTGGCCTCAATAAACAAGGATAACCAAAAGTCAGGAAGTATGTGGGCAACATCAAGAATTAAGCAGATCAGCCTCACTTAAAGAACTAATACTGCATAATACTTTAGTAACATGCCATGTCTTAAGCCCAGTGGTGTATTTATGCGAAAGTAGCCATAACTCAAATATCATCGCCCAATCTAATAATTCATGATACTGTTGGGAACACAGTCTCTGATACCCATTAAAGAAAGCAACTCATGTTTGAAAACCTAACACACTGTAAAATTCATAGAAAAATCCCTCCTAGTAGCATTCCTCACAATGATCTTTTCGCAAACAAAAATGATAAATTCATTGGCAGACTGGCTGGTTAGTTAAAGGAGTTGGCTGCAATAAGGAACAATGGACGCTGAAATGCCTAACCCGTGTAAACATGCCTAGGATTACGCCTCAAATCTCTAAATGTAATTTGTCAGGGTAAATTAGCTGGGATGTCATTCAATATGATCAGACACAGAAAGCAATTTAAACCGCACCCACCCCTTTTGACATCAGGTAGTGTTAGTAAATATATCTTAGTTGAGTGACCAGTAATTATGTTTAGAGGGAGAGGGAAAAGCTATCTTTCGTCTATCCCTCCTTGCTGGGGCAATTCTCTCTCTCGACATCATTCAGAACATGCACACAAATATGTGATGCTCTTCGTCTTCTTCCTAATTAGAAAAAAACCCCACAAAAGCAGTAGCATTCCAATCTCATTCACAACATCCCTACTGCACCAGACTCCCCCAATTGCAAGTACACTAGTGCAAACCACCATCTCTTCCAGGCCCTTCTCCAACAGAACCACCAAGCATGTCTCTTTGAAGAAAAAGTTGTGCTACACTGGCATTGTAGTTGCCATCTGATCTTTTGCATCCCTTTAACCACAAATTTGTAATCTCAGCAGAGTGATGATCAAATCAGCACTGTCTGGCTTCATCAGTAGTAATGCCTCAATCCCACCTCAACAATAATCTTTTCATGCATAATCTGTAAATAGATGGTCAAGAAAAATGCATCTCCAACCAGACAGCACTGGTCCTTATTTTCTCATTATATGTCAATTTGTTTGATTTGCAGAATCAATTGGCATACAAAGATGCTTCAGATATCTAGCTAATCAAAACCCTACTGCCAGAGATAAGGCCTTTACTTGAAAAGCAAAGCTTGGCAACTGGGAAAACCAGTGAAATACATCTTACCTGTACTCTTTTAAGTTTTGCCTAAGCAGAAACTTATGCGACAGACAGGTAATACAATGCACTTGACATTTTCCCCTAGAAGAGAGTTAAACAACAGAGAATACAAACTACCAGGACTTGACTTTTGCACCAAGGATCTCCAGGGGGGGTGCGCACAATTCCTCTTTTTTTACTTCTATTAAACACACCAAGGACTCTGTTCACATTTCCCAAGCTGACAACGAGGGTTTAAACAAGCATCAAAATTGTGCATTTCATATCTGGCACCCACTAAAATCTCTATGTAGCAACCTATATTGAATCACGTCACTTATTATTTTGCATTACAGATTTACATATCAGGAATTATTTCTATGAATAGAATCAACACATATTATCCATGACTGAAATGATTAGTGTATACCAGATATGATCCAGAGAGGAAACAAGGATTGAATTACAATTTATGTAAGCCAGTGCCAAATTTCAATTCATAGAAGCCAAGGGCCAAATTTCAGTTCTAGCTAAAACATTACGAATCTTCAGCTGTTATAGCCACAACTGTTTAAGGCAATAAGCACACTAAGGATTCTTCATAACAAATTATGGATGCAAGCTTCCAATCAATTCACAAGTCACAAATAACTTACATGGAATTGATGCAAGATCATGAATGTCTTTGACAGCATTATTTTCCCAGGATGAATTAGTTGTTTCCCCTGCAAAATGTAAAACCAGTTGTGTAAGGAATTTCGATAAGGGTGTGCTAGTCCAGCATGATAAGGGGGTGTTTTGAAGGATCCTAGTATCTTGAATGGGATGTGTATGATATGAGATTCCCCATTCCCAGGACAACTTTTCCAACTTTCAATACTAACTTTTATATTTCCAATACAACTTTTTCAATTACTAATACACATAATTACATTCTCATCCAATTTCTCCATCCCATTAAAGCCCCTTGAAATGAAAGAGAACATTAGATGTACCATGTCTGACAAATAAGATGGTTAAATTGTGTGCTTTGGAATCCTCTGACAGTTTCTGAAGCTCAGGAATAGTAAAAATAGCTGCGTTTTGATCTCTTCTATCAAATTCACTGAAAGCAGAAAGTACACATGCCCTACTAAGCCGATAAACTGTAGAATGCTGCTGCACAAACACATCAAAGAATATCACCCATGGAAAGAGATAAGGACAAAAGAGCTGCAAGCAATTATACAGGAGCTAGAATAAATACCTAGACTGGGAATGACATACCTCTGGAACCCCAGCATCAGAAACAAGTCTCGCTAATAGAACATACAAGGGAAACACATTCTGCAACTGTGTTCCATCATCAAGAGTTTGAGAAAGTGAAATGCTTAACAGTAACCTGCAAATTTGAAGAAAAGAAATCTAGTCACCATCCTATGATATAAATGTATAAGGGGAAACACATGGTATGGAAATACAAAAATGATGACTTAGAGAGCTCAAGAAATAACAGCCACCTCCTTTTCTGCCTTGCTTGTATTTTGTAGTGCAAACATCTTTGAAGAAATGATGGCTGCATCATCAAGTCTGACGTCAGGGATCTAGAACTGAACAACATACGATTTTAAGACAGACAAGCTACCAGTTCCTTCTACTGAATAGAGATGCGCAATCAAAAAACATGCATAGAGAAATGACACTCACATTCCTCAAAGCACGACGCTGAATAATGTTATAGAGCTCAACAGGCTTGCAATAAATTGATAGACTTTCTTCAGCAGCAATTGCCTCTTCTGAGGATAAAGGTACCCGAGAATCTTGACGGCACATTGGATGTAAATCCCTAGAACAGCTGCAATTGCTACCAAGGTTCCTGCTTTGAGAAAGCAAACAAATTAAATCTCCAAACCCCAATTAGTAATGCAGTTATCATAGCGGTAACACTAATGCTAACAAATGCACAGAGATTAAGTGTCTGAATATGTTTCTGTCACCCTTTCAATTGAGTCATTCAAAAGCTACCCATCATTCATGAGACACTTCATTTCCACAACTTTCTCAGCACATTCCTCTTTCTAATATTTGATCATAACAAATACCTTTACAAATACAAAATTCAATGGTATATTCACACAAAGTCAAACTCAACTTACCTCCCCCCCCCCCCCCAACAAAAAAAAAAACCCCAACAAACCAAAAAATACATATCTATGAAAGTATTCTCTTGCCTGTTCCGTTGGGTTAGAAATCCTTATGCAAAAGCCAATAGGCAAGTTCAGTCTGAACTCATTGAGCCAATTATTTGAAGTTCAGGAGGGACCAAAGTTTCCTTCCAAGTATGTCACTTTGGATCTTGCTTGAACAAATTGGACATGGACTTCAATCACTTGTGTTTTTATTTTCCAGTCAATGACATTTGGTTTATATTTCCAAACTCATTAGATAACATTTTTGGAGCTTTCTATTTTGTTGTGTGTTGTTTAATTTTATAATTCAGATGCGCATATATATAGGCACTGTTTGGTAATGTGGGTGCAAAGCGAGGTAAGAAGTGGGAAGGGATATTTTTGAAAAGTGTGAGAGTGAACTGATGTAATAGGGGTAAAGTAGGAAAAATTAGATTAATTGTGTAAGAAAATGATTGGAAGATGGAGATACAAATGGAAAAAGTATGGTAGCCTAAGTAGTTAAGATGTCAAATCATTTTTTAAAAAATATTGTGAGGATAGCTTTGCCCCCACAATTGTTACCAAGCGGTGCCATAGTGTCCTTCTCTAAAACACCTGCAATTGGCTACATAATCCTGCTATGGCATTGCTGCAGAGGACCACATACTAAGCCCTCGCATAGGCCATCCAGTCATTTCTTTAATTAAGAATTTTCTACTCCTGTCCAAGGGCTCCTAACAATGTCCCCCTAAACTGTTTTAAATGCTGATAAAAAAAATTACATGGTCTAACTGTTTTAAATGCTGATACAAAAAAGTACATGGTCTTAGCCTCCCTCAGAATTAACCAGGGCAAGAGCTCACAAGCAGGAAACTGCATTATTTTCAGAACTTCGGAAGAAAGAAAACTTACGTGGTTTCACGAGCCAACAAAGGTAAGCCAGGCATTATGGCATAACAATGTGACAACATGAAGCATCTTCATATCTCTGCCAACAGACCTAGCTTGAGAAAATAGTAAATACAAAAGATACAAGTTTCCTCCATAAAAGTAACAGCTGCAAGATCAAATCCCCCCCGGAATTCTCTTAACTGAAATGTAAAACTCTGAAGTTAATCACCTTATCAATCTGTTACCAAATGAAGCCCACCAATATGAGAAAAGAAAACAAGATGCCAGATTATATAAAGAATGGATTGTGGAGGTATTACAGCCAAATATATAGCTTTCATGAATGGTAAAGCTATCAACGGTATTATTTTATGTGCTAATAATATTTTAATATTTCATATATTTTAACAGCTTTTAACCATGTTCATATAGCTTTCTATTCTGTGATTCTGAAAAATTCATTTCTTCATAACTATGTGACTTTTGCCTCCAAGTTTCATGATCAAACAACTTTTAAGTATACTTTCTCTCATTTTATTACCTATCAATTCTACCATATTTTATAACTCCATTTTTAATTCTATCTTTTTGTCTATGTTTTAGGATTATATGTCCATTTTCTTCTTACACTTCAGATAGTTAATTCTGTTATACATTATATGTTGGCATGTCATGATATCTGAATGAAAATGAACAAGAAAAGAACTTGTGATTTATCTACAATTTGAAGATATGATCTGCAACATCACTTAGTCATGAATAATATTTCCTAAAATAGAGATAACAAGTTCTTCAAGAGGAAAATTTATCGATGAGATTCCAAAAGATAATATAAGTGATGCTCTTTATAATATCAAAGATAAAGCAAATGTTGTTTTTCCCTCACCAAATAACAGATTGGATTAATAATATTTGAATTTGGATAGCATTTCATCAGAATAAAGCACAATTGTGTGCCACCTCCTCCTCATCATTAAAAGCTGCTTCTCACCAAAGTGAGATCAGCTGCATGAATTCCATAGCAGCATTATTATCAATCTTGAGTTATGTCCTCATTAAGTCCAAGCACTTTCATATCTTTCATAATTTCGGATGTGTTTTAACAACAGGTGGAGAATCAATGATAGAACGTTTGAACGGAATGGATTTTCTGCATAATTTGTGAGCTATCATTTGCTTTTGCAGTTGAAATGTATATAATGCGTTTAATGCCCATCTGATATGAAATCTTCTTTCACGTAACACATACAACCAGACAACTTATAGCAGTCTTCAACATTATAATAAACATAAGCATCACACCACAGCAATACATACACATCACACCACAGCATAAGCAGTCTACTACCTATGCAGAATTTAACAGCATATCAATTTATAACATTCCCAGATTGTCCAACATGAACAACCAATACTTGATTTGATTGCGACAATTCATCTTAATCCTAGTCAACAAATTCAAAGAGCATCCACAAGAATCAGCTCTCAAAGGAGACTCTGCCGGTTATTAGTTCTTTGCCAAAAAAGGCACTCGCACTCAAGATGAAACAGTATGCCTCAATAGTGTTTTAAGTGACCTTAAGAAACAATTTAAATTAAAAAATCAGTATCATCATAAAATCTTGCCAACTAACTGAAATCAAATCACCAAGCAACATTGTAAGTAATTAAATTTGTAGCATAATAGCTAAGTACAGAATTTTTTTAAAAAAAAGGAGTAATTAACCAAAAGACAGGCACCCAACTCAAGTTACAGATGACTGCAAATTTCAGTTAATCCATCCCGTACAGTCCCCTTCCTCATATTGGCAGACATATTACGTCACTAGAGTCATGAATACCATTTTGCAGCCTCCAAATCAGTCATTTTGAAATTCATCAGCTGCATTATTTTCTCCTGACCAAATTCCCCCAGAACCACCAACTCAATGCGCCTAAGATAACAAGAAAGATGAAATCTTGAGCCAGTCCCAGTGGAAAGACCATGGAGAACATGGCCTAGTGCACGTATTGAGGAAACGAACTCATTAAATTATTAGAAAGAAGACCTTTGTCTCAATTTCTCCCGGACGGCCTTGACACGTATACGCCTCAAGCTGCCTGTCTACCGCCTAACACATAGACATGGTGGAGTCACAGAAACGGCGCAGATGCGCAAACATTTGCACCTACTCCCCATTCTACGGCGGGAATGACGATAAAAATTACCAACAACAAAACCGGTTCAGAGAAACCATTGAAATTCAGGCAAGAAAAAAAGATTGGAAATCTGTGATCTGCAACATCCTATTATCGAAACAACGTGTACTTCTACTTTCGAAAAGATCCAAACTCCGCAGCTTACAAGTTTGGATTTCGAGAAGAAGAAACGAACGCCACAAAGTAGAAAATGTTCGATCGGGACTGGACGGAGGAGAGATACCTGTGCCCTAGCTGGAGTTGCCAAGCGGGAATTCTGAATCCGAAATGTCCAATAGAGGGAAAAACTGCTTTCCTGAAATTTCCCTTCCTAGTAAAACAGGGTTTTATAGGCCACTGGCAGTAGGTGACATCCTTGCGCTGCCGCCGCGGTGCACAGTACACACGGCAGAAGTGGCCCGTGTGCTGAGATGAGAACACCTTAAGATTGAACGAGTATGAGACGAGAATACGGAAAACATAACAAAATAGAAAATAAACTTTTTCCATCTTAATACACTTTTTTTTCATTTACAGGTATTTGTTGAACACCGAAAACTTTTAAACTGAAACTTTTCTATTTAAAACTTTTTATATATAGTAGTTTGTTATTATGATCATAAGTTATTTCTCACCTAGATAAGATCGACTACATGAATTCGATTCTGTCATTCTAAGCTATTTGAGACTAAATTTTCAATAATTTGTAACATTTTTAAATTTTGTTTAATTACTTTCATCCATATTTTTTTAGTTTTCATCTCATTCTTTTACCACATTCTACTTGCATAAACTCTACTCTCCTAACTGGTGTTATTTCAAGCCTCTGTTTGACATAATTAAGTCATCTTAATCTATTTTCCCTCATTTTACACATATTAGTCTTATTTTTAGATTTTCTTGAATTATTTTGTTCTTAATTTTATCTTTTTCTTATTTTACCTCTTATCCACCTTAATATTTTCATTTCCGCTATGTTCATTTTATGTGTATATTGTTCTTTAACTGCTCAACATTTTGCCCCATAAAGCATTGTCGGTCTAATCACAGTCTTATAAAAAAATTTTAATTTAATCGGAACTCGACGATTACATAAAATTCCTGAAGCACTTTGCTATTTCTTCCATCCTACTTTAATGCTATGTATTATATCTTTTTTAATTTTTCCATTTTCTTGAATTATTGATCTTAAGTACCGGACATGATTAGGTCTTGTCACTATTTGATCTAAAATCTTAATTGGTTCTTCATCTAAATTCTCACTATTATTAAAATTTCATTTCATATGTTTAGTTTTTATACGACTAATTCTAAAATTATTAAATTTTAAAATATCTACCCACCTATTTAATTTCAATTTTAGTCTTTTTCTAGTTTCATATATTAGAACAATATCATATGCAAATAGCATGTCCCAAGGTACTTCTTCTTGTAGATGTCTAGTAATTTTATCTATTACTAAAATGAAAAGATAAGAACTCAAGGCTGAACCGTAATGTAAATTTATTTTAACTAGAAAAATATTAGTATATCCACTAATGGTCTTTGCATTTGTTACAGCCTCCTCATATATATTTAATAACATCAATGTATCTATTATTGATTCCTTTCTTTTTCATCACTTGTCATATTAACTTTATTGGTTCTCGATCATATACCTTTTCTAAATTAATAAAGATCATGTATAAGTTTTTTTTTTCTTCCTATGCTTCTCAAATAGTTGTCTAAGTAAGAAAATGACCTTAATGGTTGATCTTTCTAGCATAAAACCAAATTGATTTTCAGATACATTAGTGTGGAGCCCCAAACCGAGAATCACAACATAAGCCTTACTCCGAGATTGTTTATTGATTAGTAAATGTGATCAGGATTATTGCGCTGTCATACGATGGGTTCATTTCATAAATATTCATTTATAATTTACTCCACAGGAGTTTATCTCATAGTTCATAATCGTTTTTACATCAACCTGCCTATTCAAGTTATCATCAAATCTTGACATACGCATTTAACATTTAATTCTGACATATCATGATTCATCGTATAATTATAAAATTTCATGGCATTCATATTATACCATAATATACATTCAACACTTATCAATAAATTTTTTTCATCATACCAACATATACCACAATATAAATCACATAAATTGCAACAAGTAGGAATCACTCCATTCATAATATATTTTCAACCACATAGTAACATACACAGGTACTCATAAAAAAATCATCATCCTTCATTTTACCTGTGCTCCTCCTTCGTAGCTATCCTTACACCTGTCTTAGGGTTTGGAAAACAAATCATGAGTATAACTCAGTAAGCAAGCTGCATAGTTTTTCAGGTAATTCATTTTGCAAGCAAAGTTTTTAATTAAAGAAATATCTTTAAAATCATTATCATACCCACTCGTGGGTGTATCATGAAAAATGAAACATTACACCCATCACGGGTATATCATGAATACTGTAATGCATTATTATCCTTATAAAACATGAATATCATGTGATGGTACACTAGCTAGGCAACTATCCGTCATCCTTCTCTCATCTCAGGAAGGGCACCGCCGGCCTTTGGCCTATCTTAGCGACTTGGTCACACTAAAGAGGGACAATCGGTCCGTTTACACCTTTAAAGTGGACCTAGTAGCTTGTGCACCATGAACTTATGCATCAACATAATCATAAATATGCTAGCATGATTTTTATGTATAAACATTTGAATCATAATTTCTCAACAACATTTAATAAAACATTATACAATTCATTTGCAAAAGTTATAGAGATGTTAAAACAATATTTCAAATAACATATTGGGATGACTATCCTTAAATAATTCCCAAAAGCAATTAAACATTCATTTGCAAGATAATTCAAACATTTGAATAAAATTTGCAAACATTTTGTCATAATTGAGAAAACAATTCTTTTAGAAAGTTGCTTGCTTACCTGAATTGATTTCAATTTTTCTCGTCAATTTTCTCTTTGCCTTTGCCTATACACATAAGAATGACATCGCATTCATATACATAATTTCCACATGCTTGCATATAATATAGTTTTCCAACCCACATATTTCCCATTGACTTACATAACTTACTTGTTTTTCAAGTTGAGTATTCATACACAATAACATAACTTGTGCACTATATCATCCCTTCTTTTTATCTTTAATACCCTTATTTAGTATAAACTTTCAAACATATTATAACCTTTTATTTAACTCAATATATAGAAGTTCATTATTTCCCGTTCGTCATTTAATATCTTTTTTTCACATTTTCCACATTGGTAGTTACTTTAGGCACATATTTATGAGTTCAGGCTTTGTATATTAATTTCAAATTTTTGAGATTTAAAAGTATTACCAAAGAACACTTTATTTTCACATTTTATCACATTTTCATCCATTTTTGCATTTTAGCAATTCATATTAAGTCATTTCTCATTTCCATCATTTGTATATTTCACAAATACCCTCTTAGTTCACATATATTACGTGTTACGGAATTTTTTCCAAAATAGCAACTTGTCCTCTTTTTGGGCTTAATTAAAATATTTAATTAATACATGAATTAGGGTATAATCATGAGATTGTCCCTTAATCAAAAAAACTCCAAAACAGTGCTTTTCCACTTGATTTTCCCACGTTGCACGTCCCTATCATGACATGCCTCAAAATAGATTTTTATTTTTTAAGTCCAACACTTGGACATCCTTTTCTTGCCCTCTATTTAGGTTATTTTCATGGAATTAAAATTCATAAAGCAAGTTGCCCAAAATAGCAACTTTTCATCAATTTCTTGCCACCCTTTGGACGTCCACACCATGTGTTCAACAAAACATATTTTTTGAAATTATTTTCATCCCTAAGCTTGGACGTCCCTATACCCTTTGTCTAGGGTATTTTACTTTCAAAATATATTTTAGTTGGTTAAATTCATGCACAAATTCCATCTTAAAAGAGTAAAATATTCATCATATTGTCTATGATACCCAGACACAAGTACGACCCTTACATATAAATTAGACATGTATATGTGATTTATGCATGATTCAGTTGATTGATTGATTTTAATGTTATTGATTAAGAAATGTGATTAAATTAATCACCATAGCTCAAGGTGGGTCAATGTGACTAAAGTGACCTAATGAGGGTTAGGAAATGTGAATGTATTAGAGATAATTACATTATATATCATGGTTTGATTAATGGAGATTATGTTGATAATTATGAAATTGAGGTGATAAATGTTAGAAAATTCATAACTGGACGCCTATAAGGCGGAATGAGGTGAAATTTGAGAGATAAGCACATGATGAGGTGCCCAACCTTATGAATGGATTAGATTATGAAAATTTTGATGAGATTAGGATGATAATTGTTTATTTTCATCCAAATTCAAAAGATATCAAATGGTCATAACTGATGCCAGAAAGGTCATTTTGGGATGAAATTTGTCATGAATGGTTAAAACGATATGGTGAATCTTATGAATTAGTTTGATTAAGCTCATTATCATGAAAAATTTCTTAATCACAAAAGGACGAAAGTGTTTGACTTTTGCTCATGAAAAGTGACATGTCATTAATGAACCGAAAATGACAAGTGTCACGTGTCGATACGGGATTCGTTGAGCAAGATTTAAAGTCAACCAAATAAATGAGGAGTTGACTTTTGAAAAGTAAGTGGGACAAATGTCATTGTAGGATTCATTTTGAATCAACTCAATTAATGCTAAAGTTGATGAAATTAATTCAAGTGGACACATGTCAAAGTAGGGTGAAATGGGTAGATTCTTAATATAAAAAAATGCAAAAATGCATGGATAATGAGGCACCCTTTGGACATGTGTCTTCGTGGGATCGATTTGGGTAAAAGGGAAAGTCAAACCATTTAATGTTGTAGGTCCCACTTTTGAGGTGTCATGAGATGAGAATTTTGAGCATTTTGTGATTTTTAGAAAATGAAAAATGCATGGATAATAATGATGATAATGTGAATGAAAATTAGACACATGTATGGAGGGGATGAATAGACACTTGGACGGTCCATATTGTGACACTAAATCGACGCTAATTTAATGCCTATAACCATGGTTAAAATGGTGCAAACCAAGGGTAGATTTTATCCCTTATAAAATGGGCAAATGGGCAGCCCTTGGACGTATTTTGCGTAGCATAAAAGTGAGGAGAAAAATCTCAAAAAGGGGCAACAAGTGGGGAACGTCCAAGGCAGCCCTATGTAAGAGAGAGAAAGGGGCACTTTACGTCCCATTTAGTGGACGTTTGGGGAGAAAAAATAAAGAGAAAAAAATCCAGCAAGGTGGACGGCCAAGCAAGGAGGAAAAGGAAGAAAAAAGAAGCAGAAAAGAGTAGGAAAAGCAATGTTGTCAGAACCGAATTAGTGATTGAACCGGTAAAGTTACTGGTCTGGTTCGAACCGGTTTGACCGGTTAAGAAAACCGGTTTGAACCGGTGACGTCAGCATGACATATTTATGATGTCATAAATATTAAATTATTTTTAAATTTTAAATAAATAATTAAATATATTGATAAAATTATATTTTCATAAATCCTAAATATATATGTTAGATTTTAAAAATCACAATATAAGTACAAAACATGCAGGAAAAATTTAATAGCAAATTTTAAAAGAAAAAACATGAATGTTAAAAAAATTAACTACATTAAATAACCTGAAATGCTTAAATTTGTAATAAGCCCTGACCGTTGTTGATTGGTTATTGGTTCTTAAATTTTTCCTGTTTATCTCGGTACTTTTATGATAATTAGATAATCGTGTTTAAGTGAGCCAAAAAAATATATTATTCTTGCAAATAGCGTGAGCATCTTAAACCATGTTGGATAATAGATTTTGGCGGTCTACTCTTTGTGAGGCAGAAGCAGATGGTGGATGGCCCATGATTTTGATTTTTTTTTAAAAAAATTGGAGGGCTAGGATGAAATGAAAGAGGGAGACGGGAAGCCCTGCACTGATGTCGATATCAATGTTCTACTGGTCGCTGAAAAATGGGCTGCACAGCGTCACCGCCGAACGCCATTGGATGAGGGGAAGACGAGCTGAGCTACGGCAGCAGGGGGTCACCGATTTAGGGGCTCTGCTGCTCTGCTGTTCGCCGGAAGCAGGAGCTGCACAGTTTTGTCTCCGAATGCCGATCGGACAAAGGGAAGACAATCTGACCTGCGGCAGCAGGGGGTCCCCGATGGCAGCAGCTTTTATCGGAAGCTCCACTGCTGATTCTCTCCACCTGCTGCTGCCCATGTCGAAACCCACGATCGAGAACAGCTTCCGCGTGGCGAAATGCAGAGACCCATCGAAGAAGACGGCTTCTTAGAGGAAATTCGGCATGGGAATCGGAGCGTAGCCATCAAAGCAGGCCCATTTCTCTGTGGCAAAGTTATAGACCAGGATTCGATTTACCAGCTGCAAAGAAGAATAGAGCAGGGGGAGCTTGTACCCATGAACGGAGGACGGCGACGAGGAGAGCGGAGGGGACGTTGGGATCAAAGAGACGAACTCAAATGGGCATGTTGGGAATTCAATGGATTTGGCTGATCTGGTGAGTGCATTGCAGACGAAGGAGTCGGGGAGGGAGAAGCAAAGCAAGCCGGCGGAGGCGGAGAGAAGAGTGGGGGAAAGGGCACAAGTTAGTGGGAAGGAACTGGAATGGGAGAGCGCTAGGGTGTACCAACGATCATGGAAGACGTGGTGGAGGAGGAAGGCAGTCGGGGGGAGGTGGGGGTGGGAGAGGAGCAGGGTTTTCATTTTTTGGAAACCATCTGAACCGGTCGAACACGGTTCAACCGAAGAAGCCGGTTCGACTGTCAGTTCCACGGTTCAGACGGGTGGCGCCTCGACCCAGGTGCCTAGAAGCCTTACTCCGGGATCTTTATTGATTGGTAAACGTGACTCAGGTTTGTTACCCTGATCACACGGCGGGATTTTTATATTGGATCTCATCCAAATTTTTTTTTCTTTCATTCCTTTGTTTTTCATCACATAACAAACACTTGTCATCAACTTTACGCATGATACTCATAATAACATCATATCATCATATATGAACATATTTTTGACATCAATTTCACATATATTATTCATATCATAATAACTGACTTATCTACATCACAAGTTTTTTCAATCTAAATATTTCATACATACATATTTTGAAGATTCTATATAATCGTTCATACCATATACAGACCAGTCTGTTGAAAAGTTTTCTTCATACTCTTTTCCTTTCCTGCATGGCCTGTGCGGTACCTGTCTATGGTTGGGGAAAATAAAACATGAGTCGAAACTTAATAAGCAAGCATTTTTCATTTTAAATGCATTTCTCACCTTTCATTAGTAGACGCTTAACAAGTGTTCGACTAGCAATTGGAGGAAATTTTTTCATAAATACCTTTCATAAACATTTCATAATCCCAATTCATGGCAAACATATGCTTGCAAAACTTGAAATATAAATTCTTTTTCCATAGACATATTTATGTTCTAAAATATTTTTCATCGAAGCTCCTTTTCTCATAGGACATTCTCATGTCCTAAAATACTTTTCATAAAACCCTTTTTAAGCATATGCAACATGCAATACGTTTCTGTCCATCTGGTAGGTGACACTTATCAAGTGATCATCGTTCCTTAGGAGAGAAACTTTTCCAGATAATAGTCCACGAGCCAGGCGGCTATCCGTATCCATTTCCCATTTTAGGGAGGGCGCCACTGGCATCTAGCCTTATTCAAGCGACTCGGCCTTGTTGGTCCCGAGTTAATGGCAATTATCCAAGAGGGGAGGGGTGAATTGGGTATTTAAAAAATTTATAACTTAAACAAAAACTTTACCCCGGATTAATCTATTCCCCTTTATGAAGAAACGAAATGGAAAGCAATATAATGTAGAGAGCAGAAATATAAATCAAGCACACAAGATTTTATAGTGGTTCGGGCAACCTCCCTACTCCACTCTTCCAAGCTCACACTCCTTGTGACTTGGGTTCCACTATTGTATTCCACAAATACAATTAGAGCCACTGCTCTCTTCTAGATTTCAGCTATAGGGGGTATCAACAAATCACAGCACAAGTAGGTGATGAGTTCCACTCCAATCACACACTACTTTGCTTATACTTGATCTTAGTTTCTCAAACTAAATCAAGTTCAATACAATCAAATAAAACAACAAAAGAATCTACACGTTACAGTTGTGTAGAAGCAGTTTGGCGCAGAGAAGAACTCGTTGTATTGGCTTTGAAGAATCAACAGTTGAGCTCTTGCAGTTTGAAGCAAAGTTCTTCTTCTTTTTGGATTGGCTTGATCACTTAATGCTCTTGAAGATGGGAATTATGCACACTTAATGATTTTCAGCTACCTCTCTCGTTCACATTGAATGCCTTTTATAATTGTGGAGGGAATCCAAACGTTTGAAGGTAGGTGGCGCGCATTTAATGCGCCAACGTTCGAATAATTTCCGACCATTGAGACCCAAGTCGCAGGTGGAGTCGACTTCGGGTGCGACTTCGCCCAAGTCGCAGATGGAGTCGACTTCGGGTGCGACTTTGCCTTCCGTAGCAACTTTAAGTTCCTTGCTGGGTCGACTTGGTCATCGACTTGACCCAAGTCGCAGGTGGAGTCGACTTCGGTGTGCGACTTCACCTCGTCAGTTAGCTTGACGAACTTGAAATCTTTGGAATGCTTTAGTTCTGCTTGGGTTTCTTCATGCCTTTTGTTGTTCTTCCCTGATTGAGTTCTTCTTTGAGTCATTGACTTCACTTTAGCTTGTTTCCTTTGGCTCCATGTTTTGCAAGCCTTTGAACCCATATAGTCTTGAATCATATAATCTTGAATAACTTCTTGGTCGAGTTTATGCACCTTGCTTGGACTTGGATTAGTCTTCAAATGTTTCAGTTTGAGCATCTAGGTTGCCTTGATCTTCATCTTCATACAAGTTTGTCTTGAAAATAGTTAATCTCAGCTTGTCTTCTGAAATATCCCCTCTGCCGGATCGAAGTCGATGCCGGAGTCGACTTTGTCTGCGACTTCACCTCAAGTCGCAAGTGGAGTCGACTTGGGGTGCAACTTCGGCACTTCGGGGTTTGGATTTCAACTCTGGAAGGTTTTGTCATGTTGAAGTCGATACTGGAGTCGACTTGGTCTGCGACTTCGACCCAAGTTGCATGCGAAGTCGACTTCGTTTGCGAGTTCGGCAGTTCAGCTCTCCATTTTCAACTCTGGAAGGATTTGGTGCATTGAAGTTGATGTTGGAGTCGACTTGGGGATCGACTTGGCCTTAAGTCGATGCTTGAGTCGACTTGGGAATCGACTTATCCTTCCATGATCTATTTTCTTCAAATGTATGTCCCTTAAACACTTCCACAAACATGTTAGTAGCCAAGACTTACTCAAAATTGATTTGTTAATTATCAAAACATAGATTCAGCTTATTTTTCACATATTTCCAACAGGCCTATGCAAAGGGGACCCAATTTGCAACCGCGTCCGGCTTGCATATTCTTTACAATAGACTTAGTACATAATCCTTGTGCACACTTTTCCTTCACATTCACATGTTGGCATGCTTTTATAAAACACTACAAACTCAAGTCTGTGTCTTTTTCTGAACACTTGATGTCAGCATGTTATTTCAAAACAGTACAAACCTCGGTCCGTATTTCCTTTTTCAAATCTTGAAAACTGGGCTTAACCCATGTTAACGAGTTCTATAATCAAAACATTTTGTAAGGATGACCAACCTTAACATATTTATATTTCATAAATTATTTGAAGTATTCAAGGAAAATATTTGAAATAACAATATTTTCTAATTATTTTGTAAATAATTTTTGAATAATAAAACGTCTTTAAAAATATTTGAAATCAAAAGATTTTTCTTACAAATGCTTTTCCCATTTATGGGTTTTTATGGTCAAAGGACATGCAAGCACATACTTTTATCTAATATCATATACTTTTGCCCACCTGTCTTATTGTTCATTTCTATATGTGATAGACTTGCGTAATCCTTTGAACATTACTTAAATTATTTTTGAAATTAATTTATCGTGTTGGCCTTCCTTAAATTCTTTTCGAAACAATAGATTTTGGAAACTCCAAAATAATCCAATATTTAGGGAACCTTTAAAATATATCATTAAAATACTTCGAAATCTTGTAATAAAACTATTCTAAAACATTTATTTCAAATATCATTTTAAAATCTCATTTTCCTTTCAACACAACCTTTTCAACATTTGCATTTCAATATTTTTCAACATTAAAAGGATTTGCTTCTAACGAAACAATTTTCAAAACAATTTAAGATTGCAGAGTAAAGTTATATAAAATTGTATTTGCAAAAGGATTGCTTGCTTATCTGCATAGTCAACTTGTACCTTCCATTTTTCCTTTTTCTTTTCCTATATAAATGAAAAGGACTATTTATAACATTTCTATGCTTACACATTGAACTTATTTTTCTAACCCATATATATTTTATCTCATACAACTATCTCCTAATCACATTTACATGTTTGGCTAATACTAGCCATCCTTCCATCATCTATAAATCGCTAATTAAACATGATTAGAATAGAATTTAAAATCTGTTTTAAACGTCACTTATACTCAATATTTTTATGTCATACATTAAACACAATTTCAATAGAAATAAAAATCTGTCTAGACATTAATTCAACATGAAATCAAAACCGTAATTAATTGATGTAATAATCTGGACGTTAACAATGATCATCCATGTATTTATATATATGCTGGTTATTAAAAATCTTAACAACGATCAGCATCAAACAGGGGACGAAATAGCATTTCAGAACAAAATATCGTGAATAATAATAATAAAAAAAACTTAAAGGAAGAACCTGTTTAAAAGCCTGGAACATCCACCTTTCTTAATTAAATTTCAAAAGCAAATTTTTTTTTAATGTTCTGCCCGTCCAGCAATATGCCTTCCCTTTTGCATTTAAATAAATTTTTTTTTAAAAAAAAGAATGCTGCTGCCCAAACGTTCAGCAGCAATTAACATTCAGCTGGGAAAATTTTCAGTTTAATAATTAATTTATTTACTGAATGATTTAATCAGCAAAACCATGTCAGAATTAATTCAAGTCATATCTTAATTAAAAATCGTTGATTCCTGCTGAACGTACGCTGTCTCCTTCTTTTGGTTTTTTTAATACTTATAACAGTCTACAAAATGCACAATTCAGAATTTTGTTTTCAGCAACAAATATTTTTTCCACAAAACATCAAGTAATCTATTTATTCAGGGTATTAACTAGAATTTCTGAAAAATAAGAATCAGAATTTTGAAAATTGTTTAAGAGATTCTGTATTAAAGGAAAGAAAATAAAATAAATAAATAAAAACGAACAAAACCTGTTGCTCGTTGTATTTTTTTCTTTTCTCCTTTGCTGGAAAATGTCGCTGCCTTGATCAAAATTCAGCAGCACTTCTTTAAAGTTTCAGCAGGACGGACGCATTCCATCTGTATGCCTTTTATATATATTTGCGATTTAGTAGTTGACCGTGGTTAATAATCACTCAACTTCAGTTGCCGTTTAAACCCAATTACAGATGTTCAATTTTTTTTTATAATCCAGCAATTGCATGCATTTATCTTATGTGCTGCCCTTAGATCATTTCTTTTTTTTTTGTAGAAAAAAGAAGAAAAAAAATGCAATTGCCGCTGTCTGTGCACCGTCATCCAGCATCGTTCACATTTTCGTCTTTTTTTTAACGTTAAATTCCAACATTATTAAATTAAATCATAACTACCTATATTCACACTTATATATTATGAAACTTTTTGTTATTAATATATATACAATTGCTCACAAAATGCACCTTTTAGAATTTTAAAAAAAATTTCTATTTTATTTTAATTAACTAATTCATATTTGGATAAAAAATCTCATTTTAAAATTTTGGAAACATGTTTTCCAAAATTTTATTTCTTCATTAAATTGGGCATATTAAAATAGGCTTACCCATAAAATTTCACCTCAATTGGAGCGAAGTACATATTTTAACTTAATTAAAATCGTATTTTGTCATAAAATTTTATTTTAAAAACTTGTAGACATGTTTTTCAAATTTAATCCATTCATTAGGGTATATTAAAATAGGCTTGCTCCAAAAGTTTCATCTTAAACGGCCTTATACACATTACGATATTAATTAACTAAACAATTATACAAAAATAACAAATATCCACTTGACGTAAATTATTTTTCATAATCTATTCCATCTGGATTAAAGAGCACATAATTTAGTACTTTTTAGTAAATTTTCTTGTCCATATGAGTTAGACATGCTTAGATATAATAAAAATAGTATGGATGAATATAAGCCCTTAGTTAAGACCCTAATTGGCCAAAAAATTTTCATTTATTTTTATTTTTCCATAAGGTCCGTAAATTTAAACAGTTTCAATTCGTATTATTTAGAATTTTGAAATTTCTTTTCGAAAAATTTGTAAAAATTTATTTTCATATTTAATATTTATAAAATCATAAATTACCCTCCATTTTCTTATAAATCTCAAATGTAACCTTTGTAAATTCCAATTAAGTCCCCTTTTCGTCTCTTCTACCATTTTGTCCTTTTATGGGAAGCTTCCTTTTTCATTTTTTATGATTAAGTTAATCCAGAGTGATTAACTTATCACTTTATTTTAACCACATAGTTACTATTCACGTTTCAGTATTCACATTTACTATTCATTTGTGGCGCCCCGAACCGAGGTGCCTAGAAGCCTTACTCCGGGATCGTTTTGATTGGTAAACGTGACTCAGGATTGTTGCCCTGATCACACGGCAGGATTTTTTTTTTTTTCATCAATACATGAAAAATTTCCATCATTCATCTAACATGAAATATATTTCACATATCACAGTTATAAACCAAAACTGTTTCATAAAACAAAAATATTCACTTCCATCTCAAAATTATCATCATTGTCTTTACATAAAAATTACATATACAATATTTCATCAAAACTGCATGTCATTTTACATGCTGCCTTCATCATCTTTTCCTGTCTGTTGTTGAAAAAGCATGGGTGAGTAATAATACTCAGTAAGCAAGCTATACATAATCTTTCAATCATTTTCATGCATTTCATAAAATGCAAATGCAAATGCAATGCATACATAACATTCATGACATTCCTTTGGATGCGACGCTAGCTAGGCGCCCATCCCATACATGCTCCCATTTCAGGGAGGTCGCCGTCGGCCTGGGCCTATTAAGCGACTTGGCAATAGCGAGGGGGACATCCGGTCCGCTTACTACCTCGACTAAGGCCTATTCCTCGTGCACATGCTCATTCTCATACACATGCCGGCGTGATATTTGCAAATCATAAACAATTTCATAAAAAGCATTTAATAAATAATTTCACAAACTTCAGTTCATGTAAAGCAGTTATAGGTATGGCCAACCTTAAATAAATTTCATAAAGCAATTCACAAACAATTTCAAGCATTTTGAAATTAATTTGCAAAACATATAACTTGTTTACCTTTTTAGGAGGTGTCTTCGACCTTCTCTTTGCCTTTTCCTATTCAAGGAGAAATGATATTTTCATTTCTTCTATTCAAGCTGCTTCCCATGCATGTTCTATTTTATTTGGACATTATTTCTTTATGTGGATATTTTTATCCATAGGTTCTTCAAAATTTTCATCATCATATTTAAATATTAATCTCAAATTTTCTTAAAAGTCACGCTGTTTACTGTAGCAAATTACTGTAGCAAAACACTGTTCATCCGTGGTTACTGTTCACAGCAACGTGGTTACTGTTCATGGGTTTCAAAAATTGATATTTTTTTCAAAAATAAAAAATACCATGACATTCCTTATGCCTAGTATATCATTGGACATTTCATATATTTTGATTTTATCATTAATTTCTTGGCCAAAAAAATCATTTTCTCCATATACTAAAAATCATCATAAATTCACTTAAGCATAATCCTTAATTCCAAAAATCATGAAATTAATATATTATTATTCTAACATCATATTTATCATAATCATACATCCCAAATCATCATTTATAAATTTTGGAGCATTATTTCCACATATCATATGCTATTTTGCTGAATACCCTATATTCGCTCCAAATTTTTGATGTTTTGGCATAATTCTATTTAAAAATTATATCTATACTTATTTTCTCATGCTTAGGCATTATCTAAGCATGTTTTTACCCTACTTAACATCCAAAAGAAATTTGGGCAGAAATTACTTACCGAAAGCGGAGATACGCCTTTTTTTCTCACATTTTCTCTCTCTAACTTTCTCCTTCTTTCTCTAAAGGGAAAAAACGTGTTTGGGGGTGGAAATGCTTGAGGTTTTCAAGCTTGGAATGCTTCTGGTCGTCCTCACCTTGCCCCCTATTTATAGTTTTTGATTTTTTACAAAATTAGATTTTACCCCCTTAGCTTGAGGTATTTAATTATAAAAATGTATTTTTTTCTAATTTTGAAAAATTCCTTGAGCCAAGAGCAGCCACCCTAGGCCTTCTCCAGCCCACCCTATGTAGCCCTATCTTTTTCCTATTTTTATTATTTTTTATTTAATTAATTTTAAGCTAATTAAATCTAAACCCTTGATTTGTGATTTGGATGAATTTGGATCATTGATTAAAGTCAAGTGGCCATTTAATGCCCCTGCTCACGCCCCTGCCCTTGATGCACTTCATTTAATTTTTTTATTTTTTATTATTTACTTTTTATAAAAAGTCAAAAGTAGTATTTAATTAAAGTAATGCTACTTTTTGATTTTTCACTTGACGTTTCATCTTGACCTTTGTTTTGTGATTTTCATCACATCTTGATCCATTCATTATGTCCATCATGAATTTTTAACCATCCATAAAAAATTTCATCGAATTCCGACGCCTGGATTGCAATTTATGAATTTTTTTCTATTTTTCCACAAAAATCCAAACTTGGATTAAAATATCCAAAAGAATTGCTATTTTGTCTTGTAGTGATTAAATCTCTATTTTGTCTTTTTGTGATTAAGTTAATCCAAGTGATTAACTCTTAATCACGGGTCTTAGTCCTTGGTTACTATTCACGTACACTATTCACGTGCACTATTCACGGGGTTAAATTCCTAATCGCATTATTTCAATCTCCAATACACATATCCATCAATATAATTCATGAATTTTCATTTATTCATAAAATAATTACAATATTACAAATGTCGAAATGACGCGTATACAGTCGAAACAACTCGTATACGGTCAGGGTTCCACATCATTATATTTCATAATTAATTATTCGATCCTTCAATTCCATATATTACGAAAATCATATATTTATTTCATATAAAAGTCAATACATTACCTAGGGTTCATGACCTTAGGATTTCATACATGATCATAAAATTTAGGGTTCCACAAGACGGTTTAATTCTATCGAACCGAACCGATGGTAATTGAACCGAGATTTGGTCTAATTCCTGGTCCGACCGGCTGGTCCGGTCCGGTTCTTACAACACTGAGGAAAAGAGGAGAAGAAAAGGAAGGAACTGAGCTAGGAAAGGTGGAAGCAAGATTTCACAATTTTGAGTAAGTATTGAATCAAGTTTGATTCATTTAATTCTAAGTTTTTTGCTTCATTCACGGGTTATAAATTTGATCCATTATGAACCTTAAATGATGAGTTACGAAGCCCTTAATAAGGGTATTAAATGCTAAATGAATGGGAAGATCCAATTCAAGGGTTCAAGAGAGTTAAGCATGACTTTAGGGTTAAATACCCTAGGAATACCTAGCTGGAATTTTTAAAAAATTCCCAAATATGTTGCTTTTTAAAGCATGTTCCATATTTGGATTATGATTAATGATTACATGATTTATATATGTTAGATTGGGCATGATTTAAGTACCTTAGAAAGGTAAAACCTATGGTTAACGATGTGGACAAGATTCCACTCTTTTGAGATGGAATTTGTACATGGACCAAACCAAGTAATACATGAATGAATTAAAGGGTAAAATACTCTAAATTTAGGGCACATAGGATGTCCAACATGAGGATGGGAGAAAATGCAAAAATCTAATTTTTTGGAATTTATATGTGAACGTGCAAGGGTGGCTAAGATGTGAATGGAAAGTTGTTATTTTGGGCAATTTAAATTACGGACTTTAAATCCATATAAATACCCTAAATATGGGACAAAAAAAGTATGTTTAAGAATAAAAATTAAGGAGGTAAAAATCTGTTTTGAAACATATGTCCATGGGGACGTTGAAAGGAGGAAAGAACAGTAACAAAGTTGCTGTTTCGGAACCATGTGATTAAAGAATTTTAATCCTACCAAATACCCTAAATTATGTGCTAATTAAGTGTTTTAATTATGCCAAAATAGAGAGTAAGTTGCTGTTTTGAAGAAGATTAGAAAACACATATTATATGTGTAATAAGAAGGGTGCACATAAAGGATATGTATGACAAATATGAAAAATGACTAAATGAGATTTGCTAAAATACAAAAATGGATGAAAATGTGATAAAATGTCAAAACAAAGTGCTATTTTATATGAACTTGAATTACACATAATATATGTGTGTTCAAGTATGTGTAATTCAAGTGAGTAAATATGGGAAGTATGGATGACAAAAGGGAGGATGACCGTGTATGAGTAGCTAAGATGCAAAAATGGAAGGAAAACATAGTAAAATGAGGAAGTATAAGGCTGTTTTGAGAAAATTATAAAATCTAAAAAATTTGAGATTGAGATTAGTAGCCCTAACTTATAAATAGGTGCCTTAGATGAGCACCAATGTGAAAAATGTAAAGAAAGGATGTTAAATGATAAATGAGAGATAATGAACCTCCATATGTGGATTAAATAAAAAGTTATGATATATTGAAATGTTTACCCTAAATATGGGTATTAAAAATGGAATGATTAGATGATGTGATGAACAAGTTATGTTGTTATTTATGAATACCCGACTTGAAAGACAAGTGGGTTAAACTAGTTTAATGTGAATCCAAATGGATTCATGTAGGATTGGGAAACCCTAAGGGATGTAGGCATTTGAAATTTATGCATATAAATAAAATGTCATTTTCATTTATTTAGGCAAAGGCAAGGAAAAGTATGGAAGAAAAGGATTAAGGCTATATTCGGTATGCAAGCAAACTTTCTAAAATATTGATTTCCTCCTATGTGTTGAAATGATTTAAGATGTTTATGTTGATGCTTTTATGAATTTCTTAAAAATCGGCAAGCACAAGTTTTGAAAATGATAACTTTAATGAAAAGCCTTAAGGATTACTTCATTGGAAGCGAGCAAGCAACACTTTTTAAAATGATTATTTTATCACAAGTGTTGCAAAGATTAGATATGCTTTATGTTGATGGTTTTAAGAAATTGTTTACAAATAAACAAGTTCTTCATGATGTTATTACCAAAAAGGATTTCATGAAGGAAAAAAAAAGTTTAACCCTTTTCACAAAGAAATACTTACAAATAAGTTTGAGTTTACTCCTATGAGATTTTATGAAAAACAAGTATGTTTATGAAAGAAAAAGAAAAAGGGATTAATGTATAGAAAAAATTGGTTTCTTCATGCTAGGACACTTAAACATAAACAATGATTCGAACATGATCCATATGTTTGAAATGATATTAGAAAGGTTTTGATTTCCTTAAAAATGAAAATATTTGGAAAATGCTTCGAAAATGTTTACATAGATGTTTCTAAAGAGGATTTAAGGGTGACCAACTTGATAAGTTGATTTCATAAAATGATTTGATTTTGGGTTGCTAAGATAGCATACAAAAGGCTATGCAAGCCCCTCTTTACATAAAAATGACAATAAGGACATGTGGACAAAGATATGATACCAAGATGGATAAAAAGGGAATGATGCAAATGCATAACCTTTGTGGGCAAAAGGCCCCGAAATGGAAACCAAGAAAATATTAAGGAAGTACGTTGTTTATTCTTGAAAATTCAAAAGTTTTAAAGTTTCTTTATCACGAGGATTTTAAGATTTATTTCAAACAACATTTTTAGAAAAGATTGTTTTCTCAAATATTACAAATTCTTATTAAAATGTTTTACTTAAAATGTTTCTAAAAAGTATTTAAGGGTGGTCATCCTAAAAATAGATTTCAATTATATTAAAGTGTGTGCGCTCACTTTTTCAAGATGGATAAGGACTACGGTCTGTGATCCCACTTTTTCAAGATGGTTTTAAAAGACACAGACTGCGGCCTGTGATGTTTTAAATCACACGAACTGCAGTTTGTGGTTATCATGTCTATTCTCATCGTTTTAAATTTTCAGGTTTAATATCTTGATTATCGTGTATTAAATTTCCATCTCTCGGTTCCATAACCTAATATATGGAATCATGCCAAAATACGGGCCTATGTACAAAGCAAGCATTAAAATTACGAAATATTAAATTAACAATAATATCCATCATAAATAAATTAAAACCACACATCATACTATATTGTACGCATGCTACATCCTAAACTCTAGATTTAGGGCTTAGCCAAAGATGTTTAAGTCCAAAATACAATTAAAATTCAAATCCATCTTAAACTAGACAATTAAAATTAAAAAGGAAAAGAGATAGAAAAGCTTATTAGTTTGAAGCCCCGATGATGTATTAGCCGCTCCACGCAACTCGTCGGTCCGCCTCTTGCCTTGTGCCCTCCTCCTTCTCTCCACCCCTCTCTCTCTCTCACTCAATTTGTTGTTTGGATTTTCTTCTCAATTTCTCTTGTGAATTCTTTGTAAGCTCCCCTGCCTCTTTTCTACTTGTCCAGCCCTTAATTTATAAGGGTGCAAACCTGCGTTTAATTAGAGCCTACGTAGTTAATCCGTCCTTTGCATAAATTTGAATTGCGTAAAAGGGAATCTGCCTAGCCTCCTTTGTGAATTACTTTGCTGATGTGGGTAGCTTGCTTTAGCTTGATTAAGATCATTGAATTTCTAGCCACTTATATTTCTGGGCGTTTGATTAATTAAATGAATGGATGGTTTAGATTATACAGCTAGGTCAGTTTATGGAGAGCTAAAATTTCTGGTCGTGCTGGAGAACTTAGAACTTTACACAGATGGACGGTGCAGATTTATAGGACTGAAATGGACAGCTGGATGTATTGTTTTGAAGAATTGAACGACTGAATTTTCAGATTTGCAGGATAAATAATAAACGACTCTGATGGATGGCTGTTGGTTGGTAAAGGCGGTTAAAAATTGGTTCATCCAATTTAGGTGTGTTGAACGGTTAGACGGCTGAAAAATCTGTCCATATTTGCTTGATTTGAACGGTTAGGATGCTTATTGAATTTTTGGCATTGAATGGATCACCGCTTGGGCAGCTACACTTGGACGGCCAGATTAGGATCTGCATATGGACAGCTATTTTGAGCTTTTTGGTGGAAGCTGCTTAATTATAACGTGATTTCGGACGGTTGAGATGGGCTGATTGTGCACGGATTTTTCTATTGATGTGGACAGGCTGATCAACGGCTTGATTTTTGCATTGATGGAAAACTGGAAAATCTAGACGGTTGAGATTTCACGTTGGATTAGATCTGGATGGTGCTGATTAAAGTGGACGTTGATGGTGGGCCCCACTTCGTGGTCTTTATTAATCCGGATAAAAATATTTAAATAAGTGATTCATGTTAATAATGGTTGGTTTTAAAATTATTTGTAGCCCAATTATTGCACCAATTTTAATAAACATATCAAATACAATTTATTTTGTGACAACAAAAAAATGTAATTTCATGCCAAAAGATCTTAAAAATTATTTAAATCACTTGAAATAAATATTTACTCTCCAATTGTTGCAAATACACATTTTAAATCAAATTTCACATTAAACTCAATTAATTTCCTACCAAATTAGTATTAAAAATACACGTAAATATATTATTAATTTCCAATTATCAAAATTTTACTATTTATTTTTTGGAATTATATTGCTTTTAGTTTTTATTGACTCTTTTTGTGTATGTATATCCATTACTAGTAATCTGTATTGCATGACTCAACTCTCACTTGGGGCAGCCTTATAATTTATTCAAAAAGATCTATTCAATTTTCTTATAAGAAAGAAATTAATTTGGCTAGAATTAATCCCACTCTTTAAGGTTATCAAGTGTTCATCTCGTTTTTGAAATAAGGTATCTGTTATAATCAAATTACATGCTATAGTAAAATCTAAAATGACATTCCCTATTTTATTCTTTATTTGAAAGCCGAAACCTCCATGAATTCTCTTGTATCCTACATTCTCCTTTCCTATATGTTCATTTAAAATTCCACCTATCACAACCATTTCTTAGTTAGGTATCCTTTGCATTATACCATTTGAGTCATCCCAAAATTATTTTTTGATTCTATCATCTAATCCTACCTATGGTGCACTAATCACGTTTATAGCCTCTACACCTAATACAAGTTTTATTTAAATAATTCTATCATTTACTCTATTGACATCTATAACATTATTTATGAATTTATTTTCTACTGTTATCCCTACGTTATTTCTATTATCATCCTTTTTCTATATACCATAATTTGAATCCATTTACCTATTTTCCCTTCTCTTTTCTACCTAGTCTCTTGAAGACGTGCTACATTAATTCTTCTCTTTCTCACAGCATCTACTACTTCTATACTTTTCCCTGAGAGCGTCCCAACATTTCATGAGGTAAAATGGACCTTATATTCTGGTATCATCTTCTTCCCAAAACCATGTCCATAAATACGTGAGAATCTTTGCCTACTTCTCACCACAACGGATGTTGTTGTGATGCGTCACTTATGGGCTCCGATGTAGCGTGTCGCTTCTAGGGAAATGTCATAGCAACCCTTGCTCATTTTTCACTACAGCTAGCCTCCACTGCAGCTTGTCACTTTAAGGGAATAGCTTAGTATTAATGACTTTTAGTATATTTTCAGAATCCATAAGAGATGTGGCGGTCATTTTTATCGCACTAGTTACCAGCTTGACATGCCAACGCTTGCTTTTTATCTGGGCTTGGGACCGGAAGTAAGATTAAAAAATTCTTGCTGGCGAGGTTAGTTTGTATAGAAAATATAAAAAATAATTTAAAAAAATAATTGTAGAAAACAAAAAGTTTTAAGTGAAGAATTATCTTTTAACAAACATGTAAAACTTTTCTATGAAATTTTTTTAGTATAAAAGTCATTAAATTAAAAGAGAATGATATGATTTGGTAGAGGTAATGATGAAGAATAAAGAAAATAAAGTTCAAATAGATAGGTTAGTCTATATGTGTAGTTGTATAAAAATGATTGAAAAGTTGAGTAGTTGTACTTAAAAATCTGAAGAAATAATTAAAAATAGGATAATTATAAAGAGTGAAAAGTTTTAGCTTGATATCTTTTACTATTTACCAAACATGCCATAAGAATGAGAAAAAGTTTTTTTTTTTTATAGTAAATGGAAGAATTCATTCCATTTCAATATAAGGATCATCAGATCATGGATCCAATGCACAATCAAACAAGTATTATCATTCACCCACCATATAAATGTTTAAAGAAGGAACTACGTTATTCTTTTATCCAAATCTAAAAAGATACATTAAAATATATTAACAACATTTGATATTCTAATTTTATATCTATTGTAATCTTTCACAAGTGCACGAGTTGTAGATTGTGGTATATAAAATATCGATCACACAGGAAATTCAGAACTTAAGATGTTGCTTTCAAATACTTATATAAATACCAAGAGCATAAAGGTAGAAATAATTAACGAAATAGCAAGAAGAAAGTAGATCTTAAAAAACGTAAAATGTGGATTAGAAATCACAGGATACGAGCACCTCGGATCTAGGGTTTCACATATGATGTCTGTAATAGATATATAGAATGCTTATTTAATCCAACTATTATGCGTTAAAGGAGAATAAACTCTAAATTATCCTTGCACATTCTCCAGAAAACCTACAAGATGCAACTTTAATCTTTCTTAACTACTTATTCTCATGGGATTAAGTCAATTAAGATTTATTAAGTTTTGTGACCGTTCATAAGATTCTTCAAGGTCATCATGCAAATTCTCATAGTTTTAGATTTTTAGGTTTAATATCTTGATTATCGTATATTAAATTTCTACCTATTGATTCCTTCATTTTATATATAAAAATCATTGCTAAAGTCCAAGCCTTCATACTAAGCTAACATTAAATTATAAGATATTAAATTAATAACTAATATCCTTAATAAATAAATCAAAACCATAATATCTGCTACATTGTATGCATGCTGCTACATCCTAAGCCTATATTAAGAGTTTAGCGTAGCATGTTTATAAAAATCAAACACTAAATAATATTATATCTCAAATTCATCTCAAACATGACAATTAAACTCAAAGAAAAGAAAGAAAATGAATTCTTATTGATTGGAAGCCCTTATGGTGTCTCTACCACTTCAAGCAACTCACCGCCCCCACTTTTCGCCTTGTGCTCTTCATCTTCTCTTGCTCCCAGACCTTAACCTAAGCTCTAAAGATATTCTAAAATATCTTGGGATGTTTAAAATAAGTGTTTATATAGAGATCCAGGGAGTACTTGCGCACATAGTCCAAATTGTGCATGGAATTGCGCATCCAACACCCTACACGGTTTGAACCATGTGAGATCCAACACCCTACATGGTTTGAACAGTGTCAAATCAAGCTCTACATGGTTCAAACTGTTGATCCTCTAGCCCTTGCTTTTAAGTTCGAAAATTATGTACCAGACCTAAAAAGAATTTTGGTCTCAGATGAAACACATGCTAGGCCATTTTAATCACTATTTTGCCTCCTTTTATTTTTTCAGAATCATCAAATTGAGTGGGTCTTAGTTATCATGCTTCAAAACTCCAAGAGTTGCATGAGTTTTATACGGATTTCACCTGATTTTGCATATACTGATCAATTGTTCTATAATAAATAAAACTAAATCAATCAAAATATATTTCAAATCATCTCAAATGCTCACATTTTCATCTAAATATCATTCAAAATAAATAGTATATAAATAACTTAATAGATTTTCTTATACTTGAACCTTTGGTTGTCCTCAAGTAAATACAAAAAATCAAATCACAAAATTTGAGGAGTTAATCTTTCAAATCCAAAATTTGAAATAAGGCATTTATCAAGAATCCTAATAAAGAATCCTTTCTCACTCAATTAATATTGTACACATTATTACCTTATTTTGCTTAAAAAATCAATTATAGGAGTTCGAAAACCTTATAGCTGAAACTCTTATTTTTCAAATAGCTCTCTCCTTTCTATCTTTGTTATCTCAACACATGCATTCAACAATTCAATACTTTAACGGTAATAACTTAGTAAAAATTATAAATTTAACTTAGCAAAAATATAAGTCAGATTACCTTACGTACATTTCATCAAATTTCAGCATCCGGATTTCCTCCATCGACTCATTTGAGTTTTTCATATAATCATAAAGATTTAATGAGACGATAGTTATGTTTAAATCAGGTATTAAAAACTCAGAATTGAACTGTCTCTTCACTGAATTAAGCCTTTTTGCAAGCAGGAAATAAAATAACCCCCACACTTAGTGCATTTATTCTTTTGAGAGCTTATTAGTACTGTTGGTTTAATTTTTTTTATTTTTCTAATACAAGTTCAACATTGGTTCCTCTCATCATATTTCAGGATGTTTAGGGAAAATTTTATTTTTTTTAATTTTCCACAAACCATGTAGTTAAGTCAATTCCCGTTATATTTTTTGGCACGAATTCAGATTTGAAGATGATTTAATTCTATTAAAGGGAATTAAGGATCAGGAAAAATTAAATTTAGGCTCAATGTGAGGCAACAATGAAATTCATTCAAAGCTAGGTTCATTATTAGACAAAAGACCGCCTTAATCTGGGGTGTAAATCAAGATAAGTTGGGGTTGGTTAGGGTATACCCAACCTTTACCCTATATTTTGAAAATCTTGGTTGACCTGTCTTTTTCAACTGGGTTAGAACAAGATCGGTCCGACCATCACCTTTTTTTAATAAATTTCAAAAAAAATTTCAAGTTGGTATCAAGACAAGGGGTGGGGTTAAAAAAGCAGTCAAAGTTAAAAAATTTATATACATATCAATATAAACTCATATACATTATAGTCTTAAAATTTATATACAATTTCATTCATCCAATTTGGAAAGCATTTCCCATATCATAGTCTTAACTATTATCTTTACATTATCAGAGTCATAACGATTGTCTTTACATTATCAGAGTCATAACGATTGTCTTTATAGAAAAATCATCATATACACCATTTACATATAATTCTGCATTTTCTCACATATTCCATATAGGTTGTACTACCTCAACTTAATTGTTTTTATCAACATTCAACATAACATTGATCATACTATAAATTCATCATCTTCTTATCACACATGCAAAGGAATGTAAACATCTTGACATTCTTTTTATACCTGTCATTCTCCATGGGTCATCTCCATTTACCTGACTAAATTTTGGAAAACAACACATGAGTACTAATACTCAGTAAGCAAGTCATTTCCTTTTGTAAGTAAACATTTTCCATTTCCTTTTTGTGCATAATATGAAAATGCAAATGCATTCAATGCATACATGACATTTTTCCAAAATGGATTGCTAGCTAGGCATCCACTACTTGATCCTGCTCCTATTTCAAGGAGGTCGCCGTCGGCCTCAGCCTGTATTAGTGACTCGGTCACACTAGAGGAGGACAACCAGTCCAATTACAAATCTCTCGTAACCTAATCCTCGTGCACCATGATCATTCACATTCACATGCTGACATAACATTTATAAATCATAAACTTTTCATAAAAGTAGTTAACAAGTAGTTAGCAATCATTTTATGTAAAGCATTATAGGAATGACCATCCTTAAATATATTTTATAAATCATGTGAGCAAATAATTTGCAAACATTTAGAAATATTTTAGAAAGCATGTAACTTGCTTACCTGTGATAGTCAACTTGTACTTTCCACATTTTATTTTCCTTTTCCTAAATAAATGAAAAAGACCATTTCTTTACAATATTCCATGCTTTCATCTTATACAATTTTGACTCATTTCTACCTTTAGTTCAATATTGTCATCACCTTTTTTTCCAATTCACTTATGTTTACCATCTCTCACTTACCAATTCCACTTTTAATACTTGTTTTCTTTCCTTTAATCAACTTCTCTAGGCAATTGTTTATGAACTTCTTACGTCATTTGATGTCATCAATTCAAATAAGCCCTTTATCTTCCTTTTTTCATAAATTCCATTTCATATAATTATCTTCTAACCATATTTACATATTTGGCTAATACCAACCACTCTTATCCTCATTTGGTTGAACTTGTTTCAAGGTATAACCATTCCATTTAAAATTTCTGGAACTTATTATTAAATTCCAAAATAGCCCTTCTCTTCTTATTTTCACTATGTTCCAGCTTCTTATTTATCTATTAATTCCATATACATATAATATCATCAATTATTAATCATCCTTGCAATATTTAATCCTTTATTACACTCTTATCTAACATATATATCAATTTTGATCATTTCAACTTAGGTTTCATATTTTGTTTTGATTATTTCTCAAACTGTCCACATTTGCTAAAATCAGGTGTACTTATTTATTTAAATATTTATTTATAATAAAATTAAGGTATTTAACTCTGAAATTTCTATCATACATCCATAACTACATGAATTAACCCTCATAAAAATTTCAGAAATAAATATTAATATTATATATTTATTTTGGCATTTTTACTGTGCTGGACAGTGTTGTGAAATTAGGGACAGCCCTAATCACGTTAATTTTAATCCATATTTATGTCATCAAAAAATCAATTTTGACTTTTTTTATAGTGATAATCATGATTTATTATATATCATATCAAAATTTAAGATTAAAAATCCATCTACAAAAATTATCAAAAATCATATACTACAGCTGATCTTGTCACCTGTTCTCCCCTGTTTAAGTTAATCTTCTCGGATTTTTAATTTTCAATATGCTTAATATTTTAAGCTGAAAATTTTGTTGTTTCTTAATGATAATATAATGAGCTTGTACACAAAGTTTCATGTAAAAATTCCTTTTTTTACTATCTCGTTCATTTTTTTATTTCTAATATTACATAACCTCCAGATTTGAAACAACAATTCAAGACTAACCTATTATTTCATCATTCTTTTATCCTTTGTTTAGAAATAAAAATCTATTTTAACATCACTTATACCTTACGAGCTGCGTATATGTCTATTAAAATGCTTGCTATTTACGCAAGTATACGTGACGTGTCAAGTAATAAAGAGTGAGTAGAGTATCGTTCCCACGAGGAATTGTTAACCGGAATTATTATTTAGCTTAACTGCTTTCGAAGGTTGTGAAATTCTAAGTTTGTGGTCCTATTAAACTAATAATTGCAAAAAGGGGAAATTAGAGTAGAGATATGAGACTACTGGATACTGAAACGGGTTTACTGATTAGGAATTGCAGATGGATAGATCGGAATCCTTGACTCTAAACTATATTGCTCCGGTTCTTGTTAAGCGGATTGCATATGAATTTACTAGCCCAAGTTCATGTATCTTCATATATGTCTTCCAGCAGTATATAAAGCTAATTACACCTTATTTAAGTGCTATGTTCCCATGCTATTAAATAAAGTGAAATTGATAAGTTCATAACTTGTATAATGACTACACAGGGTTTAACGGTATATTCTTATCCGTTAAACAACTGTCCTTACACAAAGGTTGAAACCTGTGCCTTGCACATGGATCTGGCAAAGATCTCCCTTTTCTGAGGGTAAATCAAGCAATTAAATCATCTTACAAGGTAGCTAATCTTGTAAAAGCATTATACTCACACATGAAAAGGTAAATCATACACAACCATGTATATAAGCTTAAATATTCATTCCTGAATATTCTAAGAACCAAGAAACAATACAGTTTAGAATTCAATTCATCCTAACTATCCATCTAATGGAGGTTTAGTTCAAAGACATGATCTTAACAACCATTACATCCATATAAAAAGTATCCATAGTGCAGAGAAAGAAAATTGGAAAGAATAAGAAAAACTATTTTTCGGCGGTTTTCACCAACGGGACTTGATTCCTTCCTTCAATCCGAGCTTTGATCTCGACTTCCACTTTCTCTTGCACTGTAGTTCGTACTCTGGCTCTCTCTCCTCTTCTCTTTCGTACGCGAACCCCTAGGAACTATATATAGTCCACTGTGCGCAGCTTACACACTGGAATATTCGCATACGAATGCGTATTGGCGCCTAGGCACCAACTCTCTGTGTGCTGAATAGTTTAGACACATTCTGGAACCCTAGGAATTTTTGCACTGGCACCTAGGTGCCAACTCCCTGGAAGTGGTTTCTAACTTGTGGTTTCAACAATGTTTTCGCTTGAGTTGCATGTTGAGAAGTGGCGCCTGGGCGCCAACTCTCTGGGCTGCTCCGTGTCAGCTGTGTGCGTTGCAAATGGTCAAGGTGTGTAGTGTGGCGCCTAGGCACCAATTCCCTGCCTTTGAATGCCTCAGCTTGCCTTCAACTCATCCGCTCTGTTGCCGTATGTCCTGTCTTTTCTACAAACATGGAAAAACTAAATAAATAAACTAAAAATGCCTAAATAATGCTAAAATTACCTAAAAACTAATTAATGCTCCTAAAATGCAAAGCGGATGAAAATTAAGCTAACAGAGTGCAAATTAAGCCTAATCTCTCAAACTAACACACAAATTAAGTCTGAAATGGACCATGATAACTCGTAAAAATACGAGTTATCATACCCCCAAACTTAAATGTTGCTAGTCCTTGAGCAACACATGCAAACAGAATGAATAAATGAATGAATGAATGTATGAATGAATGAATGTATGCAGAAAAATAAAAATCAACTCCTTTTGCTTCCGGTTATGCATTGATCAAACCACTTAGCCATTTCACAAGGTCGTGATTAATTCAACCTGAAAAATCCTTCATTATACAAACAAACAAGGCATAAATTTTCCTTTCTAAACCAAGTTACATGTGTTGGTCCCGAGTTAATGGCAAAACCCAAGAGGGGAGGGGTGAATTGGGTATTTAAAAATTTATAACTTAAACAGAAACTTAACCCCGGATTAATCCAGTCCCCTTAATGAAGAATCGAAATGGAAAGCAATATAATGTAGAGAGCAGATAAATAAATCAAACACACAAGATTTTTATAGTGGTTCGGGCAACCTCCCTACTCCACTCTTCCAAGCTCATACTCTTTGTGACTTTGGTTCCACTATTGTATTCTCTCAATACAATTAGAGCCACTGCTCTCTTCTAGATTCCAGCTCTAGGGGGCATCAACAAATTACAGCACAAGTAGGTGATGAGTTACACTCCAATCACACACTACTTTGCTTACACTTGATCTTAGTTCCTCAAACTAAATCAAGTTCAACACAAACAAATGAAACAATAGGAAAACTACACTTTACAATTGTGTAGAAGCAGTTTGGCGCAGAGAAGAACTTGTAGTAATGACTTTGAAGATTCTGAAATATAGCTTTTGCAACTTGAAGTGAAGTTCTTCCTCTTTGAATGACTTGATCTCTTTAGAGCTCTTGAATATAGTAGTTATGCACACTTAATGATTCTCAGCTACTTCCCTCGTCCACCATGAATGCTATTTATAATTTTGGAGGGAATCCGAACGTTAGAAGGTAGGTGGCGCGCATTTAATGCGCCAACGTTCGAATAAATTCCGACCGTTGCGACCCAAGTCGCATGTGGAGTCGACTTCGGATGCGACTTCGCCCAAGTCGCAGATGGAGTCGACTTCGGGTGCGACTTCGCTTCTCCGTCGCAACTTCAAGTTTCAGTCAGGGTCGTCTTGGGCATCAACTTGACCCAAGTCGCAGGTGAAGTCGACTTCGGGTGCGACTTCACCTCGGCAGTTGATTTCGTGAACTTGAGAACTTGGAATGCTTGGTTCTTTTGCTTAGTCTTCTCCATGCCTTTTGCATTTTGTATTACTTTTTGGATCATTGTGTCTTGCTTTCATTAGCTCCATGATTTGCAAACCTTTGAACTCATGAGTCTTGAACTCGAACAATCTTCTTGGTTTATGCATCTTGCTTGAACTTGGATTGTTCTTCGTCTTTGTAGACCTTGTGAATCTTGGAGACTTTGTATTGTTTGATTTTGCCTTTGATTCATTAATATTCATATCTTGAAAATATGCTTGGAGCTTTGCCTTGGACTTGAGAATCTTAAGTTGATCTTGAGATCATTTAATCCAGCTTGTCTTCTGAAATTTCTCCTCTGTCCGATCGAAGTCGATGCCGGAGTCGACTTGGTCTGCGACTTCGCCCAAGTCGCATGCTGGAGTCGACTTGGTCTGCGACTTCGGTGCCCCCAGATCTTGGTTTCAACTCTGGACGAAAAACGACGCCTCCAAGTCGCTACTGGAGTCGACTTGGTCTGCGACTTCACCTCAAGTCGCAAGTGGAGTCGACTTGGGGCGCGACTTCGGCACTTCGGGGTCTTGACTTCAACTCTGGAAGGAAACGTCATTTTGAAGTCGATGCTGGAGTCGACTTCGTTTGCGACTTGGCTTCCCAAGTCGCAAGTGGAGTCGACTTGGCCTGCGACTTCACTTGTTCTTCTCCCATTTTCAACTCTGGACAGTTTGGGCTTTTTGAAGTCGATCTTGGGGTCGACTTGGACTACGACTTGGACTACGACTTGCTTTATTTTCTTCAAGTGTATATGCCTTAAACATTTCCACAAACATGTTAGTAGCCAAGACTTACTCAAATTGATTTGTTAATCATCAAAACATAGATTTAACTTGTTTTCCACATATTTCCAACAATCTCCCCCTTTTTGATGATTGACAAAACCGATTTGAGTGTATACCTTTCAATAACTTAATAACATGCTCATTTTGCATTTCATACTTATGCTCATGCAATCATTCAACATATGCTCATGCAATCTTTCAAACATATGGTATTCTTCTCCCCAAACTTATCTACTCTTTTCTTCCTCAAATCCTATTTTTCTCCCCCTTTTTGTCAATAAATCAAAAAGATTAGAGGGTAAAGAAAGAGATAGGTGGGATTGCTCCCCCTAAACAGGTGCTCCCCCTAAGTTTATGCTAGCCTAACTCAATCATTCCCATGTCATTTCTAATTTTATAGAATGCTTCTTCGGCTAGGGGTTTTGTGAATATGTCTGCAACTTGATCCTCTGTTCTTACATATACCAAACATATGTCATGATTTTCTACATGTTCTCTAATGAAATGATGTCTGAGGTCTATATGTTTGGTCCTAGAATGCAAGACTGGATTTTTGGTTAGACATATGGCACTTGTATTATCACATTTAATGGGTATATCTTTAAAATCCATGCCATAGTCCCTAAGTTGTTGTTTCATCCAAAGTAATTGGGCACAACAGCTCCCGGCGGCAATGTATTCGGCTTCCGCCGTAGATAGAGCAACACTAGTTTGTTTTCTTGAAAACCATGAAACCAACATGCTTCCAAGAAACTGACATGTTCCACTAGTGCTCTTTCTATCTACTTTGTAACCGGCAAAATCCGCATCCGAGTAGCCGATTAGATCAAAATTAGAGCCCTTTGGATACCAAAGTCCAATATTGGTAGTGTCTACTAGATATCTGAAAATTCTTTTCACAGCTACCAAGTGTGATTCTTTTGGGCATGATTGAAATCTAGAGCACATACACACACTAAACAAGATATCAGGTCTAGAAGCAGTTAAATACAATATGAACCTATCATGCTTCTATACAATTTTAAATCAACTACTTTGCCCTTCTCATCTTTGTCCATTTTTATTGTTGAGCTCATAGGTGTGCTTGCTCCTTTGCTGTGCTCCATGCCAAACTTCTTTAGCATTTCCTTGATATACTTGGACTGGTTAATGAAAATTCCTTCATTTAATTGCTTGATTTGCAGTCCAAGGAAGAAGTTTAGCTCTCCCATCATGCTCATCTCAAACTCTTTCTGCATAAGCTTAGAAAATTCTTGGCAAAGAGTTTCATTAGTAGCACAAAAAATAATATCATCTACATAAATCTGAATGATCAATATATCCTTTTCTTTATACTTGATAAACAAAGTGGTGTCTACCTTTCCTTTTTGAAAGTCATGATCAATCAGAAACTTGCTCAGTCTATCATACCAAGCTCTTGGAGCTTGTTTTAGTCCATATAATGCTTTGGTTAGCTTGTACACAAATTTGGATTGATCTTTTTCTTCAAATCCAGGTGGTTGCTCTACATACACCTCTTCATTTATATAACCATTCAAAAATGCACTTTTGACATCCATTTGAAACAATTTAAAGTTCATGTGAGATGCAAAAGCTAGTAATATGTGAATTGCTTCCAATCTAGCAACCGGAGCATAGGATTCCTCAAAATATATTCCTTCTTCTTGGGAGTATCCTTTTGCCACAAGTCTAGCTTTATTTCTCACTATAAGTCCACTTTCATCCAATTTGTTCCTAAAGACCCACTTGGTGCCAATAACAGTACAATCTTTTGGTCTAGGAACAAGATGCCAAACTTGGTTTCTTTCAAATTGATTTAGCTCTTCTTGCATTGCTATAATCCAGTTTTCATCATTGAGAGCTTGGTCAATATTAGAGGGTTCAATCTTAGACACAAAAGCATATTGTCCGCAAACATTTTGCTTTGACCTTCTAGTTTTTACACCTTCATACACATTCCCTATAACTTGTTCACTTGGATGTGCATGTTTGAATTTTAAATCAGATGGAGGTTTATATGAATCATTACCTTCACTTACCCTTTCCTCCATGGACTCTTCTTGCTTTTCCACATGCAGCTTTTCAAAGTTGTTTGCAATCTCATCTACATGGGAAGCAATTTAAGACATGGAATGATATGGATAAAATATCCAATTTTCTTGTATAGGAAAAGAAAATGAAAAGGTAGAGGACACAGACTGAGGAGGTAAGCAAGCACAACTTTGAAAATGTGATTTTATTCTCAAGTATTTATGAAATATGTTTAAGGGTGGCCATTCCTATAATGTTTTGAAATGATGAATGTTTATGAGTTTTTATAAAAAGTCATGCTGGCATATTGATATCATGTGATGTTCATAAACATGTGCACATGTATGATGTATAATGAAGAGACTTTGGTGGAGGTAGAAAGCGGATCAGAGGGTCCCCCTTCACTATTGCCAAGTCGTATGGGCTGTGTGCCGACGGCGTCCTCCCAAGAGGTGGAGGCAAAGGAATGTTATGTGTGAATGAATGCATTGCATTTTCATACATGGATTGAAAAGGAAAGCATGGATTTAAATTGATGTTTTTAAGGGATTGTGCAAATAATTCTCTACATGAGAATGACAAGTCACCTGGTGTAAGAGGTATATAATGTCGGGGAAATCAAAAGTCATGCATGTAGGAGACCATGTAGGTGTCAAGAGGAAGAGAGGTTCCCCTTGATGAGGACAAGTCGGAGACAGCCGGCGTATTGGACCATGCTATGTGAGATGTTCCTTGAGCTAGCGTACCTGCATACGAAGGTTTATGTCAAAAATGGAAAGGAAACATTTGCACATCCAATATTTATGACATGATTTTTATGAAAATGTTTCTATTCCATTGGCAGTTGATCACTTGGTAAGTGTCTTCTATCGAATGGAAGGAATGCATTTAAAATGAAAAATGCTTACTTATTGAGTTTCGACTCATGTTTTGTTTCCCCCCTTACACAGGTGCAGGGAAAATTCAAGTGATGAAAGACATGTACTGCTAAAGAAAAAGAGGAATCTACAAAGGTTAGTAGATTTTTGTATGAATAGATTCCCTAATGGGATATGATGAAAAAGGACATAGGTTGTATGAAATTATGAAGTTACGAATAATATGAGAAGTTGATGATTTATGATAATATGGATAAGTCTATTATGAATGATGATGAGTATATGTTTATGTGATGAAAGAAAAGAAAAAGAAAGAAATGAAAAAAATTTGGATGAGATCCAATTAAGAACCCGCCGTGTGATCAGGGCAACAATCCTGAGTCACGTTTACCAATTGACAAGATCTTGGAGTAAGGACTATGTGGACGCCTCGGTTCGGGGCACCACACGTGAATAGCTGGTTATTGCAATGGGTATGATGAATTTTTAAATGATGGGCAGCTGCTGATTTTAAAAATGCTCACGTGAATGTTGCTGTTTGGAATCTGGAAATTGAATGGGCTTTGGTAATTCTGAACGGTGATAAAAAGATGGACAAATGTGTGGCTTAAATTTAATTGAAATGAACGGCTGGATATTAGTGGGGTCCACTAAATGGATGGGCAGCTGCTGATTTGGGATGGTTTAAATGCTATTCACGTGGAATAGATGGCTGCAGCAATTTCTAATGAAGGGACGAAACTAATTTGGAGAATTGGATCAACGGCCTGGATTAGAAAAATTCGGATGGCTAGATTTGATGCTGATCACGTGAATTTCTTGGTGTGGTCCACTGAATGGGTAGCTTGTTGCTCACGTGAATGTGGGTGTTACTGAATTTTGCGGGGTCCATCAATATAAATGTGCAGCTGGTCACGTGATGTGCAATTGAAAATCAATGGGTAGCATGGACGTTATTCAAAATGGGGTGGACGACTGGATTATTGCATGATTCGATTTCCATGTGGGACCCCTTGGATTTTCTCAACGGCCTGGATGCATTTCTGGTGGACAGTGACACAAACAAATAAAGATGGACGGTTGGTTTTGCAGATTTCATGGACGGTCTTGATCTGCTGGACGTGATCTTGTGGGCCCACTTGGTGTAATATGTTTTCCTGTATAAAAAAATGTTTAAATCATTAATTCGTCAAAATCATTAGTGGGTTATTATTATAAAATTATTTCAAGCCCATTTGATTTCATGACAACAAATAAAATGTAATTTCAAGTCAAAGATTATAAAAATTGTTTAAATTGCTTGAAATTAATATTTAATACCCAAATGTTGCAAAACCACATTTTAGAACAAATTTCACATTAAACTCAATTAATTACCCACCAAATTGGTATAAAATGTCCATAAAATATATTACCAATTTTCAATTATCAAAGAACAAATAAGAATGAGAGATGGAAAGGAAGAAAGAAGAAGAAAAAATAATAATAAAATAAAATAAAATAAAAATAATAAAAATAAAAATAAAAAATAAAAAATAAAAAAATAAAAATAGAGAGAGACAAAAGACAGAAAGTAGAAAGAGAAAAAGAATAGACAAAAAATAGAAAAATGAAAAAAACAAAGAAAAAAAACAAAGAAAGTATCTAAAGAACAAAATTTAAAGTAACGCCGGATTTCCCGACAACGGTGTCAAAATACTTGTTCACAATCTCATCGCAAGTGCACGGGTCGTAGATTGTGGTATATAAATTATCAATTCACAGGGAATTCGAGACTATAAATTTTACTTTTAAACACTTTCGTGTCGAATATGGAGAGAATATAGTAAATAAAATAGAAAATTGGGAAGAGAATAAAATGGAAAAGAAATGGAAAACTGGAAAGAGAAGACTGAAAACTAGAACGAGTAGAGAACAAGAGTGCAAGTACCTAGGGTCTAGGATTTCACATGCGTCTTTTGCAACGGGTAGTGATATAATGATTTAATCTGGATATTGTTTGTTAAAGGAGAACAAACCCTAATTTATCCGTGCACATTCTTTCGAAACCTACAAGATGTACTATAATTTTCTTAACTACCTATTCTCATGGATTAAGTTAATTAGAATCCATTAAATTCTGTGGTTTGTTCATGAAATTCCTCAAGGTCATCATGCCTATTCTCATGGTCTTAGATTTTCAGGTTTAATATCTTGATTATCATATATTAGGTTTCTACATCTCTGTTCTATCACTTAATATATGGAATCATGCTAAAGTACGGACCCATGTACAAAGCAAGTACTAAAAATCATAAGATATTAAATTAACAACAATATCCATCATAAATAAATTAAAAACTCACACCACGCTACATTGTATGCATGCTACATCCTAGACCCTAGATTTAGGACTTAGCCGAGCATGTTTAAGTCCAAAATAAAATTAAAATCCAAATCCATCTTAAACAAGACAAGAAAAATTAAAAAGAGAAAAGATAAGAAGACTTATTGGTTTGAAGCTCCCGATGGTGTGTCGGCTGCTCCATGCAACTTGCCGGTCCGCCTCTTGCCCGTTCTCTCTCTCTCTCTCTCTCTCTCTCTCTCTCTCTCTTATTTTCTCCTCTTGAATTTTTGTGTGTGAAAAATCTATCGCTGAAAATTTTTTGCTCCCCATAATTTCTACACATTCTCCTTTTATAATTGTCCACAATTGCGCATCTCCATTGCAATGGGTGGGCCCCATCTCTATTTAATGCAATCCAAATTGCGTTACATCTAACTGCGCAAACCAGTTAGAACTTGCACAGATTGGACGTGACTGCAACTTGGATTTTGGACGTGATCTTGATTTCTGATGGCTAGGATTTAAATGAATGGATGGTGGACTGCATTGATCGAATTTGGACGGCTTGGTTGAAGCTTTGGATGGTCCAATTGCTGCTAGATTAAATGGACGACGACAAAGGAATTTGCTGATTTGAATGGTGATGATTTAGCTGGTCGGTGAAGTGCATAGGTGTTGCATGGCTGAATTTTCCCGCCCTTGATTTCTAGACGTTGATTTGTGAATGGATTGAAAGGTCATGGATTGTCTGAATTTTTGCATGAATTAATTAACGGTTGAGATTTTGTTTAATTTCTGGACGCGTTAACTTGCAGAATTTTCAGCTGTTGAAAATATCATTTTGGACAAATTTGAATATTTAGATGGCTGGATTGATTTAATTGGATGGGATTTGTGTGGGGCCCACTGGTTGGACGGTTGGAATTTTAGGTAGCTGGTTCTTGCATGATCAGTGGCTAAAATAGAAATGGACGGCTCTGATTTAGAAGGAATAGCTTGGCTTGATTTTCTGATGGATGATTACTTTTCTGGACAACTTTAAATGGTGGAAAATAAGGACCTTAGGCTGTGAATGGCTTGCTGAAATCCAAGCCGTTGAACTAAGCTTTGGATAGCTTATCTGCATGAAAACTTTGCTGGATAAAAAATGGATGGCACTGATCATGCTTTGGACTATTGCAAAATCTGATGGGCGGTGTGATAGATGGCCTGGATGGTTTTTTTTGGTGGACGGTGATGTGAGCAAATAAAAAATGGATGGCTGATGAATTATAAGCGGTTGATTTTCTGGTGGGCCTTGATCTGTACAAGCTTAGACGGTGCTGATGAAGGGTGCTGATTTATGTGGTGCCCACTTGTTGAAATTTATTTTTCCTTCATAAAAAATAAATATTTTAAGTCATTAATTGCTTAAATTAATAGATGGGTTTCCAATATAAAACTTAATTCAAAACCACTTAATTCTATAGAAATAAATAAAATGTAATCTCAAGCCAAAAGATTATAAAAGTTATTAAATATCGTGAAATTAATGTTTAATGCCCAAATGTTGCAAAATCACATTTCGAAGTAAATTTCACACCAAACTCAATTAATTACCCACCAAATTAGTATAAAATGCCCACAAAATATATTATTAATTTTTCGATTATCACCTATTGACTAATAATAACTCAATTTAAGATTTTAGTGAGAGGTACGTTGGCTATACTAATGACCCTATATTGAAAGTGGCCTGTTTCATAAACAACTTTTGAAGATATATAGTGATGCATCTCACACACGATTTCTAAAGATACATAACAAATCAAATCAATTTACACGTAACTTCTGAAGATATATAGCAAATTGATGCATTTCACGTGCGACTTCTGGAGATGTATGGAAAATTAATATATTTTGCATGTGACTTCTGGAATATGGACCAACGTGTTTCGTATACAATCCCTGAAATATTTTTAATGATTTTATTGAAGAAAATGGGTTTAATCAAATGTTTTTTGATAAGTCTTAGGTCAGATCAAATCATCTAAAAGAGTTAAGCCAACTGGATAAAAAAGAGTTAAGCCAACTTAGGCTAGATAAAATAACTTAGGCTGGACTTTGCTGATTGAACAACACTTGGGCTAGTATAAAGCCACTTGGCTTCCAAGTTTAAGTTATGTTTGCATAGATTATGATAAATCTAATATGTTCCTAATCTTAGCTTAATAAGAGAGTTTCTTATAATTTTTCACTATTAGGCAACTTTACCATTGTTGGATTACAAATGTTCACAAGTTATACTACTAGTTTGTCGGTCCCATAGATCATGCACTATCCAATATGGAGGGCAAAATTCCAACATAGAATTAGCTATAATAGCTTTTTGCCAAAGTAAGGATGGAATATAATATATAGATTTATCGTGATCTGATTGCTCAAATTATGATTGCTCAAATTATGAAAATCAAGTAGGGTTTATCGACTTTGATCCGGCAACATGATAACTTATTTGAGCAACATGACTACTTTTATTTAAACAACAAAAGGGTTTTAGGTTAAACAAAGAAATGACTCAGGTTGCGTAGCATAACAGCTTAAGTTGGACAACGTAACAACTACAATTATCTTGGGTTAAGAACAACTTAAGTTCGGGAATATAACAACTTGACTTTAATAATATGATTATTAGAAAAGAATAGCATAATTGCTAAAAGAAAGAAAAAGAAAAAAAGGAAAATCCACTTTAGATACTCCATCCCATAACGTTACCCATCTAGAGATCTTTCATGCAGGGATTAAGTACCTCCTTTATATCTTAGACATGAAGGAAAGAGGCTCACAACACTCTAGCAAAGCTCCAAAGCTAAGAAAAAGTTTGGAAAAAGGAGTAAAATGGAGAGAAGGGGATATGGGAATCATTAAGTTGTGTGTAGCGACGGAAGCCTTACAACTCTATTTATAGGGGGTGGGTAGGGTATTGTAGCTAAGAGCCCTAGGTTGTGTGTGAAAATAGGAGCCTCACACTTAGCCGGGGTACCACCACATTTCTTTTTTAATGAGCATATGGTGATTTGGTAATAGGGGATACTATGGTTAAGTCACTTGGTCGTGGTACTGTGCTAAGGTGACTATTCACCTTGCTCATGTGCAGCTAACTTGTGATGGTTTGCTCGATTTAAGTTTTGGAATTCTTCTTTGAGCTATCTAGGATAAATCATAGCTCTTCAAATGCCCTTGAATGAAGCTCATCTTGATGATTTAGGGTTCCTCAAGGTGGAGGCCATTGCCCTATAAATAGAACTTAAGTTTCATAACCAAGCTCATTTTCAAAACTTTTATTAAGGAGAGACTAAGATCGAGCTCTTACTACCTTGAGCATTCTTGTGCTTATTTTAAGCTTATCTTCTTGCATCCTTACTTTCTCTCCTTTCTTTGAGCTTCAAGCTCTCTTCCATTTTTATCTCTTAAGGTGGGTTTCCACTTTCATTGAAGCTTTTCTTTAAAATTTTACAATTGTTATGAATTCTATTAACAAATCAAGCACAATCCATGTTTTGATGATTAACAATCTAAATTTGAGAATTTAAAGGTATTAACCTATGTGTTGCAATGTTTTAAGTTAGAATTTGTCATAGACAAGATATGACAGAACAAGTCACAGAGCCAAGTTGTGAAACTCAAGATTTTAAGCTTAATGATTAAACTTGGAATTTTTTTAAGGAGGAAATTGAAATTTTTAAGAAATAAAAATGATTAAATTATGTGCCTTTGATTAAGATGAATGAGATTAGGATAATAAATTAAGTAAGGTGATTAAGTCAATCACTTTTGCTTAAGTGTGTACAAGAGGACAAACCACTAAAACACAAAAGTGGAGTAGAGAATGGTGAGGTGGCATGCTAATTAATGCCTCATTTTAAATTTAATTATTGATTAATTATTTGATTAATTCATATCTTAATATACATAAGTTGAATTGGGATGAAATTTGAAAGGAAAGCCTAAGTTGACGTGCCCTACATGATGAATAGAGTGGATTATTAAAAAAATATGATTGGAAATGTGTTAAACAATTAGAGATTTTATGAGATTTCATGAATTAAATAGAATGACTAATATCTTAGCCTGTGGTTATCATATTGAGATGAAAATGTTTATGGAAGAGTAAATTAATGTGCCCTAAGTTATGAATGAATTCGATTATATCAAACCATATTATTAAGCCCTAATTAGCAATGCAATTATCATTGCAATTAGTAATTATTAAATGGTATTAATGAACCTTATCCTAAAGTTGACTTAGGGTGTATTGTAATGATGAAAATGAAAGCAAAATAGCCAATGTCAACACCTGGGACAAGGGGCATGAGAGAGACGTTTCTTGGGGAGGAATTAAGTGAGGGTTGATATTTGTATTTTCACATAAGACACATGTCAAAAAAGGATTCATTTAGGAGAAATTAAAGTTAATCAAAAAGGCGATTGTCATTAATGCAAGAGTTGACAATTTCCAACCTAAGTGAACATAGGGCAAGCCTATATATTTTTGGGCAGATTTTTAATTACAAAAAAATACAAAAAAAATTAATGGGATTATGAGGCAACATTGTACGTTTCTTGGACAACAAGGTAGAAAAAAAACAGCAGCAGGGACATCCAAGCCAAAGAGAGAAAGAGAGAGAGAGAGGAGAGAGAGAGAGAGAGAGAGAGAGAGAGAGAGAGAGAGAGAGAGAGAAGAGAGGGAGAGAGGGATGTCCAAACAAGGGGGAAAAGAAAGAAAATTCAGCAAGTTTAGGGCCTTGCAAATTCAACCACACCCACTTTTTCAGGTAGGTGGTGATGTCCAATGTCAAAGTTCATTTATAAATTTTAAGTTGTTGATTTATATCCCATGTTATGCTAAGTGGACGTCCAAACTAGATACTAATGGAAAATTTTTCTGTTTACTCTAATTGATTCCATGACAAAGCAAAATTCTGATTTTTTGAGTTAATTTTATGATTAAACAAAGGATATATGTTGAGTTTAAGAATTAATAACTAATGATTAAGGGTTTTGCATGTATATTGAATTAAGATGCAAGTATAGGAGCACAACTTGGGAGAAATGAAACAGACAACCAAAATATAAAAGAAATAGTAAATGAATGATTTTTAGCATAAAATTTGTGTGAGAACTCATGATACAATGATTAAGGAATGACCCAATTTTAAGCTTGAAATGTTAATTAGGTTGCAAATTAAAAATCGGAAAAATCAACCTAAATAGGGTAGAATGGTTTCAGGATCAGCTGCACTAATTGATCTTTAATAATTTTTATACAAGGCGTTTTGATTTGAAAATTTTATATGATATAGAAGACATCCTGAATATCACTCAACAAAAATAAAAATTAATTTTTGGAGGATATAAATATGCCTAATAATTAACATGATTTTTCTCGTCCCAAAATTGATACTTCTATCTAACAGAGTAAAAATACCTAAATTAATATAAATTCTTAATATTTTGTACCGGAATTAATTACTTTGGTTAATTGGTATAGTTATTAATGCATGATAGAAATTTTAGACTTAAATACCTTGATTTGATTATAAATCAAAAATTAGAGAAACCAGTGTGTTTGATTTCAGCAAATATGGGCAGATTGAGGAATAATTAAAATGAAAGTTAAATTCCAGATTTATGAGAGAAATTTAACTTAAAATAGGATATAACAAATACCATAAGCGATTTTGAGAATTTAACCTATTAGGGGTGAATTTTGAAGGGAGTGAGAAAACAATCACTAAGATACTTAGGTAAAAATATGTAAATATTAGGAAGTTAGGTGTGAACTTGAGAAACCTTACTTGAACTTAGATTATAGTTCTAAGTAAGTATCTCAAGTGACTAAAGAGAATAAATACCATAAATTGGGATATTGAATGAAATAAAATGAATATATATGACTTAAAGAGATGAGAGTGTTCATCTCCAAGGAAAAATGGAATAAAGTTAAAATATTAAGGGTAAGTTTAGTAATGAATAAAAACTTTTGATGAAAAGTTTTGAAGAGTAAAAATTATTAAATGATGTGATATGATAGAGATAATGATGAGTAGTAAAGAGGATAAAGTTAAAATAGATAGGTTAGTTACGTGGATAATTGTGTAGAAATGATTGAAAAGTAGGATAATTGTATAGGAAAGTGTGAAAAAATGATTAAAAAATATGATAGTTGTTGAGAGTGAAAAGTTTTAGATTAAAAAGTTTTAACTTGAAATTTTTTTTTTCAATTGCCAAACACACCCTAAGAGTTTTATATAAAATGAGATCATAAAAAAAGTTGGGAATAAGTTAAGAAAAATCAAGGCATGCAAGCATATGATGCTATACATATATATATAAGATTATTGTTTTCACTTGTCAAGGAAAAAGTAAGGAAAAGATCAAAGACACGAGTTGATCACCACAGGTAAACAAACAACCTTTTGAAAATATTGATTTTATCCGAAATGTTGAAATGATTAAAAGTATTTTGTAATAATGCTCTATTAAGCATTTTCAAAATGTTACTTTATTTGAAAATACTAAGATGATAAGAACTTGCTTTATTAAGATGATTTCAAAACTTTCAAGAATGTTGATTTGTTTCAAGTATTAAAATAGCTTGATAATATTTATATTGACGATTTTAGAATTGCTTACAGAGTAAACAAGCTCAGTTCTTGAAAATATGATTGTATCTTTACTATTGATATGCTTCAAGATGGTTTCGTTATAAGCAAGTTCTTAGAAATGCTATTTTAAAAGAATTATATGATGAGAGAGTTTCGACTCTTCTACAAAATGATATTTGAAAATAAGTTTTAGAAATTCTATTCTTAAGGGGTTTTGTAAAAAAAAAGTGTGATTCTTCATAAAATGATATTTAAAAGTCAAAAAGGCTTTTGAAATGGTTTATTTAGATACTTTGAAATGATCTATTGAAATGTTTTAAGTGTGGCGCCCTAACCCGAGACATCACAACCTTTCTCCAAGATCTATCAATTAGTAAATGTGAATCATAATTGTTGCCCTGATCACACTGCGGGTTCTTAATTAGATCTCGTCCAAAAATTTTTTTTATTCATGTCTTTGCATTTCACACCATTCATCTACAAATGACGATACACTTATAACAAATTGCCTATTTCATTCATAACATCTCATCATGCTTTTCTACAATGAAAGTCTTCTTGACTTAATCATGACATTTTCATTTCATACATACATACATTCAATCATTGGTTTACATAGAACTTATAACTTTAAATAAATTCACATATACATCAGCATACCTTAGAACTTTAAATCATGCTATCCCATTTATCATGACTAATTATTATAGCCCACAAGGCTACCATCTCGTACCTTTCCTTCATTGCTTAGGTTTGCATCCTCCTGAGTTTCTCGGTACCTGTCTAAGGTTTGAGAAAACAAAACGTGAGTGATAACTCAGTAAATAAGCATTTTATCTTTTAGGGCAAGACTTCCTTTAAAACATCCTCCTTAAACATATTGAACACCTTTTTACCTGAGGACATTTATATGTCTTAAAACATTGTTATAAAATCCTTTGTTCATGAGGATAATTCTATGTCCTAGAATATTTTCATAAACATCAATTTTTAAAATCATTTACAGGCCACGTCTGAGCTTGTTAAGGAAAAACATATGCGTTTTACCCTCTTTAATCAATTTTCTTTTGTCTTGTATGAACATTTGTAATGTTCCAACATATTTATATAAAATTATTTTTTGCCAGTGGACGTTTTACTTCCAAAATATTTTTCTCATAAATCCTTTTTAGAGAAGGACATTCTAATGTCCCAAAATATCATTCACATAAGCCTTTTTCCGCAAGGGACATTTTTATGTCTAAAAACATTTTTCGTCATAAATTCCTTTAGCTAAGGGATATCAGATATCCCAAAATATTTTTGACATAACTTTCTTTGGCAATGGACATATGTGGCGCCCCCAAACCCGAGGCACCGGAGACTTACTCCAGGACCGTCTATTTAGTAAATTGTGAGCAGGATTGTGGCCCTGTTCACGCGGCATGGTTTTAAATTCAATCTCATATTAATTTTCAAGCAAACATTCACTGATAATCAAAATCACATAATATTCATAAAGCATTGAAATTCATATATGCCGTCAATCTTTGTAACCTGATAGTATTGTATCTTTACAACCTCATCATTCATCAAAATATATAAAAATCATAGAACCTTACGAGTCTCTAAATTGCGACATTTTTTTTCTTCTTAAACCTTGCTGTACCTGTCTAAGGTTGGGAAAAACAAAATGTGAGTACTAGACTCAGTAAGCAAGTATTCTCATTTAAATAAATTTTTTTTTATAATTTGGCATTTCATAAATAATGCACATCACACAATCATGCTTTAAACCTTCATTAGACGGTACGCTAGCTAGGCGACCATCAATTCGTCTACCCCCTATTTTAGGGAGGGCGCCGCCGGCCGTTGGGCCTATATCAGCGACTCGGTCGCATTATAGGGAGACTTTGGTCCGCTTACACCTCTAGAATGGACCTGTACTTTTGTGCATCATGCATCATACACATGTTAGCGTAACTTCAAGAAATAATTGCAAGTCATTCAATCATTTTGAAAATAAATCATTTCAAGGCGTTACTTGCTTACCTTAGAATTTCAGCTTACTTCTTCAGCATTTTCTTTTCCTTTTCCTAAACAAGTGAAAAGATCATCTTACATTTTTTGGCATCGTATAGATATTTTATATCTATATGGATTTGTTATTTGGTAATTAAATTAGATTATTCATTTTATTCAACATCCATGTCAAGCATATTAAATTTTGTAACCACATTATATAAGGTACCTGTTCATAATCTATAACAAGATAAATTAAAATGAACTTTCTGAAATTAATGTTCATTTCTCCTAATAGCCTTTTAAATTAACACACGTATATATATATATATATCCTACTTGTGTTAAATCTGTTCGGATATTAGTGGTAACCTTAAAATTTCTGGCATCATGCAATTCACGGTTATCTTGGACTGAATTTTATGGATGGTAAAATTCTTAATTTTTTTACATATTAAAACCATCTTGTATTCTACTAGACGTGAATTGAGTATAGCAAAGAAAAAAAATTGAACCTGTTGGACGCCCTACCCTGCTGTCCCCGGTTCTTATTAGCTGTTCTCCCTTTTCGTCTCTTTTTAAAGTGCTAGCCGTTCTCCTTCCATGCTGCTTCTTTCCTATTTTTTCTCTCCTGATGATGCTGCTGCTGCTGGACGTGCAAGGCTTGTCCGTTGTTGTTTATTATTTACCCTTTTTTTCTTTCACTGCACGCCTATTTATACTGTGCATTTTACGTTGAATTTTAACCATGAACATGTACGCAAATCCAATGGCGACAGATCCGGCTGCAGCTGTCCACGGTAGATTTTGTTCTTTCCTACTTAAGTTCGGTGGATGATTATAAGACTTACACGTTCCCTATTTACCGTCCTTTGAAGGCAGCTGTAAAATCTGCATATTTATTTATTTAATTAATAACTTTTTATGGCCGTAGGTACCGCCTAACTAAAAGAATATGTGTACATATTGCTTTATATAATTCAAAACTGATTTAAAATTTTCTAAAGGTGTTCTTTATAATCCATACCGTCTATATTATACAACACATTAATTTAACTATTCGTATCAAGTTTTGTGTTAAAGTAATTAAAATTGGCTAAAATATACGCATTTTCAATGAATTAATGAAATTCATTCAAATTTTAATTTTTCTGCCCATTTGTAGTGATATTTTGTATAATCTACTCCTTTCATCAGGTAGGGTATATTAATTTAGGCTTACCCATGAAATTTCATCTCAAATGGAGTTGTATATATATATAATAAATGCAATTAATAAACCGTGAAACGTATAGAGAAAGTAATACTAATGCATGTTCCAAACAACCTATGACGTTTTAAGCTATGCACGTTTTCCAAGACAATAATTGGATTTTCATAAATGTTTTATTAAATTATTTTTCATAATCCAATCCATTCATATTATAGAACAGATTAATTTAACCACCCATTTTAAGTCTTGTATTAAAATAATTAGTGTAGGTTAAGATATTAGCATTCAAAATCAATTCATGAAATCTCATCCAATTTTTGTTGTTTAAAATTTTTTTTAAATATAATTTTCATGATCTAAACCATTCACTATGTAGAATAGATTAAAATAAGCTTAATCCTGAAATTTCAGATAAAACTGCCTTATATACATTAATATATGAATTAAACAAAAAACTTATGTAAAAATAAAAAAAAATAAAAAATGATAAAGGAGGCTCTGGACCGGACGTACCTACGACAGTTGTTTTTTTTTTTTTTGTTCTTTTGGCACGTTTTTTTATGCAGTTAAGTTAAACACTTTACTCAATTATTTTTCATAATCTAATCCATCTAGATTAAAGAGCACATAATTTAATACTTTCTATTAAATTTTTTCATTGTTCTGAGTTATACATTCTAAGATATAATAAAAATAGCATAGATGAATATAAGCCCTTAATTAGTACCCCTAATTAGTCCAAAATTTTTCATTTATTTTTATTTTTCCATAAGGTCCGTAAATTTAAACAGTCTCAATTTATGTAATTCAGAATTTTGAAATTCCTTTCCGAAAAATTTATAAAAATTCATTTTCATATCTAATCTTTATGAAATCATTATTTACCTTTTTTCTAAATTTGTAATTTTATTTTATTTTTCTAAAATTACAATACACATTTTTTTATAGCTTGATAGCAATAATAGACACAATGTACAAGCTTTCATTACGTATCATATTTACTAAGTTTCAAATAACATGAGTTTCACAATTCTCCCCTCCTTACAAAAGGTTTCGTCCCGAAACCTATTTCATTTCAAATAATTGAGGATATTTTCTCTCTACTCCTTCGTGAAATTCCCAGGTTGCTTCATTTTCAGAGTATCGGTTCTATTGAACTTTAACATACTCAATCTCCCGATTCCGAAGCTTCTGTATCTTATAATCTAAGATTTTGATAGGTCTTTCTTCATAATTTAAATGATCTTGAATTAGCAACGCCTTTGCTGTAAGGATATGGGTCGGATCTGATACATACTTTCTAAGCATTTAGACATGAAATACATTATGAACTGCTGCTAAGGCTAGAGGTAATGTTATCCGGTAGGCTAAATTGCCAATCTTTTCTAATACCTCAAATGACCCAACATATCTTGGATTTAATTTACTCCTTTTTCCAAATCTTGTGACTCCTTTGATTGGTGTTACTTTTACAAATACATGATCAACGGTCTGAATATTTAGATCCCTTCGTTTGCAGTCCACATAACTCTTTTGCCGACTCTAAGCTGTAAGTATACATTGTCGAATTACTTGCATCTTTTTGATAAATTTGGAGCTAATTTTCTTTCCCCTACTTCATCCCAATTTAATGGAGTTCGACATCTCCATCCATATAGGGCTTCAAATGGGGCCATCTGTATACTTGCCTGATAACTGTTATTATAGGCAAATTCAGCTATTGATAAATATTCATCCCATAATCCTCCAAATTCCAAAGTGCACATTCGAAGCATATCCTCAACAATTTGATTAACTCGCTTTATTTGCCCATCGGTCTGGGGATGGAATGTAGTGCTAAATTTTAACTGCGTTCCTAGGGTTTGATGCAAACATTTCCAAAATCTAGAGGTAAAAATTGTATCCCGATCAGATACTATTGACTTAGGTACCTCGTGAAGACGAACAATTTCCTTATAATAAATTTTGACTAACCTCTTAGTAGAGAAATTCCTCTTCACAGGTACAAAATGAGCTACCTTAGATAAGCGATCAACTATCACCCATATAGAATCATTTCCTTTCTGTGTCCGAGGTAATCTTTCAATAAAGTCCATAGTAATGTCATCCCATTTCCATTCTGGCACTTCAAGAGATTGCAATTTACCTGGAGTTCGCTGATGATTTGCTTTTACTTTCTGACAAGTTAGGCATTTGGCAATAAACTTTGCAATTTCTCTCTTTATGTTGTTCCACCAATAACCCTTTTTAAGGTCCTGATACATCTTTGTACTTCCAGGATGCATAGAAAATGGAGAGAAATGTGCCTCTTTCAGGATCTGATTCTTTAGTTCAACCTGATTTGGTACACAAATACGATTTTTATATGGAAATATACCTTGACTATCAATAGTGTACTCAATAGGGTCTTTTTGCCTCATTTGATCCATATATTTCTTTAGATCTGCATCATTTTGTTGCCCACATTTAATTTGCTCAAATAGTGAAGATTGTAACCGCATTTGTGATAATCTTGCTTGCATTCTGGGTGGACATATAATCAATTCTGCTTGCCTCATTTCTCTAAGTAATCCTTCCTCTTTAGTGATCAGGTGTGCCACACTAACATTTCGACTTAAAGCATCTGGCACAACATTTGCTTTGCCTGGGTGATATAAAATACTGAGATCATAGTCCTTAAGTAATTCCAGCCATCTTCTTTGTCTCATATTGATCTCCTTTTGAGTGAAAATATACTTGAGACTTTTGTGATTAGTGGAAATTTCACATTTAGCACCATATAAATAATGTCTCTATATTTTTAATGCAAATACCATTGCTGCAAGTTCCAAATCATGTGTAGGATAGTTCACCTCGTTAGGCTTGAGTTGTCGGGATGCATAAACTATAACTTTTCCTCTTTGCATGAGTACACATCCTAGTCCTTTCTTCGAAGCATCACTATATACTACAAATCCCTCATTTCCTTTAGGTAAGGTTAAAATAAGTGCTTCGACCAATTGACGCTTCAATTTTTGAAAACTATCTTCACATTCATCTGACCAAATGTATCGAACTCCTTTTCGAGTTAATCGAATAAGTGGTGCAGATAGTTGTGAAAATCCTTCCACAAACCTTCTATAATACCCAGCTAATCCCAAGAAGCTCCTAATTTCTGTGATACTTGTCGGTCTTGGCCATTTAAGAATTGCCTCAATTTTCTGAGAGTCATCTTGAATTCCTTTTTCAGATATAATATGTCCTAAAAATGCGACCTGCTTCAGCCAAAATTCACATTTCTTCAATTTGGCATATAATTTGTCTTTTCTCAGCTTGTCCAAGACCATTCTAAGATGCATTTGGTGCTCTTCTTCTGACTTTGAGTAAATTAAAATATCATCAATAAACACCACAACAAATTGATCCAAGTATTCTCGAAATATTCTATTCATCATGTCCATGAAAACAGCATGAGCATTTGTAAGTCCAAATGGCATAATTAAAAATTCATAGTGTCCATATCTTGTTCGGAATGCCGTTTTGTGAATATCACCAGGACTAATTCTCAATTGATGATAACCCGATTGTAGGTCTATCTTCGAAAAAGTGGATGCTCCTTTGAGTTGATCAATTAAATCATCAATTCGAGGAAGAAGATATTTATTTTTCACAATGACTCTATTCAATTCCCTGTAATCAATGCACAATCTTAAACTTCCATCTTTCTTTCTTACAAACAAAACTGGGGCTCTCCATGGTGACACACTGGGTTTAATAAATCCTTTATCTAGCAATTGTTGAACCTGAGTTTTCAGTTCTGCCATTTCTGTTGGAGCCATGCGGTACGGTGCCTTAGATATTGGAGACGTACTTGGTATAATATCTATTACCATGTCCACTTCCCTTTCTGGTTATAGGTTAGGCAACTCATTTGGGAAGACATCCATAAATTCATTTACCACTGGAATTTGTTCAATTGGTATTTCTTTTTCCTCTACAGTGTTGACCGAAATGAAATAGGCTTGACATTGTTGGCGGACCATCCGCGCCACCTTCATAGCCGATATTAATACTGTAGAGTTTTCAGGTCGCTTCAACTTTCCAATATATATTTTTGTATGTGGAGCTGCCACAAACTGTACTTTCTTATATTTATAATTTATTGTAACTCCCCATTGACTCAACCAATTCATGTCTAATATTATATCGAATTCGGTCATAGGTAAAAGGATTAGGTCTGCTTCCAAAATCATTGAACGTATCCTAATAAGGCATGCTTTACAAATTTGGTTAGTATTTGTCAACCTATACACAGGGGATTCTACGTGTATAGTATTGTTTATTTCCTCTACCGGCAGTGCATGAGTGGTTACATATTGACATGCTATAAATGAATGCGTAGCACCAGAATCAAATAATGCTACTGCAGTATTTCCCAAAATATAAACTATACATGTAACCACTTTTTCTTCTTGTTCTTGTGACTCAGTGCGAGTCAATGCATGCACTTGTACTGGATTTGTGAAAGTTCCCTGACGATTGGCAGTTGGAGTTATCCTCTGTTGAGCCGGTCTTCCCCGTCCTTGTGGTCCTTGTATTCTGTTTGGACACTTTGGAGCAATATGTCCTTCTTGACCACAGATAAAGCATTTTACAATTCTTGTCTCAACATTTCCACAATCTTTTGCCATATGACCTGTTTGACCACATTTGAAACATTTGTTTGACCCCTGTAAACATTCGCCATAGTGGCGTTTTTGACAATTCTTACAAACAGGAGGACTTCTCTTTTTGAAATTTGATTTTTTTCTTTCCACAAATATTCTCTTGTTTTTTTCTTTTCTTGCATCATTTTCTTTGATATTAGGAACAAATTGTCTTTGTCGTAACTCTTGAGTTCTCAGCGCCTCTATTTCTAATGCTCTTGCCCTTTCTAAACTTGATGCATAATCTTTTATTAAAAAGGGTGCAAGACTCTCTCGTAAATGTGGCCTTCGACCTTGTTGAAATCTCTGGGCTTTATTTTCAGGCACACTTGCAATCCAAGGTACATATCTTGCCAGGGCATTAGACTTGGTTGCATATTCTGTAACTGTCATTCTACCCTGATAGAGTCGCTCAAATTCAATAACTTTCTGACTTCTAAGACTGGTTGGGAGATATTCTTTATTAAATTCTTCCATGAAAATTTGCCAAGTCACTTTTTCAGGTTCTGGCATAGTGACTAATAAAGTCTCCCACCATTCACTTGTATCTCCAACTAATAAGTGGGTAGTACACAAAACTTTTTGATTATCATTACAAGGTGAAATTCTAAATAATTTCCTTATCTCTGCTAACCATTGCTTAGCTTGAGCAGGATCTGGTTCACCTGTAAATTTTGGGGGATGTTGAGCTAAAAAGGCATTAATAGCCTTCCGGTCAGCTTCTAATATGTCATTCTCAGCTTCTACTGATCTAGGTTGAGGATTAAGAGTCACTGCTTGAGCAAATCTTTTCCTTTCATTCCTTCCTAGTTGGTTTTGTTGAGTTCTTTCCTAAAGGTTTTAGATTATTTCGGCCGTTTGGGTTGCCCACTCCCGGGTTGCTTGCTGCATGGCTTCCCTTACAGCTGCAACTACTTGTTCTTCTATCGGCCTAGCTTGTCTGATATCATCCATGACACTTTCATTTTCAATGGCTAGATCAGAGTTTATATTACCTTGGTGTTGATGAGTTCTCTAATTTGGTTGTTCCCTTTCCATTGGCCGTTTAGATGCATTACTAGGCTCTCCTATTTCGTGTTGACTTACGGGTTCCTCATTTGCAGCTGCTTTTCCTTTATCTAGCCTATTCCTTGCTCGTGTGTCAGGCATGATGTTATCTAGACATAGAAAAATTATATTAGTAATATCCTTTATTATCTTAGAATAATCCACACACAATTATTCATAATAAACACAAATATCAACAACAACCATTTTTTTTATATACATCAGTATAAACAAGTTTGTTTTTACAACAAAAGTACTTTAGTATCATAATATATACAACAGATATTACACATCCAAAAAGGAACCTATTATCCTTATAATTTATCTATGCCTATTTACGTAACCCCTGGTTCCCCTTATATACCTCCTACGGCTAGGAGGCACCAGTGTGGGTTCTTCAGTAATAGTACTAGTGTCGGAACTTTCTGGGGGGTCTGGGTCCTCATTCCCATGTTCCTCCTCTTCCTCTTCACTCTCACTTTCGATGGTCCCTTCCATGGGGTCATCGTCATCATTTTCACCTTCCTCCCTTGCAGGTTCGTCTTCACGATCTACGGCTCGTAGTATACGTTCGCCGGGTAGTTTGTCAGGAGCCTGCTCCCTTACGAGCTCCCCTCGAGCACGGGCCTCCTCCCGGAGTCTACGGTGCTTTCTTTCCTCCCTATCTAGTTGCTCCCAACTGATCCCACAGCGGAACTGTACAAACCTCCTGCAAGGCAGTACCATGGTCCCTCATTTGGTGGAACCGGAGCGGAGATCCTATTCCAATATTCCTGTAACTCTGCATCATTGATTTCATCGATAACTAGGGGCGGGTATGGTCGGAGACGTGGGGTGTACTGTGGTGAGGAAACCTTACTAGTAGGTCCTTCATTATTGGGTCTTGCCTGAAGGACATAAGGTTAAGGACTAGTGGTCTTCTCTCTCTTGATGTGCAGGGTAGGCTGTGATTGGAAAAATTCTTCGAGTATGGGAGGTCTAAATCCTAGGTCCTGCTGGGACGCCCACCACCGGCTTATATTGTCTTCTATCCTTTGCCTTTCCTGGGCCTCCTCCATCTCCCTTCTTAATGTCTCAGGGTCTAGAACTGCCTTTCCCTTGTCGGTCATCTATATTTCAAAACAAAATAAATTAGCTATGTCTTACAAAAAGGTCATAACATTACATCAAAATTTTACACAACAACAATGATAATGCATGACATATAGATATTATAAATAAATTTCATTTCATTTCTCATTTTAATATATTTTTCTTTTTAATGCCTATTTACTAACACCTTCGCTCTGATACAACTCTCTGTGGCGCCCCCAAACCCGAGGCACCGGAGACTTACTCCAGGACCGTCTATTTAGTAAATTGTGAGCAGGATTGTGGCCCTGTTCACGCGGCATGGTTTTAAATTCAATATCATATTAATTTTCAAGCAAACATTCACTGATAATCAAAATCACATAATATTCATAAAGCATTGAAATTCATATATGCCGTCAATCTTTGTAACCTGATAGTATTGTATCTTTACAACCTCATCATTCATCAAAATATATAAAAATCATAGAACCTTACGAGTCTCTAAATTGCGACATTTTTTTTCTTCTTAAACCTTGCTGTACCTGTCTAAGGTTGGGAAAAACAAAATGTGAGTACTAGACTCAGTAAGCAAGTATTCTCATTTAAATAAATTTTTTTTTATAATTTGGCATTTCATAAATAATGCACATCACACAATCATGCTTTAAACCTTCATTAGACGGTACGCTAGCTAGGCGACCATCAATTCGTCTACCCCCTATTTTAGGGAGGGCGCCGCCGGCCGTTGGGCCTATATCAGCGACTCGGTCGCATTATAGGGAGACTTTGGTCCGCTTACACCTCTAGAATGGACCTGTACTTTTGTGCATCATGCATCATACACATGTTAGCGTAACTTCAAGAAATAATTGCAAGTCATTCAATCATTTTGAAAATAAATCATTTCAAGGCGTTACTTGCTTACCTTAGAATTTCAGCTTACTTCTTCAGCATTTTCTTTTCCTTTTCCTAAACAAGTGAAAAGATCATCTTACATTTTTTGGCATCGTATAGATATTTTATATCTATATGGATTTGTTATTTGGTAATTAAATTAGATTATTCATTTTATTCAACATCCATGTCAAGCATATTAAATTTTGTAACCACATTATATAAGGTACCTATTCATAATCTATAACAAGATAAATTAAAATGAACTTTCTGAAATTAATGTTCATTTCTCCTAATAGCCTTTTAAATTAACACACGTATATATATATATATCCTACTTGTGTTAAATCTGTTCGGATATTAGTGGTAACCTTAAAATTTCTGGCAGCGTGCAATTCACGGTTATCTTGGACTGAATTTTATGGATGGTAAAATTCTTAACTTTTTTACATATTAAAACATCTTGTATTCTACTAGACGTGAATTGAGTATAGCAAAGGAAAAAAATTGAACCTGTTAGACGCCCTACCCTGCTGTCCCCGGTTCTTATTAGCTGTTCTCCCTTTTCGTCTCTTTTTAAAGTGCTAGCCGTTCTCCTTCCATGCTGCTTCTTTCCTATTTTTTTTCTCCTGATGATGCTGCTGCTGCTGGACGTGCAAGGCTTGTCCGTTGTTGTTTATTATTTACCCTTTTTTTCTTTCACTGCACGCCTATTTATACTCTGCATTTTACGTTGAATTTTAACCATGAACACGTACGCAAATCCAATGGCGACAGATCCGGCTGCAGCTGTCCACGGTAGATTTTGTTCTTTCCTACTTAAGTTCGGTGGATGGTTATAAGACTTACACGTTCCCTATTTACCGTCCTTTGAAGGCAGCTGTAAAATCTGCATTTTTATTTATTTAATTAATAACTTTTTATGGCCGTAGGTACCGCCTAACTATAAGAATATGTGTACATATTGCTTTATATAATTCAAAACTGATTTAAAATTTTCTAAAGGTGTTCATTATAATCCATACCGTCTATATTATACAACACATTAATTTAACTATTCGTATCGAGTTTCGTTTTAAAGTAATTAAAATTGGCTAAAATATAAGCATTTTCAATGAATTAATGAAATTCATTCAAATTTTAATTTTTCTGCCCATTTGTAGTGATATTTTGTATAATCTACTCCTTTCATCAGGTAGGGTATATTAATTTAGGCTTACCCATGAAATTTCATCTCAACTGGAGTTGTATATATATAATAAATGCAATTAATAAACCGTGAAACGTATAGAGAAAGTAATACTAATGCATGTTCCAAACAACCTATGACGTTTTAAGCTATGCACGTTTTCCAAGACAATAATTGGATTTTCATAAATGTTTTATTAAATTATTTTTCATAATCCAATCCATTCATATTATAGAATAGGTTAATTTAACCACCCATTTTAAGTCTTGTATTAAAATAATTAGTGTAGGTTAAGATATTAGCATTCAAAATCAATTCATGAAATCTCATCCAATTTTTGTTGTTTAAAATTTTTTTTAAATATAATTTTCATGATCTAAACCATTCACTATGTAGAATAGATTAAAATAAGCTTAATTCTGAAATTTCAGATAAAACTGCCTTATATGCATTAATATATGAATTAAACAAAAAACTTATGTAAAAATAAAAAAAATAAAAAATGATAAAGTAGGCTCTGGACCGGACGTACCTACGACAGTTGTTTTTGTTTTTTTTGTTCTTTTGGCATGTTTTTTTATGCAGTTAAGTTAAACACTTTACTCAATTATTTTTCATAATCTAATCCATCTAGATTAAAGAGCACATAATTTAATACTTTCTATTAAATTTTCTCGTTGTTCTGAGTTATACATTCTAAGATATAATAAAAATAGCATAGATGAATATAAGCTCTTAATTAGTACCCCTAGTTAGTCCAAAATTTTTTATTTATTTTTATTTTTTCATAAGGTCCGTAAATTTAAACAGTCTCAATTTATGCAATTCAGAATTTTAAAATTCCTTTCCGAAAAATTTATAAAAATTTATTTTCATATCTAATCTTTATGAAATCATTATTTACCTTTTTTCTAAATTTGTAATTTTATTTTATTTTTCTAAAATTACAATACGCATTTTTTATAGCTTGATAGCAATAATAGACACAATGTACAAGCTTTCAGTACGTATCACATTTACTAAGTTTCAAATAACATAGGTTTGACCCAAGTCGCATGCGGAGTCGACTTGGGATGCGACTTCGGCAGCTCTCGTCCCCGATTTCAACTCTGGATGAAAATGACGCCTCGAAGTCGAAGCTGGAGTTGACTTGGTCTGCGACTTCACCAAAGTCGCATGCGGAGTCGACTTGGGATGCGACTTCGACACCTCTCATTCTTGATTTCAACTCTGGAAGGAAATGACATCTTGAAGTCACTGCTGGAGTCGACTTGGGGATCGACTTGGCCTAAGTCGATGCCTGAGTCGACTTGGAAATCGACTTCACTTGCCATGCTTCATATTCTTCACTTCTATAACCTTTAATCATCTTCACACACATGTTAGTAATCAAAACTTATTCAAATTGGTTTGTTAATCATCAAAACATAGACTTGACTTATTTTTCACATGTTTCCAATAGTAGTGACACTTAGCAAGTGATCATTCTACCTTTTGGAAGAGAATCCTTTACAGTATGCTAGCCAGACACTTGTTCCTTCATCTTCTCCCATCTCAGGGAGGGCGCCGCTGGCCTCCTGCTATCCCTTAGCGACTTGGCCGTATGTAGAGTGGGCCCCGGTCCATCTTTGAACGTGCTCTACAACCGGTCTATTCCTTGTATTGGTGCACCATACATCCTTATCACAGACCACAGTCTGTGTGGTTTAAAGTATCACAGACCGCAGCCCGTGTCCTTTTATACCATCTTGAAAAAGCGGGATCACAGACCACAGTCCCCATCCATTCTTGAAAAACATCACAGACCCAGGTCTGTGCTTTTGTAAATCATTTTGAAAAAGAACTTCACAGACCATAGTCTGTGTCAACCTGTAAAGCGAGCGCACCCACTTTAACAAGTTGTTATTTGAAATCTAGTTTTAGGATGACATTCCTTAAATTCTTTTGGAAAAATTTTGAGTAAAATATTTTGACAATCATTTGAAATGTTTGAGAACACAATACATCTTAAAACCCTTATGATAAAAGAATTTCAAAATTTTTGGATTTTCAAGAATAAACCATATATTTTCCTAACGTTTTCTTGGTTTCCATTTTGGGGTCTTTTGCTCACAAAAACTATGCAATTGTGCCATCCCCTTCTCAACCACCCTAAAATCAACTTCTTGTCCACATATCTATTTTACCATTTTTACATAGAGAGGGGTTTGCATAGTCTTTTGCATGCCATTTTAGCAACCCAAAATCAAACCATTATATGAAATCAACTTATTGGGTTGGTCATCCTTAAACCTCATTTTAACAATATCCGTATAAATATTTTTTAAGATATTTTCATCATATTTCCTTATCTAAAGGAAATCAAAACTTTTGAAATATCATTTCAAAACATATGGACTATGTCCAAATCATCGTTTATATTTAAATATCATGACATAGAAAAATCAATCTTTTTCCATAAGTCAAATCCCTTTTTCTTTTTCTTTCATAAACATAATTATTTATCACAAATTATCGTAAGAATAAATCAAAATTTATTTACAAATGTTGCTTTGTGAAAAAGGACTAAATTTTCTTTTTCTTATAAAATCCTTTTGAAAACAACATCATAAAGAACTTGCTTGCTTACAAGCAAATTCTTAAAATCATCGGCATAAAACATAAAATCTTTTAAAAATATCATCGTAGAGAACTTGCTTACTTGTAAGAAAATTCCTAAATCCATTAGCATAAAACATTCCAAATCTTTGGCAACACTTGTGATAAAATCTTTATCTTAAAAAGTGTTGCTTGCTTCCCATGAAGCATACCTTGAGGCTTTTCATTAAAGCTATCATTTTCCAAAACTTGTGACTTTTCATTAAAGCCATCATTTTCAAAACTTGTGGCTTTTCATTAAAGCCATTATTTTCTAAACTTGTGCTTGCCCATTCGTTAAAACATAATCATAGACATTTTCATTCGTATCAACACATAAAAAGAAAACAGTATTTTGAAAAGTTCACTTGCTTACCTGAGATCGCCTTAATCCTTTTCTTTCATTCTTTTCCTTGCCTTTGCCTAGATAAATGAAAATTTATATGCATCAACTTTAATTTTTTGTATCCGTTAGGGTTTTCAACTTACATAGATCCATTTGGATTTACATTATACTAACTTAACCTTCTTGTCTTTCAAGTTGGGTGTTCATACATATTAACATGGCCTATACATCACATTATCCATTCATTCCTTTTTAGTACCCTTATGTAGGGTAAACTTTTATACATTTAACAACCATTCAGTAAATCATTATTTGGAGGTTTATTACCTCAATTTATCTTTTTAACATATTTTTCACTTTTCATAAGCCGGTGCTCATTTTAAGCACTTAGTTAATAACTTAGGCATCATATAATAATCTCAAAATTTCAAAATTATCATTATTTACTAAAACAGCAACATAATTCACGTATTTCATTTCTTTTTCATGCTTTTTTGCATTTTAACAACTAACATAAGTTATTCATTATTTGTCCATGCTTAACCTTCCACATACACTCAACTTACAACATATAACTTATGTATTTCTTAAAATCTTTCAACATAGAAACTTGTATCCTTAACATATAATTTTAGGGTTTAATTTTGGAATTTTAATCCACTAATCATAGGGTTCCAAAACAGCAACTTTGGGACCCGTTTTTCATCCTTTCAACGCCTCTTTTGATACTTAAATCAAAACCGATTTCTAATTCATAAATTCTAAAAAATAATCATGCTTTTCTTAACCCAAATTTAGGGTATTATCACATATTTAAAATCCAAAATTCTTTTTCTTGTGAAATAGCAACTTCACATGCATGTAGGGTACCCTTCTTGCACCACTTTAGACGTCCACATGTATGCCCCTAAAAATCAGATTTAGGGTAATCTTTTCTAACCTATTTTGAGCATCCAAAGTACTTTAGGTTTAGGGTATTTCACCCTCTTAATCATCCATAAATCATTCAAGCTAATTCATATATCATTTTTAACATAAAAATATGAAAATCGGGTCATATATGTAACCCTAGTTCTCATCCTTTCTAAAATTCATAACTTATGCCCAAATCAACATATGTAATTCATTTAATCATGAATCATCATATAATCATGGTAACACATCAAAACAGCAACATCTCATGTGGGTTTAAGAAATTTCAGCTAGGTTAATCAACCCATATTCAACCCTAATCTCCATTTTCTCCCTCTTGAACCCTTGATTTCTTTTTTTTCATTCAAACCTTATTCAATACCTTAATCAAGGGCATAATGAATTATTCTTTAAGGGTTCATTATGAATCAAATTCACGACTCATAAGTTGAGGTGAAAAACTTAGGATTAAAGAACTCAAATCATGAAGTATACTTACATGAATTGAATCCAACTTAAACTCAACTTCCCTAGCTTGAATCCCTCTTCTTTCTTTCCTTTTTTCCTTCTATTTTTCTCCTCTTTTTCTTGCCCTCATGTTGCTGAAAAATGGGGAAGTGTAGCTGCTGGAGTTAGGGGCTTTGCTCCTTAAAATGTTTCTCTCTCAAAACCCCATATGCTATGGACATCCACCCTTATGTATGGTTGGATTTTTTCAGCTTTGTGGGTTCCACTTTTCACATCAATTAGAGATAATTAAATACATGTTTATCCCCTTTGATGACATAGAAAAATATGCTACAAGTAAATTATCAAATTATCTTTAAAAAATCCATAAAAAATCCATGCATTGAAGCCGATGTCGTTGTCCCCCATTAGAACGTCCATTTCAGCAGCCTTTATGCAAATTTTCTACACCTAATTCAGCTTTAATTTATGGGTATTTAATTACCTTAGCTAATATCTTATTTATGAGTCCATTTAGCATATTTAAAAAATCACAAAAATCTAACAACTCAGCCTTGAACGTCCACTTACCTTGCTGTCCACATATGTAATGTCCCATATGGTTGCCCCTTTTGAAATTTTTTCCACAAATTTGAAGCTTTATTTAATGGACACTTAATTAACCTAACTAGGAGCTCATCTAGAGGTCCATTTAGCATTTAAAAAATTATAAAAAAATCCCAAATAGCAGCTTGAACGTGCACCTCTCCTAGCCTCCATGTTGCTGTCCACTTTTGGAGGTCCACTTATCATGAATTTTTGGGTATTTTCTTACCACAAAAATCCATCTCAAATCACGTACACTAACCACCCTAGTCATGTAGCTCATTTAAATGCATATTTTTCATTTTTAAAAAATCAAAAAAATCAAGTATATAACCCCTTGATCATCCACTCCATGCCACCTCCCTTAAGTAGCCATTAGCTCCTTAAATCCATCATTAATGCAGAAGATTTTTCATGGATTTTATCATTTTAGGAAATTCATAAAATCTCCTGGAATTTACCTCCTTTTGACACCTCAATTTTGTATTTAATTATTTAATTATTTTATTTAACTTTAACTTAAATGCTAGTTGCTTTATGGGTGCAAAAAGTCAAAGATATACACCCATTTTCATGCAAGAATAATCCCACCATCATTAGCTTGATCAAATCCTTTCATAGTATTGATCTCATAATTTTAACCGTTCATTTCAAATTTCGTCTTAATCCGACTTTTCTAGCTCAAGTTATGATCATTTGAAGTCATCTTTGAATTTTGGATGGTAATAGTCAATTTTCAGCCTAATTTCATCAATATTTTCATAAACCAATCTTTTCATAAGATTAAACATAAAATTATGTGCTTACCTTTCAAATTTCATCTTAATCCGCCTTATCGGCGTCAAGTTATGAATTTTCTAGCATTTGCCTCCTTAAATCCATAATTATCAACATAATCTCTATTAGTTAAACCAAAATATATGAGGTAATTATCCTCAATATATTCTCATTCCTTAATCCTTATTAGGTCTTTTTAATCATATTGATCCATATCAGCTTATAATTATCATTCATAACCATTTGCCCTAATTGCCATAAATCATCAAAATTGCAGAAGAAATCATTCATAATTCCACTAAATCATATATGATTCATGTTTATATGCCAATTGCATATATATGAGCTTTACTTGAGTCTGGGTATCACAATCGTCCCCTCATAACAGGTTTCATCCTGAAACCTATTACATTTCAAATATCGGGGAAAGACTCACATAAATTTGCTAACTTATCATCTTTTTTCCAATACTGCAATGAGTCACTACGCTTCCACTGCGCTACTTTGTCTTGGTGGCATTTTTAGCCTTGGTCCAATAGATCCATCACTTATCTCTACCGTTTCTTGTTCTCATTTGAGTTTCTCATTACAATTGTCCTTTTCTTTATACCATCCATCTCTTATTCTTATGGTAGACATACTATTTTTCTTATACCTAGAGAAATTATAGAATTTCTCATCTTATTATAGGGTAAGATTTAAGCTACCCCTTCAATCATATTAAGTAGAGATCAACAACAATCATTTTCTTTTCCTACACATACTATTTATATAACATAATACATTCATTTCTATAGTAAAGAGCAAAAGATGCTCTTACATAAAATTTCATACATGTCTTAGCAGAAGACACTTTTGCTAACCTATCCATTCTTTCCCATCTCATAATGTCTACTACTAGGTTATATCAACATAGACTACCTAATAGGAGTACCGGTATTAAACCAGTCTAAAACATTTTCTTCCTTGTCTCCCTTTCCAGTTTCCATAAACCAGTAAGGGTCCTTATCATTCTTTCTATTCTCATTTCTTATGAACATCGTAGAGAGATAATTTCTCTCATACCTATCTTTCTACCACTTCGGAATTGAAGAGAATTCTGGCAATTATTCTTGCCTTCATTTTTCTTCATCTATCTACCATTCCTTGCTATAATACATGATACTAAGCTTTGTGGTATCATGTGTAATCTTCTTTTCCTTCTATACATGTTAACTAGACACGGTTTGCTACACCTTTCTGCAATAATTTGCATAGACTTTCTATCAACCGGTAGCTGTAATTAGCTTTGGTTGGGCTAGCCTTTCTTACTTCTTTCTTTCCCTACACTAGGTTCCTTAGTCTTTAGGGTCAAGTTGTCCTTGCCTTGATTGTACATGTTCAATATCAACATGCATTATATTCTGGTGTCCTATTGGAAAATATTTTTTAAAAAGTTCACCAAATTTCCTTCTTTGATTATGACAAAATAGCCATTAGGGTTTTCTATCACTCATAAGCATTGCCAATCAATGCTTAAATAACACTTAAAACTATATGTACAAACTTTAAACATGTTCTTGGTTTCAATCATCCACTGTTCAGTCTGAATAAAATCTGATTCACCTAAGAACTTAGGTGGATACTGAACTAAAAAGGTATTAATATCCTTTCCATTCATTTCTATCTTACTATTATCAACCCTTAAAGGTTTGGGTACTAGGTTAAAAAAATTATTTCCTGTACCGGTCGGTCTCTTCTACCTTCTTGTAATTGGTCCTGTTGGGCTTTTTCCCAAAGACCTTGTATTACTTCTGCTGCCTGGGCCGCCCAATCTTGAGTGGCTTGCTACACGGCTCCTTTTATAGCTGCAGTTATCCTTTCCTCCACTCTTTCTACTTGTGAGGTGTTACCTGCAGCGGCTCCACCTTCAACTTTTGACTCATATATGCAACTGTCTTTTCCTTTTTAAAAACATAAGGTGATAGGCATGTTGTAAAAAGCAACATGTAAAATTATGTCAATATCATTTCTTATCATAAAATAATATGATTTAGAAATCAAATAATTCATATCATAAAATAATATGATTTAGAAATCAAATAATATAAAATAATTCATATCATACATAGTCAATTATATGATTTAGAAAGATCAATGACCTTTCCTTTTTCATATACACTTAGCATTTGAATGAAATCAAATGCACTTATATTTTCATAACATCAAACGTCATACATTTATTTAGGAATCAAAAGGAAACTCCTTTTTTTTCCTACATTTCTCATTTCTGTCTTCGCCTTTCATAGTGTAAGATTGCTTTTTCCTTACACATACAGATTATATTTACATAATCTGTCATTTTATCATAACCATCAACTCTAAACCAATAATCACTTAGAAAGTTGGCGCCTTGGTGCCTTCCATATGTCAGCATAGCGCCGCACCTTAAACATATGTAAAGTATAGCACAATCTTGTGCTATCTTAAGTGAGGTGTGCTATACCTTAGGTATGGGGGGTCTATATGTAGGCTTCCATTATTCAACCCATCATCTGTTCTTATTTCCTTCTATTATTTGTCTTTTCTTAGATTCTCCTTATCTCCTTCTTCATCTCATCTGGCCTCATATCATTATTCTTTCATATACCATCTACACCATGAAACATAGCAACCCAACTACATTTCCTTAAATAGCCATATCATTGCGTCATAATGACACATAGTAAAAGATAATACATATTGTATATGTCTTATAATTTCAATCTATCTCTTTCATTGTTTTCCATTTTTCTCTATGTCTATCTATCAATTCTTGCTAAGATATCATCTCTGTGATATCAAGTCTTTTCCTTCCACACCTATTTATCAATCCTTAGTTTGATACCAACTTCTGTGGCGCCCCAACCTTACTCCAAGATCTATCGATTGGTAAATGTGAATCAGAGTTGTTGCCCTGATCACGCGGCGGGTTCTTAATTGGATCTCATCCAAATTTTTTTTATTCACGTCTTTGCATTTCACACCATTCATCTACAAGCGACGATACACTTGTAACAAATTGCCTATTTCATTCATAAAATCTCATCATGCTTTTCTACAATGAGAGTTTTCTTGACTTAATCATGTCATTTTCATTTCATACATACATACATTCAATCATTGGTTCACATAGAACTTATAACTTTAAATAAATTCACATATACATCAGCATACCTTAGATCTTTAAATCATGCTATCCCATTTATCATGGCCAATTATTATAGCCCACAAGGCTACCATCTCGTACTTTTCCTTCATTGCTTAGGTTCGCATCCTCCTGAGTTTCTTGGTACCTGTCTAAGGTTTGGGAAAACAAAACGTGAGTGATAACTCATTAAACAAGCATTTTATCTTTTAGGGCAAGACTTCCTTTAAAACATCCTCCTTAAACATCTTGATCACCTTTTTACCTGAGGACATTTATATGTCTTAAAATATTGTCATAAAATCCTTTGTTCATGAGGACAATTCTATGTCCTAGAACATTTTCATAAATATCAATTCTTAAAATCATTTACAAGCCATGTCAGATTGAGACGAAATTTAAAATGAACGGTTAAAATTATGTGATGAATGCAATGAGAGGCTTGGATTAAGCTAATGATGATGGGATCATGGTTTCATGAAAATAAGGTGTATACCTTTGATTTTTGTGCACCAAAAAATAAGTTTGTGTTTATGTTAAAGTAAGGTGATTAACTATATGATTAACGACATACATGAGGTGTCAAAAGGAGGTAATTACACATGGATTTTATGAATTACTTTAATTGACAAAATCCATGATAAAATCAAGTGATTAATGAATTAATTTAAGGAGCTAAATGGCTAGCTCAAGTGAGGTAATGGAGGTGGCCCACACATGAACGTTCAAGGGGCTGTTTACATGGAATTTTTAATTTTTAAAAAATGCAAAATGTGTATTTAAATGACCTAGGCAGCTAGGGAGATGTGGACGTGATTTGGGGTTGATTTTGTGGCAAGAAAATGCCACAAAGTCAATGATAAGTGGACCCCACCAAAGTGGATAGCAACATGTAGCTAAGGAGTGATGCTTGGTCAAGTTGCTTTTTGTGATTTTTAATGATTTTTTAATAGCTAATTTGACCTCTAAATGAGCTCCTAACTAGGGTAATTAAATACCTATTAATTAAAGTGGAAATTAGGTGTGGAAAATGGCACAAAAGTTGCTGCATTTGACGTTGAATTGCATGGACATCAAGTGGACAGTAGGAGATGTGGACGTGCAAGGGCTAATATGTGATTTTTTATGATTTTTTAATAAAGTAAATGGTCCCCTAAGTAGCCTATTACCTAGGGTGATTAATTACCCATAAATTAAAGTCAAATTCGTTGTGGAAAAAATGGTAAAGTTGCTGCAAAGTGGACGTGAATGGGGGACAGATTTGTGGTTCCTTAATGACATGGATTTTGTTGGATTTTTAACGGATAATTATCTAATTTAAATGGACCACATTTTGCCATGTCAGCAATAGGGGATAAATATGCTTTAATTACATGATAAATGATGTGGCAAGTGGGACCCACAAGGCTGAAAAATCCAGCATATACAAGTGTGCACGTCCATAGGGTCAAGGGGTTAGAAAAGAGAATTTTTCAAAGGAGCAAACCCATTTTCCAGCAGCTCTCCACGTCCCTTATTCCAGCAAAGCATGAAAGGGAGAAAAAAAAGGAGAAAAAGAGAAGGAAAAATGGGAAGAAAGAAGAGGAAGCAAGCTAGAAAAAATGGAGTCTAAGTTTGATCCAATATATGCAAAGGAAAAGAATTGAAGAAAAGAATTATGACGATCTCAGGTAAGCAAGCAAACTTTTTAAAATAATGTTTTCTTTCTATGCGATGCTATGTGATTAAAAATATTTATGATTATGTTTAAACAAATGGGCAAGCACAAGTTTTGAAAATGAAGGCTTTAATGCAAAGACACAAGTTTTGGAAAATGATGGCTTCAAGGAAAAACCTCAAGGTTTGCTTCATGGGAAGCAAGCAATGATTTTAAAATAAAGAATTTATCACAAGTGTTGCTATGGATTGACAATGCTTTATGTTAATGGATTGAGAAATTTGCTTATGAGTAAACAAATTCTCCATGATAAAGTTTTCAAAGGATTTCACGTTTTATGTTGATGGTTTTTAAGAATTTGTTTATAAGCAAGCAAGTTCTTTATGAAATTGTTTCGAAAGTATTTTATAAGAAAAAGGGAATTTTACCCTTTTTCACAAAGTATTGTTTGTAAATAAGTTTTGAGTTATTTCTACAATAATTTGTGATAAACAATTATGTTTATGAAAGAAAAAAGAAAAAAGGAATTGATTTATGAAAAAGATTTGTTTTGCTAAGTCATGATAATTAAATAATAAATGATGATTTGGACATAGTCCATATGTTTTGAAATGATATTTGAAAAGTTTTAATTTCATTTAGATAAGGAAATCTATGTTGAAAATATCTTGAAAAATGTTTATACGAATGTTGTTGAATGAGATTTAAGGATGACCAACCTCATAAGTTGATTTTCTTAAAATGGTTTGATTTTGGATTGCTAAAGTTGCATACAAAAGACCATGTAATTCCCTATAGAGAAAAATGACAAAATTGATATGTGGATAAGAAATTGATTTTAAGGTGGTTGAGAAGGGGTTAGCACAATTGGATAACTTTTGTAAGCAAAAGGCCCTAAAATAGAAATCAAGAAAATGCTAGGAAAAATGTATGATTGATTTTTGAAAATCTAAAAGTTTTGAAATTCTTTTATTAAAAGGGTTTTAAGATGTATTGTGTTCTCAAACATTTCAAATGTTTATCGAAATGTTTTACTCAAAATTCTTCTAAAAGAATTTAAGGAAGGTCATCCTAAAACTAGATTTCAAATGACAACTTGTTAAAGTGGGTGCGCTCGCTTACGAGTTAACATGGACTGCGGTCCGTTATGTGTTTTTCAAAATGATTTATTTTAAAAAGATACAGTCTTTGGTCGGTGTGGCGCCCCGAACCGAGGTGCTTAGAAGCCTTACTCCGGGATCGTTTTGATTGGTAAACGTGACTCAGGATTGTTGCCCTGATAACACGGCAGGATTTTTTTTTTCATCAATACATGGAAAATTTCCATCATTCATCCAATTTGAAATATATTTCACATAACACAGTTATGATAAAAAACTATTCCATAAACATTTTCATTGGAATAAAAATATTCCCTTTTCATCTCAAAATTATCATCGTTGACTTTACATAAAGTTTACATAAACATCATTTATATCAAAAACTACATAACACTTGGCATGCTGCCTTCATCATCATTTCCTGTCTGTTGTTGAAAAAGCATGGGTGAGTAATAATACTCAGTAAGCAAGCTATACATAATCTTTCAATCATTTTTATGCATTTCATAAAATGCAAATGCAATGCATACATAGCATTCATGACATTCCTTTGGATGCGACGCTAGCTAGGCGCCCATCCAATACATGCTCCCATTTCAGGGAGGTCGCCGCCGGCCTGGGCCTATTAAGCGACTTGGCAATAGCGAGGGGGACATCCAGTCCGCTTACTACCTCGACTAAGGCCTATTCCTCGTGCACATGCTCATTCTCATACACATGCCGGCATGATATTTGCAAATCATAAACAATTTCATAAAAAGCATTTAATAAATAATTTGACAAAACAAACTTCAGTTCATGTAAAGCAGTTATAGGTATGGCCAACCTTAAATAAATTTCATAAAGCAACTTGCAAACAATTTCAAGCATTTTGGAAATAATTTGCAAAACATATAACTTGCTTACCTTCTTAGGAGGTGTCTTCGACCTTCTCTTTTTCTTTTCCTATTTAAGGACAAAGAATATTTCATTTCCTCTATTTAAGCTGCTTCCCATGTATGCTTTATAATATTTGGGCATTATTTCTTTACATAGATATTTTTGTCCATAAATTCTTCAAAAATTTCATACTTATATTCAAATATTAATTTCCAAATTTTCTCCAAAATCACGCTATTCACTGTAGCATATTACTGTAGCATATCACTGTTCATCCGTGGTTACTGTTCACAGCAACGTGGTTACTGTTCATGGGTTTCAAAAATTAATATTTTTTCCAAAAATAAAAAATACCATGACATACCTTATGCCTAGTATATCATTGGACATTTCTTATATTTTGAATTTATCATCATTTACTTGCCCAAAAAAATCATTTTCTGCATATACTAAAAATCATCATAAATTCACTTAAGCATAATCCTTAATTCCGAAAATCATGAAATTAATATATCATTATTCTAACATCATATTTATCATAATCATACATCCCAAATCATCACTTATCAATTTTGGAGCATTATTTTTACATATCATATGCTATTTTCCCAAATACCCTATCTTTGCTCCAAATTTTTGATGTTTTGGCATAATTCCATTTAAACATTATATCTATACTTATTTTCTCATGTTTGGGCATTATCTAAGCATGGTTTTACCTTAATTAACATCCAAAAGAAATTTGGGTAGAAATCACTTACCCGAAGTGGAGATATGCCTCTTTTTCTCGCACTTTCTCTCTCTAACTTCTATTCTTCAAGGCTAAAACGTGTGGGGATGGGAAATGAAGTTGCTCAAGTAATTTTTGAGCTGGGATGGTTTTGAATTTCGTCCATGGCCTGCTCCTCTATTTATAGGGGTCCATTTTTCATAAATTTGGAATTTACCCCCTTTGCTTGAGGTATTAAATTGTAAATATATTTTTTTCTAATTTCCAAAAGATGCATGGAGCCTTGTGCAGCCCACCCTAGGCCTGCTCCAGCCCCCCTATAGCAGCCCTAATTTTCTACCTATTTTTTTTATTTTTAAAATTAATTAAATTAAGCTAAATTAATCCTAGCCCTTGATTTATGATTTGGTTGAATTTTGACCATTGATTTGGTCATGGTACCCCCCTGCACGACCTGACATGTTGCTGCATTGCATTTAATTTTTTTAATTTTTATTTATTAATTTTAATTAAAGTCAAATACATAATTAATGAAAAAGTGAAGTTACTTTTTCACTTTGCATTTGACGTTTCATCTTGACCATTGATTTGTGATTTTCATCACATCTTAGCCCATTCATCATGTCCATCATGAATTTTTAACCATCCATAAAAAATTTCATCGAATTCCGACGCCCGGATTGCAATTTATGAATTTTTTTCTATTTTTCCACAAAAATCCAAACTTGGATTAAAATATCCAAAAGAATTGCTATTTTGTCTTGTAGTGATTAAATCTCTATTTTGTCTTTTTGTGATTAAGTTAATCCAAGTGATTAACTCTTAATCACGGGTCTTAGTCCTTGGTTACTATTCACGTGCACTGTTCACGTGCACTACTCACGGGGTTAAATTCCTAGTTGCATTATTTCAATCTCCAATACACATATCCATCAATATAATTCATGAATTTTCATTTATTCATAAAATAATTACAAAATTACAAATGTCGAAATGACGTGTATACAGTCGAAACAACTCGTATACGGTCAGGGTTCCACAGTCGGTGATGCTTTCAAGTTATGTATGCAGACTGCGGTCTGTGATCCCAATTTAAAAGGACACGGGCTGTAGTCTGTGATACTTCAAATCAAACGGACTGCGGTCTGTCAGGATGATGTATGATGCACCCGTACAAGGAATAAGCCGATTGTAGAGCATAGTTGGGATGACCGAGGGCCCACTCTACATAAGGCTAAGTCGCTAAGGAATGGCAGGAGTGCCAACGACGCCCTCCTTGAGATGGGAGCAGGATGAATGAATAGCCGCCTGACTAGAGTGCTGTTAAGGATTCTCTTCCAAAAGGTAGCATGATCACTTGCTAAGTGTCACTACTGGATGGAGAGAAATGCATTTGCTTATGTTTTTCTTTTGAAAAGTCCAAAGATTGGGACATAAAAGCATTTTTACGAAAAGTTATCTTAAAGGGATTTTTATGAAATGATTACCCTAAAAATGGGGTGTTTTACACAAAAGTGTAAATAACAAAAATGAAAGGAAATGTTTTTATGCAAATGCATTTATGAAAATGGTTTATGTATTTTATTTGCCTTGTTTGTTATAAACAAGCCCCAAGACGGGGATTATGAAAAGGATTTATGTGAAACTTGGTTTTGGACATAGGAATGTCTATTCCTAAAGAGCCTAAATGAATAGTGTTTATGGACATGAGAATGTCCAATGTTAAAGTATTTAAATGAAAAGTGTTTTAGGACATATGGATGTCCATTGCTAAAAGAAGCTATGTCAAAAATATTTTGAGACATCAAATGTCTCTAGGCTAAAGGATTTTATGATGAAAAATATTTTTGGACATAAAATGTCCTTTGCCGAGAAAAGCTCATGTGGATGATGTTTTAGGACATGAGAATTTCCTTCTTTGCTAAAGGATATATGAGAAAAATATTTTGGACGTGAAACGTCCACTAGCAAAAGATAGTTTTATGTAAATGTTTTGGAACATTGAAAATGTTCACTCAAGATAAAAGAGAATTAATTAAAGAGAGTAAAACATATACGTTTTGCCTTAACAAGCTTAGACGTGGCTTGTAAATGATTTTAAGAATGAATATTTTATGAAAATGTTCAAGGACATAGAATTGTCCTCATGAACAAAAGATTTCATGATAATGTTTTAGGGCATATAAATGTCCTCAGGAAAAAGGTGATTAAGATGTTTATGAAAAAGGTTTTCAAGGAAGTCTTGCCCTAATGATAAAATGCTTGCTTACTGAGTTGTCACTCATGTTTTGTTTTTCCAAACCTTAAACAGGTACCGAGAAACTCAGGAGGATTCAAATCTAAGCAATGAAGAAAGATACGTGATGATAGCCATAAAGGCTATAAGGAATGGGATAGTATGGATTAAAATCCTAAGGTATGTTAATGTATATGTGGACTTATTTAGAATTTTAAGTCCTATTGATTAAATAAATGAATGTATGTATGTATGATATGTACAATGATTGATTGTATGTAAGTATGAAATGTAAAGAAATGAATGATGATAAAAATTTTTTTTTGGACGAATTCCAATTAAGAACCCGCCGCGTGATCAGGGCAACAATCCTGATTCACATTTGGCAATCAATAAGGTCTTGAGGTAAGGAAGTGACGTCTCAGTTTGGGGCGCCACATGAACATTTATAATGTTCCAAGACATTTATATAAAGTCATCTTTTGTTAGTGGACATTTTACGTCCAAAATATTTTTCTCATAAATCCTTTCTAGAGAAGGACATTCTTATGTCCCAAAATATCATTCGCATAAGTCTTTTTCGGCAAGGGACATTTTTATGCCCAAAAACAGTTTTCATCATAAATTCCTTTAGCCAAGGGACATCTGATGTCCGAAAATATTTTTGACATAACTTTCTTTGGCAATGGACATACATATGTCCTAAAACACTTTTCATTTGAATGCTTTGGCATTGGATATTCTCATGTCCATAAATACTTTTCATTTAAGCCTAAGGTATTTTACCCTCTAAATCATCCATTATTTAATTATTTACAAAACGACAACATGACATACATATAGGGTACCTATTTTAGCCCCATTTGGACTTTCCCATGCATGTGCCCCAAAAAATTAGATTCAGGGCTATCTCTTCCAACCCATGTAGGACATCCAAAGGGTCCTTAATTTAGGGTACTTTAACCTACAATTCATCCATAAATCATTTAGGCTACTCCTTGCGTCATATTTAATATAAAAATAGAAAAATCGGGTAATACATAAAACTCTAAGTTCTATTTTTGCTAAAATCATTAACATATGCTCGAATCAACATGTATAATCCATATGAACATGAATCATGTCCTTATCATTATGCTTAAACCAAACAACAACTTGGCTTAGGGTTTTAAGAAATTTCAAGATAGGTTTTATCTAAAAAATCAACCCTACTTTCCATTTTCTCCTTCTTGAACCCTTGATTCCATATATAACATTCAATCGTCATTCAATACCCTCATCAAGGCATTATAAATCATTCTTGAAGGGTTCTTAATGAATCATATTCATAATTCATAAATAGAGGTAGAAAACTTGGTTTAAATGATTCAAAACTCAAGATTCACTTACTTGAATTGAATCGACCTTGAATCCAACTTCCTTAGCTTGAATCTCCTTTTCCTTTTGCCCTTTTTTCCTTCTCTTTTTCTTCTCTTTTCCTCTTCTTTCCTTGCTGGATTTGGGCACGTCCCTTGCTGCCTTGCTCTTGAGAAAATTTTCTTTCTCCACACTTGCATATGGACATCCAAGCATGCTCTCCCTTACATATATATTTGATATTTTTTCAGCTTTTTGGGCCCACTTTGCCACATCACATGAGGGTAAATCAATGCCCCCTTGTCCCTTAATGTGCTGGCTACTTCTTATCTAAGTAAAATGTGTATTTATCATATATAAAAAATCATCAAAATTCATTGCATTGATGGGCCATATTGCTGTCCACTTTGGAACGTCCCATGTAACAGCCATATTTTGGCATTTTATGCCTGAATTTCCACTTGGTTTAATTGCCCATAACTTACCTTAGGTGCCTAGGTAATTAGATACATATTTGGAAATTTTTAAAAATAAAAAATCCATGCATTATCTTGCTTTGGGCATCACCCCTTGTGCCACCACTCCAAGCCTCATCGAGGCTACTCCTTAGCCTCTTAAACCATACATTAAAGCTCTTGATTATTCATAGATTTTGCCATTTTAGGAAATTCACAAAATCCACTTGAAATTATCTCCTTTTGACACCTCATTTGTGCCATTAAGCATGCATTTAATCTCTTTGCTTTTACATAAATGCAATGCTACTTTATGGTGCACAAAATCAAAGCTATGTGCTTTTTTTTGATTAATCATATTCTTATAATAATTAGCTTAATCCAACTCTTCCATAACATTAATCATATAATTTTGTCCACCCATTTCAAATTTCGTCTCAATACGACTTTTCTATCTCAAGTTATGATCATTTGAAATTTAACTTTTGGGTTTAGGATAAAAATAAATAATTATCTGTTGGTCCCGAGTTAATGGCAAAACCCAAGAGGGGAGGGGTGAATTGGGTATTTAAACATTTATAACTTAAACAGAAACTTAACCCCGGATTAATCCAGTCCCCTTAATGAAGAATCGAAATGGAAAGCAATATAATGTAGAGAGCAGATAAGTAAATCAAACACACAAGATTTTTATAGTGGTTCGGGCAACCTCCCTACTCCACTCTTCCAAGCTCACACTCCTTGTGACTTGGGTTCCACTATTGTATTCTCTCAATACAATTAGAGCCACTGCTCTCTTCTAGATTCTAGCTCTAGGGGGCATATAATACACTGCTCAAGTAGGTGATGAGTCTCACTCCAATCACACACTACTTAGCATACACTTGATCCTAGTTCCTCAAACTAGATCAAGTTCAATCACAAATAAATGAAACAACAAAGAAATCTACACTTTACAGATGTGTAGCAACAATTAGGCGCAGAGAAGAACTTGAAGAGTTGGCTTTGAAGATTCTGAAATGAAGCTCTTGCAGTTTGAAGTAGAGTTCTTCTTCTTTGAGTAGCTTGATCTCTTTTGAGCTCTTGAATGTAGTAGTTAAGCACACTTAATGATTTTCAGCTACTTCCCTCGTCCACCATGAATGCTATTTATAATTTTGGAGGGAATCCGAACGTTAGAGGGTAGGTGGCGCGCATTTAATGCGCCAACGTTCGAATAAATTCCGACCGTTGCGACCCAAGTTGCATGTGGAGTCGACTTCGGATGCGACTTCGCCCAAGTCGCAGATGGAGTCGACTTCGGGTGCGACTTCGTTTCACCGTCGCAACTTCAAGTTTCAGTCAGGGTCGACTTGGTCATCAACTTGACCCAAGTCGCAGGTGAAGTCGACTTCGAGTGCGACTTCACCTTGTCAGGTTCCAAGTCTAAGTCTTGAGTCGACTTTGGCTTCCGACTTCAACTCAAGTCGATCATGGAGTCGACTTGGGTTGCGACTTGACTTGGTCTTTGCTTTGTTCTTCATTTGATCTTCCTTTATCTTGCTTGGCTTGTTTCCTTGATGATTCTGAGTTTTGAATCATGCGCCTTGCTTTGCATTTGACTCAGTTGGTCTTTAAGACTTGATAGACTTGATTTCATCTTGAATATGCATTCCAGCTTATCTTCTGAAAAATCGCCTTTGCCCGATCGAAGTCGATGTCGGAGTCGACTTCTGCTGCGACTTCACCTCAAGTCGCACGTGGAGTCGACTTGGGGTGCGACTTCGGCACTTCGTGTTCTGAGCTTCGACTCTGGACAGTTTTTGTCATCTGAAGTCGATGTCGAGGTCGACTTCGTTTGCGACTTGGCTACCCAAGTCTCAGGTGGAGTCGACTTGGCCTGCGACTTCACTTGCTCTTCTCCCGTTTTCAACTCTGGACAGTTTTTCATGTTTGAAGTCGATAGCGAGGTCGACTTCGTTTGCGACTTGGCTTCTCAAGTCGCATGTGGAGTCGACTTGGGATGCGACTTCACCTGTAAGTTGGTTTTTCCTTTGAGGTTCTTTCTCAAGTTGATAGTTAAGTCGACTTTGGGATCGACTTCACTCTAAGTCGAAGTCCAAGTCGACTTGGGGATCGACTTGGCTACTTAAGTTCCTTAAAACAAGTGACAAACTCATTAGTCTTTTAAATATACTCAAGTTAGTTATTGTTAATCATCAAAACTTAATCTTTGGTCAATTTTACTTTGTTTTGAAGTATTGTTTCCAACAATCTCCCCCTTTTTGATGATTGACAAAACTAAATTGAGCTTATACCTTTCAAGATGGATGCATTTAAGTATTCTTTGAAAACAGAGTATAAGCAATCATTCCATAACTTTCAAAATAGATTTTTAGCAATCATTCAATCCATATAAGCACATTTCAAATATAAGCAAGTTTCATATCATTCATGTTTTCAATTTACTATGTAAAGCAAAAGAAATGAAACTCCTAAATACAAACTACCCAACCCAAAATAACACAAAGAATTCTACTCAATTGCTATTCTATCTCCCCCTTTTTGTCAATCTTTCAAAAATGATTCAATTACTAAGGACTTGGTGAATTGAAATTGGGAAATGGGATAGACAGACTGAGTTTGTTTGATGGGACGGACATGAGATGATGAGTAGAAGGAGGAAACGGGTGCGGGAGAAGGCTCGCGATGAACTGAACCCAATTCGAAGGGATCAAGTTCAGGCATGGGTCGCTTCTTGTGACGGCCTGAGGCGAGATGATATCGGATGGTACGCAATTCCAGATCGATTCGATCCTGTCGGGAATGCATATTATTGATTGCCGCCAACACTTCGGTCACAAGACTCGTCATCCGGTCTTCTTGGTGACCCATTTCTTCACGGACGGCAACGATTTCATCTCTCAGATCTTTTAGAGTGACCTCCTCAGATGAGGTTGGAGGTACCCGTTCACGTGCAGCAGATCCTTGTGGAGAATAGGATCCGTGCGATATGGGAGATGTTGGCTCCTCTTGAGCAGGTGGTGCTGCGGGAGGTTGCTCCCCCTCAGTCTGTGCTCGTTCTTCTTCCGGAGCTTCAGCCCTTAGTTGAAGCACGTTAATCTTCATCCGTTGAATGAGTGCTTTGTTGATGGCATTGGTGGATTTCAGTACTTCGAAGGGCTCGCCTTCAATATCCACTTCAAAGTGTTCAAGGATCTTTGTGATCCAGGTGCCATATGGTAGGACTCCCCGCGGATTGTCCTTTCTGGAGGCCAATGCTTCAAGAAATAGTCTTGGTAAGCTAACCTTGACTCTGTTTGCCACCTTCCAGAGTATCCCGGCTTCTTGTGGGTTTAACTGATTTCTTCCACCGCCCTTTGGGTAGATGCAGTGGGCAATGAGAAGTCTGAGTACGCGAAGCCTAGGGGAGAGATCCATGTAATGAAGAAATTTGATTCCTGGGTGATATTTATTGCTTCGGGTGAGCTGATTATACATTTGATCCAGCGTAAGATCTTCAGGAAGTGGCTCATCTATGTGGGGAACTTCAAGTATCTGACCAATATTTACCAAGGCCGTTGCCAAACTTGGAGTTATTCCTCTTCCAAAGAACATATCCACTCCTTTGACAAAACTTCCATAGTACTCTTCATCCCACAGATAGTAAAAGATTCTGGTAAGATCTGGATAGACTTTTTCATCTTCTTTTAGGAGCTTCGTCCATCCTTGGAAATCCAATAGATCTTCTATGTCGGATCCATAATCTTTTAAGAACTTGAAATCAATAATCTTGGGAATGAATACCTTACGCTCATAGAAATGTTTGTAAAACCTGCTGTGCTGGAGTTCGGTTTTGAAGTATGTTGTTGGCATTTTCAACACTTGAGCTTTAGCAGCTGTGTTGCCTCTTCGACGTGCCCCAGATTGAGTACTTTGTGAGGTTTGGGCTTGTTCCTCACGACCTGCTGTGTTTGACGGGGTTCCCGTTTGAAAATGCACTCGGCGGCCTGTGGAAGTAGATGGTTCTTCCCGGGCTCGCTTTGAGGAAGTGCGCTGTCTTTTTGGCAATTCGTCGTTGGTATGGGACGTAGATTGTCCGGGAACTGGTTTGAGGGATGGTTTTGAGACGGCTAGCTTAGGAGGTCTAGGTTTTGGAGCCATTGAGTTTGGGAGTTCGAAATGGAAGAAGAAGGGTTAGGAATGGAAGGTTTTGGAATGGCTGTTCGCCGGAGCTGGAACAGAGATTTTTCCGGAAACAGGGAAAAGGGAGAGAGAGAGAGAGAGAGAGAGAGAGAGAGAGAGAGAGGGAGAGAGAGAATACTGAGAGAGGGAGTGAGAAACAGAGGGAGAGAGAGAAAGAAACAGAGGGAGAGAGAGAAAAACGGAGGGAGAGAGAGAAAGAAACAGAGGGAGAGAGAGAGAAGAACGGAGGGAGAGAGAAACTGATGCCGAGGAAGAGAAGGAAATTCGCCGGAGAGGAAGAAAGAAAAGAAATAGAGAGGCCGGAGGGAAATGAGGAAGGAAGGAAGGAGAAGAGAAGAAAAGGAGGAAAGAGCGGGAATCCGGACGGTCGCGCGCGGAGTCGACTTGCCCTAGGCGAAGTCGACTTCGGTCCCTTGGAGTCGACTTCGCCCTAGTGCGGAGTCGACTTCGACTCTGTGGAGTCGACTTGGCTATAGAAGCAGAGTCGACTTCACTTTCCCAAATCGACTTGGCGGAGTCGACTTGGCTCCCATGGAGTCGACTTGACTCATCGACTTGACCATTTCAGATTTTAGTTTCTTGTTTGATATTTACTAATTTAGCTCTATCATCCCCATATCATTTCTAATTTTATAAAATGATTCTTTGGCTAATGGTTTGGTAAGGATATCAGCAATTTGGTCTTCTGTTTTCACATATTCTAAACATACATCATGATTTTCAACATGTTCACGAATAAAATGGTGTCTCACATCAATATGCTTGGTTCTTGAATGCAATACAGGATTTTTAGTCAAACAAATTGCACTTGTATTATCACATCTAATAGGAATATCAACATAATCAATACCATAATCTTTCAATTGTTGTTTCATCCAAAGTAATTGGGCACAACAACTACCAGCGGCTATGTATTCGGCTTCCGCGGTAGATAGAGCAACACTTGTTTGTTTTCTTGAATACCATGAAACTAACATATGTCCAAGAAACTGACAAGTTCCACTGGTACTTTTTCTATCTACCTTATATCCGGCAAAATCTGCATCCGAATAGCCGATTAGATCAAAGGTTGACCCCTTTGGATACCATAGTCCAAGATTGGTAGTTTTTATCAAATATTTAAAAATTCTTTTTACAGCAAGGAGATGTGATTCTTTTGGGCATGCTTGAAATCTAGAGCACATACAAACACTGAATAGAATATCGGGTCTAGAAGCAGTTAAATATAACAAGGATCCTATCATGCTTCTATAAAGCTTTTGATCGATACTTTTACCGTTTTCGTCTGTGTCGATCTTGATTGTAGAGCTCATTAGAGTGTTTGCCCCTTTGCTATTCTGCAATCCAAATTTCTTGAGCATTTCCTTGACGTACTTGGACTGGTTCAAGAATATCCCTTCACTTTGTTGCTTAATTTGCAGTCCAAGGAAGAAATTTAATTCTCCCATCATGCTCATTTCGAATTCGCTCTGCATAATCTTAGAAAATTCTTGACAAAGATTTTCATTAGTAGCACCGAAAATTATGTCATCTACATAAATCTGTACAATTAAAATATCTTTGTTTTTGTATTTGATGAACAAAGTAGTATCTACTTTCCCTCTTAGAAACTCATGATCAATCAAAAATTTGTTCAACCTTTCATACCAAGCTCTTGGAGCTTGCTTTAATCCATATAGCGCTTTGGTCAATTTATAAACATACTTTGATTGATTCATTTCTTCAAAACCAGGGGGTTGTTCAACATATACTTCTTCATTCAAATAGCCATTCAAAAATGCGCTTTTTACATCCATTTGGAACAATTTGAAATTCATATAAGAAGCGAATGCTAGTAGAATACGTATGGCTTCTAATCTAGCCACGGGTGCATATGATTCTTCAAAATCGATTCCTTCTTCTTGAGAATACCCTTTGGCTACTAATCTGGCCTTGTTTCTAATTACAAGTCCGCTTTCATCTAATTTGTTCCTAAATACCCATTTGGTACCAATGATAGTGTGATTATTTGGTCTAGGAACTAAGTGCCATACATTGTTCCTTTCGAATTGGTTTAGCTCTTCTTGCATTGCAATAACCCAATTTTCATCATTGAGAGCTTGTTCAATGGTATTTGGTTCAATTTTAGATACAAAGGCATATTGACCATAAACGTTTTGTTTTGATCTTCTAGTTTTCACTCCTTCATATACATTTCCAATAACTTGCTCGATTGGATGGGCATTTTTGAACTTTAAATCAGTTGGAGGTTTATAAGAATCATTACCTTCACTTACCTCTTCCTCCATGAGATTTTCTGGCTTGAGCTCAAGTTCCTTTGGTTGTTCTTTGCCTTTTGTCTCATCTGCATCACTTAGTTCATCCTCCTTTCTCGAAGTTTGGTTAATTTCATCAAATACAACGTGTATGGATTCTTCAACAACTTGGTTTCGTTTATTGAAAACTCTATATGCTTTGCTATTTGATGAATATCCAAGAAATATAGCCTCATCACTTTTAGCATCTAACTTTCCCAAGTTAGTTTTTCCATTGTTCAAAACATAACATGTACATCCAAAAGCATGAAAATAAGAAATATTTGGTTTTCTTCCTTTCCATAGTTCATATGGGGTCTTTTTCAAGATTGCTCGAATGGTGACACGGTTCAATACATGACAAGCTGTACTTACAGCTTCACCCCAAAATTTCTTGGATAGATTGCTCTCATTTAGCATAGTTCTAGCCATCTCTTGTATAGTTCTATTTTTCCTTTCTACTACTCCATTTTGTTGTGGAGTTCTTGGTGCAGAAAATGTGTGGTGAATTCCTTTTTCATTGCAAAATTCCATGAATCGTTTGTTTTCGAATTCGCCACCATGATCGCTTCTTATGGTTACAATAGTACTTTGTTTTTCATTTTGCACCAAATTTACAAAAGTTGCAAACATAGAGAAGACTTCATCTTTACTAGCTAAGAGAATTATCCATGTGAATCTTGAAAAATCATCAACTATGACAAATACATATTTCTTTCCACCAATGGTTAGAATGTCGGATGGCCCGTATAGATCCATGTGTAGCAATTCAAGTGGCTTGGTGGTGGAAATTTTCTTTTTGGTAGAGAAAGGCATCTTGGGTTGTTTTGATAATTGACATGCCTTACAAATCTTGTCCTTGTCATATTTCAATCTTGGTAATCCTTCTACCAAACTCTTTTTCCATAGGGTCTTTATGTTTTCCATGTTTATATGTCCAAGCCTTTTATGCAAAACCCAGGATCATTATCAATGACCATTAGACATTGACCAGTCAATTCATCAAGTGAAACCAAATATACATTTCCATGTCTTTTACCACTAAACATGATATGCTCTCCATCAAATACATTACATATAGATGATTCAAACACAACTTTGTATCCTTTATCACATAATTGGCTAATGCTCATTAAATTGTGTTTGAGTCCTTCAACAAACAAAACATCTTCCACGCATGCATTTGAAATACTATGTATATTTCCTTTACCTTTAATTTTACCTTTTTCATTATTGCCAAAGGCAACCATTCCATCATTACAAGGCTTAAGTTTGTGAAACAAACTTCTTTCACCGGTCATATGCCTTGAGCAACCACTATCCATGAACCATTCATTATTTGCCTTTGCCTTAAAACATGTCTCTTCATTACTTGTGCATTTTGTTGAGGTAGTTTGTTCTTCTTGCTCGATTTGTGCCATGCAGCAGATTCTTGCACATTCTTCTACTTCGATTTCATCGGTTGAGGAGTTACTCGTTGTAGATTCCTCGTCATTCACGTACATGCCTCTTCCTTTGTATCTTTGGAATCTCTTATTGTCCCCTCGATCTTTTCTTTGTTCTTTTACTTTGCTTTCTTCGGGAGTTGGACATTGAGCTTGCATATGTCCCGAACCGCCGCATCGATAGCATTTGGTTGATTCTTTCTTCTTTTCTCTGGGAGTTCTATCCTTGAAGCTTCTGAAATTTTTGCCTTTCCTCACAAATTTTTTGAAACGTTTTGTGAGTAGGGCGATTTCGTCGTCGTTTTGAGAAGAAGAGGAATCATCTTTGTCTTGTGCGGCTTTCAAAGCAATTGCTCTTTTGCCCCTGTGTTGATCTTCATTTCTTCTCTTGATTAGCTCATCTGACATGAGTGAGCTAATTAAGTCTTCAAGCTTTAGAGTGTTAAGGTCCTTGGCTTCTTCTATTGCAGTGATCTTTGGAGTCCATGATTCGGGTAGAGCTCTTAAGATCTTCATGACCTGCTCAGATTCAGATATAGCCTTTCCGAGACCTTTTAGAGCATTAGTAATTTTAGAGAATCTAGCAAACATTTCAGAGATGTTTTCTCTATCTAGCATTCTAAAGTTTTCCAGTTCTCCAATCAATATATTTCTTCTCGTCCCTTGGACTTGAGAAGTTCCTTCATAGATAGAGGTTAGCGTATCCCATATTTCTTTGGCGGTTAAGCAAGAGGAGACTCTATCATATTCAGAAGCAGTAAGAGCACAAAATAAAGAGTTCATAGCTTTGGCGTTGCTCTTAACAATTCTTACTTCCTCATCGGTCCATTTGGAAGCTCTTTCATTGGTAGGCAAGGTTACTCCATCTTGGATAGCAATCCAAGAATCCATGTCGGTAGCCATGATGAGTTGCTTCATACGAAGCTTCCAATATCCAAAATTGCTCCCATCAAACAACGGTGGCCTTGTAAAGGATTGGCCTTCAGCAAATGCGGGAACGGAAGTAGATTGGGATGCCATATTAATAAGATCTCTTTGGTAAACTCAAAGAACCGCTCTGATACCACTTGTTGGTCCTGAGTTAATGGCAAAACCCAAGAGGGGAGGGGTGAATTGGGTATTTAAAAATTTATAACTTAAACAGAAACTTAACCCCGGATTAATCCAGTCCCCTTAATGAAGAATCGAAATGGAAAGCAATATAATGTAGAGAGCAGATAAGTAAATCAAACACACAAGATTTTTATAGTGGTTCGGGCAACCTCCCTACTCCACTCTTCCAAGCTCACACTCCTTGTGACTTGGGTTCCACTATTGTATTCTCTCAATACAATTAGAGCCACTGCTCTCTTCTAGATTCTAGCTCTAGGGGGCATATAATACACTGCTCAAGTAGGTGATGAGTCTCACTCCAATCACACACTACTTAGCATACACTTGATCCTAGTTCCTCAAACTAGATCAAGTTCAATCACAAATAAATGAAACAACAAAGAAATCTACACTTTACAGATGTGTAGCAACAATTAGGCGCAGAGAAGAACTTGAAGAGTTGGCTTTGAAGATTCTGAAATGAAGCTCTTGCAGTTTGAAGTAGAGTTCTTCTTCTTTGAGTGACTTGATCTCTTTTGAGCTCTTGAATGTAGTAGTTAAGCACACTTAATGATTTTCAGCTACTTCCCTCGTCCACCATGAATGCTATTTATAATTTTGGAGGGAATCCGAACGTTAGAGGGTAGGTGGCGCGCATTTAATGCGCCAACGTTCGAATAAATTCCGACCGTTGCGACCCAAGTTGCATGTGGAGTCGACTTCGGATGCGACTTCGCCCAAGTCGCAGATGGAGTCGACTTCGGGTGCGACTTCGTTTCACCGTCGCAACTTCAAGTTTCAGTCAGGGTCGACTTGGTCATCAACTTGACCCAAGTCGCAGGTGAAGTCGACTTCGAGTGCGACTTCACCTTGTCAGGTTCCAAGTCTAAGTCTTGAGTCGACTTTGGCTTCCGACTTCAACTCAAGTCGATCATGGAGTCGACTTGGGTTGCGACTTGACTTGGTCTTTGCTTTGTTCTTCATTTGATCTTCCTCTATCTTGCTTGGCTTGTTTCCTTGATGATTCTGAGTTTTGAATCATGCGCCTTGCTTTGCATTTGACTCAGTTGGTCTTTAAGACTTGATAGACTTGATTTCATCTTGAATATGCATTCCAGCTTATCTTCTGTAAAATCGCCTTTGCCCGATCGAAGTCGATGTCGGAGTCGACTTCTGCTGCGACTTCACCTCAAGTCGCACGTGGAGTCGACTTGGGGTGCGACTTCGGCACTTCGTGTTCTGAGCTTCGACTCTGGACAGTTTTTGTCATCTGAAGTCGATGTCGAGGTCGACTTCGTTTGCGACTTGGCTACCCAAGTCTCAGGAGGAGTCGACTTGGCCTGCGACTTCACTTGCTCTTCTCCCGTTTTCAACTCTGGACAGTTTTTCATGTTTGAAGTCGATAGCGAGGTCGACTTCGTTTGCGACTTGGCTTCTCAAGTCGCGTGTGGAGTCGACTTGGGATGCGACTTCACCTGTAAGTTGGTTTTGCCTTTGAGGTTCTTTCTCAAGTTGATAGTTAAGTCGACTTTGGGATCGACTTCACTCTAAGTCGAAGTCCAAGTCGACTTGGGGATCGACTTGGCTACTTAAGTTCCTTAAAACAAGTGGCAAACTCATTAGTCTTTTAAATATACTCAAGTTAGTTATTGTTAATCATCAAAACTTAATCTTTGGTCAATTTTACTTTGTTTTGAAGTATTGTTTCCAACATTATCATCCTAATCCCATCACATTTTCCTTAATCCAAACCATCCATAAGATTGAGCACAGAATCATGTGCTTATCTTTCAAATTTCATCTCAATCCGCCTTATAGGCGTCAAGTTATGAATTTTCTAGCATTTTCCAACTTAATTCCATATTTATCATTTCAATTTCTATTAATCAAATCATGATAATTAAAATAATTATTCATGACACATTAGCATTTTTTAATCTTTATTAAACCCCTTTAGTGATATTGACTCACATTGAGCTATAACGATTAATCTTAATCACCATTCTTAATCACAACGCTAATTGCAAAATATCATTAAATCATAAAAATCATCCATAAATCAACCAATTCGCACATGAATCATAATTATAGTTCAAATGCAGTTATATGAGCCCTACTTGGGTCTGGGTATTACAGCTAAGTTCGAAGAGGAAGACACACTTAACTACCCCATAGCTTGAAGGAAGGATTGCCTTAATTGATTGTATAAGTAGTGAGGAGGTAATCTCTAAACTAGACAACTCTCTTTCTAGATCCATTTACTCCTCCACATTTGAATGTCTCAAATGTGCTAGGCTAGAAGAGTTTCAATAAGCACATGATTCATTATTTGAGGAGACAAAAAAACTTAGTAATAATTATACCTGAAAGAAGAAATAATGTGACTCTATTATTATTATGAATGAAAAGTTGGCTGAAAAAGTCAAATGTTTGGTTAAGGAAACCAAAAATTTAACCGCTAAGGTTGAAAAGTTAAAGAAAAAGAATACTATTGTAAATGAATCATTGAAAAAATTCTCTACCTAGGGGAGAGTGTCAAAATGTTATTTAATACAACAACTCAAGCAAGTAGAAGAGGATTATAATACTCTACATTTGAGTAGGGAGAAAGTAGCAAATCAAATGCTCCAAAATGGGTTAGACATCAAGCGAAGGTGGTTGCACCTCTTAGCCAAGCTAGAACAACAAGACTATCTTAAGTAAGAAGAGTAGCTTTGCAACCAAACTGTACATGAAGTCCACCCTAAAGAATTCATGAGGCTTGTAATTTTTTAAATAAGTTTAGACATAAAATCTATCAATGAAGAATCAAGAAATTGCATAACAAAGTAGCTAAACTGGTTTGGGTACCAAATAACATTGAATTTGTGCATTCTAGACATGAGAAACATACGCTCCAAATGCTGACTAATTTAAATGGACCTAAGAGATGAGTACCAAAGAGATAAGTTCTATTTGATTAATTTTGCAGGTATGTCCTAGAACAAAAGCAAACAACACATGGTTCATGGACAGTGGTTGCTTAAGATATATGACAGGAGATAAAGCCCTATTCAATGATCTCCTGCCTTACAATGGTGGATCCATTGCATTTGGCAACAACAAGAAAGTTAAAATCAATGATAAGGGCAATTTTTATGGTATTAGTAAAGCATGCATAGAGGAATTTTTATTTATTGAAGAACTCAAACACAATCTAACGGGTATTAGCCAATTATGTGACAAAAGTTATAGAGTCATGTTTGTATCATCTATATGCGATGTTATTCACGGAGATCATATAGTCTTTGGCGGAAAAAATGCATGAAAATATATATCTTGTATATCTTGATGAATTTGATGGAAAATGTCTAGTGGCAGTTGACAATGATTTGTGGGTTCGATAAAAGAGAATTGGATATATAAATATGTTAAATATCAAGACTTATGGAAAAAGTGCTTGGTAGAAGTTTTACTAAATCTTAAGTATGACAAAGATAAAATTCACAAAACTTGTCAAATATCAAAACAATCAAAGATATCTTTTCACCAAAGAATGAGGTTTCGACCTTTAGACTACTTGAGTTATTACATATGAATCTTTATGAACCATTTGACATATTGGGCTTTGGAGGAAAGAAATATATTTATGTCATTGTTGATTATTTATAAAGATTCACTTAGATAATGCTATTAAATAGCAAGGATAAAGTCTTCTTTATGTTTATTAGTTTTTCAAAATTGATACAAAATAAAAAAATAAAATACAATCATATCTATTGGAAGTGACCATGGAGGTGAATTTGAAAATAAACGTTTCATAGAATTTTATAATGAAAAAAGAATTTACCATACATTTTCTTTATCAAGAACTCTTTAACAAAATGGAGTTGTAAAAAGAAAGAGTAGAACCATACGAGAGATGGCTAGAACTATGCTAAATGAAAGTAAATTATCTAAAATTTTTTGAGTAAAGCTGTAATTATAGCTTATTATGTATTAAATCATATTACTATTAGAGCAATTTTGAAAAAGACCTCATATGATGTAGAAAATTAAATATTTCATATTTTCATTCATTTGGTTGTATATGCTATCTTTTGAACAATAGAAAATATAATCTTGGCAAATTAGATGCCAAAAGTTGTGAGACCATATTTCTTGGCTACTCCTCAATAGCAAAATATATAGAATATTCAACAAAAGAACTCAAATAGTAGAGGAGTCAATTTATGTTATCTTTGATAAGTTTAATCCAACTCTAAAAAAGAAAGATAAGCTTAGTGATGCAAATAACTTATCCAAAGATTTTGAAAAGCTTCAAGTGAGAAAGCAAGGGGAAGAAGATCTCAAGCTAGATCAAGACGAAAATCAAGAGGTAAGTGAAGGTAATGTTCCTTATAAATCTCTTAAAGACTTAAAGTTCAAAAACGATTATCCAATTGAAAAAGTTATGGAAGACATATATGATAGTGTGACAATTAGAGGCTCAAGGCAAAATATACGTGGACAGTTTGTATTTGTATCAAAATGGATCCAAACTCAATTGATCAAGCTCTCAGCAATGAAATTGGATAGTTATAATGCAAGAAGAGCTTAATCAATTTGAAAGAAATCGAGCATGACAATTGGTTCCTAGACCAAGGATTACACAGTCATTGGTACCAAATAGGTATTTAGGAACAAACTAGATAAAAGTGGACTAGTGATAAGAAACAAAGCAAGACTAGTGGCCAAGGGATATTAACAAGAAGAAATTGATTTTGAAGAATCATATGCCTCGTAGCTAGATTGGAAGCCATATGCATATTGATAGCTTTTGTATCTCTTATGATCTTCAAATTATTTCAAATGAATGTTAAAAGTGCATTTTTGAATGATATCTTAATGAAGAGGTATATGTTGAACCACCTTCAGGTTTTAAGGAAAATGATCAATCTAAGTTTGTATAGAATCTAACAAAAGCCTTGTATGGATTAAAACAAGCTCCTAGAGCTTTGTATGAAAGGTTTAGTAAATTTTTTATTGATCACAAATTCTAAAGAGGTAAAGTCGACACTACCTTATTCATTAAATACAAAGAAAGAGATATTTTAATTGTTCAAATTTATGTCGATGATATAGTGTTTGGAGTTACTAATGAATTTTTATGTCAAGAATTCTCTAAGTTAATGCAGACTGAATTTGAGATGAATATGATGGGCGAACTTAACTTTTTCCTTGGACTACAAATCGAGCAATAAAGTAAAGGAATTTTTATAAATCAGTTTAAGTATATTAAAGAAATGCTCAAGAAGTTTGGAATTTAAAATAGCAAAGAAGGAAGCACACTTGATCATTAGAAAGTAATAATATGTTTTGTGGGCATTTTATACCAATTTAGTGGGTAATTAATTAATTTCAATGTGAAATTTGCTCTAAAATGTGATTTTGCAAAAATTAGGTATTATATATTAATTTCAAGTTTTTAAAATAATTTTTGTAATCTTTTAGCTTGAAATTACATTCTATTTGTTGCAATGAGATTAAATGGGATTGAAATATTTTTTTGGTGATGAATTTGAGTAATAAATAATTTAATTACATTTTTATGTAGGCTTTACAAGTTCAAGCATGGGGCCCACAATATGGTCATGTCAAAGCAGCAAATTAGAAGTCATCTAACCCGTTCATTTCATGATCATGGACGTCCAGATTTTCTTAACGATGCAGAAAAATTCCACTGTCCAAGAGATATATGGACCGTCCAAATTTTTTATGCATCAAGCCATGGAGATCTCCACCGTCCAAAGCTGTCTAAGAAAATCAAATTCAGTATTTCAGCCGTCCATCCATATTTTCAAAATTAATCCCAACCGTCCTTTTTGACCGTCCATTTATTTCAGCATCACCATCCAAAATTTCAATGAATTTCCAATCGTTTAAACGTTTAGCGGGGCCCACCTTAGAAACCTGAATTTCCAGCCATCCATCTCCAATTCACTTCAGGCAGCTATACCATCCAGGCCGTCAATCCAGATCAAAGCAATTAAAATCCACCAGATTTATTTAAATCAGATCGCATCTAGCCATTGATCCAAGCTTCCAGAAACAAATCCCAGCCGTCTATTGAATAAGTCAGCCCATCTAGCCGCCCATTTCTATCTGCCACCCAAGTAATTCAAATCTAAACCATTCATTATTTCAACCGTCCAGATTTTCACATTTAGTCGTCCAGATATTAAATTTAGTTGCATCTTAGTTCGCCTAATCCATATAAGCCAAGCTGTTCAAGCTAAAGAAAATTTGAATCGTCCAAAATCCAGCCACATTAACCATCCATTTAGCTGAAAAAGAAGTTCTAGCGATCCATGAATTTTCAACCATCCAGACGGCACCGCCCTTGAATTCTTCTCAAGCCATGCTTTATCTATTGATTTTTAACAGTGCCGTCCAATCCATGCGCTGAAATTTTTTCAGCCGTCCATCCATTATGCAATACGCAATGCAACATCCACGCAGCAAGTGTGCATGACTTAAACACAAATTTTTCGCAGATGCGTAGTGGGGAGCATCGATATAAAAGAGCTTGCAGGGAGATATTCCATGGAGAATGGAACGAGAAGAAATTCTAGGGGACGGCAGAAAAATTGGAGAACAGAATTTCTCAGAAATGAAAATTTGAAGCAAGAGAGAGAGAGAGCAAGGTGGAGAGCATAGGCAAGAGATGGACCGGCGAGTTGCGTGGAGCGGCCGACACACCATCGGGAGCTTCAAACCAATAAGCCTTCCTATCTTTTCCCTTTTTAATTTTTATTGTCTTGTTTAAGATGGATTTGGATTTTAATTTTATTTTGGAATTAAACATACTCGGCTAAGCCCTAAATCCAGGGTTTAGGATGTAGCATGCATACAATGTAGCATGGTGTAGGTTTTTAATTTATTTATGACGGATATTGTTGTTAATTTAATATCTTGTGATTTTTAGTACTTGCTTTGTACATGGGCCCATATTTTGGCATGATTCCATATATTAGGTGATGGAAGCGAGAGGTGGAAATCTAATATACGATAATCAAGATATTAAACCTAGAAATCTAAGACTATGAGAATAGGCAAGATGACCTTGAGAAATTCCATGAACAAACCACAGAACTTAATGGATTCTAATTAACTTAATCCCATGAGAATAGATAGTTAAGAAAATTAGGGTATGCCTTGTAGATTTCGAGAGAAGGTGCAAAGATAAATTAGGGTTTGTTCTCCTTTAACAAACAATATCCTGATTAAATAATTATACCACTAGTCATTGCAAAAGACGCATGTGAAATCTTAGACCCTAGGTACTTGCACTTTCGTTTCCTCTACTTGTAATAATTTTCAATTTTCTCTTCCCATTTTTCTATTTCTTTTCTATTTTATTTTCTATATTCTCTCCATTTTCAACACGAAAGCATTTAAAAAAAATTTATAGTCCCAAATTCCCTGTGGATCGATAATTTATATACTACAATCTACGACCCGTGCACTTGCGGTGAGATTGCGAACAACACTTTTGAGCTTTACAATATATAGAAGTATGACAGGATCATTACTATATCTAATTACTTTTAGACCTAATATATTGTTTAGAGTATGCGTGTGTTTTAAATTTCAGTCAAATCCTAAGGAATCTCACATGATGGCTGTAAAAAGAATTTTCAAATATTTGATTGATATTGCCAACTTGGGCCTATAGTATCCTAAGCACTCGACATTTGGTTTGATTAGGTATTTAGATGCAGATTTTGCCGGTTACAAAGTGGATAAAAAAACACTAGTGAGATTTGTTAATTCCTTAGAAGCATCATGGTTTTCAAGAAAATAAATTAATATTGTTCTATCTACCGCAAACGCTGAGTACATAGCCACGTGTAGTTGTTGTGCCCAATTACTATGGATGTGAAAACAATTGAGGAGTTATGGTATAGATTATAAAGATATACCAATTAGGTGTGATAATATTAGCGCCATTTGTCTAATAAAAATTCAGTATTATACTCTACGACTAAGCGCAAGATGTTAGACATCATTTTATTAGAGAGCATATTGAGACTCATGATATTTGTTTAGAAAATGTAAAAACTAAAGATCAAATTATAGGAATGCAATCCTATGCACTAGGTGTATTGAGGCTCAATGCACCTGGGTGCACTTAACCCAATTTTAAAATTTTTTAAAACGTTTTTCATAAAACTGTTAATATAAGTATATTTAACATGCCTATCAATTTTTATCGTTTTGGATATTCGTAGATTTTTTTGAACTTTTAAAATCAGTAGCATTTTTAGTAATTTTAAATTACTAAAATGCCATTGATTTTCAAAAATTTAAAAAATATCTAAAAATATTTAAAAATGGTAAAAATTGATACATATGTTAAATACACTTAGATTAACAATTGTCCAAAAAAATTTCAAAAAATTAAAAAATGGGTATATGCACCTCAGTGCATAAGATTGCATTACCAAATTGTAGATATTTTTGTTAAACCATTAAACATAGAATCATTTTAAAAGATTAGAAAAGAAATGGAAACGATTGATTTGGAGCTTAATATTTGTATGAAATTGGCTGTTGGATGTAAATTCAATGAAATATGTTATTTATGATGATAATATGTTTTTAATTTGCTCATTAATTTCATTTGGGAGAAAGGGATTGTCACATAAGTTGCATTTTCACTTAGGTCGGTAGAGCAAAGTCGACTCCACTTAATCCAAGTCGACTTCGAACTTGACTTAGGGTTTAAGGTCGACCCCGCACGGGCATTGCTCAAAATGCCTCTTAAGGAGCCAAACCAGACATTACTTAATTATATTTCATCTTTTCAAGCCTCTTAACCCCCAAAAAACCATTTTTCCAAACCTCTTAACTTGTGAATCCATTCAAGATCCTCAAGTTTCCTCTTCATTCTTGCAATCCATGGCTAATAACTAGTTTCTAAACCTTCTAAACTCCCTGTTTCACAACCCTCCTGCTCGAAAACCCATGAGGAAGTTCCTCGCCGCCAACGTACTCCATCCAAAGAGCTCAGGGCAAGGCAATCACTTCCACAGGGGGACGAGTCTATTTTAGAGAAGGTAATCCATTTATTTCCATACCTAAAGAAAGAACCGAGGGTTCAAGTGGAGAAGAAGAAGTTGTACGTAGAAAGAGAGGAACCCCTACACTTAGAGCTTAAGTACTTAAGATTGTTGGTCCCGAGTTTATGGCAAAGCCCAAGAGGGAGGGGTGAATTGGGTCTTTAAAAATTCTTTCGTAAATGAAAAACTCAACCCCTTGAGAGTTTTTTTCTCTTGAATAAAAAACGTGAAATATAAAAGCAGTAAACAATAAAACTCAAGAAGTTATAGTGGTTCGGGATAACTTTCCCTACTCCACTCCTCCAAGAACACTCCTTAGTGTCTTGGGTTCCACTAAAATAGAATTTCAATATAGTAGAGCCTTTTCTCTCTTCTAGATTTCAGCTCTAAGGGGCCTTATACACACTCAGCACAAGTAGGTGACGAGTTCCACTCTAGTCACACCCTACTTTGCCTTCACTTGGTCTTAGTCTCCAATACTAAACTAAGTGGAATACAAATGATTAATGAATAAAGAAAGAAACTATATTTTACAGTTGCATAGGTAGATTCAAGCACAGAGAAGACTTGGTAGAAGAAGTTGAAGATGAAGCAATTTAGCACTTAGCAATTTGATGTAGGGTTTTTCTTAAAAACTTTCTTGCAGATCACTTAAATGCTATGGAATGAGGAAGTTGAACTCAATCAATGCTGTTTTATCTACCCTTCCTTTTTTATTTGAAGTGCCTTAAATAGAGAGAAGTAAATTCAAATGTTTGGAGGTAGGTGGTGCATATTTAATGCGCCAAGGTTCAAATTTTTCATACCGTTGCTATTCAAGTCACATTTAGAGTCGACCTGGGATGTGACTTCGTTCAAGTCGCAGAGTGGAGTCTACTTCGGATGCGACTTTGGCCTAGTTCCATTTATAAGTCGACTTAGTTTTCAGACTCACCAGCCATCTGTCTTCTTGGAACTTTTACTTGCTTGTTTTCTTCAAAACCATGAAACCATCATGTTTCTAAGAAATTGACATGTCCCACTAGTGCTTTTTCTATCTACCTTGTAACCGGCAAAATCCACATCCAAGTAGCCGATTAGATCAAATGTTGAACCCTTAGGATACCATAGCTCTAGATTAGTAGTATTAATCAAATACCTAAAAATTCTTTTATATCTATTAAATGTGATTTTTTAAGACATGATTGAAATCTAGAACACATGCAAACACTGAACACAATATTTGGTCTAGATGCAGTCAAATATAACAAAGATCCTATCATGCTTCTATACAACTTCTGTTCAACTAATTTACCTTTTTTATCCTTGTCAATTTTGATGGTTGAGCTCATAGATGTGTTTTCCCCTTTGTTCTTTTGTATTCCAAACTTCTTGAGCATTTCTTTGACATATTCGGACTGATTTATGAAGATGCCTTCACTTAGTTGCTTAATTTGCAGCCCAAGAAAGAATTTTAGTTCATCCATCATGCTCATTTTAAATTCATTTTGCATAATCTCAGAAAATTCTTGACATGGAGTTTCATTAGTAGCACCAAATATAATATCATCCATATAAATTTGAACAATCAATATATATTTTCCTTTGTATTTAATAAATAATGTGGATCAACCTTTCTTCTTTGAAAATTATGATCAATCAAGAATTAGCTTAACCTTTCATACCATGCTCTTGGAGCTTGTTATAATCCATACAAAGCTTCGGTTAACTTAAAAACAAATTTGGATTGATCTTTTTCTTCAAAACCAGGAGATTGTTCAACATATACCTTCTTGTTTAGGTATCCATTCAAAAATGCACTTTTTACATCCATTTGAAATAGTTTGAAATCCATGTGAGATGCAAAGGCTAGTGCAATGCATATGGCTTTTAATCTAGCTACTGGAGAATATGATTCTTGAAAATCAATTCCTTTTTCTTGAGAATGCCCTTTGGCTACAAGCCTAGCTTTGTTTTTTACTACAATTCCACTTTCGTCTAGTTTGTTCTCGAAAACCCATTTGGTACCAATAACCATGCAATCTTTGGATCTAGGAACTAGGTACCATACTTAATTCCTCTCGAATTGGTTTACCTCTTCTTGCATTTCTAAAATCCAATTTTTGTCATTAAGAGCTTGATTAATTGATTTTGGCTCTATTTTGGATACAAAAGCAAAATTTCCACATATATTATGTCTAGATCCTCTTGTTCTTACCCCTTCATATATGTTACTAATTACTTGCTCAATTGGATTGTCATTTTTAAATTTCAAATCCTTTGGAGGTTTGTAAGAACTATTACCTTCACTTACTGTTTCGTCCGGGGATTGCTCTTGCTTTATTTCCAATTCTCCTTGTTGTTCCATTTGTGGCTTTTCGGGATTCTTTGACTGGTCATCTACATCACTTAGCTCATCCTCCTTTTTGAGATTAGGATTAAATTCATCAAATACAACATATATTGATTCTTCTGCTACTTGATTTCTTTTGTTAAAAACTCTATATGTTTTACTATTTGATGAATATCCAAGAAATATTACTTTATCACTTTTGGCATCTAATTTTCTTAAGTTTTTTCCCCATTATTCAGTACATAGCATATATAGCCAAAGGCATGGAAGTATGAATATTTGGTTTTCTACCTTTCCATAACTCATATGGGGTCTTTTTCAGGATTGCTCTTATGGTGACTCGATTCAGTACATGACATGCTTTACTTATAGCTTCTCCCCAAAATTTCTTAGATAACTTACTTTCGTTTAGCTTAGTTCTAGCCATCTCGTGTATTGGTGCAGAAAATTTATGATGAATTCCTTTTTCATTGTAAAATTCTATAAATCTTTTATTTTCAAATTCACAACCATGATCACTTCTAATGGACATGATTGTGTTTTGCTTTTCATTTTGCACCAAATTTGAGAAAGTGACAAACATTGAGAATGTTTCATCTTTGCTAGCTAAAAGTATTATCCATGTAATTCTTGAAAAATCATCAACAACGATAAAAACATACTTTTTCCATCCAAGAGTCAAGATGTTAGATGGCCCATACAGATCCATGTATAATAGTTTAAGTGGCCTAGTCGTCGAGATTTCTATTTAGGAGGAAAATGGTATTTTAGGCTACTTGGCTACTTGGCATGCCTGACAAATTTCATTTTTGTCATATTTAAGTTTTGGTAATCCTTCTATTAGGCTCTTTTTCCATAAAGTCTTAATGTTTGACATATTTATATGTCTAAGTCTTTTGTGCCATATCCATTGTCATTATCAATAGCTATGAGACACTGTCCATCAAGTTCATCAAGGAAAACTAAATATACATTTCCATGTCTTTTTCCACTAAAAATTATGTGGTCTTTAACAAAAACATTGCATATGAAGACTCAAACACAATTTTACAGCCTTTGTCATATAATTGACTAATGCTCAAGATTATGTTTGAGTCCTTCAACAAATAGTACATCCTCAATACATGCATTTGAAATTCCATAAACATTTCGTTTACTTTTTATTGTTTCCAAATGCAACAGTTCCTTCACTACATGGTTTAATTTTGTGGAACAATCCTTTTTCTCCTGTCATATGTATTGAGCAACCACTATCCGTGAACCATATGTTGCTGGCCTTTGCTTTAAGACATATCTATAAAATAAAATCACGTAGTGCTTATCTCTTTGGTACCCATTTTATAGGTCCATTTGGGTTAGTAAGCCATTGGAGTCTACGTTGCTCTACTTTGGAATGCTTTTTAGTACTCGAACTAATTTTGCACCATGATCATGTAATTTCTTTATTCTACATTGGTAGATTTTGTGACCCAATTTGTTGCAGAAATTACATGCCCTTGGAAGTTTTGGAGTGGGAACCCACGTAGCATGTGGTTCCCAGGTTGGCCTTTTTATCTAAGTAACATGATTCATTCTTGGTTTAAAAGATGTTGGCTTGGCTTGGTTCTTACCAAAATTTGAAATATTTGATTTACTACTTCTCCTTGCTCAAATGTAATATACCCAAGTCTTCTTTTGTTGTTTTGGCTGGTCATGTTTAAAAATTTTTTACACTTTCCTCTGGGTTGGAAAACTTTACTAATGATTCATTCAATGACTCATTTTCCTTCCTCAGTCTTTTCACCTTGTCAGTTAAAGCATTATTTTCATTTGTTAAGTGGTTGACTCTGTCTACTAGTTTTCCATTCACATTTATAACAGAGTCACATTGTCGTTTCTTTAATGTGAATTTACTTCTCAGTTTTTTTTATTTCATAATATAATGAATCATACGCTTGTTGTAGTTCATTTAATTCAACACATTTGAGACAATCATGTGTAGAGGAGTAGATAGACTTGGTATTTGAGTGGTTGAGTTTGAAAGTTATCTCTTCACTGCATGTGCAATTTGTTGAAGCAGTTTGTCTATTTATAATTTCAGTTGCAGTGAGGCAGATTATGTTGTTTTCTTCCTCAATGATTTGAACACAATTTGTTGCTTCGTTATCTTTATTTGATGAGCTGCTTATTGTAGATATCTCCTCATTCACGTACATTTCTCTTCCTTTTGATTTCTGAAATTTTCTATTTTCACTTCTGTCCTTCTTTTCTTGTCGTTCTTTTGTTTTGCTATCTTCCAGTGTTGGACACTAGGCTTGTATATATCCAATTCTACCACACCTATAGCATTTAGTTATTTCCTTTTTTTCTCCTTTTTATTTCTCTCCATGAGTCCTTGAGTCCTTTGAAGTTTTTTATTTTCTTACGAACTTTCTGAATCTTTGGGTGGGTAGAGTAATCTCTTCGTCATCATTCTAAGAGGATGATGTGGATTCATCTGATTTCTGTATAGCCCTCAAAGCAATATCTCTTTTTCCTTTATACTTCTCCTCATTCCTTCTCTTTATCAGTTCGTGTGACATAAGAGAACTGATAAGATCTTCCAGTCTCAATGTATTCAAATCCTTTGCCTCTTCAACAGCTGTGATCTTTGGAGTCCATGACTCAGGTAGAGCTTTCAAGATCTTCATGAGCTATTCAGATTCAGAGATCGCTTTTCCAAGACTTTTTAATGCATTAGTAATCTTGGAAAATCTTGCAAATATTTCAAATATATTTTCAGTGTTTAATGATTAGCTGCGTATATGTCAATCAAAATGCTCGCTATTACGCAAGTATACGTGCCGTGTCAAGTAATAAAGAGTGAGTAGAGTATCATTCCCACGAGGAATTGTTAACCAAATTATTAATTAGTTAAACTACTTTCTATGGATGGAAAATTTTGGTTTTGTGATTTAACTAAACTAACGATTGCAATGAGAAATTAGAGTGAAAGTTCGAGACTACTGGATACTTTGAACAGGTTTTCTAATTAGGGATGGCAGATGGATAGCTTGGAATCCTTGAATCTAAACTATATTGCTTTGGTTCTTTTCTAATTGAATTGCATATGGATTTACTAGCCCAAGTTCATATATCTTTATATATGTCTTCCAACATTATATAAAGTTAATTACACCCTATTTAATTGCTATGTTCTCATGCCATTACATAAGGTGAAATTGATAAGTTCATAACTTGTATAATGACTACATAGGGTTTAACGGTATATTCCTATCCGTTAAACAACTCTCCTTACATAAAGGTCGAAACCTATGCCTTGCACATGGATCTGACAGAGATTTTCCTCTTCCAAGGATAAATTAAGCAATTAAATCATCTTACAAGGTAGCTAATCTTGTAAAAAGCATTCAATCCACACACGCAAAGGTAAATCATACACAATCATGCATAAAATCAACTATTCATTCCAGAATATTCTACGAACCAAGAAATAATATAGTTTAGAATTCAAATAATCCTAACTATCCATGTAATGGAGATTTAGTTCAAAGACATGATGTTAACATCTAATACATCCATATAAAAAATATCCATAAAGGCAGAGAAAGAAAATTGGAAAGAATAAGAAAAACTATTTTCCGGTGGTTTCCACCAACGGGACTTGAATCCTTTCTTCAATCCGAGCTTTAATCTTGATTTCCGCTTTCTCTTGCACTTTAGTTTGTACTCCGGCTCTCTCCTCTCTCCTCTCGTGCACGAACCCCTAGGAATTACTTATAGAGTTCCTTTTGCACAGCTTACGCATTAGAATATTCGCGTATAGATGCGTATTGGGGCCTAGGCGCCAACTCCCTATGTGCTGAGCAACTTAGACACATTCTGCAAAATCCTAGAAATTCATGCATTGGCGCCTAGGCGCCAACTCCCTGGACATTCCTAGCTTGGAGCTTCTCCTTTACATCTTATGGTTTATAATGCCTGGCGCCTCGACGCCAACTCCCTGGAGTATTGCCTGACTTGTGTCTTTGACATCGTCTAAACTTGGGTTGCATGTAGATGAAGTGGCGCCTAGGCGCCAACTCTCTGGAAGCCATGCTGTCAGCTGTGTGTGCTAAAAGTGGCCAAGGCACGTAGGATGGCGCCTGGGCACCATCCATCTGCCTCTGGTTGCCTCAGCTTGCATTCAACTCGTCTGCTCTGCCTTCACACGTCCCGTCCTTCCTGCAAAAGATGAAAAACTAAGTAAATGAACTAAATAATGCCTAAATAATGCTAAAAATGCCTAAAAACTAAATAATGCTCCTAAAATGCAAAATGAGTGAACATTAAACTAAATGGATGTGAACTAAGCCTAATTTCTTGAATTAATGCACAAATCAAGTCTGAAATGGGCCATGATAACTCGTAAAAATACGAGTAATCTTACCCCCAAACTTAAATGTTGCTAGTCCTCGAGCAACACATGCAAACAGTATGAATGAATGAATGCCTGCAGACTCTGTCAACTCCGTTTGCTTGTTGTTTTGCATTTATCAATCCACTTAGCCATTTCATAAGGTCAAGACTAATTCAACTTGAAAAATCTTTCATTATACAAACAAGGCGTGCATTTTCCTTTTCGAACCAAGTTACATGTGGATACTAAGATTCCATAGTGCAAAGTCATATTTCAACACGTTAATCTTTCATTCGATCAGAAAACTGGTTAGAAAATTAATGAACACAAGCAAACCAAGGATTAAACTGAATATACTGGTTACAACAAATGGTATCAAGTCACTGAATTCAATCTCTAACAACTACACATTCTTTTTCCCCTCAAACTTATTGCAAAAATTCTTCTCACCATATTTCAGGATATTTGGAGATCTGTTTTTTTTGGCTCCCCTCACCATATTTCAGGGTATCTAGGGAGAATTTTCATTTTTAAAGCGTTGTTGCTATGATTTTCCTTTGCTTTTTTATGCGAACCTTGCTATTTGTCGATGCTAAGTCCCGGTTACTCAGCTTAGGTCAACCACCCCCTTTTTAAAATTCTTTTCTAATGCCTTGTTAGGGGTGCTGAACATGTTTGAGTAATTCTTGTGAAATAATACCATTTCTGAACCCGTTAAAGTACTTGGTCAGCATTTCTTTAGTTCAGTTTTCATCATCTCGGTCTAAAAGATATGTCTATGATTGAATTAGAACAATGCATTATGAAATTCCTTTTAATTCTTTCACATATTACTTTCAACCTGTTTTTATACTTGGTTTTAAATCTGAATAGCCCATTCTTTCATGAATTCAATTTCAAGTCAGAATTAATCACAACCTTGCACACTTTCACAATAAGATGGATTGAAACAAAGGCAACTTTCATTAGCTGGAATTGACATACATGCAACATAAAATAAAACATGAAAAATTAAAATGAAAAACTAACCTATGGTTGAGAATTATACACCCCCCAAACTTAAGAGATGCATTGTCCTCAATGCATGATCCTAAGATGAACTAAAAATGAAAGTATAATGAAAAGAAAAAATAAAAGAAAAGAAAAGCAAAAAGAAAGGACTGGGACTCCCCTCAGGAATCGGACTCCGTCGCGTCCTCTTCATTTGGCTGGGGCTGTGATTGCTGTCCGAAACATGCTCAGACCTCTGGTGGCATCTGTGGGAAAGGCGGGAGGGTGGAGATGTCGATCTGGCGGTCCTCAACTATCCGCCGTAGGTAGGCCTCCATCGCCCGATCATGCTGCCGCTGGTACCTGGCTTGGGCGGCAAGCAGATTCTCCAAGTTTGTTAGCCGCTCAACCATGGATAGCGGCTGTGAGGATGGACCCACTGCGGATGGAGCCGCTCTAGGGCGTGTGGTGGCTGTGCGGATCTGTGGCTGGGTGTGGTAGGAGAGGTCGTCTATGATTGCTTGACAGTTCAGGACCTCCTCCGTCGGCTCCCATTTGACATCGGACCGCTTACAAAGCCCGGTGATGAGGGATGACAAGTAGTAGCTGCCCCGGGGTGTGTTCGTGCAGGCACAGATCTGCTAGTAGATAAGGTAACCCACATCGATTGTCATGCCGCTGTAGATGGCATGGAGTAGCAGCGCTCTGTCCATCGTCACCTCAATGACGTGGGTTGAAGGCATCATCTGGGCTGAAATAAAATGAAAAAACATCCGCCCGTCGTACATCATCTCGCTGCGCTTGAATGATATGAGTTGGCCTCCCGTTGACTTCCATGTCGGAGGCCGTTGGCAGATATGCTCGGTGATAGAGTTGACATCTCGACCTTCTCCCTCCAAAAATTCCTCATACTGGTCTGGATAGTCAAAAAGCCCAATCCGTAATAGGAGTTGATCGCTTCAGCATGAAACGGGACGATCTTGCCCCGGACCTTCACCCTGCCCTGCTCATGTTCTACGGCATTGGCGTAGAACTCTTTCACCACTGGCACTATTGCAGATTCAGGCTGTGCCAGGAATTTCTGCCAACCTCGAGCATTCAGTGCATTGATAAAGTTGTCGGAGAAAGAGATAATTTTTATTCCCCGCTCAGGAATCAGATGCCGCTTCTGAAGCGAGTCCGTGTACTGCTTGAACGCTTGGGCGGACACGAATCGGTTTACGTCGAAGTCGATGGGCTCCTGAACTTTCTTTCTCTTAGCAGATGATGATGAAGTAAATTTGTCTCAAAGCAGTCTCAAACGGCCCTTGCAAACCAATTTCCAATGCAACCAAGCAATATAATAAGCCAATACTCAACAAGCCAAGCTCCAAAAATGCAACACAAGCAATCAACAGTCTATCCTCCACAACCCAATCACCATGCTCAAACAAGCACAAACCCAATGCCAAACAATCCACCCAAATGCCAACCAATCCACCTGATGCCAAACAATCCAACCAGGCTACTCAATCACCAACTAATTCCAAACAATCATCCCAAAACAATCTTCAATCTGCAGATCAATCAACAAATCCAATCAAACTTCTACCCAAACATTCACCAAGCAACCTTAAGGCAAAAAGAATAACTCAAAGTTGGAGAAGTTGTTACCCACAAAAGGCTTTCACCTGAAAAATTGAAACGTGCTGTCTTTGCACTGGTGCCGAGGGGCGGGAGTAGCGGCGCCTAGGCACCGATCTGCTGTCAGTCGTTTCTGGCGCCGAGGTGAAGAAGATGACAATGAGATGGCTCAAAATGGAGCTCAACTCAAGGGGAAATTGTTGGGAAAGCTAGAATAGGTGTGAGGCTTAGGATTGGGTGACGAAAAACCGAATTTTATGATGGATTTGAGTGAATCTAAGCAAAGTGGAAAAAGGGAATGAAATGGAAAACGGAATGGATGGAATGGGAGGATGATTCTTTAATAAAATGTGGTTGGATTTGAGTTGAAATGGCTTGAAATCAAGGTTGGGATGGTTGGAATTGAGAAATGGGAAATTTCGGTGCCGGGGTGTGGGGTTTAGGGTTTAGAATCCTAACCCCATGATTTATAAGGCGTCTGGGTCGCGCTGTCCACGACCCGGCGCCAGGGCGCTCGTGTTCTTCGGTTCGTTCTTCGTGGCACTAGGGCGCCCCCTTGCAGCGCCTAGGCGCCGATTTTTTTTGCATAAAATAAAAAGCAAAAACTAAGAATAAAAACAAAAATACAAATCAAACTAAAACTAATCAATGGGTTGCCTCCCATTCTGCGCTAAGCTTAACGTCCTCAGCCCGACGTTCCTGCTGTTCGGTCCGTTTTCAATTTCATCACCTCAAACTCCCAGCCATTCGGAATGCAACCTGAAAGTTCCAATCTGATCTTAGCCCATCAGTCCATAATATTTTTCCAAATTTGATCTTCCGGCCGATGAGGTAAGTGTATTCTGACATGAAAATTTTCAGTTCTATCAAATGTAAACTCCCCTATTCCATTATTGGCTTTAATATCCATGTCTTGACTTTCCAGCGGCTCAGTCAGTTGTTCAAACCCGACATAACCAACGAGTCGGTCTTTAACATAGGCAGATAATTTGCGGCCCTCAGTTGTAATCTCCTCTGTGTCCTTTTCAATACCAGTCTCGGGAAACTTTTGAACTTTCGAATTGCCTAAATCAATCCTTAAGCAATCCTCTGGATCAGTTGGGCTCTGTATCGACTTGAGCATGTTGAATGTAACCTTTTCATTTTCCACCTGCATGGTTAATTTTCCTGCTCATACATTAATCATTGCATTGCCCGTTGCAAGAAAAGGTCGACCGAGAATAATTGGCACATCTCGATCCTCATAGTCCAGTAATAAAATCTGCAGGAAAAATGAACTTGTCTACCTTGACAAGAACATCCTCAATAATACCTTCTGGATACGTGATGGATCGATCCGCCAGTTGCAGCGTCACTGTGGTAGGTCGGGCTTCCCCTAGGCCCAATTTTCTAAAAATGGACTTGGGCATGAGATTAATACTGGCTCCCAAGTCGCATAGGGCTCTTCTAAAGTATTGGTCTCCAATCATGCATGGAATGGTAAAACTCCCTGGGTCCTTGAGTTTAGGAGGCAGCTTCCTCTGCACCCTTGCACTGGTTTCCTCTGTTAGCGCCACCGTCTCGAATTCCATCAATCGCCTTTTCTTTGATAGCACGTCTTTTATGAATTTGGCGTAGCTCGGCATCTGTCCCAAGGCTTCAACAAGAGGTATATTATTGTGTAGCTGCTTCAATACCTCAAGAAATTTCTTGAACTCGCCCTCCTTTTTAGGCTTTTCGAATCGCTGAGGAAATGGAGGAGGCGGCCTTGGATTTGTGGCGATTTCAGAGTCCGGTTGCTTTTGGGTTGCGACTGGTTCTCTTGGCTCCTGTGACTGCTGAATCAGAGGATTAGTGGGTTTAGTCACCGATTCTGGTGGAATTGCATTGGGTAACTGCTTTCCACTACGCAATGTGACTGCTTGAACCTGTTCTTTGCCTTCTCCCTTCGGGTTTTGCTCGGTGTCGCTCAGCAATGAACCTTGAGGTTGGTTGTTCAGGGTTAAGGCCAGTTGGCCGATCTGAGCTTCCAGGTTCTTGTTCGTCCTGATCTAGGATTGCATAAACTGCATGAAAAGATTTTCCAGATCAGATTTCTTCTCTTCTCACAGTGGTGGATTGAACTGCATTGGTCTTGCAGGTTGTTGCTACGGTGGTTGCGGTGAGAATCCAGGTGGCTGATTCGGCCTCGTCTGGTTGTTCCATGAGAAGTTAGGATGATTCCTCCAGCCTAGGTTGTAGTTGTTTCCATACTGATTCGCTGGGTTTCTCTAGAAATTTTCCATGTAATTAATGGACTCCGGGTTGGAGGCACATTCATCACTAGGATGGCCGAATTCGCCACACCACGTTCAAATGTCTGCTGCTGTCGATTGTTGTGGTGTAGACGCCCCTAAAGCACTGACGTTGGCTGGCCTGGACAAGTTCTGGATTTGCTGAGATAAAGCATCGATATGGGCCTTTATCGATGAAACTGTGTCCAGTTGGAGTAGACCCCCACCTCGGTTTCTGTCAGATGGCAGTTGGTAAGTATTGGCCCTCATATTTTTGAGTAGGGCATATGATTCCCGATAGCTTTTCCATAGCAAAGAACCGTTCGACGAAGAATCCACCATGTGACGGGTAGGATCCTGGAGACCGTTATAGAAAATCTGAATTTGGACCCATGGCTGAATTCCATGATGCGGGCATTTTCGAAGCAGGTCTTTGAAGCGGTCCCATGCCTCTGATAATGTCTCCTCTCCGTGCTGATTGAACGAGACAATATCAATTTTCAGCTTGGCTAACTTGGCCGGCGGGAAGTATTTTTCTAAGAATTTCTGAGCCAAGTCATTCCATGTGTTGACAGAGTTCGGTGGCAAAGAGTCTAGCCACTCCGAAGCTCGATCTCGTAGAGAAATGGAAATGTTCGAAGCCACATTGCCTCATTGGAGACTCCGTTTTGCTTGAAAGTATTCATGATCTGCAGGAAATTCCACAGATGGCGGTGCGGGTCTTGAGATGCTAGACCTCCGAACTACCCAATAGACTAGAGCATCTGAAAAATCACCGGTTTGATCTCAAAATTGTTGGTGTCGATCAGAGGAGGTGCAATGCTAGTGTAAACAACATTTTGGCCAAGCGCAATCAAATCCCAAATGGGTTGATCCAAATCATCTTGAGGTGGATGATTCGGGATCTCAATCCTTGGGTTTCCCTACTAGTTTGCTTGAACGTTCTCATCCTGGTTCTCGATGCGCTCCATCGTATGCTGTTGGTTTCTAGCCTCCTTGCTCTTTTGACACCTTCTCAAATAAGTTCGTTCGGGTTCCGGATCAAAAGGAATAACAATCTCCTTTCCGGCTCTGCCTTGGCGTATGTAATTTGAGATGACTCTGCAAAAAATAATGAAATTAAACTAGCAAAAAAAAAATTCTGAACTAAAAGAAATTATGAAAATAAACTATTCTACAGAATTATACAAGAAAGCAATAAAACAAAAAAAATTAGCTAACAAGTCCCCGGCAACGATGCCAAAAACTTGACGAGCTGCATATATGTCAATTGAAATGCTCGCTATTTACGGAAGTATACATGTCATGTCAAGTAATAAAGAGTGAGTAGAGTATCATTCCCACGAGGAATTGTTAACCGAATTATTAATTAGTTAAACTGCTTTTTATGGATGGAAAATTTTGGTTTTGTGATTTAACTAAGCTAACGATTGCAATGAGAAATTAGAGTGAAAGTTCGAGACTATTGGAGACTATTGGATACTTTGAACGGGTTTTCTGATTCGGGATGACAGATGGATAGCTTGGAATCCTTGAATCTAAACTATATTGCTTTGGTTCTTTTCTAATTGAATTGCATATGAATTTACTAGCCCAAGTTCATATATCTTCATATATGTCTTTCAACATTATATAAAGCTAATTACACCCTATTTAATTGCTATGTTCTCATGCCATTAAATAAGGTGAAATTGATAAGTTCATAACTTGTATAATGACTACACAGGATTTAACGATATATTCCTATCTGTTAAACAACTCTCCTTACACAAAGGTCGAAACCTATGCCTTGCACATGGATCTGGCAGATATTTTCCTCTTCTAAGGATAAATTAAGCAATTAAATCATCTTACAAGGTAGCTAATCTTGTAAAAAGCATTCAATCCACACATGCAAAGGTAAATCATACACAATCATGCATAAAATCAACTATTCATTCCTGAATATTTTAAGAACCAAGAAACAATATAGTTTAGAATTCAAATAATCCCAACTATCCATCTAAAGGAGGTTTAGTTCAAAGACATGATCTTAACATCTAATACATCCATATAAAAAATATCCATAAAGGCAGAGAAAGAAAATTGGAAAGAATAAGAAAAACTGTTTTTCGGTGGTTTCCACCAACGGGACTTGAATCCTTTCTTCAATCCGAGCTTTAATCTTGATTTCCGCTTTCTCTTGCACTTTAGTTCGTACTCCGGCTCTCCCCTCTCTCTCCTCTCACGCGCGAACCCGTAGGAATTACTTATAGAGTTCCTTTTGCGCAGCTTATGCATTAGAATATTCGCGTACAGATGCATATTGGCGCCTAGGCGTCAACTCCCTATGTGCTGAGCAACTTAGACACATTCTGCAAAATCCTAGAAATTCATGCACTGACGCCTAGGCGCGAACTCCCTGGACATTCCTGGCTTGGAGCTTCTCCTTTGCATCTTGTGGTTTATAATGCCTGGCGCCTCGGCGCCAACTCCTTGGAGTATTGCCTGACTTGTGTGTTCGACATCGTCTAAACTTGGGTTGCATGTAGATGAAGTGGCGCCTAGGCGCCAACTCTCTGGAAGCCATGTTGCCAGCTGTGTGTGCTGAAAGTGGCCAAGGCACGTTGGCGCCATCCATCTACCTCTGGTTGCCTCAGCTTGCATTCAACTCGTCTGCTCTGCCTTCACACATCCCATCCTTCCTGCAAAAGATGGAAAACTAAGTAAATGAACTAAAAAATACCTAAATAATGCTAAAAATGCCTAAAAACTAAATAATGCTCCTAAAATGCAAAACGAGTGAAAATTAAGCTAAATGGACGCAAACTAAGCCTAATTTCTCGAACTAATGCACAAATCAAGTCTGAAATGGGTCATTTATCATTTAACATTTTAAAACTTTCTAGCTCTCCAATTAATATATTTCTTTTCATCCCTTGGACTTGAGAATTTTTCTCGTATTTTGATGTTAGTGTATTCCATATTTCTTTAACTGTTTGACACGAGGATACCATATCATACTCTGCAGCTGTTAGAGCACAAAATAGGGAGTTCATGACCTTGGCATTGCTCTTTACAATCTTGACTTCTTCAATCCATTCGAATACTCTTTCACTAATTGGTAGAGTTACTCCGTCTTGGATAGCAATCCAATAATCTATATCAGTAACCATAATGAGTTGTTTCATTCTCAACTTCTAGTAATCGAAATTACTTCCATCAAATAATGGTGGCCTAGTAAATGACTGGACTTTGGCAAATGTAGGAGTGGAAGTTGATTGGGATGCCATTACATAAGATCTCTTTGGTAGAAACTTAAAGACTTGCTTTGATATCAGTTCTTGGTCTCGAGGTTATGGCAAAGCCCAAAAGGGGAGGGATGAATTGGGTCTTTAAACATTCTTTTGTAACTGAAAAACTCAACCCTTTGAGAGTTTTGTCCCCTTGAATGAAAAACGTGAAATATAAAAGTAGTAAACAATAAAACTCAAGAAGTTATAGTGGTACGGGACAACCCTCCCTACTCCATTCATCCAAGAACACTCCTTAGTGTCTTGAGTTCTACTAAAAAAAGATTTCAATACAGCAGAGCCCTTTCTCTCTTCTAGATTTCAGCTTTAGGGGGCCTTATACACACTTAACACAAGTAGGTGACAAGTTCTACTCTAGTCACATGCTACTTTGCCTTCACTTGATCTTAGTCTCTAATACTAAACCAAGTGGAATATAAATGATTAATGGATAAAGAAAGAAACTATACTTTACAGTTGTGTAGGCAGATTTAGGCACAGAGAAGAACTGGTAGAAGTTGAAGATGAGACAATTCAGCACTCAGCAGTTTGATGTAGAGTTCTTCTTGAAAACTTTCTCATAGATCACTTAAATGTATGGAATGAGGAAGTTGAACTCAGTCAATGCTCTCTTATCTACCTTTCCTTGTTCGTTTGAAGTTCCTTAAATAGAGGAGAGTAAATTCAAATGTTTGGAGGTAGGTTGCACGCATTTAATGCGCAAACGTTTGAATTTTTTCAACTGTTGCAATTCAAGTCACATTTGGAGTTGACCTGGGATGCGACTTCGTTCAAGTCGCAGAATGCAGTCGACTTTGGATGCGACTTCGGCCTTTGACCTTCCAGTCAAGTTCCATATGTAAGTCGACTTGGTTTTCAAACTTGACCCAAGTTGCAGGTGAAGTCGACTTCTGATGCGACTTCACCAACCATCTGTCTTTTTGGAACTTTTGACTTATTTGTGATCTACTTGTATGTTTAGCCTTTCCTTGTTCTTCATATGTATTGATCTTCATTTGAGCTTTTAGTCCTTGATATTTGACATTGCTCAATATTCCTTGATCACTTGATAAAGGCTTTTAATTTGTTTCAACTCAAGCTCATCATTGCCTCTTGATTTTGTTCTTTATCTTTCTGAAATAGGAGTTTAGAAACATCTTTGATCTTGGTCTTCGCTCAAGTCACAAGGTTGAGTCGACTTGAGGTGTGATAAGTCTAAAAATTTTCATTGAACTTCATGTTAAATTCACACAATTAAATATTAAAACGTTAATTAAATGCATGTTTTAAGAGGAATTTTATGAAAATCATATTTTTGATAGAATCTTTAATTTTACTATAAAACGGGTCATTTTGCAATATTTTGGAAAATATAAAAGTATAAAAATAATTAGAAATGTTAAAAGGGATTAAATAGGCTCACTTTGAAATATGGGTAAACTGTTATAAAATCTTAAGATAAAATAAAATAAACTCAAAAAGGGCTCAAAAGTAAATTAAAAAGTCTATGTAGGTTTATTAAAATCATTTTAACAGAAAACAAGTATTTAAATTCACGATTTTATTTTCCGCATGTGCACGGCAGCAGTGCAGCACCGGAGCACCATTTTACGGTGCTCCATCTTCCCCAAAGCAGCCACGAACGGCAGCCATGGAAAACCCATAGAGCAGCTGCCCATCTTCTTCGTCTAGATCTCCGGCAACTGTTTCGCAGCAAAGAAAATCCAGCTCCCTCAAATGGCCGGCAGCGATGAAACCCACCAGGCCGGAAAATTCCACGACCCATCCACTGGCAGCAAGCAGAACCAGCAAGATGAAACGGATCTACCTTCCATTAAATCCAGCTCCACCATGCCCAAATCCTGCAACCAAAGCAGCCATCGCCCACCTCAAATCCAGCAAGCTAACCTTGATTTCGGCCATCCTTTTCAGCAGCCGCACCCGCCTCGATTCATCGAGCAATAGCAAGCTAGCAGCCAGAAAAATCCAAAATGCCTCTTTCTTACTAGATTCTAAGCTTCCGATTAAACCCGCACCCATTTTTCCAGTAGCAGTTGCTGCAATCAAATCCAAACGACCACCCATCTACAGTCCAAAATCCAAACCCACTGAAATCAACGAAATCCAACTGCCAGAAAATACCCAACTTTTCTCCGACGAACGAACAGCAGCATCAATTTCTAATTGCATCCATGAAACCCGGCAATCCAAAATCCGGAAGGCCCAATCCAAGAACCGAATCCAATTTACCGTTCTCCGAAAAACTGCATCTTCTCCAATCCCGGCAGCTGCATTCAAACTCGCGTACAGCATCCCCATTTCAAAAACCCATCACCGAAAACCACATCAGAGCAGCAACGACCAATGCGCGATCTTGAATCCGAACACCATGAAGCTCTTCGTATCTTTCTTTCAACCTACGGAGAATATTGATTGTATCCGACGCACTAGGCTCGGCCACGTACACCTGCTGGAACCGCCGTCCGCACTCAACGAGCTCACATCAACCGGCAGCCATGGCGTTCGCCCCTCTCCACCGCCCCTTTCAACAGCAAAAACCATCATGGCTGCTAACTTCCCGAAGTCCATTTCCAAAATTCCACTAGCAAAACCAAGAACGGTCAAATGCATCTGCACCATTTTTTTCGGTAACTCCTTGTCAACCCAGGCCGCGAGGTGGAGCAAATGCCGAGCAAAGCTACGGCAAAATGGCAAGGGGCAACTGCAGTCGAAGACGCACACTAAAATCCCACATCGGATTCGACAATCGAGGGTGGGCCCCTCCCTTAACTATAAAAAGGGATCCACTCATCCCAAGAAAGACACCCCATACCCCACACACAACCCCTTGGGTGGGACCCATTTTGTGGGACCCCTAGCAAGTGGGTGGGACCCATTTTGTGGGACTCGTAGTGAGGAGGTGGGGCCAAGCAATAAAATTTCTATTACGTGGAGATTTTGCTCTCCATATTCGAGTGATGTAAATTTTATTATTTTACGCTTTGTAGTGTTTCATACTTATTTCAATTTGTAGTTTTAATTATTAGATTAGATTTACTGCTTTATTTTATGCTTTGTAATTTTTAGATTAAATTTAATGTAATTCTCTTTCCTGCTTTAATATTGAATTTCATAGCTTTTATTGCTTTCTTAGAATAGTTTTAATTAAGTTGTTAGCTAATTATAATTTCTTTTAGCTTCTTGTCTCCCTTTCTTTTCTCTCCAATTTCTTCTATTTTCTCTTTTTCTCTCTCTTCTTTCTCTCTCTAATTTCTTCTATTCTCTTTCTCTCTCTTCTCTTTCTCTCTTCTCTCTTTCTCTCTCTAATTTCTTCCATTTTCTCTTTTCTTCTCTCTCTCCAATGTCTCTTTCTTTCTCTTCTCTCTTCTCTATCTAATTTTTTCTTCTTCTCTCTCTCTCTCTCTCCTCTTTCTCTCTTCTCTCTTTCTCTCTCTTCTTTTCTCTTTCTTCTTTCTCTCTCTAATTTCTTCTAATTTCTCTTTTCTTTTCTCTCTCCAACGTCTCTCTTCTTTCTCTCTCTTCTCTCTTCTCTCTTTCTCTTTCTCTCTCTTCTCTATACCCTCTCTTTCTCTTAAAAACAATTCAAAACTACATCGCCTCTCTGTGGATTCGACCCGACTCACCGTTATTCTACACTATCACCCGTATAGTGGTAGCTTTAATGTGTTTCGGTTAATTTTAATTAAACTGGTGATCACAGTGCTCTTAACGACAAGCACTTGGTGCGCATCAAGGTGCGACTTCACCCAAGTCGCATGATGAGGTCAACTTGATATGTGACTTAACTCTGTCAGCTTCAACTCCAACTGAAGTTCTCCTAAATCACAGTTGGAGTCGACTTGGTGCTGTGACTTCCCCTAAGTCGCAGGCGAAGTTGACTTTGATTGCGACTTCATCTGTCTAAAGGTTCAGATTTCAACGCTGTTGATTTTTTACGCTTCGAAGTAGATACTGAAGTCGACTTGGCATGCAACTTGACCTGCCACTCTTTTGACCATTGAACATTTGAATCTTGGCATCACTTAATAAACACACTAGTACTAAAGTAATTCTTAAATTGAATTGTTAATCATCGAAACATGAATTGTACTTAATTTGCCTCATGTTTACAACAAAGATGCCCATCGAGTACTTTAGAATAGAGAAACAACACCATAGATTTTATAATCATTTCTATGAAAGAAAGTCATTTCCTCTTAAAATCACAAATTTTGAGTTCCTATCGGAGTATGAGTTTAGAATAGAAGAATTATTGAATTTCCAAGGATAGACATGACTACTGAAAGAAGATGACAAAATATAAACTGACATGACCAGACAATTCTACTACCTATAGGATACTAAAGACTTAAAAACCCTTATTAAAGGGAAAGAGATTGTTTTGGGTCAAGGAGCATGTGTATCACATGATTTTGCACGGTTTAACAATAGTAATATCTTAGGAGTGCCATAAGATGAGGAGCTAATTTTAAAGAATTTTACATTGGCTAAAATGTACAACTCATTGACATAGACTAGCAAGTATCATGTTACAATCAAGTTTTTACTCTACATGACTTGCCACCACACCTATGAGTATTGAGATTACTCATTGATCATTGCATCTATCTTAAGGGAGGTAGAAGAAATCAAACAAACCCCTAGAAAGTTGAATTCCTATAGAAAGATGCAAATAAGAAGAAAGTCAGCTTGCCTAAGTTACTTTTAGAAGCACTAGAGCTCAAAAAGAATAATCCACAAGGGATATTGCCATATGCGACTTGGATTATTAAAATTCTTGAGCATTTTGAGATAGATTTGGATAGGGAACCCTTTGAGGTATTAAAGCCTATGAATGCTATCAACAAAGTAATACTCATGCACATGAAGATAGACATTGGGGAATTTAAAGTAGCCCAAATCCATGCTAGAATGGGCCGAAGCATTCCATAAGAGCCAAAGAGAAGGGAAGCTCCACCTCAGGCAAAAGCACCAATTGCGGGGCAGGATCAAGCTCACTTAGCTCATCATGAGCCTATTCCTCCATAGTCTCCACATCCCTTATACATTCCTCATGATCGTGTAGCCCATGCATCCCTTGCAGCTCATGCATAATGTTCACCATAGGGGTCTAGGGTCACTGATAGGTTTGCCAATTCTCCATCTCACCCCACTACCTTCTTAGCCCTCCTTGATTATCTCAAACAAATGGAGAGTAAGATATCTCAAGATTTGGGGACCATTAACCTCTCACTCATAGAAGTTCATGTTAAATAAGATAAGCTTAAACAAGAACTCAAATATATCAAATACACTCTTGCCTCAGGAACTAGGCATAGCCAACCAATACCAAGCCTTCTTGATTTTGACCCTTATAGTGAAGAATCCCATTTTTCTCATGCCACTGTACAAAATAGTGTTGGGTCCCGAATAGATGGCAAAACCCAAGAGGGGAGGGGTGAATTGGGTTCTTAAAAATTTCTTTTGGTAACTTAAAAACTTAACCCCTTGTAGAATTAATCCCCTTTAATGAAGAAACTGAATGGAAAGCAAAGTAATAAAGAGAGCAGAAATAAAAGCAAGTAGACAAGGATTTTATAGTGGTTCGGGCAACCTCCCTACTCCACTCTTCCAAGCTCACACACCTTGTGACTTGGGTTCCACTATTGTATTCTCTCAATACAATTAGAGCCTCTTGCTCTCTTCTAGATTCAAAGCTCTAGGGGGCATCAACAACTAGCACAAGTAGGTGATGAGTCACACTCCAATCACACACTACTTTGCTATCACTTGATCTTAGCTACCCAAGCTAAATCAAGTTCAATACAAACAAATAATCAATGAAAGTAAACTACACTTTACAGGTGTGTAGAAACGATTTAGCGCAGGGAAGAACTTGTAGATGATGGCTTTGAAGTTTCTGAATGTAGCTCTTGCAGCTTGAAGCACAATTCTTCCTCTCTTGATTGGCTTGATTACTTTAATGCTCTTGTAGATAGGAGTTATGCTCACTTAATATTTTCCAACTGCTTCCCTCGTCCACCATGAATGCTATTTATAATTTTGGAGGGAATCCGAACGTTAGAAGGTAGGTGGCGCGCATTTAATGCGCCAACGTTCGAATTAATTCCGACCGTTGCGACCCAAGTCGCATGTGGAGTCGACTTGGCCTGCGACTTGGCTTCCAAGTCGCACCTGGAGTCGACTTCGTGTGCGACTCCAGTTCTTCAGATTTCCAAGTCCGAGTCTGGGTCAACTTGGCCTTCAGTCCTCAACTCAAGTCGATCCTGGAGTCGACTTGGGTTGCGACTTGGCGTGGTCTTTTGCAAGAACACCTTGATCTTCTTGAACTGGCTTGTACTTTGTTAAATTGGTCTTCATGACTTGGATATTTCTTCATTTAGAATAAGCTTGAAGATTAGCTTTGGACTTGATAGACTTGATTTGAACTTTGAATATAAATCTTAGCTTTTGATCTTCAAGAAACTTCAGTTGCTTTTTGAGAATGAACTTTGCATCTTATTTGGATTTGATAAATTCCAAATGGATCCTTGGAATAAGATTGAAACTTCAATCTTCAAGTCTGAACTCCTCAAGTCGAAGTTGGAGTCGACCTCGTCTGCGACTTCGCCCAAGTCGCACCTGGAGTCGACTTCGCCTGCGACTTCGTCATGTCCGTTTCCACTTTTTCAACTCTGGATGCTTGAAGTCGATGCTGGAGTCGACTTCGTCTGCGACTTGGTTTCCTAAGTCGCACCTGGAGTCGACTTGGCCTGCGACTTCACTTGTGCTTCTCCCCTTTTCAGCTCTGGACAGATTTGACTTCTTGAAGTCGATCTTGGAGTCGACTTGGTATACGACTTGGCTTCCATACTTGATTTTCTTCAAATGAATATTCCTTAAACATTTCCACAAACTTGTTAGTAGCCAAGACTTACTCAAATTTAGTTTGTTAATCATCAAAACATAGATTTAGCTAGTTTTCCACATATTTCCAACAATCTCCCCCTTTTTGATGATTGACAAAACCGATTTGAGTGTATACCTTTCAATTGCTTAAAATATCATGTTCATGATGCATTTTGAAATCATACTTAAACTCATGCAACCATTTAACATATGCTCATGCAATCCTTCAATATTTAACACACATTCAAACTCTTCTCCCCAATCATATCCTACTCTCTTTTCTCCTTAAGCATAATCATAAGGATCTCAAATCCTCAAATCCTATTCTTCTCTTCTTACATCTCTCTCCCCTTTAATCATCTCTCTCCTTTTTAATCATTAAGACTTCTACTCAATTTTTCAACTCAAATACTCTTCTTCTCCTTAAATCTCTCTCCCCCTTTTTGTCAATATATCAAAAAGATTAGAGGGTAATCAAAGAGATAGGTGGGTTAGCTCCCCCTAAATGGGTGCTCCCCCTAAGTTTATGCTTTAAGTTAGTTCAAGCATTCCCATGTCATTTCTAAGCTTATAAAATGCTTCTTTTGCTAGGGGCTTAGTGAATATATCTGCAACTTGATCCTCTGTTCTTACATATACCAAACATATGTCATGATTTTCTACATGTTCTCTAATGAAATGATGTCTAAGGTCTATATGTTTGGTCCTAGAATGCAAGACTGGATTCTTGGTTAGACATATGGCACTTGTATTATCACATTTGATAGGTATATCTTTGAAATCAATGCCATAGTCCCTAAGTTGCTGTTTCATCCAAAGTAATTGGGCACAACAGCTCCCGGCGGCAATATATTCGGCTTCCGCCGTAGATAGAGCAACACTAGTTTGTTTTCTTGAAAACCATGAAACCATCATGCTTCCAAGAAACTGACATGTTCCACTAGTGCTTTTTCTATCTACTTTGTAACCGGCAAAATCCGCATCCGAGTAGCCGATTAGATCAAAATTAGAGCCCTTTGGATACCATAGTCCTAAATTGGTAGTGTCTACTAGATATCTAAAGATTCTTTTCACAGCTACCAAGTGTGATTCTCTTGGGCATGATTGAAATCTAGAGCACATACACACACTAAACAAAATATCTGGCCTAGAAGCAGTTAAATACAATAAGGAACCTATCATGCTTCTATACACTTTTATATCAACTAATTTTCCCTTTTCATCTTTGTCCATTTTGATTGTGGAGCTCATGGGCGTGTTTGCTCCTTTGCTGTTCTCCATGCCAAACTTCTTGAGCATCTCCTTGATGTATTTGGACTGGTTTATGAAGATTCCTTCATTTAGTTGCTTGATTTGCAGTCCAAGGAAGAAGTTTAGCTCTCCCATCATGCTCATCTCAAACTCTTTCTGCATAAGCTCAGAAAATTCTTGGCAAAGAGTTCCATTAGTAGCACCAAAAATAATATCATCAACATAAATTTGAATGATCAAAATATCCTTTTCTTTATACTTGATAAACAAGGTGGTGTCTACCTTTCCCTTTTGAAAATTATGATCAATCAAAAACTTGCTTAGTCTATCATACCAAGCCCTTGGAGCTTGTTTTAATCCATATAATGCTTTGGTTAATTTGTAAACATACTTTGATTGATCCTTTTCTTCAAATCCAGGTGGTTGCTCAACATACACCTCTTCATTTATATAACCATTCAGAAATGCACTTTTGACATCCATTTGAAACAATTTAAAGTTCATGTGAGATGCAAAAGCTAGTAAGATGCGAATTGCCTCTAATCTAGCAACCGGGGCATAGGATTCTTCAAAATCTATTCCTTCTTCTTGTGAGTACCCCTTTGCCACAAGTCTAGCTTTGTTTCTCACTACTAGTCCACTTTCATCTAATTTGTTCCTAAAGACCCACTTGGTGCCAATAACAATACAGTCATTTGGTCTAGGAACAAGGTGCCAAACTTGATTTCTTTCATCATCAAGAGCTTGTTCAATATTAGAAGGTTCAATCTTGGATACAAAAGCATATTGTCCACACACATTTTGCTTTGACCTTCTAGTTTTTACACCTTCATACACATTTCCTATAACTTGCTCAATTGGATGTGCATGATTGAATTTTAAATCAGTTGGAGGTTTATAGGAATTGTTACCTTCACTTACCCTTTCCTCCATGGATTCTTCTTGCTTTTCCATATGCAATTTTTCAAGATTGCTTGTTATGTCATCTGCATCACTTAGATCATCTTTTCTTTTAAAGCATGTATTAGTTTCATCAAAAATAACATGTATGGATTCTTCTACAACTTGGTTTCGTTTATTGAAAACTCTATATGCTTTGCTATTTGATGAATAACCAAGGAATATTGCTTCATCACTTTTAGCATCAAGTTTTCCCAAGTTGGTTTTTCCATTGTTCAGAACATAACATGTGCATCCAAAAGCATGAAAATAAGATATGTTTGGTTTCCTTCCTTTCCATAGCTCATATGGAGTCTTTTTCAAGATTGCTCTAATGGTAACTCGATTTAAAACATGACAAGCTGTGCTTACAGCTTCACCCCAAAATTTCTTAGATAATTTGCTCTCATTTAGCAATGTTCTAGCCATCTCTTGTATAGTTCTATTTTTCCTCTCCACTACTCCATTTTGTTGTGGAGTCCTTGGTGCAGAAAATGTGTGATGAATTCCTTTTTCATTACATAATTCTATGAATCGTTTGTTCTCAAATTCACCACCATGGTCACTTCTTATAGTCATAATAGTACTTTGTTTTTCATTTTCCACCAAGTTTACAAACGTTGCAAACATAGAGAAGGCTTCATCTTTGCTAGCTAAAAGAATTATCCATGTGAATCTTGAAAAGTCATCAACAATTACAAATACATATTTCTTTCCACCAATGGTTAAAATGTCGGATGGCCCATATAGATCCATGTGTAGCAATTCAAGTGGCCTAGTGGTGGAAATCTCCTTTTTGGTAGAAAAAAACATCTTTGGTTGTTTAGATAATTGACATGCCTTACATAATTTATTTTTGTCATATTTCAACTTAGGCAAGCCTTCTACCAAACTCTTTTTCCATAGGGTCTTTATGTTTCTCATGTTTATATGCCCAAGCCTTTTATGCCAAATCCATGGATCATTATCAATGGCCATTAGACATTGACCATTTAGTTCATCAAGTGAAACCAAATATACATTTCCATGTCTTTTTCCACTAAACATGATATGTTCACCATCAAATACATTGCATATAGATGATTCAAACACAACCTTATATCCTTTATCACATAATTGGCTAATGCTCATTAAGTTATGCTTGAGTCCTTCAACAAACAAAACATCCTCCATGCATGCATTTGAGCTACTGTAAATATTTCCTTTACCTTTGATTTTACCTTTCTCATTATTTCCAAAGGCAACCGTTCCATCGTTGCAAGGCTTAAGTTTATGGAATAAACTCCTTTCTCCGGTCATGTGCCTTGAACAACCGCTATCCATGAACCATACATTATTTGCCTTTGCCTTTAAACAATTCTGAAAAGTAAACAAATAATCCTTATCTCTTTGGTACCCATTTTATGGGTCCATTTGGGTTAGTAATATTATTCAACCTTTGTTGCTCTAACTTAGAAAGCCCAAATCTTGTGTTCCTTGGAACCCAAACTAATTTAGCACCATGGTCAAATAATCTCTTAAAGTTACACTTATAAACTCTATGACCCATTTTGTTGCAAAAATTGCAAGCCATTGGTAATCTAGGAGTAGGCCTCCAAGTATATTTTGGTTCAAATGTTGTCCTTTTAGTCCACATTACATTTTTCATTTTAGGCTTGTATATGAGTGCAGATTTGGTTTGATATTTCCAAAGTGTAGGCACATTTGACTTGCTACTTTCTCCTTGCTCAAATGTATTGTATCCAAGACCTTTCTTGTTTGTTTGGGAGGTCATGTTCAGAAACATCTTTACACTTTCTCCTGGATTAGAGAACTTTGCTAATGATTCATTTAAGGATTTGTTCTCCTTTTTCAGTTTCTCTACTTCTTTCAATAATGATTCATTTTCTTCTTTCAGTTTTGTTGATTTTTCAGCTAGTTTTCCATTTTCAATAATAATAAAGTTGCATTGTTGTTTCTTTGAGGATAACTTGTTTCCTAGCTTTTTGATTTCCTCATATAATGAATCATAGGCAGTTTGTAGTTCTTCTAATTCAGCACATTTGATGCAATTTTGAAAAGAAGAATAACTTGATTGAGAATAGCAAGGTTTGGAAGTTACCTCATCATTGCTTGTACATTTGGTTGAGGTGGATTGTTCTTCTAAAACTTCAGTCGTGTTTAAGCATAGCAAGTCCTCTTCTTGCTCGATTCGTGTCATGCAACATATTCTTGCACAGTTGGCTGCATCATTGTCGTCGGTTGAAGAGCTGCATGTTGATGAAGTTTCCTCGTTGACGAACATGCCTCTTCCTCTTGGCCTTTGGTATTTTCTTCTTTCATGATTCTCCTTTGGCCTTTCTTTCGGTGTAGGATATTGAGCTTGCATATGTCCTACGCCCCCGCATCGGTAGCATTTTGTGACCTCCTTCTTCTTTTCTTTTTGTGGTCTTTCTTTGAAGTCTTTAAGGTTCTTTTCTTTTCTCACAAATTTTCGAAACTTGTGAGTAAGAAGTGCAATATCTTCATCACCATTGTTAGACGAGGAGGTAGACTCATCTGAGTTGCGTGCCGCTTTTAATGCAATGATTTTCTTCCCTTTATGATTCTCTTCGTTTCTTCTCTTAATTAGCTCATGTGACATTAGTGAGCTAATTAGATCTTCTAGCTTTAGGGTGTTGAGGTCTTTTGCTTCTTCAATAGCTGTAATCTTTGGAGTCCATGAATCCGGTAGAGCTCTTAGTATCTTCATCACCTGTTCGGATTCAGAGATAGCTTTTCCAAGACCTTTGAGTGCATTAGTAATCTTAGAAAATCTTGCAAACATTTCAGAAATATTTTCAGTGTCTAGCATTCTGAAATTTTCAAACTCTCCAATCAAAATGTTTCTCCTAGTCCCTTGGACTTGGGAGGTTCCTTCATAAATGGATGTTAGAGTATCCCATATCTCTTTTGCAGTCAAACAAGAAGATACTCTATCATACTCCGAAGCCGTAAGAGCACAAAATAAAGAATTCATTGCCTTGGCATTGCTCTTGACGGTTCTAACTTCCTCTTCGGTCCACTTGGAAGCTCTTTCATCTATAGGCAAGATTACACCGTCTTGGATTGCAATCCAAGAGTCCATATCGGTAGCCATAATGAGTTGCTTCATACGAAGCTTCCAATAACAAAAGTTGTTCCCATCAAACAATGGTGGCCTTGTAAAAGATTGGCCCTCGGCAAAAGCGGGAACGGAAGTAGATTGGGATGCCATGATAATAGATCTCTTTGATTCAATTCAAAGACCTGCTCTGATACCACTTGTTGGGTCCCGAATAGATGGCAAAACCCAAGAGGGGAGGGGTGAATTGGGTTCTTAAAAATTTCTTTTGGTAACTTAAAAACTTAACCCCTTGTAGAATTAATCCCCTTTAATGAAGAAACTGAATGGAAAGCAAAGTAATAAAGAGAGCAGAAATAAAAGCAAGTAGACAAGGATTTTATAGTGGTTCGGGCAACCTCCCTACTCCACTCTTCCAAGCTCACACACCTTGTGACTTGGGTTCCACTATTGTATTCTCTCAATACAATTAGAGCCTCTTGCTCTCTTCTAGATTCAAAGCTCTAGGGGGCATCAACAACTAGCACAAGTAGGTGATGAGTCACACTCCAATCACACACTACTTTGCTATCACTTGATCTTAGCTACCCAAGCTAAATCAAGTTCAATACAAACAAATAATCAATGAAAGTAAACTACACTTTACAGGTGTGTAGAAACGATTTAGCGCAGGGAAGAACTTGTAGATGATGGCTTTGAAGTTTCTGAATGTAGCTCTTGCAGCTTGAAGCACAATTCTTCCTCTCTTGATTGGCTTGATTACTTTAATGCTCTTGTAGATAGGAGTTATGCTCACTTAATATTTTCCAACTGCTTCCCTCGTCCACCATGAATGCTATTTATAATTTTGGAGGGAATCCGAACGTTAGAAGGTAGGTGGCGCGCATTTAATGCGCCAACGTTCGAATTAATTCCGACCGTTGCGACCCAAGTCGCATGTGGAGTCGACTTGGCCTGCGACTTGGCTTCCAAGTCGCACCTGGAGTCGACTTCGTGTGCGACTCCAGTTCTTCAGATTTCCAAGTCCGAGTCTGGGTCAACTTGGCCTTCAGTCCTCAACTCAAGTCGATCCTGGAGTCGACTTGGGTTGCGACTTGGCGTGGTCTTTTGCAAGAACACCTTGATCTTCTTGAACTGGCTTGTACTTTGTTAAATTGGTCTTCATGACTTGGATATTTCTTCATTTAGAATAAGCTTGAAGATTAGCTTTGGACTTGATAGACTTGATTTGAACTTTGAATATAAATCTTAGCTTTTGATCTTCAAGAAACTTCAGTTGCTTTTTGAGAATGAACTTTGCATCTTATTTGGATTTGATAAATTCCAAATGGATCCTTGGAATAAGATTGAAACTTCAATCTTCAAGTCTGAACTCCTCAAGTCGAAGTTGGAGTCGACCTCGTCTGCGACTTCGCCCAAGTCGCACCTGGAGTCGACTTCGCCTGCGACTTCGTCATGTCCGTTTCCACTTTTCAACTCTGGATGCTTGAAGTCGATGCTGGAGTCGACTTCGTCTGCGACTTGGTTTCCTAAGTCGCACCTGGAGTCGACTTGGCCTGCGACTTCACTTGTGCTTCTCCCCTTTTCAGCTCTGGACAGATTTGACTTCTTGAAGTCGATCTTGGAGTCGACTTGGTATACGACTTGGCTTACATACTTGATTTTCTTCAAATGAATATTCCTTAAACATTTCCACAAACTTGTTAGTAGCCAAGACTTACTCAAATTTAGTTTGTTAATCATCAAAACATAGATTTAGCTAGTTTTCCACATATTTCCAACAAATAGGACATATCTATTCACTCCCTATGATTCCTATTCCCCTCCACATCATAACCAACTTGATAATGAATCTTATCCCATTTCTCCTTTTATTTTTCACAAAGCTTCTCATATTTTCCACTTTCTCATGTCTCACTTTTGGTGATTGACAAAAAGAGGAAGAGTTTTGAGAGTTTCATGCTACATTTTGTGATGGATAGCATGTATCTATGATATTTTGTATTTTGCAATTGAAAGTTGCTATGTAATAACAAATGATTGAATGAATGCAAATCCAAGTTGTTTATCTTTTGTTGTGTGATCTTTTGGTTGATGTAATGATTATTCATGTGATACAATGATTCAAATGGTGTATCTTTACATGAACTTGATAAACTACAACATGAAATTGATTTCCATAACAACTTGCAAGTGTTTAACAAAAGAAGAAAGGTTGATCTCAGAATTGATTTTTTCGATTATCAAAAAGGGTGAGTTGTTGTGAACTTTATTAGCAAATTAATCACAATCCATGTTTTGATGATTAACAATTCAAATTTGAGAATTTGAAGATATTAACATATATGTTGTAATGTTTTAAGTTAGAATTTGTCATAGGGAAGACATGGTAAAACAAGTTGTAGAGTCAAGTCGACTCAAGCATTGACTTGGGTCAAGTCGATACCCAAGTCACAACGGGTGTCCATGATCAACTTCAACATACATTTTTCTGTTAGAGAAAATTTTAGACGTGTGAGCAGGCAAGATCACTACCAAGGTCGACTTTCATGTGACTTGAAAGACTTCAGGCCATGAATGGAGAATCCGAAGAAGTCTAGTCGTACCCCAAGTTGACTCCGATGTACGACTTAGGTGAAGTCTCAAATCATGTCGACTCAACCATGCGACTTAGGCAACATAAGTTTGAGAATGAAGTATTTTAAAGTTCCAAGCATAAAACGGATACTAAAGTCGCACACCCAAGTTGACTCCACTTGCAACTTGGGTCAAGCTGTAAACCAAGTCGACCCTAGTACACGACTGAGACATCAAGGGACTCAAAACTTGAAGAACTAAACTCAAAAATTAATGAATAGAACTCAAGTAACACATATCTTGAGTAATTGAAGATAAATGCCACAAATTAAAGATCAAGCTATAAAGAAGTGAAGTCTAAAGCTTAAGACTTAAATTAAAGAAGGGCTTATCTCAAGATCGCATAAGAATTAAAAACAATTGAGTCCAAGAGAGTTGAAACATGAAGATATTAAAGCACAAAGATCAAAATACTTAATATATGAATATTTAAAGTTCTAAAGAGCATATTGCAAAGTGAAGTCACAAAATAAGTCAACTTTACTTGCGACTTGGTCAAGTTCTAGACCAAGTTGACCTGAAGTTGGAACTTGCAATTAAAAACAAATAGAAAACTTATTAAGAAGAAATAAAAGACTGAAGTCACACCTTGAGTCGACTAGCTTGCTACTTGAGTGAAGTCATATCAAAAGTCAACTTCAAATGAAACTTGGCTCCCAACAGTTAAAAATTTTCAAACATTAGTGCATTTAATATGCGCCATCTAGCCTCCAACGTTCAAAATAACTCCACATCTATATAAGGGATGTTAAGAGGAGCTATGAGGGTTAGCTAGAGCATTCATTGAGTTTACATCTTCCCTCCTACAAGCATTCAAGTGTGCATTAAATGCTCTACAAAGAAGAACTCTCTCATCTACTGCAAGAGCTGTAATGTCAAATCAATCTCTAGCTTCTCAGAATTTTCTTTTGTGTTAAACCTTCTTTACACTTTCTGTAACATTTAGATTTTATTCACTAATTTACTTTGTTGTATTACTACCTGGCTTAGTGTTAGAGACCAAGGTCCAGTAAAGACAAGTAGTATATGGTTGGAGTGAGACTCACTGTCTATTATAAAAGGCTCCTAGAGCTATAATCTAGAAGAGTAAAGACTCTAGTTTTAGTATTGTTGGAATAGTGAAACCCAAAACACCATGGTGTTCTCTTAGAAGAGTATAGTAGGGAGTGTTATCCCATACTACTATAATTTCTTGTATCTTCTGTCTGTTTATTGCTCTATTTACTCTTCATATTTTCACTCAAAAGGACTAAAATCATGAGAGGGTTAAGTTTTATTTATCAAAATAATTTTAAACAATCTAATTTACCCATCCCCTTTTGGATTTTTCCATAAAATTAGGACCAACAACAACCTGCATTTAGATGATTCTGAAGTGGCTCTCCAATCCCCACTTCATGCACGACTCTCTAAAATATAGACTTTTTTAATGCTAATACATGCAAGCCTAAAGTTTTGCACATTTGCTCATCAAGTTACATTGATAAATGTTTCATAATATGGTCATGTGGGATAAACTGCTCGTGAAAGGCATTTGATTGTTGTGTTAGACATTGATGTAATCTACTGTTCTTTCTCTAGCATATTGTATTGGATGCATGCTAATGTAGATGCACCTTTTTTTCTTAATGATAAATCATAAAAGAAAGAAATCTAAAAGTGTGTGCCAACTAATTATCTTTTGTACTATCTCTGAATTATACTATGGTAAGATAGCATCTCCAAGTTAAGATAAAAAATGTTGCATATATGTTGCTTGAGTTAGATTGAGTGGAAAGCATTCCTTGAGATAAATAATAGTATTCCTTTGCATAAAACATACCAACTTCAAACTTCATAAAGTTTAAAGAGGTTGCTTTTGACTCTACATCCTAATCGACGACATTCTTATTGTGAACTCAATTGGCAAATCAAGAACAATCCATATTTTGATGATTAATAACTCAAATTTATGAGTTTAAAGGTTCTAATATGTCTGGTGTAATATTTTTGAGTTAAATTTTTCGAAAACAAGGTATGAGAGATCAAGCCCATATCAAGTTGAGTAAGGTGTCAGCTTAATTCAAGTTGATACCCAAGTTGACTCAAGGATCAATGACGAGTTGCGTATATGTCTAATTAAATTGCTCAGTTTAACGGAAGTATACATGTCGATCAAGTAATAAAGATTGAGTAGAGTATCATTCCCATGAGAACTAGACTAAACTAATTATGTCTTTTGAATTCAATTACCTCAGAGAAGTAGAGAATTCGAATGATTGTTTGCACTAAAGTAAGGGGAATGAGTTGGGGCCTAATGGATGAACAGAGTAAAGTAGGGATTTTTAAGATCTGTTATGATAGATAAGAAAATTGAGAATCCTTGACTCTAAGTATATTATTCTAATTCTTTTTATTTACTAGTATAGGGATTACTAACCTAGGCTCTTATATATTCACAGACGCCTTCCAACGTATGTCAACCTAATCTCACCACACCCTTCTCACCATGTTCCCATGCAGCTTGAATATGGCGAGATCGATTAGCCCATAATGTATTAAAATTACACAGGGGTTAAATAATATATTTGTTGGAATTAAAGTCAAATTAAGCACAATCCATATTTTGATGATTAACAACTCAATTTGAGAATGTTTTGGGTACTAATGTGGTTTGTTAAACTTTGTCAAAGGTTAAAAACTTAAGTTTCAGAACATAGCAGACCAAGTCGCATTCCCAAGTCAACTTATCCATCGACTCAGGCAAAGTCGATACCCAAGTCGACCCTAAGATCGACTTCAGATGATAAAAACCTTCCAGAGCTGAATTTGGGCACAAAGATAGTGAAGTCGCAGTCAAAGTCGACTCCACATGCGACTTAGGTGAAGTCACAGACCCAAGTCGACTCCATAATCAACTTCAGAAGATCAAATCCTTCCAGCGTTGAATTTGGGCTCGGAGACAGGTGAAGTCGCAATCGAAGTCGACTCCACTTGTAACTCGGGTGAAGTTGCATTCTCAAGTCGACTCTGTAATGCGACTTGAGTGAAGTTGAATCTCAAGTCGACCCAAGCATCTGACTTGAGTCAAGCTGGAGACCAACACAGTCCATACAAGCAAATGGCCATGATAGAATCTTTCAAGATGGAATGTTATTAAAGGGAAGACTATGAACTACATCTTTGGACTTCAAAGGAAGGCAAATCATTCTAGATCAAGGCCACAAGGATAAACTACTCAGGAGGAGAAGAATATGCCAAGTTACAAGACCAAACATTGAAAATCAAGGGTATCATTTGAAGAACAAGATATGAGATAAAAATAAAGCATCAAGGATCACTTTCAAAGAATCCAAGTTCTAATATATGCACACAGATGGTGAAGTTGCATCCGAAGTTGACTGCACCTGTCAGGTCCAAGACTTAGTTGACCTGAAATGGAACTTGAAGTCAAGCTGAAGACCGAAGTCGCAACCGAAGTCGACTTCAGTCTGCGACTTAGGTGAAGTAGCATCCGAAGTCGACTTCACATGCGACTTGGTTCGCAACAATCGGAAAAATTTGAACGTTGGCGCATTAAATGCGCACCACCTACTACGAAACGTTTGAATTTACTCCACCACTATAAAAGAGTATTCAAGAGGACATGCTAGAGGTTAGAGAAGCATTCATTGAGTTCACCTTCCACCCTCTCTATTGTTAAAGTGATCTACACTAAATTCAAGTGAAGAACTTTGCTCCAACTTGCTGAAAGTGTCATTGCTGATCAATTCATTCTCTCAACAAGTCTTCCACGAGCTAAAATCTGTCTATATAAACTTGTAAAGTGTAGTTTCTTTTGTTTGATTCATTATTTGTATTTATCACTTGGTTTCATATTGGAAATCAAAACCAAGTGAAGGTAAAGTAGTGTTGTGACTTAAGTGTGGCTCGTCACCTACTTATGCTGTATTTGTGCAAGCCCCCTAGAACTGAAATCTAGAAGAGAGCTGCTCTAGTTGTATTTGACAATCCAATAGTGGAACCCAAGTCACAACGGGTGTGAGCTTTGTTCCGGCTTCGTGAGAAAAATATATTTCAATTCAAAATTCATTCTTTCTTGGTTGAATGTAAAATTGTTTTCCCTGCGGCTTTGAGAATAAATGCTTAATTAATTTCCCAGCAAAATTTTAAAGCATCCAATTCTTTAACCGAGTCCGAAAAGTACATCACAGAAATATTTTGCATTGTGTTCCACATTCTGATTTTACATCTCTAACGAGAAAACCCTTGATTAAAAGAGCTGAATACAATGGTCCATAAAAAAATGCTTAACAATAATGAAGTGCGTAGAAGATCCTTCTACGTCTTTACAAGTGCACGAAAAATCGTGTCTAACAAAAATATAAAGATAAATGAGTACACTTCGCCCCGCGCCGTGACTCGGATGTGAGGTATATGACGCCACGCGCCGTGACTCGGATGTGAGGTATATGACGCCACGCGCCATGACTTAAATATGAGGTACATGACGCCACGCGCCATGACTTGAATATGAGGTGCACGACGCCATGCGCCATGACTTAAATGTGAGTTTACGCTTAGCCCGTCGACCAGCGATGACTCGGTTTGGGAACTAGTGAGGGGCCCGTCGGCGACACCAGTGACCCTACACAGCAAACTAAGTGCGCTCTTAGCTTCTGGATTTACACAGCAGACCAGCGTGTCCCGCTTTCAGCTTCTGTATTTATACAAGAAATCAGCGTCTCCCGCATTCAGCCTCTGGATTGAACAATTGGGTGGTTTTACCAACAAATGGATTCAACCGGATTTTAAAAGTATGTTTGGGTCATTTTTGACCAATTAAAAAGGTTTGGGCCCAACTGGGCTTGTTGACAAGAGTTTGGGCCATCTTGGGCTTTTTGGAGAGTTTTTGGGCCATCATGGGCTTTTTGAAAAGTTTTGAGCCATCTTGGGCTTTTTGGAGATTTTTGGGCCATCTTGGGCTTTTTTGAAAAGTTTTGAGCCATCTTGGGCTTTTTGGAGATTTTTGGGCCATCATGGGCTTTTTGAAAAGTTTTGAGCCATCTTGGGTTTTTTGGAGATTTTTGGGCCATCATGGGCTTTTTGAAAAGTTTTGGATGCCTTTGAATATATATGTGTATTTTGATATATTTTTATAGAAAATACACATACATTTATTTTTATTTTTTTAAAGGAGGAAATATACTTAACCCGTGTGTCAATTCAACCCGCCAGTCGGGGAGTATCCATGTTGGGAAAAGTAGTTTTCGAAAATAATATATATGTATATATTTATTTATATATTTATAATATACACATATATATATTTAAAGGATAAAATATACTTAACCCGGGTGTCAATTCAACCCGCCAGTCGGGGAGTATCCACGTTGGGAAAAGTAGTTTTTGAAAATAATATATATGTATATATTTATATATATATAATATATACATATATATTTTTTATTTTATTTTTAAAAGGGTAAAATATACTTAACCCGTGTGTCAATTCAACCCGCCAGTCGGGGAGTATCCACGTTGGGAAAAGTAGTTTTCGAAAATAATATATATGTATATATTTATTTATATATATAATATACACATATATATATTTAAAGGAGAAAATATACTTAATCCGTGTGTCAATTCAACCCGCCAGTCGGGGAGTATCCACGTTGGGAAAAGTAGTTTTCGAAAATAATATATATGTATATATTTATATATATATATATAATATACACATATATATTTTTTTATTTTATTTTTAAAAGAATAAAATATACTTAACCCGTGTGTCAATTCAACCCGCCAGTCGGGGAGTATCCATGTTGGGAAAAGTAGTTTTCGAAAATAATATATATGTATATATTTATTTATATATATAATATACACATATATATATTAAAGGAGAAAATATACTTAACCCGTGTGTCAATTCAACCCGCCAGTCGGGGAGTATCCACGTTGGGAAAAGTAGTTTTCGAAAATAATATATATGTATATATTTATTTATATATATAATATACACATATATATATTAAAGGAGAAAATATACTTAACCCGTGTGTCAATTCAACCCGCCAGTCGGGGAGTATCCACGTTGGGAAAAGTAGTTTTTGAAAATAATATATATATATATTTATATATATATAATATACACATATATATTTTTTATTTTATTTTTAAAAGGGTAAAATATACTTAACCCGTGTGTCAATTCAACCCGCCAGTCGGGGAGTATCCACGTTGGGAAAAGTAGTTTTCGAAAATAATATATATGTATATATTTATTTATATATATAATATACACATATATATATTTAAAGGAGAAAATATACTTAACCCGTGTGTCAATTCAACCCGCCAGTCGGGGAGTATCCACGTTGGGAAAAGTAGTTTTTGAAAATAATATATATGTATATATTTATATATATATAATATACACATATATATTTTTTATTTTATTTTTAAAAGGGTAAAATATACTTAACCCGTGTGTCAATTCAACCCGCCAGTCGGGGAGTATCCACGTTGGGAAAAGTAGTTTTCGAAAATAATATATATGTATATATTTATTTATATATATAATATACACATATATATATTTAAAGGAGAAAATATACTTAACCCGAGTGTCAATTCAACCCGCCAGTCGGGGAGTATCCACGTTGGGAAAAGTAGTTTTCGAAAATAATATATATGTATATATTTATTTATATATATAATATACACATATATATATTAAAGGAGAAAATATACTTAACCCGTGTGTCATTTCAACCCGCCAGTCGGGGAGTATCCACGTTGGGAAAAGTAGTTTTTGAAAATAATATATATATATATATTTATATATATATAATATACACATATATATTTTTTATTTTATTTTTAAAAGGGTAAAATATACTTAACCCGTGTGTCAATTCAACCCGCCAGTCGGGGAGTATCCACGTTGGGAAAAGTAGTTTTCGAAAATAATATATATGTATATATTTATTTATATATATAATATACACATATATATATTTAAAGGAGAAAATATACTTAACCCGTGTGTCAATTCAACCCGCCAGTCGGGGAGTATCCACGTTGGGAAAAGTAGTTTTTGAAAATAATATATATGTATATATTTATATATATATAATATACACATATATATTTTTTATTTTATTTTTAAAAGGGTAAAATATACTTAACCCGTGTGTCAATTCAACCCGCCAGTCGGGGAGTATCCACGTTGGGAAAAGTAGTTTTCGAAAATAATATATATGTATATATTTATTTATATATATAATATACACATATATATATTTAAAGGAGAAAATATACTTAACCCGTGTGTCAATTCAACCCGCCAGTCGGGGAGTATCCACGTTGGGAAAAGTAGTTTTCGAAAATAATATATATGTATATATTTATTTACATAAGAAAGAAACTCTCCATCTTTTTTTTTAACTAAAAATAAAAAAAAAAAAAAAGGAAAATGGAGAACTCACGTTCTCTCTTCAGCGCGGGAGAGCTCTCGTTCCCCGTTCTCCTTCCTCCAAATGAGTAGCCGAACGCGGCTATTTATAGATTTTTGCCGGGTCTGGGATGGGTTCCGCGGCTGCCGTCATTCCCGCGGAACTTCAGATCTCGTTGCCGCGGAACTGCGTCCACGCGGAACTTCATTCCGCGGAACTTCAGATCTCGTTGCCGCGGAACTGTGTCCACGCGGAACTTCAGATTTCGTTGCCGCGGAACTGCGTCCACGCGGAACTTCAGATTTCGTTGCCGCGGAACCTCGTTGCTTGGGTACCAAGCTACACTTGCGCGGAACCGCTTTTCCCGCGGAACCGCTTTTCCCGCGGAACCGCTTTTCACGTAGATCGTCCCCCATAGCGGCAGCGGAAATAGAGAGGAGACTGGAGAGACGAGCTGATAGGTAGCCGCGAGCTGTTTCTGCTTTGTCAACTACTCCTCTCTCGCCATCCTTGTCGGAATTTCTGCTCCCTGCTCCACCCAAAATCCTTGCTCCTCTCGCTCTCTTTATGCTGAAATGGAAGAAGGCTCGCACTCATCGCGGTTCGCCGGAGGTCGATTGGCCAATCGCCAGGCTCTCATCTGCCGCTTTTCAGCAGTTGCCGCATGGAAATCTCCAGCGAATGCTTTGCTCTGGATCGTCTTCGGCCAGTCTTTTTCCGGCCTCACCACAGCTTGACACAGCCGGGTTCATGCCCGCCGCCTCCTCCAAGAAACGCCTGAGCCCCGCCACTCGAGTTCTGAGATCGGTCGTCGAGGTGTCGAGAAACCTCAAGTCCCCAAAGCTCGAATCCGTCGATGGAAACGAAGTGGATCGGAATGCGCAGGCCGCGATTTCAATGGATCCAATTCAGAGCTTGAAGATCTGCTCGTCGTCCGGCTCTTTCCTGCCTAATCTGATCTCGTTGGAAAATGTTCCCGACGTCGGCGCGCTTTCCAACTCCGGAAGGTCTTCGAGACGCTGTCTGCTGCTTGCTCTACCGTTGCAACCCCTGAGCCACCTCCAGAAACTTCATTACCCGTTGGAGCTCTTCATCTCCAAGATCATCGATGAACGGGCTCTCTCGCACTGCATTCCCCGGCTGGAAAACGTAAGCATTTGGGTTGTCGTCCACGATCACCACCCGCTTTAAATCCCTCAATCCCGCCGTGAACACCACGATCTCGAAGCTCTTGCTGATTTGCTCCAGCAGCTCGTCCACGCCCGGCCGCTTCAGCACGTAGAAGTTCAGCACCTCGCCGTCGTTCGTCGGCCGCACCACGAAATCGTACTTCTCCGGAGGCGGGTCGGATTTGGAGTGGACCAGAGTCTCGTCCAGATCAAGAAACATCGTCTTCTTCTCGGGGAAAGCAGACGGAGGCAGGAGCTTGGGAACAACCGCCTCTCTCTGCTGTTCCTGCTCCTCTTCCTCGGCCGCCGCCTTCTTCAGAATTCGGAACCCGTCTCTCCGGCGTTTGGGTTGGGTTTGGGCCTGGTAATCGGTGACGGAGATACGCTTCTTATCTTTGCTGGAGGCGTCGCAGATCTGGAGGGCTTCGTCACAACGATCGGATGGCCGATGACCGCCTGCCAATCGTAGATGAAATTCCAACGGGAATCCTCTGATTTTTTCTAATGCAGTAAGCCTTTCAGCTGCGGAGTTTTGAGAGTTTCCAGATCCTTGGCCGGCTCATCGACATCCATCAGACGATTGTCCTCGTGGGAAAGTTGCAATCCCGTGGAAATACCAGCGGCGACAACGGACTTGTCACCGATGAATTGAGGCGCGATCTGCTGCTGCCTGATCAGAGGCATTTGATCAGTGACGCGGCTGCGTTTGCGGGAGCCGGACGCATTGCAGGTGAGCTTGCTGCCGGGATCGCTGAAAACCGCGCCGTTCAACATCTGCTGCTGAGAAAACTAATCCCCTGCTGCAAAAACCGATCTGCCGCTTCCTTTTTTTTTTTATATATATATATATATGAAAAATCATATAATTTCATAGACTAATCAAAATATACCCCATCAAGCTTGGAAGAGTGGAGTAGAGAAGGTTGTCCGAACCACTATAAAAACTGTGTTTATTGCTATGGCTTGCTCAACCACTTTTATTACTTTATTTCTCTCCATATTCTCTACTTGTTTCATTAAGGAGATTGAATTAAAAAGGGAGAAAGTTTCTGTTTAAGTAAAAATTTTAAAATACCCAATTCACCCCTCCCCTCTGGGTTGTTGCCATAAACTAGAGACCAACAAGTGGTATCAGAGAAGGTCTTTGAGTTTAAACTAAAGAGATCTTACAAATGACATCTCAACAAACTTCCACTCCTGCATTCGCCGAAGGCCAATCATTTACAAGGCCACCTCTATTTGATGGGAGTAACTTCGGTTACTGGAAGTTAAGAATGAAACAACTTATCATGACTACGGATATAGACTCTTGGATTGCTATCCAAGATGGTGTTGTATTACCCATTGATAAAAGAGCCTCCACATGATCTGAGGAGGAGGTTAGAACAGTTAAAAGCAACGCCAAAGCTATGAATTCCCTATTTTGTGCTTTAACGACATCTGAATATGATAGGGTATCCTTTTGCCAAACTGCCAAAGAAATATGGAATACACTAACATTTATTTATAAGGGAACTTCTCAAGTCCAAGGGACGAGAAGAAATATTTTGATTGGAGAGCTAGAAAGCTTTAAAATGCTTGAGATCGAGAATATTTCTGAAATATTTGCTACATTCTCAAAAATTACTAATGTTTTAAAAGGTTTCGAGAAAGCTATTTCTGAATCTGAGCAGGTTATGAAGATTTTAAGAGCGTTACCCGAATCATGGAATCCCAAGATTACGACCATTGAGGAAGCAAATGACCTCAACATAGTAAGGCTTGAAGATCTTATCAGCTCATTCATGTCACATGAGTTGATAAAGAGGAGGAACGAAGAGTAACATAAAGGCAAAAGAACTATTGCCTTAAAAGCTACACAAATTTCAGATGAGTCCACTTCATCTTCTCAAAACGACAATGAGGTGATAGCGCTACTCACAAGAAGATTCAGAAAGTTCGTGAGGAAAGGAAATAACTTTAAGAGTTTCAAAGAAAGGAGTTCAAAGGAGAAAAAGAAAGAAGCCACAAAATGCTACAGGTGTGGAAGAATGGAGCATATACAAGCCCAATGTCCTACACCCGAGAAAAACAAGACAAGAGAACGAAGAGAAAAGAAGGACCGAGGCGAAAATAGAAAATTATAAAAGGCAAAAGGAAGAAGAATGTACGTTAATGAGCTGCGTATATTGTTGGAAACATGAGGAAAATAAGTCAAGTCTATGTTTTGGTGATTAACAAATCAATTTGAGTAAGTTTTGGTCACTAACATGTTTGTGGAAATGATTAAAGGTTATAAAAATGAAGAATATGAAGCATGGCAAGTCAAGTCGATTCCTAAGTCAACTCAGGCATCGACTTAGGCCAAGTCGATCCCCAAGTCGACTCCAGCAGCGACTTCAAAACGTCATTTCATTCCAGAGTTGAAATCAAGAATGAGAGCTGCCGAAGTCGCATCCCAAGTCGACTCCGCTTACGACTTGAGGTGAAGTCGTAGACCAAGTCGACTCCAGTAGTGACTTCGAGGAGTCGTTTTTCGTCCAGAGTTGAAAGTGGGGACGAGAGCTGCCGAAGTCGCATCCCAAGTTGATTCCGCATGCGACTTGGGTGAAGTCGCAGACCAAGTCAACTCCAGCTTCGACTTCAGTGCGGAACTTGCAGATCATGACGACTCAAACACTCAAATGAAGATCAAAGCAAACGGGGTTGCATGAATCCATCATATTGGATTATGAACACACTTTTGACATCATTAGTCACTCTAAGATTCATGCATATACTCAAGATTCAAGGATTCAATGTTTGCAAGTCATGAAGCTAAAGGACATCAAGCTAGAATGATCATACAGTGTTCCAAGAGATATAAATCAAGGGAATAACATCCGTATGAAGAAAATCAAGTGATTAAAGTCATCTCTAAAGATTTCAAGTTCATCAAGCAAGTACAAGAAGTGAAGTCGCACCCGAAGTCGACTTCACCTACGACTTGGGTCAAGTCGAGGACCAAGTCGACCCAGACTGGAACTTGAAGAAGTTGCGGAGAGCCGAAGTCGCACCCGAAGTTGACTCCATCTGCGACTTGGGCGAAGTCGCACTCGAAGTCAACTTCACCTGCGACTTGGGTCGCAACAGTCGGAAAATTTTCAAACATTGGCGCATTAAATGCGCGCCACCTACTTCCAAACGTTTGGATTCCCTCGTAAATTATATAATGCATTCAATATGAATGTGGAGGGTAGCTGAGAATTAATTGAATGAGCATAACTCCCATCTCTAAGAGCATTCAGTGATCAAGCCAACATCTAGAAGAAGAACTTTGCTTCCAAACTACCAAGAGCTGCTTGCTGAATCATTAAGCCTACGCTACAAGTTCTTCTCTGCGCCAAATATGCCTCTATAGATCAGTAACGTGTAGAAACTCTCTTTTAATTTTTCTTGTTGTATTGAACTTGATTTAGTTTGGGTAACTAAGATTAAGTGTAAGCAAAGTAGTGTGTGATTGGAGTGGAACTCGTCACCTACTTGTGTTGTGTATTGTTGATGCCCCCTAGAGATGAAATCTAGAAGAGAGCAGTGACTTTAGTTATATTTGTGAAATACATAGTGGAACCCAAGTCACAAGAGGTATGAGCTTGGAAGAGTGGAGTAGGGAAGGTTGCCCGAACCACTATAAAAATCTTGCTTGTTGATTTTTATTTTTTCTCTCTGCACTGTATTGCTTTCCATTTGTTTCTTCATAAAAGGGGACTAGATTAATTCAGGGTAAAGTTTCTGTTTAAGTTGAAAAATTTTAAATACCCAACTCACCCCTCCCCTCTTGGGTAATTGCCATTAACTCGGGACCAACAAGTGGTATCAAAGCAGGTCTTTGAGTTTTACGAAAGAGATCTCTTGATATGGCATCCCAATCGACTTCCGTTCCCGCATTTGCCGAAGGCCAATCTTTTACTAGGCCACCATTGTTTGATGGGAACAATTTCGGTTATTGGAAGCTACGTATGAAACAACTCATCATGGCTACAGATATGGACTCTTGGATTGCAATCCAAGACGGTGTAACCTTGCCTATTGATGAAAGAGCTTCCAAATGGACCGATGAGGAAGTAAAAACTGTTAAGAGCAATGCTAAAGCTATGAACTCACTATTTTGTGCTCTTACTGCTTCCGAATATGATAGAGTATCCTCATGTCTAACTGCAAAAGAAATATGGTATACATTAACATCTATCTATGAAGGAACTTCTCAAGTCCAAGGGACAAGGAGAAATATTTTGATTGGAGAGTTGGAAAGCTTTAAAATGCTAAAAACAGAAAATATTTCTGAAATATTTGCTAGATTCTCTTAAATTACTAATGTTTTGAAAGGTCTTGGAAAAGCTATTTCTGAATCTGAGCAGGTCATGAAGATTCTAAGGGCGCTATCCGAATCATGGACTCCAAAAATCATGACAATAGAAGAAGCCAAGGATCTAAATACTTTGAAGTTAGAAGATCTTATTAGCTCGTTGATGTCACATGAGCTAATCAAGAAAGAAAACTTTTTGGTGGAATATTGACATTATGTAGAATATCCTGACTTGAAGATCACCACAAAGGAAAGAGAGCAATTGCACTAAAAGTCACCCATAACTCGGATGAGTCCACCTCCTCATCTCACAACGATGACGAAGACATTGCTCTATTAACACACAAATTTCGAAAGTTTGTGAGGAAAGAAAAGAACTTCAAAGACTTCAAAGAGAGATCTTGAAAAGAGAAAAAGAAGGAGGTTACAAAGTGTTATAGATGCAGCGGTATGGGACATATGCAAGCTCAATATCCTACACCGGAAGAAAGATCAAAGGATCATCAAGAAAGGAAGTAAATATATGAAAGCTGGAGATTCCAAAAGGCTAAGGGAAGAGGAATGTACGTGAATGAAGAAACGTCATTAACAAATAGCTCCTTAACCGATGATTTTGAAGTGGCAAACTGTGCAAGAATATGTTGCATGACACGGATTGAACATGAAGAAACTTTGAAGAATATCTCAAATGTTTCAAATTTTGCCATTCTCAATCTACTTATTCTTCTTTTCAAGAATATCTCAAATGTGATGAATTAGAGAAATTACAACATGCATATGATTCATTATATGAGGAAATCAAAAAACTAGGAAACTAGTTATCATTAAAGAGACAACAATGCAATTCCATTATTATTGTAAATGGAAAACTAGCAGAAAGTACAACAAAACTGAAAGAAGAAAATGAACTACTATTGAAAGAAGTTGAAAAGTTGAAAAAGGAGAATGAATCCTTAAATGAATCATTAACTACGTTCTCTAATCCAGGAGAAAGTGTGAAAATATTTCTGAACATGACCTCTCAAAACAATAAAAGAGGTCTTGGATACTCTACATTTGAGCAAAGAGAAAGTAGCAAATTAAGTGTGTCAATACTTGGGAAAAATCAAACTAAAATTGCACCTATTTACAAACCCAAAGGGAAATATACTATTTGGACTAGAAGGACAACTTTTGAACCACTACATACTTGGAGGCCTACTCCTAGATTACCAATGACTTGTAATTTTTGCAACAAGATGGGTCACAAAATCTATAAATGCAACTTTAAAAAACTGTATGACCATGATGCAAAATTAGTTTGGGTTCCAAGAAATACAAGATTTAGGCTTTCAAGAATAGAACAACAAAGATTAAATCAGTTTACTGACCCAAATGGACCCATAAAATGGGTACCAAAAAGATAAGATTTATTTGTTAATTTTTCAGATATGTTTCAAGGCAAAGGCAAGCAACGTTTGGTTCATGGATAATGGTTGTTCAAGGCATATGACTGGAGAAAGAAGTTTATTTCATAAACTCAAGCCTTGCAACGATGGAATTGTTGCCTTTGGAAACAATGAGAAAGGTAAAATTAAAGGTAAAGAAAATATTTATAGTATTTCAAATGCATGTATGGAGGATGTGTTGTTAGTTGAAGGACTCAAGCACAATCTAATGAGTATTATTCAATTATGTGATAAAGGATACAAGGTTGTGTTTGAATCATCTATATGCAATGTATTTGATGGAGAACATATCATGTTTAGTGGAAAAAATATGAAAATGTATATTTGGTTTCACTTGATGAACTAGATGGTCAATGTCTAATGGCCATTGACAATGATCCATGGGTTTCGCATAAGAGGCTTGGGCATGTAAACATGTCAAACATCAAGACTCTATGGAAAAAGAATTTGGTGGAAGGATTGCCAAAACTGAAATATGACAAAGACAAAATTTGCAAGACATGTCAACTATCAAAACAACCTAAAATGTCATTCTCTACCAAAAAGGAGATTTCCACTACTAGGCCACTTGAATTGCTACACATGGATCTATATGGGTCATCCGACATTTTAACCATTGGTGGAAAGAAGTATGTGTTTGTAATAGTTGATGATTTTTCAAGATTCACATGGGTAATTCTCTTAGCTAGCAAAGATGAAGTCTTCTCTATGTTTGCAACTTTTGTAAACTTGGTGCAAAATGAAAAGCAAAGTACTATTATGACCCTTAGAAGTGATCATGGTGGTAAGTTTGAAAATAAACGATTCATATAATTATGTAATGAAAAAGGAATTCACCACACATTTTCCGCACCAAGAACTCCACAACAAAATGGAGTGGTTGAAAGGAAAAATAGAACCATACAAGAGATGGCTAGAATAATGCTAAATGAGAGTAAATTATCCAAGAAATTTTGGGGTAAAGCTGTAAGCACAGCTTGTCATGTGTTGAACCAAGTTACCATTAGAGCAATCTTGAAAAAGACCTCATATGAGTTATGGAAAGGTAGAAAATTAAATATTTCATATTTTCATGCCTTTGGTTGCACATTTTATGTTTTGAACAATGGAAAAACCAACTTGGGAAAACTGGATGCTAAGAGTGATGAGACAATATTCCTTGGATACTCATCAAATAGCAAAGCATATAGAGTCTTCAATAAAAGGAACCAAGTTGTAGAAGGATCAATACATGTTGTTTTTGATGAATTTAATCCATGTCACAAAAGAAAAGATGGTTTAAGTGATGCAGATGATATAACAAGTAACCTTGAAAAATTGCATGTGGAGAAGCAAGAAGATTCCATGGAGGAAAGGGTAAGTGAAGGTAATAATTCTTATAAACCTACAACTGATTTAAAGTTCAAAAATGCCCATCCAATTGAACAAGTTATAGGGAATGTCTATGAAGGTATAAAGACTAGAAGGTCAAAACAAAATATTTATGGACAATACGCCTTTGTATCCAAAATTGAACCATCCACTATTGACCAAGCTCTTAATGATGAAAACGGGATCATAGCAATGCAAGAAGAGCTAAATCAATTTGAAAGAAACCAAGTTTGGCATCTTGTTTCAAGACCAAAAGACTGTATTGTCATTGGTACAAAATGGGTCTTTAGGAAAAAATTAGATGAAAGTGAACTTGTGGTAAGAAACAAAGCTAAACTTGTGGCAAAAGGATACTCACAAGAAGAAGGAATAGACTTTGAGGAATCCTATGCCCCGGTTGCTAGATTAAAGGTCATTCGCATTTTACTAGCTTTTGCATCTCACATGAACTTTAAGTTGTTTCAAATGGATGTTAAAAGTGCATTCTTGAATGGGTATATAAATGAAGAGGTGTATGTTGAATAACCACCTGGTTTTGAGGAGAAACATCAATCTAAATTTGTATACAAATTAACCAAAGCATTATATGGATTAAAACAAGCCCCAAGGGCTTGGTATGAAAGGTTAAGCAAATTTTTGATTGATCATGACTTCCAAAAGGGAAAGGTAGACACCACTTTGTTTATCAAGTACAAAGAAAAAGATATCTTGATTATTAAAATTTATGTTGATGACATTATTTTTGGTGCTACTAATGAGATTCTTTGTCAAGAATTTTCTGAGCTTATGCAGAAAGAATTTGAAATGAGTATGATGGGGGAGCTGAATTTTTTCCTTAGACTACAAATTAAGCAATCAAGTGAAGGGATCTTCATAAACCAATCCAAGTATATCAAAGAAATGTTGAAGAAATTTGGCATGGAAAACAGCAAAGGGGAAAATACGCCTATGAGCTCAACTATTAAAATTGACAAAGACAAAAAAGGCAAACCAATTGATTTACAGTTATATAGAAGCATGATAGGCTCTTTATTATATTTAACTGCTTCTAGACCCGATATACTGTTTATTATTTGTATGTGCTCTAGATTTCAATCATGTCCAAAAGAATCACACTTGGTAGCTGTAAAAAGAATTTTCATATATTTAGTAGACACTACCAACATAGGACTTTGGTATCCAAAGGGTTCTAATTTTGATCTAATCGGCTACTCGGATACGGATTTTGCCGGCTATAAGGTAAATAGAAAAAGCACTAGTGGAACATGTCAGTTTCTTGGGAACATGTTGGTTTTATGGTTTTCAAGAAAACAAACTAGTGTTGCTCTATCCACCGCGGCAGCCGAATATATTGCCGCCGGGAGCTGTTGTGCCCAATTACTTTGGATGAAACAACAACTTAGGGATTATGGTATGAATTTAAGAGATATACCTATTAGATGTGATAATACAAGTGCAATATGCTTAACTAAAAATCCAATACTGCATTCTAGGACAAAGCATATAGACCTTAGACATCATTTTATTAGAGAACATGTAGAAAATCATGATATATGTTTGGAATATGTGAGAATAGAAGATCAAACTGCAGATATTTTTACCAAACCTCTAGAAAAAGAACCATTTTATAAAATTAGAAATGATATGGGAATGCTTGAATTAACTTAGAAAAGCACAAGCTGAGGGGGAGCACAGGTTCAGGGAGAGCAACCCCGCCATTCTCAAAGGATTAACCCACTCCATCTCCATTTTCTTTTGATAAATTGACAAAAAGGGGGAGAAGAGATCGGAATTTGAGTCTTGGTCTTAAATGTTTGTATGGATGGTTTTAACTTGTGATGTATTAAGAGTGAAATATATTTATTAATATTATGTTTTTAACTTGTGATTTATTAGAAGTGAAATATGCATGCTAAACTTCATAATGCACAAATAACATGTTTTAAAGACATTGAAAGGTATATACTCAAATCGGTTTTGCCAATCATCAAAAAGGGGGAGATTGTTGGAAACATGAGGAAAATAAGTCAAGTCTATGTTTTGATGATTAACAAATCAATTTGAGTAAGTTTTGGTCACTAACATGTTTGTGGAAATGATTAAAGATTATAAAAATGAAGAATGTGAAGCATGGCAAGTCAAGTCGATTTCCAAGTCCACTCAGGCATCGACTTAGGCCAAGTCGATCCCCAAGTCGACTTCAGCAGCGACTTCAAAACGTCATTTCCTTCCAGAGTTGAAATCAAGAATGGGAGCTGCCGAAGTCGCATCTCAAGTCGACTCCGCTTGCGACTTGAGGTGAAGTCGCATACCAAGTCGACTCCAGTAGCGACTTCGAGGCGTCGTTTTTCGTCCAGAGTTGAAAGCGAGGACGAGAGCTACCAAAGTCGCATCCCAAGTCGACTCCGCATGCTACTTGGGTAAAGTTGCAGACTAAGTCAACTCCATCTTCGACTTCAGCGCGGAACTTGCAGATCATGACGACTCAAACACTCAAATGAAGATCAAAGCAAACAGGGTTGCATGAATCCATCATGTTGGATTATTAACACACTTTTGACATCATTAGGCACTCTAATATTCATGCATATACTCAAGATTCAAGGATTTAATATTTGCAAGCCATGAAGCTAAAGGACATCAAGCTAGAATGATCATACAGTGTTCCAAGAGATATAAATCAAGGGAATAACATCAGTATGAAGAAAATCAAGTGATTAAAGTCATCTCTGAAGATTTCAAGTTCATCAAGCAAGTATAGGAAGTGAAGTCGCACCCGAAGTCAACTTCACCTGCGACTTGGGTCAAGTTGAGGACCAAGTCGACCTAGACTGGAACTTGAGGAAGTTGCGGAGAGCCAAAGTCGCACCCGAAGTCGACTCCACCTGCGACTTGGGTTGCAACGGTCGGAAATTTTTCGAACGTTGGCGCATTAAATGCACGCCACTTACTTCCAAACGTTCGGATTCGCTCACAAATTATATAAGGCATTCAATATGAACGTGGAGGGTAGCTGAGAATTAATTGAATGAGCATAACTCCCATCTCTAAGAGCATTCAGTGATCAAGCCAACATCTAGAAGAAGAACTTTGCTTCCAAACTGCCAAGAGCTGCTTGCTGAATCATTAAGCCTACGCTACAAGTTCTTCTCTGCGCCAAATCTGCCTCTATAGATCAGTAACGTGTAGAAACTCTCTTTTAATTTTTCTTGTTGTATTGAACTTGATTTAGTTTGGGTAACTAAGATTAAGTGTAAGCAAAGTAGTGTGTGATTGGAGTGGAACTCGTCACCTACTTGTGTTGTGTATTGTTGATGCCCCCTAGAGCTGGAATCTAGAAGAGAGCAGTGGCTTTAGTTGTATTTGTGAAATACATAGTGAAACCCAAGTCACAAGAGGTGTGAGCTTGGAAGAGTGGAGTAGGGAAGGTTACCCGAACCACTATAAAAATCTTGATTGTTGATTTTTATTTTTTCTCTCTGCACTATATTGCTTTCCATTTGTTTCTTCATAAAAGAGGACTAGATTAATCTGGGGTAAAGTTTCTGTTTAAGTTGAAAAATTTTAAATACCCAATTCACCCCTCCCCTCTTGGGTAATTTCCATTAACCGGGACCAACATATATGTCTAATTAAAATGCTCGTTTTAGCGCAAGTATACGTGCCGATCAAGTAATAAAGAGTGAGTAGAGTATTGTTCGCACGAGGATTGTGTTAAACAAATCAGCACCTTAAATCTCAATTTACTAAGTGAATTGGTAAAGGGAATGAGATTTGGTTTCAAAGAATTGAATTAAACTAAATTAAGCAAAGCATTAAATGACACAAGTGGAGCAAATATTGCTGAGATTGCCTTGAGATGATTAAGATAGGTGGGAATATGAATTCATTGAATCATAACTATGTTATTTGGTTCCAATTAAGTTAGTTGTGCAGAGATTACTAATCAGTTTTAGCTATGTGCTATGGTCCCATGCACACAAATAAAACAAGATTGATAACCACATAACCTAATCAAGATTACACAGGGTTAATAGGTATATTCCTATCCATATTAACATCCAACACAAACAAGAGATGGAAAACCTATGCCTTATATATGGATCTTATTCGAATCCCACTTCTTCAAGCATGAATCTGAATATTCAATCAATCCACAAGGTTGCAAAACTTGTAAATGCATTAAGCATGACATATAAGGGTAATCTCAAGAGACACGAGTCACAGCGCAACTGTGTTATCATTTCAAGCATAAGAAAATCAAATAACATAGGCTATGAGTTCAAATCCTATATATCTCCCACCATAGGAAGGCTCAGCTCATAAACATGACTTCAATTCCCATTAAAATCAAGTTACAATCATCTCGAGCAAGGAGAATAACAAATAGAAAGAGATAGATGAGAAGAGAAGTTGAAACTCAATGGATTTGCAATGATAGCTTGGATCTCCACTTGCTCTTCTCTCCTTCCTTGAAGCTTTGGTTTCCTCCCTTTTCTCTACAGCAACCACGACCCTCTCTCTTCTCCCTTTTCTAAGAAACCCTAAGAGATATATTTATATCCCTCAAAATGCAGCACAAGATACGTGCTAAAATTTGTCTGTGTAGGGTTCGACGTCGACTCTCTGGAAGCTCGCCGACTTAAGGATTTCTTGAGAGTTTTTGTGAGGCGGTGGGATGGCGCCTAGGCGCCGCCGCTGTTCGGCGCCGAGGCGGCAGCTTGCTTGCTTCTTCACTTTGCTCGGTTCTTCATCCCGACTCACTTGCACGCTGATAGTTACTCGTCCTTCCTGCAAAATCAACTAAAACTAAATAAATGAACTATAAATGCCTATTTTATGCTAAAAATGCATAAAAACTACATATTGTTCCTAAAATGCAAAGTGAGTGAAAATTAAGTTAAATGGATGCAAACTAACCACATTCTCTTGGACTAACATGAAAAACTGGTCTGAAATGGGGTCATAATAACTCGCATTTTCGCGAGTTATCACACCCCCAAACTTAAATGTTGCTAGTCCTCGAGTAACACATAAAACACAAATGTATGCAACTATTATATGTTAAAATCAAGCCTGCGTTTAACCCTTACCAATGCAATGATATCTCTCATCTTGACAATGCACAAGGTAATAATAAATTGAAATCACTCATGAACCCCTGTTAACTTCAAGCCAAATGCCATTCTCAATATGAAAATCAAACTACCTGCAAATGATATCCATAAGTAGTTAAAAGTTATAGTTCAACCTTGCTAACTGTTCTCTTGGTCAAAAGGACTTCTCAGGACGGATGTAATACAAATGAATATGCTCGAAGTAAATCTATCATCTCAAAAGGACATAACATTCATCCGTCTATTTTACTTGGCCTAGACTTACAAAATTGTACAATTAGTTCCTCAAAACTTATTGCTTTGACTCTCTTCACCATATTTCAGGGTATCTAGAGAATTCTCTTTTTTTTTCTTTTCATTCATTTTTTAACTCCCCTCACAATATTTCTGGGTATCTAGGGAGAATTTTCTATGAAGCGGTATTACTGTATCTTTCCCTTGCATTTTTACGCAAACCTTGACATTTGTAGATGCCAAGCCCCGGTTACTCAGCTTGGGTTAGTCACCCCCTTCATTATTTATTGTAAAATCTTATTAGGAGGAACATCTTAAGCCGATTTACTATGTACCTACATTTTTCAACCTTATGTCTCAAGTAAAAAGATGAATTACACTATGAATCAATGAGACAATATATTTAGTTTAAAGCACAAGGTTGAAAAGAACATATATATAAGCTCAAAAAATGGGGAACAAAGATTGCAAAAGATATATCATTAAAGAATAATTAGGCACAAGCATTTATATTACACAAAAAATTTACCTTAATCATTTTAATAGAACATATTGGCAAGTACGTGAATTATAAAATTCAACTGCTTAACTAAACATATCATTTACATGTTATTTGAGAATCTTAAAAAATTAACACACTCTCAATTAATGCATAATCATGGCTCAAATTTGTTTAAAGTTTTCATGAATTTTGATTTCAATTTAGAGTTTTCTTGAATATTACAAGTATTCCTTAAGATAGATTGCAACTAACTGATTATCACAGGTAAGATTTTAAATGCAATGCAACCTAACACAAATATACAATATAGTCATCTAAATGCAATGCATGACTACAAACACGATAGAACAAAGCACCCACCCCCAAACATTAGGAATGCATTGTCCTCAATGCATATAAACTAAAAAAATGCAAATGACAATGATATGGAGATCCACATGCAAATGATATGCAAATCAAAATGAAAAACTAAGGAAAAGAAAAGAAAAGGAACTAGTGACTCCCTTGGTCGTCAGGATGGAAAGGATACTCATCGTCTCCATCGCTCTCTTCTCCTTCTTCTTCCTCTACTGATAAAAAATGTGCATTGGCTGCTTTCGCAATACTTAATACATGATGATAAATGAGGCGTCCAACATCAAATAACTTTTCGACAAGGATAGTGTATGACAAGAGAGCTTGGTGGAGAGCAACATCACAAATAGGAAGAAGGAAGAAATCGAGCAGCACAATATTGAAAAGTGCACTACAAGCTCAACTGTCCATGTCTTTACACCCCAAATATAATTCATACAAGCTCTTCTTAGGCAATTCAACTCAAGTTTCAAGCCATATTATTGATACCACAAGTGCAGTTCATAAAGTCCTCCCCCACTACTTTAAACTCTTAGCCCAAATAAAATAATGGAACAGCTTAAATAAAAAATTTACCCACAAGCAACACATCCACATGCCCGAAAATATATGAGGAATGCAAATCACCCACTTGCACACCTTTTACTTAAAGTAATAAAATAGGTGATTCACTAAAAGCAGTAAAAAAAGTTGCGTAGAACTTCCACGGTCCCATAATATGCAAAAATAGAGGATTTTGATATTGAAAATGATATCAACTAAGAAAACCATTATTTTCATCTCGACGGTCTCGAAAAATGCTTTCCGTTGATATGCGGTAGCACCCGTAACTTCTCTGAGATCAAAAGTTATGGCCAGTTGAAGTTGGTATGCTGAAAACTTATGTTTTGCTGTTTTTTTATGCTGGCTAAAAATTGAGGCCGGGGTGCCGAGTTGCTGACTCAAAACTTGTAGCATGTTGTTTCTTTGAAAAATTATGGCGCTGGAGCGTCACTTCTCTGATCTCAACTTGCTGCAACATGTTCTTCTGCAAAAACTTAGCGTCGGGGTGCCAAAAATTGAGGCCGAGGCCTCACTTGTCTTGAATGATGAATATAAACTTGAAACTCCTTGATTCCATCATTTATCAACTTGAAAGTGGATTGAAAATCCATATTTGAGCTTGATAATCTTGTCCTTCCTTGCCTTGAGAGATGAATAACTTTGAGCTCCATCCTAAAAAAAAAACTAAAAGTGTAATGGGTTGCCTCCCATTCAACACTAAATTTATCATCTTCAGCCTGACGTCCCATTTATGATTAGCCAATTCCCGCTCTATCGAACTTCCTTCCATGCGGATTGTGCACTGGAAGTTCAGATCTCTTCTTAACCTCTTCAAATGGATCAGTTAGCCTCTTTTCTTGAATTTCATAGAGGCTATAGAAGAGTTTTTCAGGGTCTTGAATTAATGATGGCTTCAAGATGCTGCTTTCCAAGGCTATGCATTGATCAATTAACTCATGTTGTACCTGAATTATAGGAAGACAAATTAGAGGCATGTTGATATGATAATTTTTAACTTTCTCCACTATATCAACCTCTATTTCTTCATCGATTTTCTTTTCTACTTCCTGGCTTTCCATTTGCTCAGCTAATTGCTCAAGCACATGTTGAGGTACAGGTTGCTCTATCACATCGATTGATATATCTTCATTAATGCTCGGAGTGACTTCACAGCACTGTTCCAACTCATCTTCTTCTGAAATTTCTTCTATATGACCGAAAGACGCTTCTTGTAATGCCCCATTCCTAGAAATACTCAATAACTAGTCAATGGGTGCTACACAACCTAAGAAAAATTCGGCAGCATCTCCCCATAATATACAAGGGGTAATATGGAATACATGACCTGATATTCATAAACATTTCAATCTGTAACATTCAATCCTATATTTATATACTTGCATCTTCATATAATAAGGACATTCATATAGAAGGAAAATCATTGAATATAACCCTTACACATCAAGCAAATATAATGATCATTCATATGTGCATCCACAGGGATCATAATCCAATCCGAAATACCAAATACAATATAATTGTCAAAGTGAATCCACCTCAATAATTGTCTACATATATGATTATCAAAAGAGCACAAATTTAAAAGAGCTGAAATTAAAATATTGTGCTATGGTCTCTCAGATTTGATCTTCAACTTGTCCCATCTTGAAGTTCCCCACCTAGCCTGTGATCTAAATGCACAATAACAAACGATATGAGTCTAAATAGACCAAGCAAGTAGATAGTGGTTAGCACAAAGTGGAAACAAGTAAAATGATGGATGCACATGTAGTGATCAAGCTAACACATATGGGTCCAATACCCACTCCCAAAATCGTATGCGTATAACCACGTATAAATAGAATAACACAACCAATCATCTACTCATGTCTATCAAGGGCCATGAACAACCCTCTCCTCATGTCAATTGGGGCCATGAGCAACCCTTTTACAACCAACCATTTTAAATAACACATCGTACATAACGGACAAGGAAACATGTCACAAACCGCACATACAATATCAACAAAATTTAAATTCAACATATAAATCTGTCACACATGCATTTTATCAAACACATGATAGGTGCGAAATGAAAGAACCTTCAATTCATACTCTCGTTTGAGGCGAATCAATTCACGTCACATTTCAACAATATGAAAACTGCTAAGAAGTCTTTTACATTATAGAAATCGCACATTCAAAGCAAATTCCCCATGAACCCTAACTGTTACAAACCCTACGCCTCATACCATGAGGTTGCCAGGCGCTACACATTCCCACCAGTCTCACATCATGTTTAACATAAAATTTCATCACTAAATCAAGAAGGGACGACATCTACTTACCTTGACCATGATTTCTCTCAAAACAGCGACCCTAGATTTGGATTGCAGAGATTCAGAGCTTCGGAGCTTCCTGGACTAGGATCTATAACCTTCAAGGCAGTGCTAATCATAATACATGCATATATAATAATTATAGTGCTCAACAATGACACACTAATCATACACATTTAAATTTATACTCAATGTGCTAAGATCATAATACATGCATATATGCACTATATGTCCCCTAGATGCCATATTCATATATGTTATGCATCCATTAATATCATAAACTTCTAGTGGCATATTCATAAGTTACCTCATAAAATAGAGAAGGGTTATAATGAAAATAAAATAAAATAAAATGCCTGGTCCTTGCACTTCTTGATGCCGATATTGGATTGCGGTAGCCAATTGTTCCACCTATTTCTGCATATTCTCATTAAATTGCAATTGGCTATTCATGAATTGCATAAACATGTCCTCTAAAGATGACTTGCTTTGAGGTGGTGATGGCTCCCCTGCTTGATATGCTTGAAATCCTATCGACATCATATTATCTGATTGCAGGTCTCCATAGTTGTCCTGTGCATCATTTGAATGATCAAGATGGCTCATGGATGCTGAGTAATACTTGTATTGATTTAATAAATGTCCCTTGCCTCTACACAAATCGCAGTAAGTTGAATAATAATTGTCCATATCTTGCATTTGATTGTCAAAACCTGCAAATTTAGCTGGAGGTGCCCATGTATTGTCATACTGATGGAAACCCATTGTGCTTGGTGTTGAAAATTCTACGTTTAGCCAGTGGTAAACATTTGAAGCCATTGAAAATTGCAATAAAAAGACCCCTGAAATAAAATTTTATCAAAAACAAAGAAAGAAAAGAAAAAACTATGTATAATATATAAACATTCACAGAAGACAACTGAAATTGTCAGGTACTAAGTTTAAAGCACCAATCCCCGGTAACGGTGTCAAAAACTTGACGAGCTGCGTATATGTCTAATTAAAATGCTCGTTTTTGTTCGCAATCTCACCGCAAGTGCACGGGTTGTAGATCGTAGTATATAAATTATCAATCCATAGGGAATTCAGGACTATAAATTTTGCTTTTAAACGCTTTCGTGTTGGATATGGAGAGAATATAACAAATAACATAGAAAAGTGGGAAGAGAATATAGTAAATAAAATGGAAAAGAAATAAAAAATAAGAAGAGAAAATTGCAAAATAGAACGAGTAGAGAAAATGAGAGTGCGAGTACCTAGGGTTTAGGATTTCACATGCGTCTTTTGCAACGGGTAGTGGTATAATGATTTAATCTGGATATTGTCTGTTAAAGGAGAACAAACCCTAATTTATCCTTGCACTTTCTCTCGAAACCTAGAAGGCGTACCCTAATTTTCTTAACCACCTATTCTCATGGGATTAAGTTAATTAGAATCCATTAAGTTCTGTGGTTTGTTCATGGAATTCCTCAAGGTCATCATGCTTATTCTCATTGTCTTAGATTTCCAAGTTTAATATCTTGATTATCGTATATTAGGTTTCCACCTCTCGGTTCCATCACCTAATATATGGAATTATGCCGAAGTATGGACCCATGTACAAAGTAAGCATTAAAATCATAAGATATTAAATTAACAACAATATCCAAAATAAATTAAAAATCCATACCATGGTACATTGTACTCATGCTACATCCTAAACCCTAGATTTAGGGTTTCGCCGAGCATGTTTAAGTCCAAAATAAAATTAAAATTAAAATCCATCTTAAACAAGACAATTAAAATGAAAAAGGGAAAAGATAAGAAAGCTTATTGGTTTGAAGCCCCGATGGTGTGTCGGCTGCTCCACGCAACTCGCCAGTCCGCCTCTGCCCATGCTCTACTCCTTTCTCTCTCTCTCTCTCAAAAAATTCTGATGTGAATTTCTATCTTGCTGATCATTCTTCTGCTGGAATCCTCTTTGCCCGTCTAGAATTTTTCTTGCTGCTGCACCCCCCTTTCTCGCCTCTGCTCATCCCATTTTATAGCTACATATATGTGCAATTTGCTGGGAGAATACATATTGGTCTTGGATTGCATAACCCTTGCTAGGATTGCTTATGCAAATTGGACAACTGAATTAGAATTCAGCATAATGTAGGACTCTTACTGGCCGTTCATTTTCAGCGGTCTGGAATAATGGAACGACTGGATGGTTATAATCAGCGGACCCCACATCAATTTCCCAATCAGCAGCTTGAATAAATTTGGGAGGTGATTAATTGGACAGCTTTATAGCTACAAGCTAAGGGCAGTGATTAATTGAACAGCTTTACAGCTACATGTGAATTTTTGGACGTTGGGATTAATTGAGAAAATCTTGACGTTGCTGATTCAAGTGGGGCCCTTGATTCCATTTCCTTGTTCAATTCTGCCACTGCCAATCCATGCATATGTTGCAATTTGAATTGCATTATAATTAGGATGGCTGCATAATCTTAAAATTATTACCAATGAACATGCTGCATAAAATTCCAGGCGTCCAATTTTACTGCTAGGCATGGACCAAAAATTTGGATGACTGATTTGCAAGGATTCTGGAAAATTTGGATGGTAGAATATTGTTGGAATTTTTCTGGGCGTGGTGTTGTGTGGATGACTTTGTTGATTTGCTAATGGGTGAATTTCTGGATAACTTTGGACGATGGAAATCATATGCTATTTTGATTTACTAAACGGCCTGGATCCAAATATTAGGTCATTGATTTTCTGCATAAAATCTGGACGGTGTGGATAGCTTGTGGGGCCCATATGAAACCCTAATCAATGTAGAACCCATATGTATGCATTAACCATGTATATGATATGTATATGTGAATTATTGAATTAGGAATGATTTATGATGAGTATCTTGCCAATCTATCTAAGGTGCTACAGCGTTGCAAAGACACTAACCTAGTTTTAAACAAGGAAAAATGTCACTTTATGGTACAAGAGGGTATAGTACTTGGGCACCGGGTTTCTTGAAAAGTCATTGAAGTCAACAAGGCCAAGATCAAGATAATTGATAAACTTCCTCCTCCCAATTTAGTCAGAGGCATCTGCAGTTTTTTGGGCCATGCTGGATTCTATCAGCGATTCATAAAGGATTTCTCCAAAATTGCAAAACCACTCTGCAACTTGATAGAGAAAGATGTACCATTCAATTTTGATAATGCATGTTTGCAGGCATTCCAGGAACTGAAGAGAAGACTTATCTCAGCACCGATTGTCATTACACCTGATTGGAGTCTTGACGAGCTGCGTATATGTCTAATTAAAATGCTCGTTTCAACGTAAGTATATGTGCCGATCAAGTAATAAAGAATGAGTAGAGTATCGCTCCCATGAGGAAATGATCTAACTAGGATTACTAATCAGTTTAGTTGCTTTCAGTGAGTAGAAAATTTCGGGTTTCAGACTAAAAACTAAAACTATCAATTGTAAAAAGAAAATAGAAAAGAGTTTCATGGAACAACTGGAATACTAAAAATGAGTTATCAATTGGGGATGGTAGATAGATAGTTCAAAATTCTTAAATTTAAACTATATCGCATTGGTTCATTTTCATTAAATTATGCAGGGATTTACTAGTCCAAGTTCAATAATCTTTATATATGTCTTCCAACGCATATAAAGCTTATTATACCCTATTCAATTGCTATGTTCTCATGCCATTAAATAAAGTGGAATTGATAACTTCATACTTGTTCATTGACTATATAGGCTTTAATGGTATATTCCTATCCATTAAATAACTCCCCTTAGCAAAGAGGAAACCTATGCCTTACATATGAATCTAGCAGAGATTTTCCTTTTCCAATAATTAATCATGCAATTAAATCATTTTACAAGATAGCTAATCTTGTAAAAATCATTAAACATCACATGCAAGGGTAAATCCACAACGCACAATCATATAGAAATCAAATATTCATTCCTGAGTCTTAAAGAGCCAACACAATATAGTTAGATATCAATTCATCCTAACTATCCATCTAAAGGAAGTTTAGTTCAAAGACATGATATAAAAATCCTTTACATCCATTATAACAGTATCCAGGAAAACAGAGAAAGAAAAATAGAAAGATGAAGAGAAAACTGGTTCTCCGGCAGTTTCCACTAACGAGGTTGAATCTTCTCTTCAATCCATGCTTCAAACGAGTTCTTTCCTTCTTCGGGTGTCTATTTTAAACTAGTTGGTTTGCGCAGCACACGTGCAAAAACCCGTGCCTATAGATGCGTAGTGGTGCCTAAGCACCAACCTTTTGTGTGCTGTGTAACTTCGAAACCTTTCTGAATGCCCTGCAGACTCATGCCTTAGCGCCTGGGCTCCCCTAGTTGGCGCCTAGGCGCCAGCTCTCTGGATGTTTTATGACTTAGAAATCTTTCTGAAATACCTGTACGATCATGCCATGGAGCCTAGGCGCCAACTCCCTAGAAGCTTTTGACCTAAAAACTCTTCTGGACTTGTTTGCATGTTAGTGAAGTGGCGCCTAGGCGCCAACTCTCTGGAAGCTTTTCTATCTTGTGAGGTGTTGGAGATTCTAGGAAAGACCTGAAGGGTCGCGCCTGGGCGCGAACCCCATACTCCTTCACTCGGCTCTGTTCTGCATTCGACTTGCCCGCATGCCTGTAATTTGCCCGTCCTTCCTGCAAAAAATGAATGAACTAAATAAATGAACTAAAAATGCCTAATTTATACTAAAAATGCATAAAAACTGTATAATGCTCCTAAAATGCAAAGCGAGTGAAAATTAAGCTAAATGGATGTAAACTAAGCCTAATTCCTTGGACTAACACGCAAAAATAGTTTGAAATGGGCCACGATAACTTGCATTTTCACTAGTTATCACACCACAAAACTTAAATGTTGCTAGTCCTCGAGCAACACATGCAAACACAATGAATGAATGAATGAATGAATGAACAAATGATATTGGACTCCATCAACTCAACCTTCTTCCGATTGTGCTTCTATTAATCCATTTCTCTATCAATAAGGTCAAGAATAATCTAAACTTTAAAAATCATCCATTTCACAAAATAGGACATGCCTTTTCATTTTTTCAATCATGAACCAAGTTACATGCAAATGACGGAATTCTCTAGTACAGAGTAATAATTCAACATGTTAATCTTCCTCTTAATCAAAAGAAACTGGTTAGAAAATCAATCCAAACGGGTGAACCAAGGTTTAAGCTGAACTAACTAGTTAAAGAAAATGGTAATCATTCACTGGATTCAATTTTTGCCCAACTGCACATTCTTCCCCCCCAAACTTATTGCAAAACTCTCCTCACCATATTTTTGGATATCTGGAGATCTTTTTTTTTTGGCTCCCCTCACCAAATTTCAGGATATCTGAGGAGAGTTTTGATTTTAAAGCATTATTACTGTGATTTTTCCTTGCTTTTTTACGCGAACCTTGACATTTGTTGATGCCAAGTCGCAGTAACTCGGCTTAGGTCAATCACCTCCTTTTATTGTTCTAATGACTTGGTAGGGGTACTGAACATGCCAGAAGAATTTTTTGTGAAGTATTACCATTTTTGAACCCATTAATTCCCTTAAAGCACTTGGTTAACATTTGTTTAACTTAGTTCTTATCATTTCAACCGAAAAATTAACATGTACTGGAATTAGAACAATGTACTATGAAATTCTCTTGATTCATTCACATGTCACTTGCAAATTGCTTTTACACATAATCCTTAATCTGAATTACCACATTTTTCATGAATTCAATTCCAAGTCAAAGATTTTCCTCAGCCTTGCACATTTTCATTAAAATGGATTGAAACAAGATAACTTTCATTAGCAGAAGTTGACATAACATGCAATCTAAAAAAATGAAAAACAAACCTATGGTCGAGAATTATACACCCCCCAAACTTGAGAGATGCATTGCCCTCAATGCATGATACTAACAATGACTGAGGAAATAAAAATAAAGTTAAATAAAATAAAAAAATAAAAAAATAGAAACGATCGGGACTCCCTCAAGAATCGGACTCGGTCGTGTCATCATCCTCGCTCTCGCCACCCTGATGCTATGAGGACTGCCCAAAGTAAGCTCGGAACTCCAGAGGCGTCGATGGGAATAGTGAAAGAGTCGATGCGTCGACGTGGCGCTCCTTCATCAACTGTCAAAAGTGGGCCTCCGTCGCCCTGTTGGACTGACATAGAAACCTGGCTGGAGCTGCCATGAGGTTCTCTAGGTTGGTCAGTCGCTCGCTGGTGGTAGGTCGTTGAGAGGAGGGTCCCGCTGATGTCACTACCGTGGGGTGAGTCGTGGTGGTGCGGACTCATGACTGGGTGCGGTAGGACAGGTCGTCGACGATTGCCTGGCAATTCAGGACTTCCTCTGTTGCCTCCCATCTGACTCCCGCCCTCTTGCAAAGCCCTGTGATCAGGGATGGGAACCAATAACTGCCATGGGGAGCTGTCTCATTGGCGTAGATCTGATGATAGATCAGTCTCCCCACATTGATTGTCATCCCGCTATAAATGGCATGCAGCAGGAGTGCCCTATCCATCGTGACCTCACTGACATGAGTCGACAGCATCATCCTGGAAGAGATAAAGTGGAAAAACATCCTCCCATCGTACATCATGTCGCTGAGCTTGAAGGATGTGAGCTATCTGCCTATCGACTTCCATGTCGGTGGCCTTTTGCAGAAATGCCCAGTGAAGGTGTTGACGTCTCTGTCCTCTCCCTCTAGGAAGGCCTTGTACTGATCGGGGCAATCAAAAGCGGGCGTCCCGTAAAAAGAGTTGATCGCCTCGAGGTGGAATGAAACGATCTTTCCTCGAACCTTGACCCTGCCCTGCTCGTGTTCCATCGCATTAGCGTAGAATTCCTTGACCACCGGGACGATCGCAGGTTGTGGCTGTACCAAGAATTTCTGCCAACCTCGGGCATTCAAGGCGTTGATGAAGTTGTCAGAAAATGACTCGATCTTTATGCCCCATTTCGAAATCAAATGGCGCTTCTGTAGTGAATCCGTGTACCGCTTGAAAGTTTGAGCGGACACGAATTGGTTGGCATCACCTGAGTTTTCTTCCATTTGGTTGAGGAGGAGGAAGTTATGTCTCCAATATATATCAAACAATAGTCTATGGCCAAATCAAACAAACAACCCCCAAGATCTGCACACTGAACACTAATCCGCCGTCCAACCACACAAAATCCAATCCAAATTCCAAACTTGCAATAAACCAACACCAAACAACTTGCAAAGCACTTTGAATTCACCAAAGAATAAGAAATTTTACCCCAAGAGCTTGGCAACTTGAAATTCTAAAATTCAGCACTTTTCTGTAGTGGCGCCGGGGAGCGGTATAGTGGCGCCTAGGCGCCGCTCTGCTATCAACGAAATTCAGCGTCGGCCGGAAGAAATGGTGAAATGGGGGTTTAAAATGGGTCCCAAAAGGAGGGGATATGGAGGTTAGGGATGACGCTTGTGATATGTGATAACTCGTATTTTTACGAGTTATCATGGCCCATTTTAGACTTGATTCGTACATTAGTTCGAGAGATTAAGCATAGTTTGCATTCATTTAGCTTAATTTTCATCTGCTTTGCATTTTAGGAGCATTAATTAGCTTTTAGGCAATTTTAGTTCTATTAAACCCATGTTATTTGAAACTTAGTGAATGTGATACGTACTGAAAGCTTGTATATTGTGTCCATTATTGCTGTAAAGTTATAAAAAAATGCGTATTGTAATTTTAGAAAAATAAAATTAAAGTACAAATTTAGAAAAGGGGTAAATAATGATTTCATAAAGATTAGATATGAAAATGAATTTTTATAAATTTTTCAGGAAGGAATTTCAAAATTATGAATTACATAAATTGATACTGTTTAAATTTACGGACCTTATGGAAAAATAAAAATAAATAAAAAATTTTGGACTAATTAGGGGTACTAATTAAGGGCTTATATTCATCTATGCTATTTTTATTATATCTTAGAATGTATAACTCGGAACAATGAGAGAATTTAATAGAAAACATTAAATTGTGTGCTCTTTAATCTAGATGGATTAGATTATGAAAAATAATTGATTAAAGTATTTAAATTAATTGTATTAAAAAACGTGCCAAAAACAAAAAAAAAAAACCAATGCGCAGCAAGTCGTCCAGAGGTCGTCCAGAGCCTCTTTTGCCTTTCGTTATTTTTACGTATAAAATTTTTTTATTTAATTAATTAATATAGTAATATATATAAGGTTGTTTAAGATGAAACTTTTGGAGCAAGCCTATTTTAATACACCCTACATAATGAATGAATTAAATTTTAAAAAACATGTCTACAAGCTTTTAAAATGAAATTTTATGCCAAAATACGATTTTAATTAAATTAAAATATTTATTTTGCTCCAATTGAGGTAAAATTTTATGTGTAAGCTTAAATTAATGTGCCCAATTTAATGAAGGGATAAAATTTTCGAAAACATGTTTTCAAAATTTTATAAAGAGGTTTTATTACTGAAGATAAATTAGTTAATTAAAAAATGAAACAAAATTTTTTAAAAATTCCGAAAGGTACATTTTGTGAGCAATGATATGTATATCAGTAGAAATTTTTTTCATAATATAAGCATGTATGTAGGCAGTTATGAATGAATTAATTAATGATGGAATTTTCGGTAAAAAGAAAAAAGAAAAAAAAAGAAAAGGACGCAATCACTGGCAGTAAATAAAGGAGAACTATGCACGGAAGTAATAGCTGGCAGCAGTGTATACGTTGGATTGAGCATGGATACGGAGCTGTCGAGTTATTAAAGAATATATGCAATGCTGTAATTCTCGAACGGACAGCTGTTAGATGAAATGGGTATATATATCAGTCTAACAGATAAAGGCTGGCTATTATGCCGGTAAAAAAATTGCGAAGCTTCAACTTAAGAGTACACAAAAGGGTAAAGGGCAGTGAGACGCCGGACGTTCCAAACAGGTTCTACAATATATTTGTTTATTTTACCCTTCATGTTCGCATAGTGGATATATATATATGCCATATTAAAATTTAATATGGTTAATCACGTTACCGGGATGGTGTGTTTCTTTACTTGCTATAAAAAAATAATAATAATAAAAAATTATACACATGTAAATATATACATATAATAATTAAGGAAGGTAGTTGTTAGGAACAGAGAATGTTAAATGTATATATTCCAGAAATTTCATTTGATTTTCTCTTGCTACAGTTTAGACACCGTCACCCTACATAATATGATAATAAAATTGAATATGTTAACCATGGGTGTTAATTGAAATGCTGGCAATGGAATGTGCTGGATGGTAAATGAAGAGCTGAAACCGTGATCCGTACACCTTTGATTTATGGACATGAGCTAATTCAGATTTCATTGTAATTACTGCCCAAGCAAAGGTATAAATAATGGAAAAAAGAGAATTTTGCAAGCAAATAGAGGAGGAAAAGGCAAAGCACCGGACAACTGGCAGATTTTGAAAAAAATATATATTTCTTTTTCTTTCCTCCTTTCATGTGCAGGATTCACGTCCCCTATAGTATAAATTTTTGGAATTTGATTTTATATCATGCATGTCCATAATAACGTCCAAACCAGATCTGGTGCTTTTAAAATTTTTTTTTGAACTGTTGGTTTGAACATATAGTTTCCGTTAAAACTCTAAATAAATTGATATATCAACTGTATGTACGTTTTTTATGTTGTTTTTTTTATGGACCAAATAAAATTAACTAGCACATTTCAGGGTGAATTGCTGTTTACTTTCTCTCCTGTAATGGGCATATTCTCCTCAATAGGTAGGGTGCATAAATATATATATATATATTCTATTTATAATTTAAACAACCTAATACATGAGATCTTTTTAATTAATAGGGCTGATGTACGGTTAATGAATAATTGTATAAATAAATAAAAATTTTAAAAAGCGGATAAGGATATGTGTGACTATTAAGGGAGGTGGATGATAATTTAGAATTTGTGTTTAAATTTATAAACAAATACGGGTTAACCATAACACCTTAAAAATATATATGGTTTAATAAAAGAGATAGGCATGCAAATATTAAAATATAGTGCAAATATATAAGTGGACCTTTTTTTTGTTTAGGAAAAGGAAAAGAAAAAGTTGATGAGGCAAACTGATATCCTAAGGTAAGCAAGTAACGCCTTGAAATGATTTATTTTCAAAATGATTGAATGACTTGCAATTATTTCTTGAAGTTACGTTAGCATGTGTATGATGCATGGTGCACAAAAGTACAGGTCCATTCTAGAGGTGTAAGCGGACCAAAATCCCCCTCTAATGAGACTGAGTCGCTGATATAGGCCCAATGGCCGGCAGCGCCCTTCCTAAAATAGGGGGTAGACGAATTGATAGTCGCCTAGCTAGCGTACCGTCTCGTGAAGGTTTAAAGCATGATTGTGTAATGTGTATTTGCATGTGCATGATTTATGAAATGCCAAATTATGAAACAAAAATATTTATTTAAACGAGAATACTTGCTTACTGAGTCTTGTACTCACATTTTATTTTTTCCAACCTTAGACAGGTACAACAAGGTTTAAGAAGAAAAAAAATGTCGCAATTTAGAAACTCGTAAGGTTGTATGGTTTTTATATATTTTGATGAATGATGAGGTTGTAAATATACAATACTATCAGGTTACAAAAATTGACGGTGTGTATGAATTTTTAATGCTTACTAAATATTATGTGTGAATGTTTGCTTGAAAATTAATATGAGATTGAATTGAAAACTGTGCCGCGTGAACAGGGCCACAATCCTGCTCACAATTTACTAACTAGATGATCTTGGAGTAAGGCTCTGCCGCCTCGGGTTTGGGGGCGTGACAGAGAGTGGTATCAGAGCCAAGGTGTTAGTAAATAGGCATTAAAAAATATATATATATTAAAATGAGAAATGAAATGAAATTTATTTATAATATCTATATGTCATGCTTTATCATTGCTGTTGTGTAAAATTGTGATGTAATGTTATGACCTTTTTGTAAGACAGCTAATTTATTGTATTTTGAAATATAGATGGCCGACAAGGGCAAGGCAGTTCTAGACCCTGAGATATTAAGAAGGGAGATGGAGGAGGCCCAGGAAAGGCGAAGGATAGAGGACAATATAAGCCGGTGGTGGGCGTCTCAGCAGGACCTAGGATTTAGACCTCCCATGCCCGAAGAATTTTTCCAATCACAGCCTACCCTGCACATCAAGAGAGAGAAGACCACTAGTCCTCACCCTTATGTCCTTCAGGCAAGACCCAACAATGAAGGGCCTACTAGTAAGGTTTCCTCACCACAGTACACCCCACGTCTCCAACCATACCCGCCCCTAGTTACCGATGAAATCAATGATGCAGAGTTACAGGAATATAGGAATAGGATCTCTGCCCCGGTTCCACCAAATGAGGGACCATGGTACCGCCTTGCAGGAGGATTTGTACAGTTCCGCTATGGGATCAGTTGGGAGCAACTAGATAGGGACGAAAGAAAGCACCGTAGACTTTGGGAGGAGGCCCGTGCTCGAGGGGAGCTCGTAAGGGAACAGGCTCCTAACAAACTACCTGGCGAACGTATACTACGAGCCATAGATCGTGAAGACGAACCTGTAAGGGAGGAAAGTGAAAATGATGACGATGACCCCATGGAAGGGGGACGCTGATCTCCTGCACCCGGGAGCAGGCAGCGTTGCTTGCTCCTGGGCGCATACACCAAATTTTTTTTATTTTTTTTGAAAACTTTTTCATAAAATTATTAGCCCAAGTGTATTTAACATGTGTATAAATTGTTACCATTTTTTGGAGATTTTTAGATATTTATTTTTAATTTTTGAAAATCAGTGGCATTTTCGTAATTTAAAATTACCTAAAATGCCACTAATTTTTAAAAATAAAAAATAAATATCTAAAATACTCCAAAAATGGTAAAAATTTATACACATGTTAAATACACCTATATTAACATTTCTAAAAAAAAATTTAAAAAAAATAAAAACAAATAAGTGTGTGCACCCGGGAGCAGGCAACGCTGCCTGCTCCCGGGTGCAGGAGATCAGCGTCCATGGAAGGGACCATCGAAAGTGAGAGTGAAGAGGAAGAGGAGGAACATGGGAATGAGGACCCAGACCCCCCAGAAAGTTCCGACACTAGTACTATTACTGAAGAACCCGCACTGGTGCCTCCTAGCCGTAGGAGGTATCTAAGGGGACCCAGGGGTTACATAAATATGCATAGATAAATTATAAGGAGAATGGGTTTCTTCTTGGATGTGTAATATTTGTTGTATATATTGTGATACTAAAGCACTTTTGTTGTAAAAACAAGCTTGTTTATACTGATGTATATGAAAAAAAATAGTTGTTGTTGATATTTGTGTTTATTATGAATAATTGTGTGTGATTATTCTAAGATAATAAAGGATATTACTAATATAATTTTTCTATGTCTAGATAACATCATGCCTGACACACGAGCAAGGAATAGGCTAGATAAAGGAAAAGCAGCTGCAAATGAGGGACCCATAAGTCAACATGAAATAGGAGAGACTAGTAATGTATCTGAACGGCCAATGGAAGGGAACAACCAAATCAGAGAACTCGTCAACACCAAGGTAATATAAACTCTGATCTAGCCATTGAAAATGAAAGTGCCATGGACAATATCAGACAAGTCAGGCCGATAGAAGAACAAGTAGTTGCAGCTGTAAGGGAAGTCATGCAGCAAGCAACCCGGGAGTGGGTAACCCAAACGGCCGAAATAATCCAAAACCTTTGGGAAAGAACTCAACAAAACCAACTAGGAAGGAATGAAAGGGAAAGATTTTCTCAAGAAGTGACTCCTAATCCTCAACCTAGATCAGTAGAAGTTGAGAATGACATATTAGAAGCTGACCGGAAGGCTATTAATGCCTTTTTAGCTCAACATCCCCCAAAATTTACAGGTGAACCAGATCCTGCTCAAGCTGAGCAATGGTTAGCAGAGATAAAGAAATTATTTAGGATTTCACCTTGTAATGATAATCAAAAAGTTTTGTGTGCTACCCACTTATTAGTTGGAGATGCAATTGAATGGTGGGAGACTTTATTAGTCACTATGCCAGAACTTGAAAAAGTGACTTGGCAAATTTTCATGGAAGAATTTAATAAAGAATATCTCTCAACTAGTCTTAGAAGTCAGAAAGTTATTGAATTTGAGCGACTCTATCAGGGTAGAATGACAGTTACAGAATATGCAACCAAGTTTAGAAGTCAGAAAGTTATGCACCAAATACATCTTAGAATGGTCTTGGACAAGCTGAGAAAAGAAAAATTATATGCCAAATTGAAGAAATATGAATTTTGGCTGAAACAGGTTGCATTTTTAGGACACATTATATTTGAAAAAAGAATTCAAGTTGACTCTCAGAAAATCGAAGCAATTCTTAAATGGCCAAGACCGACAAGTATCACAAAAATTAGGAGTTTCTTGGGATTAGCTGGGTATTATAGAAGGTTTGTGGAAGGAGTTCGATACATTTGTTCAGACGAATGTGAAGATAGTTTTCAAAGATTCAAGCGTCAATTGGTTGAAGCACCTATTTTAACCTTACCTGAAGGAAATGAGGGATTTGTAGTATATAGTGATGCTTCAAAGAAAGGATTGGGATGTGTACTCATGCAAAGGGGAAAAGTTATAGCACATGCATCCCGACAACTCAAGCCTAACGAGGTGAACTATCGTACACATGATTTGGAACTTGCAGCAGTGGTGTTTGCATTAAAAATATGGAGACATTATTTATATGGTGCTAAATGTGAAATTTACACTAATCATAAAAGTCTCATGTATATTTTAACTCAAAAGGAGATCAATATGAGACAAAGAAGATGGCTGGAATCACTGAAGGACTATGATCTTAGTATTTTATATCACCCAGGCAAAGCAAATGTTGTGGCAGATGCTTTAAGTCGAAATGTTAGTGTGACACACCTAATCACTAAAGAGGAAGGATTACTTAAAGAAATGAGACAAGCAGAATTGATTATATGTCCACCTGGAATGCAAGAAATATTATCACAAATGCAGTTACAATCTTCACTATTTGAGCAAATTAAATGTGGGCAACAGAATGATGCAGATCTAAAGAAATATATGGATCAAATGAGGCAAAAAGACCTTATTGAGTATACTATTGATAGTCAAGGTATATTTCGATATAAAAATTGTATTTGTGTACCAAATCAGGTTGAACTAAAGAATCAGATCCTAAAAGAGGCACATTTAGATTTCCACCTCTCGGTTCCATCACCTAATATATGGGAATCATTGCCAAAGTGCAGGCCTTCACACCAAGAAAGCATTAAATCACAAGATATTAAATTAACAACAATATCCATCATAAATAAATTAACATCCACACCACGCTACATTATACGTATGCTACATCCTAGACCCTAGATTAAGTGTTTAGCCTAGCATGTTCAAGTCCAAAAGAGAATTAACATAATATCCCATCTTAAACAAGTCAATAAAAAAAACAAAGAAAAGAAAATCTTATTGATTTGGAGCCCCAATGATGTGCCGGTTGCCCCACGCAACTCGCCGGTTCTCTTCTCGCCTGTGCTCTCCACCTCTCTCTCTCTCTTTCTCTCTCTCAAAGAACTCTCTGATCTCTTCTCCTTCGAAAAATTATCCTTCCCCGGTTCGAAACCCTCAAAGGGTGTTTATACATCCCTTAAAACGATCCAGCCGCTTGTAATCATACGCAGGTCTGCGTATTGGCGCCTAGGAGCCTCTTGTTCGGCACCTAAGCGCCAACTTGCTGGAAGTTGCTGATTGAGGGTGTTCGTAACTTGCTTGAAGGTGGGAAAGTGGCGTCGGGGCACCCCTGTCAGGCGCCTAAGCGCCAACTCTCTGGATGATTTGCGACTTGAAAATCCTCCTGGAAGTCCTGTATGAGCATGCCATGGCGCCTAGGTGGCAACTCCCTAGAAGCAATTCTACCTTGTGATCCCCAAAACCCTTTCGGACTTTTCAGCACGTTGGTGAAGTGGCACCTAGGCGCCAACTCTCTGGAAGCAGACTGAAATGTGGTGTTAGAGATTCTGGCATGGGCCTGTAGGGTGGTGCTTAGGCGCCGACATCCTTGCTTGCTTTGGTTTCTCTTTTCTTCCATCCATTGACCTCTTATGTGTTCCCTGTTTCTTCTTGTCCGAATTCCCTTAGACAAAAGAATTGAATGAAATTTCAAACCAAAAGATTATAAAAGTTATTAAATATCTTAAAATTCATGTTCAACACCCAATTGATGCAAAAATCACATTTTAAACCAATTTTCATATTGAACTCAAATGATTCCCCATAAAATTGGTATAAAATGCCCACATAATATACTGTTAATTTCCAATTATCAATATGTCTAATTAAAATGCTCGTTTTGACATAAGTATACGTGTCAATCAAGTAATGAAGAGCGAGTAGAACATCGTTCTCATCAGGATTGTGTTAAATGGACTAGCACCTTAAACTTCAATTGTCTAGAGTGAACCGTAGAATTAAAGGAATTATATTAAAAAGATTAAATATTAAACAAGGAACTTAAATAATTAAAAGGCTAGTGATTAGGAAGCGCAACTTGGGATTCTTAGAATTAATTAAAGTTGATGGGAAATCAGGAATCATTTACCCTAAACTATGTTGAATTGGTTTCATTTCCATTGATTATGTACGGAGTTACGAATCTAGGTTCATTTATATTTATATATGTCTTCTAACACATACAAGCTTAAGCCAGTTTTAGTTCATTGCTATGTTCCCATCCAACAAAGTAAAGCAAAGTTGATAACCACATTACCTAATCAATATTACACAAGGTTAACAGGTATATCTTTATTCATATTAACATCCAACACTGCAAAGGTTGAAAACCTATGTTGCATACATGGATATCATCTAAATCTTGCTTTTTTAAGCACAAATCTAGATATTAAATTGGTTTACAAGATAGCTAAGCTTGTAAATGCATTAAACATGATGCATAGAGGTAATCCCACACAACACACTTCTCTACAAAGATAAATATTCATTTCAACACAAGGAAACCAAACCAAACGTAATTTATAATTCAAATCATCTCAATCTCCCATCACAAGGAGTTTAGCCCAAAAACATAATATCCAATCCCATCAAATTCAAGTTTAAGAACATTTCAGCAAAGGTGAATAAAAAAAAATATGTAGAGAAAGAGAAAGAGGAGGTAAAACTTGATCATTCACACCACGCAAGATGAATCTTCACTTTAAAATCTCTTTAGCTTGAAAATCTCTTCTTTTATCCCCCTTGGTTGCCTCCCAAGAGTTCTAGAACTCCCCTTTTGCAAACCCTAAGGATGTATAAATATCCCCACGAGAATGGACACATGTGAAAAAGCGCACGTGTGGGGTTAGCACCGCAACACCCAAAGTATGGCGCCGGAGTGCCAAGTTTCGGGACACTATCTGAAGCATGCTGTCTCGAATTTTCTGGAGAGGCCATGGACTGGTGGCCATGGCCATGGTCATGCTGGAGCTAGATTCACACTTTGACAACTCCAAGTTATTTTCTTTCTTATTCCATCATCTTTTTTCTTATAATTTGCATGAGAATTGCCCTCCTTTCCCACAACAAAAAGTGAAAATAAGTAAATGCATTCCTAAATAATCAAATGAAATTAAAACAACCAAAATGAGATGAAATATAACTAGATACAACCTAAAGCAAGAACTACGTAAATGATGAAAGCTAATGCAAAAACTATGCAAATTTATTTGTTTCTCTCAAACTGGCATTCAAAATGAATGAAAAATGAGTCTTTATAATTCTATTTTTATAGAGTTATTAGATGATGATGACATACTCAATTGTCCATTAAAAGTCTCGTGAAAGGTAGTAGTGGGCATCATATAGACAAAAATAGCAATGATTAAAAATTTGGGGGCTAGGGTTTTCCTAGCCTTGGGAAGAAGAAAGAGAAGACACGTAAGTTTATAATGAATCTAAGGTGCATATAAGCAAGTGCATATGGATCTCGTTTTGTGTGATCCTAGAGTTAGGATGAGGTGTTTTGGGGATAGTTTCATAAATTTTAGAGTGTTGCGACGCAATGGTGGGGTCAGTATGTGCGAATTTTACTTTCATAATGTGGATCTGATGAAGTGTGAAAAATCAACAATGATATAATGATTAAGGGGATCCTGATGTGTAGGTTTACATGATTTGAGATGCTTCATATGATGCAATTAAAAAGGATGCTACATCGTTAGACATGTTTAGGTTGGATCATGAGGTTGAGATTGAGATTGATTCAAATGAGTCAAGTTAGATCTAATTTAAAATAATAATTCATGAGTAGATCTAGGGGACATTTAGGGAGGGTGGGAGTAGAAGAGGGAATATTTTGGAATTTGCATGATTGATATGAAATAATAGGGGTAAAGCTAGAATAAATAAGGTAGTTGGAAGGAAAATAATTAGAATATAGAGGTAAAATTGGAAAAATAGTGTTGTTGGGTTGTAAAATCAAGTGTTGACAAATGTGCTCCCACGCCATACCAAATAAGCTGAAAAAGTAACATGCCCCTAGTTTGACCACATGGTTGATGTTGTACGATGAAGGTTTAAATCGAGGTGAAGCGATGGACTTCATAGAAGAGATACAGATGTTTTACAATATTTAGTTGTATATTGTTGTATTAGTGCTAGAGTGCAAAGAGATTAATTTTCTTGAGTTTTGCATTGGATGATAGTTACATATGGTCCTGAGCATGTGATGATATTGGATCATGTGTTGAGAGCCTAAGATGCATGTGAATGCAATGGTGTTGAAAAATTAATGCAGTTCATATTGTCAAATAGGTGATGCATAAGAAATGCATGACGAAATACATAGTTGATGCACCAATGCGGGTTGAAGCATGTTGGGTGTAGGTAGTTTGACATATATGTGTGAAGATAATGATTGCAAGGATAGGAGCTCTTGTACTTATGTGTCATCTAAGCAAAGGAGTTTGTTGGAGATGCACATAGTAGCAAAACATAAGCATTTTGGAACCTAATCAATTTAAGTATGCAAGTGGTGATAACTTAGTGGTGTGTAGATGAAACACAATTTTTAGCCAATCAACAAAGTTTACTAAAACCTCCTAATGGAAAGACAAGGAAGATGAAAGATGTGCATGAAATGATGTTCTTCTCGATCTTTGATTATGGAAAATTTCTGATCTCTTCAAATGTTAGAAGATGGAAAAGATAGTGTCATGAATATACACAATGGTTGATTATGTGTGCATCTTGAGTGGAGATGTGGTTGATGTTATTTTTGATGTGAGGTTAAAGTGATCTCTGAGATGGAGTAATATGGTGGCATGTTGAGTTCGAGAATGATAATTAATAAACTAACTGATGAGTTGCAGAATGATGAAGGTACTATTTCTTTATGGGTGACTTGGTGTTTACAAAATCCAATCCAAGGTAGAAATTATTAGGCTGTGTATCTTATATTTTACATGTGGATTATTTGTGCAGTGGTTCATGTGTGAGAGTGTATGACAAATACGTAAGAGAGTGCATATTGACTTTGTGTAGGTACCCATGGAAGTTCTATTTATAGATATAATTAGTTAAGGAATTGATGTAACAAGGCCCAAGGGAAGAGTTACTAGAGTGCCTTGTTTGAGAATGAGTGTGTGGTGCCCCCGAATCGAGGCATCACTGATAACTCGTAAAAATGCGAGTTATCATGACCTATTTCAGACTATATTTGCGCGTTAATCCAAGAGATTAGGCTTAGTTTGCATCCATTTAGCTTAATTTTCACTTGCTTTGCATTTTAGGAGCATTACATGGTTTTTATGCATTTTAAGCATAAATTAGGCCTTTTTAGTTCATTTATTTAGTTTATTCATTTTTTGCAGGAAGGACAGCAAATTACAGGCATGTGGGCGAGTCGAATGCAGAACAGAGTCAAGTGAGAGAGTATGGGTTTGGCGCCCAGGCGCCACCCTACAGGCTTTTTCCAAAACTCTCCGACATCCAGCAATAAAAGCTTCCAGGGAGTTGATGCCTAGGCGCCACCTCACCAACATGCAGACAAGTTCAAAAGGGTTTTGAAGTTACAAGATACAATGGGGCGCCTAGGCGTCGTGGCATGATTATAAAGCTATCTTGAAGAGTTTTCAAGCCATGAAACATCCAAGGAGTTGGCACCTAGGAGCCAGCTAAGGGGCGCCTAGGTGCCAAGGCATGAATTCCTAGGGCATACAGACAGGTTTCTAAGTTACCCAGCACATAGGCAGTTGGCGCCTAGGCTCCAGATGGTGGCGCCTCCGTACGTGTGCTGCGCAAATTGATATTTATAAATAGAACCTAGGGGTTTGTGCGCAGGGAGAGAGCCCGGAGACGGAATAGACAGCTAGAGAAGGAACAAACTCGTTCGAAATGCAGATTGAAGAGAAAATTCAACCTTGTTGGTGGAAACCGCTAGAAAATCAGTTTTCTCTTCATCTTTCTATTTTTCTTTCTCTGTTTCTTTGGATACTTTTATAATGGATGTAAAGGATTTTTATATCATGTCTGTGAACTAAATTTTCTTTAGATAGATAGTTAGGATGAATTGACATCTAACTATATTGTATTGGTTCTTAAAGATTCAGGAATGAATATTTGATTTTCTATATGATTGTGTGTGTGATTTACCCTTGCATATGTGGTTTAATGCTTTTTACAAGATTATTTACCTTGTAAGATGATTTAATTGCTTGATTAATCCTTAGAAAAGGAAAATCTCTACTAGATCCATGTGTAGGGCATAGGTTTCCTCTTTGTTAAGGGGAGTTGTTTAATGAATATAAATATACCGTTAAACCCTATGCAGTCATGAATAGGTTACGAACTTACCAATTCTATTTTATTTAATGTCATGGGAACATAACAATTGAATATGATGTAATTAGCTTTATATATGTTGGAAGACATATATAATGATTATTGAACTTGGACTAGTAAATCCATGCACAATCTAATGAAAAGGAACCAATGCAATATAGTTTAGATTCAAAGATTCCGAGCTATCCATCTGCCATCCCCAATTGATAAACCCATTTTCAATAATCTAGATATTCTGCAGACTCTATTTTGATTTCTTATTGTGTTTGTTAGTTCTAGTTTTAAATTCCAAACCCAGAATTTTCTACTCACCAAAAGCAATTAAACTAATTAATAATTCTACTTAGACAATTTCTCGTGGGAATGATACTTTACTCACTCTTTATTACTTGATTCAGCACGTATACTTGAGTTAAAAGCGAGCATTTTAATTGACATATACGCAGCTCGTCAAGTTTTTTGCGTCGTTGTTGGGGAGTTGGTTTAACTAATTATTGTTAGTTTTATTGCTTTCTTGTGCAATTCTGTAGAATAGTTCTTTTCATAATTTCTTGTAGTTTAGAATTTTCTTCGCTAGTTTCAATTGAATTGGTTTTTACAGGTTAATTTCATTTTGCATGCGCCGAGGCAGAGCCAGAAAGGAAATCATTATTCCTTTTGATCCGGAACCCGAAAGAACTTATCTGAGAAGGCGTTGTAAGAGCAAGGAAGCTAGGAGCCAATAGCATACTATGGAGTGCATCGAGAATCAAAACGAGAACATTCACGCAAACAAACACAAAAACCGAAGGGTTGAGGTTCCAATTCATCCACCTCAAGATGATTTGGACCAACCCATTTAGGATCTCATTGCACTTGGACAGAATGCAGTTCAGACTAGCATCGCACCTCCTCCTATCGACACCAACAACTTTGAGATCAAACCGATGATTTTCCAGATGCTACAGTCCATTGGGCAGTTTGGGGGATTGTCTTCTGAAGATCCACACCGCTATCTGCGGAATTTTCTAGAGATTATGAATAGGTTCAAGCAGAATGGAGTCTTCGACGAGGCAATGCGGCTATGGACCTTTCTATTTTCATTGAGGGACAGAGCTTCAGAGTGGCTAGGTTCTCTGCCCCCGAACTCTGTCAATACATGGAATGACTTGGCTCAGAAATTTCTAGAGAAATATTTCCAGCCTGCCAAGTTAGACAAGCTAAGGATGGACATAGTCTCATTCAAATAACACGGAGAGGAGGCTCTATCAGAGGCGTGGGATCGTTTCAAAGACCTGCTCCGGAAGTGTCCGCATCATGGAATTCAGCCGTGGGTTCAAATTCAAATTTTCTACAATGGTCTCCAGGATTCCACCCGTCACATGGTGGATTCATCATCAAATAGTTCTTTGCTGAGGAAAAGTTACTGAGAATCATACACCCTACTTGAAAACATGGCGGCTAACACCTATCAACTGCCATCTAAAGAAGCCGAAGTGGGGGTCTACTCCAACTGGACGCAGTTTCATCGATAAAAGCCCACATCGACGCTCTATCTAGGAAGATTCAGAATTTATCGAGTCCAGCCAACGTCAATGCAGTAGGGGCGCCTACACCACAACAGCCGTCAGCAGTAGATATTTGCGTGTGGTGTAGAGAATTCAGCCATCCAATTGATGAATGTGCCTCCAATTTGGAGTCCATTAATTATGTGGAAAATTTCTAAAGAAATTCAGCAAATCCATATGCGAACAACTACAACCTAGGTTGGAGAAATCATCCTAATTTCTCATTGAACAACTAGACGAAGCCGAATTAGTCGTCGGGATTCTCGCAGCAGCCCCCGCAGCAACAGCTAGCAAGACCAACTCAATTCAATCCACCACCGCGAGAAGAGAAGAAATCTGATCTAGAAAATCTCTTTATGCAATTCATGCAATCCCAGATCACGAAAAACAAGAACTTGGAAGCACAGATAGGCTAATTGGCCTTAGCTCTAAGCAACCAGCCTCAAGGTTCACTGCCAAGCGATACAGAACAAAATCCGAAAGGAAAAGGCAAAGAGCAGGTGCAAGCAGTCACATTGCATAGTGGAAAGTAGTTACCCAATTCAATTCCACTAGAAGTGGTAAGTGAACCCACTAATCCTTTGATTCAATAGTCATAGGAGACAGAGGAGCCAGATACTATCCAGAAGCAATCGGATGCTGAAATCGCCACAAATTGGAGGCCACCTCCTCCATTTCCTCAGAGATTCAAAAAGAATAAAAAGGAGGGCCAATTCAAGAAGTTTTTGGAGGTACTTAAATAATTGCATATCAACATACCTCTAGTCGAAACCTTGGAACAGATGTCGAGCTATGCCAAATTCATGAAAGATTTTCTGTCAAAGAAAAGACGGTTGATGAAATTCGAAATGGTGGCATTAACAGAGGAGACCAGTGCAATGGTGCAAAGGAAATTGCCTCCTAAGCTCAAGGATCCAAGGAGTTTCACTATCCCGTGCACAATCGAAAATCAATACTTTGGGAGAGCTTTATGTGACTTAGGAGCCAGCATTAATCTCATGTCTAAGTCAATTTTCAAAAAATTGGGCATCGGGAAAGCCTGACCTACGACAGTAATGCTGCAACTGGCGAACCGGTCTATGACATATCCAGAGGGCATCATTGAGGATGTTCTTGTCAAGGTAGACAAGTTCATCTTTCCTGCTGATTTCATTATCTTGGATTATGAAGAAGACCGGGATGTGTCAATCATTCTAGGTCGACCTTTCCTTGCAACAGACAATGCAATAATTAATGTATGAGTCGGAAAATTAACCATGCAAGTACAAAATGAACAAGTCACATTCAATGTGCTAAAGACGATGCAGTGCTCGAATGATTCAGAGGATTGTTTTATGATTGATATGGTCAATTCAGAGGTTCAAAATCTTCTTTGATTGGTATTGAGGAGGACTCAAAGGAAACTGCATTTAATAAGGACTGTGAGTTAATTGCTTATACAGAAGAACGATTCGTTCATCATATCATGTTTGAACAATTGGTCAAGTTGATGCAAAGTCAGGAAATGGAAGTCAATGAAGGAATAGAGGGGATACAGTTGAGAAAACTGAACATTATTATATCCAAATGACTCTATTCCATCCGCTGGAAATTCAGACTCGGCATGACTCAAGGATCCCAATGCAAAATCATGGAGCCATTATCAATTCAAAACCATGACAAACTCATGTATAGTCTTTATGAAATTCAAGAAGAGATGCTAAATGATCCATTTGAAGGGGCTAAGATGAGATCTAAACTTCCATGGTGCAGTTCGAATAGAAGGAAGTTCGAGGCGGTGGAACTGAAAGAAAATTGAACAGCGAGAACGTCAAGCTAAGGAGTTAAACTTAGCACTGAATGGGAGGCAACCCATTACTCATTTTCATTTTGATTGGTGTTTTTGTTTTTATTTTATTTTTATTTTTTAGGAAAATGATTTGGAGCTCAATTTCACAAAGATCATGTTTGGAAGAAGCTGGGTGCAAAAAGTTCAAAAAACTTGTTGAAGAACATCGGCGCCTAGGCGCCGTGATAGAGAACCTGAAGAATACGGAGCATGAACTGGTGCCCCAGTGCCGGGTCGTGGGCAACGCGACCCGGACGACTTATAAAGCTCAGGTTAGGGTTTGGAACCCTAACCCCGAGCCTCGGCGCCGAAAACCCCCTTCTTTCTCATTGCTACTCATTTTGCCCTTGATTCTAAACCATTTCAACTCAAATCTAATCCCATTTCATCAAGCAATCATCCATCCATTCCATCTATTCTATTTTCTCACTTTTCCCCTTTTCTTAGATCTATCCAAGTCAACCCAAAAATCTAGTTTTTCATCACCAAATCCTAAGCCCCACCCCTACACATTGTTTCCCATAAATTTCCCCTTCATTTGGGCTCTATTTCAAGCCCCATCATCATCCTTTCTTCCGACCGGCACCGGACAGCGTTGTCAACAGAGCGGCGCCTAGGCGCCACCATCTCATGCCCCGGCGCCAGTGCAGAATTAGCAACTTTGCACATTTTCAACTGACAAGCTCCCGGGGGTAAAATCTCTTCATCTTTGAGGCCTTTTCATTGATTTCAAGTTGCTTGGTGATTGTTTAGGTGGAGGATTGGATAATTTTGGATTGGATTGGTCGGTGGATTAGAGCATTGTGTGCATTTTTGGAGGTTGGCTTGTGTGGTTAGTTTTGGACTTTTGCTTGCAAGGTTGTTTGAGGCGACTATTTGTTGGAGACATGACTTCCTCGTCATCTACTAAGAGGAAGAAAATTCAGGAGCTGGTGGAATTCGACGCCAACCGATTCATGTCCGCTCAGGCCTTCAATTGGTACACGGATTTAGAAGCGCCATCTGATTCCAGAACGGGGAATCAAGATTTCTGTGTTCTTTGACAACTTCATTAACGAGCTAAATGCCCGCGGTTTGCAGCAATTCCTGGCACAACCATAGGCAGCCATTGTACTGTGGTCAAGGAGTTCTATGCTAGTGCGGTGGAACATGATCAAGGGCGAGTCAAGGTTCGGGGCAAGATCATCCCATTTCATGTTGAGGCGATCAACTCCTACTATGGGTTGTGTTCTTTCAATCGCCCGGACTAATACGAGGCTTTTCTGGAGGGAGAAGACCGAGATATCAACTCCATCACACAACATATCTGTGAAAGGCCACCGGTCTAGAAGTCGACGGGCGGGCAGCTTACCTCCTTCAAGCGGAGAAACATGTTTTACCACGGGAGGATGCTTTTTCACTTCATCTCAGCCCGGATGATGCCGTCGACGCACGTCAGCAAGGTGACGATGGATACAACGCTTCTGCTCCATGCCATTTATAGAGGGATGTCGATCGACATGGGCAGGTTGATCTACCACCAAATCTGCGCTTATTCGACCACACCCCGGGGCAGCTACTACTTCACATCCCACATCACCGGGCTCTGCAAGCGGGCAGGAGTTAGATGGGAGCCAATGGAGGAGGTCCTGAACAGCCAGGCAATCATAGATGACCTCTCCTACCTCACCCAGCCAAGGGTCCGCACTGCCACCATGCGCCCCACAGTAGATCCACCAGTGGGACCCTCCTCGTAGCTGCTATCTATGGGCGAGCGACTGACCAACTTGGAGAACTTAGTAGTGGCCCAAGCCAAGTATATGCGCCAGTCCGACAGGGCGATAGAGGCCTACCTACGCCAGATTGCGGAGGACTGCCAGATCGACACCTCAACTCTCCTGCCCTTCCCATCGACGCCCTCGGAGTTCAGAGCGTGCTTAGGCAGCAGTCCCAGTCCCTTCCATTTTTTATTTATTTTTACTTTATTTTACTTTTTATTTCTTTATTATGTCATCTTAGGTCATCATGCATTGAGGACAATGCATCTCTCAAGTTTGGGGGTGTATAATTGTGGCGCCCCAAACCCGAGCGTCACATCCTAAGCCTTACCTCGGGATCGTATTGATTGGTAAACGTGATTAGGATTGTTTCCCTGTCACACGACGGGTTTTAATGGTGTTTATCCGATTTAATATTTCCTCATAAGAATTTAATTTCTCATATTTCCATCTCAAACATATCTAAATCATTTCCAACTCATGCATAACTAAGCCATTACAATCCATTCGACACATATACATAGCATGATGTTCGAGCAACATTTCAGCATTTGCCTAAATCAGATGTCACTGCGTGTATAAATCACAGTCATCAATATAAAACATTCAAATAGTTTACATCTACTCAACATAAATTATTCCATAATATAAAAATACAAAAGTTTCTCCATGACTTTCTCAAGCTAGAACTTTCTCCTTTGCCACATCTTGTCCTTCACCTGTCTTTTGGGTTTGGAAAACAAAATCGTGAGTCAAAACTCAATAAGCAAGCTATTTGCATTTTACAGGAAAATCATTTCAGACAATATTTTACATTTGAAATCATATTGGAAAGCAACTTATACCTTGTCTAAAGGTATATCTTGAAAATATGAAATCTTGTACCCATCACGAGTACCATATGCATAATGTCATATGAAAACATGAACATAATCATCATAATTCCCTTAGGATGGAAGCTAGCTAGGCGACCATCCGTCCACGTTATCTCCCATTTCAGAGAGGGCGCCGCCGGCCTTGGGCCTATTTTAAGCGACTTGGCCACACCAAGGGGGGACAATCGGTCCGCTTATACCCTTCAAGTGGACCTAGTATCTTGTGCACATGAATTTTTCATAAATCCATCTTTAACATGCTAGCATGATTTTTCAATCAGAAACATAGAATCACATCATTTTTCCATAGCATCTATCAAAGAAAATTTTCATAATATTGCATTTGAAGTAAAAACATCATTTCAATACCATTTTGCTAAGGAATGGCCATCCTTAAACATATTAGAAATAATTTCCACAATTTCATCAACAAGTTAAAGCAAAAATTGCATTTATGTAAACAATTTAGAAAACAAAATTCATTTAGAAAATTTGCTTGCTTACCTGTGTCTCTTAGCTTTCCAACTCCGCTTTTTCTTTGCCCTTGCCTACATGAGAATAATATATTTTTTTCATATATTTCTTTTTCTCATATTTCATTTAGTTTTCCAACCCATTCCATTCACATATATCATTTATTTGACTTCACAAGTCATTATGCACATATATAGCACATTTTTACACATTTCCTCGGCTAACACATAACATATATAACCCCATACATAGGGTATCCATTCATCCACATAAAATTCATTCAATAATTATCATTTATAGGTTCATTAACCTCAATTTTCTATTTATCCATTTTTTTCCAAAATACACGCATGAGTGTTTCTTCTATGCACATATTGTTGCCTTAGCTTCATAAATCAAGTCCAAAATTTTGGAATTAATATCATGAAGTTTTAAACAGATATATATTCATGAAATTCATCTTATTTTCATGCATTTTTTCACAAAATCACTTTTCACAAGTCATTCATCACTTATACACATTTATCCATTCACATATGCCCATTTGGCAACACATACATAATGTATTTCATAAAATTTTCTAAATCAGAAATTTAATCCATATTTCACTGTATTAATTAACCTTAATTACCATTTCACTTAGGGTATTTTTATGGGATTTAAATCCACTTATCATAGGTTTCTAAAACAACAAGTTTGGAACCCATTTTTCACCCATTTAACATGTCTTTTGACACATAACCCTAAGCGGTTTAATAAATCCGAATTTTCAGAAAATAATTTCATTTTTACTAATCCAAATCTAGGGAATTAACACATGTTTAACATCCATAAACAAGTTTATCTCAAAACAGAAAGTTGCTTAACCGTTTTCGGTCCCGTTTCCACTCCATTTAACCATCATTTCATAAATCCATAAAAATTAGATTTTGAGCTTATTTTCCCAAATCCTTTTGGGAATCAATAATACATTAACCCTAGGGTATTTTACCCTACATATCATTCACAAAGCATGCAAACCTATTTCCATATAATTTTTAGCATAAAAACGAAGATTTCGGGTCATAAACGTAGCTTTACTTTCCATAGTTTATAAAATTCATTCCTTAAGCTCGAATCAACATATATTCTTCATTAAAACATGTTTAATAACCTAAACATATTATCCATATCAAACAGAAACTTCTCTTTTAGATTTAGGGTTTGTCAAGTTGAGTTTTCAACTCATATGTCATTGAAATCAACACTTTCACCATCTAAACATGGAAATTCATATATAAACTTAATAACCATTCAATATTCATTCAAAAGCATGTTAAATCATCATTTTACATATTCTTTAAGGATCCCTTTCATATTCCCATTTTGGAGTTTAAAATCTCAAAATAACCAACTCAAACAACACATATACTTACTTAGTTTAGAGCTAATTCAAACCCTAATACTTGGAGATGATTTCCTCCACAATTCCCTTCCTTTTTTTCTTTCTTTTCTTCCTTCTCTTGCTGGCCAAAGTGGACGTGAGTTTCTGCTGTTGCTTTGGGGTGAAAAATCCAACACTTAGCAATTTTTCCAACCTCATCTCAAATGGACATGCATGGATTTATAAGCTGGATTTTTTTCCAGCTGTGGGCCCCACTTCATGGTGCATTTTCCACACCATTAAATGGTCACTTATCACCTTTGAAGTGCTGGATATTTTGCAGCCATGTAAATTAGGTTTTTACCAATTTTCAAAAATCCAAAAATTACTTTAATCCATGGTTGTCCAAGCTGTCCAGCTAGCACGTCATTTGCTGTCCATTTTTCCAGAATTTTTTTTTATTTTTTAATAATTACCATTTAAGGGTAAAACATACACTTAATTTTACTTTAATTCATGTATTAATTTGGTGTTAAAAAATTATCAAAATGGCAGCAATAAGCATATTTCTGCAAGTCACATTGCCCCATATGCTGTCCACTTTTTCTCTCTCCAATTCAGCTGCATTCTAATATTTTTATTGCTAGAAATTTGCATGATTGAATACATATCTTGGTGTCCTTGCATGTCAGCTGCATATATACATATTTAAAAAAATTAAAAATTCAAAAATAAGCAGCATGGCAGCCCCTTGGACGTCCCTTCTTGCCACCTCCCCTATTCTCATGTTGAGCCCTTGTAGCTTCATCGTGATAAACCTTTCATGGCTGGATAATTCATGTATTTTTGCATTTCATATAAATACATAAAATACTCTAGAAATGGGCTGCATTTGACACCTCAACTTCTATTAAAATCATGCAATTATGCATTGTACTCTAGCATTAATTGTTGGATACTTTTGAGGTGCATTAGTCAACCATGCTCACCTTTTTCAATGCAGGTATTTTTCTAATATTTTATACTTAATCTAAGCCATCCAAAATAAACATCTCATAATTTTATTCAACCGTTTCAAATTTCATCTCAATCCGATTTTCCTAGCTCCCGTTATAGTCGTTTAAAGTTAACAGTTGAAATTGAAATATGATCAATAAATCATAACACTCATTTCGTTAAGAATTTTCATAATCCAATAATTCCATAATACCAAGCCCAACATCATTAATTTTCATTTCAAATTTCACTTGAATCCGCCTTACAGGCTTTGAGTTAAGAATTTTCTAATATTTTTCTACTTAACTTAACAATTATCACACCAATGCTCATTATTCATTTTAAATGACTTAAAATGATTTTCCATGATGTATTTACACATTTAAATCAACAACAATGTGCTCTAATCCCATTGTCTCATTTTAGCTCAAAATGATTAATCACATCATTATTGCTAATCCATAACCCTAATTGCAATAATTAGCAAAATCACATAAATCATTCATAATTCAATAATTCACATATAAATATCATATACATGATTAATGTATACATATGGGTTCTACATTGGTTAGGGTTTCACAATAATTCTCGACCATAGGTTTGTTTTGTTTTTCATGTTTTGTTTACATTGCATATTATGTCAATTCCAGCTAATGAAAGTTATCTTTGTTCAATCCATCTTACTAAAAATGTGCAAGGGTATGAATAATGTTGACTTGAAATTGAATTCATGAAAAATGGGCAATTCAGATTACGGACCAGGTATAAAAGAAAGTTGCAAATGACAGGTGAAAGAATTAAAAGGAATTCCTAGTACATTGTTCTAATTCAATTATATGTCAATCTTCCAAACTGAGATGATGAGAACTGAATTAAATAAATGCTGACCAAGTACTCTAAGGGAATTAATGGGTTCAGAAATGGTAATATTTTACAAAAATTATATAAGCATGTTTAGTACCCCTAACAAGGCATCAGAATAATAAAAAGGGGGTAATTGACCTAAGCTGAGTAACCGGGACTTGACATCAATAAATGTCAAGGTTCGCATAAAAAAGCAAAGGAAAATTGTTGGAAATATGTGGAAAATAAGCTAAATCTACGTTTTGATGATTAACAAATCAATTTGAGTAAGTCTTGACTACTAACATGTTTGTGGAAGTGTTTAAAGGATATACATTTGAAGAAAATAGAGCATGGAAAGATAAGTCGAATTCCAAGTCGACTCAGGCATCGACTTAAGGCCAAGTCGATCCCCAAGTCGACTCCAATATCGACTTCAAGGCGTTGATTCCTTCCAGAGTTGAAAACGGGAAGCAGAGCTGACGAAGTCGCAAACAAAGTCGACTCCGCATGCGACTTGGGCGAAGTCGCAGACCAAGTCGACTCCAGCATCGACTTCAAAATGACGATTCCTTCCAGAGTTGAAGTCAAGACTCCGAAGTGCCGAAGTCGCATCCCAAGTCGACTCCACTTGCGACTTGAGGTGAAGTCGCAGGCCAAGTCGACTCCAGTAGCGACTTGGAGGCGTCGTTTTCTGTCCAGAGTTGAAACCGAGATCTGGGGGCACGGAAGTCGCAGACCAAGTCGACTCCAGCATGCGACTTGGGCGAAGTCGCAGACCAAGTCGACTCCGGCATCGACTTCGATCGGGCAGAAGAAAATTTTCAGAAGACAAATGGGGAATAGAATGATTTCAAGACAAACTTGTATGAAGATGAAGATCAAGTCAACCTAGATGCTCAAACTGAAACATATGAAGACTAATCCAAGTCCAAAGAAAGCAAGATGCATAAACTCAACCATTCAAATCAAAGAACTTGCTCATGAATACAAGAATCAAGACTCATGGATTCAAGGCTTGCAAAACATGGAGCCAAAGGAAACAAGCTAAAGTGAAGACAATGACTCAAAGAAGAAATCAATCAGGGAAGAACAATAAAAGGCATGAAGAAACCCATGCAACACAAAAACATTCTAAAGATTTCAAGTTCGTCAAACTGCCGAGGTGAAGTCGCACCCGAAGTCGACTCCACCTGCGACTTGGGTCAAGTCGATGACCAAGTCGACCCAGAAAGGAACTTGAAGTTGCTACGGACAGGCGAAGTCGCACCCGAAGTCGACTCCATCTGCGACTTGGGCGAAGTCGCACCCGAAGTCGACTCCACCCGCGACTTGGGTCGCAACGGTCGGAAATTATTCGAACGTTGGCGCATTAAATGCGCGCCACCTACCTTCAAACGTTCGGATTCCCTCCACAATTATAAAAGGCATTCAATGAGAACGAGGGAGGTAGCTGGAAATCATTAAGTGTGCATAATTCCCATCTTCAAGAGCATTAAGTGATCAAGCCAATCCTAAAGAAGAAGAACTTTGCTTCAAACTGCAAGAGCTCAACTGCTGATTCTTCAAAGCCAATACAACGAGTTCTTCTCTTCGCCAAACTGCTTCTACACAACTGTAACATGTAGATTCTTTTGTTGTTTTATTTGATTGTATTGAACTTGATTTAGTTTGAGGAACTAAGATCAAGTGTAAGCAAAGTAGTGTGTGATTGGAGTAGAACTCATCACCTACTTGTGTTGTGATTTGTTAATGCCCCCTAGAGCTGGAATCTAGAAAAGAGCAGTGGCTCTAGTTATATTTGTGAGATACAATAGTGGAACCCAAGTCACAAGGAGTGTGAGCTTGGAAGAGTGGAGTAGGGAGGTTGCCCGAACCACTATAAAATCTTGTGTGTTTAATTTATATTTTTGCTCTCTACATTATATTGCTTTCCATTTCGTTTCTTCATAAAGGGGAACAGATTAATCCGGGGTAAAGTTTCTGTTTAAGTTATAAATTTTTAAATACCCAATTCACCCCTCCCCTCTTGGGTAATTGCCATTAACTCGGGACCAACAAGTGGTATCAGAGCAGCTCTTTGAGTTAAACCAAAGAGATCTAATCATATGGCATCCCAATCGACCTTCGTTCCCGCATTTGCCGAGGGCCAATCATTTACTAGGCCACCATTGTTTGATGGGAATAATTTCGGCTATTGGAAGCTTCGTATGAAGCAACTCATTATGACTATCGATATGGACTCTTGGATTGCGATCCAAGACGGTGTAATCTTACCAATTGATGAAAGAGCTTCCAAATGGACTGAAGAGGAAGTAAGAACTGTAAAGAGCAATGCTAAGGCTATGAATTCTCTATTTTGTGCTCTTATGACTTCCGAATATGATAGAGTATCTTCTCGTTTAACCACAAAAGAAATATGGGATACTTTAACATCTATATATGAATGAACTTCTCAAGTCCAAGGGACAAGGAGAAATATTTTGATTGGAGAGTTGGAAAGCTTTAGAATGCTAGATACAGAAAATATTTCTGAAATGTTTGCTAGATTTTCTAAAATTACTAACGCTTTGAAAGGTCTTGGAAAGGCTATCTCTGAATCTGAACAAGTTATGAAGATACTAAGGGCGCTACCTGATTCATGGACTCCAAAAATTACGGCAATAGAAGAAGCCAAAGACCTAAATACTTTAAAGCTAGAAGATCTTATTAGCTCACTAATGTCACATGAGCTAATTAAGAAAAGAAATGAAGATAATCACAAAGGGAAGAAAGCTATTGCACTAAAGGCCACCCACAACTCAGAAGAATCTACCTCCTCATCTCACAACGATGATGAAGATATAGCACTACTCACTCGCAAATTTCGAAAGTTTGTGAGAAAAGAAAGGAACTTCAAAGACTTCAAAGAAAGACCACGAAGAGAGAAGATGAAGGAGCCAACAAAGTGCTATAGATGCGGCGGGATGGGACATATGCAAGCTCAATGTCCTACGCCAAAAGAGAAATCAAAAGATCAACAAGAAAGGAGGGAAAGACATGAAAACAGAAAATACCAAAGGCCAAAGGGAAGAGGCATGTACGTCAATGAAGAAACTTCATCAACAAGCAGCTCCTCAACCGACGAATTTGAGGCAGCAAATTGTGCTAGAATATGCTGCGTGGCACGGATCGAACAAGAAGAAAATTTGTTGTGTTTGAACACAACGGAAGTTTTGGAAGAACAAACCATATCAACAAAGTGCACAAGCAATGAAGAGGTAACCTCCAAACTTTGCCATTTTCAATCTAGTTATTCTTCTTTTCAAGAATGCCTCAAATGTGCTGAATTAGAAGAATTGCAAATTGCATATGATTCATTATATGAAGAAATCAAAAAGCTATGAAACAAGTTGTCATGAAAGAGACAACAATGTAACTCCATTATTATTATAAATGGAAAACTAGCTGAAAGATCATCAAAATTGAAAGATGAAAATGAATTACTTTTGAAAGAAGTAGAAAAACTGAAAAAGGAGAACGAATCCTTAAATGAAACATTAGCTAAGTTCTCTAATCCAGGAGAAAATGTAAAAATGTTTCTGAACATGACCTCCCAAACAAATAAAAGAGGTCTTGGATACTATACATTTGAGCAAAAAGAAAGTGGCAAATCAAATGTGCCAATACTTGGGAAATATCAAACCAAAACTGCACCTATATACAAGCCAAAAAGGAAAAATATTATGTGGACTAGAAGGCCAACGTTTGAACCGTTACATACTTGGAGGCTTACTCCTAGATTACCAATGGCTTGCAATTTCTGCAATAAAATGGGTCATAAAGCCTATAAATGTAACTTTAAGAAACTGCATGGGAACATAGCAATTGAATAGGATGTAATTAGCTTTATATATGTTGGAAGACATATATAAAGATTATTAAACTTGGACTAGTGAATCCATGCACAATCTAATGAAAAGGAATCAATGCAATATAGTTTAGATTCAAGGATACCGAGCTATCCATCTGCCATCCTCAATTGATAAACCCGTTTCAGTAATCCAAATATTCCGCGGACTTTATTCTGATTTCTTATTGTGTTTGTTAGTTCTACTTTTAAATTCCAAACCCATAATTTTTTACTCACCGAAAGCAATTAAACTAATTAATCATTCCAGTTAGACAATTCCTCATGGGAACGATACTCTACTCACTCTTTATTACTTGATTCAGCATGTATACATGCTTTAAAAGCGAGCATTTTAATTGATATATACGCAGCTCGTCAATCACAACCTGAGCCTTACTCCTGGATCATTTTTGATTGGTAAATGTGACACAGGATTGTTGCCCTATTCACGTGGCGGGATTTTTTTTATCCATTTCATTTAGTGGAATTTTTTTCATTTCATTCACTTCATAAGTAATTATATACTTGTAACATATCAACTGGTTTACATACATCATGAACATTCATGACCTAATATCTTCATGATCAACACAAGCATTCAATCATTCTTTAAACATATTAGTTCTTACATGATAGCTAATAATTTGTTAACACATTAAAGAATTCCAGTTCATACTTCCCTTCAATTTATCATGTCCTTTTTCCTTTTGAGCTTTCTTGAACCTGTCTAGGATTAAAAAAACAAAACATGAGTGATAAACTCAGTAAGCAAGCATTTTTCATTTTCATATAAATGCATTTTTTGTCGTTCGGTAGGAGACACTTATCAAGCAATCAACTGCCAACGGGAAGAAACCTTTCATGTAAACCTTCATATAAACCTTTCATAAAACCTTTTTTTCTTGAGGACAAGTATATGTTCTAAGCTATTTCATATAAACCTTTTTATATGAGGACAATTGTATGTCCTAAAATATTTTTATATAAACCTTTTTATATGAAAATAATTGTATGTCCTAAAATATTTCACATAAACCCTTTTATATCCCAAATTCTGGGCTTTTCAAAAGCAGCGCATATGCATATAAAAATTTTATCTGTGTGAACATTTTCATGTCCTAAAATATTTTCATGTAAACATTATTTTCTGTGGACATTTTTCATGTCCTAAAATATTTTCATGTAAATATTATTTTTTGTGGACATTGTTATATCCTAAAATATTTTCATGTCCCTATTTTGGGATTTTTAAAACAAAGCATATGCATATACGTCTCTAACCCTTTGGTAGGTGACACTTACCAAGTGATCATCCTTTCATAGGAAAGAAACCTTTCATGTGACAACATCGCTAGTCAGGCGGCCATCCATGATCCTGCTCCCATTTCAGGGAGGGCGCCACCGGCTTCCCACCTTCTATTAACGACTCGCCACATGTAGAGGGGGAAATTGGTCTGCAACCATCTCATTCTGCAGTTGCCTCTACCATGGACTTAGTAAATGATCCTCCTGCACACTTGTTTATACTCTCATTGTCATGTTAGCATGATTTCATAAACTCAACACAGTCCCAAAATCGTGCCATTTTTAAGTCAAAACTTGATATAACATAATCCAACTCAGTCCTCAGACTGTGCCTTTCTTAAATTGAGAACTGGGCATAATTATTTTAAAATAAAAATTTTCGTAAACCATATTCAAATCATAATGTTAGGATGACCACCCTTAAAGAATTTTGAAAATATTTTAGTAAATCAATTTTACAAAACATTTGTAGTATTTGAGAAAATAATATTTTTCAAAACTTTGCTTATATGTTGGTAAATAATTTTAGAATTCTCACTATAAAAAAATTCTGATACATTTCATTATTCAAAAAAATAAGCTTTTTTTACAAACATTCTTATTCCCATTTTTGGACTTTTCATGAACAAAAGATATACAACCTCATTTTCAGGCATTTATATCTGCATGATAAGCCTTGTCCACATAACATCCTTGTCACTCTTATGCAGAGAAGAGTTTGCATAACCTTTTGAATATCATTTAAGCAAAACAGTCATCAAATCATTTTATAACATCAATTATTGAGTTGGCCATCTTTAAACTCTTATGAAAACATCAATACAAAACATTTTCAAAGTATTTCAACTTTTAAAGAGACTTAAAACATTTCAATAGACCATTTCGAAGCATCTAAATAAACCATTTTAAGAAATTTAAATAAACCATTTCGAAAGCCTTATTTATTTACAAATACAATTTTATGAAGAATTACACCTTTTTTTCATAAAATCCCTTAGGAATAGAATTCCCAAAGCTTGTTTTCAAATATCCTTTTGTAGAAGAGTCGAAACTCTCTCATCATAAAATTCTTTTGAAATAGCATTTCTAAGAATTTGCTTCTAAACGAAACCATCCTGAAGCATTTGAATAGTAAAGAATAAAATCATACTTTCAAGAATTGGGCTTGCTTACTCTGTAAAAAGTTCTAAAACTATCAATATAAACATTATCAAGTTATTTCAATATTTGAAACAAAATCAACATTCTTGAAAAAGCTTGAAATCATCTTGATAAAGCAAGTTTATATCATTTCAATATTTGTCAATAAAATAACATTTTGGAAAGTTTTGTTTGCTTACCTGTGGTGATCAACTCGTGCCTTTGATCTTTTCCTTGCCTAGGAAAAACTATCAATATAAACTTTATCAAGTTATTTCAATATTTGAAACAAAATTAACATTCTTGAAAGTTTGCTTGCCTACCTTGTAAGCAAGCTTGATCTTGATAAAGCAAGTTCACATAATTTCAATATTTGTCAATAAAATAACATTTTGAAAAGTTTTGTTTGCTTACCTGTGGTAATCAACTCACGCCATTGATCTTTTCCTTGCCTATTCCTAGGCAAGTGAAAACGATCATCTTATATACACCCGTATAACATCATATATTTATTAACTTATATACATACCTTACTTAATCCCAACCCTTTTTATAGTCTCATTTTATATGTAACTCTTAATATTTCAACTTTATTCCATTTTTCCTAGGAGATGAACACTCTCATCTCTTTAAGTCACATATATTCATTTTATTTCATTCAATATCTGTTCGCAATCTCACCGCAAGTGCATGGGTCGTAGATTGTAGTATAAAAATTATCAATCCACAGAGAATTCAGGACTATAAATTTTGCTTTTAAATGCTTTCGTGTTGGATATGGAGAGAATATAGCAAATAAAATAGAAAAGTGGGAAGAGAATTTAGTAAATAAAATGGAAAAGAAAAAGAAAATGAGAAGAGAAAATTGAAAATTAGAACGAGTAGAGAACGAGAGTGCGAGTACCTAGGGTCTAAGATTTCACACGCGTCTTTTGCAACAAGTAGTGGTATAATTATTTAATTTGGATATTGTTTGTTAAAGGAAAACAAACCCTAATTTATCCTTGCACCTTCTCTCGAAACCTATAAGGCGTACCCTAATTTTTCTTAACCACCTATTCTCATGGGATTAAGTTAATTAGAATCCATTAAGTTTTGTGGTTTGTTCATGGAATTCCTCAAGGTCATCATGCCTATTCTCATGGTCTTAGGTTTCCACCTCTCGGTTCCATCACCTAATATATGGAATTATGCTAAAGTACGGGCCAATGTACAAAGCAAGCATTAAAATAACAAGATATTAAATTAACAACAATATCCACCATAAATAAATTAAAAACTCACACCATGCTACATCGTACACATGCTACATCCTAAACCCTAGATTTAGGGTTTAGCCAACATGTTTAAGTCCAAAATAAAATTAAAATCCAAATCCATCTTAAACAAAGCAATAAAAATTAAAAAGGAAAAAGATAAGAAAGCTTATTGGTTTGAAGCCCCGATGGTGTGTCGGCCGCTCCGCACAACTCACAGGTCCTCCTTTTTCCTGTGCTCTCCACCTCTTTGCTCCCTCTCTTTCTCTCTCAAATTTCTGCCTTGTTGCTCGTCAAAAATCCTCTGCTGAAATTTTCTTCTTTGCTCGTTGGATTTTCTATGCTACTCCGATTCTCCTCCTGGAACGCTTTTTTTATAGCTGAAGATTGCGCACAAGTGGGCCCCATCTTTATTTTACGCAATCCCAATTGCGTTGAATATAGATGCATAGTCAGTGACAGCAATCCGGACGTGATCTGCTTTGTGACGTGGTTGAACAAATGGCTTGGATTGCTGAACGGTTTGATGGTGGTGATCAGATGAATGGCTGGATGTGCATAAACTGGTGGACCCCACCTCTTGTGCGCAATTTTGATGATTGGAATTAATGGCTGGCGGTGGGAAAAAATTAGATGCAATATAATTAACTGGACAGCTTGGACATGATCTGCATGGGCCCCACATAAATTTCTGGACATTAATTGGGCAGATGGACGTCTAAGATGCTGCTAGTTGTGCATGATCGATTTCCATGTGGGACCCACTGCTCTGCTGATCACGTTGATTTATCTGTGCTGAGGTCTGGACAACTTGGATTAATATTTTGGACGGTGTAGATTGGGATATTCTGGTGGGATTAAATGGACAGCGCTGAGATTGGCTGATTAATTGGACGGTGGCAGCTTGTGGTGTGGACAAAAATCAAGCCGTTGATTTAGATTGTTGATCTGCATGAGGATGGATGACTAGATTTTGGCTACTGGACAGTGGCTGAAAATAAAAATTGGACGGCTGGGATCAGCTGGTTTGGGGCAGATTTTTGGTGCAGATGATCTGGGCGGCTGGATGGTTTGTTGAGTCTCTGAAAAATGGACGGTCCATATTATTTGCTAGATCTGAATTTTCTGAACAATGGACAGCTGGATATGGACCATTGCAATTTCTGGAAATGGATGGATGAGATTAATTGGATGATGAATTTTCTGGATGTTGAATTTTTTCAAGGGTTAGCAGGTGAAAAATAAATTGGACGGCTTGGATTAATGGGGCAGCTTATGGACGGTGGAGAATTGCTGATTTTCTGGACCGTGATTGGGTAGGCCGAATTAATTGATTTCTGGACAGCTTTGAACGGATGAGATTGGATTGCTGAAATAAATGGACGTGATCTTATGGCACCCACTTGCTGTAATTTGTTTTCCTGCATAAAAAATACTTAAATCATCAATTCATCAAAATCATTAGTGGGTTATTATTATAAAAATTATTTCAAGCTCATTTATTTTCATGGCAACAAATAAAATGTAATTTCAAGCCAAAAGATTATAAAATCTATTTAAATAACTTGAAATTAATATTTAAAAACCAATTGTTGCAAAACACATATTTTAAATCAATTTCACATTAAGCTCAATTAATTACCCACCAAATTGGTATAAAATGCCCACAAAATATATTATCAATTTCCAATTATCGAATACCCCCACGCTTGAACTTTTTCTTGTCCTCAAGCAAATATAAAGGAATTCAAGAACAGTTTGCAAAATTTTAAAACTTTGAGGAAAACTGAAAATAAATGTTTGGCCGATCATCAAAAACTAATGAGAGTGTTAAACTAAAAATTTGAAACATGACACTCTTTGAAAGTCTCAATTAACAATCCCTTCTCACCTGACTAATATTATATACCTTGTTACCTCCTTTGCTTTCAATTATTAAGAGTTCAAAAACTCTGGCAATAAACTCCTAATTATCAGATATCTTCCCCATTTATTTGGTTATTCCATACACACATTCAACAAGTAATAGTAGTAATGCAGAAAATATCAGTCAAATTACCTCATATACATCTCATCAATTTTTTGCATTTAAATTTCTTATACCAACTCAATTAACCAATTCATAGGATCATAAGGACTTAGTAGGACAACGGTTAGGTTTGTTCAAGAAATAAAATTTCAAAAATTGAACCGTCTCCACATGACTTGAGTCTCATTTTACAATAGGAAATAATGCTACCCTCACACTTAGCGCTTTCATTCTTTTTTTAAGTCTGTTCTTACCCTTGGTTTAGCTTTTTTTTTTTTACCAAGTCCGGCAATAATTTCCCTTACCATATTTTAGGGTATCTAGGAAGTCATTTTCATTATTTGCACAGTTAAGAGATCAAACCTTATTCCCGTTTCACTTTTCAGCTCAGAATTCAATTTCAAAGTTTGTTCAACTAAGTGGGAATTGTGGTTTAGAGAAAAAAAATCAAGTCCAGGCTCAATGGGGGTAAACAACTGTTATACTTTCAAAGATAGACTCATCATGAAAAAATTCCTTAATCATGTCTATGAATTGGTTAAATGGAGTTTTGGCTTTGGAAATTTCTTCAACTAGAATAAAATTTTTCATGTATATGGGAAAAATTACCTTCTTAAATGATAATTGTGTGTATTAGAAAAACTTTTAATAAATTAGAGAGGATTATTCTGATTATGAAAGAAAACAAGATTGGTTCCTAGGTATATCAGTTTCATCAAGTGATTTGGGATAAAAATCCAAGTATTTTCAACAAGTACATGTTCAAAAACAAATTTAACATCTCATTAAGGTTCAACTTTACCTAACTCAAAGATTTTGAAATTCCATGTATGATTTGCTTATAAGACATACAAGAGTTCAAAGTGGGATCTCAATCAATCTAATATCACAATTTCTGCAAGAATTACCCAAAATTTTCAAAAAAATTAATTTTTTTTAAATTTGGCAAAAATTATAATCATGACAAAAATATAATCATTAGGGTAGCGAAAAATATATTCAGAGAAAATTAATGCAACGCATTCACCCCCACACTTGAAATTTACATTGTCCTCAATGAAAATCATGCCATCAAAATAAAGGGAGTCATTGTAAAAATGTGAGATGTTAACTTCCCTGTTTTGGCAAGTTGAACCGAATTTTCATCCCATGGTGCTTCCTTCCAAGTAGGCTCTGAAAAGTAACCAATAAAGCTCCAAATTAAAAAAGTATCAAAATTCTAAAATAAAAGAAACTAAAAGAAAAAAAATATAACTAAAACTTCCCTGAAAAAAAAAAGGTTCGGGTTGCCTCCGGAGAAGAGCTTGGTTTAAAGTCGTCAGCCTGACTTCAGTTTGATCATCTTATGTCAACTAACTCCAACTTTTGCATTTCCGTGATTTTTTTTCTTGCCTCCAAATTTTCTCGCATCCGTCGTTCTTTGAATCGGCCTCCATATTTGCTTGAGAACTTTTCCTGCCAATGAACCGCTGCAATTAGTTTTAAAAGAACGACAAGAAGGAGAATGAATAGTTACCAGTTTGTTAGCTTTTCTCCTTTGTTCATCAGATTTTTGTTGTTTTGATCTCCTGCTTTCAGATGTTGCCACAGATTTACCAACGTGTTTATTCAGGTCTTCCGCAACTTCTCCTTTGCTTGTGTACTTCTGAGTTAGGTTGTTTGAAGTCCCTTTATACGTTGACTCATTGACCACGTCAGCCCGTAAACAAGAGTTATCGAGAGAGGGGTTTTTCATGGTTGAGAAGAGGTAGAATTCCATTTTCTTATCTCCAACTGTTAGAGAAAGTTGACCATTCTTGACGTCAATGATGGCTCCAGCAGTGGCTAAGAAAGGTCGTCTAAGAATGATTGGAATTTGGCGATCCTCCTCCATGTCGAGGACTACAAAGTCGACCGGGATGAACAGCTTGCCGACTTTTAAGGGAACATCTTAAAGAATACCAACTGGAAATTTGATTGATCGATCGGCCAGTTGGAGAGACATAGAAGTTGGTTTTAGATCGCCGATATTCAGCTTTTTATAGATGGAGAGAGGGATCAGACTTACACTGGGTCTGAGATCACATAGCACCTTACTAATTTGGAAATTCTGAAGAACACAAGGAATAGAAAAGCTCCCAGGATCCTTTAACTTTGTAGGTAGCTTGTTCTGCAAGATGGCGCTGCATTCCTCAGTAAGTGCAATAGTTCCATGCTCCTCGAGCTTTCTTTTGTTGGAAGCATCTCCTTTAGGAATTTTGCATAGGTTAGCATCTGAGAGATCATGACGAGAAATGACACGCTGATTGATAGGTTCTTGAGTGTTGAAATAAATTTCTCGAACAACTTTAAAAGTTTTGCTTGTCTTTTCCTTTGTGGGAAGGGAAGAGGAGGTTGATAAGGAGGTGGTGGGACGTACAGCTTCTCCACCACTGGTTTGGGTTGTGACTCCTCTTCTTGCTCGTGTACCTGCTCGGTCTCCTTTTCAGTATCAATTTGATGTGGTCGAGATGGGTCGAGCTGCTTTCCACTCCGCAAGGTAACTGCCTGCACTTGTTCCCTAGGGTTTACTTCAGGTTGGCTAAGGAGTTTGCCTTGGTCTCTATGGGATGAAGTAGTGGCATGTTGGGAAATTTGGTTTTCAAGCAATTTAATATAGGTTTTCATTTGGCTCATTTCTTCAAGTAGTTTGTAAATCAAAGGATCAGAGGATGGTGCTTGATGTGGTGCAGGTAGCATGGGCTGAGTTTGGTATGAGGGAGGGTTCAGGGGTCTTCTTAGGAAACCAGATGGCTTATTATTTTAAGCATAATTTTGGGTATTTGACTAGTTTTCCTAAGAGAAATTAGGGTGGTTCCTCCATCTAGGGTTGTAAGTATTTGAGTAAGGATTACCATTAGTGCGAGTATCATACTGGTTGTTGAATGCATTGGCCTGCTTGCTTCTGGTGTCCTGGATTGCAAAACTACACTCAAACATGTAGTGTGAAGCTCCACTGATCTCATATAAAATTTGTCGAGAGGAAGATGTCTGTGGATTCCTGCTTCTTTTGCTGCAAAATTTGATCAATTTTAGCATGAAGAGAATTTATAGACTCGATATCATATACATTACCTTGCCAAGAGGGTCCTCGGGTGTCGCCATATTGAAAATTATAAAGAGCCAAGTCATCATGGAGTTTGAGAGCCTCTTCGTCAATGAGTCGCATGAATCAGCCACCAACGGTTGAATTGACGGTGCTTCGACTAGGTCGATCGAGCCCATTAAAGAAATTTTCAATAATGTCACCCTGCGGGATTCCACGATGTGGACACTTATGTTGCAAATCTTTCATTCTCTCCCACGCATCATATAGGGTTTCGCCATCTTTTTGGACGAACTGATTAATTTTGTCCCGGATTTTCCTGGTTTTAGTAGGTGGAAAGAATTTCTCTAGGAAAGCAGTAGAGAGTTCATCTCATGTATTAAAGGAGTCGAGTGGCATAGAATAGAACCACTCACTTGCCCTGTCATGAAGAGAAAATGGGAAAAGCTGAAGCTGGATTACCTCACGTGGGATGTTTTGTACCCTAATTGTGTTGCACAGCTGCAGGAACTTAGTGATATGTATAGTCGGGTTTTCAGAGGGTAGTCCTGCAAATTGGTCCTGTTGAACCATCCGAATAAGCCCGAGATTGAGTTCAAAGCTTCTTACATCCATTTCTGTTTCCACTATTGTGGCGCCCCGAACCGAGGCGTCCACATAGTCCTTACTCCAAGATCTTGTTGATTGGTAAATGTGACTCAGGATTGTTGCCCTGATCACGCAACGGGTACTTAATTGAATCTCGTCTAAAAAAAATTTTCTTTCTTTTTCTTTCATCACATAAGCATATACTTTATTCATAATAGACTCATCCATATCATCATAAAACCATTCATATCTTTTTCTATTGAAATAATTCACATAAGTACAATCATGTTTGTGATATACATAAAACATGCCTTTGATGCGCACCAAATGCTTGTCGTTAAGAGCACTGTGATCACCAGTTTAATTAAAATTAACCGAAACACATTAAAGCTACCACTATGCGGGTGATAGTGTAGAATAACGGTGAGTCGGGTCGAATCCACAGAGAGGCTATATATTTTGAATTATTTTAAACAAAAATAAAAGAGAAAAGTGAAAGAGGGTGTAGAGAAGAGAAAGAAAGGAATTAGAGAAAAAGAAATTAAAGAGAAGGGAGAAGAAATTAGAGAGAGAAGAAAGAAGAGAGAGAAGAAAAGAGAAAATAGAAGAAATTAGAGAGAGAAGAAAAAGAAATTAGAGAGAGAGAAAAAAGGAGAATTAGAAAGAGAGAAAGAAGAGAGAGAAAGCAGATAAATAAGAGAGAGAAAGAGACAGAGAAAGGAAAGGAGAAATTGCAATTAACTAAAAATTAAATCTAAACTAGGACAGTAATTAAAAGACTACAGAAGTAAAAATTAATCTAAGAAAACGGGAATGAAAATTGCATTAAATGTAATTTCAAAATTACAATGCATAAAGCGGTAAATCTAGGCTAAATATTACAAATGTAAAATTAACAACTACAAAGCATTAAAGAAAAACTATAATTAACAGAAAATTTATTTACCCTAATTCTTGCTCGAAAAACTACTCTCTTTGAGAAGCATTCCAAGCCCTTGGAGCTTTTTCTCACTTGGCAAAGGTCCCACCTAAATGGGCCCCACTTCAAGTGATGGGAGAGATGTTTTTTGTCCTCTTGGGATGAGTGGAGGGCCCCTTTTATAGATGTGTGAGCGACCCTCCCTCCAATATGGAATCCGATGTGGTATTCTCCGTTTCGTGGCCTGCCCTTCATTCATCTGAACATTAACTGTCTTGCCACCGTCCTTGCGAATTCGGTCGTGGGCGAGCGGAGCTACTGCTTATTAGAATGGCTTTGATTGGCAATGGGTTCGATAGCTATTTGTAAAAGGTTGGTCGACTGAATTTTGGCCGACAATAGAATTAATGGGAGAAGCTAGTGATTAAGAATGGAGCAGCGTGTGTCAGTTGAAAATTTTTCCGGACAGATTTCCATGGGTTTGAATTTCTTTTCTGCTGCAATTTGGTGGAAAATGGGGCTGCTAATGGCCGGTCCAGGCCTGCTTGTTGAATTTTCAAAACTTGAAAATGGTGGTCATGGCTGGCTCTAGCTTTGATTTGGGGGCAATGGAGAATTCGGCCACTGGTTTGCAATTGCCGGGATTTTAAGAATGGCTGCAGGATTATTTGGACGGCTGCTTTGGTGGGTAATTTCTGCTGTGAGTTTGGGGGAAGATGTATGCAGGATTTGAAGATGGAGCGGCAGTTGCTTCGAGTTTGGGGTTGTCGATCGGTCCATGTTTAAATCAAAGGGACAGCTGAAATTCTTGCTGCAACAGCTGGCTCGATGGAATGGATTGCTGTCGGCAATTTGAGGGAGCTGGAAACGGTCGTTTGCTCGAGCTGGTTCTGGTTGCTATGCTGTAGGACAGTTGGTGCTGCCATTTGGATAAAAATTGATGTCGAGATGCTTCTGACCATAAAAATTGGGAGCAGCTCTTATCTGCTTGCTGAGATGGCCAGCGATTGGAGGCTTAGGCGGCTAAATTCGATGGCGTAGTCCGGCGTCGCTGCAATTCGGTGGGCGGTGATGAGCTTTGGATGCAGTTACGATTAGCATGTTGGAAAGATGGGTATACCGAGAGGAAGATGCAAGGAGGCTGTCCGATTATTGGGAAGAGGGCCTGCTGCAGTTGTCGGCTTGGAAGGGGACGACCATGGCATTTGGGGATGGTGGAATACTGAAATTCGGTGCTCCGGCGGTGTAGAGCTATTCGGTGTATACTCATGCAGCGAACGAAAACATGGATTTAAATATTTAATTTTTGTCAAAATATTTTTAATAAACTCGCAGAGATTTTTAACTTACTTTTTAGCCCTTTTTGAATTGCTTATTATTATTATTATTAATATTATTATTATTTTATCTTAAAATGTTATAACAGTTTGCTTTATAACCACATTTTAGATTATATTTATAATTGTATGTATGATTTTCCAAATTATATGGTTTTATAATTTTGCCTAAATTATATTAATATGCTAATACATATTTTAACGTTAAAATTTTCTAGGGGATTGAATTATAATTTTATATTTTCAAGAATGTTGCAAAATGACCCATTTTATAGCAAAATTAAAGACTCTATCGAAAATATGATTTTCATAAAATTCCACTTAAAACATGTATTTAATTAATATTTTAATATTTAACAGCAATAATTTAATATGAAAATAAATGAAAATTTTTAGGCTTATCACACCCCCCAACTTAAATATTGCTAGTCCCTTAGCAATGTAAATAGTTTAATATAAAAATTTATTTTTTATTTCTATTATTTTTTTTTTCTTTAATCATAATGTACTACTAATTTTATAAAAATCTAAGTGTACTACTAATAATGATAGTAGGCTTTTAAAAGTAAATTTCTTTAGTGAACATGAGTAAAAATATCTCATGATGCATAAAAGAGTATATAGCACGTGTATTAGTGTACAAAAGAACAAATGGGCATTTGATAAATAAGTTATTTTCAGCTCATCCAATCTAAGCAATATTCATATCAAAATTATGATAGTGACAGTTAATATATATATATATATATTAAATTTTTTATCTTCATTTTTTATTTTTTCTTCCCTCACCATATTTCAGGATATCTGGGGTTTACCTTTTTTTTTCTTTTCTTTGTCCTTTTTTATTTTATTTTATTTTTATTTTCCCCTCACCATATTTCAGGGTATCTAGGGATTTTTTTCTCTCCCCTCACCATATTTCAGGGTATCTGGGGATCTACAATTTTTATTTTTTTTAACTAACAGCTATCAATTGCAATGATATTAAATGTTACTTGTTTGGATGAGAGAGAAAAGTTATATAATCATGATGCCCACAAAGTTCATTGGCGTGTAAGTGCAATCAGTGCTAATAAAATTTTAAAAACACCATGAAAATATTTTTACAAATATGACTAATTCCAATTTTCTTCTTCACTTACTACCAAGCATAGCAAGTGCACTTTGATTTATCTCTATGTTTCTTTAATATTTTCCATATATATATGATAATAATTTTTATTTTTATTTTTATTTTTATTATTTTTTATTATTATAAATTTTTTTATAGAAATATATATATATTTTTATCAAGTTAAACAAATCAGCCCCCCAACTTAAATATTGCTATCTTTAATAAACATACACAAAATATAATTTTATGAAAATAAGATAGCAGGGAGGGAGACAACCTGGGGTGTAATTTTGTAATTGAACAATGCAATTGTTGATTTATCAACAATATTCTCTTGCAACAAAATATTCTTTCCTGCAACAAGAAACAAACATATATGGAAAATATTGGGTTGCCTCCCAATCAGCGCTAAGTTTAACGTCTTCAGCCAGACATTGTGAAGTTTCGATCAATGTGGGTCAATCAGTCCAACCTTGTCAATAATCTTATTATCAGAGATGTCGTCAATATATGGTTTAAGTCGTTGACCATTTACTGTAAAAACATTTCCACTCTTCGGGTCACGAATGTTCACAACACCATAAGGAAATACTTTATCTACAATGAAAGGTCCATCCCGACGAGATCTTAATTTTCCAGGAAATAAACGTAACTTTGAATTAAATAACCATACTTTTTGGTTGGGCTCAAAGGTTTTTCTAGATATATGTTTATCATGAAATGTTTTCATTTTGCTTTTATAAATTTGAGAATTTTCAGACGCTTCTTTGCGTAGTTCTTCCAACTCATTTAATTGCAGCTTTCGATGTGATCCTGCAGTATTTAAATCCAAATTGTATTGCTTGATAGCCCAGTAAGCTTTATGTTCTAATTCTACAGGAAGATGACAAGCTTTTCCATACACTAACCTGAAAGGAGACATTCCAATAGGTGCTTTAAATGCTGTTCTATAGGGCCCATAATGCATCGTCTAATCTATCCGACCAATCTTTACGATCGGGCCTAACAATCTTTTGCAATATATTTTTAATTTCCCTATTAGAAACTTCTACTTGACCACTGGTTTGAGGATGGTAAGCTGTGGCTATCTTATGGGTGATTCCATATTTCTTTAGTAGGGTTTTAAACTGATAATTGGTAAAGTATGTTCCTCCATCGCTAATGATGGCCCTAGGAAAACCAAATCGAGAAATAATATTTTTCTGGATGAATTTTAAAACTACCTTGTGATCATTAGTCCTAGTTGCAGCAGCCTCAATCCATTTAGATACATAATCTACTGCCACTAAGATGTACTCATATCCATAAGATGGTGGAAATGGTCCCATAAAATCTATTCCCCATACATCAAATATTTCAACGACAAGAATAGGGTTCAAAGGCATCATATTTCTTTTTGTAATATTTCCTATTGCTTGACATTTAATGCAAGATTGGCTAAAGTTGTAAGCATCTTTAAAAAGAGTTGGCCAATAAAAACCACACTGCAATACCTTAGCTGCTGTTTTCTTTCCTGAAAAGTGTCCCCCACATTCAAGATTGTGGCAAAAATTCAAAATACTTTGTTGTTCATTTTCCGGAACACGTCTGCAAATAATATTATCAGAACAAATTTTAAAAAGTTCCGGATCTTCCCAAATATAATATTTATCTTGAGCAAAGAATCTATCTCTTTCTTGCTTTGTCAAATCTTTTGGAATCTGCCCTACTGCTTTATAATTGACAATGTATGCAAACCATGGGGGCGATGTTTGAGTAATGGCTAAAAGATGCTCATCTGGAAAAAAGTCATTTATAGATGTGCTCTTTGGTGTAATAATTCGAGAAAGATGATCAGCGACTACATTTTTAGAACCTTTTTTATCTCGAATTTCAAGATCAGATTCCTGTAATAAGAGAATCCATCTAATAAGTCTTGGTTTTGCCTCTTTTTTAGATAATAGATATTTCAAAGCTGAATGATCTGAGTAGATAATAACTTTGGCTCCTACTAGATAAGAACGAAATTTTTCAAGGGCAAATACTACTGCAAGTAGTTCTTTTTCAGTGGTGGTATAATTGATTTGGGCATCAGTGAGTGTATGACTTGCATAATAAATCACAACAAGCCTCTTATTTAACCTTTGCCCTAAAATAGCCCCAACAGCAAAATCAGAGGCATCACACATACTTTCAAATGGTAGGGACCAATCAGGGGATTGAAGAATTGGAGCTTTAGTTAATGCTTCTTTTAATAGCTCAAATGCTTTCAAGCAGGATTCATCTAGGTTGAATGGGGAATCTTTACATAGTAAACTTGTTAAGGGTCTAGAGATTTTAGAAAAATCTTGAATAAATCGGCAATAGAAACCAGCATGACCAAGGAATGATCTAACTTGTCTCACTGAGGTTGGAGGAGGTAAATTAGTAATTAAATCGATTTTAGCTTTATCCACTTCTATCCCTCGTTCTGAGACTATATGGCCAAGAACTATTCCCTCATTAACCATAAAATGAATCTTTTCCCAACTCAGTACTAGATTCTTTTCTATACATCTTTTTAGCACTTTTTCTAAATTTTCCAAACAAATGTCAAATGACTCACCAAAAAGTGAAAAATCATCCATGAAGATTTCAAGAAATTCCCCTACCATATCTGAGAAGATTGCCATCATACACCTTTGAAAAGTTGCCGGTGCGTTGCATAGCCCGAATGACATTCTCCTAAATGCAAATGTGTCGTATGTGCAAGTAAAGGTGGTCTTTTCTTGATCTTCTGGATAAATGGCAACCTGATTGTATCCTAAATATCCATCTAGGAAACAAAAGTATTTTTGACCTGCTAATTTTTCTAAGATTTGATCAATGAATGGGAGTGGAAAATGATCTTTCTTAGTCATAGCATTTAATTTTTTATAGTCAATACAAACTCTCCATCCTGTGGTCAATCTAGTAGGTACTGCCTCACCTTTTTCATTGGTTATTACTGTGAGTCCATATTTCTTTGGTACGACTTGGGTTGGGCTTACCCATTTACTATTAGAAATTGGATAAATGATTCCTGCATCAAGCCATTTGACAACTTCCTTTTTCACTACCTCTTTCATAATGGGGTTTAGTCTTCTTTGTATTTCCTACTTGGTTTAGCATTTTCCTCAAGTATATGTGATGCATGCAAATAGATGGACTAATTCCTTTCAAATCAGCCACTGACCAACCTATAGCACTCTTATGCATTCTAAGAATATCAACAAGTTATTTTTCTTGAGTTATAGTTAGATCTGAGGCTATCACTACTGGTAGCGTTTGATTAGGACCCAAAAATGCATATTTAAGAGAGGTAGGTAGAGATTTAAGCTCAAGTTGTGGTGGTGACTCAATAGATGTAGGTGATGGTTGAGATTGCAAGATTGGCAAAGGTTCAACAGTATTCCAATTGTTAAAGGGCTGAGGGTAATCATTTAAAGCATTTATCTCATTTATGGAATTGTGTTCAAAATCGAGCGTGAAACTTGACAAATCATTGATAATGTCAACTGTGAGACACCCTTCATCATAGTTGGGGTACTTAGAAGCTTTAAAAATATCAATTTTGAATTTTTCACCCCCAAATGAGATGTCCATTATACCAATTTCACAATTAATATTAGCTTTTGCTGTAGCTAAGAATGGGCGCCCTAAAATAATTGGTGCATTGTTTAGCTCTGAATTTGAGGTCATGTCAAGAATAAGAAAATCCACTGGGAAATAACAATCATTAATTTTTATTATAACATCTTCAATAAGTCCTCGTGGGGTTTTTACTGACCTATCTGCGAGTTGTAGAATGACAGAAGTAGGTTTTAACTCTCCCATGTTAAATTTTTCATAAACAGAAGTGGGTAAGAGATTAACACTAGCCCCGAGGTCTAAAAGTGTTTTATCAAATGTTATTCCGCCTATGTCACAAGAAATAAGTGGGGTACCAGGATCTTTTAATTTTTGAGTAAGTTTGTCCAAAATTGCTGCACTCGCCTCTACTTGGAGCATGATCTTTTGGGGAGCAGACCGAGGTTCTCTCTTTTGAGTGCAAAGGTCTTTTAAGAATTTTGCATAAAATGGAACATGTTTGATAGCATCAATAAGAGGAATGTTAATATTAACTTGTTTGAATAATTCCATCATTTCCTCATTTTGTGCAAGCTTTTGTTTACTAGCAGATTTAGCTTTTAAGGCGCTCGGGAAAGGGGCTACAAGTTGATATTGATTGGGGTCTTCATCTATTATTTCTTTCCCTTTATCTTCTCCCCCCAACTTGGTTTCTACTAATTCTTTGTCATCCTCTAAAATTTCTTTTTGTTTCATTTGACTAGAATTTTCATTAATAACTTTAGATTTATATGGGTCTTCTAAGATTTTACCACTTCTTAAAGTAGAAATCGCTCTTGCATTTTCAAATTGTGGGTTTTTTTAATATACCTAGTTTATTTTGAAAACCGGGAGGATAATTTCTTAGATTGGGTATTGGTTGACTAGGTAGATGTTCTACCTCTCTTTTTCTGTTTGCTTCAGCTATTTGACCTATTTGACCTATCTGGTTTTCTAAATTAGATATCGATTAACCCACATGACTTTCCAACTTAGATATAGATTGTTGGAAAAATTGTTTTAATTCTGCAAATTTTTCGTTAACATCATTAGCTGGCAAAGGGGGTTGGTAGCTTGAGGAATAATTGGCTTGTGACTCAATTAGTGGTCCTTTTGAGTACGCATTGGTTTGAAAGTTAGGTTGCGGTTGTTGATTTTGGTAGTAATTTTGTGTTGGTAGCTTGGAAAAGTGTGAAGTAGAGGGATTTGTCACTTGGTGTTGAGCTTGATTTTTCCAAGAAAAATTAGGATGATTTCTCCATCCTGGATTATAGGTGTTGGAGTATGGATCATTATTTGGCTTGAAAATCCTTGAGCTGCCTGCACTTCCTCTTGGATGAAAGGTGGGAGTTGAGCTGCAGTGGGACATTCACTTACAGGATGTGTTGGGCTTGAACACAAGGCACAAACTTCTTGAGGCGATTGAAAATTAGGATATGGACAAGGTGGAAGTTGATTATTCCACATTTGATTTACTTTTTGTGTTAGCTCATCCATTTTTTCTAATTTTTCTAATTTTTGTGCAATGAAATTTATATCTATTCTTGAATTAGGTTCCATGTAATTTTTAACTTCATATAATCCTGCCTTTTTAGATGAGCTCATATTTTTTTCATATGATGATAATGAAGCATGATTTATGAAATTTTCACTAAGCATTTCAAATAAGTCATATGCTTCATCTTCACTTTTACTCATAAATGCTCCTCAACATGATGCATCTACCATTTGTTTATAATGATCAGCTAATCCCTCATAAAAGGCTTGGACAATCTGCCATTTGGATAACCCGTGATGTGGACATTTTCTTAATAATTCTTTTAATCTTTCCCAGGATTCATGGATTTGCTCCCCAGGTGTTTGGGAAAATTGGGTAATTGCTCTTCTCATGGTATTGGTCCGGCCTATAGGATAGAATTTTTTTAGAAATTCTTGTTGCATCATATTCCAAGTAGTAATAGGTCTACTTAGAGTACCTAACCAATATTTAGCCTTATCTTTAAGGGAAAATGGAAAAAGTCTCAATTTGAGAGCGTCATCAGAGAAACCTTGTATTTTCACTGTGGAGCAAATTTCTAAAAATTCATCTAAATGCTTATAAGGATCTTCATTAGTATTTCCATAAAAAGAGGGAAGCATTTGGATGGTTCCTGGTTTGATTTCATATTGATTAGCTTGAGTTTGAGGTAGTTGAATGCAAGAAGAGGGATTATAATTGGTTGGAATGAAATATTCTTTCATTTGTTTAGGAGGATTAGGTTCAGGATTATTAATTTCTAACATTTGATTTTGGTCCATTATATATTTTTGTGATTTTCTTAGTTGATGTAGAAATCTTTCAATTTCAAGATTTGGTTCTATCAAATCAGGATTTAAAGATCTCCTACCATGCAGATATCATTAAATTTTTTTTAGCGCACTATGATGGGCCAGTAAATGGGCCTAAAAAGGGTAAAGTAGGCTTGAAAATATATAACCATGAACTAAATGACAAAATAAAATATGCATACACCAAGGAAAAATGTGTAAATGCAAAACCAACTATAAAATGCGAGTTAACAGGTTAGCTGGTTAGATATGATGCGAGTTAATGGCAGAAATTAAACGTGTAAAATAGAAATGTAAAAAGGTCTAGAAAAGGGGTTCAAGATCAGAAATGGAAAAATATAAAAAGGTGTAGACATGGGGGTTAAAGAAGGGAGATGCAAACGTTAAGGCTTTTAGATGATGCGAGTTTTTCAAAACTTTTTAGATGATGCGAGTTAGTCAAACACACACATGTATCTTAATTAGACGCAATTAGCAGTTAGTACATGTGTACAAATATTGATAAAATTTAATATATCATTTTTTTTCAATTTAAAGTAAAGAAAACAGATAACAAATAAACTGAGTGATGATCAATAGGAAAGCAATGATATTAAACTAACAGCATAGTAGTTAACATGAAACAAAGCAACACAAGATTAGATTTAATAAAGAAAAATTCAGATCATTAAGGATAATAATTCAAAATTTCATGCCTCCCCGGCAACGGCGCCAAAAACTTGATGCGCACCAAATGCTTGTCGTTAAGAGCACTGTGATCACCAGTTTAATTAAAATTAATTGAAACACATTAAAGCTACCACTATGCAGGTGATAGTGTAGAATAACGGTGGGTCGAGTCGAATCCGCAGAGAGGCTATATATTTTGAATTATTTTAAGCAAAAATAAAAGAGAAAAGTGAAAGAGGGTGTAGAGAAGAGAAAGAAAGGAAATAGAGAAAAAGAAATTAAAGAGAAAGGAGAAGAAATTAGAGAGAGAAGAAAGAAGAAAGAGAAAGAGACGTTAAAGAGAGAAGAAAAGAGAAAATAGAAGAAATTAGAGAAAGAAGAAAAAGAAATGAGAGAGAGAGAAGAAAGGAGAATTAGAAAGAGAAAGAAAGAAGAGAGAGAAAGCAGATAAATAAGAGAGAAAAAGAGACAGAGAAAGGAAAGGAGAAATTGCAATTAACTAAAAATTAAATCTAAACTAGGACAGTAATTAAAAGACTACAGAAGTAAAAATTAATCTATGAAAAAAGGAATGAAAATTGCATTAAATGTAATTTGAAAATTACAATGCATAAAGCGGTAAATCTAAGCTAAATATTACAAATCTAAAATTAACAACTACAAAGCATTAAAGAAAAACTATAATTAACAGAAAATTTATTTACCCCAATTCTTGCTCGAAAAACCACTCTCTTTGAGAAGCATTGCAAGCCCTTGGAGCTTTTTCTCACTTGGCAAAGGTCCCACCCAAATGGGCCCCACTTCAAGTGACAGGAGAGATGTTTTTTGTCCTCTTGGGATTAGTGGAGGGCCCCTTTTATAGATGTGTGAGGGACCCTCCCTCCAATATGGAATCCGATGTGGGATTCTCCGCTTCGTTGCCTGCCCTTCTATTCATCTGAACATTAACTGTCTTGCCACCGTCCTTGCGAATTCGGTCGTGGGCGAGCGGAGCTACTGCTTATTAGAATGGCTTTGATCGGCAATGGGTTTGGTAGCTATTTGTAAAAGGCTGGTCGACTGAATTTTGGCCGACAATAGAATTAATGGGAGAAGCTAGTGATTAAGAATGGAGCAGCGTGTGTCAGTTGAAAATTTGGCCGGACAGATTTCCGTGGGTTTGAATTTCTTTTCTGCTGCAATTTGGTGGAAAATGGGACTGCCAATGGCCGGTCCAGGCCTGCTTGTTGAATTTTCGAAACTTGGAAATGGTGGTCATGGCTGGCTCTAGCTCTGATTTGGGGGCAATGGAGAATTCGGCCACTGGTTTGCAATTGCCGCGATTTTAAGAATGGCTGCAGGATTATTTGGACGGCTGCTTTGGTGGGTAATTTCTGCTGTGAGTTTGGGGGAAGATGTATGCAGGATTTGAAGATGGAGCGACAGTTGCTTCGAGTTTGGGGTTGTCGATCGGTCCATGTTTAAATCAAAGGGACAGCTGAAATTCTTGCTGCAACAGCTGGCTCGGTGGAATGGATTGTTGTCGGCAATTTGAGGGAGCTGGAAATGGTCGTTTGCTCGAGCTGGTTCTGGTTGCTATGCTGTAGGACAGTTGGTGCTACTATTTGGATGAAAATTGATGTTGAGATGCTTGCGACCATAAAAATTGGAAGCAGCTCTTATCTGCTTGTTGAGATGGCCAGCGATTGGAGGCTTAGGCGGCTAAATTCGATGGCGTAGTCCGACGTCGCTGCAATTCGGTGGGCGGTGATGAGCTTTGGATGCAGTTACTATTAGCATGTTGGAAAGATGGGTATAGCGAGAGGAAGATGCAAGGAGGCTGTCGGATTAATGGGAAGAGGGCCTGCTGCAGTTGCCGGCTTGGAAGGGGACGACCATGGCATTTGGGGATGGTGGAATACTGAAATTCGGTGCTCCGACGGTGTAGAGCTATTCGGTGTATACTCATGCAGCGAACGAAAACATGGATTTAAATATTTAATTTTTGTCAAAATATTTTTAATAAACTCGCAGAGATTTTTAACTTACTTTTTAGCCCTTTTTGAATTGCTTATTATTATTATTATTATTATTATTATTTTATCTTAAAATGTTATAACAGTTTGCTTTATAACCACATTTTAGATTATATTTATAATTGTATGTATGATTTTCCAAATTATATGGTTTTATAATTTTGCCTAAATTATATTAATATGCTAATACATATTTTAACGTTAAAATTTTCTAGGGGATTGAATTATAATTTTATATTTTAAAGAATGTTGCAAAATGACCCATTTTATAGCAAAATTAAAGACTCTATCGAAAATATGATTTTCATAAAATTCCACTTAAAACATGTATTTAATTAATATTTTAATATTTAACAGCATGAATTTAATATGAAAATAAATGAAATTTTTTAGGCTTATCACAACATGATTATCATACATTTGTCCCTTTAGACGCATACATAGTGTTAGAAACAATGTTTAAAACAAAACAAAATTGACCAAAGCTTAAGTTTTGATGATTAACAAAGGCTAATTTGAGTATATTAAAGAGTACTAATGAGTTTGCTTAATGATTAAGGAACCGAAATAGCCAAGTCAATCCCCAAGACGACTTGGACTTCGACTTAGGGTGAAGTCGATCCCAAAGTCGACTCCACTATCGACTTGACTTTGAACCTCAAAGGGAAAATCATAAATGGAAGAGTAGCAGGTGAAGTCGCAGGCTAAGTCGACTCCACTTGCGACTTGGGAAGCCAAGTCGCACACGAAGTCGACCTCACTATCGACTTCAGTCGAGAAAAACTGTCCAGACCTGATTTTGGGGCAAAAAGCTGCCCAAGTCGCAGGCCAAGTCGACTCCAGGTGCGACTTGGGTGAAGTCGCAGACAAGGTCGACTCCATCCTGGACTTGAGAAGTTCAGACTTCAAAATGCAGTTCCAAGCCCATTCCAAGAACCTACTTGAACTTTATCAAGATCCAAATCAAGGAGCAAAGACTATTCTCAAAGATAACTTGAGTTTCACTCAAGTTCAAAGTAAGAATACATGTTCAAGATCAAATCAAGTCTATCAAGTCCTAAAGATCAAATGACTCCAAAGCAAAGCAAGGTACATGAATCTGTTCTACAAGAATCAAACTCTCCAAAGATTCATGAGGTTTAAGCCTATCCAAGATAAACCAAAAATAAGGACTTCAAGATTAAAAAGATCTACAAGTATGAGGAATCATCCAGAAAGAAAATGATTCAAAGGAAGAAAGCCAAGCATGATAGAAGCAGATCAAATGAAGATCAAAGCATTTTTAGCAAAGGCCAAGCCAAGTCGCAACCAAAGTCGACTCCAGGATCGACTTGCGTTGAAGTCTGAGGCCAAGTCGACCCAAGACTCAGACTTGGGAATCTGAAGAACTGGAGTCGCACACGAGGTCGACTCCAGGTGCGACTTGGAAGCCAAGTCGCAGGCCAAGTCGACTCGATCTTCGACTTGGAAAATAACGTTCAAATTTTTGAACGTTGGAGTTCATTTATTGCGCGCCAACTACCTATACAACGGTCAAATCCTCCTCACTCTATAAAAGGACACTCAAATGAACGTAAAAGAATATACAAGACACTCATATACACATCACAAAGTCCAAAGAGTGAAAAGAAGTGCAAGAAAGTGTTTCCATTTCCTTTTCTCCATTTTTGAGTGGTCCATATACATTCAAAGGAAGAAAGAACTTCAAGTTGCAAGCTGCTTCATCGATACTCATCCAAGCTGCTTCTAATTTCTTCCTCGAGCTCAACCTGCCTACACATCTCTGTAAAGTGTAGTTTTTCTTATTTCAAAGTCTTGTTGTATTAATCTTGATTTAGCTTGGGTAGCTAAGATCAAGTGTTTGCAAAGTAGTGTGATTGGAGTGTGACTCATCACCTACTTGTGCAGTGTGTTGTTTATGCCCCCTAGAGCTAGAATCTAGAAGAGAGCATAGGCTCTAAGTTATATATGCCCCCTAGAGCTTGAATCTAGAAGAGAGCGGAGACTCTAAGTGTATTCGAGGAATACATAGTGGAACCCAAGTCACAACGGAGTGTGAGCTTGGAAGAGTGGAGTAGGGAAGGTTTGCCCGAACCACTATAAATCTTGTCTTCTGCTTCCTTTTACTGCTTCATCTTAATTGCTCTTTATTTGCTTTCAAAAGGGGATTAATCTTTCAAGGGGTTAAGATTTTTAATTTACCAAAGGATTTTTTAAAGAACCCAATTCACCCCTCCCCTCTTGGGTTTAGCCATTAACTCGGGACCAACAAGTGGTATCAGAGCAGGTCTTTGAGTTTACCAAAGAGATCTTATCGATATGGCATCACAATCTACTTCCGTTCCCGCATTTGCTGAAGGCCAATCCTTTACAAGGTCACCATTGTTTGATGGGAATAATTTTAGATATTGGAAGCTTCGTATGAAGCAACTCATCATGGCTACCGACATGGATTCTTGGATTGCAATCCAAGATGGAGTAACCTTGCCTACCGACGAAAGAGCTTCCAAATGGACCGATGAGGAAGTAAGAATTGTAAAGAGCAATGCCAAAGCTATGAACTCACTATTCTGTGCTCTTACTGCTTCTGAATATGATAGAGTATCCTCTTGTTTAACCGCCAAAGAGATATGGGATACGTTAACCTCCATTTATGAAGGAACTTCTCAAGTCCAAGGGACGAGAAGAAATATTTTGATTGGAGAACTAGAAAACTTTAGAATGCTAGAAACAGAAAATATTTCTGAAATGTTTGCTAGATTCTCAAAAATTACTAATGCTTTAAAAGGTCTTGGAAAGGCTATATCTGAATCTGAGCAGATTATGAAGATTTTGAGAGCTCTACCGGAATCTTGGACTCCAAAGATTACTGCGATAGAAGAAGCTAAGGACCTCAACACATTGAAGTTAGAAAACCTAATTAGCTCATTAATGTCACATGAGCTAAGTAAGAAAAGAAATGAAGATCATCACAAAGGCAAAAGAGCAATTGCCTTGAAAGCCGCAAAAGATACAGACGACACCTCATCCTCTCAAAATGACGATGAGATTGCCCTACTCACAAAACGATTCAGAAAATTTGTGAGGAAAGGCAGAAATTTTAGAAGTTTCAAAGATAGAAATTCTAGAGAGAAAAAGAAAGAACTAACCAAATGTTACTGATGCGGCGGTTCGGGTCACATGCAAGCTCAATGTCCAACTCCCGAAGAAAGCAAAGCAAAAGAACAAAGAAAAGATCGAGGGGACAACAAAAGATTTCAAAGAAATAAAGGAAGAGGCATGTACGTGAATGACGAGGAATCTACAACGAGTAGCTCTTCAACCGACGAAATCGAGGCGGAAGATTGTGCAAGAATATGTTGCATGGCGCAAATCGAACAAGAAGAACAAACCATCTCAACAAAGTGCACAAGCAATGAAGAGGTAAGTTCCAAACCTTGCCATTCTCAATCAAGTTATTCTTCTTTTCAAGAAAGCCTCAAATGTGCTGAATTAGAAGAATTACAAATTGCATATGATTCATTATATGAAGAGTTGAAGAAATTAGGAAGCAAGTTTACAATTAAGAAAAGGCAATGTGATGCGGTAATAATTGTAAATGGTAAACTTGCAGAAAGATTAGATAAATTGAAAGATGAAAACGATTTGCTGAAAAAGGAGAACGGATCATTAAATGAATCATTAGCTAAGTTCTCTAATCCAGGAGAAAATGTAAAGATGTTTTTGAACATGACCTCTCAAATAAATAAAAGAGGTCTTGGTGACTATACATTTGAGCAAAAAGAAAGTGGTGAATCGAATGTGCCAATGCTTGGGAAATATCAAACCAAAACTGCACCTATATACAAGCCACAAAAGAAAAATTTTATGTGGACTAGAAGGCCAACGTTTGAACCATTAGATACTTGGAGGCCTACTCCAAGATTACCTATGGCTTGCAATTTTTGCAATAAAATGGGTCATACAATCTATAAATGTAACCTTAAGAAACTGTATGATCATGGTGCAAAATTAGTTTGGGTTCCAAGGAACACAAGATTTGGGCTTTCAAAGTTAGAACTACAAAGATTGAATTATTTTACTAACCCAAATGGACCCATAAAATGGGTACCAAAGAGATAAGATTTACTTGTTTATTTTTCAGACATGTTTTAAAGCAAAGACAAATAATGTATGGTTCATGGATAGCGGTTGTTCAAGGTATATGACCAGAGAAAGAAGTCTATTTCATAAACTTACGCCTTGCAACGATGGAACAGTTGCCTTTGGTAATAATGAAAAAGGTAAAATTAAAGGAAAAGGAAAAATACATAGTAGTTCAAATGCATGCATGGAAGATGTTTTGTTTGTTGAAGGACTCAAGCACAATCTAATGAGCATTAGTCAATTATGTGACAAAGGATATAAAGTTGTGTTTGAATCATCTATATGTAATGTATTTGATGGAGAACATATCATGTTTAGTGGAAAAAGACATGAAAATGTATATTTGGTTTCACTAGATGAACTAAATGGTCAATGTCTAATGGCCATTGATAATGATCCATGGGTTTGGCATAAAAGGCTTGGACATATAAACATGGGAAATATAAAGACCCTATGGAAAAAGAGTTTGGTAGAAGGATTACCAAGATTGAAATATGACAAGGATAAAATTTGCAAGGCATGTCAATTATCAAAACAACCCAAGATGCCTTTCTCTACCAAAAAGGAAATTTCCACCACTAGGCCACTTGAATTGCTACACATGGATCTATACGGGTCATCCGACATTTTAACCATTGGTGGAAAGAGATACGTGTTTGTGATTGTTGATGATTTTTCAAGATTTACATGGATAATTCTCTTAGCTAGCAAAGATGAAGCCTTCTCTATGTTTGCAACCTTTGTAAATTTGGTGCAAAATGAAAAACAAAGTACAATTGTAACCATAAGAAGCGATCATGGTGGTGAATTCGAAAACAAACGATTCATAGAATTTTGTATGAAAAAGGAATTCATCACATATTTTCTGCACCAAGAACTCTACAACAAAATGGAGTAGTTGAAAGGAAAAACAGAACTATACAAGAGATGGCTAGAACAATGCTAAATGAGAGCAAACTATCCAAGAAATTTTGGGGTGAAGCTGTAAGTACAGCTTGTCATGTTTTGAATCGAGTTACCATTAAAGCAATCTTGAAAAAGACCCCATATGAGCTATGGAAAGGAAGAAAACCAAATATCTCTTATTTTCATGCTTTTGGATGCACATGCTATGTTTTGAACAATGGAAAAACCAACTTGGGAAAACTAGATGCTAAAAGTGATGAGGCAATATTCCTTGGTTACTCATCAAATAGCAAAGCATATAGAGTATTCAATAAACGAAACCAAGTGGTAGAAGAGTCCATACATGTTATCTTTGATGAATTTAACCAAACTCCTAGAAAGGAGAATGAATTAAGTGACACAGATGAAACAAAAGGAAAGGAACAACCAAAGGAAAGTGAGCTCAACCCAGAAAATCTCATGGAGGAAGAGGTAAGTGAATGTAATGATTCTTACAAACCTCCAACTGATTTAAAGTTCAAAAATGCCCATCCAATTGAGCAAGTCATTGAAAATGTGTATGAAGGAGTAAAAACTAGAAGATCAAAGCAAAACATTTGTGGACAATATGCTTTTGTGTCCAAGATTGAACCAACTACCATTGAACAAGCTCTTAATGATGAAAGTTGGGTTATTGCAATGCAAGAAGAGCTAAATCAATTTGAAAGAAATGATGTATGGCATTTAGTTTCTAGACCAAATGATCATACCATTATTGGTACCAAATGGATATTTAGAAACAAATTGGACGAAAGCGGACTTGTAATTAGAAACAAGGCTAGATTAGTAGCTAAAGGGTATTCCCAGAAAGAAGGAATTGATTTTGAAGAATCATATGCACCCGTGGCTAGATTAGAAGCCATACGTATTTTACTAGCATTTGCTTCTCATATGAATTTCAAATTGTTCCAAATGGATGTAAAAAGTGCATTTCTGAACGGATATTTGAATGAAGAAGTGTATGTTGAACAACACCCAGGATTTGAAGAAAAGGATCAATCGAAATATGTTTATAAATTGACCAAAGCGTTATATGGATTAAAACAAGCTCCAAGAGCTTGGTATGAAAGGTTGAATAAATTTTTGATTGATCATGAGTTTCAAAGAGGAAAAGTTGATACTACTTTGTTCATTAAATATAAAAATAAAAATATTTTAATTGTACAAATTTATGTAGATGATATAATATTTGGTGCTACTGACGAAAATCTATGCCAAGAATTTTCTAAGATTATGCAGAGCGAATTCGAAATGAGCATGATGGGAGAATTAAATTTCTTCCTTGGACTGCAAATCAAGCAACAAAATGAAAGGATATTTCTAAACCAGTCCAAGTATGTCAAAGAGATGCTCAAGAAATTTGGAATGCGAAATAGCAAAGGGGCAAATACTCCAATGAGCTCTACAATCAAGATCGACACAGATGAAAACGGTAAATGTATCGATCAAAAGCTTTATAGAAGCATGATAGGATCTTTACTATATTTAACTGCTTCTAGACCTAATATTTTATTCAGTGTTTGTATATGTTCTAAATTTCAAGCATGTCCTAAAGAATCACATCTACTTGCTGTAAAAAGGATCTTTAAATATTTAACAAAAACTACCAATCTTGGACTATGGTATCCAAAGAGGTCAACCTTTGATTTAATCAACTATTCGGATGCGGACTTTGCTGGCTATAAGGTAGATAGAAAAAGTACTAGTGGAACTTGTCAGTTTCTAGGACATATGTTAGTTTCATGGTACTCAAGAAAACAAACAAGTGTGGCTCTATCCACTGCGGAAGCCGAATACATAGCCGCCGGTAGTTGTTGTGCCCAATTGCTTTGGATGAAACAGCAATTGAAAGATTATGGTATTAATTACTTTGATATTCCTATTAGATGTGATAATACAAGTGCAATTTGTCTGACTAAGAATCCTGTACTGCATTCAAGAACCAAGCATATTGATGTAAGACACCATTTCATTAGAGAACATGTTGAAAATCATGATATTTGTTTAGAATATGTGAAAACAGAAGACCAAATTGTTGATATCTTTACCAAACCACTAGCCAAGGAATCATTTTGTAAAATCAGGAATGATATGGGGATGATAGAGCTAAATTAGGAAAAATTAAACAAGAAACTAAAATCTGAAAAGGTCAAGTCGATGGGTCAAGTCGACTCCATGGGAGCCAAGTCGACTTGGGAAAGTGAAGTCGACTCCGCTTCTATAGCGAAGTCGACTCCACAGGGTCGAAGTCGACTCCGCACTAGGGCGAAGTCGACTCCGAAGGACCGAAGTCGACTTCGCCTAGGGCAAGTCAACTCCGCGAGCGCGCGACTGTTCCTCTTCTCCCTCTCTTTCTTTTTCTTTCCTTTCTTCTTCCTTCTTTCCCATTTCCCGCCGAATCCTCTGTCTTTCCTTCCCATTTCCGTCGAATCCTCTGTTTTTGCTCTCCTTTCTTCCCTTCTTTTTCTGGCAGCTCTTCTCCTCTCTCTCTTTCTCTCTTTCTCACAGCTCTCGCTACCAGCTCTCTCTCTCATTTTCCATTCCTTTCTCCCTCAGTTTCCAACTCTCAAATCAAAATGGCACCAAAAGCTAGACTCCCAAAGCTAGCAGTCAAAAAGCCAACCCAAAGACCAGTGCCCAGACCTTCCCAATCCAACACAGAAGAGGAAGTTCCTAGAAAACAAAGGACACCCGCTAAGAGAGCAAGGGAGGAACCATCGACATCAACGGGTAGACGGGTTCGATTTCAAACCACTACTCAATTGTCTGATCGAGCTCCAAGGTCGGAAAGTCAACCTCAAAGCTCAACCTCCTCAAGAATCCCGATCAAAAAGGGGCAAGTCTTGAAAATGCCCACGACCTACTTCAAGTCTGAGCAGCAACACAGTCGCTTCTATAAATATTTTTATGAGAGAAAGGTATTCATTCCCAAAATCATCGATTTCAAATTTCTCAGCGACTACGAGTTTGATATAGAAGAGTTGCTTGACTTCCAAGGTTGGACACAACTGTTAAAGTCTGACGAAAGGATCTATCCCGATCTCACTAGACTCTTCTACTATTTATGGGATGATTCCAAGTTCTCAGCCTATGTCAAAGGAAGCGAGATGTATCTGGGTTCTCTAAATAACCCAAATCAAAATGAAGCCTTAAGGAGAATCGGAAGCATTCTTCAAGTACCCTATGAAGAAGAACGACTTCCTACAGACCTGACAATGGACAAAATCTACAACGAGCTGACAAAGAGCAACAAGTACCATGCAGGCACAAATTTTTTGCATTACATGGATCTTTCTCCTAGGCTCAGAGTCCTCCGTCTGCTAATCGCCCACTGTATCTATCCAAAAGGGGGCGGGAGAAACCAATTGAATCCACAAGAAGCCATGATCCTGTGGAAGTTAATCAATAAAGTCAAGATCAGCCTTCCCATGCTATTTCTAGAAGCCTTGGCGTGCCGGAAAGACAATCCGAGAGGTGTACTACCTTACGGATCCTGGATCACTAGGATTCTAGAATGGTTCGAGGTAGACATCAACGGGGAACCATTTGAAGTTCCCAAAACGACGAATGCAATCAACAAGGCACTGCTCCAACGAATGAAGATCAATCTGGAGAAATTCAGAGAAGATAGAATCCGGGAAAAGCTAGGCGAGCCAGCACGAGAGCAAGAGGACCACGCACAGGCTGAGGGGGAGCAACCTCCCGAAGCACCGCCTGCTCAAGCGGAGCCCGTATCTCCCGCGACGCACGGATCCTACTCACCTCAAGGATCTGCTGCACCCGAACGAGCGCCTCCTACATCATCTCAAGAGGCCACGCTTCAGAGCATTAAAGAAGAGATTTCGGCTCTTCGGGAAGAAATGGGTCATCAAGAGGATAGGATGACTAGTCTTGTGACTGAGGTCTTGAATGCTATCAATGATATGCATTCCCGACAAGATCGAATCGATCGGGAAATGCGTACCATTCGATACCACCTCGCCTCAGGCCGTCACAAGAAGCGACCCATGCCTGAACTTGATCCCTTCGAATCGGGTTCAGTTCATCGCGAGCCGTCTCCCGCACCCGTTTCCTCCTACTATTCATCAGCCCATAACCGTCCCATCAAACCTCTCTCATACCCCATCTCTCAATTTCAATTCACAAAGTCTTTGCGAATTGACAAATTTTTGATAGATTGACAAAAAGGGGGAGATAGAATATGAATTGAGTAGAATTTTTGAGTTTTGGGTCAGGTAGTTTGTATTTAGGAGTTTCATTTTCATTTTTGCTTTACATTGTAAACTGAAAACATGAATGATATATGAAACTTTTTTATGCTCAAATATGTGTTTATGATTGATATGTGTTCTGAATGTTTGAAAGTCATATTTTGTTGAAAGCTATGACAGTTATGTTCTGTTTTTGAAATGCAATTATCTTAAAAGGAACAAGCTCAATTTAGTTTTGTCAATCATCAAAAAGGGGGAGATTGTTAGAAACAATGTTTAAAACAAAATAAAATTGACCAAAGCTTAAGTTTTGATGATTAACAAAGGCTAATTTGAGTATATTAAAGAGTACTAATGAGTTTTCTCAATGATTAAGGAACTGAAATAGCCAAGTCGATCCCCAAGTCGACTTGGACTTCGACTTAGGGTGAAGTCGATCCCAAAGTCGACTCCACTATCGACTTGACTTTGAACCTCAAAGCGAAAATCATAAATGGAAGAGTAGCAGGTGAAGTCGCAGGCTAAGTCGACTCCACTTGCGACTTGGGAAGCCAAGTCGCACACGAAGTTGACCTCACTATCGACTTCAGTCGAGAAAAACTGTCCAGACCTGATTTTGGGGTACAAAGCTGCCCAAGTCGCAGGCCAAGTCGACTCCAGGTGCGACTTGGGTGAAGTCGCAGACAAGGTCGACTCCATCCTCGACTTGAGAAGTTCAGACTTCAAAATGCAGTTCCAAGCCCATTCCAAGAACCTACTTGAACTTTATCAAGATCCAAATCAAGGAGCAAAGACTATTCTCAAAGATAACTTGAGTTTCACTCAAGTTCAAAGTAAGAATACATGTTCAAGATCAAATCAAGTCTATCAAGTCCTAAAGATCAAATGACTCCAAAGCAAAGCAAGGTACATGAATCTGTTCTACAAGAATCAAACTCTCCAAAGATTCATGAGGTTTAAGCCTATCCCAGATAAACCAAAAACAAGGACTTCAAGATTAACAAGATCTACAAGTATGAGGAATCATCCAGAAAGAAAATGATTCAAAGGAAGAAAGCCAAGCATGATAGAAGCAGATCAAATCAAGATCAAAGCATTTTTAGCAAAGGCCGAGCCAAGTCGCAACCCAAGTCGACTCCATGATGGACTTGCGTTGAAGTCTGAGGCCAAGTCGACCCAAGACTCAGACTTGGGAATCTGAAGAACTGGAGTCGCACACGAGGTCGACTCCAGGTGCGACTTGGAAGCCAAGTCGCAGGCCAAGTCGACTCGATCTTCGACTTGGAAAATAACGTTCAAATTTTTGAACGTTGGAGTTCATTTATTGCGCACCAACCACCTATACAACAGTCAAATCCTCCTCACTCTATAAAAGGACACTCAAATGAACGTAAAAGAATATACAAGACACTCATATACACATCACAAAGTCCAAAGAGAGAAAAGAAGTGCAAGAAAGTGTTTCCATTTCCTTTTCTCCATTTTTGAGTGGTCCATATACATTCAAAGGAAGAAAGAACTTCAAGTTGCAAGCTGCTTCATTGATACTCATCCAAGCTGCTTCTAATTTCTTCCTCGAGCTCAACCTGCCTACACATCTCTGTAAAGTGTAGTTTTTTTTATTTCAAAGTCTTGTTGTATTAACCTTGATTTAGCTTGGGTAGCTAAGATCAAGTGTATGCAAAGTAGTGTGATTGGAGTGTGACTCATCACCTACTTGTGCAGTGTGTTGTTTATGCCCCCTAGAGCTAGAATCTAGAAGAGAGCATAGGCTCTAAGTTGTATATGCCCCCTAGAGCTTGAATCTAGAAGAGAGAGGAGACTCTAAGTGTATTCGAGGAATACATAGTGGAACCCAAGTCACAACGGAGTGTGAGCTTGGAAGAGTGGAGTAGGAAAGGTTTGCCCGAACCACTATAAATCTTGTCTTCTGCTTCCTTTTACTGCTTCATCTTAATTGCTCTCTATTTGCTTTCAAAAGGGGATTAATCTTTCAAGGGGTTAAGATTTTTAATTTACCAAAGAATTTTTTAAAGAACCCAATTCACCCCTCCCCTCTTGGGTTTAGCCATCAACTCGGGACCAACACATAGAACTGCAATTAAATTTGCTGGTCATTTCTACCTGGCATCCTTTATTAGTCAGCTCCATAGCCTGTTTGTCATTTTGAAAACACATATGAGTAATAATACTCAGTAAGCAAGCCTTTTTCTTTGGCAAGTAAACATTTTTCCTTTCATTCAAATGCATCTCCCCATTTGGTAGGAGACACTTACCAAGTGATCAATTACCAATGGGACAGAAACCTTTTCATGCATTTCATGATCATGCAATACATTCATTCATTCGTGACTTTCCTTGTGGCTCCAACCTCTGGGAGGATGTCACCGGCACACAGCCTTTGCGACTTGTCAATAGTGAAGGGGGACCCTCTGATCCGCTTACTACCTCCACCAAAGCCTCTTCCTTGTGCACCATGTTTACACATACATATGCCGGCATGACATGCTCCATAAAACTTGATAAATCATTTAAAAAGTAATTTAACAAGCAGTTAGCAATCATTTCATGTAAAGCATTATAGGAATGACCATCCTTAAATATAATTCATAAAACACGTAAGCAAACAATTTGCAATCATTTAGAAATATTTTAGAAAGCATATAGCTTGCTTACAATGAAGCAATAAAATCACATTTTCAAAGTTGTGCTTGTTTACCTCCTCAGTCTGTGTCCTCCACCTTTTCTTTTCCTTTTCCTATACAAGAAAAAATGATATTTTGTCTATATCATTTCATGTCTTAGATTGCTTCCCATGCATGATTTTCCTATGCATGCTTTATAATCGTTCATTGCCTCATTCCTATAGAGGTTAATCTTATAAAGATATTTGGTCATTACCTCATTATATGAATTTTTTATCCATAAATTCCTTTCAAAATTCCATCTATATATTCTTCAAAATATAAATATTAATCTCATCCTTTTCCACACAATTTACGTTTTTACTATTCATGGTACTATTCATCATCACTGTTCACAGCAACGTGGGTTACTGTTTATAGGTTCCAAAAATTGACATTTTTTTCTAAAATAAAAAATACCATGACATAGCTTATGTTTAGTATATCATGAAAAAATTCATGAATTTTGAATTTATCATCATTAACTTGGCTAAATAAATTATTTTCTCCATATACTAAAAATTAACATAATTTCACTTAAGCGTAATCCTTAATTTCAAAAATTATGAGATTAATATATCATCATTCCAACATCATAATTATCATAATTATTCATCCCATATCATCGTTTAGCAAGATTGGAGCATTATTTTTACAATTTATACATGATTTTCCCAAATGCTCTATCTTCGCTCCAAATTTTCGATGTTTTGGCATAATTCCACTTTGGCATTATAACCATACTTATTTTCTCATGCTTAGGAATTATCTAAGCATGGTTTTACCCTACTTAACATCCAAAAGAAATTTGGATAGAATTCACTTACCTCAAGTAGAAAAATTCTCCTCCTACTTGCCTTTTCTCTCTCTAACATTCTCTTTCTCTCTTCTCTCTTGGCTAAAACGTGTGGCGGATGGGAAATGAAGTTTCTCAAGTGATTTTTGAGCTTGGGATGAATGTGAATTCGTTCAAGGCATGGCCCCCTATTTATAGTGCTTCAAATTTCATGAAATTGCAATTTACCCCCTCTTGCTTGAGGTATTAAATTATAAATATTTTGCCACCTCATTTCCACCTCATTTCTGATTTTCCTAGGTGGAATTATGTGGTCCACACATTTCTAAAGCTAATCCCTTTAATTAATTGCAAATTTTCATCAAAAGGTGTGTTAAATCTACACCCTTGATTTTTCATGATTGGATCCATCTTAGCCCTTGATTTTTTTCATCAAAATCCATACATTTCCTTGAGCCAAGTGCAGCCCAAAAATGTCCCTAGCAATGCTTCTCATTTATGCATTTTGTTTTATATAAAAATGCATATTTTAATCTAAGCCATTGATCACTTGATAAGATCAAATGTGAGCCATACATTTTGGCTCAAAAATCAACCCCCTTGCAAGCCCTAGCTACCTTGGAACATGTGCAGATTTTGCATTTAATAATTTTCTTTTTAATTAATTAAAAATAATTAAAAGTCAAACCTAAATTAATTTTAAAGTAAAAAGTGATTTTTGGTCCCCCTATTGACATTTGATCCTGACCTTTAATTCATGATTTTTGTCAAATCTTAAACCATTCATCATGATTATCATGGATTTTTATCCATCCATAAAATTTTTTATCAAAATCTAACGTCTGAATTGCAAATTATGAATTTTTCTTTAATTTTCCACTAAAATCCAAAATTGTATTAAAATATAAAAAAGAATTTCTATTTCGTCCTGTAGCGATTAAATCTCCTTTTTGTCATTTTGTGATTAGGTTAATCTACATGATTAACTCTTAATCACCTCAGTTACTATTCACATGCACTATTCATCCGAATTTTATAAATAATTATTTTAACCTCTATTTCCACATAATTTCATACCCATGAATGTACATTTTCCAAATATATTACATAAGGTTTACAACTCTAGGGTTTTATACACATGTCTAAGATCGAGGTTTCACAACTATGCATGATAGAAATCCTTGAGGGTTCGGGCAGTTCCGGTCACTAAGAGTTACCCTTCTTGGAGGAGCATTGTTCTTAGCCTGGCCTCCCTCCTGCTCTTGACGTGGCGGGTTTTGATTGTTGCGTTCCGCCATAATGTCTTAAGAAAATTATTCCTGCTTGTACCCACGAATCGAGAAAACCAGGCTTTTCTTACAAACATTTTTATTCTCATTTCTAGGCTTTTCATGAACAAAGGATACGCAAACACATTTCCATCCATTTATATCGACATTATATGTCATGTCTACACAACATCCTTGTCATTCTTATGTAGAGAAGATTTTGCATAATCTTTTGAACATTATTTAAACAAAACAGTCATCAAAATATTTTATATCAAAAATTTCTTGAGTTGGTGACCCTTAAACCTTTTTGAAAACATCAGTACAAAACATTTTCAAAGTATTTCAATTTTTAAAGAGACTTAAAATATTTTAATAGACTATTTCAAAACATCTAAATAAACCACTTTAAGACATTTAAATAAACCACTTTAAAAGCCTTATTTACTTACAAATACCATTTTATGAAGAATCACATTTTCTTTTGGCAAAACTCCTCAGGAATAGAATTTCCAAAGTTTGTTTTTCAAATATCATTTTGGAGAAGAATCGAAACTCTCTCATCATAAAATTCTTTTGAAATAACATTTCTAAGAACTTGCTGATAATAAAACCATCTTGAAGCATGTCAATAGTAAAGAATAAAATCATATTTTCAAGAACTGAGCTTGCTTACTCTATAAGCAATTCTAAAATCATCAATATAAACATTATCAAGTTATTTCTGTTGGAAACATGAGGAAAACTAGCTAAATCTATGTTTTGATGATTAACAAATCAATTTGAGAAAGTCTTGGCTACTAACAAGTTTGTGAAATGTCTTAAGGAATATACATTTGAAGAAAATCAAGTTAGAAGGCCAAATCGTTCCCCAAGTCGACTCCAAGATCGACTTCAAACATGCAGAACGTCCAGAGCTGAAAACGGAAGAAGGGAAGGTGAAGTCGCAGGCCAAGTCGACTCCACCTGCGACTTGAGTAGTCAAGTCGCAAACGAAGTCGACCTCACCATCGACTTCAGTCGGGCGAAACCTTCCAGAGTTGAATTCGAAACAGCAGAATGCCGAAGTCGCACCCCAAGTCGACTCCAGTTGCGACTTGGGTGAAGTCGCGAACGAAGTCGACCCCGAAGTACGACTTGAGGTCTTGGAGATTCAAAGATACTGATTCAAGCTTCTTTCAAAGATCAAAGATGCAGTTTCAAGATTAAATGATTTTAAGATCAACTCAAAGCCTCTCAAGTCCAAGAGAAAAAGCTTCAAGGCATTTAAGATCAAATCAAGTCTATCAAGTCAAAGGTTTGCAAATCATGGAGCTAATGAAAGCAAGACTCAATGATTCAAGACATGAAAAACACAAAAGAAGCAAAGGCATGATGAGACAAAGCATCTCGAAATTATTCAAGTTCATAAAACAAACTGCCGAGGTGAAGTCGAAGCCGAAGTCGACTCCACCTGCGACTTGGGTCAAGTCTGAAGCCAAGTCGACCCGACCTGGAACTTGAAGACGCTACAGGAAGTGAAGTCGCAAAGCCAAGTCGACTTCATGATCGACTTCAATCGAGGAAAAACTTCCAGCGTTGAAAACTGAAGACCGGAGTCCGCGAAGTCGCACCCGAAGTCGACTCCGTCAGCGACTTGGGTGAAGTCGCACCCGAAGTCGACTCCACCTGCGACTTGGGTCGCAACGGTCGGAATTAATTCGAACGTTGGCGCATTAAATGCGCGCCACCTACCTTCTAACGTTTGGATTCCCTCCAAAATTATAAATAACATTCATGGTGGACGAGGGAAGTAGTTGGAAAACATTAAGTGAGCATAACTCCTATCCACAAGAGCATTAAAGTGATCAAGCCAATCAAGAGAGGAAGAATTGTGCTTCAAGTTGAAAGAGCTACATTCAGAAACTTCAAAGCCATCATCTACAAGTTCTTCCCTGCGCTAAATCGTTTCTACACACCTGTAAAGTGTAGTTTACTTTCATTGATTATTTGTTTGTATTGAACTTGATTTAGCTTGGGTAGCTAAGATCAAGTGATAGCAAAGTAGTGTGTGATTGGAGTGTGACTCATCACCTACTTGTGCTAGTTGTTGATGCCCCCTAGAGCTAGAATCTAGAAGAGAGCAAGTGGCTCTAGTTGTTGATGCCCCCTAGAGCTTTGAATCTAGAAGAGAGCAAGAGGCTCTAATTGTATTGAGAGAATACAATAGTGGAACCCAAGTCACAAGGTGTGTGAGCTTGGAAGAGTGGAGTAGGGAGGTTGCCCGAACCACTATAAAATCCTTGTCTACTTGCTTTTATTTCTGCTCTCTTTATTACTTTGCTTTCCATTCAGTTTCTTCATTAAAGGGGATTAATTCTACAAGGGGTTAAGTTTTTAAGTTACCAAAAGAAATTTTTAAGAACCCAATTCACCCCTCCCCTCTTGGGTTTTGCCATCTATTCGGGACCCAACAATTTCAGTATTTGAAACAAAATCAACATTCTTGAATGTTTGCTTGCTTACCTTGTAATCAATCTTAAAATCATCTTGATAAAGCAAGTTCATATGCTTTAAATATTTGCTAATAAAATGACATTTTGGAAAGTTTTTCTTGTTTACCTCGTGACAATCAACTCGCGCTTTTGATCTTTTTCTTGCCTTTTGTTGGCTTTTGTAGACGAATTTGCCCCACCTTAGCACAACTAGCTGCCCTTCTCTTCTTTCTTCTCCTTGGCTTAGACGTCCTCTATGGTTGCCTCTCTTTCTCCTTTTTTTCCTACGTGTTTTCTCTCTCTAACCCCCTACTAGCCTTCTTTGGGCTTCCACAAGGAAGCGTGTGATGTCGGGCATCAATGTTTTAATATGTTTTAGAGGGCCAAAACACTGGACAAACCCCCTTCGTTGATTTCAAAACCTCAATTGAGGCTTCAAAGGTATAAGGTTTAACTTCACATGCAGAAGCTCGAATGTGGCTGTCACATGCTTCCACCCTTCACCCCTAGGTTTCACAATCCTCCCCCCTTATAAAAAGTTTATCCCAAAACCTATTATACTTCAAATAACTGGGGTAAAACTTGTTAGTAGGCCAATCTACCAACTTCCTCCAATACGTGGATATTCAAATCCCTGTTTTGCAACCTTTATTCTTTTTATGTTTATTCTAGGTTACATATACTTTACTATATTACCTATCATTTTTCGTCATTCTTTTAAACAATTCTAAGGCTAACTTTCTCTCTCCTATCTCATCCCAAACTGTAGGTTATGGCTCACATATAAATCATATTTTTCAAATTTAGTTGGTGTTTACCAACATATATTCAGGGAATTCTAAATAATTGATATTATTTGGCCTTTCTACTAGCAGTGCATGACTGGTTACATTTTTGACATGCTATAATCAAAGGCGTAGCACCAAAGTTAATGACGCTACTGCAAAATTTCTATAAATCATACCTGTAACCATTTCTTCCTCTATTCTCAATAGCTATGAGCTCTCTATATTATTCTTAAGAAACCCTAAGGGATGAATTTATACCCCCCTAAGCATAGCACAAGACACGTGCTAAAATTCACTCGTGTGGGGGTTGGCACCTAGGCGTCGACTTTTTAGATATTTGCTAATTTAGGGTTTTTGGAATTTTCTGTTAAGGCGGTGATCTTGAGCCTAGGCATAGAAGTCCCTGAATCCAAATTAGGGCTTGGCATTGCACTGTTTGCTTTCTTCTTCATTCCATCATTTTCCATGGTAATTAGTTACCTCTGTTTACCTTGGTCACAATGGAAGCACTTTATCTTTCTTGGCTTAGTAACTTGACAATTTCTTGCCACGTGGCCAATCTGACCACATTTATAACATCAATTCGAACCCCTTAAAAATTCTCCAAAGTGACATTTGTGACAATTTTCACAAATTAGGGCACCTATTATGTTAAAACTTCATTTCCTTTCTCTTGTCACTACTTTATTACTTCTTCCCTTTCCTGCATCTTGCTCGTTGGTGCTAGGATTAAATTCTTCTTGCCCTTGTTGCTGACGAGTTGCGTATATGTCTATTAAAATTGCTCACTATTTACACAAGTATACGTGCCGTGTCAAGTAATAAAGAGTGAGTAAAGTATCGTTCCCACGAGAAATTGTTAATCAGAATCATTAATTAGTTTAATTGCTTTCGATGGGTAGAAAATTCTGAGTTTATGGATTTAAACTAAAGCTAATAACTGTAATAAGAAATTAGAGTAGAGTTCACGGACTTGCTGGATACTAGAAACGGGGTTACTAATCAGAGATGACAGATGGATAGCTCGGACTTCTTGAATCTAAAGTATATCACATTGGTTCTCTTTAATTGGATTGTGTATGGATTACTAGCACAAGTTCAATAATCTTTATATATGTCTTCCAACACTATATAAAGATAATTATACTTTATTTATTAAATAAAGTGAAATTGATAAATTCATAACCCGTTTAATGACTACACAGGGTTTACTGGTGTATTCCTATCCGTTAAATAACTCCCCTTAACCAAGAGGAAACCTATGCCCTGCACATGGATCTAGTAGAGATTTTCCTCTTCCAATGACAAATCAAGCAATGAAATCATCTTACAAGGTAGCTAATCTTGTAAAAAGTATTAAAACCACACATGCAAAGGTAAATCATACACAATCATATATAAAATCAAATATTCATTCCTGAATTTCAAAGAATCAAGACAATATAGTTTAGAGTTCAATTCATCCTAACTATCCATCTAATGGAGGTTTAGTTCTAAGACATTATCATAACGTCCATCACATCCATATTGAAAATATCCATGGAAGTAGAGAAAGAAAAATAGAAAGAATAGGAGAAAATTGGTTTTCCAGCGGCTTCCACCAACGGAGTTGGATCCCCTCTTCAATTGTGCTTTAATCGCATTTTTGACTTTCTCTTCTGTGTAATTCCGTTTCTAGGCTCCCCTCTCTCTCTCGCGCGCAAACCCGTAGGAGCTATTTATAGAGTTGAATTGCGCAACACATGCACTGAAATCTGCGCATACAGATGCGTATTGGCGCCTAGGCGCCATCTCTCTGTGTACTAGGTAACTTGGAGCAAACCCTAAGAATTCATGCCCTGGCGCCTAGGCGCCAACTCTCTGGAGTTTCATGACTTGGAGCTTCTCCTGGACACACCTGTGTGATCATGTTTAGCCCCTGGGCGCCCCTAGCTGGCGCCTAGGCGCCAACTCTCTGGAAGTAATCTCTCCCATGTGACTTCACAACCCATCTGGAATGGTCTGCCTGTTGGTAAGGTGGCGCCTGGGCGCCATGTCACTGCTCCTGGACTTGGTTCCACTTTGCATTCGACCCGCCTGCATGCCTTTATATAGCCCATCCTTCCTGCAAAAGATGAATAAACTAAGTAAATGAACTAAAAATGCCTAATTAATGCTAAAAATGCCTAAAAACTAAAGAATGCTCCTAAAATGCAAAGCGAGTGAAAATTAAGCTAAATGGATGCAAACTAAGCCTAATCTCTCGGACTAACACACAAATATAGTCTGAAATGGGCCATGATAACTCGTAGTTTTATGAGTTATCACACCCCCAAACTTAAATGTTGCTAGTTTTCGAGCAACACATGTAAACGTAATGAATAAATAAATGAATGAATGAATGAATAAATGCAGACTCTGCCAACTCCATTTGTTTCCTGATATGCTTTGATCAATCCACTTATCTATTCAACAAGGTCAAGAGTAATCTAACTTGAAAAATCATCCACTATACAAAACAAGGCATGCCTTTTCATTCTCAAACTAAGTTACATGCGGGTGTCAAAATTCCTTAGTACATGATCATAATTCAACACGTTAATCTTCCATTGGATCAGAAAATTGGTTAGAAATTTAATGGAAACAGGCAAACCAAGGTTTAATTTGAATTAATTGGTTACAGAAAATAGTAATAAGCCAATGGATTCAATTTATACCAACTGCACATTCTCCCCCCCAAACTTATTGCAAACATTCTCCTCACCGTATTTTAGGATATCTGGAGATCTTTTTTTTTGGGCTCCCCCACCATATTTCAAGGTATTTGGGGAGAATTTTGATTTTAAAGCGTTAATACTGTGATTTTTCTTTGCTTTTTTACACGAACCTTGCCATTTGTTGATGCCAAGTCTCGGTTACTCAGCTTAGGTCAACCACCCCCTTTTTCTTTTTCTGATGCCTTGTTAGGGGTACAGAACATGTTTGTGTGATTTCTGTGAAATAATACCATTTCTGAACCCATTAAAGTACTTGGTCAGCATTTATTAATTCAATTCTCATCGTCTTAGTCTGGAAGATATACATGTAATTGAATTAGAATAATGTATTATGAAATCCTTTTAATTCTTTCACATGTCAATTTCAACTTGCTTTTATACTTGGTTCTTAATCCGTTGCCCGTTTTCATGAATTCCATTTCAAGTCAACATTAATCACAACCTTGCACATTTTCAATAAGATGGATTGAAACAAAGATAACTTTCATTAGCTGAAATTGACATAAGCAATGTAAACATGAAATAAAACATGAAAAACTAAAATAAAACATGAAAAACTAACCTATGGTTGAGAATTATATATCCCCTCAAACTTGAGAGATGCATTGTCCTCAATGCATGATGACCTAGAATGAACTAATAAAGGAAATACAATGAAAACCAAAAATAAAAACAAAATGAAAGGACCGGGACTCCCTCAAGAATCGGATTCGGTGGTGTCCTCGTCCTCGCTGTCGTCTGGCAGGGCCTGGGATGGCTATCCGAAGCAGGCTCGGACCTCCGGTGGCGTCGTCGGGAATGGCGGTCCTCTGTAATTCGTCGTAAGTAGGCCTCCATAGCCCTATCATGCTAACGCTTGTACCTGGCTTGGGCCGTAACAAAGTTCTCCAGGTTGGTTAGCCACTCGCCTGTGGATAGCAGCTGCGAGGAGGGGCCCGTAGGTGGAGCTGCTTTAGGGTGCGTGGTGGCGGTGCAGATCCGGGGCTGGGTGCGGTAGGAGAGGTCGTCAATAATCGCCTAATAGTTCAGGACCTCCTCCGTCTACTCCCATCTGACGCCGGCTCGCTTGTAGAGCCTGGTGATAAGTGAAGGGAAGTAGTAGTTACCCCGGAGTGCAGTCGCGCAGGCACAAATCTGCTCCTCCAGATGTCGATCGTCAGCCCACTGTAGATGGCGTATAGCAAGAGGGCCCTATTCATTGTTACCTCACTGATGTGGGTCAACGGCATCATCCGGGCTGAGATGAAGTGGAAAATCATCCTCTCATGGGAAAGCATATCGCTCCGCTTGAAGGAGGTCAGCTGCCAGCCCGTCGACTTCTAGGCCAGTGGCCTCTTGCAAAATGGCCTGGTGATGGAGTCAGTATCTCGGTCTTCTCCCTCTAGGAATGCCTCGTACTCGTTTGGGTGATCGAAGGAAACCATCCCATAATACGAGTTGATCGCCTCTGCATGGAATGTGATGATCTTGCCCCTAACCTTCACTCGCCCCTCCTCATGCTCCACTGCGTTGGCATAAAACTCCTTTACCACAGGAGTAATAGCAGTTCGGGGCTGTGCCACGAACTTATGCCAGCCCCAGGTATTCAGGTTGAGGAGTGGAGCGTTGGAGAAGTCATCTATCTTGATTCCTCTTTCCGGAATCAAGTGCCTTTTCTAGAGCAAGTCCATGTGTGATACCCAGACCTAAGTAGGTCTTCAACTATGACACATGTGTTATTTAAATGAATTTTGAATGATTTATGGATGATTTTTCGATTTAATGATATTTTGGAATTAGGGTTTCCATTAGAAACGGTGATTAAAAATTTAATCGCCAGAGGACAAACTGAGTCGGTATGACCCGTGGGGCTTAATGAGGATTTAAAGGTGACAAGGTGTCATGAATAATCATGTTAATAATCATGATTTAATTTATGGAGATGTTCCGACCTCGTGAGAAAAAAATATAATTCATTTCATTCTGTTGATTTTTGGTTGAATGTAAAATTGTTTCCCCGCGGCTTTGAGAATAAATGCTTAATTAATTTCCCAACAAAATTTTAAAGCATCCAATTCTTTAACCGAGTCCGAAAAGTACATCACAGAAATATTTTGCATTGCGTTCCACATTCTGATTTTACATCTCTAACGAGAAAACCCTTAATTAAAAGAGCTGAATACAATGGTCCATAAAAAAATGCTTAATAATAATGAAGCGCGTAGAAGATCCTTCTACGTCTTTACAAGTGCACGAAAAATCGTGTCTAACAAAAATATAAAGATAAATGAGTACACTTCGCCCCGCGCCGTGACTCGAATGTGAGGTATATGACGCCACGCGCCATATCTTAAATATGAGGTACATGACGCCACGCGCCATGACTTGAATTTGAGGTACACGACGCCACACGCCATGACTTAAATGTGAGTTTATGCTTAGCCCGTCGACCAGTGATGACTCGGTTTGGGAACTAGTGAGGGGCCCGTCGGCTACACCAGTGACCCTACACAGCAAACTAAGTGCGCTCTTAGCTTCTGGATTTACACAGCAGACCAGCGTGTCCCGCTTTCAGCTTCTATATAAGAAACCAGCGTCTCCCGCATTCAGTCTCTGGATTGAATAATTGGGTGGTTTTACCAAGAAATGGATTCAACCGAATTTTAAAAGTATTTTTGGGTCAACTTTGACCATTTGAGGAGGTTTGGGCCCAACTGGGCTTGTTGAGGGATTTTGGGCTCAAGAGGACTTGTTGAAGGATTTTAAGTCATCTTGGACTTGCCGAAAGTTTTGGGGCCTATCAAGGCTCGGGTTGAAGAATTTTGGGGCCGAGTTGGCTTATTGGAGATTTTTTAGCCATCTTGGGCTTTTTTGGAGAGTTAGGAGCTATCTTGGGCTTTTTTGAGGGTTTTGGGCCGAAGAGGGCTTGCTCGGACATTAAGGCTCGGGTTGAGCGAAGAGGTCATATATATATATATATTGTATATGTATAATAGAAAGGTACTTAGCCATGCGTATCAACTTATCCCATTGTTTGGGGAGTATCTACTCAGGCAAAAGTATATGAAAATTCTTTTTTTTTTATAATATATATATTTTTGAAAGTCTAAAAATATATATATTTTTTGGGGCCCACGGGGCAAATACATATATTTTTTTTGAAGGCCCGCGGGACAAAGTATTCATTTTGGAGGCCCGCGGGGCATTTATATAATCTTAGAAGTCAAAATCTTAATTTTTGGATGCCCGCGGGACATCTATGTAATTTTAGAAATCAAAATATTGATTTTTGGATGCCTTTGAATATATACGTGTATTTTGATATATTTTTATAGAAAATACACATATATTTATTTTTATTTTTAAAGGAGAAAATATACTTAACCCGTGTGTCAATTCAACCCGCCAGTCGGGGAGTATCCACGTTGGGAAAAGTAGTTTTTGTAAATAATATATATGTATATGTATATTTATATATAATATATTTTTATTTTATTTTTAAAAGAGAAAAATACTCAACCCGCGTGTCAATTCAACCCGCCAGTCGGGGAGTATCCACGTTGGGAAAAGTAGTTTTTGTAAATAATATATATGTATATGTATATTTATATATAATATATATGTATATGTATATTTATATATAATATATTTTTATTTTATTTTTAAAGGAGAAAATATACTTAACCCGTGTGTCATTTCAACCCGCCAGTCGGGGAGTATCCACGTTGGGAAAAGTAGTTTTTGTAAATAATATATATGTATATGTATATTTATATATAATATATTTTTATTTTATTTTTAAAGGAGAAAATATACTTAACCCGTGTGTCATTTCAACCCGCCAGTCGGGGAGTATCCACGTTGGGAAAAGTAGTTTTTGAAAATAACATATATATATATATTTATATATAATATACACATATATATTTTTATTTTAGTTTTAAAGGAGAAAATATACTTAACCCGTGTGTCAATTCAACCCGCCAGTCGGGGAGTATCCACGTTTGGAAAAGTAGTTTTTGAAAATAATATATATGTATATATAGATATATATAATATACACATATATGTTTTTATTTTATTTTTAAAAGAGAAAAATACTTAACCCGCGTGTCAATTCACCCGCCAGTCGGGGAGTATCCACGTTGGGAAAAGTAGTTTTTGAAAATAATATATATGTATATATATATTTATATATAATATACACATATATATTTTTATTTTATTTTTAAAGGAGAAAATATACTTAACCCATGTGTCAATTCAACCCGCCAGTCGGGGGAGTATCCACGTTGGGAAAAGTAGTTTTTGAAAATAATATATATGTATATATAGATATATATAATATACACATATATATTTTTATTTTATTTTTAAAAGAGAAAAATATACTTAACCCGTGTGTCAATTCAACCCGCCAGTCGGGGAGTATCCACGTTGGGAAAAGTAGTTTTTGAAAATAATATATATGTATATATAGATATATATATATAATATACGCATATATATTTTTATTTTATTTTTACAAGAGAAAAATACTTAACCCGCGTGTCAATTCAACCCGCCAGTCGGGGAGTATCCACGTTAGGAAAAGTAATTTTTTTGAAAATAATATATATATATTTATTTATATATATATAATATAAGAAAGAAACTCTCCTCTTTTTTTCTTTTTTTTTAACTAAAAGAAAAAAAAATATCTGGAGAACTCACGTTCTCTCTTCTTTGAGCGCGGGAGAGCTCCCTTTCCCCGTCTTCGTTTTTTTTTCGTTCCCCCTAAATGAAGGGCCGAATGCGGCTATTTATAATTTTTCTGCCGGCTTGGGATGGGTTCCGCGGAACTTCGTTGCTTGGGCGCCAAGCTACACTTGCGCGGAACTGGATTCACGCGGAACCGCTTCCCCGCGGAACTGCTCGCGAAACTGCACCGGAAACGCTTTCCCGCGGAACTGCTTTCGCGTAAAGCACATCTCTGCGGAATATTCTTCTCCCTAGCTGATTGTCTTCGGTACGCCTGAGCCAGGCCAATCGAGTTCTGAGATCGGTCGACGAGGTGTCGAGAAACCTCAAGTCCCCAAAGCTCGAGCCCGTCGATGAAAGCGAAGTGGGTCGGAATGCGCTGGCCGCGATTTCAATGGACCCGATTCAGAGTTTAAAGATCTGCTCGTCGTCCGGCTCTTTCCACTCCAACATTTCCAAGAACCACCGTCAGCCTTACGCCGTTAGCAAGCGCGAGCACAGAGGGCGACGCCGGCGCGGAGGTCTTTGTCATTTTTGGAGCCGCCGCTGCCATTGAACTGGATAACAGCGAGAGAATAGAGAGCCGGGGCGAGGGAACCAATTGCCGCTTTAGCCATCAGCGATGCGCTGCTTCCTCGGTTTTGTAAGCAGTAGAATCGGATCATTCCGAGAGTATAACAGGCCTCGATGTTGCCAGCATCGGCGCAGAGCTTCAAAAACCGGTGAGCGGAATCAGTCCAGTTTTTAGCGCTCACAGCCAACGATTTTAGAGAAGCTCTCTGTAAAACAAGAGGATGCAACGCCAACCCATTCAGCCTCTTGCATGTCGAGAGGACGCTGACGAAATCTGAAGGAGAAGCAGCGGAAGAACTGAGCTTGCAGAGGATGCAGACGACGAGATCATCCGGCAACCCGTCGAAGAAATCGGATTGTCCGGAAACCTCCGGAGCCGACTTCTGTCGTTTCCGCTCCATCAATGACCTTTCACTTTTTGTAAGTATAAGAGGGCCAAATCCCATGCTTCAGGTCCATCAAAGCTTCCATCATACAAGTTAGCATCGCTATCTGCTTGTTCATCATCATCATCTGACATGGTTGCACTTGTGCCTTCACCTGGAGATACACCTATTAGGCTCTGCAGAGATTGTTCCAATTCCCAACAAGCCATTACTGCTTCCATTGCATGGACACGAGCGTGCTGCTGAAGCTGTTCCTTAAAGGAACATAGCAATAGGACATAGTGCGTCATGAACTGATCAAGGTCCTTATCGTCTCCAACCATTAGCTGATTCGCATGGCCTAGAACTGAATATTTGGCAACGACATGCTGCGACTGAGCAAGCTGCGCGTCGATCCTCGGCAATTGGTCGACCGGCGTCGCAATCCTCAGGCAAGCCACGTGCGCCGACAGAAGCTGCTCGTAGAGCGGATGAGCCAAGATATTCACCTTGTACCGCGCGCTCTGCCACGACCCCATTCCATCACCCTGCTCTCCGGCCGCGGCAGCAGCAGCGCCCGCATCGGTCTTCGCAAGCTCCCCTTCATCGAGCTTGATCTGGACGGTGTCATGTCTCCCATGCCTTCATAAAATCAAGCTTAGTCTTAAAGCATTGGCCTGATCTTTCATCGGCTAACTCCGGGTGCATGCGAGGCATGGTCGACACCAGAACAACAACTGCCTCCACCAGCCCATTTTCTGTCTCACGACTGCCAATCTGATCAAGGTGAAAAGAACCATGCAACCTCAGCGGTCAAGCCAACCAACTGCTAGTGCCGATGACATCCCATCCAGTATTCAGGATCATCCTCAACAATCTGTAAATTGACAAGTTTCTGTTGCAGTTTCACAAGATTGGAATGAACCGTTGTCTCCGTACTTGAAAGAAGGCCATCATAATCTGCTAACCAATCAACAAGCTGCTCTAGTAGCCAAGCCATGGATTGCTTGTCCACATAAAATATGCCCATCAGTTCCCATGCTGCCAAAAACCCATCTGCCGCTATCCTTGCTTTCGACCGGCAAGCGGTAGCTGCCGCAGCTTGTCTTCTCTGTGGCGGTCCAACATTCCATGCTCCAGTGCAGCTTCTTTCCTCTACAAAAGCCATTTTTGTGGCCAGCCTTTCCAGCGCCGGGGCGCTGCTCCCTTGAGGACGCGGTGCCAGTTGGAGAGATGCATTACTTTGGGCAATTTTAAAGCAATCTGCTAGCAACACTCGGGAGCTCACTTGGTAATCTTTTCTGTACTATTCGAGCATCTTTGAAGCATAGAAATTGGTTGAGATTAATTGAATATTTCTTTTTGGATTGGAAAGCATAAGATTGCTTGGATATTGTATGGTTGTGTTGAATATGGGTTGCTAAAATTTTATTGTGCTGTAATCTATTGAATTTGTGAAGTGTTGAGATTTCAAGAAGTGTAGGTAACGAATGGAGAAGATTACCACAGCATATTAAGAAGGTACAGAGGAAGGTCCCTTTATCTATTTATTTATTATTATCATTATTATTGTATTTTATCATGTTACTGTAATCCCGGCCACACCACACATATATGTTGTTTTGGTTGCCTCATTTGACCAGTCTACCTCTTTTTTTTTTTTTTTTTGTTTATATATATATATATATATTTTTTTTTACATATGAAAAATCATATAATTTTATCATGGTTAAAAATATATCTCATCAAATGCCCCCTCAGGAATTATGCCGTCATGGGCTACTTGTAAAGGCGTGATTCCTGACGTGTTGTCTGGCAAGCTTCTCTTGACTCATGGCAAAATGAAGATTTTTATTTATTTATTTATTTATTATTATTATTTTATTATTATTATTAATTTTTATTTATTTTTATTTTTATTTTTTTATTTATTTTTATTTATTTTTTTTTGCAGCTAGGCACAGCACTTGGAGAGCTTTGGGAGTTTAATGGGCCCGTAGCCCTTATGATTTTTGAAGTACCGCTCCATAGCTTAGCGGGTTTCATTCAATGCCTAGGCTGTATATATATTTTTCTTCTCTTTCTCTCTCTCTCTCTCTTCTTCTTCTTTTTTTTTTTTTTTTGAAATGGCCCGCTTACGGGTTCTATTGGCTTCTTATTTGACGGCCACTGCTTGGTTCCAAAGAATCAGCAATTTTATACTTTTGTAGCAAAGCCGTAACTGCGGTAGTCCTCTTCTTTCTCTCTCTCTTTTTTTTTTTTTTCATGGGCCATATATATCACAATTCTTTCTCTCAGGCAAAACAAAGAGAAGAAACTGAGGGGCTCCTGGAAGCTTTGACTGAATGATTTCGAACATCTTGTCGACCCTAACAGTAGGTGGAGCGTGCCTAAATTGAGGATCCTCTTTAAAGTAATCAAATAGTTCTACAATGACAATGCCTTTCACCGCCCCACATTTGTGCAGACCACGAGCAAGAGACTGAACATCGCAGCGAGCAGAAAAGTTTACAATAGTCCATCTTTATTTTTTTGGGGGTCCACAAGTTCCTTATTGTTGAAATTCCATCGACTATTTCTAGGAAAGAATTCATCATTGCCAACTTCTAACTTTGGTGCATTCAAGACATGGCCTTCTACTTGAATGAAGTAACCATTGATCGAAATACCTCATGTCTTCAGCATTTCATCAGCACCATAGTTGCTGCTTCTTAATGCATTACTTAAAGTTTGCATCATTTCTTGTGGTTTATGTCGTGATTTTTCAATCAGTGATGATCTTTGCATAGTTGACAGAGGCAGAGCTTGACAGGATAATAAGTGGGGCGTTTTGGCTTTCCAACAAAATAATCGAAAACTGTAATCTCAATGGTTTGAGACGGGCTATCGCCTCTTCCATTTTTATGTTTCGAAGTAAACATTTGCTGGTTGCATGGAAGCTCGCTTACCCCTACAATTTTAAATTCCATATTTGAGGGTCTTGTTTTCACCCTCAGATTCTTCAGAGTTCTCTTTGCCTTTCCTCAATCAATTTTGATTAGCCATCAGAAACTCATCAACAGGGCCAGGCCTTATAATCATTGTAGTAGACACATCAATATTTAGAGACAAGCCCCCCCTTGATTGGTTCGGAAGCTAGAATGAAAACCACGACAACCCAAAACTCCACCTCCAATGTCAACAAAGTTACTAGGATCATTGTGAAAAAAAATGACTGCCGAACCAGAAGGCAACCCTGCTTTGCAGCATGCTGCCTTAGGATTATATCTAGAACCCTTAAGGCTTCTTGAGAACTCTAGGAATCGTGTCCTCGCAGAGCATTCAGCAAAACATATCTCAACTTTGAAAGTCTTGGTCTGATACGAACGCCTTTGCCTTTTCCGATCTCCCTCCCCAGGGCTGTCATTACCATGAGGACTACTATTCCCACTAACTTTGTTTGAGGACACGTCTTCAAGCACAACACTGAATTCAAAATTCTGTTGTGGAAGAGTCCCCACTGTAAACAAGCTCTTCTCACCATTATAAGCGAAGTACTGTCCCTGAACGTCACCAATATAAGTCTGGTGAACTCTATCCATGATCTTTCTTCCGATACCTTTGCCATCAATAGGTTTACCATCTTCATAAGACAGAGAAACCTTTCCGCCCAGTGCCAGACCTTGCCACTGGAACTCGATTCATTGAGACTTTTTTTTTTCCGCGCTTGGGGGTATGATAGGTGGGGGTGGCGGCAAAGCTTTCTCCTCAGCTCCGTCTCCTCCATCTCCGCCAGAAACCGAGAAGAGCGGAAAAATCCCCCCCCCCTTTTTTTTTTGACAACTCCTTAGTTGTCAAAATATCTAATGATGATGCTCGTGGCAGGGATAATTTCACATCGATAGAGCCGTTACCTGTTTCTCCTGCTGATGTAGTGAACTCCATTCGAGTTTTGAAGGAGTCCCTTCCTTCTACGAGGGAGGCTGTAGAGATTCTTTTGATATATGACTTTCTTTGTAATTTCACGGATAGTATCTTTTTAAGTAATTCCCATTCACGGTTGCTTTCATTTGATTTCCGCAATTAACAACTTCATATGTGCCATTGCCATGGACCCTCTCAATGATGTAAGGCCCTTCCCATTTAGGCTCGAATTTGCCGGTAAGTTTGCCCCCGGCCATAAGCTCTGTGCGTAGCTTTAGCACCAAATCTCCTCTTTTGAATGAGCGATGCCTCACGACTTTATTGTATGCTTCGACCATTCGAGCTTGATAGAGTTCGATCCGTTGTCGTGCTTGAACTCGTTTCTCGTCTAGTGCCTCGAGCTCGTCGAAGCGAACTGAAAGATGCTAACTGAATTTCCACTGGCAAAACTGCCTCCGCGCCAAAAAGTAACGAATATGGTGTTGCTCCCGTTGCAGTTCGATGTGTGGTTCTGTAGGCCCACAATGCTTCAGGTAACCTCTCGTGCCAATCACGCTTATTTTTCATAGTGGTCCTTTTGAGGATTCGAATAATATTTTTGTTAAATGCCTCTGCTTGACCATTTCCTTGTGGGTAATGAGGCGATGAGAATACTTGCTTGATTCTAAACTTTTGGCATAACTGATTTACTTTATCGTTTTTGAATGGCGTGCCATTATCTGAGGTGATTTGATAGGGAACACCATAACGGTAGATGATTTTGTGCTTGATAAATTCAACCACCTCTTGTGCTCGGACTCTCTTGTAAGCTTTAGCTTCTGCCCATTTGGAGAAATAATCCGTAGCGGCTAAAATATATAAGTGTCCTCTAGATGATGACGGGTTTATCGGACCGACAATATCAAAACCCCACCAAGAGAAAGGCCACGAAATAGGTGCTGGAGACATTACTGAAGCAGGAATATGATAAATATCTCCATGCATTTGGCAGGCTTCACAGGATTTTGCAAAATTGATGGAGTCTTGGACCATTGTGGGCCAATAATAGCCCAATGTTTTGATCCTATGATAAAGACGACGTCCAGATTGGTGGGCGCAACACTCGCTGGAGTGCGTCTCTTGAACGACTTGACAGATATCATTCCCGTTAATACAGCGAAGCCAAAGCCCATCAAAAGCAATCCGATACAAACTATCTTGAAACACGGTATATCGTAAAACAGTCTTTCTCAGTGACTTCCTTGCACTTGGATCATCTGGTTCAATACCATATTTGAGGTAATTGATGATGGGGATGCGCCAATCATCATTGTTTGTAGTTACCTCGGATACGCACCGTCCAATTTGATTTACTTGGAGCTCTTCGTCATCTTCTAGTCTTTATACTCGAATTGTCATGTCATCGAGCTCATTAAAGGCGAGAATACTAGCCAACTTTGATAGTGCATCAGCAACTACATTTTCTGACCGAGGAACATGCTCAACCGAAACCATTTCGAATTTTGCCAATAAAGTTTGAGCTTTGTCATAATATTTTCGCAAATGGGGTTGATGTACTTCGTATTGATTATTTAACTGTTTGATAACCAATTCAGAGTCCCCAATATTCGCACAAATAAAATATCTGATTGCAGAAGAAGTTCCATGCCGATGAGTAAGGCCTCGTACTCAGCTTCATTATTTGTTGTGCTTCTTCCAAGAAAATATGAGTGCGGGAATAAGTCTTTATGAGGGGAGACTATGACAATTCCAACACCAGCTCCGGATGGCTTGGAAGCGCCATCGAAATACATTTGCCACATTGGATCATCATTTGCGTAGAAAACCTTCTCATCAGGTAGGTTTTCTAAGATGGAAAATTCTTCTTCAAGAGGATGGGCTGCTAGGAAATCTGCCAATACTTGCCCTTTTACTGCCTTTCGTGGCACATATTTGATATCAAACTCAGATAGCAGAAGTGACCATTTTGCTAGGCGTCCTGAAAGCATTGGTCTAGTGATCAAGAACTTGAGGGGATCAGCCTTCGATATAAGTATAATCTGATGCGCGAGGAAGTAATGTCTTAGCTTTTGTGCCACAAAAACCAATGCTAGACAAATCTTCTCGATCGAGGAATAATTGCATTCAGCTTGCAATAATAGTCGACTGAGATAATAGGCGGCTTGTTCTTTGCCTTGGGCATTTTCTTGTGCGAGCAATGCCCCCAGTGATTGTGGGCTGGCAACAATATAGAGAATGAGTGGCTTTCCTTTTACTGGAGTTGTCAAAACAGGAGGATTTTGCAGCAATTCTTTGATGGCTTCAAAGGCCTGTTGGCATTTCGCGTCCCATTGAAAAGTCGCATCTTTTCTCATTAACTTGTGAAAGGGTTGGCAGCGGCCGGACAAGTTGGAGATGAAACGCCGGATATACGACAATTGGCCTTACAGACTCCTAAGTTCTCTGAGATTTCGTGGAGGCGGCATATTTTGAATTGCTTCCGTTTTGAGTGGATCGACCTCGATTCCCCTTTGGCGGATTATGAACCCGAGGAATTTCCCATATGATACTCCGAATGCACATTTGAGAGGATTCATCTTGAGATCATACTTTCTTAGGCGCAAGAATACCGATCTCAAATCTTCTGTATGCTTATTGTGACCTTCAGATCTTACAACCAGGTCATCGACATAGCACTCAACATGTTTGTGTAACATATCATGAAATATATTTTGCATAGCCCTTTGATAAGTTGCGCCAGCATTCTTAAGACCAAAAGGCATGACTTTGTAGCAAAAGACACCCATCGGTGTTCGAAATGCTGTTGCGGCTTCATCTGCTGGAGCCATCTTGATTTGATTATATCCCGAATATCCATCCATAAAGGAGAACGTGTCGTACAGAGCTGTGCTGTCGATTAGCACATCAGTGAAAGGAAGAGGAAATTCATCTTTAGGGCATGCTTCGTTTAGATCTCGAAAATCTACGCAGATGTGGATCTGCCCATTTTTCTTTTTGACAGGAACAATGCTAGAAATCCATTTTGGAAATTTGATTTCCCGAATGAATTCAGCATCAATGAGTTTTTCAACTTCCTTGATGATTTGTTCTTCGAGCTCTGGTCGAAATCTTCTCGGAGCTTGCTTGACTGGCTTTTTATCCCGCGTAATATGCAGATGATGCATTGCAATAGCGGGGTTGAGACCTGGCATTTCGGAATACCCCCAAGCAAAAACATCTTTGAATTCACTTAAAAGCTGCCTCAGCGCCAACTTTTCTTTTTCGGCCAAGTTTTTGGCAATAAAAATGGGTCTCGGGTCCTTTTCAGTCCCGAGATTGAATTCCTCAAGTACGTCAATAGTAGGCTGCCCTCCATCCTCAATCGCAGGTGGAGCATCCTCTGGTTCCATTAATGCCTCTTCATCATTGTTGGAGTTATCACTTGTGGAGACGCAGTAGGTGGTGGTGAAGTTGCCGTCTTCTTCTTCTTTATACCCAAGGCCAAGTCGTTTGTTTCCCTTTTGATAACCAGGGGGTCTTTCGGATAACGGGATAGGGATGTCACTTCCGAGGCCTGATAAATGTGGTTCATCAGGATAGAACCCCATCAAATCCATAATTTTCTTGCTTTCTCTGCTATAGCGATGGAAATCCCATTTCTTGAGCTTAGCCGTGGGCAAACAAGAGGATTTGTTAGGGCTACCGTAAACCTTGCCATATTGCTTTATGAAATATTTTTGGGCAAATTTTTCATCTTGAGGTTCCTGTATACTTGGAGCAGATACATTAAACCCCACGAGCATTGCTAAAACCTCATCGAGCGTTTCCTTAGGTTTTTGATTTTGGTGAGCGGCCTCAGTGGCCATTCCGTCACTCTCACAGCAAAGTGACTTGGCTTCCTCATTGGCCTGATTCCGGAATCTCTGAAGAGCTTCCAGATCCACCTCAAACCTAGGGGAATTGGCTCGAGGCGGTTTAGCAACCTTTTTCAGGACTTCAAGGTCCAAGTAGAACCGTGATCCTGCAGCAGTGTTGCTATAGCTGGTAGGAGGTGGTATGGTTGCCCCCTGTCGTTGTCGTGGTAGCGGATGTACTGGATCGAGGCTCATATTTTCAAATTTGGTTTGAAATTGAGCCCTTAGTTCTGTCGTTCCTCGTCCATGACCGCGCCCTCGACCACGACCTTGACTTTCCATCTTCTCACCCTTTGAGAATATGTCTGTGCTTACTGGGGCGGGGGGAGCCTGAGATACCTCCTGTTGTCCTTCTAGTGTGGTTGGTTCAATTGATTTCATTGATGTGTTGACAGCAGATGCCAAGTCATAGTACTTAGCATCAGAGTAAAATGATTCCGCCGTTGCGAATGGTTTATGGTCAGCAAAAATCCTTTTTTCGACTCCATCCTTGCAGTACTTAAAGCATTGATGCACCGTTGATGCGATGATCTTATTACTGTGGAGCCAAGGCCTTCCTAACAGCAAGTTATATGAGGTCGGAGCATTAATCACGAAGCATGGGATTTCGGTGCAGAAATCTTCTATGCTTAGTTCCAACTCAATCAGGCCCATGGCCTTTTGAGTCCCTTGATTAAACCCGTGAATCACCACACTAGTGTCTTTTAGCGCTGATGGAGAAATTCCGATCCTCCTGAGTGTTCGAAGGGGCAGGATATTAATTGCAGACCCGGCATCGATCATGATTCTGTTAACCAGCTCACCGGCTAGGTTGCCCGTAACATATAAAGGTCGGTTGTGATTAATGTCTCCAAGCAACATATCTTCATCAGTGAATGAAATGACCTCATCACATTCAGTGGCGTCGACCAGGTAAGCAAGACGAACATTTTCATCTGTCAGAGCACCAACCAGTGCATCCCTGGCTTCTTGCGATAACTGCAAGGCATCGTAAATACTGAGTCGAGCAGGGAGTCGCTTCAAGTGTTCAAGCACATCATAGTTTACTGAGGATTTCCCTTGATTGGCTGGTATGTGATGTTCTGGCTGCGTACGATTTTCTTGTGCCGGGGCTTTACCCTTGTTTTCTGGTGTAATTCGACCAGATCGAAGAATTGCCAGAACATCCTCTTCAACTTGCACCATATTGGAAGAGGCAGAGTCCTGAATGTTTGTAGCCAATGTTCGTAGTACATCCGAGAAAAATGGCTGTATTTTTAGGATTTCAGGAAAATACCCACTCATTGACTTGACGCACTGGTGAACCATGATTCCTTCTTTATCGAATTTTTGGTTGATTATTCTGCAGTTTATCCATCTCAAGATGTAGTCATATTGAGATTCTCCTGATAGGGGGTGCATGACGTCTATCATCTCTGGAGGGAACTCTGTTTCATATTCGTGGAACCTTAAGATAAACATATCAACGAACTCTTTCCAAGAACCAAATGCTTCTTCAGGAAGTGAGGAGATCCAGAGAAGGGCACAACTATCATGGGCCAAGCTCAAAACAAAGTGCCCAAGTGCAAACTCTTCCGTTTGCCCCATTTGACAGACTGCCAGTGAATAATCAAACAAGTGCGGCAATGCATACTTATGATTCTCGTGGAATAACTGAATATGCGGCCAATCATAGCTTAACTCCCTAGCTAAGAAAGGGAACACTCGAAGAATGGGCGCATCATTTAACTGTAGTACGTGCAGAACTTGGAGTTGATTTGTCCTACCAAAACCTTCAGCGTCGCTAAAGATTGCCTCTTGTTTGAAGCCTTCGTTACCGACCCATCGATTGCCTTTATGAAAGTTTTGGCTCCGAAGGTCTTGTACCCGTTGTTAGTCGGAGGGCATACTGCATCTGAAAGATACTTCGTGACCATTTCAGGTTCAGGCAACCATATAGCCAGGGGATCGCTCCATGTACTGTCTCTGAGATAATTTACATAATGAGCAGTGGATTCTTGACTGTATTGTATTTCCCTTAAGTAATTACTAGGGAACTGCTCTCTTTGTCTTGACAAGAAGCGGACCAAGAACGCGTCTATCAAGATGACCCACTCGGTAATTTCTTCGATATGATTATCTCGGTACCAAGACATCACTAACTCCCCCAGTGAGTACCGGAAGTATTCTACTCTGGTTCCCCAGGATGCTGGCAGAAGTCGTGATTCTCGCAAATACGTGATGATGTGGTTTACCGGTGACATCCCAACTTCAAACTTGGTGTAGTTAGGGATAAGCACCAAGGCTGTTCTTCGCCGCTTTGCAGGCTTGGATGCAGACGCATTTATATGATAGCAAGTTTTGGTTTCTCCTTTGTTGCTATGTAGGTCCCAAAACGGACCATCCTCGGGGAACTCACGTGGAGTTATATTCTGTACTTCCTCGAGAACGTATCTTTCTTTTACTGGTCGAGGTGATCTACTAGCAAGCCGTTGATAGAACGGGAGTAGCAACTCGGGCTGCAAAAAGTCCATGATCAGGAATGGTTGCACCCGTGAGGATTGCCTCAAGTGCCTTGAGAAGAAAGGGAGAATGACCTTATCCCTTATTCTCTTGTCTTCTCTGTATAAATTTTTGAGACACCTTCTTGTCCGTCTTAGGCTTGGTGGTTTTCGAACCACTTCCCAATCACCCTTTTCTGCTATCTCAATTGTCACAACATTTGATGAAGCTTGCGCTGGAGGACTGAATTTTATAACCCCCTTGTCGATGTAATCTTGCAATATTGCTTGGAGATCCCAACACTTCTTAGTGGGGTGACCGACATATCGGTGGTAACTGCAATATCGCTGGTGAGAAGTGAGTCCAACTTCTTTTGGCCTTTTTGGGGCGGGCAACTCGAATAGCCCGGTCGACATGAGGTGCTGGAATAGCGTCTCCACGTCATCTTCCCCAAAGGCATATTGGATTTCCTCCCTTCGGAAGGGTCTTGCAGGCTGCTCTTTTACAGGCAGCTTTGCTTTATCTGGCTGCTTCTTAACCTCCGTGGTGTTTGCAGAGGTCTCTCCAGTTTTCTTCTTCTTAAATGTAGTGGTTGTGGATGACTCCTTCTTCCAAGCTTTTTGTTGCGAAAACAAATACTCTTTTCGACAAGCTTCTGTAGCTAGGGTCTGAAATGTACTTAGCTGTTCATTCATCAGCAACGAGATTTCCGTCTTAATGCCATTTCGGCAAAGATTGACCTTCATTGCTTGAGATAGGGGTGCTTGACATCGGTTAGCGGCCCTTTGCCATCTAGTGATGTAGTCTTCAACTGGCTCGTCCTTCTTTTGGGACAAGGTAGATAATTCCGATAGTTGTACTTCTCGTGTAGTATCAACGAATCGGGAGGTGAACATTTCTTTCACCTCTTCCCATGTTCGAACTGAGCCGGTTGGGAGAGATATGTACCACTGGAAAGCATCACCAAAAAGAGTATTGGGAAACATTCGAAGACAAAAATTAGAATGGTGCGCCCAATTGCCCATGGCATAGTGGAATGATGCCAGGTGCTTTAACGCGCTCTCAGTCCCATCGAATTGGATCTTTGGTGGCTTCAAATCTCTAGGTAGCAGCTCCGCTTCAACCTCTGGGGGATAAGGCCTGTTGATTGTCGTTGTAGGGACCCCAGTGAGTTGAGGTGCCTATCGACGAAGGCATTCGGCCACAAGCTGATGTACCATCTCCTTCTGTGCAATAAACCTGGATGGAGACCCCATGGGTGTGTTTACCCGCGCGTCTTGCGTTCGAGGGGTATTGATACGTAGGTTATTGAACTGCAGAAAGCCTTGCTCCAATTCTGCATTTTCATCTTCCTCGGTCTGCTGCCTAATTGGTTTCTCGGGCTGATGGACTGATTGACGGTTCCTTGGTGATGGTGGTTGATGGGAACCTGATGTCTTGTTGCCTTGAGTTTCCATAGCCCGTTTCATACTCTTAATCTCTTCTCGGAGGTCATGAATGAGCTGAGACTTGGGTGTAAGAACCTCTTCTTCTTCGTCCACCATGTAAGAGGCTTCAAATTGACCTCTTGGGAGGGCGGCCCTGATCCCTTCAGGATGAGAGAGGCTACAGAATGGCGGTGTAATGGGCATTGCGGCTGCCCTTGACTGGGTTAACATCTCCGACGCTTTGGAAGTGCTTGGCTGGGTGAGGTCCACCATGTTGACTTCTGTCGTCTGGAGGAGACGTCTCCTCCTTTTAGCTTCTCTCTTGGGGTGCGGCATCCGGTGCTCTCCTCGGAACGGGGCCACAACAGGCGCATAAGTCATATCCTCTTTCAGTCTGATCAACGAGGCGAATTGATTTTCGTGTATAAAGTTAGGGATCAGCCTGAGCACCGAACGTGAATACGTCGTATGGCGCTTCTAAGGATACTGCCACTTGTTAGAGAGTCTTGGCTTTTGAGGCACTCTCAATTTGCGAGTGTTCTGTAGTGGCTTCTTTTGCGGCCTACCTCTTTGTCGGGGGTGTGAGAACAGCCTATGCCTTGGTCCTAGTGGCAGTGGCGATGAAGCCTTCAAGTTTAACCGGGAAGTTGTTTTCCCGAACTGCTTTTTCTGCTGTGCTTTTCTCCTTTGTTTCCTTGATACGTGATGAGGAACCGTCACTATGTTGGCAGTATCATAGTGACCTGGAGATTTGTCTCTAGCTTGTGAGCTAGATGGAGCATGGGTTGACTGATGGGGCGAATGCGTCGGGTCAGGGATGACAAATCGCAGGGTGCCTAAACCGGATCGGACAATAATAGGTCCTTGTAGCTTGAATTGGTCGTCCCCTCCATCGGCCAATGGAGCCTCCAGCTGAGAAAACTTGGTTTGTCTTCTTGACTCCTTCCGCTCTTGGGTGTCACTTTGGTTAAGTCGGGGGGCTAGGTCAACAACCCTTGAGGCAGCCCGACCAAATTGGCAAGTGATGGTGCATCGAACAGGATTTGGTGCAGTTTTGCTCCTTTTTCGGGGAACATTGGCTTCTGGTTGGCCAGTTGGAGCTAGCCGGGTTGCAGTAGATCGTCTTGCAGGCCTTTTTGTGGAATGGGACCACAAGACAGGTTGTCCTGCAGGCTGTCGTGCTGCTGGTTGGGCTGGTGCAGCAAGCCTACGGGCGGACTTTTTGGCATAGTTTGACCGTAGAGCAGGTGGGCCCATTCGGATTGGCGCCTGCAGAGACTTTGTTGGTTGAATAGGAGTGGCCTTCGAGCCTTGAACAATAAGAGGCCCCTTGAGTAGTGCAAATCGATCTCTTCTTCGCTTTATCGCCGCAGGAGAGTAGTCGACGTGTCGATAGACACGGTGCTCTGGTTTCTCTGGTACGCGAATAAAGTTATGCGGGATAGCCGCATCCATGTGGTTTGGCATAGAAATGACAAAACCACCATTGGGCAAGAATCCAAAAGCCATCGAATGCGCCATGAATATCTGCAAAAGAGCAGTTCAGAGTGTTAAAAGTGAGAAATTAAACAAGCATATAAAGACTATAGTTTTCAGCTCTTAAAGATGAAGGGAGAATGTTTCAGTCGGGTTCACCATTTGTTCCGGCCTCGTGAGAAAAAAATATAATTCATTTCATTCTGTTGATTTTTGGTTGAATGTAAAATTGTTTCCCTGCGGCTTTGAGAATAAATGCTTAATTAATTTCCCAACAAAATTTTAAAGCATCCAATTCTTTAACCGAGTCCGAAAAGTACATCACAGAAATATTTTGCATTGCGTTCCACATTCTGATTTTACATCTCTAACGAGAAAACCCTTAATTAAAAGAGCCGAATACAATGGTCCATAAAAAAATGCTTAATAATAATGAAGTGCGTAGAAGATCCTTCTACGTCTTTACAAGTGCACGAAAAATTGTGTCTAACAAAAATATAAAGATAAATGAGTACACTTCGCCCCGCGCCGTGACTCGAATGTGAGGTATATGACGCCACGCGCCATATCTTAAATATGAAGTACATGACGCCGCGCGCCATTACTTAAATATGAGGTACATGACGCCATGCGCCATGACTTGAATGTGAGGTACACGACGCCACGCGCCATGACTTAAACCAGCGTGTCCCGCTTTCAGCTTCTATATAAGAAACCAGCGTCTCCCGCATTCAGTCTCTGGATTGAATAATTGGGTGGTTTTACCAAGAAATGGATTCAACCGAATTTTAAAAGTATTTTTGGGTCAACTTTGACCATTTGAGGAGGTTTGGGCCCAACTGGGCTTGTTGAGGGATTTTGGTCTCAAGAGGACTTGTTGAAGGATTTTAAGTCATCTTGGACTTGCCGAAAGTTTTGGGGCCTATCAAGGCTCGGGTTGAAGAATTTTGGGGCCGAGTTGGCTTATTGGAGATTTTTTAGCCATCTTGGGCTTTTTTGGAGAGTTAGGAGCTATCTTGGGCTTTTTTGAGGGTTTTGGGCCGAAGAGGGCTTGCTCGGACATTAAGGCTCGGGTTGAGCGAAGAGGTCATATATATATATATATATATTGTATATGTATAATAGAAAGGTACTTAGCCCTGCGTATCAACTTATCCCATTGTTTGGGGAGTATCTACTCAGGCAAAAGTATATGAAAATTCTTTTTTTTTTATAATATATATATATATTTGAAAGTCTAAAAATATATATATATTTTTTGGGGCCCACGGGGCAAATACATATATTTTTTTTGAAGGCCCGCGGGACAAAGTATTCATTTTGGAGGCCCGCGGGGCATTTATATAATCTTAGAAGTCAAAATCTTAATTTTTGGATGCCCACGGGACATCTATGTAATTTTAGAAATCAAAATATTGATTTTTGGATGCCTTTGAATATATACGTGTATTTTGACATATTTTTATAGAAAGTACACATATATTTATTTTTATTTTTAAAGGAGAAAATATACTTAACCCGTGTGTCCATTCAACTCGTCAGTCGGGGAGTATCCACGTTGGGAAAACTAGTTTTTGTAAATAATATATATGTATATGTATATTTATATTTAATATATTTATATTTTATTTTTAAAAGAGAAAAATACTTAACCCGCGTGTCAATTCAACCCGCCAGTCGGGGAGTATCCACGTTGGGAAAAGTAGTTTTTGTAAATAATATATATGTATATGTATATTTATATATAATATATTTTTATTTTATTTTTAAAGGAGAAAATATACTTAACCCGTGTGTCATTTCAACCCGCCAGTCGGGGAGTATCCACGTTGGGAAAAGTAGTTTTTGAAAATAACATATATGTATATATATATTTATATATAATATACACAAATATATTTTTATTTTATTTTTAAAGGAGAAAATATACTTAACCCGTGTGTGAATTCAACCCGCCAGTCGGGGAGTATCCACGTTGGGAAAAGTAATTTTTGAAAATAATATATATGTATATATAGATATATATAATATACACATATATGTTTTTATTTTATTTTTAAAAGAGAAAAATACTTAACCCGCGTATCAATTCAACCCGCCAGTCGGGGAGTATCCACGTTGGGAAAAGTAGTTTTTGAAAATAATATATATGTATATATATATTTATATATAATATACACATATTTTTATTTTATTTTTAAAGGAGAAAATATACTTAACCCGTGTGTCAATTCAACCCGCCAGTCGGGGAGTATCCACGTTGGGAAAAGTAGTTTTTGAAAATAATATATATGTATATATAGATATATATAATATACACATATATATTTTTATTTTATTTTTAAAAGAGAAAAATATACTTAACCCGTGTGTCAATTCAACCCGCCAGTCGGGGAGTATCCACGTTGGGAAAAGTAGTTTTTGAAAATAATATATATGTATATATAGATATATATATATATAATATACACATATATATTTTTATTTTATTTTTACAAGAGAAAAATACTTAACCCGCGTGTCAATTCAACCCGCCAGTCGGGGAGTATCCACGTTAGGAAAAGTAATTTTTTTGAAAATAATATATATATATATATATATTTATATATAATATAAGAAAGAAACTCTCCTCTTTTTTTTTAACTAAAAGAAAAAAAAATATCTGGAGAACTCACGTTCTCTCTTCTTTGAGCGCGGGAGAGCTCCCTTTCCCCGTCTTCTTTTTTTTTTCGTTCCCCCTGAATGAAGGGCCGAATGCGGCTATTTATAAGTTTTCTGCCGGCTTGGGATGGGTTCCGCGGAACTTCGTTGCTTGGGCGCCAAGCTACACTTGCGCGGAACCGGATTCACGCGGAACCGCTTCCCCGCAGAACTGCTCGCGGAACTGCACGCGGAACTGCACCGGAAACGCTTTCCCGCGGAACTGCTTTCGCGTAAAGCACATCTCCGCGGAATATTCTTCTCCCTAGCTGATTGTCTTCGGTACGCCTGAGCCAGGCCAATCGAGTTCTGAGATCGGTCGACGAGGTGTCGAGAAACCTCAAGTCCCCAAAGCTCGAGCCCGTCGATGAAAGCAAAGTGGGTCGGAATGCGCTGGCCGCGATTTCAATGGACCCGATTCAGAGTTTGAAGATCTGCTCGTCGTCCGGCTCTTTCCACTCCAACATTTCCAAGAACCACCGTCAGCCTTACGCCGTTAGCAAGCGCGAGCACAGAGGGCGACGCCGGCGCGGAGGTCTTTGTCATTTTTGGAGCCGCTGCTGCCATTGAACTGGATAACAGCGAGAGAATAGAGAGCCGGGGCGAGGGAACCAATTGCCGCTTTAGCCATCAGCGATGCGCTGCTTCCTCGGTTTTGTAAGCAGTAGAATCGGATCATGCCGAGAGTATAACAGGCCTCGATGTTGCCAGCATCGGCGCAGAGCTTCAAAAACCGGTGAGCGGAATCAGTCCAGTTTTTAGCTCTCACAGCCAACGATTTTAGAGAAGCTCTCTGTAAAACAAGAGGATGCAACCCCAACCCATTCAGCCTCTTGCATGTCGAGAGGACGCTGACGAAATCTGAAGGAGAAGCAGCGGAAGAACTGAGCTTGCAGAGGATGCAGACGACGAGATCATCCGGCAACCCGTCGAAGAAATCGGATTGTCCGGAAACCTCCGGAGCCGACTTCTGTCGTTTCCGCTCCATCAATGACCTTTCACTTTTTGTAAGTATAAGAGGGCCAAATCCCATGCTTCAGGTCCATCAAAGCTTCCATCATACAAGTTAGCATCGCTATCTGCTTGTTCATCATCATCATCTGACATGGTTGCACTTGTGCCTTCACCTGGAGATACACCTATTAGGCTCTGCAGAGATTGTTCCAATTCCCAACAAGCCATTACTGCTTCCATTGCATGGACACGAGCGTGCTGCTGAAGCTATTCCTTAAAGGAACATAGCAATAGGACATAGTGCGTCATGAACTGATCAAGGTCCTTATCGTCTCCAACCATTAGCTGATTCGCATGGCCTAGAACTGAATATTTGGCAACGACATGCTGCGACTGAGCAAGCTGCGCGTCGATCCTCGGCAATTGGTCGACCGGCGTCGCAATCCTCAGGCAAGCCACGTGCGTCGATAGAAGCTGCTCGTAGAGCAGATGAGCCAAGATATTTGCCTTGTACCGCGCGCTCTGCCACGGCCCCAGTCCATCACCCTGCTCTCCGGCCGCGGCAGCAGCAGCGCCCGCATCGGTCTCCGCAAGCTCCCCTTCATCGAGCTTGATCTGGACGGTGTCATGTCTCCCATGCCTTCATAAAATCAAGCTTAGTCTTAAAGCATTGGCCTGATCTTTCATCGGCTAACTCCGAGTGCATGCGAGGCATGGTCGACACCAGAACAACAACTGCCTCCACCAGCCCATTTTCTGTCTCACGACTGCCAATCTGATCAAGGTGATAAGAACCATGCAACCTCAGCGATCAAGCCAACCAACTGCTAGTGCCGATGACATCCCATCCAGTATTCAGGATCATCCTCAACAATCTGTAAATTGACAAGTTTCTGTTGCAGTTTCACAAGATTGGAATGAACCGTTGTCTCCGTACTTGAAAGAAGGCCATCATAATCTGCTAACCAATCAACAAGCTGCTCGAGTAGCCAAGCCATGGATTGCTTGTCCACATAAAATATGCCCATCAGTTCCCATGCTGCCAAAAACCCATCTGCCGCTATCCTTGCTTTCGACCGGCAAGCAGTAGCTGCCGCAGCTCGTCTTCTCTGTGGCGGTCCAACATTCCATGCTCCAGCGCAGCTTCTTTCCTCTACAAAAGCCATTTTCGTGGCCAGCCTTTCCAGCGCCGGGGCGCTGCTCCCTTGAGGACGCGGTGCCAGTTGGAGAGATGCATTACTTTGGGCAATTTTAAAGCAATCTGCTAGCAACACTCGGGAGCTCACTTGGTAATCTTTTCTGTACTATTCGAGCATCTTTGAAGCATAGAAATTGGTTGAGATTGATTGAATATTTCTTTTTGGATTGGAAAGCATAAGATTGCTTGGATATTGTATGGTTGTGTTGAATATGGGTTGCTAAAATTTTGTTGTGCTGTAATCTATTGAATTTGTGAAGTGTTGAGATTTCAAGAAGTGTAGGTAACGAATGGAGAAGATTACCACAGCATATTAAGAAGGTACGGAGGAAGGTCCCTTTATCTATTTATTTATTATTATCATTATTATTGTATTTTATCATGTTACTGTAATCCCGGCCACACCACACATATATGTTGTTTTGGTTGCCTCATTTGACCTGTCTATCTCTTTTTTTTTTGTTTGTTTGTTTATATATATATATATTTTTTTTTTACATATGAAAAATCATATAATTTTATCATGGTTAAAAATATATCTCATCAGGAGATTAAAATGTAATTATGGAATTAAGGTAAAAAATGATAGAAAATTCATAACTTGACGCCTACAAGGCGGATTTTGATAAAATTTGAAAGGTAAGCTCACGACGGTGGGCCCAATCTTATGAATGTATTGGATTAAGGGAATAATGATGGGATTAGGGTGATAATTAATTATTTTTATCCCAAATCCAAAAGATAAATTCATGTTATCATAATTTGACGTAGAAACGTCGGTTTGAGATGAAATTTGAAATAATGGAATAGAATTATGAAATCTATGAGATGAATGGAATGAATTAAGCTAATTATCATGGGAAGTTGCTTTCTTGGAGAGCAAGTAACAAGTTGCTTAAGAGCTAAGTAAAGAAGAGCAATTGTGGAAAGTGAAAATGGAATTTACTAAAATGCCTATGGGGTTACTTGGGCACCAAGAAAAGTGGTTTATAAAAAAAAGGGAGCAAGGGGCTGCTGCACGTTCCAGCAATGAGGGGAGAAGGAGAGAGAGAAGGAGAGAGAAAGAGAGAGAAGAGAGGAAAACTAAGAGAAAAATGGAAATTTTCTCCAAGGGCATCAGCTAGGGCACGTCAAACCCAGCAAGGATGAGAGGAAAAGAAGGGAATTTCAAGTGCTCAATGGAGGGATTATCAATTGATCAAGTAAATGTATGTTAATCTTGATTTTATGCCTCAAATCTGGAAGTTATATGATATTGTAAACTAAAATATGAATGGAACAGTAAATTGATGAATTTTAGCATGCAAATTTTTGGGAAGAATCATGAATCATGATGGAGTGATTAAAGAATGACCTAATTTTCAGCTTAAAAGGATAAGCATGTTGCAAATTAAAAATCTGGGAAAATCAACCTGGACAGGGTTGAATGGGTGTCAGGATTAGCTGCACCAAAGGACTTTTAATAATTTTTATACAAGGAATTTTGGGCTGAAACTTTTACAGGATATATAAGAAATATTGAGTATCACACGACTAAAATAAAAATTAGGTTTTTATGCGTTTAAATATACCCCATAATTAACGTGATTCAGGCTGTCCAGAAAGGGATGTTGCTGTCCAGCAGAGTAAAAATACCAAAATAAATAGAAATACTAAATATTTCATGCTGAAAATATTTATTTTGATTAATTCATGTATTTATTAAGGTATAGTAGAAATTTTAGATCAAAACTGCTTGATTTGATATTAATTTAAGATTTTGAGATTTCAGTATACCTGATTTCAGCATATGTGGATAGTTAGGAAAAAAATCAAACAAAAAATGAAACCTATGTAGAAATGATCCAAATTGATATATATGTTAATACCCTAAATTTTTATTAAGAAAAGTGAGATTACTTTCTGAAAATTCGGATTTATAAATCTTCTTAGTGTTATGTGTCAAAAGACACGTTAAACGGGTGAAAAATGGGTTCTAAAGTTGCTGTTTTGGGAAGCCTATGATAAATAGATTATAAATTCAAAAATAAACCCTAAATTATGTGATAATTAAGGGGTTTAATCATGCTGGAATTAGAGACAAGTTGCTGTTTTGAGAAATTTTAAGAAACACATGATTTATGTGTTGTGAAATGGACGTATATGAAGAGATAAGTATGAATACCCGACTTGAAAGACAAGTGGGTTAAGTTAGATGAACTTATGTAGGTTGAAAACCTAACGAATATAAGTATTTGAAGACGATGCAAATAAATGAAATGTTATTTTCAATTATTTAGGCAAAGGCAAGGCAAAGAGTGGAAGAAAAAGATTATCTCGATCTCAGGTAAGCAAGCAAGTTTTCTAAAATGATATTTTCTTTCTATATGATGATGTGTGATAAAATTGTTTATAATCACGTTTAAACGAATGGGCAAGCACAAGTTTTGAAAATGACGGCTTTAATGAAAAATCGTAAGTTTTGGAAAAAGAAGGGCTTTGAGGAAAAGCCTCAAGGTTTGCTTTATGGGAAGCAAGCAATACGTTTTAAGATAAAGAATTTATCATCAGTGTTGCCAAAGATTGGCAATGCTTTATGTTAATGGAATTGAGAATTTTTCTTATGAGTAAGCAAGCAGCTTTCTAAATGAGTTTTGTTTTAAATGCTTTCTAAGGTGTTTAAAGATGGTCATTCCTTGTTTATATGTGTATTGAAATGTTTATTTCTATTGAAATAAATGATTGCTTATGGTTCCTCAATTATGCTTGAAATGTGATGAAACATGAATTTGTACAATGTTTCATTCAAATGGTGTTTAAAGAGGGATGGTGCAAAGAATTTTCTACATGAGAATGACAAATTCCATGTGTAAGGGAGTATATAATGCCGGGGTGACTAAAAGTCATGCATGGAATGGAAATCAAATAGGCTAGTCGAGGTAGTAAGTGGACAAGGAGTCCCCCTTGACGTCGCCAAGTCGGAAAGGACCGGCGAGGTAGGCTAGTCGAAGTAGTAAGTGGACAATAATTAATGTACAAGTCAAAGAATTAACCATGCAGGTGAAAAATGAAAAAGTCACGTTCAATATGCTCAAGTTAATACAGAGCCCAACTGATTTAGAGGATTGCTTAATGATTGATATGGTCAATTCAAAGGTTCAAGAGTTTTCCTCGACTGGTATTGAGAAGGACCTAGAGGAGATTCCAAATAAGGACCGTGAGTTATCTACTTATACTGAAGACTGACTCGCTGATCACATCGGGCTCGAACGATTGACCGAGCCGGTGGAAAGCCAAGACAAGAAAGATAAAGCTAATGACGGAATAGAAGGGGATACAATTAAGAAAACTGGACATTTTCATATCCAAATGCTCCTATTCTACTTGCCGGAAAGCCAAACTTGGCATGACTCAATAGACCAATGTAAAACCCTAGAACCATTATCCATTCAAAACCCTGACAAACGCCTGTATAGTCTTTATAGAAGACTAACTGATCCACTTGAAGGGGCTAAGATTAGATCTGAGCCTCCATGTTGCAGTCCGAATGGCAGGGAGTTCGAGGTGGTGAAACCGAAAGAAGATTAAACAGCAGGAACATTGGGCTGAGGACGTTAAGCTTAGTGCTGAATGGGAGGCGACCCATTGCTCATTTTCATTTTGATTTTGATTTTGATTTTTTTGTTTTTATTTTTATTTTTATGAAAATAATTTGGAGTATAATTTCACAAAGATCATGCTTGGAAGCAGCCAGGAGAAAAAAAATTGATGAAAGACATCAGTGCCTAGGCGCCGTGATGATGATCCCGAAGAACACGGAGGATGAACTGGCACCATGGCGCCGGGTCGTGGACAGCGCGACCCGAACGCTTTATAAGACACGGGTTAGGGCTTAAACCCTAACCCTCATGCCCCGGCACTGAAAAAATCCCCTTTTCTCATTGTTTTTGATCTTGCCTTTGTTTCCAAGTCATTTGAACTCTAATCCAACCCCATTTCATCAAGGAATCATCCCTCCATTTCATTCATTCCATCCATCCCATTTTTTCTTTTTTTCCCTTTGCTTAGATCCACTCAAATCAACTAAAAAATCCGGTTTTTCATCACCAAATCTTCAACCTCACACCTATATTAGCTTCCCCATCATTTCCCCCTTGATTTGTGCTCCATTTTGAGCCCAATCATTATCATCTTCTTCGACCGGCGCCGAAACTCGCTGTCAGCAGATCAGTGCCTAGGTGCCGTGACTTCGCGCCCCGACACCAGTTCAAAGACAGCACAAGTTCCAATTTTCAGGCGGAAAGCTTATGTGGGTAAAAACTTCTCCAGCTTTGGTGCATTGTTATTGCTTTGAAGTGGCTTGGTGATTGTTTAGTGGAGAATTGGATTGGATTGGTCTAATTTTGTGGATTGGGTGGCAAATTAGAGGTTGATTTGGCTTAATTGGCTTGGTGATTGCTTGGCGATTGGTTTGCGGATTGTTGGGTGCATTTTTTTTTGGATTTTGGCTTGTTTGGTTGTGTTAGATTTTTGCTTGCAAGGACCATTTGAGATATTTGTCGGAGATATGGCTTCATCATCATCGGCTAAGAGGAAGAAAGTTCAGGAGCCAGTAGAATTCGACACCAATAGGTCGTGTCCGCTCAAGCCTTCAAGCGGTACACGGACGTGCTCCAGAAAAGGCACCTGATTCCGAAGAGGGGAATCAAGATAGACGAATTCTCCAACGCTCCGCTCCTCAACTTGAATGCCTTAGGCTAGCAAAATTTTATGGTGCAACCCCAGCCTGATATCAACCCTGTGGTCAAGGAGTTTTATGCTAATGTTGTGGAGCATGAGCAGGGGCGAGTGAAGGTCAGGGGCAACATCGTCCCATTCCATGCGGAGGTCATCAACTCATATTATGGGATGGTTTCTTTTGATCACCCAGACGAGTATGAGGCATTCCTAGAGGGTGAAGACCAAGACATCAGCTCTATCACTAGTCAATTTTGTAAGAGGCCACCGATCTGGAAGTCGACAGGCGGCCAGCTTACCTCCTTCAAGCGGAGCGACATGCTTTCTCACGGGAGGATGCTCTTCCACTTCATCTCGGCCCGGATGATGCCGTCGACCCACGTCAGTGAGGTAACGATGGACAGGGCACTGCTGCTCCATGCCATTTACAGCGGCATGACGATCAACGTCAGGGGGGGGGGGTTATCTACCAGCAGATCTGTGCCTGCACGACTGCACCCCCGGGGTAGCTACTACTTCCCATCACTCATCACCGGGCTCTGCAAGCAGGTCGGCGTCAGATGGGAGCAGACGGTAGAGGTCCTGAACTGTTAGGCGATTATCGACAACCTCTCCTACCGCACTCAGCCCCGAGTCCGTACCGCTACCGCGCGCCCCAGAGCAGCTCCACCTGCAGGTCCCTCTTCGCATCCGCTATCCTCGAGCGAGCGGCTAACCAACCTGGAGAACTTGGTCGCGGCCCAAGCTAGGTATAGGCGTCAGCATGACAGGGCGATGGAGGCCTACTTACGGCGGATTACGGAGGACCTCCAAATCGACATCTCCACTCTCCCACTTTTTCCATCGACGCCGTCAGAGGTCCGAGCCTGCTTCGGGCAGCCATTCCAGCCTTAGCCTGCTGACAGCAAGGACGAGGATGCCACCGAGTCTAATTCTTGAGGGAGTACCGGTCCTTTTATTTTTTTATTTTATTTTTTACTTTCTATTGTATTTTCATTACTAGTTCATTCTAGGTCATCATGTATTGGGGACAATGCATCTCTCAAGTTTGGGGGGTGTATAATTCTCAACCATAGGTTAGTTTTTCATGTTTTATTTCATGTTTACATTGCTTATGTCGATTCCAACTAATGAAAGTTATCTTTGTTTCAATCCATCTTATTGAAAATGTGCAAGGTTGTGATTAATGTTGACTTGAAATGGAATTCATGAAAAATGGGCAACTGATTAAGAGCCAAGTGTAAAAGCAAGTTGAAATTGACATGTGAAAGAATTAAAAGGATTTCATAATACATTGTTCTAATTCAATTACATGTATATCTTCCAGACTTAGATGATGAGAATTGAATTAAATAAATGCTGACCAAGTACTTTAATGGGTTCAGAAATGGTATTATTTCACAGAAATCACACAAGCATGTTCAGTACCCCTAACAAGGCATCAGAAAAAGAAAAAGGGGGTGGTTGACCTAAGTTGAGTAACCGGGACTTGGCATCAACCAATAGGAAGGTTTGCGTAAAAAAATAAAGAAAAATCACAGTAATAACGCTTTAAAATCAAAATTCTCCCCAGATACCCTGAAATATGGTGAGGAGAATTTTTGCAATAAGTTTGGGGGGGAAAGAATGTGCAGTTGGTATAAATTGAATCCAGTGACTTATTACTAGTTTCTGCAACCAATTAATTCAGATTAAACCTTGGTTTTCCTGTTTCCATTAAATTTCTAACCAGTTTTCTGATCCAATGGAAGATTAACGTGTTGAATTATGATCATGTACTAAGGAATTTTGACACCCACATGTAACTTGGTCTGAGAATGAAAAGGCATGCCTTGTTTTGTGTAATGGATGATTCTTCAAGTTAGATTATTCTTGACCTTATTGAATAGAAAAGTGGATTGATCAAACCATTACAGGAAGCAAACGGAGTTGGCAGAGTCTGTATTCATTCATTTATTCATTATGTTTGCATATGTTGCTCGAGGACTAGAAACATTCAAGTTTGGGGTATCATGGTCCATTTTAGACTATATTTGCGTGTTAGTCCAAGAGATTAGGCTTAGTTTGCATCCACGTAGCTTAATTTTCACTCACTTTGCATTTTAGGAGCATTATTTTATTTTTAGGCATTTCTAGCATTAATTAGCCTTTTTAGTTCATTTACATAGTTTATTCACCTTTTGTAGGAAGGACGGGCTATATAAAGGCATGCAAGCGAGTTGAATGCAAAGTGGAACCAAGTTCAAGAGCAGTGATATGGCGCCTAGGCGCCACCTTACCAATAGGCAGACCATTCGAGATGGGTTGTGAAATCACATGGGAGAGATTGTTTCTAGGGAGTTGGCGCCAAGCATGATCACACAGGTGTGTCTAGGAGAAGCTCCAAGTCATGAAACTCCAGAAAAGTTCCAAGTTGTCCAGCACATAGAGAGATGGTGCCTAGGCGCCAATATGCATCTGTATGCTCAGATTTCAGTGCGTGTGTTGCGCAATTCAACTCTATAAATAGCTCCTAGGGGTTTGCGCGCAAGAGAGAGAGGAGAGCCCAGAAACGAAATTCCACATAAGAGAAAGACGAAATCGCGATCAAAACACAGATTTAAGAGAGGGTTCAACTCCGTTGGTGGAAGCCCCCGAAAAACCAGTTTTCTCTTATTCTTTATATTTTTCTTTCTTTGCTTTCATGGATACTTTCAATATGCATGTAATGGATGTTATGATCATGTCTTTGAACTAAACCTCCATTAGATGGATAGTTAGGATGAATTGAATTTAAACTATATTGTCTTAGTTTTTTGAAATTCAGGAATGAATATTTGATATTATATATGATTGTGTATGACTTACCTTTGCATGTGTGGTTTTAATACTTTTTACAAGATTAGCTACCTTATAAGATGATTACATTGCTCGATTTGTCCTTGGAAGAGAAAAATCTCTGCTAGATCCATGTGCAGGGCATAGGTTTTCTCTTGGTTAAGGAGAGTTATTTAATGGATAAGAATATACCATTAAACCCTGTATAGTTACTAAACAGGTTATGCACTTATCAATTTTACTTCATTTAATGACATGGGAACATAATAATTAAATAAGATGTAATTAGCTTTATATAGTGTTGGAAGATATATATAAAGATTATTGAACTTGGGCTAGTAAATCCATACACAATCCAAATAGAAAGAACCAATGCGATATAGTTTAGATTCAAGAATTTCGAGCTATCCATTTGCCATCCCCATTAATAACCCCGTTTCTAGTCTCCCGCAGTTCCGTGAACTCTACTCTAATTTTTTATTGCAGTTATTAGCTTTAGTTTAAATCCACAAACTCAAAATTTTCAACCCATCGAAAGAAATTAAACTAATAAATAATTCTGGTTAACAATTTCTCGTGGGAACGATACTTTACTCACTCTTTATTACTTGACACGGCACATATACTTGTGTTAAAATGAGCATTTTAATAGACATATACGCAGCTCGTCAAGGATAGAATTTCTTTAGAAATACTTGTTACATTATATTATAGGTGGTAATAGGTCTACCTAATGTACCTAACCAGTATTTAGCCTTATCTTTAAGGGAAAATGGGAAAAACATTAATTTAAGAGCATCATCAGAGAAACCTTGTATTTTTTTTGTGGAGCAAATTTTTAAAAGTTCATCTAAATGTTTATAAGGATCTTCATTAGTGTTTCGATAAAAAGATGGAAGCATTTGGATGGTTCCTGGTTTAATTTCATATTGATTAGCTTGAGTTTGAGGTAGTTGAATGCAAGATGAAGGATTATAATTAGCTGGAATGAAATATTCTTTCATTTGTTTAGGAGGAACAGATTCTGGATTATTAATTTCTAACATTTGATTTTGAGCCATTATATATTTTTGTGATTTTCTTAATTGATTTAGGAGTCTTTCAATTTCAGGGTTTGGTTTTATCAAATCAATATTTAAAGATCTCCTACCATGTATATAATATCAAGAATTATTGCTCTCTTTTTTTAAAAATTTAATTAATTTTTTTAAAAAATAATTCACCACTGGGGTTATAATTAAATGATTAAATCTTACGATACTTCCTTTAGTCAGCCAGGGAAGAGGTGGGATTATGAGAGGCTCTCCTTACTTTAACAAAGTCCTAATTAAATAATCATAAATTCACTTAGGTGTTAGCCTTTTAACCTCTAGCCTAGACACCGACCTTTGGTTGTGCCATCAAATCTAATTATTTAATTGTTCAATCCTAATTATGTAAATGAAAATTTTAAAGGAATTGAGATTTATATTTTTGCAATCTAAAGTTCCTTAAAATGCGTGAAGAAAGCAGATAACAAATAAACTGAGTGATGATCAAAGGAAAGCAATGATATTAAACTAACAGCATAATAATTAACATGAAATAAAGCAACATAAGACGAGATTTAATAAAGAAAAATTCAGATCATTAAGGAAAAATAATTCAAAATTTCATGCCTCCCCGGCAACGGTGCTAAAAATTTGATGTGAACCAAGTGCTTGTCGTTGAGAGCACTATAATCACCAATTTAATTAAAATTAACTGAAACACATTAAAGCTACCACTGTGTGGGTGATAATGTAGAATAACGGTGAGTCAGGTTGAATCCACAGAGAGGCTATATAGTTTTGAATTATTTCAGCAGAGATGAGAGAGAGAAGAGAGAGAGAGAGAGAGCGAGAGAGAGAGGGTAAAGAGAAGAGAGAGAAAGAGATTACAGAGAAAGGAAAAGAAATTACAAAGGGAGAGAGAAAGGGAAAGGAATTAGAGAGAAAGAGAGAGAGAGAAAAGAGAAATTAGATGAGAATTTGCAATTAACTACAACTAAATTAAATCTAAATTAGGGAAGCAAATAAAAGATTATAGAAGTAAAATTTAATCTATGAAAACATGAATGAAAATTGCATTAAACTTAATTTAAAAATTACAAAACATAAAGTAGTAAATCTAATCTAAAAATTTAAAATCTAAAATTAACAACTACAAAGTAAAAAAAATTACGATTAAAAGAAAATTTATTACCCCAAAATTTTGCTCGAAGACCACCCTTTGAGGAGCAATCCAAGCCTTTAGAGCTTTACCCACTTGGCATGTGTGGGAGAGGTGTGTGTGTGGGTGGAGGTGACCCATCCTTTTATACTTGTGGGACACCCCATTGGGTAGACTTGGAATCCGATGTGGGATTCCACATTTTGAACGTCACCGTAGCTGTTGTCGTGGATCCCTTTTGCTTTGGCCTGCCCGTTTCACACCTTCCAATCTCACGTTGTCTGCTTTTGATACTCTGCCATGTGGATCTCGTTCTGCTTGGTTGAATGGAAGGTGGATTTTGAGTTGATGTCGGATGGAATCAACGATGTGATTGCTAAGTGCCAGAAAATTCAACTGGAATAGGTTGAAGTTCAGAGTGCCGAGAAGATGAGGGAAGGGGAATTACTGCTGACTAGTTGCAGAAGGGAGGAATCACTGCCCCTTTCCTCATCGTCTCTGCCCAATTCGAGAAATAAGACTGACAAAGTTGTCCAAAATTGCATCCATCTTCCTCCATATATTTGGTAATAGAAAATCCATTCCAAGCTTAATCGACCTAATGGCAGGAGAACCCAGCACCAGCCACATCTTCAAGCCGCCCATCAACTCCCTCTCCTTTAATAGCAGCAGCTGGCGACCTCTATTTCAAAACACTCATCAACAACACACACTCTGGCCAATCAGCTCTCAACCACCTCCGGCAGCAACCCCTACTTGTCTCCTCATCACCTTTCAGCCGGTGACACAGCAGCCATGGCTGAACACATTTGCTCCAAGCATCCCTCTAAAATTGATCTCTGCCTCCTCTAATTTCGGTAGTTGTAAAATCCCAAATAGCAGCTTGTAAATTTCTAAAATCTTGCAGCAACCCATTATGAGAAACTAGGGGTGCAACTTGGGTCGGGTAGGTCCGGGTATGGGTGGAACCTACCCTTACCCATTTTTTAAAAACCTCTACCCTACCCTATTTTAGACCGGGTCGGTTCGGAGCCTACCCTACCCAATTTTCTCAAGAGAGGGTCGGTTCCGGTTTGGTTCCAAAATCGGTTCCTAGAACACGATCTATAAGAAAATGCCCCAGCAAATCTCATGACTTCGACATACCCAGCCAAAGGAACAAATCTGATAAGCAGCCTTCACATTTGACAATATACTTAGCAAAAAAGCATCATCACAAACATGCTGAAATTCACCCAACTTGCTATGCATGTACAAACATGACAAGGCTGACAAATTCAGCTTTCATTCAAAATGAAATGTTTTTCAAACAGGTTCAAATTCATTATCCTCATAACTTGATTCAGGACTGCTAGATACTTAAGATCTGCTAATTAGCAAGTTCACAATCCATTCAAAACAGAAACAACTCTCACATGTGCTGAAAACCATCATTTAAATCTTCAAAGGATGCAGAAACCATATTTACATCAAACAAAAATTTACATGCAGAAACATCATGCAAAATCAGTGCAAAACAAGCTCAAAAAATGGATTGCTGAACAACAAACAGGAAAATAAACCAATCGGAAATTCTGAACCTCAGGTTCTGTTACGCATTCCAATCACAGTTTTCTTCCAATACAAGTTATCAATAAGCCAACATGGAAACTACAATGCAGGCAAAATTGACATATAAATGGGATCAACTCAGACAAGACAAACATGCCAGAAAAGCCTCAAACCAAGCACAGATTCTGGGTAAAGAAAATATAGCAAACACCAAGTGAATGGGATCAAGCATCTGACTTTGAGCATCAATGAAGTGAACGCTCTCATCCCTCTCCTCTAGAATAATGAACGGTTACGGAAATCGACCTTCTATGACCCGTCTCAGAATGTTAGAGCTTTTAGCCAGTGGAGTTGCCAACTGTTTCGCCCCGCAGATGCTGGACAGGAGCATAAAAGGATTATACCGAGATTGGCTGAAGCAGGGCGGAGAGAAGGTGGTGCTTGACTTGAGGCAATGGTTGGGGGATCTTAGCGTCAACATCATGACCATGATCTTGGCTGGTAAGTGCTACTTTGGGAGCAGAGACATCAGCGACGAGGACGAGGCTAGGCGGTTTAAACACGCCCTGGAGCAGACGCTTTACCTGATGGGGGTGTTTGTGGTGGGCGATGCTCTACCATTTCTGAGGTGGATGGTGTTGGAAACATGAGGAAAACTAGCTAAATCTATGTTTTGATGATTAACAAATCAATTTGAGAAAGTCTTGGCTACTAACAAGTTTGTGAAATGTCTTAAGGAATATACATTTGAAGAAAAATCAAGTTGGAAGGCCAAGTCGCACCCCAAGTCGACTCCAAGATCGACTTCAAATGTGCAGAACGTCCAGAGCTGAAAATGGAAGAAGGGAAGGTGAAGTCGCAGGCCAAGTCGACTCCACCTGCGACTTGGGTAGCCAAGTCGCAAACGAAGTCGACCTCACCATCGACTTCAGTCGGGCGAAACCTTCCAGAGTTGAATTCGAAACAGCAGAATGCCGAAGTCGCACCCCAAGTCGACTCCACGTGCGACTTGAGGTGAAGTCGCAGCCGAAGTCGACTCAGACATCGACTTCGCTCAGGCAGACGGAAAACTTCAAATGACAAGTTCTGGATTACTTGATTTTAAGCCAAACTAAATGAAGATGAAGATCAAGGCAACATAGATACTCAAGCTGAAACATTTGAAGACAAATCCAAGTACAAGCAAGAAGCATAAACTCAATCATTCAAATCAAGAAGATATCTAAGATTACATGAGTCAAGATTCAAGATGAATCAAAGTCAAGATTTTCAAGAACATCATGACAGTGAAGTCGCAAGGCCAAGTCGACCCCATCTGCGACTTGGGTGAAGTCGCAAAGCCAAGTCGACTTCATGATCGACTTCAAGTGGACAAAACCTTCCAGTGTTGAAATTGAAGACAGAAGTTCGCGAAGTCGCACCCGAAGTCGACTCCAAGTGCGACTTGGGCGAAGTCGCATCCGAAGTCGACTCCACCTGCGACTTGGGTCGCAACGGTCGGAATTAATTCGAACGTTGGCGCATTAAATGCGCGCCACCTACCTTCTAACGTTCGGATTCCCTCCAAAATTATAAATAGCCTTCATGGTGGACGAAGGAAGTAGTTGAAAAATATTAAGTGAGCATAACTCCTATCTACAAGAGCATTAAAGTGATCAAGCCAATCAAGAGAGGAAGAATTGTGCTTCAAGTTGCAAGAGCTACATTCAGAAACTTCAAAGCCATCATCTACAAGTTCTTCCCTGCGCTAAATCGTTTCTACACACCTGTAAAGTGTAGTTTACTTTCATTGATTATTTATTTGTATTGAACTTGATTTAGCTTGGGTAGCTAAGATCAAGTGATAGCAAAGTAGTGTGTGATTGGAGTGTGACTCATCACCTACTTGTGCTAGTTGTTGATGCCCCTTAGAGATAGAATCTAGAAGAGAGCAAGTGGCTCTAGTTGTTGATGCCCCCTAGAGCTTTGAATCTAGAAGAGAGCAAGAGGCTCTAATTGTATTGAGAGAATACAATAGTGGAACCCAAGTCACAAGGTGTGTGAGCTTGGAAGAGTGGAGTAGGGAGGTTGCCCGAACCACTATAAAATCCTTGTCTACTTGCTTTTATTTCTGCTCTCTTTATTACTTTGCTTTCCATTCAGTTTCTTCATTAAAGGGGATTAATTCTACAAGGGGTTAAGTTTTTAAGTTACCAAAAGAAATTTTTAAGAACCCAATTCACCCCTCCCCTCTTGGGTTTTGCCATCTATTCGGGACCCAACAGATGGACCTTGGGGGCCATGAGAGTACGATGAAGAGAGCAGTCAAGGAATTGGACAGCCTGATGGACGACTGGTTGGCTGATCACTGGCGAAAGAGAGAGAAGCAGGGGAAGGTTGACGATGGGGATTGCCACTTCATTGATGTGTTGCTGTCCATCCTTGAAGATGAGCCATTCCCCTGCTATGAAAATGACATCGTAATCAAGGGCGCTGCAGGGGTATGTGTTCTGTGTCTGACAACAAAATATTGCACAAAGATTGGCTAGATTCTTGAAGATACAAATCAATCCACTTGCCGTCACAGAGTTGCCGGCTGGTCTGGACGGGAGCAGTGCTGGAGCCTGGACGAGAGCAAATGCTGGATGGGAGCAGATGACTGAGTGATCTGTGAGCAACCGAGAAGCTTGCAAGGGGAACCGAGGAAGAAGGCCGAAACGGCTGCAAGCAAGCTTGCAACTCTGCGACTGCAAGCGGATTCGTCGGTCGTCGCTGCGACGGCACTGCCTACCTGCGGGGTTCAATGAGTCGGTGAGAGAGCTGAGTGAGAGAAGAGGCCCAAGACCGTGACTTGAGTGACGTGCGTCAGTGGACAGAAAGAGCAGACGCACTGGCGCAGGCGGCAGGCACAGGCGAGTGGGCGACAGTCGACTTCGACGACTCGTTAAAGTGAAAAATATATTTATATATATAATAATAATATATAAAATTCGGTTCGGTTCCGGGTACCCATTACCTGGAACCGACCCTACCCAAATTCACCCCGGGTATTTTTTACCCGGAACTGAACCGACCCTACGGGTAACGATGATGGAACCGAACCTACCCTATTTAGGGTACCCATCGGGTCGACCCGTGGGTACCCGACCCAAGTTGCACCCCTATGAGAAACTCTAATCGCCCAAGCCCTAGCAGCTCCAACCATTCAAAAACCACTCGTAGCAGGCAAGCTGACAACAAATTCAATCGCAAACCCATAATTGCCCAAAGCCATAAAAATCCAATGCCTTTGTTGCCCTGCATCTTCTTTGTAGCTGTTAGCAACTCAAATCACCAACCAGGCAATGCTGCTGCTGACCCTAAATTTTTCACAGGCTTGGAAAGGGTCTGCCTTGTTGCTGTTCGGGAATGATGAAGGTCGGGGCTGCGAGAGCTCTTCTTCGGGACTGTTGAGCTTGGAATTGATGGCTCCTGACTGCTGCTGCAATTGACGGCTTGCTTGGCTACAGAGGAATGGCCACCGGTGCTGAATGGCTTGGAAAAGGGCTACCGAACAGTAAGATGGAGGTTCGGTAGTCATGGTTGTTCATCGATTTGGGGAAGACGATGATGGAGCACTAAAACTCTACGCTCCGGCGGTGCAGGGTTGTTCGGTGTTCCGACAGTGCATTTAAATTCAAAATTTAAATATTAATTCTTTGATGAATAATAACATCATCTATCATCTTAGTTTAATTCACTTTATCCTTTAATTTATTTTATCTAAATATAATAATCTACTTTGTTCCCCATATTTTAAAATATAATTGAGTCATATATGTATGATTTTTCCAATTAAATGATTTTATAAATTTGCCCAAATTATATTAATAGGCTAATACATATTTCAACGTTAAAATTTCCTTAGAGATTAAGTCGTAATTTTATATTTTCAGAAATGTTGCAAAATAACTCATTTTATAGCAAAATTAAGGATTTTATGAAAAATATAATTTTACAAATTTTCACATAAAATATGTATTTAATTAATATTTTTATATTTAACGGTATGAATTTAATATGAAATTATATGAAAATTTTTAGAATTACCATTGAGGTGGGTTGAGCTGCTTTCCACTCCGCAAGATAACTGCCTGCACTTGCTCCTTTGGGTTTACTTCAGGCTGGCTAGCGAGTTTGCCTTGGACCTGATCCTATGCTCCTGAGAGTATGCAGTGTTGCATGTTCTCGGGCGCATACACTTATTTTTTATTTTTTTTCAAATTTTTTTATAATAGTGTTAATCTATATGTATTTAATATGTGTATAAATTTTTACCATTTTTGAGGTATTTTAGATATTTATTTTTTATTTTTGAAAATCAGTGGCCTTTTAGGTAATTTTAAATTACTAAAATGCCACTGATTTTTAAAAATCCAAAATAAATATCTAAAAACTTCCAAAATGGTAAAAATTGATACATACGTTAAATACACTTAGGTTAACAAGTTCATGAAAAAATTTTGAAAAAAAAAATAAAAAAATAGGTGTATGCGCCCGGGAGCATAAGATCAGGTTTCGTTTGCCTTGGTCTCTACGGGATGAGGTAGCGGCATGTTGGACAATTTGGTTTTCAAGCAGTTTAATATGGTTTTTCATTTGGCTCATTTATTCAAGTAGTTTGTCAATCAAGGGATCGGAGGATTGTGCTTGAGGTGGTGCAAGTAGCGCAGGCTGAGTTTGGTATGGGGGAGGGTTCAGTGGTCTTCTTAGAAAACCAGGTGGCTTATTGTTTTGAGCATAGCTTTGAGTATTTGACTGGTTTGCATATGAGAAATTGGGGTGGTTCCTCCATCCAGGGTTGTAAGTATTTGAGTAAGGGTTACCATAAGTGCGAGTATCATACTGGTTATTGAATGCATTGGCCTGCTTGCTTATAGTGTCTTGGATGGCAAAACTACACTCAGACGTGTAGTGTAAAGCTCCACAAATCTCACATGAAATTTGTCGAGAAGAAGATGCATTCAAATCCGTGGGTTCCTGCTTCTTTTGCTACAAAAGTTAATCAAGTTTAGCATGAAGTGAATTTATAGACTCGATATCATATACATTACCTCGCCGAGAGGGTCCTCGGATGTCGCCGTATTGAAATCATTAAGAGCTAAGTCATCAAGAAGTTCGAGGGCCTCCTCGTCAGTGAGTCGCATGAATTGGCCACCAGCTGCTGAATTAACGACGCTTTGGCTAGGTATGTCAAGTCAATTGAAAAAAATTTCAATAATGTCACCCTGTGAGATGCCATGATAAGGACACTTGCGCTGCAGATCTTTCATTCTCTCCCACGCATCGTATAGAGTTTCGCCATCTTTTTGGACAAACTGATTGATTTCATCCCTGATTTTCCTGGTTTTAGTAGGTGGAAAGAATTTCTCCAAGAAGGCAGTAGAGAGCTCATCCCATGTATTGAATGTGTCGGGTGGCATAAAATAGAACCACTCGCTTGCCCTGTCACGAAAAGAAAATAGGAAAAGTTGAAGACGAATTACCTCGTGTGGGATATTTTGTACCCTGATTGTGTTGCAGACTACACTAGTGATGTGTACGGTTGGGTTTTCAGAGGGTAATCCTGTAAATTGGTCCTGTTGAACCATCCAAATAAGCTCGAGATTGAGTTCAAAGCTTCTTGCATCAATTTCTGGTTCCACTATGAATGATCTAAATCCTCGAGGGTTTGGGCAGTTCCAATCACTAAGAGTTACCTTATTGGAGAAGCGTTGTTCTCAGCCTGGCCTTCCTCCTGCTCTTGATGTGGCGGGTTTGAATTGTTGCGTTCCGCCATGGTCTCTTGAGAAGATTACTGCTGCTTGTACTCACGAACTCTTCTCTTAAAAGAACGTTTAATCTCAGGGTCAACAATAAAGAGTTTTTAAGCTAATTATTTTGCAAAGCTTCGAGTATGTGGGTGCATACAAAGATTAACTAGCTAGTTCAAAAAAGATAAAAACAAATAAGAATGAGAGATGGAAAAGAATAAAATAAAAATAAATAAATAAAAATAGATAGAGACAAAAGACAGAAAGTAGAAAGAGAAAAAGAATAGATAAATAAATAAAAAAATAAAAAATAATAGAGAAAGAAAAGAACAAAGAAAGTATCTAAAAATAAAATTTAAAGTAACGCCGAATTCCCCGGTAACGGCTCCAAAATACTTGTTTGCAATCTCACCACAAGTGCACGGGTTGTAGATCGTAGTATATAAATAATTGATCATCAGGGAATTCGGGACTATAAATTTTGCTTTTAAACCCTTTCGTGTCGAATATGAAGAGAATATATAAAATGAAATAGAAAAGTGGGAAGAGAAAATAAAAGTAAAAACTAGAACAAGTAGTAGAAATCAAGGATGTAAATACCTAGGGTCTAAGATTTCACATGCGACCTTTGCAACAGATAGTGGTATAATTATTTAATCAAGATATTGTTTGTTAAAGGAGAATCGACCCAAATTTATCATTGATCCTTCTCTCGAAACCTACAAGGCGTACCCTAATTTTCTTAACCACCTATTCTCATGGGATTAAGTTAATTAGAATCCATTAAGTTCTATGGTTGTTCAAGAAATTCGTCAAGGTCATGACGCCTATTTTCATGGTCTTAGATTTCCAGGTTTAATATCTTGATTATCGTATATTAGATTTCCACCTCTCGATTCCATCACCTAATATATTGAATCATACCAAAGTACGGGCCCATGTACAAAGCAAGCATTAGAATCGTAAAATATTAAATTGACAATAATATCCATCATAAATAAATTAAAACTCCATACCACGCTACATTGTACGCATGCTACATCCTAAATTTAGGGCTTAGCCGAACATGTTTAAGTGCAAAATAAAATTAAAATTTAAGTCCATCTTAAATAAGACAATTAAAATTTAAAAAGGAAAAAGATAGAAAGGCTTATTGGTTTGAAGCCTCCGATGGTGTGTTGGACGCTCCACGCAACTCACTGGTCCGCCTCTTGCCTGTGGTTACCACCTTCTTGCTCTCTCTCTCTCTCTTCCTTCTCTAAATTTCTCTCTTCTGAAATTTTGTGTTAGTAAAAAAATTCCCCCCTCTAGCTGCTCTAGATCCCCTTTTATACAGTTGAAAACTGCATGAGAAAAATCTATGCAATTGGTTTGCCATACAAATTGCGTAAGTTGGACGGTTGTGATCAATTGAATGGATAACTTGTATTTACGGACTGGAATAGCTAGGATTACGCAAATTTCTGCTATTTAATTTTAGCTTCAAACGTCTTTGCATGGGTGGGTCTTGTACAGATGAGATTTTCATGAGAGCATTGCAATTTTGGTTACATGGCTTAGATGGTCCACTTGAATTGAATTGGAGATGGGTGGTTGGAAATTCAGGCTTCTAAGGTGGGACCGCTGAATTTTGGACGGCTAGGATTTTGCTAACTTGCTGGAATTTTTCAGGCATGAATGGGTGGCTGAGATTATTCAGATGATGGTGATCGGATGTAAAAATAATGCGTGGATTTAAATATGATGGATGGTTGCGATCAACCTTGAGCGGTGGATTTTCTAGACATGATTTCTGATGGATTTAGACGGTCATGATTAGGCTGGATACTAAAAGAAAAATCTGGACGTTGAATATTGATAACTCGTATTTTTACGAGTTATCATGGCCCATTTCAGACTTAATTTGTGTGTTAGTTTAAGAGATTAGGCTTAGTTTGCACTCTTTTAGCTTAATTTTCATCCGCTTTGCATTTTAGGAGCATTAATTAGTTTTTAGGCAATTTTAGCATTATTTAGGCACTTTTAGTTTATTTATTTAGTTTTTCCATTTTTTGTAGGAAGGACAGGACGTATGGCAACAGAGCGGACGAGTTGAAAGCAAGCTGAGGCATCTAGAACCAGAGAGTTGGCGCTTAGGTACCACCCTTCACGCCTTGACCATTTGTAGCACACACAGCTGACATGAAGGAGCAGTCCAGAGAGTTGGCGCCTAGGCGCCACTTCTCTATATGAAATCCAAGTCAGAAGTCACAAATTAGGTGATGCAGTCCAGAGAGTTGGCGCCTAGGCGCCACCCAGTTCGCGCGCGGAGATAGAAAAAGGAGAGAGAGGAGAGCCAGAGAACGAACTACAGTGCAAGAGAAAGCGAGAATCAAGATTAAAGCTTGGATTAAAGAAGGAATTCAAATCCCGTTGGTGGAAACTGCCGGAAAACAGTTTTTCTTATTCTTTCAAATTTTCTTTCTCTTCCTTATGGATACTTTTTATTTGGATGAATTGGATGCTAAGATCATGTCTTTGAGCTAAACCTCCATTAGATGGATAGTTAGGATGAATTGAATTCTAAACTGTATTATTTCTTGGTTCTTAGAATATTTAGGAATGAATATTTAAGCTTATATATATGATTGCATATAATTTGCCTTTGCATGTGTGAGTTTAATGCTTTTACAAGATTAGTTACCTTGTAAGATGATTTAATTGCTCTATTTACCCTTGGAAAAGGGAGAAATTTGCCAGATCTACGTGCAATGCACAGGTTTCAACCTTTGTGTAAGGAGAGTTGTTTAACGGATAGGAATATACCGTTAAACCCTGTGTAGTCATTATACAAGTTATGAACTCATCAATTTCACTTTATTTAATGGCATGGGAACATAGCACTTAAATAGGGTGTAATTAGCTTTATATACTGTTGGAAGACATATATGAAGATACATGAATTTGGGCTAGTAAATTCGTATGCAATCCACTTAACAGGAACCAGAGCAATATAGTTTAGATTCAAGGATTCCGATCTATCCATCTGCCATCCCTAATCAGTAAACTCGCTTTTAGTATCTAGTAGTCTCGTGATCTCTACTCTGATTTCTTTTTCGCAATCATTGGCTTAGTTAAATCACAAAACCAGAATTTCACAACCTTTGAAAGCAGTTAAGCTAAATAATAATTCTAGTTAACAATTCCTCGTGGAAACGATACTCTACTCACTCTTTATTACTTGACACGGCACGTATACTTGTGTAAATAGCGAGCAATTTAATAGACATATACGCAGCTCGTCAAATATTATGGGATTAATGGATGTGATCTACATGAGATGGATGACATGGAATTAATCAAAACGTTGCATAAACAATTGGACGACTAATTGGCTCTGATTCAGTTTGGATTATTTCTGATTTGAACGGTGGTTGCTTTGATTTAAGCATCTGCATGAATTGAATCTCTGCTTTGAACGGCTAAGATCATATAGTCGGCGGCTGCAATTTTTTTTAACAACTGAAATTTTATTTTTAATGGTTGGATATTAAATGGACGGCTGGTAGTTTGCTGATGTAATTGGACGGCTTGGTTGGATGAAAATTTGGACCGCTTAGATCAAAGAGGCTGGGCAGCTGGTTCTTGCATGATCGGTGGCTAAAATAGAAATGGATGGCTTTGATTTAGAAGGAACAACTTGGCTTGATTTTCTTATGGATGAATATTTGGATGTGTGGCGCCCCGAACCAAGGCGTCCACTGGCCTTACTCCGGGATCTTGTCGATTGGTAAGTGTGAATCAGGATTGTTGCCCTGATCACGCGGCGGGTACTTAATTAGATCTCGTCAAATTTTTTTTTCTTTTTCTTTCATCGCATAAAGACACATATTTATCATCAAATCTCAATTATCATTGATAACATTCATACTTGTTTTTGTACAATACAGGTTATTTTAACCTGAACATTTTATACATACATAATTTGAAAACTCCTTATCATATATTCATGTCATACCATATATGGATCAGCATATCATAAAATTTTCTTCATACCTTCTTTTTCCTTTTCTTCTTGGCCTGTGTTGTACCTGTCTATGGTTTGAAAAGCAAAACGTGAGTCGAAACTCAGTAAGCAAGCGTTTTTTTTTCATTTAAATGCATTTCTCCTGTTCAATAGTAGACACTTATCAAGTGATCTACTATCAACCAGTGGAAACCTTTTCATAAAATCTTTCATAAAACATATGCTTGCAAACTTAACATATAGACCTCTTTTTCATAATCATAAAAACGTTTTCATAAAACTTCCTTTTTCCAAGGACATTCTCATGTCCTTAAAACATTTTCCATAAAATCTTTTCAAAACAAGCATATGCAACATACATGATGCTTCTGTCCGTCTGGCAGGTGACACTTACCAAGTGATCACTCTTTCCTACTTAGGAGAGAAACCATTTCATTTGATAACTCGCGAGCTAAGCAGTTATCCGTGTTCATCTCCCATTTCAGGGAGGGCGCCGCCGGCATTTCGCCTTTTGAAGCGACTTGGCCTATGTAGAGGGGGCCCATCTTGCAACCGTGTCCAGTCTGCATATCCTTTACAATAAACCTAGTACATAGCTCATGTGCACATTCTTCACGTTCATATGCTAGCATGCTTTTTATAAAACCCCACAGACCTTAATCTGTGTCTTTTTCCTTTTCAAAATCTGATGCTAGCATAACCTTTCAAAATAGTACAGACCTCGGCCTGTATTTCTATCTCTAACTTGATAACTCGGCATAGCTCAAGTTAACAAGTTAATAAAAATATTTTGTAAGGATGACCAACCTTCAATAATTTTAAAAATATTTAAATGGCACATTCTTAAAACATTTGAAATATTTGAGAAATAATAAATTTGAAACATTGCTAAAAAATGTTTATAAATCATTTTTGATCGGTAAAATAATTTTGAACAATATTTTAATATTTGGAAATCAAAGACTTTGGAAACTTTTTTCTTCTCGTTTCTAGATTTTTCATGAACAAAGGATATACTAATGCATAATTCATTTTCTATATATATATATCATATTCTTTGTCCACATAACACTTAAGTTTCTTCTATACGAAGATATGCTTGTATGATCCTTTGGTCATTTAAAAAAAATCTTCATGTAAATCGGTTATTGGTTGGCCTTCCTTAAATCCGTTTCAAAACATTTTAATAAATCATTTTAAATTCATTCGATAAAACAAAATATTATTTTGAAAATCAAAACTTTTCCTTTTCCATTATAATGCAACCATTTTCATCTTTCTCTTCATTTATAAGGATTTGCTTATGATAAAGCAATTCCCACATACTTCAACATTTCTTCTTACTTCCATATGAATTTGCTTATAATAAAGCAAATTTAACATATTCCATAGTTGCACTATATAAAAATCATTTTCAAAAGTTTGCTTGCTTACCTTTGCTTTGCTTTAATCCGACTCCTTTATCCTTTCCTTTCCTTTTCCTATACAAGTGAAAAGGATATACATACTTTATCATGCATATTTTATATTTATTTATGACCTTATTTTCCACCATAATTTTTTATAGAGGTTATCCTTAAAAATGCGTGATCATCATTTTCTTATATAGATTTTTATCCATAAATCCTTAAAAATTCAATCCATATATCCTCATAAAATATAAAAATAAATCTAAAATTTTATCCAAAATCACGCTGTTTACTGTAGCATATTACTGTAGCAAATCACTGTTCATCCGTGGTTACTGTTCATGGGTTTCAAAAATTGATATTTTTTCCAAAAATAAAAAATACCATGACATACCTTATGCCTAGTATATTGTTGGACATTTCTTATATTTTGAATTTATCATCATTTACTTGGCCAAAAAAAATATTTTCTCCATATACTAAAAATCAACATAAATTCACTTAAGCATAATCCTTAATTCCAAAAATTATGAAATTGATATATCATCATCCCAACATCATATTCATTCATCTCAAATCATAATTTATCAATTTTGGAGCATTATTTACACATATCATGTGTTATTTTCCCAAAAGCTCTATCTTCGCCCCAAATTTTTGATGTTTTGGCATAATTCCAATTAAGCATTATATCTATACTTATTTTCTCATGATTAGGCATTATCTAAGCATATTTTTACCCTAGTTAACATCCAAAAGAAATTTGGGTAGAAATCACTTACCCGAAGTAGAGATACGCCTCTTTTTCTCATACTTTCTCTCTCTAACTTCTTCTTCTTCTTCTTCCTTGGACGTGTGGGAGGATTTTGGGAGCTTGGAATGGCTCAAGTGGAGCTAGAATATGATGCCTTGGACTTCCACCCTGCTGCCCTATTTATAGGGTTGCATTTTTCAACAATTTGGAATTTACCCCCTAGCTTTGAGGTATTTAATTATAAATCGGTATTTCTTTTTAATTTTGAAAATGCATGGAGCTTTGTGCAGCCACACTAGGCCTGCTCCAGCCACCCTATGGCAGCCCTATTTTTCCTAGATTTTTAATTTATTAAAATTAATTATTTTTAAGCAAATTAATCTCAACCCTTGATTAATGATATGATCAATTTGTGGCCATTGGATGTTTTGCCCCATTTTCCACACTCCCTGCACGTCCCTGCCATGTTTCTGCATTTGCATGTAATTTTTTTATTTTTTTATTATTTATTTATTAAAAAGTCAAAAGTATATTTAATAAAAAGTTAAGTTACTTTTTCAACATCTATTTGCCACTCCATCTTGGCCATTAATTTGTGAGTTTCATCACATCTTATCCCATCCATCATATTCATCATGTATTTTTAACCATTCATAAAAAATTTCATCTAATTCCGACACCCGGATTGCAAATTATGAATTTTTTTCTATTTTTTCACTAAAATCCAAATTTGGATTAAAATATCCAAAAGTAATACTATTTTGTCTTGTAGTGATTAATTTTCCTTTTGACTTTTTGTGATTAGGTTAATCAAGTGATTAACTCTTAATCACATGTCTTAATCCATAATTATTTTGCACGTACACTATTCACGTACACTATTCACGTGTACTATTCACGTGCATCACATTCTTAATTGCATTATTCTAACCTCTAATATACATTTATCAATATAACATATTTCATAAATTTTTATTTATTATAAAAATCAGTACGGGTTTACAATCCTAGGTTTACATATACTATTCTAGGATTGCGGGTTTCACAGGATGGATCTGGATTATGCTGATTTCTGGTGGGCCACACTTGTAATTTTCTGGACAGCGTTGGACGTTAGAGATGAGCGTGATGGCCAGCTGCTTAACTCGGACGGTCTTGATGCATTGCTAAATATCTGGTGGGCCCCACTTGTTGAAATTTATTTTCCTGCATAGAAAAGTATCATATACTCGTCGAATTTATTGATGGGTTACAATATAACAAATTATTCAAACTCATTTAATTTTAAGGCAACAAATAAAAAATATAATTTCAAGCCAAAAGATTATAAGAATTATTTAAATATCTTGAAATTAATATTTGATACCCAATTGTTGCAAAAACATATTTTAAATCAAAGTTCATATTAAACTCAATTAATTACCCACCAATTGTGGCAAAAACATATTTTAAATCAAAGTTCATATTAAACTCTATTAATTACCGACCAAATTGGTATAAAATGCCCCCAAAATATATTATTAATTTCCAATTATCAATCACCTCATAAATCACATTATATATTCACAATTTCAGTGTTTTATCAACTTAAATCACAGCCCTTCATCTTTCCTTATTGCTGCAATTTTTAACTTTTTATTAACTTAGTTTCCACCCCCATTAACATGCTATCCACGTCCTCTATGTGCTGCCCTTTCATTTAATTTTTTCATTTTATTTTAATTATCAAAAAACCTCTTAAAATCCCTTACTAAGACATGTCCAAAGTGAGTTGCCCAAATTAAATTTTCACTTTTTATTTTAGTTGACGTTTTTGCTCCATAACTCACCATAGCTGGACACCTCATTTGGGGGTGCCCAAAGTCAACTTTGACTTTTCCATTCTCATCATAACAAATTACATTTTAGAACTTAAAAGTCAATGGTAATTAAGTTGATTAATCATGACATTACTCATCCCTAATTGTAATGTGGTTTAGGGTTTTCTAACAAAGTTTAACATAATCTAATCCATTCATCATTTAGGGCACCTTAACTTAGTCATATATAAAAAATCTCATGTCAAAAAGATAAATATATACTAAGTTATTAGAAAATAAAATTAATTCATGAAATTTCATGAGATTCCTAGTCATTTAACAACCTTTTAATTAATATTTTTATGATCCAAACCGTTCATTACATAGAACATACCAACTTAGGCTTTCTCCTAAAATTTCATGTAATTTCATCTTGTATATCATAAGGTATGAATTCATCAATCACTTAATCACAATTAAAGTGAAAATGTGGCATTAATTATCATGCCACCTCACCATCTCTACACTTAGTTTGTCTTTTGGTGCGTACTTTTCTAAGTTAATCAAAATGATTAACTTAATCACCTTGCATAATTAATCTTCCTAATTTCATTCATTTGAAGTAGAGGGTGAGTGATTTAACACCATTGCCCTTCACACAAATGTCAAATTTCATTTACTAAGGTTCAAAGTAATTCGGGTTTCACAATCCCTCCCCCCTCCTCGTTATAATAGGTTTCATTCCAAAACCTATCATATTTCAAGTAACTGGACAGGGTTACTTGTTGAGCACTTGTCATCCTATATACAGGGAATTCTACGTAGATAGTGTTATTTATTTCTTCTATTGACAGTGCATGAGTGGTTATATATTGGTATGCTAAAATCAAATGAGTAGCTCCAACATCAATTGACGCAATTATAAAATTTACTAAAAACTAAATCATATCTGTAACCACTTTTTCCTCTCGTTCAGGTGACTCAATGTGAGTCAATGCATGCACCTGCACTGGATTCATAGAGGTTCCTTGACGATTGGCGGTGACAAAGACCCTTTGCTGGGTTAGTCTTCCCCGCCTTGGTGCTCCTTGGGTCTTGTTCGAACAATTCGGCGCAATATGTCCTACTTGATTACAAACAAAACACTTTACTACCCTCACCTCAGCAATTTCACAATTTCTTGCTATATGACAACTTGCCCACATTTATAATGTCTATTTGAGCCCTTTAAACATTCACCAAGGTGGCACTTTGGATAACTTTCACATACTGGGGCACTTTCTATTTTAAAATTTGATTTCTTCTTTCTTGCCACTGCTTTCTTGTTTCCTTCCTTCCTTACATCTATTTCCTTGATGCTATGATCAAATTGTCCTTGCCCTTGCTATAACTCTTGAGTTCTCAATATTTCTATCTCTAAAGCTCTTGCCCGTTCCATACATGATGCATAATCCCGAATCAAGAAAGGTGCAAGGCTTTCTCTTCAGTAGGGCCTTATCCCTTGCTAGAACCTTTATGCCTTGTTTTTGGGCGCATTTGCTATCCAGGGCATGTATCTCACCAGGGCATAAAACTTGGTGGCATACTTTATAATTGTCATCTTGCCCTAACATAGTCGTTCAAACTCAACAACTTTCCTACTTTCTAGTCCTACAGAAAGATATTCTTTATTAAACTTTTCCATAAATATCTACCACGTTACTCCTTCAGGATGTGACTATCCTTGTTCGCAATCTCATTGTAAGTGCACGGGTTATAGATTGTAGTATATAAATATCGATCCACAGGAAATTCGAGACTTAAGACATTGAAATTAAACACTTTCTAACCAAATAAGATAATGAGAAGAAAGAATAGAAAAAAGAAAAGTTGATTTGTAGAATGTAAAATAGGGATTAGAAATCACAAGATTGAGAGCACCTAGGATCTAAGATTTCACATATGTCTTCTGCAATAGATACGTGGAGTGTTTACTTAATCTAGATATTATGTGTTAAAGGAGAACTGTCCCTATATTATCCTTGTACCTTCTCTCAAAACCTATAAGGCGTACCCTAATCTTCTTAACCACCTATTCTCACGGGATTAAGTCAATTAGAATCTATTAAGTTCTGTGAAAATTCGTGGAATTTATCAAGGTCATCAAGCCTATTCTCATAGTCGTAGATTTTCAGGTTTAATGTCTTGATTTTCGTATATTAGACTTCCACCTCTCGGTTCCATCACATAATATATGAGAATCATTGCGAAAGTGTAGGCCTTTACACCAAGCAAGCATTAAATCATAAGATATTAAATTAACACATAATATCAGTCATAAGTAAATCAAACCACAATATCCACTACATTATATGTATGTTACATCCTAAACACTAGATTAAGGATTTAGCTACTATGTTTATAATAAAAATCAAACACAAAATAATATTATATTCAAAGTCCATCACAAACAAGATAACTAAATCAAAATTGAAGAAGAAAAGGAAAGATTATTGATTGGAAGTCCCGATGATGTCTCAACCGCCTTAAGCAACTAGCCACTTCTCCCCTTGCCTCGTGCTCTACACCTTCTCTCGCTCTTTGGACTTCAACCCAAGCTCTCAGGATGTTCTCCCATCCTTTAGGATGTTCCTAGGAGGTGTTTTTATAGGGTTTCAGGAGGTAACTTGCGCACATAGTCCAAAACGGATTGAGAATTGCGCATGAACAGTAACGTGAATAGTGCACATGAATAGTTCACGTGAACAGTACGCATGAATAGTGCAATGCATGAACAGTAACTATGTATGAATAGTGCCTTGCTTGAAACACAGTTTTGCTTCAAATTTGAGTCTTAAATTTGCAATTTACTCCCACTTTCATCGATGCTTATCAATTTGTCCATGTTGTATACCAAAATTGCACGTATTTCTCCTGCTTTATACAAATTAGTTAATTGTGAGTGTTTTATCTTTGTAAAACTAAATCAATCAAAATATGATTTAAAGTATCTTAAACACTCAAATTCTTCTCAATTAATAATCAAAATTCATAATATAAATGTGATTCAATAAATACCCCTACACTTGAACCTTTGCTTATCCTCAGGCATGTACGAAATAATCAAATCACATAATTTCAAGAATTGGCATTTCAAGAACTTTTAGAAAAAAATCATCATCAAAACTAGTGAGGATTTGAACAAAATACTTTGAAACAGAGCACTTGTCAAAATCTTAATCAAAAATCCTTTTTCATTAGATTAATATTGTACACTTTGTTACCGTTTCTGCTTTTAACCACTAAGAGTTCAAAAAATCTCGTAATATAAACTCCTAATTATCAAATATCCTCTCATTTTATCTGATTATTCAATACACACATTCAATAATTCAAGTAATGGTAGTGATGTAAAAAATATCAGTCAAATTACCTCATATACATCTCATTAAAGTCTTGCTTCCAAATTTCTTCTACCAACTGAATCAACCAATTCATGGATCATAAGGACTTGGTGGGACAATGATTAGCTTTAGCACAAAAAATAAAAATTCAAAAATTGAACTGTCTCCACATTGATTTCAGCCTCATTTTGCAACAGAAAATAATGTCACCCCCACACTTAGTGCTTTCTTTCTTTTTTTTTAAAGCTTGTTCTTATCCTTGGTTTAACAACTTTTTTATTTAGAATTTTTTAAACCAAGTCCAGTAATAATTTTCCTCACCATATTTCTGGGTATCCAGGAAACTCTCTTTTTTTTCTTTTCTTTTTTTTTAACAAATAACCCCCCTCACCATATTTCAGGTATCTAGGAAGTCATTTTTATTATTAGCACAAGCTAGGAGGTCAAACCTTATTCCCATTTTACTTTTCAACTCAAAATTAAATTTCAATGTTAGGTCAATTAAGTGGGAATTGAGGTTTAGAGAACGAAATTTAAATTCATGCTCGATGGGGGTAAACAACAGCTATGCTCTCAAAGATAAGCTCATAAGAAAAGGAAATGCCTTAATCATGTCCATGAGTAGTCAAATTGAGTTTTAACTTTGAAATTTTTTTAACCAGAATAAGATTTTTATGTATATGGGAAAAATTTCCTTTCAAAATAGCCAATTGTGTGCATTAGAAACAACCTTTGACAAATTAGAGAGGATTACTCTGATTTTTCTAAGAAAGCAAAATTGGTTCCTTGATATATTAGTTTCATCAAGTAATTCAAGACAAAAACTCTAAGTATTTTCAGTAAGTACATGTTCAAAAATAAATTTAACATCTCACTAAAATTCAGTTATTTACTTAACTCCAGGATTTTGAAATTCCAAGTATGGTTTTCTTACAAGACTTACGCGAGTTCAAAGTGGGGTTTTAATCAATTCAAGGTTCAAAATTTTGCAAGATTTTCCAAAATTTTTTAATTTTTTTTAAAATGTGATAAAAATTATAATTAATGGGGTAGTGAAAGAAATAGTTAGAGAAAATAGTGCAATGCGTTCACCCCCACGCTTGAAACTAGCATTGTCATTAATGCAATTCATATTATTAAAACGATATATCAAAATTAGCCAAGAATTTTAAGGAATGTAAGATGTTGACTTCCCTATTTTGGTGAGTTAAATTGACTTTTCATCCCATGGTGCTTCCTATCTAGGTAGGCTCTGAAAATTAACCAATAAAACTCCAAATTAAAAAGTATCAACATTCTAAAACAAAAGAAACCGAAAGAAAAACTAAAATTCTCTTGAAAGAAAACAAAAATTTTTTGGTTGCCTCCCAAGAAGCGCTTGGTTTAAAGTCATCAGCTTGACTTCAAATTGCATCAATCAACACCCAATCTTTCAAATACAAGTTCATGCAGGTCTTTCTCTAATTTATCTTGTGGTGCATTCCGCACTCTTGTGAAATTTAGACTATCACTAGACATGATATCCAATATCTCCTTTTGCAACATCATCTTATTGTGATTTCCTACAAAATTATAGATGTTGTTACTTTCTAAAAAAGGATCTAAATAAGATGAGAGAGAAATTTTCTTATTATTATAATAATTAATATACATCTCTTTAGGATTCGTGCAATATTTAGTTGCTCTCTGTGGAAAAATAAATGATGGCATGTATAGCTCTGATGGTATAGTTGACTCCTCAATCCTTGTTTCTTTGAATGTGCTACTTGCTTTAATTTTTTCACTGCTTTCATCTCGTGTTTTATCAAGATTTGATTGGTCTTGAATTTGCTCTATGTCCTCATCCTACACCTCGCCCTGCTCTTGATTCTCATCATTCAAAACGCCTTCAGGATATGCCTAGTTTGGAATCTGTACTTGTTCATCTACATGCATCTGTTCATTTGCATGCATCTCATCATCAACTTGATCCATATCACTCAAGATGGTTTCACAATAATCCTCAGACAAAATTTATAGTCCATGCAAGCTCGACTAGGAGGTTCGTTAGGTTTCTCATTTACACGAATGACTTATTGTGTAACATGTTTTCCTAGACTCAGAAGTTGCCTAGCATTTGATCAAATTATTGATGAAGAAATTTAAAATTTTATCTTTAGCAGATTCTTCAGGCCGTGGTGCAACTGTAAGTGGAATGGAGGGAAATTTTTTTTTCAAAGCTCGTGGGTTTGAGGGGGAAAGCAATTTTATTCAGATTGAAAGGAAAGATTATCGAACCAAGAAAAGTTTAAATGCATAGGTCCATTACCATAGTAAGTATTTGAGCAAGGATTTTCAATAAAGTGTGGGTTGTCATGGTTATGAGAATTTTGCTGTCTATATCCCTAATCTTGTTTGTTTGATGCATTCATCATGGAAGTCCCCTCTCCATATTAATTATATTGGTCTGCTACTTCACAATTCTCATAAAATTCATTAGCAATCATTCTATCATCATGAAAATATCTATCACTTATTCTATTATCATACTATTGATTACAGTATGTCAACAAACAACGTTTTAGAAAAATAAAAGAAAAAACTTTTAAAAAATATATAAATAGAGAATAGAAAAATAGAAAAGAAAGAAAAAAGTATTTAAATACAAAGTCCTAAATAACGCCGAATTCCCCAGCAACAGTGCCAAAATACTTATTCGCAATCTCACCACAAGCGCACAGATCATAGATTGTAGTATATAAATATCGATCCACAGAGAATTTAAAACTCAAGACGTTGGACCTAAATACTTTCTAACTAAATAAGATAAGGAGAAGAAAGAATAGGAAAAAAAAGTTGATCTATAGAACGTAGAACACGGATTAGAAATCATAAGATTGAGAGCACCTAGGATCTAGGATTTCACATATGTCTTCTGCAACAGATACGTGGAGTGTTTACTTAATCTGGATATTATGTATTAAAGGAGAACTATTCCTATATTATTCTTGTACCTTCTCTCGAAAACTACAAGGCGTACCCTAATCTTCTTAACCACCTATTCTCAAGGGATTAAGTCAATTAGAATCCATTAAGTTCTATGGAAGTTTATGAAATTCTTCAAGATCATCATGCCTATTCTTATGGTCTTAGATTTTCAGGTTTAATATCTTAATTTTCATATATTAGACTTCCACCTCTTGGTTCCATCACCTAATATATGAAAATTTTTGCCAAAGTGTAGGCCTTTACACCAAGCAAGCATTAAATCACGAGATATTAAATTAACACACAATATTAGTCATAAATAAATCAAACCACAATATCTGCTCCATTATACGTATACTACATCCTAAACTCTAAATTAAGGGTTTAGCCTAGCATGTTTATAATAAAAATCAATCGCAAAATAATATTGTATTCAAAGTCCATCACAAACAAGACAACTAAATCAAAATATAAGAAGAAAAGGAAGGCTTATTGATTGGAAGTTCTATTGGTGTCTCGACCGCCTCAAGCAACTTGCCGCCTCTCCTATTGCCTCGTGCTCTACACCTTCTCTCGCTCTTCGGACCTTAACCCAAGATCCTAGGACGTTCTCCCATCCTCTAGGATGTTCATAGGAGGTGTTTTTATAGGATTCTAGGAGGTAACTTGCGTACATAGTCCAAAACGGACTTGGAATGCAAATGAACAGTAACATAAATAGTGCGCATGAATAATGCAACGCATGAACGATAACTATGTATGAATAGTGCCTTGCTTGAAATGCAGTTTTGCTTCAGATTTGAGTCTTGAATTTGCAATTTACTCTCACTTTCATTGACGCTTATCAATTTGTCCATGTTGTTGTGATAACCAGAACAAATGTGACTCATACATGTAATTTAGGCATGTAATTAGTGTTAATTATATAATTGAACTGGATGGATGAGGTTAAGGCAAATGACTAAGTAAGGTACTTAAGTTAATCACCTTAGCCCAATATGAGTTAATGTGCTCAAAAAAGGACAAAATGAGGTATGAAAATGATTATTTGACATGATCTTTAATTCCATTAATTATGATTAAGTTGATGATAATTATGGAATTGATGTGGCTATTATTAGAAAATTCATAGCTTGACGCCTGTAAGGCGGATTGACGTGAAATTTGACAGGTAAGCACAAGTTGACATGCTTTACCTCATGAATGGTATAAATTATGTTAATCATGATAGAATTATGATGATAATGATTTAATTTTATGAAGTTCCATATGATATTTTCAAATGCTCATATATTGATCTAGGATGATCATTTTGAGATGAAACTTTTTATGAACGGTTAAAACAAGGTGTTCTATCATATAGATGGATTTGATCAAGTTAAATATTATGGAGAATTACTTAATTACATAAGGACAAAAGCATTTGACTTTTTCTTATGAAAAGTGACATGCCACTAATGAACCGAAAGTGATAAGTGACATGTGTCAATATGGGATTTGTTGAGCAAGACTGAAAGTCAACCAAATAAATAGAAAGTTGACTTTTGAAAAGCAAATGGAACATGTGTCAAACAAGGATTTGTTAAGAGAAATAAAAAGTCAATGTGTTTAGTGCCTTGCTTAAGGTGGCATGAGATGGGAATTTTGAGCAATTTTGTGATTTTTAAAAAATGAAAAAGTGTATGAAAAGGGTCTTCATCAAGGAATGTTTAATGCATGATATTTGGGCAGATTTGTTTTGCCACAAAATGACAAAATGGGCAGTCACATAGGGACGTGTACATGGATAGCAAAATGACAGATTTTTGACATTTAAAAATTTCATATAAATAGAAACCTTAAGAGGTAAGCAAGTTAGCTCAAGTGGGGATAAACAATAATTTATCTAAGTCAAAATGAGGTGGAAAAACACCCTTATAAAAGGGGAAAATGGGCAGCTTGGGATGCCCCTTGGTGACAGCTTGGACGTCCACTTTTGGGCCGAAAAAAAAAATAAAACAAATGGAAAAAAGGGCAGCAGGGTGGATGGCCAAGCAAGGAAGAGAAAGAAGAAGAAAAGAGGAGAAGAAAGAAAGGAAGAAAGGAGGAAACCAACTTAAGCAAAGACCAAGCAAACCTAGCTCATCAAGTAAGTATTTGAACTAAGTTTTGGTTTGATAAATTCTAAGTTTTCTAGCTCAATGAATGGTTCATAAAATTAATTTATTATGAACCCTAAATGATGATTCAAGAAGCCCTTGATAGAGTTATTAAAGGATAAATGAACTAGGAGATTTACTTCAAGTTTTCAAGGAAGCATATGGGTGATTTAGGGTTAATAATGCTAAGTACACCATGCTGAGATTATGATTAATTTCAGATTTAAGTTGCTGTTTTAACCCTTTATTATATATTGATTATGTGAATTATTTCCATGATTAATATATGTTAAAGTAAGCATGTTTGATGGACTTTAGAAGGGTGAAACATAGAGTTGACAACTTGGTGCAAAATTCTACTCATTTAAGGTAGAATTGATGCATAACTTAAACAACATGATAAATGGATGATTAGGAGCGTAAAATACCCTAAATATAAGGTATTATGGACATCAAAAAGGGTGGAATTAAGAAGGGTAAAAATCTATTTTGTAGAGCCTTAAAGATGTGGACATCCAAGGTGGAGAAAGAGGGAGACAAGTTGTTGTTTTGGGCAATCCAATTGATGAATTTTAATTTCATGAATATACCCTAACTAATGTGCAAAAAGGTTCTTAAGTTAAGCCAAAAATGAGAGGAAAATTTCTGTTTTATATGAACTTGAATTACACATAATATATGTGTGTTTAAACGGGTGAACTTGGAAAGTATGGATGACAAGAAGGGAGAATAACCTTGTATGATTAGCTAAGGTGCAAAAATGAAAGGAAAACATGGTAAAATGAGGAAAAATATGGCTGTTTTGAGAAAATTATAAAATCTCACAAATTTAAGATTGAAAATAGTAACCCTAACTCATAAATAGGTGCCTTGGATGAGCACCAATGTGAAAAATGTAAAGAATAGGTGTTAAATGATAAATGGAAAGTATTAAACTTTCATATGTTGAGTTAACCTTAGAGGTTATAATAAGCTTGAAAACTTACCTAACTAAGAGTATCCAAAATGAAGGGAATGGTCAAAATGAAAAGAATGGTCACGATTAAGTCACATGTCACACTAATGTGTGAATTGAAAGATTAACACCCAACTTGAAAGATAAGTGAGTTAAGCTAGTCGAGGTAAGTTGATGTGTATTCATGTAGTTTGGAAAACCTAAAGGGATGCAAGCATTTGAAATTTATGCATATAAATGAAATATCATTTTCATTTATCTAGGCAAAGGCAAGGAAAAATATAGAAGAAGGGGATTATGGCTATCTCATGTAAGCAAGTGAACTTTCCAAAATATTGATTTCCACCTATGTGTTGAAATGATTAAAAACAAGTTTATGTTGATGCTTTTATGAATTTCTTACAAGTGGGTAAGCAAAAGTTTTGAAAATGATGACTTTAATGAAAGGCCTTAAGGATTGCTTCATTGGAAGCAAGCAACACTGTTTAAAATAATTATTTTATCACAAGTGTTGCAAAGATTGGGAATGCTTTACGTTGATGGTTTTAAGAATTTGCTTACAAGTAAGCAAGTTCTTCATGATGCAATTTTCAAAAGGATTTTATAAAGAAAAACAGAGTTTGGACCTTTTCACAAAGAAATACTTACAAACAAGTTTTGAGTTTACTCCCACGTGATTTTGTGAAAAATAAGTATGTTTATGAAAGAAAAAGAAAAAGGAATTTGATTTATAGAAAAAGATTGATTTCTCCATGCCGCGACACTTAAACATAAATGATGATTTGGACATGGTCCATCTGTTTGAAATGGTTTAGAAAAGTCTTAATTTCCTTTAAATATGAAAATATTTTAGAAATGACTTGGAAAAATGTTTATACAGATTTAAGGATGACCAGCCCAATAAGTTGATTTCATAAAATAAATTAATTTTGGGTTGCTAAAATAGCATACAAAAGGCTATGCAAGCCCCTCTTTATGTAAAAATGATAAGAAGGATATGTGGACAAGAATATAATACCAGGGTGGATAAAAGGAGATGATGAAATTGGGTAACTTTTGTGGGCAAAAAGTTCCAAATGGAAACCAAGAAAATGCTAGCAAAATACATTGTTTATTCTTTAAAATTTCAAAGTTTTGAAGTTTCTTTATCATGATAATTTTAAGATTTATTACAAGCAACACTTTTAGAAAAGATTATTTTCTCAAACATTTCAAACACTTATCAAAATGTTTTACCTAAAATATTTATAAAAGTATTTAAGGGTGGTCATCCTAAAATTAACTTTTAAATATGTTAAAGTGAGTGTGCCCGCTTTTTCAAGATGGTTTACAAGGACACGGACTGCGGTCTATAACGTTTTATGAAATCATGCTAAAAAGGAGATTTAATCACTACAAGACAAAATAGCAATACTTTTTGATATTTTAATGGAATTTTGAATTTTAGTGAAAAATTAAAGAAAAATTCATAATTTGCAATCCGGACGTCGGTTTTAGATGAAATTTTTTATGGATGGTTAAAAATTCATGATGAATATGATGAATGGTATAAGATATGATGAAAATCACGAATCAAGGGTCAAGATGGAACGTCAATTGGAGATGAAAAAAGAAGCTTATCTTTTCCTTTAATTATCTATGACTTTTATTTAATTTTAAATAATTAAAAAATAAAAATAATAAATGAAAAGCAACAACATGGCAGGGGCGTTCAGGGGCTGTGGAAAATGGGAGCCAAATCCAATAGCTCAAATTCATCCTCATCAAAGATCAATGGATGAGATTGAATTAGCTTAAAAAATTAATTTTAATAAAATAAAAAACATAAATAAATAGGGCTGCAATAGGGGGCGTGAATAGTAGCTAGGGGGCTGCACATGGCTCAATGCGCCTTTTGGAAATTAGAAAAAAATATATTTACAATTTAATACCTTGAGCACGGGGGTAAAATACAATTTCATGAAAAATGCATGCCTATAAAAGGGGCCAAGGGGTGGACGTCCAAGGCACTCCAAATCCTAGCTCCAAGTGAGCAAAAATCAAGCCAAAACCCTACCCCGCCACGTTTTATCCTTAGAGAGGAAGAAAATGAAGGTTAGAGAGAGAAAATGTAAGTAGGACAATAATTTTTCTACTTCAGGTAAGGGGATTCTTCCCAAATTTCTTTTGGATGTTAAGTAGGGTAAAATTATGCTTAGATAATGCCTAAGCATGAGAAAATAAGTAAAGTTATAATGCTTAATTAGAACTATGCCAAAACATCAAAAATTTAGAGCAAGAATAGAGTATTTGAGAAGATAACATATGATATGTGTAAATAATGCTCCAATATTGATAAATGATGATTTGAGATGAATGTTTATGATAATTATGATGCTGAAATAATGATATATTAATCTCATGATTTTTGTAATTAAGGATTATGCTTAAGTGAAATTATGTTGTTTTCAGTATATGGAGAAAATGATTTATTTAGCCAAGTTAATGATGATAAATTTAAAATTTATGAATTTTCCCATGATATACTAAACATAAGCTATGTCATGGTATTTTTATTTTTGGAACCCATGAACAGTAACCCACATCGCTGTGAACAGTAACATCGGGGGGGTGAATAGTAAACATGAACAGTAACTCATGAACAGTGATGATGAACAGTACCATGAACAGTAAAAACGTAAATTGGGTGGAAAAAGATGACATTAGTATTTATATCTTGAAGAATATATAGATGGAATTTTTAAAGGAATTTATGGATAAAAAAATCCATATAATGAGGGAATGACCAAATATCTTTATAAAATTAACCTCTATAGAAAAAAGTAATGAATGATGTATGGGAAGCAATCTAAGACATGGAATGATATAGATAAAATATCATTCATCTTTGTATAGGAAAAGGAAAGGAAAAGGTGGAGGACACAAACTGAGGAGGTAAGCAAGTTATATGCTTTCTAAAATATTTATAAATGATTGCAAATTGTTTGCTTACGTGTTTTTTGAATTAAATTTCAGGATGATCATTCCTATACTGCTTTACATGAAATGATTGCTAACTACTTATTAAATTACTTTCTAAATGATTTATCAAGTTTTATGGAGCATGTCATGCCGGCATATGTATGAACATGGTGCACAAGGAAGAGGCTTTGGTGGAGGTAGTAAGCGGATCAGAGGGTCCTCCTTCACTATTGCTAAGTTGCAAAGGCTGTGTGCGGGCGATGTCCTCCCAGAGGTTGGAGGCATAAGGAAAGTCATGAATGAATGAATGTATTGCATTCTCATGGAATGCATGAAAAGGTTTCTATCCCATTGGTAAGTGATCACTTGGTAAGTGTCTCCTACCAAATGGGGAGAAATGCATTTGAATGAAAGGAGAATGTTTACTTGCTAAAGAAAAAGGCTTGCTTACTGAGTATTATTACTCATATGTATTTTCAAAATGACAAACAGGCTATGGAGCTGACTCATAAAGGATGCCAGGTAGAAATGACTTGCAAAATTAATTGCAATTCTATGTATGCGTCCAAAGAGACAAATGTATGATAATCATGTTAAAGACATATTTTATGGATATTACAAACATGATTGTATTTATATGAATTATTTCAATAAAATAATATATGAATAATTTTATGATGATAATGAATGTATGTCTATGTGATGAAAGAAAAAGAAAAAAAATTGGACGAGATCCAATTAAGAACCCGCAGCGTGATCAGGGCAACAATCCTAAGTCACATTTACCAATCGACAAGATCCCGGAGTAAGGCCTCTAGACACTTCGATTTGGGGCGCCACAGAAGATGGTATCAGAGCAAGGATTGGTAAATTGGCGGGAGAAGGAGAAAATAAAGGATGATGAAAGGATAGGTCTGATACCACAAAAGTAGTTGAGAGCAAGGATTGGTAAATAGGCATGGAAAGAGAAAAATTAAGAATGGTGATAGAAAAGGAATGACACCACAGAAGTTAGGAATAGAGTATGGATTGATAGATAGGCATGAAAAGAAAGAACTAATGTCTAGATCTACATGTTTAAGAGGTTATGATACTGCTATGATATTGATAAGAAATGATATATATGTGAGAAATATATATAGATGTGTGTGACATATATGCTTGAATATGAATAATGTTATGAATATTATAAATGTTAGTATTATAAGAATGTTATGATACTAACCAAAGTTTTGTGCATATAGAAAGCAAAAATGCCAACGACATAAGCTGGAGCTAGGCTGAATTAGGGGTGTTAACGGATCGGGTTGAACAGGTTGAAGCCTAATCCTAATCCTAATCCATTTAATATATCTCAACCCTAATCCGTTTATTAACCCATTTAAAAAACTTCAACCCTAACCCATTTACAACCCATTTAATAAACGGACTAACGGGTTGTTAACGGGTTGTGTTTGTTACTAATTTTCATGTTAAAAATCTTCAATAAAGTATGTAAATTTAAATAAATTAAATAATTCGAAGCTAACATACCTGAATTTAAGTTATTTTGGCTTGAAAACATCAGCTTCAATCTCAAGTCATCTCTTTAATGTCAATTCCTGTTATAAATATTATATATATACTATAATATATTATATTAAATGAGTTATACGGGTTGAATGGGTTAAATAAACGGGTTGGACGGGTTGACGGGTTGCGAAGCCTCAACCATAATCCGTTTATTTAATTAAATGGTTGAACGGGTTGACGGATCATAATCCATTTATTCAAAAATCCCAACCCAAACCCATTTATTAACGGGTTGAACGAGCGGGTTAACGGGTTGACCATGACCATTAACACCACTAGGCTGAATAAAGGGAAGGCACCAATAGGAGAATCGGTTAGCTGACCGAAAGTAGGAGAAACCAGTAAACAGACCAAAAGGTCTGAGTCAAGAAGACAGACGTCAAGGACCCATCAACGACGGGAAGAGGCTAACTTTGAATTCCATATAGAAAGGAGAGCTAACCAAGAAAGGCAGATAGAAGAAAGGATAGCTGCAGCTGTGGAAAAGGCAATGCAGCAATGGGCAACCCAGGCTGCCTGTATAATACAAGGTATGTGGGAGAGAAATCGGTAGGCCCTGCCATAAGGTGATAATGGGGGAACACCTGGCCCATCGGCCAACCTCAATTTTTCTAAAGGTATAGAAGGTACCCTCCTAGAGGCTGATAGAAAGGCTATCAATGCCTTCCTTCCCCAACGACCCCCTAAGTTTGCTAGGGAACCAGACCCCATCATTGCAGAGCAATAGATCATGGAAATCCAAAAGTTATTTTGGATTTTGCCCTGCAATGATCAATAGAAAGTTCTGTGTGCTACCCACCTGCGGATAAAAGACGCTTATGAATGGTGGGAAACATTAATGGTTACTATGCCACACCCAGAACGGGTTACGTGGCAAGAATTTTTAGAAGAATTCAATAAAGAGTATCTTCCAGTAGGCTTACAGAGCCAAAAAGTGATAGAGTTTGAGAAACTCTACCAAGGCAAGATGACGGTGACTGAGTATGCAACAAGATTCAATGCCTTAGTTAGGTATGTATCATGGATCGCCAATGTGCCAGAAAATAAGGCACAAAAGTACCAACGTGGGCTGAGACCCCAATTAAGGGAGGGACTAGCCTCATTACTAATAAGAGATTATGCCTCTAGTATAGAAAGAGCTAGGGCATTATAAATGGAGTCCACGAGGACACAGGAGCTTAAGCAAGCTCAAGAGAAATTCTTCTCGACTGCCAAGGAAAATGGGGCCAAGAAAGGAAAAAATGAGAAGGCAATAAATGGAAACGAGGAATCCAGTTCCAAGGGAAAGAGTACCTCACCTTGCAAAACTTGCCATAAGCACCACTCCGGCGAATGCCTCCAAGGATTGAGGAAATGTTTTAAGTGTAGTCAAGCGGGACATATGGCTCGGGAATGCAGAACGACCAAGTGCTTCATATATGGCCAAGTCGGGCATATATCATTGAATTGCCCGAACAAACCACAGGAAGCTCCAACTAGAGGAAGGTTGGACTAGCAGAAAACCCCCATAGCCAACCATCCTGTGTGCATGTCCAAGCCCTCACCGGAATGGAGTCCCAAGAAATAGAGGACAAAGTGGTCACAAGTATGATTTAAATTTCAGGAAATTCACTATTTAATACAAAGTGCTAAGCATTTATTGGTAACTGATCACTTGGTAAGTGTCTCCTACCAAATGGGGAGAAATGCATTTGAATGAAAGGAAAATGTTTACTTGCCAAAGAAAAAGGTTTGCTTACTGAGTATTATTACTCATATGTGTTTTCAAAATGACAAACAGGCTATGGAGCTAACTCATAAAGGATGCCAGGTAGAAATGACCTGCAAAAGTAATTGCAGTTCTATGTATGCGTCCAAAGAGACAAATGTATGATAATCATGTTAAAGACATGTTTTATGGATATTACAAACATGAATGTATTTATGTGAATTATTTCAGTAAAAGAAGATATGAATGATTTTATGATGATATGGATAAGTCCAATGATAATGAATGTATGTCTATGTGATGAAAGAAAAAGAAAAAAAAATTGGACGAGATCCTATTAAGAACCCGCAGCGTGATCAGGGCAACAATCCTGAGTCACATGTACCAATCGACAAGATCCCGGAGTAAGGCCTCTAGGCACCCCAGTTCGGGGAGCCACATTCTCTTCCAAAAGTAGAATAATCACTTGATAAGTGTCACTACTGGATGGGGAGAAATGCATTTGCATATGTTTTGCTTTTAAAAAATTCAGACATTGGGATATAAAAGCATTTATACGAAAAGTTACCTTAAATGGGATTTTATGAGCCTATACAAAAAAGATTACCCTAAAAATAGGGTGTTTTACACAAAAAGTGTAAATATCAAGGATGAGATGAAATGTTTTCAATGCAAATGCTTTCATGAAAAAGTATTATGTGTATATGTCTTGTTTGTTATACACAAGCCCCAAAATGGGGATTACGAAAAAAGGATTTATATGAAAAAAATCTTTTAGGACATAAAAATGTCCATTTTCAAAAAAGGTTTATATGGAAAAATATTTTGGACGTAAAAATGTCCGTTTCCAAAAGGATTTATGTGGAAAAATATTTTAGGACATAAGATTGTCCTCATGAACAAAGGTTTATATGGAGAAAATGTTTTAGGACATATAATTGTCCTCATATAAAAGGTCTATGCAAAAATGTTTTAGGACATACACTTGTCCTCATGATTAAATATTTATATGACAACATTTTTAGACATATAAATGTTCTCATGGAAAAAGGTTTATATGAAAAGATGTTTATGAAAATGTTTAAAGGAAAGTGTTTGCCTAAAAGATAAAATGCTTGCTTACTGAGTTATCATTCACGTTTTGTTTTCCCAAACCTAAGGTAGGTACCAGGAAGCTCAAGAGGTTGAGAACCTAAGCAATTGAGGAAAGGTATGACATGTATGAGATGGTATTCTTGTGTGTGCTAAAATGATTATCCATGATGTGTGGGATGGTTTGATTGAAAGTTCTAAGGTAAGTTAACATATGTGAACTTAATGATAGTTCCAAAGGCTATGTGAACTGATGATGAAATGTATGTATACAAGCATGTATGCTAAATAGTTGATGATGAATGAATTTTATATGGCTACGGCATGATTAGGTTGATAAAACCAGTGATGTAAGAGAACAAGATAAAAGTTTATGAATGATATGCGTAGTAGATGACAACTGTCAGGTTGTAAGATTATGAATAGGAATAAGGATGAAAGGGGAGCCAAAAGGTATTTTTAAAATACTAAGTGCAACGATTCACAAATGTATCGTTGCTTATGAAATGAATGAAGTGAAATGAAATGATGAAGGAAAATTTATAAAACAAAAAAAATTTGGACGAGATCCAATTAAGAACTCTCTACTTGATCAGGGCAACAATCCTGATTCACATTTACCAATCAATAAGATCTTGGAGTGAGGCTCAGGATGTGACGCCTCAGGTTGGGGGCACCACAAAGCTTGGTATAAGAGCAAGGATAGGTAAACAGGCATGGTAATAGAAAATGAAAGGAAAAAGAAATGATGAAAGAGATAGGTTGGAATCATAGGACATGTATGACATATATTGTCTTTTACTGTGTTTAATTATGAAGCAATGATATAGTTATTTAAGGAAATATAGCTGACTTGCTATGCTTCACAATGCAGATGGTATATGAAGGAAAAATGATAACAGGGTCAGATGAGATGAAAAAGGAGGTAAGGGGAAGCTGAGAAAAGACAAATGATAGAAGGAAATATGAATAGATGATGGTTTGAATAATGGGACCCTCCATCTATACCCCCATACCTGAAGTTTACTATAGCTCACTTAATATAGCACAAGACTATGTTAGAATTAAACATGTTTGGGGTGCAGCGCTGTGGCGCCACTCGGGTGGCACCTAGGTGTTGACTCTCTGGATATTGTGATCTAGGGTTTATGTTTATGATAAAATGATAGATTGTGCAAATATAATCTAAATGTCTAAGGAAAAACAACCTTTCACAATGAAGGCGAAGATAGAAATGAGAAAGGTAAGAAAAAAGAAATTCTTTTTGATTCTTAAGATGATAAATGAATGTATGATGTTTGATGAAAAGATATTATGAAAATACAAGTTCATTTGATTTCATTCAGATGCTAAGTTCATATGAAATAGGAAAGGTCATTGACCTTTCTAGTTAATATAATTGACTATGTATGATATGAATTGTTTTATGATAAGAGATGATATTGACATGATTTTACATGTGTAGAAAGCAACATGCCTATCGCCAGAGCAAGAGCTAAGGTGAACAAGGGAAAGGCAATTGCGAATGATGATATTATAAGTCAACAGGAAGTAGGAGAAGCTAGTAACAAATCTAAGCAACCAGGGCAGAGAGGATAAGTAAATCCAAGAACTCGTCAACGACGGGCCAATATAAACCCTGAGTCAAAATTTGAAGATGCTGCCGCTACAGATAACACTTCACAAGTAGAGTTAATAGAGGAAAAGATAATTGCGGCTGTAAAAGAAGCTATGCAGTAGGCCACCTGAGATTGGGCAGCCTAAGCAGTAGAAGCAATACAAGGTCTATGAGAAAGTACCCAACGGGGTCAATTAGAAGGAAATGAAAGAGATAGGCCGATATAGGTGATAATTCCCAACCCTATTCAGGATAAGTAGTGGATGACCGGAATCAAGAAGTTGCTTAAAGTTTGTCTATGTAGTGATAATCAAAAGGTCTTATTTGCTACCCAATTATTGATTGGGGATGCTTATGAATGGTAGAAAACCCTAATAACTACTATGTCATAACTAAGGAAGGCAACGTGACAAACTTTTATGGAATAATTTAACAAGAAATATCTACCAGTACACCAGGGTACAACATATGTTGGGGTTGAACAAGTACAATTAGGGCAAGGACAACTTGACCCTAAAATTAAGGAACCTGGTGTAGGGAAAGAAAGGAATAAGAAGGTGGTGACAAGAAAGAGGAGAACAAGCTATACCATAATAAGTCCTCCAATTTGTGGAAATTGTCAAAATGCCTCTTTGGAGAATGTTTAAAAGGTTTAAACCAATGTTATAAATGTGGACATGTTGGCCATGTGGCAAGAACTTGTAAGTTATTGAGGCAAGGGAGAAAAAGTGCTTTAACTATGATCAATTGGGTCATATTGCCTCAAAGTGCTCGACCAGGACATAAGGAGCAACAAGATAAGGATAGCTAGCTCAACAAAAGCTAATTGCAGCTACCAGTTGATAGAAAGTCTTTGCAAATTTATTGCAGATAGGTGAAGTAAACTATGTCGAGTTAGTATGCATGAAAGAAAAAGAAGATTATAGATATATGATACCACAGAGAGTGATATCATAGCAAGGGATAGTAAATAGCTGAAGAAAAATGAAGGCAAGAAAGATTGTCGAGATTCTGTTTAATTCCGATGCGTTTGGAAGATAGGTGTGAGAGGATTACCTCTCTATAATGATGATGAGTTCATGAGAAATGAGACTAGAAAGGATGACGAGGATCCTTAGGACCCTTTATGGAAATGAGAATAAGAAAGAAAATGTTTTAGACTGGTTTAGCACCGGTACTACCATTAAGCAGTCTACACTTGTATAACAAATTGTAGACATTATGAAGTGAGAAGGAATGGATGGGTTAGCAAAAGCGTCTTTTTTCTTTTAACGAGATATGTATGAAATTTTATGTGAGAACATCTTTGCTCTTTGCTATAGAAATGAAGGTATTTATGTTATGTGAATAGTATGTGTGGAAAAGAAGATGATTGTTATTGATCTCTACTTGATATGATTGAATAGATATGAATTAAGCTACCCTATGATAAGATGAGAGATTATACATATGTAATTTCTCTACGTATAAGAAAAATAGTATGCCTGTCATAAGGACAAGAGATGAGTAATAGGTCTAACTTGTTAGTCCCGAGTTAATGGCAATTACCCAAGAGGGGAGGGGTGAATTGGGTATTTAAAAATTTTCAACTTAAACAGAAGTTTTATCCCAAATTAATTTAGTCCCCTTTATAAAGAACCAAATGGAAAACAATATAATACTGAGAGCAGAAATAAAAATCAACAAGCAAGGTTTTATAGTTGTTCGGGCAACCTTCCCTACTCCACTCTTCCAAGCTCACACCTCTTGTGACTTGGGTTGCACTATGTATTTCACAAATACAACTAGAGCCTCTGCTCTCTTCTAGATTCTAGCTCTAGGGGACATCAACAACACACAACACAAGTAGGTGACGAGTTCTGCTCCAGTCACACACTACTTTGTTTATACTTGTCTTAGTTACCGAAACTAAATCAAGTTCAATACAACAAGAAAGTATAAAGAAAGTTTCTACATGTTACTGGTGTGTAGAGGCAGATTTGGCGTAGAGAAGAACTTATAAAGCAGGCTTAATGATTCAGCAAGCAGCTCTTGGCAGTTTGAAAGCAAGGTTCTTTTTCTAGATGTTGGCTTGATCACTTAAAGCTCTTAGGAATGGAAGTTGTGCTCATTCAATGAAGTTTCTATTGGTCCCGAGTTAATGACAAGTACCCAAGAGGGGATGAGTGAATTGGGTATTTAAAAATTTAAATTTAAAGAGAAACTTTACCCTGGATTAATCTAGTCCCCTTTTATGAAGAAACAATTGGAAAGCAATATAGAGCAGAGAGCAGAAATAAATATCAACAAACAAGATTTTATAGTGGTTCGGGCAACCTTTCCTACTCCACTCTTCCAAGCTCACACCTCTTGTGACTTGGGTTCCATTATGTATTTCACAAATACAACTAGAGCCACTGCTCTCTTCTAGATTCCAGCTCTAGGGGGCATCAACAATTCACAACACAAGTAGGTGACGAGTTCCACTCCAATCACACACTCCTTTGCTTACACTTGATCTTAGTTACCCAAACTAAATTAAGTTCAATACAACAAGAAATAACAAAAAAAAGTTTTTACATGTTACAGGTGTGTAGAGGAAAATTTGGCGCAGAGAAGAACTTGTACAACAATGATAATAATTCAGCAAGCAGGTTTGATAGCTGAGTTCTTCTATTTGATGGCTTGATCACTTAATGCTCTTAGAAATGGGAGTTATGCTCATTCAATGATTTCTTAGCTACCCTTCTCGTTCATATTGAATGCCTTATATAATTTGCGAGGGAATCCAAACATTTGGAAGTAGGTTGCGCGCATTTCATGCGCCAACGTTCAAAAAACTTTCGACCATTGCGATCCAAGTCGCAGGTGGAGTCGACTTCGGGTGCGACTTCACCCAAGTTGCAGATGGAGTCGACTTCGGGTGCGACTTCGGCTTTCCGCAACTTTATCAAGTTCCAGTTTGGGTCGACTTGGTCCTCGACTTGACCCAAGTCGCAGGTGAAGTCGACTTCGGGTGCGACTTCACTTCTTCAGCTTGCTAGTTGAACTTGAAATCCTCGGAATGCCTTGCTTGCTTGCTTGAATTTCTTCATGTTTGGTTGTTCTTCCTTTGATTATACTTAAGACTCTTTATAATTCTTCTATCTTAAACACATTTGACTCCATGTCTTGAGTCTTGAGTCATTTAGTATTGGAGTGCATAAGAGAGGTCCAAATGTATGATCTCGATTCTCCATGAAAATATGCAACTTTGCTTGCTCTGAACTTCATTTGATTTTCATTTCAGTGTTTGAGTCGTCTTGGCCTTCATCTTCACTTGAATCTAGCATTGAACTGTCTTAATCTGCAAGTTCCGTACTGAAGTCGAAGCTGGAGTCGACTTGGTCTACGACTTCACCCAAGTCGCATGCGGAGTCGACTTAGGATGCGACTTCGGCAGCTCTCGTTCTCGATTTCAACTCTGGAAGGAAATGACGTTTCGAAGTCGATGCTGGAGTCGACTTGGTCTGCAACTTCACCCAAGTCGCAAGCGGAGTCGACTTGGGATGCGACTTCGGCAACTCTCATTCTCGATTTCAACTCGGGAAGGAAATGACATTTTGAAGTCGCTGCTAGAGTCGACTTGGGGATCGACTTGACTTAAGTCAATGCCTGAGTCGAATTGACTTTCCATGCTTCATTCTCTTCATTTGTATAACCTTTAATCTTTTCCACAAACATGTTAATAACCAAAACTTACTCAAATTGATTTGTTAATCATCAAAACATAGACTTGGCTTATTTTCCATATGTTTCTAACAATCTCCTCCTTTTTGATGATTGACAAAACTGATTTGAGTATATACCTTTCAATGTCTTTAAAACAAACTATTTTTACATTTTGATTTTTAACATACGTTTCCAATAAATCACAAGTTAAAAATATGAGTTTAACATACATATTTCACTTCCAATATATCACAAGTTAAAATCATTCATACAAACATTTAAAATGGAGACTCAAATCCCGATCTCTTCTCCCCTTTTTTATCAATTGATCAAAAATAGAGATGGAGCGGGTTAATCCCTTGAGAATGGCGAGGTTGCTCCCCCTGAACCTGTGCTCCCCCTCGGCTTGTGCTTTTTCTAAGTTAATTCAAGCTTTCCCATATCATTTCTAATTTTATAAAATGGTTCTTTTGCTAGAGGTTTGGTAAAAATATCTGCAATTTGATCTTCTGTTCTCACATATTCCAAACATATATTATGATTTTCTACATGTTCTCTAATAAAATAATGTCTAAGGTCTATATGCTTAGTCCTAGAATGCAAAATTGGATTTTTAGTTAAACATATTGCACTTGTGTTATCACATCTAATAGGTATATCTTTAAAGTTCATGCCATAATCCCTAAGTTGTTGTTTCATCCAAAGCAATTGGGCACAACAGCTCCCAGCGGCAACATATTCGGCTTCCGCCGTAGATAGAGCAACACTAGTTTGTTTTCTTGAAAACCATGAAACTAACATGTTCCCAAGAAACTGACATATTCCACTACTGCTTTTTCTATCTACTTTATAACCGGCAAAATCCGCGTCTAAGTAGCCGATTAGATCAAAGTTAGAACCCTTTGCATACCAAAGTCCTATGTTAGTAGTATCTACTAAATATCTGAAAATTCTTTTTACAGCTACCAAGTGTGATTCTTTTGGACATGATTGAAATCTAGAGCCCATACAAACACTAAACAGTATATCGGGTCTAGAAGCAGTTAAATATAATAAAGAACCTATCATGCTTCTATATAACTTTAAATCAACTGGTTTGCCTTTCTTGTTTTGTCAATTTTAATGGTTGAGCTAATAGGCGTGTTTGCCCCTATGCTATTTTTCATGCCAAACTTCTTTAACATTTCTTTGATATACTTTGGACTGGTTTATGAAGATCCCTTAGTTGTTAGATTTGTAGTCCAAGGAAGAAGTTTGGCTCCCCCATCATACTCATCTCAAATTCCTTCTGCATAAGCTCAGAAAATTCTTGACAAAGAATCTCATTAGTAGCACCAAAAATAATATCATCAACATAAATTTGAATAATCAAAATGTCTCTTTCTTTATACTTGATAAACAAAATGGTGTCTACTTTTCCCTTTTAAAAGTCATGATCAATCAAAAATTTGCTTAATCTCTCATATCAAGCCCTTGGAGCTTGTTTTAATCCATATAAAGCTTTGGTTAATTTGTATACAAATTTAGATTGATCTTTCTCCTTAAATCCAGGTGGTTGTTCAACATACACCTCTTCATTTATATAGTCATTCAAAAATGCACTTTTAACATCCATTTGAAACAACTTGAAGTTCATGTGAGATACAAAAGCTAGTAAGATGCGAATAGCTTCTAATCTAGCAACTGGAGCATAGGATTCCTCAAAGTCTATTCCTTCTTCTTGTGAGTATCGTTTTGCCACAAGTCTAGCTTTGTTTCTCACCACAAGTCCATTTTCATCTAATTTGTTCCTAAAGACCCATTTTGTGCCAATGACAATACAGTCTTTTGGTCTTGGAAGAAGATGGCAAACTTGGTTTCTTTCAAATTGATTTAGCTCTTCTTGCATTGCTATGATCCAGTTTTCATCATCAAGAGCTTGGTCAATAGTGGATGGTTCAATTTTGGATACAAATGCGTATTGTCCACAAATATTTTGTTTTGACCTTCTAGTTTTTACACCTTCATAAATATTTCCTATAACGTGCTCAATTGGATGGTCATTTTTAAATTTCAAATCAGTTGGAGGTTTATAGGAATTATTATCTTCACTTACCCTTTCCTCCATGGATTTTTATTGCTTCTCCACATGCAATTTTTCAAGGTTACTTGTAATATCATCTGCATCACTTAAATCATCTTTTCTTTTGAAGCATGGATTAAATTCATCAAAAACAACATGTAATGACTCTTCTACAACTTGGTTCCTTTTATTGAAGACTCTATATGCTTTTCTATTTGATGAGTAACCAAGGAATATTGCCTCATCACTTTTAGCATCTAGTTTTCCCAAGTTGGTTTTTCCATTGTTCAAAACATAACATGTGCAACCAAAAGCATGAAAATATAAAATATTTGGTTTTCTACCTTTCCATAGCTCATATGGGGTCTTTTTCAAGATTGCTCTAATGGTAACTTGGTTCAACACATGAAAAGCTGTACTTACAGCTTCACCCCAAAATTTCTTGGATAATTTACTCTAATTTAGCAATGTTCAAGCCATCTCTTGTATGGTTCTATTTTTCCTTTCAAATACTCCATTTTATTGTAGAGTTCTTGGTGCAGAAAATGTGTGGTGAATTCCTTTTTCATTACATAATTCTATGAATCGTTTATTTTCAAATTCACCACCATGATCACTTCTAATGGTCACAATGGTACTTTATTTTTCATTTTGCACCAAGTTTACAAAGGTTGCAAACATAGAGAAGACTTCATCTTTACTAGCTAAGAGAATTACCCATGTGAATCTTGAAAAATCATCAACTATTATGAATACATACTTTTTTCCACCAATGGTTAAAATGTCGGATGACCCATATAGATCCATGTGTAGCAATTCAAGTGGCCTGGTGATGGAAATCTCCTTTTTGGTAGAGAAAGGCATTTTAGGTTGTTTCAACAGTTGACATGCCTTACAGATTTTATCTTTGTCATATTTCAATTTTGGCAATCCTTCTACCAAGCTCTTTTACCATAAGGTCTTAATGTTTGACATGTTTATATGCCCAAGCCTCTTATGCCAAACCCATAGATCATTGTTAATGACCATTAGACATTGACCATCTAGTTCGTCAAGTGAAACCAAATATATATTTTCATGTCTTTTTCCACTAAACATGATATGTTCTCCATTAAATACATTGCATATAGATGATTCAAACACAACCTTGTATCCTTTGTCACATAACTGGCTAATACTCATTAGATTGTGCTTGAGTCATTCAATAAATAATACATCCTCCATACATGTATTTGAAATACTATAAATGTTTCCTTTACCTTTGATTTTACCTTTCTCATTGTTTTCAAAGGCAACAGTTCCATCGTTGCAAGGCTTGAGTTTATGAAACAAACTTCTTTCTCCAGTCATATGCCTTGAGCAACCACTATCCATGAACCACACGTTGTTTACCTTTGCCTTGAAACATACCTGAAAAATCAGCCAACACAGCTTATTTCTTTTGTACCCATTTTATGGGTCCATTTGGGTTAGTAAACTGGTTTAATCTCTGTTGTTCTATTCTGGAAAGCCAAATCTTGTGTTTCTTGCAACCCAAACTAATTTTGCACCTTGGTCATGCAGTTTCTTAAAGTCGCATCTATAGATTTTGTGACCCATCTTATTGCAAAATTTGAAGGCCATTGATAATCTAGCAATAGGCCTCCAGGTATGTTGTGGTTCAAAAGTTGGCCTTCTAGTTCAAACAACTTGTTTCCCTTTAGGTTTGTCAATAGGTGCAGTTTTGGTTTGATTTTTCCCAAGTATTGGCACATTTGATTTGCTGCTTTCTTCTTGCTCAATCCGCGCCATGCAGCATATTCTTGCGCAATTTGTTGCTTCATAGTCATCGGTTGAGGAGCTACTTGTTGATGAAGTTTCTTCATTCACGTACATTCCTCTTCCCTTAGGCTTTTGAAATTTTCGACTTTCATATCTTTCCTTCTTTTCTTGACGATCCTTTGATTTTTCTTCCGGTGTAGGACATTGAGCTTGCGTATGTCCCATACCGTCGCATCTATAGCACTGTGTGATCTCCTTCTTTTTCTCTTTTCTTGGTCTCTCTTTGAAACCTTTGAAGTTCTTCTCTCTCCTTACGAACTTTCAAAATCACCGAGTTAACAAAGCAATGTCTTCATCATCGTTGTGAGATGAGGAGGTGGACTTATCCGAGTTCTGAGTGGCTTTCAATGCAATTGCTCTCTTTCCTTTGTGGTGATCTTCATTTCTTTTCTTGATTAGCTCATGTGACATTAATGAGCTAATGAGGTCTTCTAGCTTCAACGTGTTCAGGTCCTTGGCTTCTTCTATTGCAGTAATCTTTGGAGTCCATGATTTTGGTAGAGCTCTTAGGATCCTCATGACCTGTTCAGATTTGACAATAGCTTTTCCAAGACCTTTCAGAGCATTAGTAATTTTAGAGAATCTAGCAAACATTTTAGAAATATTTTCTATTTCTACCATTTTAAAGCTTTCCAATTCTCCAATCAAAATATTTCTCATTATCCCTTGGACTTGAGAAGTTCCTTCATAGATAGATGTTAATATATCCCATATCTCTTTTGCAGTTAAACAAGAGGATACTCTATAATATTCGGAAGCAGTAAGAGCACAGAATAATGAATTCATAGCTTTGGTGTTGCTTTTGACAATTTTTACTTCCTCATCGGTCCATTTGGAAGCTCTTTCATCAGTAGGCAAGGTTACACCATCTTGGATTGCAATTTAAGAGTCCATATTTGTAGCCATGATGAGTTGTTTCATACGTAGCATCCAATAGCCAAAGTTACTCCCATCAAACAATGGTGGCCTAGTAAAAGATTGGTCTTCAGCAAATGTGGGAACGGAAGTAAATTGGCTTGCCATTACAAAAAATCTCTTTGATAAAACTCAAAGACCTGCTCTGATACAACTTGTTGGTCCCGAGTTAATGACAATTACCCAAGAGGGGAGGGGTGAATTGGGTATTTAAAATTTTCAACTTAAACAAAAGTTTTACCCCGGATTAATTTAGTCCCCTTTATAAAAAAAAATAAATGGAAAGCAATATGATACTGAGAGCAGAAATAAAAATCAACAAGCAAGGTTTTATAGTGGTTCGAGCAACCCTTCCTACTCTACTCTTCCAAGCTCACATCTCTTGTGACTTGGGTTCCATTATGTATTTTACAAATACAACTAGAGTCTCTGCTCTCTTCTAGATTTCAGCTCTAGAGAACATCAACAAAACACAACACAAGTAGGTGACGAGTTCCACTCCAGTCACACACTACTTTGCTTACACTTGATCTTAGTTACCGAAACTAAATCAAGTTCAATACAACAAGAAAGTATAAAAGAAATTTTCTACATGTTACTGGTGCGTAGAGGCAGATTTGGCGCAGAGAAGAACTTGTAAAGCAGGCTTAATGATTCAGCAAGCAGTTCTTGGCAGTTTGAAAGCAAGGTTGTTCTTCTAGATGTTGGTTTGATCACTTAAAGCTCTTAGGAATGGAAGTTGTGCTCATTCAACGAAGTTTCAGCTACCCTCCACGTTCATCTTGAATGTCTTATATAAATGGCGAGGGAATTAAAACGTTTGGAAGTAGGTGGCGCGCATTTAATGCACCAACGTTCGAAAAATTTCCGATCGTTGCGACCCAAGTCGCAGGTGGAGTCGACTTCGGGTGCGACTTCGGCTTTCTACAAATACTTCAAGTTTCATTCTAGGTCGACTTGGTCCTGAACTTGACCAAAGTCGCAGGTGAAGTCGACTTCGGGTGCGACTTCACCTCCTTAGCTTGTTAGTTGAACTTGAAATTCTTTGGAATGACTTTGGTCACTTAAATTTCTTCAAGTTAATGTTCTTCCCTTGATTTATATTTGAAACTCAGTATATTCATCCTAGCTTGATGTCCTTTAGCTCCGTGACTAGCAAACTTGAATCCTTGAATCTTGGAGTACATGAAAGAAGTCTAAATGTGTGATCCTGATCTTCCATGATGAATACATGCAACTTTGCTTTCTTTGGACTTGATTTGATCTTCATTTGGCCTAAGTCGAATGTTTGAGTCGACTTGGCCTTCAACTTCACTCAAGTCTAGCATTAGGTCGACTTGGTCTGCGACTTAGCTCTTCAAAACGTGTGCTGATCAATTGAAGTCGATGCTGGAGTCGACTTGGTCTGCGACTTCGCCAGCTCTCGTCCCCAATTTCAACGCTGTACAGAAAATGACGTTTGAAGTCGATGCTGGAGTCGACTTGGCTACAACTTCACCCAAGTCGCATGCGAAGTCGACTTCGTGTGCGACTTTAGCAGCTTGTGCTCACAATTTCAACGCTGGACATAAAACAGCGTTTGAAGTCGATACTGGAGTCGACTTGGCCTAAGTCGATGCCTGAGTCGACTTGGAAAACGACTTGACCTGTCATGTTTCATTTTCTTCATTTTTATATCCTTTAATCATCTCACAAACATGTTAGTAACCAAAACTTACTCAAATTGATTTGTTAATCATCAAAACATAGACTTGGCTTATTTTTCCATTGATTTCAGCGCATGTTTCCAACATAACTGACCAAGGCCAAAAGCGCCACCAAGATAGAGTAGTGCAGTGGAAGTGTGGTGAGCCATTGGAAGTATTGGAAAAAGATGATAAGTTGGCTATTTTTTATGAGCCTTACCCCGATATTTGAAATGTAGTAGATTTCGGGGCAAAACCTTTTATAAGGGGGGAGGATTGTGATGCCCAGAACAAATGTGACTCATCCATGTAATCGAGGCTTGTAATTAGTGTTAATTATATGATTGAAGTGGATGGATGAGGTTAGGACAAATGACTAAGTAAGGTAGTTAAGTTAATCAACTTAGCCCAAAATGAGTTAATGTGCTAAAAAAAGACAAAATGAGGCATGATCTTTAATTCCATTAATTATGATTAAGTTGATGATAATTATGAGATTGATGTGGTTATTATTAAAAAATTCATAACTTGATGCCCATAAGGCGGATTAACGTGAAATTTGAAAGGTAAGCACAAGTTAACATGCTCTTCCTCATGAATGGTATGGATTATGTTAATCATGATTGAATTATGATGATAATGATTTAATTTTATCAAGTTTCATATGATATTTTCAAATGCTCATGTCTTGATATAGGATGATCATTTTGAGATGAAAATTACATGAACGGTTAAAACAAGGTGTTGTATCATATGGATGGATTTGATCAAGTTAAATATCATGAAAAATTGCTTAATCACATAAGGACAAAATGGTTTGACTTTTGCTCATGAAAAGTGACATGTCATTAATGAACCAAAAGGGATAAGTGACACGTGTCAATATGGGATTCGTTGAGCAAGATTTAAACTCAACCAAATAAATGGAATGTTGACTTTTGAAAAGCAAATGGGATAAGTGTTAAACAAGGATTCGTTGAGAGAAATGAAAAGTCAATGTCTTTAATGCATTGCTTGAGGTGTCATGAGATGGGAATTTTGAGCAATTTTGTGATTTTTAAGAAAATGAAAAAGGCATCATAAAAGGGCTGCATCAAGGAACGTTCCCAACAAGTTACTTGGGCAAATTTTTTTTGTCACAAAATGACAAAATGGACAGCCCCATGTGGACGTGATGATGCATTGATTTTGAGAAAATTTTGACATTTAAAAATTGCAAATAAATAGAAACCTTAAGGGGTAAGCAAGGTAGCTCAAGTGGAGATAAACATTGATTTATTTAAGTCAAAATGAGGTGGAAAATGCACCCTTATAAAAGATGCAATATGGGCAGCCTTGCACATCTCTTCATGGAGAGCTTGCATGTCCACTTTTGGGCAGAAAAAAAAGAAAAAAAGGCAGCAGGGTGGACGACCAAGCAAGGAAGAGAAAGAAGAAGAAAAGAGGAGAAGAAGGAAGGGAAGAAAGGAGGAAACCAACTTGAGCAAAGACCAAGCAAACCTAACTCATCAAGTAAGTATTTGAACCAAGTTTTGGTTTGACAAATTCTAAGTTTTCTAGTTCAATGAATGGTTCATAAAATTGATTTATTATGAACCCTAAATGATGATTCAAGAAGCCTTTGATAGGGTTATTAAAAGATAAATGAACTAGGAGATTTACTTCAAGCTTTCAAGGAAGCATATGGGTGATTTAGGATTGATTATGCTAAGTACAACATGCTGAAATTATGATTAATTTCAGATTTAAGTTGCTATTTTAACCTTTTATTATATGTTGATTATGTGAATTATTTCCATGATTAATATATGTTGTAGTAACCCTTCACAGTTGCTGCCACCCTTTCCTTTATTAACTCTATCTAAGTTGTGTCACCTATAGTAGCACCACCTTCCCTGTTTGGTTAGGGATTTACATCGGCTCGTCGTTGACGAGTCCTTGGATTTTATTGTTGTCCCTGTCTCAGTCGCTTAGCTCTACTACTAGTTTCTCCTATTTCCCTTTGGCTTACAGGTTCTTCAGTTGCCATGGCTTTTCCTTTATTCAGCCTAGGTTTTGCTCTTGTCGGAGGCATATTATTTTCTACACTCATGCAAATTATATTAGCACAATCTGTCATTTTATCATAAACATAAACGTTAACATATAAAGTCAATTATATCATATAGAAAAGTTAGTAACATCATTTCTATTTCACACAGATGTCATTTAAGTTCATACAAACTCAGACAAGTTCATATTCACCTTAGGTAGTGCTTTCTTATCACATATATATACATTTATTTTCAAAAGTCAACAAAACTTTTGCTATTCCCATCTACCACTCTCGCCTATGACTAAGGGGTATGAGTGTAGGTGTGGCGCCCCCGACCCGAGGCACCAAAACCTTACTCTAAGATTGTTTTTTATTGGTAAATGTGAAACAGGATTGTTGCCCTGATCACACGGTAGGATTTTTAAATCCATTTCATTTAGCGAAATTTTTTTCCTTCCATTTCCTTCATCCTTTTTCAAGAAATATTTCCTTAAGATTAGCTATACCTATTCTTCTCAAATCATCAATTCATTCATAACCTGATAATTTCATATCAGTATAAAGTATCCATCTATTCTCAGCATACCAACATATTCAATTAACTTATCTTCTGTCTCAGTCATATCGTATCAATACAAGCCATTCATGAATATTTGTAACTCAAACTACTTGATCATGTATATCATAAACTTTCATTGTCTAGCCTTAACATATGTATATCATATAATTGATACAGAGGCAATCTTACTTTCATGTAACAAATAATCATATATTCACAAGCTGAATTCAAATGGAATTTTCAACATAAGTACTTATCCTTTTACATCACATTAAAGGTATTCACAACCTGAGACTTCATTATCAACACATTCATTCATTCACAACATGCAGGTAAATAATATTTAGCTTTGCTCCTATGCTTGTGCCTTGTACCGCGTAGGGTTGGGGGAAAACAAAACGTGAGTGATAAACTCAGTAAGCAAGCATTTTCATTTTAAACCTTTTTCAAAACCTTTTTCTTGTAAATATTTCATGTCCCAAATTCTGGGCTTTTCAAAGGCGAAGCATATGCACATAAACCTTGTCATATAACCTTTTTTCATGGGAACATTCTCATGTCCTAAAGAATTTTCATAGAAAACCTTTTTTTTTTCATGTGGACATCTTCATGTCCTAAAACATTTTCATGGAAACTTTTTCCTTGCAGACATTCTCATGTCCGAAAATATTTTCATGTAAACCCTTTTTTTCATGTGGACATTCTTATGTCCAAAAATATTTTCATGTGCCCATTTTAGGGCTTTTTAAAAAGCATGTGCAAGTATGCCCCTATCCCTCTGGTAGGTGTCACTTACCAAGTGATCATCCTTCCATAGGAAAGAAACCTTTCATGTGATAGCACACGAACTCTGCGGTTATCCTTAAACCTTCTTCCATTTTAGGGAGGGCGTCGCCAGCCTCCTGCCTTTCCTTATTGACTTGCCACATGTAGAGGGAGTCCCGGTCCGCCTGCGACCGCCTCTAAGATAGACCTATTCATCATTCTAGTGCACCATACATCATTTTTATCCACATCAACATGCTAGCATGATTTGATAAAATCATACAGACCACGGTCTGATTTCCATGTATGACTTTCATTCACCCCGACATTCTATACCTCAATTACATGACATATTGGTCATTATCATATAGAAAAGAGCTTGCATATTCATTTTCAACACAATTTGTAAAACAATATTCAAATCACAAATTTGAGATGACCACCCTTAAATGGTTTTAAAATCATTGATACAAGCAGTTTTCAAAACACTTCAAAATTCCTGGAATTTCAAAACATGTCAATTTTTAAGAAAAATCCATAGTTTCAAAAGTTTTACTTGTTTACTTGTAAACAAGTTTTAAAATTAATATGATAAAGCAATTTCAAAATCCTTCAATATTTGTAAAGAGAGTAACATTTTTAAAAACTTTTCTTGCAAATATTTTTACTCCCATTTTTGGGCTTTGCAAAGGATATGCAAATGCATCTTTTCCATTCATCCATCCAACATCATATATTTTTCATTTATATGACATCCCTGTCATTCTCATATAAGAAAAAGCATGCATATTCTTTGAATACCATTAACAAACAAAAATCAAATCATCTAATACAATCAACTTATTGGGTTGGTCATCCTTAAACTCTTTTAGAAACATTAGCATAAAGCAGTTTCAAATTGTTTTACTATTCAAAGAGTTCTAAACATTTCAAGAAAATCTTTTTCAAATGTTTTGCTTGAAAATACCATTTTCGTAAAGAAATCAAACCCTTTTTTTCGTAAATCAAACTTTCTTAAATCAACTTTCTTTTCACAAACCCTTTTGAAATATTCAAATGAAATAATTTCTAAACACTGCAAAACATATCCATATTTGAAAGATAACATTTTAAAAGGTTTTGCTTACTTTCAAACATCATTTCATAAAGGAATCAAATTTCCTTATCATAAAAATCCTTTTTGAAGTAGGATTTTAAAGGGCTTATCTACACATATCATTTCAATAGAGAAATTCGCCATTCATTTCAACAATTGAGAATAAACATCATTTTTATAAATGTTGCTTACTTACAAGTAAATCTTAGAATCATCAATATAAAGACATTTCAAATTTTTCAACACTTGAAATGAAATCAACATTTTCAAAAGTTTGCTTGCTTACCTGTGGAAAGTTCACTCATCCCTTGGATCTTTTCCTTGCCTTCACCTAAACAAGTGGAAAATAATCATCTTATATGCTTGCATATCATCATATACTTGCATATCTTGCCTTTTATTCATGTTCATATCTCACTTATCCCTAACCTTTACAAAGTCTCATTCTATATGTGACTCTTAGTATCTTAATCTTATTCGATTCTTCCTTTGAGATGAACACTGTCATCTCCTTAAGTCACATATATTCATTTTTCCAATAGTTAATCAGTTCCTTGGCTCAATACCCTAATTTAGGGCTTTTAATCTCTTTAATCATTTGAGATACTTACTTGAAATTATAACATGCTAAGTTTCAAGTAAGATTTTCAAAATTCATATCTACCTTTTAAATAATCACATAGACATATCCATGTAATCTAGTAATTCTTTGCTTAACCCTTTTAAAAATTACACTTAATATACTAAATTTTCTTAATTACTTAACATGCTTGTTTAATCTAGAATTCAACTTTCATTTTAATTATTCCACAATCTGTCCATATTTGCTGAAATCAAACACACTGATTTCTCTAATTTTTGATTTATAATCAAATCAAGGTTTTAAGTCTAAAGTTTTTACTAAACATTAATAACTACATGAATTAATCAAAATAAATATTTATAGCATAAAGGATTAAGTATTTGTATTTATTTATGTATTTTTACTTTGCTAGACAAAAGTACAAGTTTAGGGATAGTTCAAATCACATTAATTATTACACCTATTTATATCATCCAAAAATTCATTTTTATTTTAGTCAAGTGATATTCATGATTTATGTTATATCATATAAAATTTTTCAATTCAAAATTCCTTATATAAAAAATTATTAAAAAATTATTTAGTGCAGCTGATCCTGATAGTCGTTCTATCCTGTTCAAGTTGATCTTCTCGGATTTTTAATTTGCAACCTGATTAACATTTCAAGCTGTAACTTGGATCGTTCCTTAATCATCATATCATAATCCGCACACAAATTTTCATGTTAAAAAGCATTCATTTACTATTTTGCTGAAATCAAACACACTGATTTCTCTAATTTTTGATTTATAATCAAATCAAGGTTTTAAGTCTAAAGTTTTTATTAAACATTAATAACTACATGAATTAATCAAAATAAATATTTATAGCATAAAGGATTAAGTATTTGTATTTATTTATGTATTTTTACTTTGCTAGACAAAAGTACAAGTTTAGGGATAGTTCAAATCACATTAATTATTACACCTATTTATATCATCCAAAAATTCATTTTTATTTTAGTCAAGTGATATTCATGATTTATGTTATATCATATAAAATTTTTCAATTCAAAATTCCTTATATAAAAAATTATTAAAAAATTATTTAGTGCAGCTGATCCTGATAGTCGTTCTATCCTGTTCAAGTTGATCTTCTCGGATTTTTTATTTGCAACCTGATTAACATTTCAAGCTGTAACTTGGATCGTTCCTTAATCATCATATCATAATCCGCACACAAATTTTCATGTTAAAAAGCATTCATTTACTATTTCATTTCTATTTTGGTTTTATGTTACAGATTCACTACATATGAGCATATACATGTGATTCATTTCACACTTGTAAGCATTAACACATAACCTATGTGAGGACTTGGTTTGCTTAATCATTCATCAAGCATTCAAGGAGCTATTTACCCATGAATTCAACATTTACAAACCATCTTAACATTAAACATCAACCAAGCATGAATTTAGCTAAAATATATGGTATAAAATAACTCTTTAATACTTACCTCACTTAACATACATATGGGTAAGGCTTACTCAATTCTCTTTTCCTTCTTTCCTTCCTCCCCTTGCTGCCTTGGACGTCCACCATTGCTGCCCTTTCTTTTCTTTTTTTTTCTCTAAGTTCTCTCTCTCTCTCTCAATGCTGCTAAATTTTTCTCTCCCTTTCAAGCTTACTGAAAACGTCCCTTGATGCCTCCTTTATGCTATTTATAATGGGCTGAAACTAATCCTTTAATGATACCTAATAATTCCATGATTTATATATTTGTTTTTTCTTTAAATTTTGTCCAAATCTAGACTGTTAAACACTCCATCTTGTTGCTGCATTTTGCACCGTCCAAGTGTCCATCTTTGTTTCGTTTATTGAATACTCTATATGCTTTGCTATTTGATGAGTAACCAAGGAATATTGCCTCATCACTTTTAGCATCTAGTTTTCCCAAGTTGGTTTTTCCATTGTTCAAAACATAGCATGTGCATCCAAAAGCATGAAAATAAGAAATATTTGGTTTCCTTCCTTTCCATAGTTCATATGGGATCTTTTTCAAGATTGCTCGAATGGTAACTCGGTTCAAAACATGACATGCTGTACTTACAGCTTAACCCCAAAATTTCTTGGATAAATTGCTCTCATTTAGCATTGTTCTAGCCATCTCTTGTATAGTTCTATTTTTCCTTTCGACTACCCCATTTTGTTGTGGAGTTCTTGGTGCAGAAAATGTGTGGCGAATTCCTTTTTCATTACAATATTCTATGAATCGTTTGTTTTCGAATTCCCCACCATGATCGCTTCTTATGGTTACAATTGTACTTTGTTTTTCATTTTGCACCAAATTCACAAAAGTTGCAAACATAGAGAAGGCTTCATCTTTGCTAGCTAATAGAATTATCTATGTAAATCTTGAAAAATCATCAACAATCACAAATACATATTTCTTTCCACCAATGGTAAAAATGTTGGATGGTCCGTATAGATCCATGTGTAGCAATTCAAGTGGCCTAGTGGTGGAAATTTCCTTTTTGGTAGAGAAAGGCATCTTGGGTTGTTTTGATAATTGACATGCCTTACAAATCTTGTCCTTGTCATATTTCAATCTTGGTAATCCTTCTACCAAACTCTTTTTCCATAGGGTCTTTATATTTCCCATGTTTATATGTCCAAGCCTTTTATGCCAAATCCATGGATCATTATCAATGGCCATTAGACATTGACCATTTAATTCATCAAGTGAAACCAAATATACATTTCCATATCTTTTACCACTAAACATGATATGTTCTCCATCAAATACATTACATATAGTTGATTCAAACACAACTTTGTATCCTTTATCACATAATTGGCTAATGCTCATTAAATTATGTTTGAGTCCTTCAACAAACAAAACATCTTCCATGCATGCATTTGAAATACTATGTATATTTTCTTTACCTTTAATTTTACCTTTTTCATTATTGCCAAAGGCAACCATTCCATCATTGCAGGGCTTAAGTTTATGAAACAAGCTTCTTTCACCGGTCATATGCCTTGAGTAACCGCTATCCATGAACCATTCATTATTTGTCTTTGCTTTAAAACATGTCTGAAAAAATAAGCAAGTAAATCTTATCTCCTTGGTACCCATTTTATGGGTCCATTTGGGTTAGTAATATAAATCAATCTTTGTTGTTCTAACTTGGAAAGCCCAAATCTCGTGTTCCTTGGAACCCAAACTAATTTTGCACCATGGTCATATAATTTTTTAAAATTACATTTGTAAGTTTTATGACCCAATTTATTGCAGAAATTACAAGCCATAGGTAATCTTGGAGTAGGCCTCCAAGTATGCAATGGTTCAATCGTTGGTCTTCTAATCCACTTAAAATTTTTCTTTTGTGGCCTGTATATAGATGCAGTTTTAGTTTGATATTTCTCAAGTATTTGCACATTTGATTTGCTACTTTCTCCTTGCTCAAATGTATGATATCCAAGACCTCTTTTAGAACTTAGCTAATGATTCATTTAATGATTCGTTCTTCTTTTTCAGCAAATCATTTTCTTCTTTCATTTTGTCTAATTTCTCTGCAAGTTTACCATTTACAATTATTACTGCATCACATTGTCTCTTCTTAATTGTGAACTTGCTTCCTAATTTCTTCATTTCTTCATATAATGAATCATATGCAGTTTGTAGTTCTTCTAATTCAGTACATTTGAGGCATTCTTGAAAAGAAGAATAACTTGATTTAGAATGGGAGAGTTTGGAACTTACCTCTTCATTACTTGTGCATTTTGTTGAGGTAGTTTGTTCTTCTTGCTCGATTTGTGCCATGCAGCAAATTCTTGCACATTCTTCCACCTCTATTTCGTCGGTTGAGGAGCTACTCATTGAAGATTCCTCGTCATTCACGTACATGCCTCTTCCTTTATTTCTTTGAAATCTTTTGTTGTCCCCTCGATCTTTTCTTTGTTCTTTTGCCTTGCTTTCTTCGGGAGTTGGACATTGAGCTTGCATGTGACCCGAACCGCCGCATTGGTAACATTTGGTTGGTTCTTTCTTTTTCTCTCTAGAATTTCTTTCCTTGAAACTTCTGAAATTTTTGCCTTTCCTCACAAATTTTCTGAAATGTTTTGTGAGTAGGGCAATCTCGTCGTCATTTTGAGAAGAAGAAGTGTCGTCCGTGTCTTGTGCGACTTTCAAGGCAATTGCTCTTTTGCCCCTGTGTTGATCTTCATTTCTTCTCTTGATTAGCTCATGTGACATGAGTGAGCTAATTAAGTTTTCAAGCTTTAGTGTGTTAAGGTCCTTGGCTTCTTCTATCGCAGTGATCTTTGGAGTCCATGATTCGGGTAGAGCTCTCAAAATCTTCATAACCTGCTCAGATTCAGATATAGCCTTTCCAAGACCTTTTAAAGCATTAGTAATTTTTGAGAATCTAGCAAACATTTCAGAAATATTTTCTGTTTCTAGCATTCTAAAATTTTCTAGTTCTCCAATCAAAATATTTTTTCTCGTCCCTTGGACTTGAGAAGTTCCTTCATAAATAGAGGTTAGCGTATCCCATATCTCTTTGGCGGTCAAGCAAGAGGATACTCTATCATATTCAGAAGCAGTAAGAGCACAAAATAGTGAGTTCATAGCTTTAGCATTGCTCTTAACAATTTTTACTTCTTCATCGGTCCATTTGGAAGCTCTTTCATCAGTAGGCAAGGTTACTCCATCTTGGATAGCAATCCAAGAATCCATGTCGATAGCCATGATGAGTTGCTTCATACGAAGCTTCCAATATCCAAAATTGTTCCCATTAAACAACGGTGGCCTTGTAAAGGATTGGCCTTCAGCAAATGCGGGAACGGAAGTAGATTGGGATGCCATATTAATAAGATCTCTTTGGTAAACTCAAAGACCTGCTCTGATACCACTTGTTGGTCCCGAGTTGATGGCAAAACCCAAGAGGGGAGGGGTGAATTGGGTATTTAAAAATTTTATATCTTAAACAGAAACTTAACCCCGGATTAATCTAGTCCCCTTAATGAAGAAACGAAATGGAAAGCAATGTAATGTAAATGGCAGAAATATAAATCAAGTACACAGGATTTTTATAGTGGTTCGGGCAACCTCCCTACTCCACTCTTCCAAGCTCTCACTCCTTGTGACTTGGGTTCCACTATTGTATTCTCTCAATACAATTAGAGCCACTGCACTCTTCTAGATTCCAGCTCTAGGGGGCATCAACAAATCACAACACAAGTAGGTGATGAGTTACACTCCAATCACACACTACTTTGCTTACACTTGATCTTAGTTCCTCAAACTAAATCAAGTTCAACACATACAAAAAAAACAATAAGAAAACTACACTTTACAGTTGTGTAGAAGCAGTTTGGCGCAGAGAAGAACTTGTTGAATTGGCTTTGAATGATCAGTAGTTGAGCTCTTGCAGTTTGAAGCAAAGTTCTTCCTCTTTGATTGGCTTGATCTATTTAAAGCTCTTGTAGATGGTAGTTATGCACACTTAATGATTCTCAGCTACTTCCCTCGTCCACAATAACTCCCTTTTATAATTGTGGAGGGAATTCGAACGTTAGAAGGTAGGTGGTGCGCATTTAATGCGCCAACGTTCGAATAAATTCCGACCGTTGCGACCCAAGTCGCATGCGGAGTCTACTTCGGATGCGACTTCGCCCAAGTCGCAGATGGAGTCGACTTCGGGTGCGACTTCGCCTCTCCGTCGCAACTTCAAGTTCCAGGTCGGGTCGACTTGGGTATCGACTTGACCCAAGTCGCAGGTGAAGTCGACTTCGGGTGCGACTTCACCTCTTCAGGTTCCAAGTCTGAGTCTTGAGTCGACTTTGGCTTCAGACTTCAACTCAAGTGGATCATGGAGTCGACTTGGGTTGTGACTTGGTTTGGTCTTCGCCAATAATGCCTTGATCCTCATTTGATTTTGCTTCTAGCTTGCTTGGCTTTCTTCCTTTAGTCTTTTTAATCCTCATACTTGTAGATCTTGTGATTTATGAAGAGCTTGACCTTGATCCATCTTGGATTTGCTTGAACCTTGTAGAACTTAGGGGAGCTTGAGTCCTTGCATGATATATTCATGCACCTTGCTTGCTTTGGAGTCGTTTAATCTTCATATCTTGAATATATCTTCATTTGGAAACAAGCTTGAAACTTTGCCTTGGACTTGATAGACTTGATTTGAATTTGAACTTGAATCTTTACCTTGAATCTCAAGAATACTCTTGAAAATGGACTTTGCATATTACTTGGATTTGAGAAAGTCCAAATAGATTCTTGGAATGAGCTTGGGAATGCATCTTTCAAGTCTGAACTTCTCAAGTCGGAGGTGGAGTCGACCTTGTCTGCGACTTTGCCCAAGTCGCACCTGGAGTCGACTTCGCCTGCGACTTCGCCATGTCCATTTCCACATTTCAACGCTGGACACTCTTTGACGTTTGAAGTCAATGATGGAGTCGACTTCGTCTGCGACTTGGCTTCCCAAGTCGCAAGTGGAGTCGACTTGGCCTGCGACTTCACCTGTTTGTTTTCTATTTTGATTTTGCTTTTGAAGTTCTGTTTCAAGTTGATAATGGAGTCGACTTTGGGATCGACTTCACCCTAAGTCGAAGTCCAAGTCAACTTGGGGATCGACTTGACTATTTCAGTTCTTTAAAACATTTGGCAAACTCATTAGTATACTTGATATACTCAAATTAGTCTTTGTTAATCATCAAAACTCATGCTTTGGTCAATTTTGTTTTGTTTTAAACATTGTTTCCAACATAATGGAGTTGTAAAAGTCAACATTTTACTTAATGGGCTGACTTTAATCTTGCCCAAATGCACCCTACAATTCCATATGTCCAAGCTTGTTGCACAAGTTAACTTTAGCTTTTGCATCTCATTTATGGCAATTGACTTTTGATCATGCTCTAATTACACCCACATCATTAATATTTAATCTCACATAACACATGTCATTTAGGGCTTTCTAACAAAGTTTAACATCATCCTATCCATTCATAATTTAGAGCACCTTAACTTAGCCATGTATAAAAACATTTCATCTCAAAATGATGCATGTATGCTAAGATATTAGCAAAATAAATTTAATTCATAAAATATCATATAACTCTAGTCATTTAACCCCTTTCCATTTATAATTTTCATTATCCAAACCGTTCATCATGTAAACAATGTCAACTTAGGCTTTCTCTTAAAATTTCATATCTTTCCACTTGGTATATCATAAGATATGAATTAATCCAATAACAAATCAATAATAAAATATAAATGTGACATTAATTAACATGCCACCTAATCAATCTGCATCATTTTGTCTTGTAGTGCCCATTTTTCAAGATAATCGCTTTGCTTAACGTGTCGCCCTAATCCCATCCATTTAAATTAAAGGGCACAAAACTTAATACCTCTCATGCTAATGTGGGTTAACTTAAACCCTCCATCTCTTGGAATTTTCCAAATTCCTCTTTGTACAAATTCCAAGTTCCTTCATTAGGCTTAAAATAGTCAGGGTTTCACAATAGGCTCCTTAGTGAGAATGCAGTGCTAGACCAGTCTGGTAGATCTTCATTTTCCTCCTTCTCTACCCTTCATTTGCCAACAACCCCTCACTCGGGTTCTCATCATCATCCTGACCCTCTTCCTCCATAAACTCCTTCCTTTCTCTCATTAATTCCATTCCCTCATGATCTGTAATATGCCGGCTCGCCTCATGGTAGAAGCGGACATAGCCTTCCACAACTTGATACCATGGCCCACAGTCAGGTGGTGTAGAGGCCAGTATCTGTTCTCACATCATCTGTAACTCCCACTCGGTTATTCTATCAATAATCGCTGGGTAAACGACTACAAATTGACTCAAGGGGCTGGTATGATCTCCTACTGTGGGGCTACCCTAAGTAATTCCCCCTATGTGTAGGGATAGTGAGAGCCAATAGTGTTTTCTCCCCTTATAAGTCGTACATAGTGTGGGGCAAGGTAAGCTTCGGGTATGGAGTCTAAATGAAAGGTCCAATTGTGTGACCCATCATTTATTCATATTCTCTTCTATCCTCTGTCTTTTCTCGGCTTCCCCCAACCCCCCTCTTCATCTCATCTGACCCCATTATCATTTTTCCTTTATATACCTTCTACATTTTAAAACAAAATATGCCAGCTACATTTCTTAAAATAATCATATCAATGCATCATAATCACACATAATAGAAGGTAATACATGTCATATATGTCTTATAATTCCAATCTATTCCTTTCATCATTTTTTTCATTTTCCTATTTTCACGCTTGCTTACTAATCCTTGCTCTGATACCAAGCTATGTGGTGCCACCGACCTGAGGCGTCGGAGCCTTACTCCGGGATCATTTTCGATTAGTAAATGTGACACAAGATAGTTGCCCTGATCACGTGACAAGATTCTTTTTTTAATTAAATTTTTTATATCTATTTTGTTTAGCGGAAAAAAATTTTCTTTTTCTTTTTTTTTTCATTTCATTTTGTCTCAATTCATTCTTTTATATTAATTGACTATACCTATATCATTAACATGAGATCACCTGCTCAATTTGACAAAAAAATCTAAATCTAGTATCATCATTTAGATATCACATTACTTTCAGTTTACACATAATCATATGTTTAACCTTTAAATTCACATGGAGTTTAGAACATGTTAACCTTTTTATCAAAACTATCTTCAATTTGATTAACCATTAATCCCATATATAGTTTCTATCCATGCCTTAATACAGATAAGATATAACATTAAAATTCTCTCAATGGAACCTTTCTTTCTTCTCCTGTCTTGTACTACATCTGTCTAGCCTTTCAAAAAATGAAACATAAGTGATTAACTCAATAAGCAAGCTTTTTTTGTAACACTTTAATATAGATAATTCATGCAAGCAATTACACATAATCATTTACTTGAAACCTTTACATGTCCAAATCTTGGGATTTTCATAAACAAAACGTATGCAAATGTTTTCCTTTTCATTCGGTAGTGACACTTACCAAGTATCATCTACTCATAGAAAAGAAAACTTTCATTCAAACATAACAATTCATATGTTGGCATGCTAGTTAGGCAGTCATCCATTCATTCTTCTCCCATTTCAGGGAGAGCGCCGCCAGCCCCGGAGTCTTAGCGACTCGGTTACATATAGAGGAGGGCCCATTATGCATTTACCCCTGCATGGACCTAATATTAGATCTTTGTGCGCACCATGCATCATTCACATGCACAATCTCATGCTAGCATGATTTTATAGAGTAACACAATAATCATTCTCTTTTTTTCTTTCAAATGGAGGGCTTGAGATAATTATTTTATCACGATTGGTGAAACAATATTCACAACACATTTTTAGGATGGTCATCCTCAAACATTATCTGAATAAAATAGGTAATAAGTCATTCAATCATTTGAAAAGCTAAGCAATTTCAAGGCATTTGTACCTAATAAATCATTCAATCATTTGAAGTAAATAATTTTCAAATATATCAATATTTGAGAAACAAGTGACATTTTTAAAATTTTTGCTTGATTTCAAATATCATTTTATAAAAGCATCAAACTTTCTAGAAAAAAATTCTTTCAAAATAGATTTTCAAAGGGCTTGCTTACCTGTGGGAAGTTCAATTGGTTCTCTCGACTTTTTCCATGCCTCTTCCTTAACAAGTGAAAATAATCACTTATACATTTATATAATAACATATGCTTGCAATGCTTTATCCTTTTTATTAATTCATATTTATCACTTAATCCCAACCTCCTTATGGTCTATATCAAGCCAACTTTAGCAAATTCTTTTCTTCAAGATAAAATTTTCCCATCTCTTTACTCTCAATGTTTACTTTACCTAATTGCAACTTGCATTCGATTCTTGCAAGTTAATTTTAATATTTTGTTTCATGTTTATCATATATTTTCTCTATCTATTACTTAAGTGATAACATACATATATAATCTCAATGGTTAATTACTTGTTCTATCCAAATCTAAATCTCAAGCGTTAAAATTTTGTACTTACTTAAATCGTTCATTCTTTATCCATTTCAAGTCATTTGCAATTAAATTTTTTGGAATTTATACCCATTTTCCAAAACATCCCTTTACACCCCTACATTGGTCTTAAATCTTTCTCACGTTGCACTTTTTGCATACCTATTTGCCAAATTATTAATTCTCAATACTTGTAACCATTTCAAGGGTTAACATACACCCTTTAGTAATTTAATTTCTTATAAATTTCTGAAATTCTCATCCCTTATTAATACAACCCTATCTAACTTCAATTCTACTAAGTTTTGCTCCCTTACTTATAGCTCAACTCAACATACACGTAAAAACCCTTGATCACTAACTCTTTAAATCCAAAATTTAACACGCCCCATCCGTTTAATCGTGGGATAAAATATATATATATATATATATATATATATATATATACAGAATTTTGCTTCCATCATATCTAGCTTCGGACGTCCATGCGTATGTATATATACATGATTTATTTAACACTTGTAATCATCAATACATAACCTATATAATAGCCTATCTTGCTTAGACATTTATCAAGCATTCAAGGACTATTTAATAATACCTTAAACATTTATAAACCATCATAATATTAAACTTAAACCAAGCATAGCTTTGGGTAATCAAATGAAGTTTCAGAAATTTATAACCAACTCATATCAAGGGGTGTCCCACCCCATTAAATGCATAGAAACATATCAATAAATGCTATATATATAATTCCTTAACTTGTTGTAATTTAATTAGACCATAACATTCATACTTAGTTGGGCATCATTTAAACATAGCATGGGCTAGAAATTTGTAAATGAGCCTACTGTTTTGGACGTCAACATTATCATATATACTTACAATTAAATCTTTTTAATTCCCACATCTATATGTCATTAAGGGTAACTACTTGAATTTTTGTAGTTGAATTTCCCTTCTTTAAAACCATCCAAGTTGCCCTTGTTCTTCTTCTTCTCTTTTTTTTTTCCTTCCCCTAGCAAGCTGAAACCGTCATATTGCTGTTGAATCTTATTTCTTAATGCCACCTCACAAATCACATTATATATTCACAATTTTAGTGTTTAATTTCTACTTAAATCACAACCCTTCATCTTGCTTTATTGTTGCAATTTTTTGTGTTTTTGTTAACTTGGTTTCCACCCTCATTAACATGTTGTCCACGTCCTCTATGTGTTGCCCTTTCATTTAATTTTTTCATTTTATTCTAATTGTCAAAAAGCGTCTTAAAATCCTTACTAAGACACGTCCAAAGTGAGATGCCCAAATTATTTTTTCACTTTTTATTTTAGTTGACTTTTTTGCCTCGTAACTCACCCCAGCTTGACACCTCATTTGGGGGTACCCAAAGTCAACTTTGACTTTTCCATTCTCATCATGACGAACTACTCTTTAGAACTTATAAGTCATTGGTAATTAAGGGGATTAATTATGACATTGTCCATCCCTAATTGTAATGTGGTTTAGGGTTTTCTAATTATGTTTAACATAATCTAATCCATTCATCATTTAGGGCACCTTAACTTAGTCATGCATAAAAAATCTCATGCCAAAATGATAAATATATACTAAGTTATTAGCAAAATAAAATTAATTCATGAAATTTCATGAGATTCCTTGTCATTTAACAACATTCTAATTAATATTTTTATGATCCAAACCGTTTATTACGTAGAACATACCAACTTAGGCTTTCCCCTAAAATTTCATGTAATTTCACCTTGTATATCATAAGATATGAATTCATCAATCACTTAATCAAATCTAAAGTGAAAAAGTGGCATGAATTATCATGCACCTCACCATCTCTACACTTAGTTTGTCTTTTAGTGCACACTTTTCTAAGTTAATCAAAATGATTAACTTAATCACATTGCATAATTAATCTTCCTAATTTCATTCATTTAAAGCAAAGGGTAAGTGATTTAACACCCTTGCACTTCATACAAATGTCAAATTACATTTACTAAGGTTCAAAGTAATCCAGGTTTCACAAATGGAGAGTAGAATATGTCAAGAACTTAGGTCTATCAACATCTCTCTCATGGAAATGCATGGGAGGCAAAACAAACTGGACTAGGAACTTAAAAATATCAAATATCATCTTGCCTCTGGCAGTCGGAGGATCCAACCTATTCCAAACTTGCCTGATTTTGATCTATATTAGGGAGAGTCAATTCTTGCCGATCCAATTGTCCGAGATAGATCATCTCCACTATCCTCCCCTCTTATCACTCTCTCCTCTGGCTCCAGAGCCCTGTATGGTGATATCATTTGTCAAATGCTCGCTCTAGAATAGTTGCCCTATCCCATCTCATCCTTTGCTTTTAACAAATCCCAACTCATTGACTTTGCTCCCTTTTGGTGATTGACAAAAAGGGGGAGAGAAATTTGAGAAATTTGGCCTTTTTCTAGCTCATTGGTTTTAGGATAGCTTCTTTTAGTGATTGGGTAGGCTGTACATTGGGCAAATGTAAGTAGTTTAATGGTGTGAATGGTTTACTATGACTTATTTGGTCCAATTGTGAATGGAATGACTTGATTTGAATGAATGGCTCTTTTTAAATGAAATGATTTTTTTGATTGACTGATACTGTTTGAACGACTTATGACATGTATTGCTTTGAGAGTTTTTATGCTCGATAACTGTGGCGCCCCGAACCGAGGTGCCTAGAAGCCTTACTCCAGGATCGTTTTGATTAGTAAACGTGACTCAGGATTGTTGCCCTGATCACACGGCAAGATTTTTTTTTCATCAATACATGGAAAATTCCCATCATTTTTCCAATTTGAAATATATTTCACATAACACAGTTATGATAAAAAACTGTTCCATAAACATTTTCATTGGAATAAAAATATTTCTTTCCATCTCAAAATTATCATCGTTGTCTTTACATGAAGTTTACATATGCATCATTTATATCAAAAACTACATAACACTTGGCATGCTGCCTTCATCATCATTTCCTGTCTGTTGTTGAAAAAACATGGGTGAGCAATAATACTCAGTAAGCAAGCCATACATAACTTTTCAATCATTTTCATGCATTTCATAAAATGCAAATGCAATGCATACATAGCATTCATGACATTCCTTTGGATGCGATGTAATTAGCTTTATATACTGTTGGAAAACATATATAAAGATATATGAACTTGGGCTAGTAAATTCATATGCAATCCACTTAAAAAGAACCAGAGCAATATAGTTTAGATTCAAGGATTCCGATCTATCCATCTGCCATCCCTAATCAGCAAACTCGCTTTTAATATCCAGTAGGCTCGTGATCTCTACTCTGATTTCTCGTCGCAATAGTTAGTCTAGTCGAATCATAAACACTCAGAATTTTCCACCCATTGAAAGCAATTAAACTAATTAATAATTTCAGTTAACAGTTCCTCGTGGGAACGATACTCTGCTCACTCTTTATTACTTGACACGACACGTATACTTGCGTAAATAGTGAGCATTTTTATTGACATATACGCAGCTCGTCAAGTTTTTTGCGTCGTTATCGGGGATCTGTTTAGCCAATTATTTTAGTTTTATTGCTTTCTTGTATAATTCTGTAGAATAGCTTATTTTCATTATTTCCTATAGCTTAGAATTTCTTTTTCTTTCTGCGAGTTCAATTTCATTGGTTTTTGCAGAGTTATCTCATATTGCATGTGCCGAGGAGGAGTCGGAAAGGAAATTATCATCCCTTTTGATCTAGAACCCGAAAGAACCTATTTGAGAAGGCGTCGAAAGAGCAAGGAGGCCAGAAACCAACAACATACGATGGAGCGCATCGAGTACCAGGACGAGAACATTCATGCAAATCAGCAAGGAAACCAGAGGATCGAGATCCCGAATCATCCACCTCAAGATGATTTGGACCAGCCAATTTGGGATCTGATTACGCTTGGCCAAAATGCTGTTCAGACTAGCATTGCACCTCCTCTGATCGACACCAACAATTTTGAAATCAAACCGGTGATTTTCCAGATGCTCCAGTCTATCGGGCAGTTCGGAGGTCTTGCATCGAAAGATCCGCACCACCATCTGCAGAATTTTCTGTAGATTATGAACACTTTCAAGCAGAACAGAGTCTCCAACGAAGCAATGTGACTTTGAACGTTTCCATTTTCTCTGCGTGATCGAGCTTCCGAGTGGCTAAACTCTTTGCCACCGAACTCCGTCAACACATGGAATGACTTGGCTAAGAAATTTTTAGAAAAATACTTTCCGCCCACCAAGCTAGCTAAGCTGAGAATGGATATAGTCTCGTTCAAGCAACACGTCGAGAGACCCTATCAAAGGCGTGGGATCATTTCAAAGACCTGCTCCAAAAGTGCCCACATCATGGAATTCATCCGTGAGTACAAATTCAGATTTTCTATAACGGTCTCCAAGATTCCACCCGTCACATGGTGGAATCTTCATTGAATGGATCTCTGCTACGGAAAAGCTATCAGGAATCATACGCCCTACTCGAAAACATGGTGGCCAACACTTATCAACTGCCATCAGACAGAAGTAGAGGTGCGGGTCTACTTCAGCTGGACGCGGTTTCATTGATAAAGGCCCACAACGACGCTTTATCTTGGAAAATTCAAAATCTGTCCACGCCAGCCAACATCAGTGCATTAGGGGTGACTACATCATAGCAATCGACATCACCAGACATTTGCACGTGGTGTGGCAAATTCGGCCATCCCAGTAATGAGTGTGCCTCCAACCCGGAGTCCATTAATTACGTGGAAAATTTCCAGAGAAACCCAGCTAATCAGTATGGAAACAACTACAACCCAGGCTGGAGAAATCATCGTAATTTCTCATGAAACACCCAGACCAGACCGAATCCATCACCTGGATTCCCGCAACAATAGCCTGCATGAACAATGCAGTTCAATCCACCACCGCGAGAAGAAAAGAAATCGGATCTGAAAAATCTCTTCGTGCAGTTTATGCAATCTCAGATCACAATAAACAGGAATTTGGAAGCTCAGATAGGCCAAGTAGCCTCAGCCTTGAACAACCAACCTCAAGGATCGCTACCAAGCGACACTAAGCAAAACCCGAAAGGAAAAGGCAAAGAACAGGTCCAAGCAGTCACATTGCATAGTGGAAAGTAGTTGCACGATCCCACTCCATCAGAATCGGTGACTGAACCTACTAATCCTCTGATTCAACAGTCGCAAGAGCCAGAAGAACCAGATGCAACCTGAAAGCAACCGGACGCTGAAATCGCCATAAATCCAAGGCCGCCTCCATTTCCTCAGCGATTTGAAAAGTTTAAAAAAGGGCCAGTTCAAGAAATTTCTTGAGGTACTGAAGCAGCTGCACATTAATATACCTCTCATCGAAGCCTTCAAACAGATGCCGAGCTACGCCAAATTCATGAAAGACGTGCTATCAAAGAAAAGGCGGTTAACAGAATTCGAGATTGTGGTGCTAACAGAGGAAACTAGTGCGACGGTGCAGAGGAAACTACCTCCTAAACTCAAGGACCCAGAGAGTTTCACAATCCCGTGCATGATCGGTGATCAGTACTTCGGACGAGCTCTATGCAACTTGGGAGCGAGTATTAATCTCATGCCAAAGTCCATTTTCAGAAAATTGGGCCTGGCGAAGTTCAACCTACCACCGTGACGCTGCAACTGGTGGATCGATCCATTACATACTCGGAAGGTATTATTGAGGATGTCCTTGTCAAGGTGGACAAATTCATCTTTTCAGCAGATTTTATTATCCTGGATTATGAAGAAGATCGAGACGTACCCATTATTCTCGGTAGGCCTTTTCTCGCAATGGGAAACGCGATAATCAATGTACGAGCCGAAGAATTAACCATGCAGGTGCAGAATGAAAATGTTACATTCAACGTGCTTAAGCCTATACAGAGCCCGACTAACCTAGAGGATTGCTTAAGGGTTGATATGGGCAATTCAGAGGTTCAAAAGCTTCCTCAAGCTGGTTTTAAGAAGGACCAAGAGGAGATTGCGAATAGGGGCCACAATTTATCGGCCGGTGTTAAAGACCGACTCGTTGGTTACATCGGGCCTAAACAACTAACTGAGTCGTTGGGAAGTCAAGACATGGATATTAAAGCCAATAAAGGAATAGGGGAGTTTACATTTGATAAAACTAGAAAATTTCATACCAAAATACCCCTATCTCATCGGCCGAAAAATCAAATCTGGCACAACTTTATTGAACGATGGGCTAAGATCAGATCGGAACTTCCAGGTTGCGAGTTACGGTCCTAATGGCCGGGAGTTTGAGGTGGTGAAATTGAAAAAGGACTGAATAGCAGAAATGTCGGGCTAAGGACATTAAGCTTAGCGCTGAATGGGAGGCAACTCATTGCTTGGTTTCAGTTTGATTTGCAATTTTGTTTTTGTTTTTATTATTTTTGGGGTTTTATCTTTGTAAAAAAAAACGAAGCCTAGGCGCCAGGTCGTGGACAGCACGACTGTACGACGTTATAAAGCTCGGGTTAGGGTTCCAAACCCTAACCCAAGCCCCGGCGTCGACCCCTCTTCCTCCTTTTTCATTTCCAATCAATCTTCTCTTGATTCTAAGCCTTTCTAACTCGAATCCAACTGCATTTCATCAAGGATTCATCCTCCCATTCCAACCATTCCATTTTCATTCTTTTCCCCCTTTGTTTAGATCCACTCAAATCCATCTAAATTTCTAATTTTTCTTCACCAAATCATAAGCAATACCCCCACATTGAAGTTCCCATCATTTCCCCCTTGGATTGGGCTCCATTTTGAGCCCCACCATCACCTTTTCTTCATCCAGCGCCGAAAAACCGCTGACAACAGGTTGGCGCCTAGGCGCCGCTACCTCCGTGCCCTAGCGCCAGTGCAGCAGCAAGGCAACTTCGAATTCTCTAGTGGAAACTTCTGTGGGTAACAATTTCTCCATATTTGGTGCCTTTTCATTACTTTGAAGTGAGGTGATAATTGTTTGAGTGAAAAAATTGGGTAAATTGGTTGATCTTTGTGGATTAATCGCCGGTTTGGAGGCCGAGTTGGGTGGTTGATTCCGTGGAATGCGTGATTTATTTGCGGATTGAATAGTAACTGGAGTTCAGCTTGTGGATTAGTCTTTGGTTTGGATTATGTATTGAGCTGCTTGGAATTGGTTGGTGCTTGTTTGGTATTAGTTGCAAGGTGATTGCTTCAGGTGCATTTTGGAGTTTAGCTTATTATCTTATTGGACTACTTGCTGGATTACTGGATTGCTTGGTTGTGTATTGGCTTGTTGGGTTGCTTGGTTGTGTTGGAATTTGGTTTGCGAGGGCCGTTTGAGACCGCTTGGGTGTAGATGGCTTCATCATCATCTGCCAAGAGAAAGAAAGTTCAGGATCCAGTTGAATTTGACGCCAACAGGTTCGTTTCCGCTCAGGCGTTCAAGCGGTACACAGACTTGCTTCGGAAGCGGCACTTGATTCCTGAGCGGGGAATAAAAATTACTTCTTTCTCCGATAACTTTATCAACGCATTGAATGCTCGAGGTTGGCAGAAATTCCTTGCACAGCATGAGTCTACAATAGTGCCAGTGGTGAAGGAGTTCTACGCCAATGCTGTAGAACATGAGCAGGGTAGGGTGAAGGTCCGGGCCAAGATAGTCCCGTTTCATGCCGAAGCGATCAATTCCTATTACGGAATGGGCTCTTTTGACTATCCGGACCAGTATGAGGAGTTTCTGGAGGGGGAAGGTCGGGATGTCAACACTATCACCAGCCATATCTGCCAACGGCCTCCGACATGGAAGTCCATGGGAGGTCAACTCATATCATTCAAGCGCAGCGAGATGTTGTACGACGGGCGGATGTTTTTCCTTTTTATCTCGTCCCGGATGATGCCGTCAACCCACGTTAGTGAGGTGATGATGGATAGGGCACTACTTCTTCACGCGATCTACAGTGGTATGACGATCGATGTGGGTCGACTCATCTATAATCAGATCTGCGCCTGTGCGCCGCACCCCGAGGCAGCTACTACTTCCCATCCCTCATCACCGGGCTCTGCAAGCAGGACGGCGTCAGATGGGAGTAGACGGAGGAGCTCCTGAACTGCCAGACCATCATTGACGACCTCTCATACCACACCTAGCCCCGGGCCCGTACCGCCACCACGCGCCCCAAAGTGTCCCCGTCTACAGCAGGACCATCCTCACAGCCGCTATCTATAGCTGAGCGACTAACCAACCTAGAGAATCTGGCTGCCGCCCAAGCCAGATATTAGAGTCAGCATGACCAGGCAATGGAGGCGTACTTACGGCGAATAGCCGAAGACCGCCAGATCGACATCTCCGCTCTGCCGCCGTTTCCACAGACGCCACCCGAGGTCCGAGCCTGCTTCGGGCAGTCGTCACAGCCCCAGCCCGACGAGAAGGATGACGAGGATGCCATAGAGTCTGATTCTTAAGGGAGTCACAGTCCTTTCTTTTTGTTTTTCTTTTCTTTTATTTTACTTTTCATTGTATTTTCATTTTTAGTTCATTTTAGGATCATGCATTGAGGACACTGCATCTCTCAAGTTTGGGGGGTGTATAATTCTCAACCATAGGTTAGTTTTTCATTTTAATTTTCATGCTTTAGTTTATGTTGCATGTATTTCAATTCTAGCTAATGAAAGTTGTCTTTGTTTCAATTCATCTTATTGTGAAAATGTGCAAGGTTGTAATTAATTCTGATTTGAAATTGAATTCATGAAAGAAGGGGCAATTCAGATTGAAACCAAGTATAAAAGCAGGTTGAAACAAACATGTGAAAAAATTAAAAGGAACTTCATAATACATTATTCTAATTCAATAACAGGCATATCTTTCAGACTGAGAGGATGAAAACTGAACGAAATATGTGCTGACCAAATACTTCAACGAGTTCAGAAATGGTATTATTTCACAGGAATTACTCAAACATGTTCAGTACCCCTATGTTTGAGTTCAGTACCCCTAATAAAGCATTAGAAAAAGATAAAAAGGGAGTGGTTGGCCTAAGTTGAGTAATCGGGACTTGGCATCAACAAATGGCAAGGTTTGCGTAAAAAAGCAAAGGAAAATCACAGTAACAACGCTTTGAAAAAAATAAAAATTCTCCCTAGATACCCTGAAATATGGTGAGGGGAGCCAAAAAAAATAGATCTCCAGATATCCTGAAATATGGTGAGGAGAATTTTTGCAATAAGTTTGGGGGAAAAAGAAATGTGCAGTTGTTATAGATTGAATTCAATGACTTGATACCATTTGTTGTAACCTGTGTATTCAGTTTAATCCTTGGTTTGCTTGAGTTCATTGATTTTTTTTAATCGGTTTTCTGATCGAATGAAAGATTAACGTGTTGAAATATGACTTTGCACTATGAAATTTTGGCATCCACATGTAACTTGGTTTGAAAAGGAAAATGTATGCCTTGTTTATATAATGAAGGATTTTTCAAGTTGAATTAATCACGACCTTGTGAAATGGCTAAGTGGATTGATTAATGCATAACCGGAAGAAAAAGGAGTTGACAGAGTCTGCATACATTTATTCATTCATACATTCATTCATTTATTCATTCTGTTTACATGTGTTGCTCGAGGACTAGCAACATTTAAGTTTGGGGGTGTGATAATTCAAGCTTGATTTGTGCGTTAGTTTGAGAGATTAGGCATAGTTTGCACTCATTTAGCTTAATTTTCATTCGCTTTTCATTTTAGGAGCAATAATTAGTTTTTAGGCAATTTTATCATTATTTAGGCATTTTTAGTTTATTTATTTAGTTTTTCCATCTTTTGTAGGAAGGACAGGACGTACGACAGCTGTGGCGCCCCGAACCGAGGTGCCTAGAAGCCTTACTCCGGGATCGTTTTGATTGGTAAACGTGACTCAGGATTGTTGCCCTGATCACACGGCAGGATTTTTTTTTTTTCATCAATACATGGAAAATTCCCATCATTCATCCAATTTGAAATATATTTCACATAACACAGTTATGATCAAAATCTATTCCATAAACATTTTCATTGGAATAAAAATATTCCCTTTTCATCTCAAAATTATCATCGTTGTCTGTACATAAAGTTTACATAAACATCATTTATATCAAAAACTACATAACACTTGGCATGCTGCCTTCATCATCATTTCCTGTCTGTTGTTGAAAAAGCATGGGTGAGTAATAATACTCAGTAAGCAAGCTATACATAATTTTTCAATCATTTTCATGCATTTCATAAAATGCAAATGCAATGCATACATAGCATTCATGACATTCCTTTGGATGCAACGCTAGCTAGGCGCCCATCCCATACATGCTCCCATTTCAGGGAGGTCGCCACCGGCCTGGGCCTATTAAGCGACTTGGCAATAGCGAGGGGGACATCCGGTCCGCTTACTACCTCGACTAAGGCTTATTCCTCGTGCACATGCTCATTCTCATACACATGCCGGCATGATATTTGCAAATCATAAACAATTTCATAAAAAGCATTTAATAAATAATTTTACAAAATGAACTTCAGTTCATGTAAAGCAGTTATAGGTATGGCCAACCTTAAATAAATTTCATAAAGCAACTTACAAACAATTTCAAGCATTTTGGAAATAATTTGCAAAACATATAACTTGCTTACCTTCTTAGGAGGTGTCTTCGACCTTCTCTTTTCCTTTTCCTATTCAAGGACAAAGGATATTTCATTTCCTCTATTTAAGTTGCTTCCCATGTATGCTTTATAATATTTGGGCATTATTTCTTTACATAGATATTTTTGTCCATAAATTCTTCAAAAATTCCATACTTATATTCAAATATTAATTTCCAAATTTTCTCCAAAATCACGCTGTTCACTGTAGCAGATCACTGTAGCGAAATTAATATAATTACACATATCCATTAATATAATTCATGAATTTTCATTTATTCATAAAATAATTACAAAATTACAAATGAAATGACGCGTATACAGTCGAAACAATGCGTATACGGTCAGGGTTCCACAACAGCAGAGTGGGCGAGTTGAAAGCAAGCTGTGGCATCCAGAAGCAGAAGGATGGCGCCCAAGCGCCACCCATTGGTGCCCAAGTGCCACCCTACGCGCCTTGACCATTTGCAACACACACAGCTGACATGCAGGGCATTCCAGAGAGTTGGCGCCTAGGCGCCACCCAGGGGCGTCCAGGCGCCACTTCTCTACATGAAACCCAAGTCAGAGCCACAAATCAGGTGGTGCAGTCAAGGGAGTTGGCGCCTAGGCGGCAGTGCAAAAATTCTTAGAGTTTCCAGAATGTGTCCAAACTGCTCAGCACACAGAGAGTTGGCGCCTAGGTGCCAATACGCATCCGTACGCAAATATTCCAGTGCGTAAGATGCGCAAATAGGATTCTATATATAGTTCCTAGTGGTTCGCACGCACGAGGAGGAGAGGAGAAGAGGGATAGAGAGAGCCTGAGAACGAACCTAAGTGCAGACGAAAGTGGAAATCAAGATTAAAGCACAGATTGAAGAGAGGATTCAAGCCCCATTAGTGGAAACCGCCGGAAACAGTTTTCTTTGATTCTTTCTAATTTTGTTTCTCTGTCTTTATGGATACTTTTTATTGTTGGAAATATGTGGAAAACTAGCTCAATCTATGTTTTGATGATTAACAAATCAATTTGAGTAAGTCTTGGCTACTAACAAGTTTGTGGAAATGTTTAAGGAATAATCATTTGAAGAAAATCAAGTATGGAAGGCCAAGTCGTTTCCCAAGTCGACTCCAAGATCGACTTCAAAACGTGCAGAACTGTCCAGAGTTGAAAACGGAAGAAGGGAAGGTGAAGTCGCAGGCCAAGTCGACTCCACCTGCGACTTGGGTAGCCAAGTCGCAAACGAAGTCGACCTCACCATCGACTTCAGTCGAGCAAAACCTTCCAGAGTTGACGCTTAGAACACGAAGTGCCGAAGTCGCACCCCAAGTCGACTCCATGTGCGACTTGAGGTGAAGTCGCAGCCGAAGTCGACTCAGACATCGACTTCGCTCAGGCAGACGGAAAACTTCAAATGACAAGTTCTGGATTACTTGATTTCAAGCCAAACTAAATGAAGATGAAGATCAAGGCAACATAGATACTCAAGCTGAAACATTTGAAGACAAATCCAAGTACAAGCAAGAAGCATAAACTCAATCATTCAAATCAAGAAGATATCTAAGATTACATGAGTCAAGATTCAAGAAGAATCAAAGTCAAGTTTTTCAAGATTCACAAATGTTCAAGAACATCATGACAGTGAAGTCGCAAGGCCAAGTCGACCCCATCTGAGACTTGAGTGAAGTCGCAAAACCAAGTCGACTTCATGATCGACTTCAGAACGGGTGAAACCTTCCAGCGTTGAAACTGAAGACCGAAGTTCGCGAAGTCGCACCCGAAGTCGACCCCATCTGAGACTTGAGTGAAGTCGCAAAACCAAGTCGACTTCATGATCGACTTCAGAACGGGTGAAACCTTCCAGCGTTGAAACTGAAGACCGAAGTTCGCGAAGTCGCACCCGAAGTCGACTCCATCTGCGACTTGGGCGAAGTCGCACCCGAAGTCGACTCCACCTGCGACTTGGGTCGCAACGGTCGGATTTTATTCGAACGTTGGCGCATTAAATGCGCGCCACCTACTCACTAACGTTCGGATTCCCTCCAAAATTATAAATAGCATTCATGGTGAACGAGGGAAGCAGTTGAGAATCATTAAGTGTGCATAACTACCATCTTCAAGAGCATTAAAGAGATCAAGCCCATTTAAAGAAGAAGAACTTCGCTTCAAGTTGCAAGAGCTATATTTCAGATTCTTCAAAGCCTACCACAAGTTCTTCTCTGCGCCAAACTGCTTCTACACATCTGTAAAGTGTAGATTTCTTTCATTGATTATTTGTTTGTATTGAACTTGATTTAGCTTGGGTAGCTAAGATCAAGTGATAGAAAAGTAGTGTGTGATTGGAGTGTGACTCATCACCTACTTGTGCTAGTTGTTGATGCCCCCTAGAGCTAGAATCTAGAAGAGAGCAAGTGGCTCTAATTGTATATGCCCCCTAGAGCTTTGAATCTAGAAGAGAGCAAGAGGCTCTAATTGTATTCGTGGAATGCAATAGTGGAACCCAAGTCACAAGGTGTGTGAGCTTGGAAGAGTGGAGTAGGGAGGTTGCCCGAACCACTATAAAATTCTTGTCTACTTGTTTTTATTTCTGCTCTCTACATTACTTTGCTTTCCATTCTGTTTCTTCATTCAAGGGGACTAGATTAATCCGGGGTAAAGTTTTTGTTAAGTTGTAAATTTTTTAAGAACCCAATTCACCCCTCCCCTCTTGGGTTTTGCCATCAATTCGGGACCCAACAAGTGGTATCAGAGCAGGTCTTTGAATTGAACCAAAGAGATCCAACCTTATGGCATCCCAATCCACTTCCGTTCCCGCTTTTGTTGAAGGCCAATCATTCACAAGGCCACCCTTGTTTGATGGGAACAACTTTGGCTATTGGAAGCTTCGTATGAAGCAACTCATCATGGCTACCGATATGGATTCTTGGATTGCTATCCAAGATGGTGTGATTTTGCCTACCGATGACAAAGCTTCCAAATGGACCGAAGAGGAAGTTAGAACCGTCAAGAGCAATGCCAAGGCAATGAATTCTTTATTTTGTGCTCTTACGGCTTCGGAGTATGATAGAGTATCTTCTTGTTTGACTGCAAAAGAGATATGAGATACTCTAACATCTATTTATGAAGGAACCTCCCAAGTCCAAGGGACTAGGAGAAACATTTTGATTGGAGAGTTTGAAAATTTCAGAATGCTAGATACTGAAAATATTTCTGAAATGTTTGCGAGATTTTCTAAAATTACTAATGCTCTAAAGGGTCTTGGAAAAGCTATTTCTGAATCCGAGCAGGTTATGAAGATATTGAGAGCTCTATCGGATTCATGGACTCCAAAGATTACAGCAATAGAAGAAGCAAAAGACCTCAACACATTGAAGCTTGAAGATCTTATTAGCTCACTCATGTCACATGAGCTAATTAAGAAAAGGAATGAGGATCAACACAAAGGCAAAAGAGCAATTGCCTTGAAAGCTACACAAGACACGGATGACACCTCATCCTCTCAAAACGATGACGAGATGGCCCTACTCACAAAACGATTCAGAAAATTTGTGAGAAAAGGCGGAAATTTCAGAAATTTCAAAGACAGAAATTCCAGAGAGAAAAAGAAAGAACCAATCAAATGCTATAGATGCGGGGACGTAGGACATATGCAAACCCAATGTCCTACACCGGAAGAAAGGCCAAAGGAAAATCATGAAGGCAGAAGATATCAAAGGTCAAAGGGAAGAGGCATGTACGTCAATGAGGAGACGTCATCAACATGCAGCTCTTCAACCGATGACAACGATGCGGCCAACTGTGCAAGAATATGCTGCGTAGCACAAATCGAACAAGAAGAAGAACTGCTATGCTTGAACACGACGGAAGTGTTGGAAGATCAATCTACCTCAACAAAATACACAGAAAGTGAGGAGGTAACTTCCAAACCTTATTCTCAATCAAGTTATTCTTCTTTTCATGATTGCCTCAAATGTGCCGAATTAGAAGAACTACAGAATGCATATGATTCATTGTATGAGGAAATCAAAAAGCTAGGAAACAAGTTGACATTAAAGAGACAACAATGTAACTTTGTTATTATTGAAAATGGAAAACTAGCTGAAAAATCAACAAAACTGAAAGAAGAAAATGAATCATTGTTGAAAGAGATAGAGAAACTAAGAAAAGAGAACAAATCATTAAATGAATCATTAGCAAAGTTCTCTAATCCAGGAGAAAGTGTAAAGATGTTTTTGAACATGACCTCCCAAACAAACAAAAGAGGTCTTGGATACAATACATTTGAGCAAAAAGAAAGTGGCAAATCAAATGTGCCTACACTTGGAAAATATCAAACCAAAACTGCACCTATATACAAGCCACAAAGGAGAAATGTTATGTGGACTAAAAGGCCAACACTTGAACCAAAATATACTTGGAGGCCTACTCCTAGATTACCAATGGCTTGCAACTTTTGCAACAAAATGGGTCATAAAGTTTATAAGTGTAACTTTAAGAGATTATTTGACCATGGTGCAAAACTAGTTTGGGTTCCAAGGAACACAAGATTTGGATTTTCTAAGTTGGAGCAACAAAGGTTGAATAATATTACTAACCCAAATGGACCCATAAAATGGGTACCAAAGAGATAAGAATTATTTGTTTATTTTTCAGATTTGTTTAAAGGCAAAGGCAAACAATGTATGGTTCATGGATAGCGGTTGTTCAAGGCACATGACTGGAGAAAGAAATTTGTTTCACAAACTTAAGCCTTGCAACGACGGAACTGTTGCCTTTGGAAATAATGAGAAAGGTAAAATCAAAGGTAAAGGAAATATTTATAGTAGTTCAAATGCATGCATGGAGGATGTTTTGTTTGTTGAAGGACTCAAGCATAACTTAATGAGTATTAGCCAATTATGTGATAAAGGATATAAAGTTGTGTTTGAATCATCTATATGTAATGTATTTGATGGAGAACATATCATGTTTAGCGGAAAAAGGCATGGAAATGTATATTTGGTTTCACTTGATGAACTAGATGGTCAATGTCTAATGGCCATTGATAATGATCCATGGGTTTGGCATAAAAGGCTTGGACACATAAACATGAGAAACATAAAAAGCCTATGGAAAAAGAATTTGGTGAAAGGCTTGCCTAAATTGAAATATGACAAAGACAAAATATGTAAGGCATGTCAATTATCTAAACAACCAAAGATGTCTTTTTCTACCAAAAAGGAGATTTCCACCACAAGGCCACTTGAATTGCTACACATGGATCTATATGGGCCATCCGACATTTTAACCATTGGTGGAAAGAAATATGTGTTTGTCATAGTTGATGATTTTTCAAGATTTACATGGATAATTCTCTTAGCTAGTAAAGACAAAGCCTTCTCTATGTTTGAAACCTTTGTAAACTTGGTGGAAAATGAAAAACAAAGTACCATTATATCTATAAGGAGTGACCATGGTGGTGAATTTGAGAACAAACGGTTCATAGAACTATGTAATGAAAAAGGAATTCATCACACATTTTCTGCACCAAGAACTCCACAACAAAATGGAGTAGTGGAGAGGAAAAATAGAACTATACAAGAGATGGCTAGAACTATGCTAAATGAGAGCAAATTATCTAAGAAATTTTGGGGTGAAGCTGTAAGTACAGCTTGTCATATATTGAATCGAGTTACCATTAGAGCAATCTTGAAAAAGACCCCATATGAGCTATGGAAAGGAAAGAAACCAAACATATCTTATTTTCATACTTTTGGATGCACATGTTATGTTTTGAACAATGGAAAAACCAACTTGGGAAAACTTGATGCTAAAAGTGATGAAGCTATATTCCTTGGTTACTCATCAAATAGCAAAGCATATAGAGTTTTCAATAAACGAAACCAAGTTGTAGAAGAATCCATACATGTTGTTTTTGATGAGACTAACCCTTGCTTCAAAAGAAAGGATGATTTAAGTGATGCAGATGACATAGCAAGAAATCTTGAAAAATTGCATATGGAAAAGCAAGAGGAATTCATGGAGGAAAGGGTAAGTGAAGGTAACAATTCTTATAAACCTCCAACTGACCTAAAGTTCAAACACGCACATCCAATTGAACAAGTTATAGGAAATGTGTATGAAGGTGTAAAAACTAGAAGGTCAAAGCAAAATGTTTGTGGACAATATGCTTTTGTATCTAAAATTGAACCTTCTAACATTGATCAAGCTCTTGATGATGAAAACTGGATTATAGCAATGCAAGAAGAGCTAAATCAATTTGAAAAAAATCAAGTTTGGCACCTTGTTCCTAGACCAAATGATTGTAGTGTCATTGGCACCAAGTGGGTCTTTAGGAACAAATTAGATGAAAGTGGTCTAGTAGTAAGAAACAAAGCTAGACTTGTGGCAAAGGGGTACTCACAAGAAGAAGGAATAGATTTTGAAGAATCCTATGCCCCGGTTGCTAGATTGGAAGCAATTCGCATATTACTAGCCTTTGCATCTCACATGAACTTTAAATTGTTTCAAATGGATGTTAAAAGTGCATTTTTGAATGGATATATAAATGAAGAGGTGTATGTTGAGCAACCACCTGGATTTGAAGAAAAGGATCAATCAAAGTATGTTTACAAGCTAACCAAAGCATTATATGGATTAAAACAAGCTCCAAGAGCTTGGTATGATAGACTAAGCAAATTTCTGATTGATCATGATTTTCAAAAAGGAAAGGTAGACACAACTTTGTTTATCAAATATAAAGAAAATCATATATTAATTATTCAAATTTATGTTGATGATATCATTTTCGGTGCTACTAATGAATCTCTTTGTCAAGAATTTTCTGAACTTATGCAGAAAGAATTTGAGATGAGCATGATGGGAGAGCTCAATTTCTTCCTTGGACTGCAAATCAAGCAACTAAATGAAGGAATCTTCATTAACCAGTCCAAATACATCAAAGAGATGCTCAAGAAGTTTGGCATGGAGAATAGCAAAGGAGCAAACACACCCATGAGCTCTACAATCAAGCTTGACAAAGATGAGAAGGGCAAGATAGTTGATTTAAAATTGTATAGAAGCATGATAGGTTCCTTATTGTATTTAACTGCTTCTAGGCCAGATATTTTGTTTAGTGTATGTATGTGCTCTAGATTTCAATCATGCCCAAAAGAATCACACTTGGTAGCTGTGAAAAGAATTTTTAGATACCTAGTAGACACTACCAATTTAGGACTATGGTATCCAAAGGGCTCCAATTTTGATCTAATCGGCTACTCGGATGCGGATTTTGCCGGTTACAAAGTAGATAGAAAAAGCACTAGTGGAACATGTCAGTTTCTTGGAAGCATGTTGGTTTCATGGTTTTCAAGAAAACAAACTAGTGTTGCTCTATCTACGGCGGAAGCCGAATACATTGCCGCCGGGAGCTGTTGTGCTCAATTACTTTGGATGAAACAGCAACTTAGGTACTATGGCATGGATTTTAAAAATATACCTATCAAATGTGATAATACAAGTGCCATATGTCTAACCAAGAATCCAGTCCTGCATTCTAGGACCAAACATATAGACCTTAGACATCATTTCATTAGAGAACATGTGGAAAATCATGACATATGTTTGGTATATGTAAGAACAGAGGATCAAGTTGCAGATATATTCACTAAGCCCCTAGCAAAAGAAGCATTTTATAAGATTAGAAATGACATGGGAATGCTTGAACTTACTTAAGGCATAAATTGAGGGGGAGCACCCATTTAGGGGGAGCAAACCCACTTTTTTCTTTACCCTCTAACCTTTTTGATATATTGACAAAAAGGGGGAGAAGAGAGTAGGATTTGAGGATTTGAGTCCAAAGGGGGAGAAGAATAGGATTTGATTCATATGAATATGCTTAAGGAGAAAAGAGTAGGATATGATTAGGGAGAAGAGTTTGAATGTTTATTAACTATTGAAGGATCGCTAAGCATGTTATTTTATCGCAAAGTATGTTATTTTTTAATTGAAAGGTATACACTCAAATCAGTTTTGTCAATCATCAAAAAGGGGGAGATTGTTGGAAATATGTGGAAAACTAGCTCAATCTATGTTTTGATGATTAACAAATCAATTTGAGTAAGTCTTGTCTACTAACAAGTTTGTGGAAATGTTTAAGGAATAATCATTTGAAGAAAATCAAGTATGGAAGGCCAAGTCGTTCCCCAAGTCGACTCCAAGATCGACTTCAAAACGTGCAGAACTGTCCAGAGTTGAAAACGGAAGAAGGGAAGGTGAAGTCGCAGGCCAAGTCGACTCCACCTGCGACTTGGGTAGCCAAGTCGCAAACGAAGTCGACCTCACCATCGACTTCAGTCGAGCAAAACCTTCCAGAGTTGACGCTCAGAACACGAAGTGCCGAAGTCGCGCCCCAAGTCGACTCCATGTGCGACTTGAGGTGAAGTCGCAGCCGAAGTCGACTCAGACATCAACTTCGCTCAGGCAGACGGAAAACTTCAAATGACAAGTTCTGGATTACTTGATTTCAAGCCAAACTAAATGAAGATGAAGATCAAGGCAACATAGATACTCAAGCTGAAACATTTGAAGACAAATCCAAGTACAAGCAAGAAGCATAAACTCAATCATTCAAATCAAGAAGATATCTAAGATTACATGAGTCAAGATTCAAGAAGAATCAAAGTCAAGTTTTTCAAGATTCACAAATGTTCAAGAACATCATGACAGTGAAGTCGCAAGGCCAAGTCGACCCCATCTGAGACTTGAGTGAATTCGCAAAACCAAGTCGACTTCATGATCGACTTCAGAACGGGTGAAACCTTCCAGCGTTGAAACTGAAGACCGAAGTTCGCGAAGTCGCACCCGAAGTCGACCCCATCTGAGACTTGAGTGAAGTAGCAAAACCAAGTCGACTTCATGATCGACTTCAGAACGGGTGAAACCTTCCAGCGTTGAAACTGAAGACCGAAGTTCGCGAAGTCGCACCCGAAGTCGACTCCATCTGCGACTTGGGCGAAGTCGCACCCGAAGTCGACTCCACCTGCGACTTGGGTCGCAACGGTCGGATTTTATTCGAACGTTGGCGCATTAAATGCGCGCCACCTACTCACTAACATTTGGATTCCCTCCAAAATTATAAATAGCATTCATGGTGAACGAGGGAAACAGCTGAGAATCATTAAGTGTGCATAACTACCATCTTCAAGAGCATTAAAGAGATCAAGCCCATTTAAAGAAGAAGAACTTCGCTTCAAGTTGCAAGAGCTATATTTCAGATTCTTCAAAGCCTACCACAAGTTCTTCTCTGCGCCAAACTGCTTCTACACATCTGTAAAGTGTAGATTTCTTTCATTGATTATTTGTTTGTATTGAACTTGATTTAGCTTGGGTAGCTAAGATCAAGTGATAGCAAAGTAGTGTGTGATTGGAGTGTGACTCATCACCTACTTGTGCTAGTTGTTGATGCCCCCTAGAGCTAGAATCTAGAAGAGAGCAAGTGGCTCTAATTGTATATGCCCCCTAGAGCTTTGAATCTAGAAGAGAGCAAGAGGCTCTAATTGTATTCGTGGAATGCAATAGTGGAACCCAAGTCACAAGGTGTGTGAGCTTGGAAGAGTGGAGTAGGGAGGTTGCCCGAACCACTATAAAATTCTTGTCTACTTGTTTTTATTTCTGCTCTCTACATTACTTTGCTTTCCATTCTGTTTCTTCATTCAAGGGCACTAGATTAATCCGGGGTAAAGTTTTTGTTAAGTTGTAAATTTTTTAAGAACCCAATTCACCCCTCCCCTCTTGGGTTTTGCCATCAATTCGGGACCCAACATCTATATGGATGTATTGGATGTTAAGATCATGTCTTTGAGCTAAACCTCCATTAGATGGATAGTTAGGATGAATTGAATTCTAAACTATATTGTTTCTTAGTTCTTAGAATATTCAGTAATGAATATTTAAGCTTATATATGATTGTGTATGATTTACCTTTGCATGTGTTGGTTTAGTGCTTTTTACAAAATTAGCTACCTTGTAAGATGATTTAATTGCTTAATTTATCCTTGGAAGAGGAAGATCTTTGCCAGATCCAGGTGCAAGGCATGGGTTTCGACCTTTGTGTAAGGAGAGTTGTTTAACGAATAGGAATATACCGTTAAACCCTGTGTAGTCATTATAAAAGTTATGCACTTATCAATTTCACTTGATTTAATGACATGGGAACATAGCACTTAAATAGGGTGTAATTAGCTTTACATACTGTTGAAAAATATATATAAAGATATATGAACGTGGGCTAGTAAATCCATATGTAATCCAATTAAAAAGAACCAGAGCAATATAGTTTAGATTCAAGGATTCCGATCTATCCATCTGCCATCCCTAATCAGCAAACTCGCTTTTAATATCCAGTAGTCTCGTGATCTCTACTCTAATTTCTCGTCACAATAGTTAGTCTAGTCGAATCATAAACACTCAGAATTTTCCACCCACTGAAAGCAGTTAAACTAATTAATAATTTCGGTTAACAGTTCCTCGTGGGAACGATACTCTACTCACTCTTTATTACTTGACACGACACGTATACTTGCGTAAATAGTGAGCATTTTTATTGACATATACGCAGCTCGTCAAGTTTTTTGGCAATTCAGATTAAGGATTATGTGTAAAACCAAGTAGCAAGTAACATGTGAATGGAATCTCATAGTACATTGTTATAATTCAATTCTATGCTAATCTTTTCAACTGAAATGATAAGAATTGAGTTAAACAAATGTGAGCCATGTGCTTTAAGGGAATTAATGATTTTGGAAATGGTAATACTTCACAAAAATTTTCTTGCATGTTCACATTTGGATGGGCATTTTTGAACTTTAAATCAAGTTGAAGGTTTATAGGAATTATTACCTTCACTTACCCTTTCCTCCATGGATTCTTCTTGCTTCTCCATATGGAATTTTTCAAGGCTACTTGTTATCTCATCTGCATCACTTAAATCATCTTTTCTTTTGAAACATGGATTAGATTCATCAAAAAGAACATGTATCGACTCTTCTACAACTTGGTTCCTTTTATTGAAGACTCTATATGCTTTGCTATTTGATGAGTAACCAAGGAATATTGCTTCATCACTCTTAGCATCCAGTTTTTCCAAGTTGGTTTTTCCATTGTTCAAAACATAACATGTGCAAATAAAAGCATGAAAATAAGAAATATTTAATTTTCTTCCTTTTCCATAGCTCGTATGGGGTCTTTTTCAAGATAGCTCTAATGGTAACTCGATTCAACACATGACAAGCTGTACTTACAGCATCACCCCAAAATTTCTTGGATAATTTGCTCTCATTTAGCATTGTTCTAGCCATCTCTTGTATGGTTCTATTTTTTCTTTCAACCACTCTATTTTGTTGTGGAGTTCTTGGTGCAGAAAACGTGTGGTGAATTCCTTTTTCATTACATAATTCTATAAATCGTTTATTTTCAAACTCACCACCATGATCATTTCTAATGGTCATAATAGTACTTTGTTTTTCATTTTGCACCAAGTTTACAAAAGTTGCAAACATAGAGAAAGCTTCATCTTTGCTAGCTAAGAGAATTACCCATGTGAATCTTGAAAAATCATCAACTATTACAAATACATATTTCTTTCCACCAAAGGTTAAAATGTCGGATGGCTCATATAGATCCATGTGTAGCAATTCAAGTGGCCTAGTGGTGAAAATCTCCTTTTTGGTAGAGAAAGTCATTTTAGGTTGTTTTGACAATTGACATGCCTTGCAAATTTTATCTTTGTCATATTTCAATTTAGGCAATCCTTCTACCAAACTCTTCTTCCATAGGGTTTTATATTTGACATGTTTATATGCCCAAGCCTCTTATGCCAAACCCATGGATCATTGTCAATGGCCATTAGACAATGACCATCTAGTTCATCAAGTGAAACCAAATATACATTTCCATGTCTTTTTCCACTAAACATGATATGTTCTCCATCAAATACATTGCATATAGATGATTCAAACACAACCTTATATCCTTTGTCACATAATTGACTAATACTCATTAAGTTGTGCTTGAGTCCTTCAACAAATAAAACATCCTTCATACATGCATTTGAAATACTATAAATATTTCTTTTACCTTTAATTTTACCTTTTTCGTTGTTTCTAAAAGTAACAGTTCCATCGTTGCAAGGCTTGAGTTTATGAAATAAATTTCTTTCATTTGTCATATGCCTTGAGCAACCACTATCCATGAACCAAATGTTGCTTGCCTTTGCCTTGAAACATATCTGAAAAATGAGCAAATAAATCTTATCTCTTTGGTGCCCATTTTATGGGTCCATTTGGGTTAGTAAACTAATTTAATCTTTGTTGTTCTATCTTTGAAAGTCCAAATCTTGTGTTTCTTGGAACCCAAACTAGTTTTGCACCATGGTCTTATAATTTCTTAAAGTTGCATCTATGAATTTTGTGACCCATCTTGTTGCAAAAGTTGCAGGTCATTGGTAGTCTAGGAGTAGGCCTCCAAGTATGTTGTGGTTCAAGAGTTGGCCTTCTAGTCCACATAATATGTTTCCCTTTGGACCTGTAGATAGGTGCAGTTTAATTTTTTCCAAGTATTGGCACATTCGATTTGCCGCTTTCTCTTTGCTCAAATGCGGAGTATCCAAGACCTCTTTTATTGTTTTGAGAGGTCATGTTCAGAAACATTTTCACATTTTCTCCTGGATTAGAGAATTTAGCTAATGATTCATTTAAGGATTCATTCTCCTTTTTCAATTTTTCCACTTCCTTCAAAAGTAGTTCATTTTCTTCTTTCAGTTTTGTTGTTTTTTCTGCTAGTTTTACATTTACAATAATAATGGAATTGCATTGTTGTCTCTTTAATGATAACTTGTTTCCTAATTTTTTGATTTCCTCATATAACGAATCATATGCATGTTGTAATTCCTCTAATTCAGCACATTTGAGACATTCTTGAATAGAAGAGTAAGTAGATTGAGAATGACAAAATTTGGAAGTTATCTCTTCATTACTTGTGCATTTTGTTGAGGTGGTTTGCTCTTTCAAAACTTTTGTTGAGTTTAAATTTTCTTCTTGCTCAATCCGCGCCATGCAACATATTCTTGCGCAATTTGTTGCATCAAAGTCATCGGTTGAGGAGCTACTTGTTGATGAATTTTTTTCATTCACGTACATTCCTCTTCCCTTCGGTCTTTGGATTTTTCTACTTTCATATCTTTCCTTCCTCTCTTGATGATCCTTTGATTTTTCTTCTGGTGTAGGACATTGTGCTTGCATATGTCCCATACCGCCGCATCTATAGCACTTTGTAGCCTCGTTCTTCTTCTCTTTTCGTGGTCTCTCTTTGAAGTCTTTGAAGTTCTTTTCATTTCTCACAAACTTTCGAAATCTGCGTGTAAGTAGAGCAATGTCTTCATCATCGTTGTGAGATGAGGAGGTGGACTCATCCGAGTTATGTGCTGCTTTCAGTGCAATTGCTTTCTTTCCTTTGTGGTGATCTTCGTTTCTTTTCTTGATTAGCTCATGTGACATTAGTGAGCTAATAAGGTCTTCTAGCTTCAATGTGTTCAAGTCTTTTGCTTCTTCTATTGCAGTAATTTTTGGAGTCCATGATTTGGGTAGCGCCCTTAGAATCTTCATGACCTGTTCAGATTCAGAAATTGCCTTTCTAAGATCTTTCAAAGCATTAGTAATTTTAAAGAATCTAGCAAATATTTCAGAAATATTTTCTGTTTCTAATATTTTAAATCTTTCCAACTCTCCAATCAAAATGTTTCTCCTTGTCCCTTGGACTTGAGAAGTTCCTTCATAGATAGATGTTAATGTATCCCATATTTCTTTTGCAGTTAGACAAGATGATACTCTATCATATTCGGAAGCGGTAAGAGCACAAAATAGTGAATTCATAGCTTTAGCGTTGCTTTTAACAATTTTTACTTCCTCATCGGTCCATTTGGAAGCTCTTTCATCGATTAGCAAAGTCACACCTTCTTGGATAGCAATCCAAGAGTCCACATCTGTAGCTACGATAAGTTGTTTCATACGTAGCTTCCAATAACCGAAATTGTTCCCATCAAACAATGGTGGCCTAGTAAAAGATTGGCCTTCGGCAAATACGAGAACGGAAGTCAATTGGGATGCCATATCAAAAGATCTCTTTGGTATAACTCAATTACCTGCTCTGATACCACTTGTTGGTCCCGAGTTGATGGCAATTACCCAAGAGGGGAGGGGTGAATTGGGTATTTAAAATTTTTCAACTTAAACAGAAACTTTTCCCCGGATTAATCTAGTCCCCTTTATGAAGAAACAAAATGGAAAGCAATATAGTGTAGAGAGCAAGGTTTTTATAGTGGTTCGGGCAACCTCCCTACTCCACTCTTCCAAGCTCACACCTCTTGTGACTTGGGTTCCACAATTGTATTTCACAAATACAACTAGAGCCACTTCTCTCTTCTAGATTCCAACACTAGGGGGCATCAACAATTCACAGCACAAGTAGGTGACGAGTTTCACTCCAATCACACACTACTTTGCTTACACTTGATCTTAGTTACCCAAACTAAATCAAGTTCAATACAACAAGAAATAACAAAAGAGAATTTCTACACGTTACTGTTATGTAGAGGCAGGTTTGGCATAGAGAAGAACTTGTAAAGTAAGCTTAATGATTCAGCAAGCAGCTCTTGGCAGTTTGGAAGCAAGGTTTTTCTTCTAAATGTTGGCTTGATCACTTAAGGCTCTTAAAGATGAGAGTTATGCTCAATCAATGAATTCTTAGCTACCCTCGTCGTTCATATTGAATGCCTTATATAATTTGCGAGGGAATCTGAACATTTGGAAGTAGGTGGCACGCATTTAATGCGCCAACATTAGGAAAATTTCCGACCGTTGCGACCCAAGTCGCAGGTGGAGTCGACTTCGGGTGCGACTTCGCCCAAGTTGCAGATGGAGTTGACTTCGGGTGCAACTTCGTCTCTCTGCTGCTTCTTCAAGTTCCAGTCTGGGTCGACTTGGTCCTCGACTTGTGTGGCGCCCCGAACCGAGGCGTCACATTTGTCCTTACTCCAGGATCTTGTCGATTAGTAAGTGTGAATCAGGATTGTTGCCCTGATCACGCGGCGGGTACTTAATTGGATCTCGTCCAAATTTTTTTTTCATTTCTTTTTCTTTCATCATATAAACATATGCTCATCATCATTCATAATGGACTTATCATAAATCATCAACTTTTCATATTATTCATCACTTCATAATTTCATACAACCTATGTCTTTTTCATCATATCCCATTAGGGAATCTATTCATACAAAACTCTACTAACCTTTGTAGATTCCTCTTTTCCTTTAGCAACACATGTCCTTCATTTCTTGGCTTTCCCTACACCTGTCTGAGGTTGGAAAAACAAAACATGAGTCGAAACTCAATAAGCAAGCATTTTTTATTTTAAATGCATTCCTCTCCATTCGATAGAAGACACTTACCAAGTGATCAACTACCAACGGAATAGAAACCTTTTCGTAAACCATATTTCGAAACCTTTCATAAACCATTCATGTAAATCATTCGTAAATGCATTTCTCTCCATTCGATAGGAGACACTTAGCAAGTGATCAACTATCAATGGAATAGAAACCTTTTCATAAACATTGGATGTGCAAATTCTTCCTTTCCACTCCTGACATAAACCTTCGTGTGCGGGTACGCTAGCTCAGGGAACATCTCACATAACATGGTCCAATACGCCGGCTGTCTCCGACTTGGCCTCATCAAGAGGAACCTCTCTTCCTCTTGACGCCTACATGGTTCCTACATGCATAACTTTTGATTTCCCCAGCGTTATATACCTCTTACACCTGGTAACTTGTCACTCTCATGTAGAGAATTATTTGCACCATCCCTTAAAAACATAATTTCAAATCCATGCTTTCCTTTTCAATCCATGTATGAAAATGCAATGCATTCATTCAAACATAACATTCCTTTGCCTCCACCTCTGGGGAGGACGCCGTCGGCACACAGCCCATACGACTTGGCAATAGTGAAGGGGGACTCTCTGATCCGCTTTCTACCTTCACCAAAGCCTCTTCCTTATACATCATACATGTGCACATGTCCATGAACATCACATGATATCAATATGCCGGCATGACTTTCATAAAAACTTATAAACATTCATTATTTCAAAACATTATAGGAATGGCCACCCTTAAACACATTTCATAAATACTTGGGAATAAAATCACATTTTCAAAAGGGTTTGCTTGCTTACCTCCTCAGTCTGTGTCTTCCACCATTTCCTTTCCTTTTTTTCCTATACAAGGAAAATGGATATTTTATCCATCCATTCTATGTTTACTTTCCATGCTTGCTTTATAACCTTTCATTACCTCATTCCCATAGAGGTTAATCGTATAAAGATACTTAGTCATTACTCATTTATATGGATTTTTATCCATAAATCCTTTAAAAATTCCATCCATATATCCTCATAAAATATAAAAATAAATCTCAATTTTTCCCCAAATCACGTTGTTTACTGTTCATAATTACTGTTCATGGTACTGTAGCAATTACTGTTCACGTTACTGTTCATTCGAGGTTACTGTTCACAGAGACGTGGTTACTGTTCATGAGTTCCAAAAATAAAAAATACCATGACATACCTTATGCCTAGTATATCATAGGACATTTCATACATTTTGAATTTATCATCGTTTACTTGGCCAAAAAAATCATTTTCTCCATATACTAAAAATCAACATAAATTCACTTAAGCATAATCCTTAATTTTAAAAATCCTGAAATTAATATATCATCATTCCAACATCATATTTATCATATTCATATATCCCAAATCATCATTTATCAATTTTGGAGCATTATTTTCACATATCATATACTATCTTTCCGAATGCTCCATCTTTGCTCCAAATTTTCGATGTTTCGGCATGATTCCGATTAAGCATTGTAACTTTACTTATTTTCTCATGCTTAGGAATTATCTAAGCATGGTTTTACCCTACTTAATATCCAAAAGAAATTTGGGAAGAATCCCCTTACCTGAAGTAGAAAATCTCTCCTCCAACTTGCCCTTTCTCTCTCTAACCTCCTCTTTCTCTCTTAAAACGAATTTGGGGGTGGAAAATGAGCTCTTGCAAAAGCTTGGGAGTTCCTTGGACGTTCACCCCTTGGCCCCTATTTATAGGGCTTGATTTTTCATGAATTTGGAATTTACCCCCTCTTGCTCAAGGTATTAAATTATAAATGTATTTTTTTCTAATTTCCAAAAGGTGCATGGAGCCTTGTGCAGCCCACCCTAGGCCTGCTCCAGCCCCCCTATGGCAGCCCTATTTTTGCCTATTTTTTTATTTTTTAAAATTAATTAATTTAGGTTAAATTAATCCTAGCCATTGATTTTTGATAAGATTGATTTTGGGCCATTGGATTTGGTCCCAAAAGTCCAAGCTCCAGCAGCCATAGCAGCTTTTTATTAATTATTTATCCATTTAATTAATTAAAATTAATCCAAAGTCAAATGAAAAAGTAAAGCTACTTTTTGATCTTCAAATGACGTTTAATCTTGACCCTTAATTCATAATTTTTGATCAATCTTGGACCACTCATCATGTTCATCATCATATTTTGGCCATCCATAAAAAATTTCATCTCAATCCAATGTCCGGATTGCAAGATATGAATTTTTCTTTATTTTCTCTCAAAAATCCACTAAAATCCGAAAATACTAAATAAATCAAAAAGTGGCTATTTTGTCCTTTTGTGGGAAGCTTCCTTTTTTGTCTTTTTGTGATTAAGTTAATCCAAAGTGATTAACTTAACATATTCTTTAATCCCACGTTTACTATTCACATTTCACTATTCACGTGCACTATTCATCCGAATTTCTTGCATAAGTATTTTAACCTTCATTTCCATATATTTCATATCCATCAATATATATTTCTCAAATATATTACCTAGGGTTTACAACCCTAGGGTTTCGTACACGTCTCAAAGATCGGGGTTCCACAACTTGACCCAAGTCGTAGGTGAAGTCGACTTCGGGTGCGACTTCACTTCTTCAGCTTATTAGTTGAACTTGAAATCTTCAGAGATGACCTTGATCACTTGATTTTCTTCATATTGATTGTTCTCCCTTGATTTATACCTCTTTGGAACATTGTGTGATTATTTACATAGAAAACTTTGGATTTCTTTTCTTGAGTACTTGAATCTTGGAATGCATTGCTTGCTTGAATTTCTCCATGTTTGGTTGTTCTTCCTTTGATTATACTTAAGATTCTTTAATTCTTCTATCTTAAAGCACATTTGACTCCATGTCTTGAGTCTTGAGTCTTTGAGTATTGGAGTGCATAAGAGAGGTCCGAATGTATGATTTCGATTCTCCATGAAAATATGCAACTTTGCTTGCTCTGGACTTCATTTGAGTGTTTGAGTTGTCTTGGCCTTCATCTTCACTTGAATCTAGCATTGAATCATCTTGATATGCAAGTTTTGCACTGAAGTCGAAGATGAAGTCGACTTGGTCTGCGACTTCACCCAAGTCGCATGCGGAGTCGACTTGGGATGCGACTTCGGTATCTCTCATTCTTGATTTCAACTTTGGACAGAAATGACGAGTCAAAGTCGATGTTGGAGTCGACTTGGTCTACGACTTCACCCAAGTCGCATGCGGAGTCGACTTCGTTTGCGACTTCGGCAGCTTTGCTTCTCAATTTCAACTCTGGACGAAAATGGCGCTTTCAAGTCGCTTCTTGAGTCAACTTGGGGATCGACTTGGCCTAAGTCGAAGCTTGAGTCGACTTGGAAATTGACTTGACTTTCCATGCTTTATATTCTTCATTTTTATAACCTTTAATCAACTTCACAAACATGTTAGTAACCAACACTTACTCAAATTGGTTTGTTAATCATCAAAACATAAACTTGGCTTATTTTCCACATGTTTCCAACATATATGGTATGAATGAACATATGATAAGGAGTTTTCAAATTATGTATGTATGAAATGATCAGGTTAAAATAACTTGTATTATACAAAAACAAGTATAAATATTATCAATGATAATTGAAATTTAATGATAAGTATGTGTCTCTATGTGATAAAAGAAAAAGAAATTTTTTTTTTGGACAAGATTTAATTAAGTACCCGCCGCATGATCAGGGCAACAGTCCTGATTCACACTTACCAATCAACAAGATCTTGGAGTAAGGCTTCTAGGCACCCCGGTTCGGGGCGCCACACCTTCTGACTTTGTAATCCAATGGGGAGGTATTCCTTATTACACTCTTCAATAAATGTCTGCCAAGACACCTCTTCTGGTCGCGGCATCGTGACCAGCATTGTTCCCAACCATTCATGTGCATCTTTAATTAGCAAATGTGTGGCGCACAATACTTTCTGTCGATCATTACACGAAGATATTCTGAATAGTTTCTTGACCTCCGTTATCCATTGTTCAGCCTGTACCGGGTCAGGTTCTCTTGAAAATTTTGTGGATCGCTGGGCTAGGAATGCATTAATGGCCCTTCTATCAGCTTCCATTAACTGATTTTCATCTTCTCCTGGTGTTGTCATGGGAGTCAGCCACCCATCGGAATGGGTACATCTCTTTCAGTACTGCCCAACTGGGCCTGCTAGGTCCTTTCCCATAAACCCTGTATAATATCTGTAGTCTGTGCTGCCCAATCGCGAGTAGCTTGCTGCATTGCTTCCTTTACCGCTGCAGCTACCCTTTCTTCTATGAGTCGAGCTTGTCTTGATTTATGTTTTTCTTCCACATCCCTTTCTGAGCTTATGTCCGCTCGTCTTTAACGAGTCTTGGGACTTTCTCTATTCGGTTCTGGTTCCACCTTTTAGGTCTGCCACTAGTCTCACCAACTGAGACTTCTGTAGCAATTCGTTTCCTTTATTTGTTCTCATTCCTAATCTTGTTTCCACCATGACATTTTTCTGAATATATAGAAGTACGTAATCTTTCATTCATAATTAATGTTAGATCATCATATATATTTCATCATTATATAATTAATAGTCAATTCACACAATCATAATCATATAATATCATCCATCCATCATCATAATCATTCACAATCATTCATTCATTTCATATTATTCACATCAGTAAATATCCACTCATAAAGCATAGTTTTTAACATGACAAAGCATATCACACATATCACACTTATATATATATCATATTTGTATACACAATCCATCATGACAAAGTGTCATTATTTCATAATTATACATATTTATGTTTATAAAAACAAGAATAAAATTCATCGTCTACTCGGTCCCCTCCTTAAGTAGCGATAACGCCTACGCCTAGACGACATCTGGGTAGGTTCCTCAGTGATAGTGCTAGTATCTGACCAGGCAGGATTGTTTTCTTCGCCGCCATCATTATCATCATTGCTACTGTCATTACTACTTTCACTTTCATCGTTCTCATCTTCTTCGTCCTCGATTCATTTGAGGTATCTTAAAGGTTCATTGAGTGCAACAAGATCACTATTCCTCTCGTCTCATGTATCATAATCTCATCAAGGCGAGGAGGGCAAGGCGAGTCTATGAACCCTCGAGCACAACCTTCCACTATGAAGGGGGTCATCTCTTTCTCTCTCTGTCGTATCCTTTGCCAATTCATCCCATGTCGGAATTAAATGTGCCCATGTTCAAACCTATACCATGGTCCTAGGTTGGGAGGTATGGGTGCTGGAGTATTATCCCAAAAATGCTGGAGATCCAGGGAATGTATATAATCAGTGGGAGTCCGAGGGGTCCTTAAAAACCCAAGGCGAGATGCCGAAAAAACATCAGCTCTAGGAGCCCGATGGCTAGACTCCTCTACATTAGGTCTCTACTGATGGTCACTTTATAAATGGGGTGGAGGATACCTAGGAGGAAACCCTGGAGGAACTGGTGGAAAGGGTTATGTGTCCTACTGGGAGGCTAACCACCTATTCACATTTTCCTCTGCCTTTCGTCTCTTTTCTTCATCCATTTCTTTCTTTAACTCCTCAAAACTCATGATTCTTTCCCCCTTATCAGCCATCTGTTCAAATATAACTGAATTAGATATATAATAAAAATAGCACACTGCAAAATATTTTGCAATACATCATCATATACTATGCATCATATCATGATAATGACCTATACAATCATCATAAAATCATATATATCATATTCAATCTTCATACTTAGACTTTTCCACGCCTATTTACCAGTCCATGCTTTGATATTAAGCCCTGTGGCACCCCCAACCAGAGCGTCACATCCTGAGCCTTACCTTGGGATCGTTGTTGACTGGTAAACATGATCAGGATTGTTGCCCTGTCACACGGTGAGATTTAACGGATATTTATCCAATTAATTACAATTCCTTAATAATTGATTTTATAATATCTTTCATCAAGCGCCCATTCAAGTCATCTTTGACCTAATATATACATTTCGTATCAGATATAATCATAAAAATTCATAACATGTTCATCATCCCTAGTCACCTGTTCATAAAATACAAGTCTTAACCTAGATCACATATGATCATAACATATCAAGTCATATTACATTCCATTGGCCATAAGCAGCACATATTAAGACTCATCAAGTTTTATATTCTCCCATGCTCAATTCATGCTCCTTGTTTCCTTCTTTTCTTCACCTGTCTATGAGTTGGGAAAACAATACGTGAGTTGTAAACTCAATAAGCAAGCTACATATTTTTGAGGCAATACATTTTGAAGACATATTTATTTAAAAGCATTTCTCTTCATTCAGTAGAGACACTTATCAAGTGATTAACTACCTGCGGAGCAGAAATTTTTTATTTAAAACATCTTGGAAAACAACATTATACCCCCTCGAGGGTACATCATGACAATACGATGCAATGCATGACATCATAGGATGGAAGCTAGCTAGGGGACCATCCGTCTTCTCCTGCTCCCTTCTAAAGGAGGGTACCGCCGGCCCGAGGCCTATCTTAAAGACTTGGCCACACGAAAGGGGGACAATTGGTCCGCTTACTCCTTTAAGGTGGACCTCATACTTTGTGCACATGAACTTATCGTTGGAATGCTAGCATGATTTTTCATTGCATAAATTCATAAGACAGTATTTTTCATATTTAACAAAGCAGCTATATAAATTAGTTAGCAACACATATTGAACTAAGGAATGACCATCCTTAAAGACCTTAGAAATAAATTCAAATATTATTTGCTAAACCAATAAAAACAGTTAAAATATCATTTGCAATTATTTAAGAATATTTTAAGAGACAAAAATTATTTAGAAAATTTTGCTTGCTTACCTGGACCACGTGAGCTTTTTGGATCTACCTTTTCTTTGCTTTTGCCTATACATGTAAGAATGACATAGCATTCATGTAAATTCCATTGGCTTGCGTTCAACTTAGTTTTCTAACCCATTTTCATAAATATTCATAATCCACTTGAATTCCAAGTCGGGTGTACATACAGAACATACTTGTGCATCAAAATCATTCATTACATCACATGTTTAATTCCCATATTTAGGGTATCATTCATACATATCGTAATACATTCCTTAATCATTCATTAGACACTATATGAAGTAATAAACCTCCAACTTAACATTTTTCACTTATTTTCACAATTCACATTTTGTGCTCATTTTTAAGCACTTACTTAATGTCCTAAAACCCATGTATTAATCTCAAATTTTGGGATTATCCAAACAGAAATATAATTCACATGTTTCAATCATATTTTTATGCATTTTTTCATTTAAACATTTCACTTAAACCATTTATCATTTTCTTATACTCATCTCTTCATATATGTTCATTTCGTAACACATAATTCATGTGTTTCTTAAAATTTTTCACATCAGCAACTTGGCCTCTAATTCAGCATGATTATACACCTTAATTAACAATGCACTTAGAGTATTTTTCTGGAATTTTTAATCCACTAATTATAGGGATCCAAAACAGCAACTTTAGGACCCGTTTTCTACACTTTCAATGTCCCTTTTGATACTCAAATATAAACAGATTTTTAATCACTTAATTCCAGAAATTAATTTCACTTTTCTTAACCCAAATTAAGGGTATTATCACATAATTAAATTCCATATATTGGTTTCTTACAAAACAGAAACTTTTCATGCATGTAGGGCACCCTTTCTATACTACTTTGAACATCCACTTGTATACTCAATAAAAATCAGATTTAGGGCAATCCTTGATAAGCCCTTTTGAATGTCCAAAGTATCCTAGGTTTAGGGTATTTTACCCTCTAAATCATTCATAATTCATTTAAGCTAATTCGTGTATCATTTTCAACATCAAAACATGGAAATCGGGTCTTAAGAGTAACCCTAATTCATCTTCTTTCTAAAATTCATAACTCATGCTTAAATCAACATATATAATACATGTAAACATGAATCATCATGAAATCATATCAACCCAACAAAACAGCAACATCACATGTAAATTAAAACAAGTTTCAGCTAGGTTTATGAACTCATAATCATCCCTAATCATCATTTTCTTCCTCTTGAACCCTTGAATGCATATTTGTCATTAAATCCCCATGCAATACCCTAATTAAGGGCATCATAAATCCTCCTGTAAGGGTTCATTATGAATCATATTCATGACTCATAGATTGAGTTAGGAAACTAGATTTAAATGACTCAAACTTAAGAGTGTATTTACTTGAATTGAGTCACACTTAAGCTCAACTTCTCTAGCTTATTTCCTTGGCTTCTTTTCTTTTTTCTTTCCCTTTTTCTTGGCCTTTCCCTTGCTGATTATGGACGTCCACAAGGCTGCTGGAATGGGGCATTTTCTCCTTGAATTTTTCTAACTCCAAAAACTTACATGCTATGCACGTCCACCTTAAATAATGGCTGGATTTTCCAACTTGTGGGCCCCATTTTGCACATGATTTGAGGGTATTTAATTACATGTTTACCCCCCTTGCTGACATGGCAAAATGTGGTCCATTTAAATTTCAATTTACCTAAGTAAATAATTTATCAATTATCCATATCATTAATTAATCACCATGTTGTCCACTATCACGTCCCATTTTCAACAACTTTTTTGCCATTTTTTCCACACATTAGCAAACTTAATTAATGGGTATTTATGCACCCTAACTAATATACCACTTAGGTATACATTTATCATTTTTAAAAAATCAAGAAAAAATCAAATGGCCAGCCTTTGGACGGTCCATATTGCAGCTCATCTTGCCATCCATTTGCAATGTCCACTTTTCAGCTGCATTTTGCCTTTTTTCCACCATTTTGCAGCTTTAATTTAATGACCATTTAATCACCTAGAAATTTACCTCAATTAAGGTCAATTTAGCATAAATAAAAAATATAAAAAATCCAAAAACCTACCATAGTCATCCACCTCTCTCTTGCTCAACATTGCTGTCCATTTAATGATCTTATATCAATGGCCTTGATTTGATATTTTTGACCATGATTTTCCACCTCATTTAATTGCACATTTATTCACCTTAATCCATAGCTAACTTAGGCATATATTTTATTTTTAAAAAAATCATTAAAGTCCAAATTAGGGGCTATTTGGACGTCCATGTGTGCTACATAGGCTACCCTCTCTTAAGCTAGTGTCTTAGCTCCTTAATCAGCATTTATTCCTCAGAAATTGTGGCGTCCCGAACCAGGGTGCCTAGAAGCCTTACTCCGGGACCGTTTTTTGATTGGTAAACGTGACTCAGGATTGTTGCCTTGATCACACGGCAGGACTTTTTTTTTAAAATCAATATATGGAAAAATTGTCAACATTCATCCTACTTGAAATATATTTCACATATCACAGTTAAAATCAAAATCTGTTCATAAACATCATCATTCCAAAGATATTCTTTCCCATCTCAAAATTATCATCATTGTCTTTACATAAAAATTTACATATACAACATTTATATCAAAAATTACATATTATTTTGCATGCTGTCTTCCTCATCATTTTCTATCTGTTATTGAAAAAGCATGGGTGAGTAATAATACTCAGTAAGCAAGCCATACATAATTTTTTAATCATTTTCATGCATTTCATAAAGTGCAAATGCAATGCATTCATAGCATTCATGACATTCCTTTAGATGCGACGCTAGCTAGGCGCCCATCCCATACATGCTCCCATCTCAGGGAGGTCGTCGTTGGCCTGGGCCTATATAAGCGAATTGGCAATAGCAAGGGAGACATCTGGACCGCTTACTACCTCAACTATGGCCTATTCCTCGTGTACATGCTCATTTACATACACATGTCGGCATGATATTTATAAATCATAAACAATTTCATAAAAAATATTTAATAAATAATTTAACAAACGTACTTCAGTTCATGTAAAGCAGTTATAGGTATGACCAACCTTAAATAAATTTCATAAAGCAATTCACAAACAATTTCAAGCATTTGGAAATAATTTGCAAAATATATAACTTGCTTACCTCCTTAGTTGCTGTCCTCGACTTTTTCTTTTTCTTTTCCTATTCAAGGAAAAAGAGTATTTCATTTCTTCTATTTAAGCTGCTTCCCACGCATACTTTATAATATTTGAGCATTATTTCTTTATACGGATATTTTTATCCATAGGTTCTTCAAAAATTTCATCCTTATATTTAAATATTAATCTCAAATTTTCTCCAAAATCATGTTGTTTACTGTAGCGAATTACTGTTTATCCGAGGTTACTGTCCATAGCAACGGGGTTACTGTTCATAGGTTCCAAAAATTGACATTTTTTCCAAAAATAAAAAATACCATGACATAGCTTATGTTTAGTATATCATGAGAAAATTTATAAATTTTGAATTTACCATCATTAACTTGGCTAAATAAATCATTTTCTCCATATACTAAAAATCAACATAATTTCACTTAAGCATAATCCTTAATTCCAAAAATCATGAAATTAATATATCATCATTCCAACATCATATTTATCATATTCATTCATCCAAAATCATCATTTATCAAATTTGGAGCATTATTTAAACATATCATATGCTATCTTCCCGAATGCTCTATCTTTGCTCCAAATTTTTGATGTTTTGACATAATTTCTATTAAGCATTATAACTATACTTATTTTCTCATACTTAGGCACTATCTAAGCATGGTTTTACCCTACTTAAAATCCAAAAGAAATTTGGATAGAATTCACTTACCCGAAGTGGAGATATCCCTCTTTTTCTCACACTTTCTTCTCTCTTTCCTTGGACGTGTGGGAGGTTTGGGAGCTGGAATTTGCTCAAGTGGAGCTGTGCATTTGGACATCCCCCCTTGGCCCTATTTATAGGGTTTAATTTTTCATGAAATTCGATTTTACCCCCCCCTTGCTTGAGGTGTTAAATTGCAAATGTTCTTTTTTCTAATTTCGAAAAGGTGCATGGAGCCTTGTGCAGCCCACCCTACAGCTGCTCTAGTCCCCTATGGCAGCCCTATTTTTTTAGATTTTTAATTTATTAAAATTTATTTATTTTAAGCTAATTAAATCCTAGCCCTTGATTTATGATCATGATGATTTTAGACCATTGATTTTTGGTCAAAGCTCAACCACCCCCTGCACGCCCCTACCATTGCAGCTGATTTGCATTTTATTGTTTTATTTTTTAAATTATTTATATTTAATAAAAGTCAAATGGATTTTAATGAAAAAGATAAGTTACTTTTTGACGTCTCATATTGACCTTTGATTTGTGATTTTCAACACATCTTAACCTATTCATCATGTTCATCATGAATTTTTAACCATCCATAAAAAATTTCATCTAAATCCGACGTCCGGATTGCAAATTATGAATTTTTCTTTAATTTTCCACTAAAATCCAAAATTGGATTAAAATATAAAAAAGAATTGCTATTTCGTCCTGTAGTGATTAAATCTCCTTTTCATCTTTTTGTGATTAAATTAATCCAAGTGATTAACTCTTAATCACGTGTCTTAATCCCCAGTTACTATTCACGTGCACTATTTACGTGGGTTAAATTCTTAATTGCATGATTTTAATCTCCAATACACACATCCACAAATATAATTCATGAATTTTCATTTATCATAAAAATAATTACAAAGAATCTAGGGTTTGCAACCCGAAATGATGCGTATATGGTCTGGGTTTCACAGATATTTGCATGGATTTTTCCATTTTTAGTAATTCATAAAATACCCTGCAATTGACATCCTTTTGACACCTCATTTTTGTCTTTATTCATTTAATTATTTTACTTATCTTTAACATAAATGTTAATCACTTTATGGTGCAAAAGTCAAAAGAGGTAATCCCATTTTTGTGTAGGCCTAATCCCATCATTATTAGCTTGATCAAATCCTTTCATAACCTTGATCTCATAATTTTAACTGTCCATTTCAAATTTCATCTCAATCCGACTTTTCTAGCTCAAGTTATGATCGTTTGAAGTTATCTTTGAATTTTGGACGGTGATGATCAATTATCATAAAAAATTTTATAATCTAACTTTCCCATGTGATTAAGCAAAAAATTATGTGCTTCCCTTTCAATTTTCATCTTAATCCGCCTTACAAGCGTCAAGTTATGAAATTTTCAACTTTTTCCAATTTAGCTCTATCATTAGCCTCCTAATTTCCATTAATCACATTATGGAAATTATTTAAATTTTTCATGGCACACTAATACTTTTTAATCTTCATTAGGCCACTTTAATCATATTGGCCCATTTCGACTTAAAGTGATTGATTTTTATCATCATTCATAATCACTGACCTAATTGGAACAATTCATCAATATTGCATACAATTCATTCATAATTCAATCAATCATACATGAATTTTTCAAATGTGTATACATGAATCCTATGTAGGTTAGGGTTTCACAATGTTTCTCTTGAACTAGCATTCTAAAAGAGTGCAAAATGAGCGTTGATAACTCTAATTTTATAGAGTTATCACTCGCCTTCTACTTGATTATCATCATTCAGAATTTCTTCATGAGAAGTTCGGTTCCACATTTGCTCTCATTCATCTACATGTATCTCATCGTCTACTTGATCCTCATTGCTCGTGATGATTTGACAATAATCCTAAAAAAAAATTTTAGAGTCCATGAATGGGTGACTAGGAGGCATTCAAAATTCTCATTTGGATGGCTGACTTGTTCTGCACCTTGATCTCCTAGACCCAGTGCACACTTTTCTAATCGGGCAATTGCCTTTTCATTCTGCTGCAATTGTATTTGCATTGCCTCCTGTAGATTAAGACTCTTTTTTAAAATACATTCAATATAAGATTTTGTTGATGGAATGGAGGGAAAAAATATGTTCAACAAATTTTCATAACTTAATTCATGTGATTGAAGTGAAAAGAAGTTCTGTTTAGACTGAAAGAAAGATTATCGGACCAAGGAAAGTTCGAATGTGTAGACCTATCAGAATTGTATGTGCTTGAGAAGGGGTTTTCAACAAGATAAGGATGGTTATAAAAGTTTTGTTGCTCATATCCCAAGTCTTATTAGTATAGTGTATTTGTTATTGAAGTCTCTTCTCCATATAAAATTTGTCTACATTGCCTCATAATTAATAAGTCCAATCTGTTGGAATTCAAGGCAAATTAAGCACAATCCATGTTTTGATGATTAATAATTTAATTTGAGAAATAATTAAGTACTAATGGAATTGCTAAGTGCTTCAAAGGTTTAAAATTCAAGATTCAAAGGATAGCAGGTCAAGTCGCAAGCCCAAGTCGACTCAGTCATCGACTTAGGTTAAGTCGATTCCCAAGTCGACTCCAAAATCGACTTCAAGTGCATTAAATTCGTCAGAGCTGAAATTGGGACTCAAAGACAAGTGAAGTCACAGTCGAAGTCAACTCCGCTTGCGACTTAGGTGAAGTCGCAAACCCAAGTCGACTACAGATGCGACTTGGGTATGGCACTACTGAAGACTTCAAGATCTTAGAGTCAAGTTGGTTTCCAATTCGACTCCAGCCTGTGACTTAAGTGAAGTCGCATCTCGAGTCGACCCGAGCATGCGACTTGGATAGAGTCGAAGTCCAAGTTGACCCAAGCGTACAACTCAAGCATGTGGCTACCCTTTAATGATCCACAAACATTATATTGAAGATTAGACAACAAGATTAAGAAATACAATCATCATGAATCAAGGCCACATGAAAGAACTTCTTAAGAGAAGAGTATATTGCTTAATTTTTTAAGCAAAACAATGCATATCAAGGACATTTAATGAAGAACAAGAGAAGAAAAGAAATGCACAACTTTAAGATCACTTGCAAGACCTCAAGATTCCAAGACAATCAAATGGCTGGAGAAGTCGCATCCTAAGTCGACTCCACCTGCGACTTGGGTCAAGTCCGAGACCAAGTCAACCTGAAGCTGGAACTTGAAAGTGGAAGCCAAAAATCGAAGTCGCACCCGAAGTCAACTCCAGTCTGCGACTTGGGTGAAGTCACACCCGAAGTCGACTTCACCATGCGACTTGGACGAAGTCGCATGCCAAGTCGACTCTAAATGCGACTTCGTTCGCAATGGTCAGAAAAATTTAAACATTGGCGCATTTAATGCGCGCCACCTACCACCAAACATTCAAATTTACTTTCCGTTATTTAAGGAGCTTCAAGGGAGCGAGAATGTGGTTAGAAAAATATTGATTGAGCTCACCTTCTGCTTTCTCTTGCATTGAAGTTGGTCTACAAGAAGAAAAGAAGACTATGCTTTAAATCTGCAAAAGATGCATTGATGTATCTATTATTGCTTCTACAAGTTCTTCTAAGTGCTGAAAACTGCCTACATTAATCTGTAAAATGTAGATCTCTTATTTATTATTTAATAATTTTTCCCACTTGGTTTGATATTGGAAATCAAAACCAAGTGAAGGCAAAGTAGTGTTGTGACTAGAGGGATACTCGTACCTACTTGTGTTGAAATTGTACAAGCCCCCTAGAGTTGGAATCTAGAAGGGAGTTGTTGCTTTGGTTGTATTGAAATACAATAGTGGAACCCAAGATACAATGGGTATGTGCTTAAAAGAGTGGATTAGGGGAGGTTGTCTGAACCACTATACATCTTTGTCTCTTGGAGTGGCTTGATTATTTATATTTTACTAATTTATTCTCTCCATCTTTCTGGTTGTTCCATTGAGGGAATTAATTCCAAAAAAGGAAAAAAAATTGTTTGAGCAAAGAATTTCAAAATACCCATTTCACCCCTCCCCTCTTGGGTAATAGTCATAAACTCAGGACCAACAAGTGGTATCAGAGCTAGTCTTTGAGTTTAAACTAAAGAGATCTTACTAATGGTATCCCAACCAACTTCCATCCTCGCATTTGTTGAAGGCCAACATTCACAAGGCCACCACTTTTTGTTGGGAGTAACTTTGGTTACTGGAAGTTGAAAATGAAATAGTTTATCATGGCCACAGACATAAATTCTTGCATTACTATCTAATACGGTGTTGTCTTGCCAATTGAAGAAAGAGCCTCCACATGGTCTGAGGAGGAGGTTAGAACTGTAAAGAGCAATGCGAAAGCCATGAACTCCCTCTTTTGTGCTCTTACCGCTTCTGAATATGATAGAGTATCCTCATGTCAAACCGCTAAAGAAATATGGGATACACTAACATTTATCTATGAGAGAACTTCTCAAGTCCAAGGGACAAGAAGAAATATTTTGATTTGAGTTACAAAGTTTTAAAATGCTAGAGACCGAAAATATTTCTGAAATATTTGCTAAATTTTCAAAGATCACTAATGTACTAAAAGGTCTCGGGAAAGCTATTTTTGAATCTGAGCAGGTTATGAAGATTCTAAGGGCTCTACCTGAGTCGTGGACTCCAAAGATCACAACTATTGAAGAAGCAAAGGATCTAAACACCCTAAGGCTGGAGGATCTCATCAGCTCACTCGTGTCACATGAGCTGATAAAGAGAAGGAACGAGGAGAAACACAAAGGCAAAAGAGCAATTACTTTGAAGGCTACAACAATTTCACATGAGTCCACTTCATCTTCTCAAAATGACGATGAAGAGATCGCCCTACTCACCTGAAGATTCAAAAAATTTGTGAGAAAGGGAAAGAATTTTAAAGGATTCAAAGAGAAAAATGGAAAGGAGAAAAAGAATGAGATGACTAAGTGCTACCCATGTGGAGGAGTGGGACATATGCAAGTTCAATATCCCACACCAGAGGAGAATAAGACAAAAGAATGGCGAGAGAAGAAAGACCGAAATGAAAATAAAAAATTTCAGAAAGATAGAGGAAGAGGGATGTATGTAAATAAGGAAACGTCCACAACAAGCAGCTCATCGAATGAAGACAATGAGGCTGCAAACTATGCTAGGATATGTTGCTTGGCCACGATGGAGGAAGAAAACAACTTCTTCCTTGTTGCAATAGAAATTTTAGGGGGACAAACTATCTCAATAAATTACACAAGCAGTGAAGAGGTAACATCTAAACTAAACACCCATTCTATTTTCTCTTCTACAAATGAGTGCCTCAAATGTGCTGAATTAAAAGAACGGCAACAAGCATATGATTCATTATATGATGAAATAAAGAAATTGGGAAGAAAATTCACAATAAAGAAAAGACAATGTGACTCAATCATTATTGTGAATGGAAAGCTAGCTGAAAAGGTCGACCACCTAACGAATGAGAAAAATACTTTAACAAATGAGGTGGAAAGACTAAAGAAAGGAATAGAGTCAGTAAATGAATCATTAGCAAAGTTCTCTAATCCAGGGGAAAGTGTCAAAATGTTCCTAAATATGACCGCCCAGAACAACAAAAGAAGACTTAGCTATTCCACATTTGAAGAAGGTGAATGTTGCAAATCTAATACTCCAAGGACTTTCAAAAACTAAACAAAGCCCATCTATTCTAAACCAAAAATAAATCATTTTGCTTGGACAAAGAGACCAATTTGAGAACCATCCACTACATGGATTCCCACTCCAAGACTACCAGAGGCATGCAATTTTATTAACAAAATGGGCCATAAGATTTATCAATGTAAAATAAAGAAACTATATAACTATGGTACAAAATTAGTTTGGGTAACAAAGAGCATTGGATTTATGCCTTCCAAAATAGAACAACATAGACTCCAATGGCTCACTAACCCAAATGGACCTATAAAATGGGTACCAAAGAGATAAGCTTGTAACGCCCCATTCATAAAAATACTCAATAACTAATCAACGGCGCTACACAATCATAGAAAAATTCGGCAGCATCTCCCCATAACATACAAGGGATCATATGGAATACATGACCTGATAATCATTACATTTCCATCTGTAACATTCAATCCTATTTATATACTTGCATCTTCATATAATAAGAACATTTTTATAGAAGGAAATCATTACATATTTTCCTTACACAACAAACAGATATAATAGCCATGCATATGTGCATCAACAAGGATTATAATCCAATCTGAAATACCAAATACATTAAAGTTGTCAAAACGAATCCGCCTAAGTAATTGTCTACATATATGATTATCAAAAGAGCACAAGTCTAAAAGAACTGGAATCAACATATTGTGCTAGGGTCTCTCATGTTTGATCTTCAACTTGTCCCATCCTTAAATTCTCCTTCTGGCCTGCGATCTAAAACCACAATAACAATGATATGAGTCTAAATAGACCCAGTAAGTAGATAGTGGTTAGCACAAAGTGCAAATAAGCATAATGATGGATACTCATACAGTGATGAAGCTAATACACATGGGTCCAATACCCACTCCCAAGATCGTATACATATAACCATACACACAAATTGACCAACACAACCAATCATCTACTCATGTCCATCAAGGGCCATGAACAACCCTCTCCTCATGTCAATCAGGGGCCATGAATAACCCTTACAACCAACTATTTGAGATAACGCATCATACATAACAGACAATGAAACACATCGCAAACCACACATACAACATCAACACAATTCAGATACAACACATAGATCTGTCACACAAGCATTTTATCAAACACATGATAGGCGCGAAATGAAATAACCTTCGATTCGTATTCTCTTTTGGGGCAAATCAATTCACGTCACATTTCAACAATATAAGAACTTCTAGGAAATCTTTCACATCATAAAAATTGCACATTCAAAGTAAATTTCCCATAAACCCTAACTGTTACGAACCCATTTCCTAATACCATAGAGTCGTCAAGCTCTACATATTTCCTCTAGCCTCATGTCGTGTTCAACATAAAATTTCATCACTAAATCGAGAAAGGGCGACATCTACTTACCTCGATCGTGATTTTCCCCAAAACAGCGACCCTAGGCTTAGCTTGCAGAGATTTGGAGCTTCCTTGATTCAAATCGATCACCTTCGAGGCAGTCAGTAGGGTTTTCTCGAAGAGATCTATTGCTAGATCGTACTGAGTAGAAGAGAAAGAAGAGAAGACGCAGAGATCGGGAAGAGAAGAAGAAGAAAAACAGTCGGGCGTGAGGTGAGAAAATGAAGTCTAACGCGCGGGCTTCGCTTCATATCGAACCCCCATCGGGTCGGGATCGGGTCCAGGACGGGTCGGAGCATGAGTCGGGTCTAATCGCATTTGGTAATTTACTCTTCCACTCCTACGACTTAAATAATTAAAATTTTCTTCAGGGGCGCTGCCCCCTGCACCCCCGCAAGGGGCGTCTCCCCCTTGACCCCCGCGACCTGACCGGGCAGGTCGAACCCCGTACCTACTCTGCGAAGGAAACAATAGTCGTAGTGCCCATCAATGGAACGCTAATCATACATGCACATATGCACTATACATCTCCTAAATGTCGTGTCCATGTATGTTATGTATCCATTAATATCGTAAAATTCTTACTAGCATGTTCATAAGTTACCTTATAAATAGAGAAAAGTTATAATAAAAATAGAATAAAAATACCTGGTCCTCACAGACTACCCTCGTTAGAAAAGTTTCGTCCTCGAAACTTGCAATCATTCCCATAAATAAGGATATTTCTCCCTCATTATCTCCTCCAACTCCCAAGTAGCCTCATCTTCTGTATGGTTACTCCACTGGATTTTAAGCAGCTTGATAGTCTTGTTTCTCAATTGTTTCTCCTTACTATCTAAGACTCGAACTGGCCTCTCTACATATTGCAAATTCTTTTCTACTCGTATTTCCTCAGGCTTGAGCACATGTGACGGGTCTGGCTCATATTTCCTTAATGATGAGACATGGAATACATCATGCACCCCGACTAAGAAAGGTGGCAAAGCAATGCGATATGCTACCTTTCCAACTCGTTCCAAGATTTCGTAGGGACCAATATATCTTGGACTTAATTTTCCTTTTGTACCAAACCGAACCACACCCTTCATTGGGGATACCTTTAAAAATACCTTATCTCCCACTTGGAACTCCAGCTCTCGCCTCCTAGTATCTGCATAGCTCTTTTGACGAGATTGGGCAATGCGGATCTGTTCCCGAATTCGTGATACCTTCTCCACTGTGTCTGCTATCATTTGAGGGCCAACTATAGTACTCTCCCCCACTTCATCCCAACAAAGTGGCGATCTACATTTTCGTCCATACAATGCCTCAAAAGGAGCCATTTGAATGCTGGAATGATAAGTATTGTTGTATGCAAATTCTGCCAAAGCCAGATGGTCACTCCAAGTGCTACCCCATTCCAAGACACAAGCTCTCAACATATCTTCTAACTGTTGGTTCACTCGTTCTGTTTGGCCATCAGACTGCGGATGGAAGGAAGTGCTAAAATCCAATTGAGTGCCCATTGCTCTATGTAAAGCCTTCCAGAACCTTGATGTGAACACTGATCCCCGATCTGAGATGATAGACATTGGCACCCCATGGAGTCTCACGATCTCCTTATGATATATCCATGCTAGCTTTTCAGCTGTAAAAGTGGTTTTAACAGCAATAAAATGTGCCACCTTAGTCAATCTATCCACAATAACCCAAATACTATCATATCCTGCCACTGTGCGTGGTAGTCCAACAATGAAGTCCATCGCTATACCTTCCCACTTCCACTTTGGAATTTCAATGGGTTGCAATGCTCCTCCAGGTCTCTGGTGTTCGGCCTTGACTTGCTGGCATGTTAAACACTTGGCCACATACTTAGCCACATCACCCTTCATTCCATCCCACCAATAGTGCATCTTTAAATCCTGATACATCTTTGTACTCCCAGGGTGAATCATGTAAGGTGAGTAATGTGCCTCTTCGAGTATCTTTTGTAAAATTTGAGCTCTCCTGGGAATGGCCATACGACCCCTGAATCTCATAATACCATCGGCCCCAATTATAAAATCTTGCAATTCTCCTTTCAATGCTCTCTCTCTCACCTTTTGAAAGGATTCATCTTGGCTTTCTTCTTGTGCTTGTCTAATTTCATCTCTAAGAGTAGGTTGAATCTTTAATTGGCTAATTTGTGCTGCTACCCCATCAACACACACATGCAAGTCCATTCTTCTTATTTCTTCAAATAATTTTTCTTGACCAGTAAGTAAACTAGCCATGCTACTCCCAGATTTCCTACTCAGTGCATCTGCAACAACATTTGCTTTACCTGGATGATAATGAATACTCAGGTCATAATCTTTTATTAACTCTAGCCACCTTCGTTGCCGCATATTTAACTCCTTTTGAGTAAAGATGTACTTCAAACTTTTGTGATCAGTATATACTTCACATCGTCCGCCATATAAGTAGTGCCTCCATATTTTCAGTGCAAAAATCACTGCAGCTAACTCCAAGTCATGAGTTGGATAATTCACCTCATGTGGTCTCAATTGTCTTGATGCATAGGCTATCACCCTACCATGTTGCATAAGGACACATCCCAATCCCTTCTTTGATGCATCACTATATATCACAAATCCACCATTTCCTGAAGGTACAGTTAACACAGGTGCTTCTACTAACCGTCTCTTCAACTCTTGAAATGCTTCTTCACACTTGTCTGTCCATTCGAACTTTACCCCTTTGTGTGTGAGCTTCGTCATCGGAGTGGCAATGGTAGAGAACCCTTCCACAAATCGCCTATAGTACCCTGCTAAACCCAAAAAGCTTCTCACCTCAGTAACACTGGATGGCCTAGGCCAGTTTACCACGGCCTCTATCTTATGCGGGTCCACAGATATTCCATCTTTAGAAACAACATGACCCAAAAAGCCCACACTGTTCATCCAAAAATCACACTTCTTAAGCTTTCCATAAAGCTTTTCTTCCCTTAGCCTTTGTAAAATCAATCTCAAGTGTCCTTCATGCTCTTCACTGCTCTTGGAATACACCAAAATGTCATCGATAAACACAACCACAATTTGATCCAAATATGGCCGAAATACCCTATTCATTAAGTCCATGAATGCTGCAGGGGCATTTGTTAAACCAAAAGGCATGACTAGGAACTCATAATGTCCATACCGAGTCCTAAATGCTGTTTTCTGTATATCAGACTCTTTAACTCTCATTTGATGATACCCAGATTGTAAGTCAATCTTTGAAAACTTACTTGCTCCTTGCAGCTGGTCTAACAAATCATCAATACGAGGCAATGGATACTTATTCTTAATAGTCACTTTATTGAGTTCGCGATAGTCAATGCATAACCTCAAACTCCCATCTTTCTTTTTCACAAACAAAACTGGGGCTCCCCATGGTGACACACTGGGCCGAATAAATCCTTTATCTAATAGATCCTGCAACTGAGTCTTCAATTCAGCCATCTCTACTGGTGCCATGCGATAAGGAGCTCTTGAAATTGGCTCCACTCCAGGCTGCAAATCTATTCCAAATTCCACTTCCCGTTCGGGTGGCAAACTAGGCAAATCTGCAGGAAACACATCAGGGAACTCACGTACTACAGGGATCTCATCCAACTGTTTGTCCACTAGGTTGATATCTACTACTGAGGCAAGATAAGCAAGACAACCTTTTCGAACCAAACTCATTGCTCCTAAGGCTGACACCAATTTGGGTAACCCACCTGTTGGTAATCCTCTGAATATGAATTCCACATCATTATGTACCTTAAGGATAACTTGCTTTGATCGACAACCTACATTAGCATCATACTTAGCTAACCAATCCATGCCCAAGATAATATCCAATCCCTCCATCTCCAATACTATCAAATCTGCTAGGAACTGTCTACCCTCAATCATCACAGGAACACATCTACACATCTCAGTTGCTATACTAACTGCTCTCAAGGGGGTAGACACCCTCATTAGCTCATGCATGGAATGTTTAATCAACTTGGCTTTCTTCACGAAAGCTATTGACACAAACGATCGTGATGCACCAGGATCAAACAATACAAAGGCCATGCATCCACTAACAAGAAGGTTACCTGTAACCACATTCTCTGCGGATTGTGCCTCTTGTGCATTTGCAGCTTGAACCACTGCCATCACTTGTGGTCTTCTATCGACCTGAGGGCGAACCTGCTGAGGATAGGGTCCTCTCCCAACCTGCATCCCACCAGGAGGAATATTATGAACTGGTAATTGTTGTTGTATCCGAGCTGCCCCTACTGCTCCTCCACCTAAGAGTATAGGGCAATCCCTCCTAATGTGCCCTTGTTGACGACAGTAGAAGCAAACAATATGTCGTCCTGTCCTCTGTCTTTGAACCTGTGGCTGTTGTGGTTGTTGCTCCCTAACATGGGCTTGTGCTTGTCCCCTGGTTTGCTCTTCCCCTTGACCTACCAATTGCGGGCATGATGTTTTTTTATGACCCAATTGACCACATTGGAAACAGGCTGACTTAAATGTAAAAGTTTCACCCTCAATAGTCCTCTGCTTCTTGTGTCCTTGTACTTCTCCTCTTGGCCCTTTTCTCTTTTCCTTAATCCTCTCTTGCTCTTCTTCTTCCCGTTCTATCATGCGGGCTCGATCAAGCATTTCTCCATAATCACGTAACATGAAGGGTGCTAAGCCCCTTCGAATAGAGAATTTCAGTCCCTCTTGAAATTTACGTGCCCTTTCTTGTGGATTGGTCCTTATCCACGGAACAAATCTAGAAAGCGACCGAAATTTAGCATCATACTCTTCCACGGTCATTTTCCCCTGTACTAAGTGCATGAATTCTGATGCTCGACGTGTTTTCTCACTATCAGGCACATAGTGGGCAAGAAATCTTTCCAGAAATTCGGGCCATCGTAGTCTTCCACCCCCATCTGGTAACACAGCCTTCTCAGCATCCCACCACTGTTCTGCATCCCCCTCCATCACATAAAGAGCATACTTGACCTTTTGTTCTTCTGTGCATTCCATATAGTTGAAAATCTTTTCCATCTTCGCCACCCATCGATCCACAACTAAATAATCTCTTTCTCCTTGAAATATAGGAGGCTTCATCTCCTGGAATGCTTTGATGTCTAACTTCTCTTCTTGAGGCCTTCTTCCTTCTTGCTCTTGTCTTCTTGCTCCCATCCTTGGACCTGCACGGTTTGTGTCACCTGAAGTCCTTTGTTGTTCTCTTTGAGTGTCCAGGCTTGCCGTCATTCTCTCCATCTGAGCTTGCATAAATTCTTGAAAATTCTGCATCATACCTCTCATCATTCCCATCATAGCCTCCACACCTGTTTGTGCCCCAGTATTTACCTCTGGTCCTATAGGAATCTCACCACTACTGGTTCCTACTCCTCCTTGACTGTGTATCCCATGATAACCCCCGCTAGGATTTTCCCAGTATGCATCATCATCTGCGTTCTCCTCGTCTTCTTGAAGTGGGGACCTCTCCTGTGCAACTTGCTCCTGTTGTTGGCCTTCAATAGCAAGTGGCATTTCATGAGGTGGGACTATCGTTTCACTTGGTCCACCCTCTTCCATAATGCCCTTTCCCTTGTTAAGTCTTGTCTTTGGTGCCATCTTCTGTACAACATCCATAAATAATTAAGATTAAGCAACATAAATTTGACCAATGTACACAGACTAATTTAACATAGAGATATTCCAAGTCCCATATCAAGAACCTAGACTGCATCCCTGATAATATACTATGTACTTAACATGTATTCTCACCACTCACCTAATCGGTCTCTTTCACTAACTTAATAATTTAAAACATTCTTATGCTCTGATACCACTTTCTGTAACGCCCCATTCATAAAAATACTCAATAACTAATCAACGGCGCTACACAATCATAGAAAAATTCGGCAGCATCTCCCCATAACATACAAGGGATCATATGGAATACATGACCTGATAATCATTACATTTCCATCTGTAACATTCAATCCTATTTATATACTTGCATCTTCATATAATAAGAACATTTTTATAGAAGGAAATCATTACATATTTTCCTTACACAACAAACAGATATAATAGCCATGCATATGTGCATCAACAAGGATTATAATCCAATCTGAAATACCAAATACATTAAAGTTGTCAAAACGAATCCGCCTAAGTAATTGTCTACATATATGATTATCAAAAGAGCACAAGTCTAAAAGAACTGGAATCAACATATTGTGCTAGGGTCTCTCATGTTTGATCTTCAACTTGTCCCATCCTTAAATTCTCCTTCTGGCCTGCGATCTAAAACCACAATAACAATGATATGAGTCTAAATAGACCCAGTAAGTAGATAGTGGTTAGCACAAAGTGCAAATAAGCATAATGATGGATACTCATACAGTGATGAAGCTAATACACATGGGTCCAATACCCACTCCCAAGATCGTATACATATAACCATACACACAAATTGACCAACACAACCAATCATCTACTCATGTCCATCAAGGGCCATGAACAACCCTCTCCTCATGTCAATCAGGGGCCATGAATAACCCTTACAACCAACTATTTGAGATAACGCATCATACATAACAGACAATGAAACACATCGCAAACCACACATACAACATCAACACAATTCAGATACAACACATAGATCTGTCACACAAGCATTTTATCAAACACATGATAGGCGCGAAATGAAATAACCTTCGATTCGTATTCTCTTTTGGGGCAAATCAATTCACGTCACATTTCAACAATATAAGAACTTCTAGGAAATCTTTCACATCATAAAAATTGCACATTCAAAGTAAATTTCCCATAAACCCTAACTGTTACGAACCCATTTCCTAATACCATAGAGTCGTCAAGCTCTACATATTTCCTCTAGCCTCATGTCGTGTTCAACATAAAATTTCATCACTAAATCGAGAAAGGGCGACATCTACTTACCTCGATCGTGATTTTCCCCAAAACAGCGACCCTAGGCTTAGCTTGCAGAGATTTGGAGCTTCCTTGATTCAAATCGATCACCTTCGAGGCAGTCAGTAGGGTTTTCTCGAAGAGATCTATTGCTAGATCGTACTGAGTAGAAGAGAAAGAAGAGAAGACGCAGAGATCGGGAAGAGAAGAAGAAGAAAAACAGTCGGGCGTGAGGTGAGAAAATGAAGTCTAACGCGCGGGCTTCGCTTCATATCGAACCCCCATCGGGTCGGGATCGGGTCCAGGACGGGTCGGAGCATGAGTCGGGTCTAATCGCATTTGGTAATTTACTCTTCCACTCCTACGACTTAAATAATTAAAATTTTCTTCAGGGGCGCTGCCCCCTGCACCCCCGCAAGGGGCGTCTCCCCCTTGACCCCCGCGACCTGACCGGGCAGGTCGAACCCCGTACCTACTCTGCGAAGGAAACAATAGTCGTAGTGCCCATCAATGGAACGCTAATCATACATGCACATATGCACTATACATCTCCTAAATGTCGTGTCCATGTATGTTATGTATCCATTAATATCGTAAAATTCTTACTAGCATGTTCATAAGTTACCTTATAAATAGAGAAAAGTTATAATAAAAATAGAATAAAAATACCTGGTCCTCACAAAGCTCCACATGGTTCTGTTTTACAGGTATGTCTTAAAGCAAAGGCTAACAACATGTGATTCATGGATAGTGACTGCTAAAGACATATGACGAGAAAAAGAGGATTATTCCACAAGATCAAATCATGTAGTGAAGGGACGGTTACATTTGGAAATAATGAAAAAGGTATAATTAAAGGTAAAATAAATGTTTATGGAATTTCAAATGCATGTATTGAGGATGGATTATTTGTTGAGGGACTCAAATACAACTTAATAAGTATTAGTCAACTGTGTGATAAAGGCGATAAAGTCGTATTTGAATCCTCTATATGCAATATTTTTTATGCGGATCACACAGTATTTAGTGGCAAAGGACATGGAAATGTATATTTAGTTTGTGTTGATGAACTTGATGGAAAGTGTCTTATAGCCATTGAAAATGATCCATGGATATAGCATAAAAGGATTGGACACATAAATATGTCAAATATTAAGACTTTGTGGAAAAAGAGCCTAGTGGAAGGATTACCAAAGCTTAAATATGACAAAGAAAAAATCTGCAAAGAATGTTAATTATCCAAGCAACCCAAAATGTCATTTTCTACCAAAAAGGAAATTTCAACAACTAGGCCACTTGAACTACTACATATGGATCTTTAAGGACCATTAGGCATTTTAACTCTTGGTGGGAAAAAGTATGTATTTATCATAGTTGATGATTTTTCAAGATTTACATGGATAATACTTTTAGCTAGCAAAGATGAAGCTTTCTCCGTGTTTGTTACCTTTTCAAATTTGGTGCAAAACAAAAAGAAAAATACAATTATATCTAATAGAAGTGATCATGGTGGTGAATTTGAAAATAGACGGTTTATAGAATTTTGCAATGAGAAAGGAATTCACCGCACATTTTTTGCACTAAGAACTCCCCAACAAAATGGGGTAGTTGAAAGGAAAAATAGAACAATACAAGACATGACTAGAACTATGCTAAATAAAAATAAATTATCCAAAAAACTTTGAGGTGAAGCTGTAAGTACAACATGTCATGTACTTAATCAAGTTACCATAAGAGCAATCTTGAAAAAGACCCCATATGAACTATGGAAGGGAAGACTGTTGGAAATATGTGGAAAACAAGTTAAATCTATGTTTTGATGATTAACAAATCAATTTGAGTAAGTCTTGGCTACTAACATGTTTGTCGAAATGTTTAAGGCATATAAATTTGAAGAAAATAAAGCATGGAAGGCCAAGTCGTTCTCCAAGTCGACCCCAAGATCAACTTCAAGAAGCCAAATCTGTCCAGAGTTGAAAATGGGAGAAGAACAAGTGAAGTCGCAGGCCAAGTCGACTCGACTTGCGACTTGGAAAGCCAAGTCGCAAACGAAGTCGACTCCAGCATCGACTTCAGTCGGGAAAATCACTCCAGAGCTGAATTTGGGATGGAAGAATGCCGAAGTCGCAAACGAAGTCGACTCCAGTTGCGACTTGGGCGAAGTCGCGGACGAAGTCGACCCCAAGTTCGACTTGATGTTATCAAAGCTCAAAGATGGAGTTTTCAGCTCATTCCCAAGATCAACTTAAGATCTCTCAAGACCAAATCAAGGATACAAGCTCTTTATCAAATATTCAAGTCGTAAAGATCAAATGACTCCAAAGCAAGCAAGGTGCATGAATCTACCATACAAGATTCAAGTTCTTCAAAGATTCACAAGGTTCAAGCTAATCCAAGAAGAATCAAAGTAAAGCTCTTCAAGAATCACAAGATCTACAAGTATAAGGTGTCATTCTATAATGAAAGCAATTAAAGGAAAGAAGCTAAGCAAGATAGAAGCAAATCAATGAGGATCAAAGCATATTTTGCAAAGACCAAGTCAAGCACAACCCAAGTCGACTCCATGATCGACTTGAGTTGAAGTCTGAAGCCAAAGTCGACTCAAGACTCAGACTTGGAACCTGACAAGGTGAAGTCGCACCCGAAGTCGACTTCACCTGCGACTTGGGTCAAGTCGATACCCAAGCCGACCCGACCTGGAACTTGAAGTCGCGACAGAGAGGCGAAGTCGCACCCGAAGTCGACTCCATCTGCGACTTGGGCGAAGTCGCATCCGAAGTCGACTCCACTTGCGACTTGGGTCGCAATGGTCGGAATTTATTCGAACGTTGGCGCATTAAATGCGCGCCACCTACCTTCTAACGTTCGGATTCCCTCCAAAATTATAAAAGGCATTCATGGTGGATGAGGGAAGTAGCTGAGAATCATTAAGTGTGCTTAACTCCTATATTCAAGAGCTCTAAAGAGATCCAGCCATTCAAAGAGGAAGAACTTCGCTTCAAACTGCAAGAGCCCAACTTCAGAATCTTCAAAGCCTACATTACGAGTTCTTCTCTGCGCCAAATTGCTTCTACACATCTGTAAATTGTAGACTTGTTTTATTATTTCATTTGTTGTATTGAACTTGATTTAGTTTGAGGGACTAAGATCAAGTGTAAGCAAAGTAGTGTGTGATTGGAGTGGAACTCATCACCTACTTGTGCTGTATTGTGTTGAAGCCCCCTAGAGCTGGAATCTAGAAGAGAGCAGTGGCTCTAATTGTATTTGAAGAATACAATAGTGGAACCACTATAAAATCTTGTCTGCTTGATTTTATTTCTGCTCTCTAAATTATAATTGCTTTCCATTTCGTTTCTTCATTAAGGGGACTAGATTAATTCGGGGTAAAGTTTCTGTTTAAGTTATAAATTTTTAAATAATCAATTCACCCCTCCCCTCTTGGGTAATTGCCATCAACTCGGGACCAACAAGTGGTATCAGAGCAGGTCTTTGAGTTAAACCAAAGAGATCTATTGATATGGCATCCCAATCGATTCCCGTTCCCGCTTTTGCTGAGGGCCAATCATTCACTAGGCCACCATTATTTGAGGAGAACAACTTTGGTTATTGGAAGCTTCGTATGAAGCAACTTATTATGGCTACCGACATGAATTCTTGGATTGCAATCCAAGATGGTGTAACCTTTCCTATCGATGAAAGAGCTTCCAAATGGACTGAAGAGGAAGTAAGAACCGTTAAGAGCAATGCCAAGGCCATGAATTCTTTATTTTGTGCTCTTACGGCTTCCGAATACGACAGAGTATCCTCTTGTCTAACCGCTAAAGAAATATGGGATACTCTAACATCTATTTATGAAGGAACTTCTCAAGTCCAAGGGACTAGGAGAAATATCTTGATAGGAGAATTGGAAAGCTTTAGAATGCTAGAAACGAAAAATATTTCTGAGATGTTTGCAAGATTTTCTAAGATTACTAATGCTTTGAAAGGTCTTGGAAAGGCTATCTCTGAATCTGAACAGGTTATGAAGATACTAAGAGCTCTACCGGAATCTTGGACTCCAAAGATTACGGCAATTGAAGAAGCCAAAGACCTAAATACACTAAAGCTAGAAGATCTTATTAGCTCATTAATGTCACATGAGCTAATCAAGAGAAGAAATGAAGATCAACACAAAGGCAAGAAAGCCATTGCATTAAAAGCGGCACACAACTCAGAAGAATCTACCTCCTCGTCTCACAACGACAATGAAGACATAGCACTACTCACTCACAAATTTCGGAAATTTGTGAGAAAAGAAAGGAACTTCAAAGACCTCAGAGAAAGATCATGAAGAGAGAAGAAGAAGGAACCAACAAAGTGCTATAGATGCGGAGGTGTGGGACATATGCAAGCTCAATGTCCTACACCGGAAGAGAGGAAGGAAGGACATGAATGTAGAAAATACCAAAGACCAAAGGGGAGAGGCATGCATGTCAATGAAGAGACTTCATCAGCAAGCAGCTCTTCAACCGACGAATTTGAGGCGGCAAATTGTGCAAGAATATGCTGCATGGCGCGGATTGAGCAAGAAAAAGATTTGTTGTGTTTGAACACAACGGAAGTTTTGGAAGAACAAACTACTTCAACAAAGTATACAGAAAATGAAGAGGTAACTTCCAAACTTTTCCATTCTCAATCTACTTATTCTTCTTTTCAGATTGCCTCAAATGTGCTGAATTAGAAGAACTACAAATTGCTTATGATTCATTATTGAGGAAATCAAAAAGCTAGGAAACAAGTTGTCATTGAAAAGACAACAATGTAACTTCATTATTATTGAAAATGGAAAACTAGCTGAAAAATCAACAAAACTGAAAGAAGAAAATGAATCATTGATAAATGAGATAGAAAAATTGAAAAAGGAGAACGAATCATTAAATGAATCATTAACAAAGTTCTCTAATCCTGGAGAAAATGTAAAGATATTTTTGAATATGAATGTTCAAACAAATAAAAGAGGCCTTGGATATTATACTTTTGAGCAAAAAGAAAGTGGTAAATCAAATGTATCGATACTTGAGAAATATCAAACCAAAACTGCACCTATATACAAGCCACAAAGGAAAAATGTTATGTGGACTAGAAGACCAACATTTGGACCAAAATATACTTGGAGGCCTACTCCTAGATTACCAATGGCTTGCAATTATTGCAACAAAATGGGTCATAAAGCCTATAAGTGTAACTTTAAGAAATTATATGACCATGGTGCAAAATTAGTTTGGGTTCCAAGGAACACAAGATTTGGGCTTTCTAAGTTAGAGCAACAAAGGTTGAATAATATTACTAACCCAAATGGACCCATAAAATGGGTACCAAAGAGATGAGATTTATTCCTTTATTTTTCAGATTTGTTTCAAGGCAAAGGCAAACAATGTATGGTTCATGGACAGCGGTTGTTCAAGGCATATGACCGGAGAAAGAAGTTTATTTCACAAACTTAAGCCTTGCAACGATGGAACGGTTGCCTTTGGCAATAATGAGAAAGGTAAAATTAAAGGTAAAGGAAATATTTATAGTATTTCAAATGAGTGCATGGAAGATGTTTTGTTTGTTGAAGGACTCAAGCATAACCTAATGAGTATTAGTCAATTATGTGATAAAGGATACAAGGTTGTGTTTGAATCATCTATATGTAATGTATTTGATGGAGAACATATCATGTTTAGTGGAAAAAGACATGTAAATGTATATTTGGTTTCACTTGATGAATTAGATGGTCAATGTCTAATGGCCATTGATAATGATCCATGGGTTTGGCATAAAAGGCTTGGACATATAAACATGGGAAATATAAAGACCCTATGGAAAAAGAGTTTGGTAGAAGGCTTGCCAAAGTTGAAATATGACAAAGACAAAATTTGCAAGGCATGTCAATTATCTAAACAACCTAAGATGCCTTTCTCTACCAAAAAGAAAATCTCCACCACTAGGCCACTTGAATTGCTACACATGGATCTATATGGGCCATCCGATATTTTAACCATTGGTGGAAAGAAATATGTATTTGTAGTTGTTGATGATTTTTCAAGATTCACATGGATAATTCTCTTAGCTAGCAAAGATGAAGCCTTCCCTATGTTTTCAACTTTTGTAAATTTGGTGCAAAATGAAAAACAAAGTACTATTATGACTATAAGAAGTGATCGTGGTGGTGAATTTGAAAACAAACGATTCATAGAGTTATGTAATGAAAAAGGAATTCATCACACATTTTCTGCACCAAGAACTCCACAACAAAATGGAGTAGTTGAAAGGAAAAACAGAACTATACAAGAGATGGCTAGAACAATGCTAAATGAGAGCAAATTATCCAAGAAATTTTGGGGTGAAGCTGTGAGTACAGCTTGTCATGTTTTGAATCGAGTTACCATTAGAGCAATCTTGAAAAAGACCCCATATGAGCTATGGAAAGGAAGAAAACCAAATATCTCTTATTTTCATGCTTTTGGATGCACATGCTATGTTTTGAACAATGGAAAAACCAACTTGGGAAAATTAGATGCTAAAAGTGATGAGGCAATATTTCTCGGTTACTCATCAAATAGCAAAGCATATAGAGTATTCAATAAACGAAACCAAGTTGTAGAAGAGTCCATACATGTTGTTTTTGATGAAACTAACCCATGCTTCAAAAGAAAAGATGATTTAAGTGATGCAGATGATATAGCAAGCAATCTTGAAAAATTGCATGTGGAAAAGCAAGAAGATTTCATGGAGGAAAGGGTAAGTGAAGAATTTTCTGAGCTTATGCAGAAGGAATTTGAGATGAGCATGATGGGAGAACTAAACTTCTTCCTTGGACTGCAAATCAAGCAATTAAATGAAGAAATCTTCATCAACCAGTCCAAGTATATCAAAGAAATGCTGAATAAGTTTGGTATGGAAAATAACAAAGGAGCAAACACGCCAATGAGCTCTACAATCAAAATCGACAAAGATGAAAAAGGAAAAATAGTTGATTTGAAATTGTATAGAAGCATGATAGGTTCTTTGTTATATTTAATTGCTTCTAGGCCTGATATATTATTTAGTGTGTGTATGTGCTCTAGATTTCAATCATGTCCAAAAGAATCACACTTGGTAGCTGTGAAAAGAATTTTCAGATACCTAGTTGACACTACCAATATAGGACTTTGGTATCCAAAGGGCTCTAATTTTGATCTAATCGGCTACTCGGATGCGAATTTTGCCGGTTACAAAGTAGATAGAAAGAGCACTAGTGGAACATGTCAGTTTCTTGGAAGCATGTTGGTTTCATGGTTTTCAAGAAAACAAACTAGTGTTGCTCTATCTACGGCGGAAGCCGAATACATTGCCGCCGGGAGCTGTTGTGCCCAATTACTTTGGATGAAACAGCAACTTAGGGACTATGGCATGAATTTTAAAGATATACCCATCAGATGTGATAATACTAGTGCCATATGTCTAACCAAGAATCCAGTCTTGCATTCTAGGACCAAACATATAGACCTTAGACACCATTTCATTAGAGAACATGTAGAAAATCATGACATATGTTTGGTATATGTAAGAACAGAGGATCAAGTTGCAGACATATTTACAAAGCCCATAGCAAAAGAAGCATTTTATAAGATTAGAAATGACATGGGAATGATTGAATTAACTTAGCATAAACTTAGGGGGAGCAAACCCACCTATCTCTTCCTTCTCTTAATTAACTTTTTGATATATTGACAAAAAGGGGGAGAAGAGTAGGATTTCAGTCCCAATGACTCCAAAGGGGGAGAAGAGTAGGATATGGTTGGGGAGAAGAGTTTGAATGTTTTCAACATGAAAATTTGCATGAGCATATGTTTGTTGAATGTTGAAAGCATGTTATTCTTTTTAAGTTATTGAAAGGTATACACTCAAATCAGTTTTGTCAATCATCAAAAAGTGGGAGATTGTTGAAATATGTGGAAAACAAGTTAAATCTATGTTTTGATGATTAACAAATCAATTTGAGTAAGTCTTGGCTACTAACATGTTTGTGGAAATGTTTAAGGCATATACATTTGAAGAAAATAAAGCATGGAACGCCAAGTCGTTCTCCAAGTCGACCCCAAGATCAACTTCAAGAAGCCAAATCTGTCCAGAGTTGAAAATGGGAGAAGAACAAGTGAAGTCGCAGGCCAAGTCGACTCGACTTGCGACTTGGAAAGCCAAGTCGCAAACGAAGTCGACTCCAGCATCGACTTCAGTCGGGAAAATCACTCCAGAGCTGAATTTGGGATGGAAGAATGCCGAAGTCGCAAACGAAGTCGACTCCAGTTGCGACTTGGGCGAAGTCGCGGACGAAGTCGACCCCAAGTTCGACTTGATGTTATCAAAGCTCAAAGATGGAGTTTTCAGCTCATTCCCAAGATCAACTTAAGATCTCTCAAGACCAAATCAAGGATACAAGCTCTTTATCAAATATTCAAGTCGTAAAGATCAAATGACTCCAAAGCAAGCAAGGTGCATGAATCTACCATACAAGATTCAAGTTCTTCAAAGATTCACAAGGTTCAAGCTAATCCAAGAAGAATCAAAGTAAAGCTCTTCAAGAATCACAAGATCTACAAGTATAAGGAGCCATTCTAGAATGAAAGCAATTAAAGGAAAGAAGCTAAGCAAGATAGAAGCAAATCAATGAGGATCAAAGCATATTTTGCAAAGACCAAGTCAAGCACAACCCAAGTCGACTCCATGATCGACTTGAGTTGAAGTCTGAAGCCAAAGTCGACTCAAGACTCAGACTTGGAACCTGACAAGGTGAAGTCGCACCCGAAGTCGACTTCACCTGCGACTTGGGTCAAGTCGATACCCAAGTCGACCCGACCTGGAACTTGAAGTCGCGATGGAGAGGTGAAGTCGCACCCGAAGTCGACTCCATTTGCGACTTGGGCGAAGTCACATCCGAAGTCGACTCCACATGCGACTTGGGTCGCAATGGTCGGAATTTATTCGAACGTTGGCGCATTAAATGTGCGCCACCTACCTTCTAACGTTCGGATTCCCTCCAAAATTATAAAAGGCATTCATGGTGGACGAGGGAAGTAGCTGAGAATCATTAAGTGTGCTTAACTCCTATATTCAAAAGCTCTAAAGAGATCCAGCCATTCAAAGAGGAAGAACTTCGCTTCAAACTGCAAGAGCCCAACTTCAGAATCTTCAAAGCCTACATTACAAGTTCTTCTCTGCGCCAAATTGCTTCTACACATCTGTAAAGTGTAGACTTGTTTTATTATTTCATTTGTTGTATTGAACTTGATTTAGTTTGAGGAACTAAGATCAAGTGTAAGCAAAGTAGTGTGTGATTGGAGTGGAACTCATCACCTACTTGTGCTGTATTGTGTTGAAGCCCCCTAGAGCTGGAATCTAGAAGAGAGCAGTGACTCTAATTGTATTTGAAGAATACAATAGTGGAACCCAAGTCACAAAGGAGTGTGAGCTTGGAAAAGTGGAGTAGGGAGGTTGCCCGAACCACTATAAAATCTTGTCTGCTTGATTTTATTTCTGCTCTCTACATTATAATTGCTTTCCATTTCGTTTCTTCATTAAGGGGACTAGATTAATTCGGGGTAAAGTTTCTGCTTAAGTTATAAATTTTTAAATGACCAATTCACCCCTCCCCTCTTGGGTAATTGCCATTAACTCGGGACCAACAAAGACAACCAAATATTTCATATTTCTATGCTTTTGGATGTACTTGCTATGTGCTAAACAATGGAAAATCAAACTTGGGAAAGTTAGATGCCAAAAGCGATGAGGCAATATTTCTTGGTTATTCATGAAATAGCAAAGCATATAGAGTTTTCGACAAAAGAATTCAAATAGGAGAAGAATCAATACATGTTTTATTTGATGAATTTAACCCAAATCCCAAAAATAAGGATGAGTTAAGTGATGCAGATGAAGCATTAAAGAATCTAGAAAAGGAACATCTAGAACAACAAGGAGAAGCCGAAACAAAGCAAGAAAATTTCATGGAAGAAAGGGTAAGTGAAGGTAATAATTCCTATAAACCTCCTACAGATTTAAAATTCAAAAATAATCATCCAATTGAGCAAGTTATTGGCAACATATATGAAGGAGTAAGAACTAGAAGGTTAAAACACAATATTTGTGGAGAATTTACTTTTGTGTCTAAAATTGGACCAAACTCTATTGATCAAGCTCTTAATGATAAAAATTGGATCGCTGCAATGCAAGAAGAGTTAAATCAATTTGAAAGAAATAAAGTATGACACTTAGTTCCTAGACCGAAAGATTGCACAGTTATTGGTATCAAATGGGTTTTTAGGAACAAATTAGACGAAAGTGGACTAGTAGTAAGAAATAAGACCAGACTTGTAGCCAAAGGATATTCCCAAGAAGAAGGAATTGATTTTGAGGAGTCCTATGCTTCTGTGGCTAGATTAGAGGTCATACGTATCTTACTAGCTATTGCTTCTCACATGGATTATAAATTATTTCAAATAGATGTGAAAAGTGCATTTTTGAACGGATATGTAAATGAGGAAGTATATGTTGAACAACCTCCTGGATTTGAAGAGAAGGATCAATCAAAATTTATTTTCAAATTGACAAAAACATTATATGGACTTAAACAAGCTCCAAAAGCTTAGTATGAAAGGTTAAGCAAGTTTTTGATTGATCATGACTTTCAAAGAGGAAAAGTTAATACAGCATTATTTATCAAATATAAGGATAAAAATATTTTAATTGTGCAAATTTATATGGATGATATAATATTCGGTGCTGCTAATGAAACTCTGCGCTAAGAATTTTCTGAGATTATGCAGAGTGAATTCGAATTGAGCATGATGGGCGAACTAAACTTCTTCCTTGGACTACAAATTAAGTAACTAGCCGAAGGAATTTTTATAAACTAGTCCAAATATGTCAAGGAGATGCTCAAGAAGTTTAAAATGCAAAATAGCAAAGGAGCAAACACGCCCATGAGTTCCACCATCAAGATCAACAAGGATGAAAAAGGTAAATCTATTGAATAAAAATTATATAGAAGCATGATAGGATAGTTGTAAAAAAGATTTTGAAATATTCGATCAATACTATTAATCTAGGATTATGGTATCCATCAACATTTGATCTGATCGACGACTCGGATGCGGACTTTGCTGGTTACAAAGTAGATAGAAAAAGTACTAGTGGAATTTGTCAGTTTCATGGAAACATGTTGGCTTCATGGTTTTCAAGAAAATAAACTAGTATTGCTCTATCTACTGTGAAAGCCGAATATATTGCCACCGGAAGCTATTGTGCCCAACTAGTTTGGATGAAACAACAACTTAAATATTATGGTATTGATTATAAGGATATTCCAATTAAATGTGATAATACCAGTGCAATTTGTTTGACAAATAATCTTGTACTGCATTCTAGAACTAAGCATATAGACATGAGACATCATTTTATTAAGGAATATGTTGAAAATCATGATATTTGCTTGGAATATGTTAAAACCGAGAACCAAATTATAGATATTTTTACCAAACCTTTGGCAAAAGAACCATTTTACAAAATTAGAAATGATATGGGTATGATTGACATTAATTAGAAACATGAAATGTTAAATCTAGATAAGGGGAGCAAATTAGAAAGCATACAGAATCCCAAGTCGATGGAGCCAAGTCGACTCCGACCAGCCCAAGTCGACTTCACCAAAGTCGACTCCAAAGGGGCGAAGTCGACTTCGGTTAGGGTTCAAGTAGACTCTAGCATGATGATTCAGTTACCTCGCACAGAAGGAGAGAATCCGACACCTCTTTCCTCCTCCTTCTTCATTTCTTTTCATTCTCACATTTCTCTCAAGTTCTCTCTCTCTCTCAAGCTCTTGCCTCCCTCAAAATCCCCTGAGAATCATCCATCTCTCTATTTGCTACATCTAGAATCCATCAACCCAAATCCATGGCACCTAAAGTCGTTTCAAAACCCAATAAACTCCCAGTTTCAAGGTCGTCTCAATCTAATACCGGAGAGGGAGTGCCACGACGACAATAGACTCCTTCTAAGCGGGTCCGAGAAGAGACCACCGCATCCAGACAGGTAACCCCTCCATGTCAGCTCCCAGAGAAGAGGAATTGAATGAGGATTCAAGTAGTGGGTCTAACGTGGGTGTAAAGAGGACACCCACACAAAAGGCCAAGTTCTGAATATGCCTACTGACTACTTTAGAACCGAACGGCAACACAGTCAGTTCTACAGGTAATTTTATGAACGGAAGATTCTTATTCCCAAAATTATAGATTTCAAGTTCCTGAGTGAATATGAATTTGGGATAGAAGAGCTCTTGGATTTTCAAGGCTGGACAGGTCTGCTCAAAGAGGATGATAGGATACATCCAGACTTAACCAAACTATTCTATTATTTGTGGGATCAAGAATATTTTAACACTTATGTAAAGGGGGTTGAGATAGATTTAGGATTAGCACATGGGATTTGCAGAAGAAATGCTACTGACAAAATAACCCGCATTTTAGGAGTGCCAGATGTGAATCAATCTATCCTAGAGGGTCTATCATTAACACAAATATACAATCAACTTACAAACAGTAATAAGTATCACTTGGGGAAAAAGTTTTTGTTCTACATAGGCTTATCTCCAAGGCTACAGGTCCTTAGGCTGCTCATTGCTCACTGCAGTTATCCAAAGGGCGGCGATCGAAATCAGTTGAATCCACAAGAAGCTGAAATCTTGTGGAAAGTGGCTAACAGGGTCAAAGTCAGTCTGCCTAGACTATTTTTGGAGGCCCTGGAACATAAAAAGGAGAATCCACGAGGAGTTCTACCATATGGGACATGGATTACCAAGATTATGGCACATTATGGAGTTGACGTCGATGGGGAACCATTTGAGGTTATAAAACCGACAAATTCCATCAGCTGGGCCCTTCTGACCCATATGAAGATAAACCTAAAAGAATTTAGGGAAAAAAGGCTACAAGAGAGGATGGAAAATGCATTTCAAGGACCACCCGAAGCTGAGGGTGATCATCCTGAGGGGGAGGAGATACCACACCACGAGCCAGTTCCTTCTCCACCTCCTGTGCTTGTAGCTCCCGCATCACCCCAATCACATGGGTCATGGTCCCTGCATGGATCACGAGCTAATGACCACCATGCTAGATCTCCAGACTGATATGCTTCCTCCCATGTCATTTTGGAATATCTAAATCAGATGGAGGATCGAGTCTCATAGCACTTGGGGTCCATTGACACGGTGCTGATGGAAATGCATGATCGCCAGGATAAGATGGATCAGGAGTTAAGGGCCATCAAGTATTAACTAGCCTCGGGAAGTAGTCGTGGCTGACCTATCCCAAGCCTCCCCGATTTTGATCTGTATTGGGGCGAGTCAATTTGAAAGATTTGAGAAATAATTAAGTACTAATAGAATTGCTAAGTATTTCAAAAATTTTAAATTCAAGATTCAAAGATTGAAGGTCAAGTCGCAAGCCCAAGTTGAATCAGCCATTGACTTAGGTCAAGTCGATTCTCAAGTCGAATCCAGAATCTACTTCAAGTGCATTAAATTCGTCAGAGCTGAAATTGGGACTCGGAGACAAGTGAAGTCGCAGTCGAAGTCAACTCCTCTTGCGACTTAGGTGAAGTCGCAAACCCAAGTTGACTCCAGATGCTACTTGGGTATGACATTGCTGAAGACTTCGAGATCTCAGAGTCAAGTCAGTTTTCAAGTCGACTCCAGCCTGCGGCTTAAGTGAAGTAGCATCTCAAGTCGACCCGAGCATGCGACTTGGGTAACGTCGAAGTTCAAGTCGACCCAAGCATACAAATTAAGCATGTGGCTACTCCTTAGTGATCCAGAAACATTATATTGAAGATTAGACAACAAGATCAAGAAATACAATCATCATGAATCAAGGACACACAAAAGAACTTCTTAAGAGAAGAGTATATTGCTTAATTTTTTGAGCAAAACAATGCAGATCAAGGACATTTAATGAAGAACAAGAGAAGCAAAGGAAATTTACAACTTTAAGATCACTTGCAAGACCTCAAGGTTTTAAGGCAATCAAATAGCTGGTGAAGTCACATCTGAAGTCGACTCCACTTGCGACTTGGGTCAAGTCCGAGACCAAGTCGACCTGAAGCTAAAACTTGAAAGTGAAAGCTGAAGACTGAAGTTGCACCTGAAGTCGACTTCACCATGCGACTTGGAAGAAGTCGCATGCCAAGTCGACTCCAAATGTGACTTGGTTCACAACGGTCGGAAAAATTCGAACGTTGGCGCATTTAATGTGCGTCACCTACCACCAAATGTTCGAATTTACTTCCCACTATTTAAGGATCTTCAAGGGAACGAGAACGTGGTTAGAAAAATATTGATTGAGCTCACCTTCCACTTTCTCTTGCATTCAAGTTGGTCTACAAGAAGATAAAAGAAGAACTATACTTTAAATCTGCAAAAGTTGCATTGTTGTATCTACTACTGCTTCTACAAGTTCTTCTAAGTGCTGAAAACTACCTACACGAATCTGTAAAGTGTAGATTTCTCATTTAATATTTAATTATTTTTCCCACTTGGTTTGATATTAGAAATCAAAACCAAGTGAAGGCAAAGTAGTGTTGTGACCCGAGGGATACTTGTCACCTTCTTGTGCTGAAATTGTATAAGCCCCCTAGAGCTAAAATCTAAAAAAGAGCTGTTGCTCTAGTTGTATTGAAATACAATAGTGGAACTCAAGACACAACAAGTATGTGCTTGGAAGAGTGGAGTAGGGGAGGTTGCTCAAACCACTATAAATCTTTGTCTTTTGGAGTGGCTTGATTGTTTATGTTTTACTGCTTTATTTCTCTCCATCTTTCTGGTTGTTCCACTGAGAAAATTAATTCCAAAAAAGGCAAAAATTTCTGTTTGAACAAAGAATTTCAAAATACCTAATTCACCCCTCCTCTCTTGGGTAATAGCCATAAACTTGGGACCAACACAATTTTCTTGACAATAATTCAATCTAGTCCATCCTATCATTATGAAAAGAACTGATACCCATTCTATCATTATACCATTGATTATAATCTACCATCAATTAACTACTAGAAAAAATTACCTTCAAAAAGAATATACAAAGAGTGACAGAGCAAAAGAGAAAAGAAAGGAAAAAAGAAGAAAATTATCTAGAAAGAGAAAATACACAGAAGGAATACAAAAATAGAATAAAGGTTTTTAAATACAAAATCCTGAATAACGCCGAATTTCTCAGCAATGGCACCAAAATACTTGTTTACAATCTTACTACAAGTGCACTAGTCGTAGATTGTAGTATATAAAATATCGATCCGCAGGGAATTCGAAACTTAAGACGTTGGATTTAAACACTTATAACAAACACAGAGGGTAAAATAAAAGTAAAGAAATATGAAAAGAAGGAGGTTGATCTTAAGAACTTGAATTGAGAAATAAAAGTTACGGGATGTGAGTACCTAGGATTTAGGGATTTATAAGTGACGTCAGCAACAGAGATGTGGAGTGCTTATTTAATTAAAAAATTATGCGTTAAAGGAGAACTATCCCCATATTATCTTTGCACCTTCTTTCGAAACCTACAAGGCACACCTTAATCTTCTTAACCGCATATTTTTATGGGATTAAGTCAATTAGAATCCATTAAATTTTATAAAAGTTCATGGGATTCCTCAAGGTCATCATGTCTATTTTCATAGTCTTAAACTTCTAGGTTTAATATCTTGATTATCATATATTAGACTTCCACCTTTTGGTTCCATCACCTAATATATAAGAATTGTTGCTAAAGCGGAAGCACAAATACTAGGCAAGCATTAAATAATAAGATATTAAATTAACAACTAATATCTTTCATAAATAAATCAAAAACTACAATATCAGCCACACTGGGTACATGTTGCATCTTGAACCTTAGATAACGGATTTAATCTAGCATGTTTATAATAAAAATCAAACATAAAGTAATATTGTATTTAAGTGCATCAAAAACAATAATTTAAATCGAAAGAAAAAAGAAAGGGAAAACTTATTGATCGGAAGTACCGATAGTGTCTCGACCGCTCCAACCAACGTGCCACCTCACTTCTTGCCTCATGCTCTTCATTCCTCTCACTCCCAAACCTCAACCCTAGCTTTAAGGACGTTCTAAGATGTCTTGGGACGTTCCTAGGAGGTGTTTATATAGATTTCTAGGGAGTACTTGCGCATATAGTTCAAACTATACATTTTTTTGCATAGCCAGGGTCCCACATGGCTCAACCGTGTGGCACTCAACTCCACACAATTTGAACCATGTGGCACTCTGGAGTGAGTAATTCATTGTGCAGTTTCAAACGGTTTCGTCTCGTTTCGCCCCGATTCATGCCGAAACTTTCCCGACACATTCAAAATTACTTTAATCCTTATTTTAACTCCTTTAAAGTCTTCAAAATCATCAAATCAAATGTGGCCTTAGTCCTTGAACTTTGATCTTCTCAAAACAGACGTACGTTGCGCCAATAAGCAGACCATCTTCAATTGCTCATTACTTTTTATCTAGGAGTTACGGGAGTCACAGTATATCAACAAAAAGCATTTTAAATCTGTTAACATGCAAACTTAAGCAAGCATAGTTATGCTCATTTTTTATTTCAAAATCTGTTATTTTTGTATGATTCAGGGCCCAAAATTGCATGTACTTTCCTATTTTGCACAAATTAATCAAATATTGAGTGTTTTCACATAACTAAGTTAAATCTATCAATATTCAACTCAAATCATCTCAATCACTCATATTCTTATCCAATTATTATTCTAAATATATAGTATAAAAATAACTTAATAGTGGGCGTTATTATTAGTGCATGTTCTTGCTTGGTTTTAATTTGGCAAGAGGTTGCTTATTTTTCATTGTGTTTGCCATAGAGTTTTTTAGTTGAATTGGTGTTGAGTTGGAAGGGAATTTGTGAGAGATTGTGGAGTTAAGTGTGGATTTGCTATGGCTTCATCTTAATCTAAATGAAAGAAAATCATTGAGCTAGTAGATTATGACACAAGCCAGTTTCTATTGGCACAAGCATATAATAGATACACCACTTTATTGCAAATGAGGTCCCTCATACCGGAGTGTGGTCTAATTCTAACTTCCTTGAGTGATTCGTTAATTGACTCAATCAAGTAGCATGGGTGGAAAAATTTTTGTGCATAACCTCAACCTTTTGCCATCCCGATGGTTAAAGAGTTCTATGCTATACGGTAGAACATGAGCATGGTCGGGTTAAAGTGCGAGAAAAATTGGTTTCTCTCCATGCTTAGGGAATTAATGGCTATTACGACTTGCCAAGCATCGATTATCTTGATGAATATGAACAATTTTTAGAGAGTGAAGAGAAGGACATAACAAAAATCACTAGATCATTTTGTTAGCACCAACCTAATTGGAAAAGCACTAAAGAGCAAGTAATTTATTTTAAGAGAAATGCTTTAACCATTCCAAGAAAGTTGTTATTCTATTTTGTTTTAGTCAAATTGATGACATCTACACATGTTAGTGAGGTCACACTTGATAGAGTCATTTTACTTCATGTTATTTTCACTGGGAATTCCACAGATGTGGGCCACTTGTTCAATTAGATATGTGCCAATGCCAAGGCTGCCAGAGGGAGTTACTGGTTTCCCTCTCTAATCATTGGACTTTGAAAAAATGCTGAGTCAAATGGGCCTCAATAGAGGAAGTTTTGAATTGTCAAGGAATGTTGGATGACCTCTTCCTTGAAAAGCATCATCGGATTCCTCATAGAGAAGGAGTGGGCCCATCTTCTTAGCCAACTCAAGCTCCATGTTAGCCTGCACCTAGAAGCTCTACACCTAATCAAATCACTGCACTGACAAATTATGTAACTGCTCAGCCACGATTCTCTTTTCATATTATGAGGGCCATAGAGTCTTATTTGAGGGGACTTGCAAATGATAAAGGATTGGACACAAGTTTGATGCCCTAGTTCCCTTCCACACTACCTGAATTTTGTGAGTTCATTGGAGAATCCACACAACCAATGCATGGTGAGGACAGTGGAGATGAGAAGGAGGAGCTCCGTGCTACCCATCTTTATTATTAAGGGAGTTTTCTTGTTCCTTTTTCCTTTTTGTTTTTACATTTCCTTTTCATGCACTGAGGACAATGGATCCCTCACATTTGAGGGAGGCTTTGCTCTCACTTATTTGTCTTCATTTTTGCATTTGCATTAGTAGTTACATGTTTAGGTGCATTTTGAATCTAGCATGTATTAAGCATTAGTTGTAGCCTATCTTGTTGAATACTTGCAATGCAAAAAAAACCATAAAGTGAAAGAAAATTCATGAAAATTTTAAAATTTCTTGCCATGGACATGTATTGGATGAGCTTTAATGTGATGGAATTTGTATAATTTATAAGTAACATGTGAATGTTTTAATTAGCTAAGTAGTTGAATTCATAGCTTCTATTCATGATAACATGTTCAAATGAAGTGTATCTATGCATGAATGTGATGTTTTATTGCACATATCTGCTCCCCATTGAACATATATATATATTTAGTTATCAACTCTTGAATTTATTATATTAATAATTCATAGTGTTAATTCATCTTTTACTTGAGACCTAGGGTTGAGTTATATGTACATATAGTATATCGATTTATATGCATTACTCCTATTAGGATTTTGCACAAATAATGAAGGGGTGGCTAACTGGGAGTTGGCATCTAGAAATGTCAAGGTTTACGTAAAAAGACAAGAAAAAGTCATAGTTATAGCACTTTTTAAGGAAAATTCTCACTAGATATCTTGAAATATGGTGATGGGAGCTTAAAGATTAAAAAAACCTCTCCGAATATCTTGAATTATAGGGAGAAGAGTTCAAGTAATAAGTTTGAGGGACTATATATGCAAATTTTGTTTGAGTTTTAGACCAAGTAGAGTAGATGGATTTATGCTACGGTTTCTTGAGATAATAATTCATTTGAGCTTGTTCATCTATGCTTTTACACCCTTCCTATGAAGTCCTTTTCATTAGGAGAACTACTAGCATGAATTGATCAACAGATTTTGACTATTATGGAACCACATTTGCATGTAACTTGTGGGTTGGAAAGAGAATACATACCCTGGCATGATATTAGCAAGTTTTGCATAGATTATTTCACTTATGATTATCTTGGACATTGCATAGTAGGGAGATGAGGTGGCATTGCTAATGGTTATGACAGGCTTGATTTTCCCATGTTGCATTGCATTTGTGGTATTCTATGTATTGCTTGAGGACTAACAACATTTAAGTTTGGGAGAGTGATAACTCTACAAAAATAGAGTTATTAATACCCATTTTGTACTCATTTTGGACGCTAGGTCAAGAAATGATGCATGGATTTACATAGAAATTGCATTAATTTGCATTAGTTGCATTTTGTGTGTAGTTTTAGAGTTTGTGCATTTTTAATGAAATTTATATCATTTAGATTGCTTTAATTGCATTAAATCAAATAAGTGCACATTTACTTATTTTTGATTTTTTGGAAAGCATTCTCAATGAAAATCAATGTCTAAGAAAGGATAGGAGCAAGTGGAAGCTAATCCAAGCTAGATTTCAACAATTGTTTCAAGTGAAGTGGCTTCCACGCCAACAACTGTCATATTAGAAGCTACAGGAGAATTCCATTTGAGAAAAGCATCAAAAGAATTGGCTATCCAGTGCTAGGACCATACATGCACAAAATCATCACGTGCGATGCTCCAGCTGTGAGGTGGGTATAAATATTCTTTTAAAGTTTGAGAAGAGAAGATAAGAAGCTCTTAGGAGAAATCACAAGGGGGAGAAAAGGACTTCAAGCCAAGGAGGAGTTCAAGTGGATATTCATCTTGTGTGGTGTAAACTAGCAAGTTTCATCTTCTCTTTCTACTCCTCTGCATATTTTTCTTATTCTCTAGTGCTAGGATGTACTTAAATTTGGATTTGATGGGATTTGGTATCATGTTTTTGGGCTAAACTTCTTGTGATGGGAGATTGAGATGAGTTGATCTCTAAACCATGTTTGGTTTGGTTCTTGTTGTGATGAAATGAATATAGCTTTGTAGAGATTTGTGTTGTGTGGATTTACCTTTATATGTGGTATTTAATGCTTTTTACAAGCCTAACTACGTTGTAAGATTATTTAATATCTAGATTCATTCTTGGAAAAGGTGGATTTAGATGAAATTAACATATAAAGCACAGGTTTGCACTCTTGTAGTGTTGAATGTTGATATGGATAAAAATATACCTATTAATCATGTGTAATCTTGAATAGTTTATGAGCTAATCAATCTTTCTTTACTTGTTTGCATTGAAAATTAGCAATAAGTTGAAGTAGGACTAGGTTTATATGCGTTGGAAGATATATATAAATATATATGAACCTAGATTAGTAATTTCCTATACAATCAAATGAAATGGAACCAAATTAACATAGTTTAGAGTTAATGATTCCCTATTTCCTATCCACATTGACAAACTCTAAGAATCCTAACTTGTAGCTGGTCAACCACTATCAATTTAATTAATTTAGTTCATTATTTAATCATTAATCCTTTCAATACCATTTCCTTAATTTTATAACACATAAGACATTTGGAATTTAAGGATAACTATGTTTAACCCCATCCTCGTGGGAACAATACTTAAGTCATCATATATTACTTGATCAACATGTATACTTGTATTAAAATGAGCACTTTAATTAAACATACACATATTTTGTCAATAATCATGGCAAAAAAAATTTCAACATTTTTGATGAATTTGGTTTCAATTTAAGGTTTTTTTGAACATTACAAGTATTCCTCAAGATGGATTGCAACTAAGTGATTATAACGGGCAAGATTTTAACATATATAATATAACTACCTACATAAAATGCATGAATGGAAATAGAACAAAACAAAATGCCCCCCCCCCCAAAATTGAGGAATGCATTATCCTCAATGCATAAGAACTAAAATGAGATGCAAATGACAACGATATGATAATGCGAATATGATATGCAGATGGAAACGATAAATAACTGAAAAGAAAAGAAAAGAAAAAGGCAAAGATATGTGACTCCCCCATTCATTGAGATTGGGTGAATGCTCCTCATCATCTCCTTCATCTACTTCTCTGACTCCAAAACATCCACGAAACTTAGGCGGCGTCAATGTGAAGCTTGGCCATGAACTCATATCCAAGTGTTTGTCATTGGTGATCCCTCATAGACAAGCTTCTGCCTCTCAAGTAGCCTGGTAAGAAAACCTTGCTCGAGCAGCCACCAAGTTTGTTAATGCATCAAGCTACTCATCACATTCACAGGCCGACATGGGGGCTGAAAATTTGCTAGCAGTGCGAAGGATCTAGTTCTCATAGAAGTGGCAAATTTTCATTATTCATGTGTAAAAATTGGTCATTTAAAATTGCTTGATAATTTAACACCTCTTCTATTGATTCCCATCTAATTTTGGCTCATTGACATAATCCAATAATAGGTAATGGGGACCAATAACTTCCTCGAGCAGCCATTGCATTAGAACATGTTTGATTAAAAAAATCATCCCACATCAATAAATCTATTGGTGTAAATAGCATAGAGTAGGAAAGTTTTGTCTAATGTGACATCACTAAGATGTGTAGATGACATCATCCTAGCCAAAATGAAGTAATACCATACCTTTCCATGACTTTGAAGAACATTCTGATTGAAAGATATCAACTGACCATTACTTGTTTTCGATTTTGGAAAATGACAACAAAATGCCTCAATGATTGCAGTGATATCCTTGTCTTCGATCTCTAGAAATTGTTCATATTCATTTAGATAATCGATACTTGGTAAGTCATAATAGGCATTGATCACCTGAACATAGAAAGGAGCCATTTTTTCTCTCACTTTAACCAGACCCTACTCTTGCTCAACCACGTTAGAATACAATTATTTCGCAATGGGAATAATAAAAGGTTGAGGCTGACCAATAAAATTTTTCCAATGTCGACAGTTAATTGAGTCAACGAACATATCCGATATTGAATTAGCATTGATTCCTCTCTTAGGTATAAGATGTCTCTTTTATAGAGACTCAATATATATCTCAAAAGTTTGTAAAGAGACAAACTCGTTCAAGTCAAAATCAGTAGGCTTTTGAACTTTCTTACACTTTGATGAGGTAGATGCCATGACACAATTGGATTAAGAGAAAATACACTTGCAATATATCTCAAAAAGGAAAATCAACAACGTCTCTTCCAATACAATGCTAATCTAGCTTAGCAACTTCTTGAGAGTAACAATGTAAACCAAGCAACCCCTTTTTAGTTTGAAATCAAATAATGATGATCAATTCAATCAAATCAATCAAACCACTTGTTCCAATCTTTCTAAGCACTAATAACAACCTCAAACTTTCACTATCATAATAAAAGCAGTCCCTTTCAAATTTAACTCAAGCAAGAGTAGGTTGAAGCAACTTATTCAACTCCAATTGACACAAAGTATATATCCAATTCAAGCTTACAATTTCAAATATCAACAACCTTCAAGAACTTGACAACATTCAACCCGATACAAGCTTGACAAAGCATACACCTACTTAATCCCACAATATACAATTTCTATCCACTTGAAGAAAATCTACATCAATACCACAAGTTTTGATGCTTCCAAGATACTAGAGTAGTGTGGAAAAGGTTTACCAAATGAGATCCAAAAGACTTGTCGCAAGCTTGCTTCTAATTGTTCCAATGTTGCACTGCCCTGTCAACTGGTGTCGCGGCCTCGGTGTTGGCGCTCTAGTGCCAAGCAATTTGCCAGAAAAACAGAGCTGGCCAGCTGGGAGGGAGAAAAGGCGGAAAGAAAGAAAAGGGAAAAAAGGGAAGGAATAAGAGAGAAATAAAGGAAAGTGGAAGGGAAACAAGAGGAAAAGAAAGGGAAACTTGGATTGGAGAGATGGATTGATGGAATGAAGAGATTTAATAGAAGAGAAAAAAAAAAGAGAGAATAGGAGGAAGAAGAAAAGGAAATGAAGAAGAAGAAGAAGAGATTAGACGAGGAAGAGAGAAGATTTGATGAGGATTGAAAGATTAGAAAACTAGGGTTTCTAGCATTTTAAGGGCCAGGGGAAGAGGGAGGAGTCGGACCTGTGAGTTGGGGAGAAAATGGCTAAAGGTTGGGTTTTATACATACTTGGGTTAGGCGGTTGCGTATGCTTGCATCCAAGTGAGGCTGCGACACCATTCTATTTGACTCCAAACTGCTTGTATTGCTTCTTGTAACGGGTTTTGGCACCGGGCCTTGATTTGCCTTAGACATTATAGATGGAATACAACTCCACAAATTAACCATTTAACACTTGGAGAAGGGTTGAAATTCTACTTCAAGCATGATAACACTGAATCACATTGCATAAGCTTGCATTTGCTTAGAAACTCGAGAGGACTTGAAATTCTCCATTTCCATTCATTGAAATATGCACCTTGAATATCATTCCCCTCTAATTAAGTATGACAAATCTGATTCATGCTTCATTCCAAGTGAAACGTTTGCAACTTGATTGCTTCAATTAGATGCCCTTGGAAATGGTGAATTTGGATTGCTAAAGACTTTGGCTAACTCCAAAATGAAGGAACTCATATTTGAACTGAATTGTTGAAGATCATAAAACCAAATCAATGAGAATTGACTAAGTGAACCATCAAACTCCCATTGCATGTATGCTTCTAAAAGAAATGATCGCCTCAAGTTCCTCTGCTTTGAGACACATATAGTTGGATTTTTAACTCTTGTCTTGGATCAAAAATAAGAAAAAGTATAATAGATTGTCTCCCATTTAGCCCTAAGTTTAACGTCCTCAGCTCGATGTGACAATTGGATCACTCGACTCCAACACGTTTATAAATTAGATCCTGCAGTTTGCTTTTCTCATAATTTTCATTTTCCAACTGTCGAATTTTCTTTTCATTACGAGAAGGCAACAACTTCATGGCACAATTGACTTGAAACTGCGAGTCTTCAACCATTTGCCCCCATGCCAATAAATGTGCCTTCAAATTACTTGTAGAAGCTTGGGGTTGATCAATTGCATTGATTAACATACATTGCAAATATGTATCTTCATCATTAGTAGATGGATATATGCTGAAACTTTCCATTTCATTCCCCACATTTAGAGTTAACTTTCCTTTTTAACATCAATTATAGCTCCTACAGTTGCTAAAAATGGCCTTCCAAAAATAATGGGAATGTCCATATCCTCCTCGCAGTCCATAACCATAAAATATACAAGGAATATAAACTTATTGACCTCGACCAATACATTTTGAATGATGTCTTGAGGATACGTGAGGCTCCTATCTGCCAATTAGAGAGTAACTATGGTTGGTCTTACTTCACCAATGCCAACCTTTTTGAAAATAAACTTTTCCGTCAGATTAATGCTTGCACTGAGATTACAAAGAGCTTTTCTAAAATGATAGTTTGCAAATCATGCAAGGTATAGTAAAGCCCCGAGATCCTTTAGCTTTGGCGGAAGCTTTCTTTGAACAATGACGTTGCACTCTTCAAATAGGGCCACCATTTCAAACTCAATCAAACGCCTTTCTTTGTGAGAATGTATTTCATAAACTTGGCATAACAAGGCATCTGCTCAAGCACTTCAATAAGGGATATATTAATGTGTAGTTGCTTTAACACCTCAAGAAAATTCTTGAAATGAGTATCTTTCTTTTGCTTTTCCAATCATTTTTTGAGAACTTTCAACAAATTTTTCTTCTTCTGCATCTTGCACATCAATGGGAGGAGGGATAGCACCTATAACTTTCTTCTTTAGGGGGGCATTAGCATGTAGCTCTTTGCCACTTATCAAGGTGGTGACCTGAACTTATTCCTTTCCTCTACCCTTCGGGTTTTGGCTTCGTGTAACCTAGCAATGTGCCTTAAGGGCGACTACTGATTGCAGAGGCAAGCTGCCCAATTTGCACTTCAAAATTTCTATTTGCTGTAAGTTGCAATTGCATAAACATATCCTACAAATTCGATTTCTTTTCTGATTTCTCACTAGTTGCAACGCAGCTTGGTTGTTCTATGAGAAATTTGGATCATTCCTCAATCCTGGGTTGTAAATATTTGAATATGGATTGCCTTGATTCCGAGGGAAGTTACCAACATAATTAATCAACTCTGGATTAGTGTCACACTACTCACTAAGATGGTCAAATTCACCACACCATGTGCAACATACTATAGGTGATGATTATAAAAACTTGATTGCACTAACATTAGTGGACATATAATTATGATTTTGCTTTGATAACACATCAAAATGAGCCTTGATAGAAGAGACTGCATCAAGGTGAAGCAAACCTACACTCTTGCTCCACTCTAAAGGCAGCTGATATGTGTTTACTGTCATGTTTTCTAAAAGAGTATATGATTCACGATAGCTCTTTCTCAACAATGCCCCATTTAAAGATGAATCCACCATATGACATGTAGAATCTTGGAGGCCATTATAAAATATTTGGATTTGAACTCATGACTATATTCTATGATGAGGGCACTTGCGAAGAAAATCTTTTAAGTCATCCCATACCTCAAAGAGAGTTTCGTGGTCATGTTGCTTGAATGAGACGATGTCCATCCTAAGTTTGGCGAGCTTGGCAAGTGGAAAATATTTTTCAAGGAACTTCTTCGCCAAGTCATCCCAAGTGTTGACAGAGTTAGGTGGCAAAGAGTCAAGTCACTCTAAAGCTCTATCTCTCAAGGAAAATGAAAAAGTCGACAGTCTCATAGCTTCATCCAATACTCTGCGCTGCTTGAATTTGTTCATTATCTGCAAGAATGTGTGGACATGGCGGTGTGGATCTTCATAAGGCAAGGCTCCAAATTTCCCTATGAATTGAAGCATTTGGAATACAACAGTTTTGATTTCAAAATTGTTGGTGGTGATAACAGGACACTGGATACCGGTTTGCACTGCATTTTGCCCCGTGGGAATGAGATCCCAAATTAGCCGATCTAATTCATCTTGTTGTTGATAATTGGAAAATAATAATATATTTTTTGTGGATATTTTATATTAATTTGATGGGTAATTAATTGAGTTGAATGTGAAATTTGTGTTAAAATATGTTTTCGCAACGTTTGGGTATCAAATATTAATTTCAAGTTATTGAAACAATTTTTGTAATCTTTTGGCTTGAAACTACATTTTAATTGTTTCCATGAAATTAAATGAGCTTGAAATATTTTTTTAATAATCCATTAATAATTTGATGAGTTTACCATTTAATTATTTTTTATGCAGATTGCAAATTAAATCAGTGGGCCTTATCAGAAAATCAATGGCCAGAGATCAAGGCCCATCACCAAGATCTAATCAGCACCGTTCAGCAGCATCCTAAACAAAATTAACGGCTGTAGATCCAAGATCATGAAACGTTGCACGTCAGAAAATCCAAATCAGATTTTTTTCAACGTCCAAGCCATGATGAAGATTCAGCATTAAAGCAAGCTGATCCAATCACGTCCTCCCAGCAGCCCATATGGACCGTCCAGAATTTCAGTGGCAGAAAATCAAATCCAGGCCGTCCAAAAATCAGTGGGGCTCACCATCCAGCCGTCCAAATAATATCAAGCAAGCCATCCAATTAAATCTACAGATCCAGACCATTGATCGCAGACCAGGGGCATTAAAATCTAGTTGTCCAAAGTTGATTGTCCACGTAATCAGATCTCCAACGCCCAACTCGAAATCTAAAACAGCAAGAAATTGGACCGTCCAATCCAGCCAACCAAATTAATACCGACCAAAATTAAACAGCTTCCCTTCAGATCCTAACCGTCCATATCCATCTGCCCATTGCGCACAACAAGATTGTTTTCAGTCGCCCATTTTAACGCAATTCAGCATCTGAGATGCGTTAATTGAAAAACCGTCCACCTTTTAAATATCTCCAAGTTTCAGCCGTCCAGATAAAGCAATGAGCTTGTTTTCAGCCGTCTATTTTAACGCAATTCGTATTGCGTTTAAGATGGGGCCCACCCAAATCAATTGACTTGCGCAATTTAGACCGTTATAAAAGAGGGCGAGCACAACAGATTTGGGGGAGAAAAAAGAACAGAATTCCAGGGAAGTCACAACAGAAAATTGAGAGAATTGAGAGAGAGAAGAAGAAGTGGGGTGGAGAGGAGGCAATGAGCACGGGGCTAAAGGCAAGACGGCGACTTGCGTGGAGTGGTCAACACACCAGCGGGACTTCCAACTAATAAGTTTTTCCTCTCTCTTTTCCTTTTTATTTTTTAATTGTCTTGTTTAAGATGGTTTTGAGTTTTAATTTTATTTTGAACTTAAAAATGCTCAGCTAAGCCTTAAATCTAGAGTTTAGAACGTAGCATGAGTATAATGTAGCATTGTTTGTGGTTTTAATTTATTTATGTCAGATATTGTTGTTAATTGAATATCTTGTAATTGAATGCTTATCTAGTGTTTGAGCTCTCACTTTGACATAATTCCATATATTAAATGATGGAACCGACAGGTGAAACCTTAATATACGAAAATCAAGATATTACACTTCCAAATCTAAGACCATGAGAATAAGCATGATAACCTTGAGGAATTTCACGAATAGGCCATAGAACTTAATGAATTCTAATTAACTTAATCCCATAAGAATAGGTAGTTAAAAAATTAAGGTACACTTTGTAGGTTTCGAGAGAAGGTGCAAAGATAAATTAGGGTTTATTCTCCTTTAACAAACAATATCTGAATTAAATAATTATGTCACTGCTCATTATAAAAGATGCATGTGAAACCCTAGACCTTAGGTACTCGCATCCCTGCTCTCCAATATTTGTTCTAGATCTGAATTTTATTTTTTCTTTACACTTTTCTGCTTTCTATTAAATTTTATCCCCTTTACCCTCTTGATATTTAATAAGAAAGAGTTTGAAACAAAGATTTAAGTCCCGAATTCTTTATGAATCGATATTTGTACACTATACAATCTACGACTCGTATACTTGCGATGAGATCGCAAACAGTTATGAACCTCCACCTGTTAGTTCCCATTATTATGATTGCCTTGACCTTTTGCATGCTCCATTTGAATATTCAGTGCTTGAGCCTCTCTACCTCTTCGTAGCCTTCTCAGATAAGTCCTTTCGGGTTTAGGATCAAATGGTAAGATATTGTCCTTGTCCTCGTGACTCTGTCACATGCAAAAGCAACATAACCCTGAAAACATCAAATAAAGTACTAAAGTATAAACGATAGAAAACAAAAGTAATTATACAATTTGAGTATATATACAATTTTTTTACAAAAGATGAATGAAATTTTAGAATACTAGGCTTAAGCACCGATCCCCGGCAACGTTGCCAAAACTTGACGAGCTGCATATATTTCTAATTAAGGTTCTTGTTTTAACGCAATTATACGAGCCAATCAAGGATAGAGTTAAATGTAACGATCCTTAAATTCCAATTGTCGTATGTGATGTAAAATTAAGGAATGGTATTGAAATGACTAGAAAATAAAACAAGGCACTCAATTAACTAAATGGCTAATGATTGAGCAGCTACAAGTTGGAAGTCTCATAATTTATTAAAGCAGATGGGAAATAGGGAATCATTAACTCAAACTATATTAATTTGGTTCCAATTCAATTGGTTGTGTAAGAAATTATTAACCTAGGATCATATATATTTATATACATCATCCAACGCATATAAACCTAATCCTACTTTAACCAAATGCTATGTTCCTATGCAAACAAGTGAAGCAAGATTTATTAGCTCATAATCTATTCAAGATTACATAGAGTTTACAGGTATATTTTTATCCATATTAACATTTAACACTGAAAAGTAACAATTAATAAAATATTTTGTGGAAATTTTATACTAATTTGGTGGGTAATTACTTGAGTTTAATGTAAAAATTATGTTAAAATATGTATTTGCAACGTTGGGGCCTTAAATATTAGTTTCAAGTTATTTAAATAATTTTAGTGATCTTTTGGCTTGAAACTATATTTTTATTTGTTGCCATAAAATTAAATTGGCTTGAATAATTTTTATATTAATAACCTATTAACGGATTTCATGAATTAATGATTTAAGTATTCTTTTATGTAGATTTGCAAGCTCAGTCATCCAAGTGATTAATCACATGGGTGGCCCACCAGAAATTTGTCTAAGCTAATCATCACGTCAAAGCCTATGCAATGGACCGTCCAGATTTTCAGTGCACAATCTAAACCATCCACACCGTCCAAATAATTCCAAAAACTGTCCACCGCCTCTAATCCATGTAGATCCATTCCATCACGTGCGGCTATCCACATCCAGAAATCAACCAGCTTCTCACGGCCTTCAGCATTGATCAATATCAGCCATTCAATAAAAGTATCCATCATCCAGCCGTTCAAACTTTTATGCACCACCAGATATATTAGCCGTCCACAAAATATTGTGGGGCCCACCGTGCATTCAGCAGGAAATCACATGATCAACAGCAAAAATCCAGCCATCCATTACTTCCCACCGTCAAGATCAAACCATCCAGCTGTCCATCAAGGCCCACCAGATCACCAGAAAAATTAAAGTCGTCCATCAACCAAGCAGCTATCCTTGAATCAGAAATTTCCAATAATGGAAATTCAGTAACTACCCAAACCGTCAAAGGCCAAAAAAAAAAATCAGCTGTCCAGAAATCTAAGTTCCCAAGCAAATCTAGCCTGTCCGTTTAAAGCAATTAGATTTGAGGCGAATTTACTTAGGCGTAATATCCATTTGCCACATGTGACACTTTCAAGCCTATAAATAAGTGTTATTACAGGGCAGATGGGAGATGGGACAGGAGATTTGAGGAGAATTGGACGAGAGAAAATTGAGAGAGAGAGAGAGGAGTGGAGAGAAGGCTAAGAGCACACCGCAAGAGGCAGAGCTACGAGTTGCGTGGATCGGTCGACATACCATCGAGGCTTCAAAGAAATAAGCTTTTCTATCTTTTTTCTTTTTTAATTTTAATTGCCTTATTTAAGATGAGTTTGAATTTTAATTTTATTTTAGACTTAAACATGCTCGGCTAAGCCCTAAATCTAAGGTTTAGGATGTAGCATGCGTACAATGTAGCGTGGTGTGTTATTTTAATTTATTTATAATGGATATTATTGTTAATTTAATATCTTATGATTTAATGCTTGCTTTGTACATAGGCCCATACTTTGAAATGATTCCATATATTAGGTGATAGAATCGAGAGGTGAAAATCTAATATACGATAATCAAGATATTAAACCTGAAAATCTAAGAACATGAGAATAAGCATGATGCCGCTGAGGAATTCTATGAACAAGCCATAGAACTTAATGGATTCTAATCCCATGAGAATAGATAGTTAAGAAAATTCGGGCACACTTTGTAGGTTTTGATAGAAGGTGTAAGGACAAATTAGGGTTTGTTCTCCTTTAACAAACAATATCTAGATTAAATAATTATACCACTACCATTTGCAAAAGACGCATGTGAAGCCCTAGATCTTAGGTACTTGCATCATTATTTTCTACTATCCATTTTAGTTTTCAATTTTATTTCCTTATCCCACTTCTCTACTTTCTATTCCATTTTATTCACTTTATTCTCTTTATATTCGATAAGAAAGCGTTTAAAAAGCAAAGTTTGTAGTCCCGAATTTCCTATGGATTGATAATTTATATACTACAATCTACGACTGTGCACTTGCGGCGGAATTGTGAACAAGTATTTTGGCGTCGTTACCGGTGAATCCGGCATTATTTTAAATTTAATTTTAGATACTTTCTTTGTTCTTTTCTTTTCTATTCTTTGTTGCTTTCTTTCCATCTATTCTTTTTGTCTTTCTACTTTCTTTCCCTTGTATTTATCTATTCTCTTTTTCTTTTCTATCTCCCATTCTTATTTGTTTTATCTTTTTGGAACTAGCTAGTTAATCCTTGTATGTACCCACATACTTGAAGCTTTGAAAAATAACTAGCTGAAAAACTTTTTGCTGCTGACCCGGAGATTGAACATTCTTTTAAGAGAAAAGTTCGTGAGTACAAAAAATAACAATCTTCTCAAGAAACCATGGTGGAATTCAACAATCCAAATCTGCCATAGCAAAAGCAAGAGAAGGTTAGGCAGAGAATAACAATCCTCCAAGGAGGGTAACTCTCAGCGATCGAAATCACTTAAACCCTTGAGGATTTCGATTATGTAGAGTGAAACCAGAAATTGATGCAAGAAACTTTAAACTCAAACCAGCATTTATCAAATGGTCCAACAAGATCAATTTGCAAGATTACCATATGAAAACCCCAACGTACACATTACTAAGTTCCTGCAGTTGAGTAACATAATAAAGGTCCAAGAAATTTCATGTGATGTAATCCGTCTCCAACTTTTTCTATTTTCTCTTCACAAAAGGGCTAGCGGGTGGTTCTTTTCTATGTCACTAGACACCTTCAATACATGGGATGAGTTCTATACTGCCTTTTTGGAGAAATTCTTTCCACTCACTAAGACCAGGAAGATCAGGGAAGAAATTAAAAGTTCGTCCAAAAAGACAGTGAGACCATTTTTGATGCGTGGGAAAGAATGAAAGACCTGCAGTGCAAGTGTCCACATCACGACATCCATCAAGGTGGTATCATAGAAAATTTCTTCAACAGACTCGACAGACCAACTCAGAGTGCCATTAATTTAGCTGCCAGAGGCTGATTAATGCTGGCTTACTGATGAGGAGGCTCTCGAACTCCTCGATGATTTGACTCTTTATGACTCTCAATATGGCGATATTCGAGGACCCTCTAGGCATTGTAATGTATATGATATCGAATTCATGAATTCTCTTTATGCTAAACTTGACCAGTTATTGTAGCAAAAGAAGTAGAAATCCACGGACCAAAGTACGCCTTCTTCTTAAAAAATTTCATGTGAGATCTATGGAGCTTCACACTACACGTCTAAGTGTAGTTTTTCCATCCAGGATACCACAAGCAAGTAAGCCAAACCAATCAACAACCAGTATGATACTCGCACTTATGGTGATGCTTACTCAAATACGTACAACCCTGTATGGAAAAACTACCATAATTTCTCTTGGATGAACCAATCAAGTACCCAAAACTATGCCTTAAGCAATAAGCCACCTGGTTTTCCAAGAAAACCTCTCAACCCACCATCATATCAAACTCAACTTGCTTTACCTACACCACCTTCAAGATAATCCTGTAATCTCTTGATTGTTAAATTATTTAAAAGATTGGACTAAATGCAAACCCATATTAATTTCCTTCAAAACCAAATTGCCCAACAATCCACCTCCTCATCCCATAGAGAACAGGACAAACTCCCTATCCAGCCTAAAGTAAACCCTAGAGAACAAGTGCAAGCAGTCACTTTCCAAAGTGGAAAGCAGCTCAAACCACCTCAACCATATCAAATTGACACTAAAAAGGAGGCTAAATAGGTACAAGAGCAAGAAGAGGAGCCACAACTTGAGCCAATGGTGGAGAAGCCATATGTCCTACTACCTCCTTGTCAACCTCCTCTTCCCTTCTCTCAAAGGCAAAGATAGGCAAAACTTGAAAAGCAGTTCAAGAAATTTATTTCAACACTCAAGAACCTATCAATCATCATGTCATTCATTGACATGATCTCTCAAATGCCAACTTATGCAAAATTTCTAAAAGAAATGTTGTCCAACAAAAGAAAGCTCAAGGAGCATGGAACTATTACACTCACTGAGGAGTGTAGAGCCATCCTATAAAATAAGCTACTTGAAAAGCTTAAATATCCCGGGAGTTTCTGTCAGAAATATGTGGAAAACAAGCTAAATCTATGTTTTGATGATTAACAAATCAATTTGAGTAAGTCTTGGCTACTAACATGTTTGTGGAAGTGATTAAAGGCTATACATTTGAAGAAAACAAAGCATGGTAGGTTAAGTCGATTTCCAAGTCGACTCAGGCATCGACTTAGGCCAAGTCGATCCCCAAGTCAACTCCAGCATCGACTTCGAGGCGTCAATTCCTTCCAGAGTTGAAAATGGAGAGCTGAACTGCCGAAGTCGCAAACGAAGTCGACTTCGCATGCGACTTGGGTCGAAGTCGCAGACCAAGTCGACTCCAGTATCGACTTCAACATGACAAAACCTTCCAGAGTTGAAGTCCAGACCCCGAAGTGCCGAAGTCGCACCCCAAGTCGACTCCACTTGCGACTTGAGGTGAAGTCGCAGACGAAGTCGACTCCGGCATCGACTTCGATCGGGCAGAGGGGGTTTTTTAGAAGATAAGTTGGATTAACCAATTTTCAAGACAAACCTGTATGAAGATGAAGATCAAGGCAACCTAGATGCTCAAACTGAAATATATGAAGATTAATCCAAGTCCAAGTAGGATGCATAAACTCAACCAAGAAGAATTGTTCAAGATTACATGATTCAAGTCTCATGGATTCAAAGCTTGCAAAACATGGGAGCAAATGAAAGCAAGCTAAAGAGAAGACACAATGATTCAAGAAGATATGAAAAATGTAAAAGAACTAAAGGAATGGAGAAGCCTAAGTAAAACAAAGCATCCCGGAGTTTTTCAAGTTCATCAAGCCACCTGACGAAGTGAAGTTGTACACCGAAGTCGACTCCACCTGCGACTTGGGTCAAGTCGATGTCTAAGTCGACCCAAAATGGAACTTGAAGTTGCTACGGAAGGCGAAGTCGCACCCGAAGTCGACTCCACCTGCGACTTGGGTCGCAACGGTCGAAAAATATTCGAACGTTGGTGCATTAAATGCGCGCCACCTACCTTCAAACGTTCGGATTTCCTCCACAATTATAAAAGGCATTCATTGTGGACAAGGGAAGTATCTGAAAATCATTAAGTGTGCATAACTCCCATCTTCAAGAGCATTAAAGAGATCAAGCCAATCCAAAGAAGAAGAACTTTGCTTCAAACTGCTAGAGCTCAACTTCTGAATCTTCAAAGCCAATTCTACGAGTTCTTCTCTGCGCCAAATTGCTTCTACACAACTGTAACGTGTAGATTCCTTTGTTATTTCATTTGTTTGTATTAAACTTGATTTAGTTTGAGGAACTAAGATCAAGTGTAAGCAAAGTAGTGTGTGATTGGAGTGGAACTCATCACCTACTTGTGCTGAGATTTGTTGAAGCCCCCTAAAGCTGGAATCTAGAAGAGAGCAGTGGCTCTAATTGTATTTGAGGAATACAATAGTGGAACCCAAGTCACAAGGAGTGTGAGCTTGGAAGAGTGGAGTAGGGAGGTTGCCCGAACCACTATAAAAATCTTGTGTGCTTGATTTATATTTCTGCTCTCTACATTATATTGCTTTCCATTTCATTTCATCAATCAAGGGGATTAAACTTTCAAGGGGTTAAGTCTTTTAATTTACCAAAGAATTTTATAAGAACCCAATTCACCCCTCCCCTCTTGGGTTTTGCCATTAACTCGGGACCAACAGTTTCTCCATTCCTTGTGCTCTTGGGAATGTTCAAATCAGTAAAGGGTTATGTGATCCTAGAGCCATTGTAAGTTTGATCCCTCTATCCATCTGTAAAAAGTTGAATAGAGAGATCTAAAACCCACCTCTATGTCTCTCCAACATACTAATTGATTAATTAAATATTCAGTCGACATTATTGAAGACGTACCTCTAGAAGTTGGTAAATTGTTCATTCTCATCGACTTTGTAGTCCTTGACATGAAGGAAGACTGCCAAATCCCCATCATTCTTCAACAACCTTTCCTAGCCACTCTAGAGCCATAACAGATGCCAATAATGGTCAACTTTCTCTGACAGTTAGAGATGAAAAAGTAGAGTCAACCTTTTTGAAGCCACAAAGTGTCCGTCAACCGACAATTCTTGCATGCGAGTCGACATCATCGACCCTCTGCCGATTGTAGAAAAAGGCAACTCAATGGAGGTATGTAATATTCAAGGTGCAACAACTGAAAATTCTAATCCTGAACTTTCTACTTTGTGCAGATCTCTTGGACAAAAGCCCACTTATTTCATCTGCCACCACTAATCGTGAAAATCTGGACGTGGAAGTCACCTTACTAACGTCAATGCAGCCAAAGGAAGAAGCATCAAAGGTAGAGTTTAAACCTCTTCCTAAAAACCTTAGGTACACTTTCCTTGGCCCTAACTCTACTTATCCTGTCATAATTAATGTCAATCTCTTTGAATCTTAATTTGAGGCTCTTTTAACTGAATTGAGACAACATAGGAAAGCCATTGGTTACTGCATTAATAATTTACCTAGCATAATCCCTTCTCTATGCATGCATAGAATCCTCATGGAAAACAATTACAAAATGAGCATTGAATCCCAAAGGCGTCTAAACCCAAACATGAAAGAATTGATGAAAAGGAAAATCCTAAAATTGCTCGACACTAGAATAATATATCCTATCTCAGATAGTAGCTAGGTAAGCCGAGTACATGTGGTATAGAAAGGAGGTATGATTGTTGTAAAAAATGAAAAAAATGAACCGATACCAACAAGGACAGTCACGGGTTGGTGAATGTACATTGATTATCATAAACTGAACATGGCCACCCGAAAGGATCACTTTCCCCAACCTTTCATCAATCAAATGCTTGAACGACTCGCAAACCACTCCTACTTTTGCTATTTAGATGGGTATTCTGGTTATTTTCAAATTCTCATTCACCCACAGGACCAAAAAATGACCTTTACCTATCCATATGACACTTTTGCATACTGATGTATGCCATTCGGACTCTGCAATGCACCTGCCACTTTTCAACGATGCATGATATCAATATTCTCTGATTATATTGAAAATATTATGAAAATTTTTATGGATGATTTTTCTGTTTATGGAACTAATTTTGAATTATGCTTTTCTAACATGTTTAAGGTTTTATAGAGGTGCAAAGAAACCAATCTGGTTTCAACTTGGGAAAAGTGTCATTTTATGGTAAAAAAGGGAATTATTTTAGAACATTTAGTTTCAAACAGGGGCATAGAAGTTGACCGGGCGAAAATTGAAGTTATTAAAAAACTACTGCAACCTAATTCAGTTAAGGGAATCAGAAGCTTTCTTAGACACGCTAGTTTTTATTGACATTTTATTAAGGATTTCTCTAAAATTGCTAAACCCCTTACTAATCTGCATAACCGAGATGTCCCCTTTGATTTTTCTAACGACTATCTAAAGTCTTTTTGCAGGTTGAAAGAGGCCTTGACCACTGCCCCAATTATACCAGCACATAACTAGAGTTTACCATTTGAAATCATGTGTGATGTAAGTGACATGCAATCGGGGCTGTTCTAGGACGAAGGAAGGACAACAAGCCAGTGGTGATCTACCATGCAAACAAAACATGGATGATGCTCAAGTCGACTATGCCACCACTAAGAAGAAATTACTAGCTGTTGTGTTTGCTTTTGATAAATTTTGTTCCTATCTTGTAGGGTCAAAGGTGATTATTTACATGGACCATGCAACCATTCTCTATTTGCTCGCCAAGAAAGATGCTAAGCCGAGGCTGATTCACAAGATTTTATTATTACAAGAATTCAACCTTGGAATTCAAGACAAAAAAGGTGTGGAGAATATGGTAACTAATCATTTATCCAGATTATCGCTAACTGAAGAAACTAAGCTAACAAAAGATGAGAAAATCAACGAAGACTTTCTCAATGAGTGTCTGCTTGCACTCAAGGAAGTGGCAGTGCCTTGGTATGGAGACATTGTCAATTACTTGGTCTGCAAAGCTAATCAACCCGATTTAAGCTATTAATAGAAGAAGAGATTCATGGCGGATGTGAAATACTACATCTAAGAGGACCCATACCTTTACAAGAGATGCGACGATGGTTTGATTCACCGATGTGTACCAAACAAGAAAATCCAAAACATTCTTTACCATTTCCACTCTTCACCCTATGGTGGACACATGGGTCCCACCAAAATTACAGCAAAAGTCCTACAATCAGGTTTTTCTGGCCCACTATGTGCAAAGATACTCGATCTTTTACACTAACTTGTGACAAGTACCAAAGAACAGGAAATATCTCAAAGGAAATGAGATGTCACTAGCAAACATTCTCGAGGTTCAACCGTTTGATGTCTGGGGCATGGATTTCATGGGACCATTCTCATCCTCATTCAACAGCCAGTGCGTACTTCTTGCGATCGACTATAATCTAAATTGAAGTTGAGATGGTCAGGACCTTTTAAGGTACTACAAGTGTTTCCTAATGGAGCTGTCAAAATTTGAAGCGAGAAGACTGGAGCATTCAAAATCAATGGGCAGTGTCTCAAGCCCTATTTCGTAGGGGATCAACTTCCAATAGGAGTCATCTACTTCTCTAAAATCACATCACCAAACTAAGAATCTAAAGTCAGGATGATGACTTTAAACCAAGCGCTTCTTGGGAGGCAACCTAAGAATTTTTTTCAGGGGAGTTTTAGTTTTTCTTTTAATTTCTTTTTTTTAGAATTTTGAACTTTTTAATTTGGAGTTTTATTGGTTACTTTTCATAGCCTACCTAGAGAGGAAACACCATGGGATGAAGAGTCGACTCAACTAGCCAAAACAGGAAAGTCAACATCTCACACTCCTTAAAGCCACTCACTTAATTTGATTATTGTTTTGATTGATTTATTAACATTGAGGATAATGTCAGTTTCTATCGTGGGAGTGAATGCGTTGCATTATTTTTTGTGACTATTCCTTTCACTACCCTAACGATTACATAAACTGAACCTTGCATTCAATTGATTGAACCTCGCACTCCATTTTTATCACATTTTGAAAAAAATTACCCCGATGATTACATAAACTGAACCTTGCACTCAATTTATTGAACCTCGCACTCCATTTTTGTCACATTTTGAAAAAAATTTGAAAATTTTTGGTAATTCTTGCACAATTTTGAATACTGAACTAATTGAGACTCCACATTGAACTCTTATGATGCCTATAAGCAAAACGAACTTAGAATTTCATAATCTTTAAGTTAGGCAAATAATTGAATCCATCGAGATGTTAAATTTATTTTTGAACATATACTTGTTGAAAATACTTGGATTTTTGTCCTGAATCACTTGATGAAATTGATATACCAAGGAACCAATTTTATTTTCTTTTAAAATCAAATTATCCTCTCTAATTTATCAAAGGTTGTTTCTAATACACACAATTGGTCATTTAAAAAGATAGTTTTTCCCATATACATGAAAATCTTATTCTGGTTGAAGAATTCTCAAACCAAAACTCAATTTAACCTATTTATGGACATGATTAAGGCATTTTTCTGATGAGCTAATCTTTGAGTGCATAATAGTTGTTTACCCCTATTGAGGCTGAGTTTAAAATTTTCTTTTCCTACTTAATTGAACAAACTTTGAATCTGAATTCTGAGCTGAAAAGAATAATAGGAATAAGGTCTGACCACTTGGCTTGTGTAAATAATGAAAATAACTCTCTAGATACCCTGAAATATGTTGAGGAGAGTTATTTGTGGAAAAAAAGAGAATTCCCTAGATACCCTAAAATATGGTGAGGGGAATTATTATCGAACTTGGTTTAAAAAAAAATTAAAGCAAGGTTAAGAACGGGTTTGAAAAAAAATGATGATGAAAGCACTAAGTGTGGGGGTAACACTATTTCCTGTTATAAAATGAGGCTCAAATCATGTAGAGATGGTTCAATTTTTGACACTTTATTTCTTTTGCTAAACTTAATCGTTGTCCCACCAAAGTCCTTATGATTCTATGAGTTGGTTGATTGAGTTCGAAGGGGAAATTTGGATGCAAGAATTTGATGGATGTATATGAGGTAATTTGCTTGATAATTTTCTGCATTACTACCATTACTTGAATTGTTGAATGTATGTATTGAATAAGCAGATAAAAGGGAAATATACCTGATAATACGGAGTTTATTGCAGGAGTTTTTGAACTCTTAATGACTAAAAGCAAAATAGGTGACAGGCTATATAGTATTTGTCAAGTGAGAAGAGATCGTTGACTAAGATTTTCAAAGAGTTTCATGTTTCAAAATTTTAGATTAATACTCTCACTGGTTTTTAATGGTTGGCTAAACATTTATTTTCACTTTTTGCTCAAAGTTTCGAAATTTCACAATCCATTCTTGAATTCCACTGTACTTGCTTGAGGACAAGCAAAAGTCTAAGTGTGGGGATATTTGATAAGTGACAATTAATAATATATTTTGTGGAAATTTTATACTAATTTGGTGGGTAATTATTCGAGTTTAATGTAAAAATTGTGTTAAAAAATATATTTGCAACATTTGGACCTTAAATATTAGTTTCAAGTTATTTAAATAATTTTAGTGATCTTTTGGCTTGAAATTATATTTTTATTTGTTGCCATAAAATCAAATTAGCTTGAATAATTTTTATATTAATAACTCCTTAATGGATTTCGTGAATTAATGATTTCAGTATTCTTTTATGGAGATTTGCAACCTCAGTCATCCAAGTGATTAATCACATGGGCAGCCCACCAGAAATTTGTCTAGGCTGATCATCACGTCAAAGCCTATGCAATGGACCATCCAGATTTCCAGCTCACAATCTAAACCATCCACACCGTCCAAATAATTCCAAAAGCTGTCCACCGCCTCTAATCCATGCAGATCCATTCCATCACATGCGCCAGTCCACATCCAGAAATCAATCAGCTTCTTCAGCCTTCAGCATTGATCAAGATCAACCATTCAATCCAAGTATCCATCATCCAGCCATTCAGAATTTCGTGCACCACCAGATATATTAGCCATCCACAAAATATTGTGGGGCCCACCGTGCATTCAGCAGGAAATCACATGATCAGCAGCAAAAATCCAGCCATCCATTACTTCCCACCATCAAGATTAAACCATCCAGTTGTCCATCAAGGCCCACCAGATCACCAACAAATTAACGGCATGGATTGCTTTGGTCCAGCAAAATTAAAGTCGTCCATCAACCAAGCAGCTGTCCTTGAATCAGAAATTTCCAATAATGGAGATTCAGAAATTACGCAATTCGTCGAAGGCCAAAATTTAGCCGTCCAGAAATCTAGGTTCCAAAGCAAATCTAGCCTGTCCGTCTGAAGCAATCAGATTTGAGGCGAATTTCCTTTAGGCGTGATATCCATATGCAATTCAACCATGGACGAGCTGAGTGCGTAATTAGCGTAGGACGGCTATGTGTGCCACTTTGAAGCCTATAAATAGGTGTTCATATAGGGCAGATGGGACAGGAGATTTGACGAGAATTGGACGAGAGAAAATTGAAAGAAAGAGAGCAAGGGGTGGGGAGAAGGCAAAGAGTACGGGGCAAGAGGCGGAGCGGCCGACAGACCATCTGAGCTTCAAACTAATAAATTTATTTTTATCTCTTTTTTTCTTTTTTAATTTTAATTGTCTTGTTTAAGATGAGTTTGAATTTTAATTTTATTTTGGACTTAAACATTCTTGGCTAAGCCCTAAATCTAGTGTTTAAGATGTAGCATTCGTACAATATAGTGTGGTGTATGGTTTTAATTTATTTATGATGGATATTATTGTTAATTCAATATCTTGTGATTTTAATGCTTGCTTGTACATGAGCTCGTACTTTGGCATGATTCTATATATTAGGTGATGGAGCCGAGAGGTGAAAATCTAATATACGATAATCAAGATATTAAACCTGAAAATTTAGGACCATGTGAATAGGCATGATGACCTTGAGAAATTCCATGAAGGAGTCATAGAACTTAATGAATTCTAATCCGATAAGAATAGGTGGTTAAGAAAATTAGGATACGCCTTGTAGGTTTCGAGAGAATGTGCAAAGATAAATTAGGGTTTGTTCTACTTTAACAAATAATATCCAGATTAAATAATTATACCACTACCCGTTACAAAAGACGCATGTGAAACCTTAGGTCCTAGATACTCTCATCCTTCTTTCCTACTACCCATTCTAGTTTTCAATTTTATTTCTCCATCCCACTTTTCTATTTTTTATTCCATTTTATTCACTTTATTCTCTTTATATTCGATAAAAAAGCATTTAAAAACCAAAGTTTATAGTCTCAAATTTTTCGTGGATCGATAGTTTATATACTACGATCTACGACTCGTTCACTTGCTGTGAGATTGCAAACAAACACTACAAAAGTGCAAACTTGTGCTTTATAAGTTAATTTCATCTAAATCCTCCTTTTCCAAGCATGAATTTAAATATTAAATCATCCTAGAATGTAGCTAGGCTTGTAAAAAGCATTTAACACCACATATAAAAGTAAATCCACATAATATAAATCTCTGCAAGGCTATATATTTATTTCGTCACAAAAAGAACCAAACTAAACATAGTTTAGAGATCAAATCCTCTCAATCTCCCATCTCAAAGAGTTTAGCCCAAAAATATAATATCAAATCTATGTTTACATACATCCCAACGAAGGAGAGAAAGAAAAATAAGTAGAATTAGAGAGAAAAGAGATAAAACTTGCCAGTTTCAACCACACAGAATGATCTCTTCACTTTATTTCCTCTTAAGCCTTGAATGCCTTCTTTTTCTCCTCATTGGCACTACTTCCACGAGCTAATTTTTTTTTTTTTTTTGCAAACCCTAAGCTAAATATTTATACCCTCACGAATTGAGCTTCACACATGTTGGGGTTGGCGCCACAATGCCAAGTTGTTTGGACACTTTCTAAAGATTTCTCTAGAATTTTCTAGAGAGGCGATTACTGGTGAGGCCTAGGTGCCAAAAATAGAGCTAGGGCACTATTCTATCTGAACTGAAATTCATTTTCAACTTGCTATGCAACATTCTTCTCTTAATAACTCCACTTGACCATGAAATCCAAGAGCAAAATCACATCTTTTTGCTTACAACAAAAGATAAAACAAGTAAATACATTACTAATGATGTAATGAAATTAATAACACATTCAAATGACATGATTTGCATTAAATTAAACTAAAAATGCATAAAATCCACAAATAATGCATGAAATGTAGAAATTGTTGAGAAAATAATAGCAAATTAAGTACAATTCGTGTTTTGATAATTAACAAACCAAATTTAAGACTTCAAAGATCTAACAAATGTGTTGCGATATTTCAAGTAAGAAAGTTTCAAATATAAGTCATAGCAGATCAAGTCGCAGAGTCAAGTTGACTCAGACATCAACTTAGGTCAAGTCGATACCCAGGTTGACTCCAGGATCGACTTCGACTGGTGTTTTATGGACAACACTGAAATTGTGGACGGGTAAGCAGGTGAAGTCGCTGTCGAAGTCGACTTCACATGTGACTTAGGTCAAGTCACAACCCAAGTCGACTCCGCAAGCAACTTAGATGGATCTCAGGACTCCGATGCTAAATTTGAAGAAGTCAAGTCGCATCCCAAGTCGACTTTGATGTATGAAATCTCATATGAAATTGACTCAGTCATATGGCTTGGGCTAAGTTGCAACTCAAGTCAACCTTACCATTCGACTTGAACATAAGGGAACTTAAAAAAAGCAGTATTAAGCTCAAAGATTAATTAGAAAAGTTCAAGATAAATGTCACATATTGATTGACCAAGATACCCAAGTACATGATTCAAGATGAAAAAGAATTTGTTCTAAAGTTTGACAAGTGTTGAGACAAATAAAGGAAGAACTAAAACATAAAGAGCATATATGACCAGACATTTGATTCATGAAGTCATGAAGTTCCAAAGAGCATATTAAATAGTGAAGTCGCAACTCAAGTCGACTTCACTTGCAACTTGGGTCAAGTCTCAAGACCAAGTCGACCCCTAAATGGAACTTGAAGCTAAAAATAAGGTGGAAACTCTCGAGAAGGTAGTACTGACAACCAAAGTCGCAACCCAAGTCAACTCCAATCTACAACTTTGGTGAAGTCCCACTCAAAGTCGACTCTGAGTGAGACTTGGATTGTAACGGTTGAAAAAATTCAAACGTTAGTGCATTTAATACGCCCCACCTACCTCCTAACATTTGAAATTATTCCTTTATTATTTAAAGCAAGACAAATGAAGTGAAAGAGGTTAGCAAGAGCATTCATTGAGCCCTCCCCTTCTAATCTATAACCAATTAAGAGTTCATTTAGTGCTCCCAAAAGAATAACTGCAACATTTACTGAAACTGCTGAAATTTCTCGTCAATCTCACGCTCTACAAGTTCTTCTCCATGCCAAAAGTTTCTCTACACAATCTGTAAAATGTAAAACCTTCCTACAATCTATTCTGTTGTAACCTACTTAGCTTAGCGTTGGAGACCAAGGCTAGGTAAAGACATGTAACATGTGGTTGGAATGTGACTCACTGCTTACTTATGTTGTATGTGCAAAGGCCCCCCTATATCTACAATTTAGAAGAGAGTAAGGGCTCTAATTGTATATCTATTGATATAGTGGAACCCAAGTCATAAGGGTGTGCTCTTAGAAGAGTAGAGTAGGGAAGGTTGGCCCGAACCATTATAATTTCTTGTGTTTGCAATTTTTACTTTGTCTGCTCTATTACTCTTCACGTTTGTCATTCAAGGGGACTTAGTTCACCAAGGGTTAAATTTAATACACTCAAAGAAATTTAAAAGTACCCAATTCACCTCTCCCCTCTTGGATATTACTATAAACTTGAGATCGACAGAATGATAAAAACTAATGCAAAACTTACGTAAATTCACACATTTCTCTTAAACTAGCATTCAAAATGAGTACAAAATGAGCCTTAACAATTCTAATTTTATAGAGTTGTCAAAACCCAATCACTTGTTTGATATCATTGTGCATGGGTTTCATCTACAAATATGTAAAATCGAAATATAAAATAATTTAATGTTAAATATTAAATTTAAAGCTGTAATTTCAACATCTAAACCATCTAAAATAGAGGAATGATTTTGTTAGCTCGAGCTAAGCAAATGTTTTGCTTAACCAATCTAAAAAAATCCATTTACAACACTATTTTTTACTTTTTCTTCATACACTTGTTTGTCTAAGTATATTTGACATATAATCTGAGTTTTATCATTTTTGAATGTGTATATTTTTTGAGATTTTTAAACATCTATGTGTATACACGTATTTAAAATACCCCTATCTTTAAAAATATCAAAAAATATATACACACATATTCAAAAATTGTAAAACTTAGTTTATATATTGAATATTCTTAGATAAATAAATGTATAAAGTAAAAGTAAAAAATATTACAAATGGGTTTTTGAGGTGGTCTAAGCGAGACATTTGCTTATCCTGGGTTAACAAGATTACTTCTCTCTAAAATATCTTTTCTATGTGGATAAATAATTATTTAAAGTACTATTACATTCTCATATATATGTGAATAGTTCTAAATATTTTTCCAAATTTACACACAAATACACCTCTTCTTAAGCAAATTTGGCTCATGTACACATTTAATTTAGATGAAACTTAGTCACTTAGCTAAATAAATGATGTTGAATATAATAAGTGGATTGAAGTTTTCATCAAGCATAAAAACACTTAAAATTTGAAGGCGTTAAATGGAATTGTTTCTATATTTCCCAGTTGTAAGTGAACTCATTTAATAAAATAAAAATTTTATTAACCCATTAGATGGTCCGTCTAATGTTATATGTGTACACATCTTAGCACATATATAGAGAAGTTATCTAGTGCATATGGACTGTGTCATAATTATGGAGCAGTCTATTGCAAAATGTGCCGCATTTATAAAATGTTATAGTACTTTATATAATCATTTATTCATGTAAAAATCATAAGTTAGATGGTTTCGATGTCGAAGTGCAAGTTGACTGATAACTCGTATTTTAACGAGTTCATGGCCCATTTCAGACTTAATTTGTGTGTTAGTTCGAAAGATTAGGCATAGTTTGCACTCATTTAGTGTAATTTTCACCCGCTTTGCATTTTAGGAGCATTAATTAGTTTTTAGGAAATTTTAGCATTATTTAGGCATTTTTAGTTTATTTATTTAGTTTTTTCATCTTTTACAGGAAGGACGGGACGTACGACGGCAGAGTGGACGAGTTGAATGCCAACTGAGGCATTCAAAGGCAGATGGATGGCGCCTAAGTGCTACCCATTGGCTCCCAGGCGCCACCCTACGTGCCTTGACCATTTGCAGCACACACAGCTGACATGTAGGGCATTCCCGAGAGTTGGCGCCTAGGCGCCACCCAGGGGTGTCTAGGCGTCACTTCTTTACATGAAATTCAAGTCAGAAGCCACAAATCAGGTAGTGCAGTCCAGGGAGTTGGCTCCTAGGCGCCAGTGCAGGGGCAGCTACAAAAGTTAAGGAGAAGCTCCAGGCAGGGACAGTACAGAGAGTTGGCGCGTAGGTGCCAGTGCAAAAATTCCTAAAGTTTCCAGAATGTGTCCCAACTGCTCAGCACATAGAGAGTTGGCGCCTAGGTGCCAATACGCATCCGTACGCGAATATTCTAGTGCGTAAGCAGCGCAAATAGGACTCTATATATAGTTCCTAGGGGTTCGCACGCGAGAGGAGGAGGAGAAGGAGCCGGGAGTACGAACTACAGTGCAAGAGAAAGCGGAATTCAAGATTAAAGCTCGGATTGAAAAAAGAATTCAAGTCCCATTTGTGGAAACCACCAGAAAACAGTTTTTCTTATTCTTTTCAATTTTCTTTCTCTGCCTTATGGATACTTTTTATATGGATGTATTGGATGTTAAGATTATGTTTTTGAACTAAACCTCCATTAGATGAATAGTTAGGATGATTTGAATTCTAAACTATATTGTTTCTTGGTTCTTAGAATATTCAGGAATGAATAGTTAATTTTATGCATGATTGTGTACGATTTATCTTTGCATGTGTGGATTTAATGCTTGTTACAAGATTAGCTACCTTGTAAGATAATTTAATTGCTTGATTTATCTTTAGAAGAGGAAGATCTTTGCAGGATCCATGTGCAAGGCATAGATTTTGACCTTTGTGTAAGGAGAGTTGTTTAACGGATAGGAATATATCGTTAAACCCTGTGTAGTCATTATACAGGTTATGAACTTATCAATTTTACTTTATTTAATGGCATGGGAACATAGTACTTAAACAAAGTGCAATTAGCTTTATATAATGTTGGAAGACATATATAAAGATATATGAACTTGGGCTAGTAAATTCATATGCAATCCAATTAAAAAGAACCAGAGCAATATAGTTTAGATTCGAGAATTCCAATCTATCCATCTGACATCCCTAATCAGAAAATCCGTTCAAAGTACCCAGTAGTCACGAACTTTCACTCTAATTTCTCTTTGCAATCGTTAGCTTAGTTAAATCACAAAACCAGAATTTTCCATCCATAAAACGCAGTTTAACTAATTAATAATTCGGTTAACAATTCCTCATGGGAACGATACTCTACTCACTCTTTATTACTTGACACGGCACGTATACTTGCGTAAATAGCGAGCATTTTAATTGACATATACGCAGCTCGTCATGGACTCCATAGTGCATGGACTACACAGTGCAATTGCATACACTAGATCAAAATCTGTATATATGCATATGAGAAGTTATCTTGTGAATTTATATACACCGTAAGTTATAGTGTATTTGGCTTAAAATAGGCCCTACATGCATTTAAATATATTAATACTTTATACAATCATTTATCCATGTATAAACGATATCTTAGATAGTTCATATATTGAAAAAAATTTAAATTTGGTATTTACATCAAACTATTTTATTATGATGATTCTATACCATTTTCAAATGGGGCCAATACACATATTCAATTTGAATAATGAAAAAAATAATTCTAAATACAATAAGTGCAGTAGATATACAATTTATGATCATGTGAGGCCCATTTTGAGCCAAATGCACCGTAACTTATAGTGAAATATAAATGCACTGGATAACTAATATTGTATGGATAGATTGAATTTTACATCAATTATCAATATCTTAAAATGAAGAGGGTTTAATAAGATTACTTCTACGAAACTCGGTTCCATAAAAGTATTCCTCTATATATATATTGATATCAGACCTAAAATATTATTAATATATTAATAATATATATAATACCTTTGAAATTTGACATCCATCATATTAATATTAATATTAATATTAATATATTGCATGTCGTTCAACTCATTTTGTCATATATATATAGAGACTTGTTCCTATGTAACTCAATTACTTGGAACAGTGGTGCAATTGCCCAAAAAGGGCCCTACACATATTATAATACAATGAAACTTTATACAATCATTTATTCATATATAAATTTTATAGGAAATGATTTACTTGTTGAAAAACCATTTTAAAGTTATTATTCACATCAAACTATTTTATTACATTGAATTTGTACCATTTTTAGATAGGGTCCATACACATATCCGATTGGGATGAAAATTGGTTTGGTAATAGAATATTCTAAATAGAATAGGTGGAGTAGGATATAATTTTATGATCATGTGGGGCCCATTTTGGCGCACACCTAAATACTGTTGTTACGTTGTAGTTGCGCTGCAGCTTAATATTTCTCACATATATATAGGAGTGATCCTGTCAGCCCGACCTAAGCAAATGTCTTACTTAGCCTACCTCAAAAAACCAATTTACAATAATTTTTTTTATTTTTTTTCATATACTTGTTTATCTAAGTGTATTTAACTATAAATCAAGTTTTACCATTTTTGAATATATTTATCTATTTTTTTTAGACTTTTAAACATTTTGTGTACATATGTATTTAAAATACCATCACTTTCAAAAATCTAGAAAAAATATATATACATATCCAAAAATGATAAAACATGGTTTATATGTTAAATACACTTAGATAAATAAGTGTGTGAAGAAAAAAGCAAAAAAAGTTGTTGTAAATGAATTTTTTGAGGTGGGCTAAGAGATGCATTTACTTGGCTTGCCCTAATAAGATCATTCCTCGTATATATGTAGAAATATATATATATATATATAGGAAATGATTCTTTCAGCCCGGGCTAAGTAAAAAAAAACTCATTTAATACACTATTTTTTATTTTTCTTCATACGTTTGTTTATCTAAATATATTTAATATGTAAACCAAGTTTTACCATTTTTTGATGTGCATATATTTTTTGAGTTTTTTTAAACTTAAGATTATTTCTTCATTTTAAAATACTCATATGTTTAAAAATCTCAAAAGAATATATATACTTATACAGAAATGGTAAAACTTAGTTTATATATTAAATAATCTATATTAACAAGTTTATGGGGAAAAAATTTAAAAAAAAGTTTTTTAAAAGGGTTTTTGAGATGAACAAAGTAAGTTATTTACTTAGCATGAGCTAATAGGGATGATCCTGTTAGCTCGGACTAAGCAAATGTCCCACTGAACCCACTTTAAAAAACTCATTTACAATAACTTTTTTTTATTTTTTCTTCATCCGCTTATTTATCTAAGTGTATTTAACATATAAACTAAGTTTTATCTTTTTGGATATATGTATATGTATTTTTTTAGATTTTTAAAGATAAGGGCATTTTAAATACATATATATACATAGATCTTTAAAAATTTCAAAAAAATATATACACATATCCAAAAATGGTAAAGTTTTATTTATGTGTTAAATAAACTTAGATAAACAAGTGTATGAAGAAAAAAAACAAAAAAAGAATTGCTGTAAATGAGTTTTTTTGAGGTGGGCTAATGGAAGCATTTGCTTAACCCAGGCTAACATGATAACTTTTCTATATATATTGGAATATATATAATAAAAAAAATGACGTTGTTAGCTAGGGCTAAATAAATTACTTACTTAGCCTATATCAAAAAATCCATTTACAACACTTTTTTTTTTGTTTTTTGATCAACTTGTTAATATAGCTTTATTTAATACATGAACCAAGTTTACTATTTTGGGATATGTATATATGTTTTTGAGATTTTTAAAAGTAGGGATACGTTAAAATGGCTTAAATAATCTTATATTTAAAATTTTCAAAAAAATAAATACATGTATCTAAAAATGGTAAAACTTGGTTTATATATTAAATACACTTAGATAAACAAGTATATAAAGAAAAAGTAAAAAATGTTTTAAATGGGTTTTTCGAGATGAGCTAACGGGATCATTTCTCATGTATTAATATATTAAAACACGTTTTTGGACTGCTCATCTATATGCAAATTACAAATATATTTATTATATAAGAACGTAGCATCTGTGCATCCGTCCATGCATGATTTTCAAGCTTGGTTATATAGGCTGGACGTCTAAAAATTTATTATTAATTTTTAAAAAACCAAACCATCTGTTATTATACTATTAATAAATAAACCAAATTATCAGCGTTATTATCACTATTATATATATAGAACCACCTACGTAATATTCTAATCAGCCTATTATATAATATATATGTTTTATTATTATCAAATGATATTAGTTAACGTACATTACAAATTAATTTTGATAAGATATATAAGGTATGTTTGGAAAATGATAAAACTTTTGATCAAAAATTTTTAATGTAAAATTTTTTGAAATGAGAGAAAATAATGTGATAGAAGATTTTAATGCATGCATGCACTACAGTCCCTTAGGTGTCATATTCATATGTAGTATACACGACACTAGTTCCTAAATTTCTAGTGGTATATTTACAAATTACTTCGTTACATAAGAAGGATTTTATTAAAAAATTTACATGGTCCTCACATAACCTATATGTTTAACTTTTTATATTTACTCCTTATTATTATTTATATCATATCACATCATTTTCTTACATTCCAAAAACTTTTATGCAAAAAATTTTTCATCAAAATTTTATCACTTTCCAAACATACCCTTTGAATTACTAACCAAAATAATAACAATATTTTCGTCCCAAATTGACGTTGCTTCTTTCCTAGCCATCTTCTCCCTTTAGCACACCTCCTTTTCCTTTAGCACTCCTCCAACCTTAATATGAATCTCTAGAGCTACTCTAACTATGTTTATATAGATTACGCTTAGCCTAACTTTACGCAATTCCACCTTCTTAGATACTTTTACATAATCCTACCTACTTAGGTTATTTACCTTGGAAGCTACTCTAATACATACATAATCCTACCTTTTTAGTTTACTTGCCCTAGAAGCAACTTTTTATTTCCAATCTTTCTAAAACTACAATTTTATCCCTTCTCTATTTTTTAAAACCGCAATTCAGTCCTATTTATTTCTACTCTTTCTACAATTATAGTTTAAGCTACTCTTTCTAAGATTATAAATTAACCCCTTTATCGAAAATTGCAAATTAACCTCTTCCTAAACAAACTTTTATCATTTATATTGTCACTCCTTTTCCAAATTTTACAAAAAAAAATAAAGTTACCATTTATTATAATTTACCCTAATTTTTAAAAATAACTTTATTTCTTAGGTTTCCCACCTATCCCTCTCTAGAATAAAGGGCAAAACCAACTGTAAATCTTAGAGTTTCATGTCATGCTTCTTGTGTGTGGCACCCCCAACCCGAGGCATCACAACCTGAGCCTTACTCTGAGATCGTTATCAATTGATAAATATGAAACAGGATTGTTGTCTTGATCACGCAGCAGGATTTTTGAATGCATTTCATTTAGCGAAAAATTTTCTTTTCTTTTCATTCCCTTCATCTCACTTGATCTTTTGCAAGCATCATATACTTGTAACCAATTGCGCATAACCTATTATTTTCATCATTCATTTAACAAGAAACTATATATAGTTGTAACATATCAACTTATTTACATACATCCTGAACATTCATAACCTAATATTTTCATAATCAACACAAGTATTCAATCATTCTCTAAACATATCAATTCTTACATGATAGCTAACAAATTATTAACACATTAAGAATACTAGTCATTCTTCCCTTCAATTTATCGGTCCTTTCTCCTTTGAGCTTCCTTGAACCTGTCTAGGATTAGAAAAACAAAATATGATTGATAAACCTAGTAAGCAAGCATTTTGCATTTTCATATAAATACATTTCTTGCCGTTTGGTAGGAGACACTTATCAAGCAATCTACTACCAACAGGAAGAATTCTTTCATGAAAACCTTTCATATAAACCATTCATAAAAACCATTCATATAAACCCTTCGTGAAACTTTTCATATAAACCCTTCATAAAACCTCTTTTTTTCATGAGGACATTTGTATGTCCTAAAATGTTTTCATAAGAACCTTTAATCATGAGGACAAGTGTATGTCCTAAAATATTTGCATATAAACCTCTTTATATGAGGACAATTATATGTCCTCAAATAATTTCATACACATCCTTTTTATATTCCAAATTTTGAGCTTTTCAACAACAACACATATGCATATAAACTTTTTATCTATGTGGACATTATCATGTCCGAAAGAATCTTTGAGTAAACATTATTTTTTATGGACATTGTTATGTTCTAAAATATTCTCATGTCCCCATTTTGGGGCTTTTAAAACAAAACATATGCATATACATCTCTAACCCTCTGGTAGATGACACTTACCAAGTGATCATCCTTCCATAGAAAAGAAACCATTCATGTGACAATGCAAAGTAAAATAAAACTTATATACAAGCTACCCAACCCAAAAACTCTAAAACCTATGTCATGTCCTAAAACTCACTCAAAACTCTATCCTATCTCCCCCTTTTTGTCAATCACTCAAAATGAGATTCAATTACCAAGGATTTGGTGAATTGAAATTTGGAAATGGGATATGACGATTGAGTAGGTTTGACGGGTCGAACATGAGCAGACGAGTAGAAGGATGAAATAGGTGCGGGGGTTGGATCTCGATGAACTGATCTGGATTCAAACGGATCTAGTTCGGGTATGGGCTGATTACGGTGATGCCCAGATACTAGATGGTATCTGATAGTGTGCATTTCCCGATCGATACGATCTTGTCGGGAATGCATGTCCATGATGGCTGTGAGGACTCCAGAGATAAGACTGGTAACTCTGTTTTCCTGTTGACCCATTTCATCTTGTATGGTAGCCATTTCATCTCGAAGGGTTTGCAGACTTATCTCAGGAGATGATGGTCGTGGTGCTGAATCTGGAATGCCTGATCCCCGTGGAGAGCATGATCCATGTGACATGGGAGAGGCTGGCTCCTCAGGGATATCCTGTGGTGGAGCCGGTTGGGCTTCTGGACGCTGCTCCCCCTCAATATGTGCTTGTCTTTCCTCTTCAGGAGCTTCTGCTTCGGCCCTGAGTTCACGCACATTGATCTTCATTCTCTGGATCAATGCCTTGTTGATTGCGTTAGTGGATTTCAGTACTTCGAAGGGCTCGCCTTCAATATCCACTTCAAAGTGCTCAAGAATCTTCGTGATCCAAGTGTCGTAGGGTAGAACTCCCCGTGGATTGTCCTTTCTGCAGTTGAGAGCTTCAATGAACAAACGGGGAAGACTGACTTTTACCCTGTTGACGATTTTCCATAGTATCCCAGCTTCTTGAGGGTTCAGTTGATTCCGTCCTCTGCCCTTAGGGTAGATGCAGTGAGCTATCAACAGACGTAGAACCCGTAACCTTGGAGACAGATCCATGTAATGCAGAAACTTGATCCCTGGATGACATTTATTGCTCTGAGTGAGCTGATTATATATCTGATCAAGTGAGAGGTCTGCAGGGAGTGGCTCATCTTCATGCGGAACCTCGAGTATCTGTCCGATGTTGATCATTGCTCCTTCCAAATTTGGAGTTACTCCAACTCCAAAGAACATGTTAACTCCTTTTACAAAACTGCTATAATATTCCTCATCCCATAAATAATAGAAAATCCTGGTTAGATCCGGATAGACTCTTTCATCTTCCTTTAGCAGCTTGGTCCATCTTTGGAATTCCAATAGATCTTCTATATCTAACCCATAATCTTTCAGAAACTTGAAATCAATAATTTTAGGAATGAATACCTTCCGCTCGTAGAAGTGTTTGTAGAACCGACTGTGCTGGAGTTTGGTTTTGAAATACGTAGTCGGCATCTTCAGCACTTGAGCTTTCCCAGCTATGTTGCCTTTTCTTCTTGCCCCAGATTGAGTGTTGTGTGAGGTTTGGGGTTGTTCCTCACGACCAGCTGTGGTTGACGGAGTTCCCATTTGAAAACGCACCCGACGGCCAGTGGAAGTGGATGGTTCTGTTGGAAACAATGACTCAAAACAAAATTGACCAAAGTGTAAGTTTTGATGATTAACAAGAACTAATTTGAGGTTAAAAAGAATACTAATAAGTTTGCCAAGTGTTTAAGGAAAGCAAAGAGACCAAGTCGATCACCAAGTCGACTCGGACTTCGACTTGGTACGAAGTCGATACCCAAGTCGACTTCTCTAGGGACTTGGAATGGCCACAGGTGGACAGATTTGAAAATGGAAGGACTGACAGGTGAAGTCGCAAGTCAAGTCGACTCCACTTGCGACTTGGGTAGTCAAGTCGCAGACGAAGTCGACTTCGGAATCGACCTCAAACGACCAAAAGTGTCCAGCGCTGAAATCTGGTTCACGAACATGGCGAAGTCGCAGACGAAGTCGACTCCATGTGCGACTTGGGCGAAGTCGCAGACCAAGTCGACTCCAACTTCGACTTGAGGATTTCAGACTTGAAGTTTGTATTTCCAAGCTTATCCAAAAGATCAAATTGAGAATAATCAAATCCAAAAAGGATGCAAGGACCATTTTCAAGAACAACTCAAGGTTCTCGAAGATCAAAGCAAGGATTCAAGATCAACATCAAATCAAGTCTATCAAGTCAATCACAAGTTCTCAAGCTTATTCAAAAGAAAGAAAACCAAGGATGAAAAAGCAGATCAAAAGAAGCTCAAAGCATTTCCAGCAAAAGTCGAGTCAAGTCGCAAGTCAAGTCGACTTCAGGATCGACTTGAGTCGAAGTCCAAAGCCAAGTCGACCAAAGACTCAGACTTGGAATCTGGAAGAACTGGAGTCGCAGGCCAAGTCGACTCCAGGTGCGACTTGGAAGCCAAGTCGCAGACCAAGTCGACTCCATCTTCGACTTGGAGTATAACGTTCGAATTTTTGAACATTGGAGTTCATTTATTGCGCGACAACCACTCCTACAACGTTCCAATCTTTCTCACTCTATAAAAAGACATTCAAATGAACGTGAGAAAAGACAATACACACTACACTAAGGATCATAGAGAGAAAAGAAGTGCAAGAAAGACTTTCAAATTCCTTTTCTCCATATTTGAGTGATTTAAAGGAAGAAAGAGCTTCAAACTGCAAGTTGCTTCAACGATCATCATCCAAGCTGCCTTTGATTTCTTCCTCGAGCTCAATCTGCCTACACAAATCTGTAAAGTGTAGTTTCATTTATTTCATTGTCTTGTTGTATAAATCTTGATTTAGCTTGGGTAGCTAAGATCAAGTATATGCAAAGTAGGGTGTGATTGGAGTGAGACTCATCACCTACTTGTGCAAGTGATTGTATATGCCCCCTAGAGCTTTGAATCTAGAAGAGAGCAAGTGGCTCTAGTTGTTATGCCCCCTAGAGCTTTGAATCTAGAAGAGAGCGGTGACTCTAAGTGTATTCGTGGAATACATAGTGGAACCCAAGTCACAACGGAGTGTGAGCTTGGAAGAGTGGAGTAGGGAAGGTTTGCCCGAACCACTATAAATCTTGTGTTCTACTTATTTTTACTGCTTTATCTTATTTGCTCTCCATTCGCTTAAAAAGGGGATTAACCTTTTCAAGGGGTTAAGATTTTTAAGTTTACAAAAGAAATTTTAAAGAACCCAATTCACCCCTCCCCTCTTGGGTTAGGCCATCAACTCGGGACCAACAAGTGGTATCAGAGCAGGTCTTTGAGTTTATCAAAGAGATCTTATTGAAATGGCATCCCAATCTACTTCCGTTCCCGCATTTGCTGAAGGCCAATCCTTTACAAGGCCACCGTTGTTTGATGGGAACAATTTTGGATATTGGAAGCTTCGTATGAAGCAACTCATCATGGCTACCGATATGGACTCTTGGATTGCTATCCAAGATGGAGTAATACTGCCTACCGATGAACGAGCTTCCAAATGGACCGATGAGGAAGTAAGAATAGTGAAGAGCAATGCCAAAGCTATGAACTCCTTATTTTGTGCTCTCACTGCTTCCGAGTATGATAGAGTATCCTCTTGCTTAACCGCCAAAGAGATATGGGATACACTAATCTCTATCTACGAAGGAACTTCTCAAGTCCAAGGGACGAGAAGGAATATTTTGATTGGAGAACTAGAGAACTTTAGAATGCTAGAAACAAAAAATATTTCTGAAATGTTTGCTAGATTCTCTAAGATTACTAATGCTTTAAAAGGTCTTGGAAAAGCAATATCTGAATCTGAGCAGGTTATGAAGATTTTAAGAGCTCTACCCGAATCATGGACTCCAAAGATCACTGCAATTGAAGAAGCCAAAGACCTCAACACGCTGAAGCTTGAAAACTTAATTAGCTCACTTATGTCACATGAGCTAATTAAGAAAAGGAATGAAGATCAACACAGGGGCAAAAGAGCAATTGCCTTAAAAGCCGCACAAGACACCGATGACACATCTTCTTCTCAAAATGACGACGAGATTGCTCTACTCACAAAACGATTCAGAAAATTTGTGAGGAAAGGCAAAAATTTCAGAAGCTTCAAAGAAAGAACTCCCCAAGAGAAGAAGAAAGAATCAACCAAGTGCTACCGATGCGGCGGTTCGGGACATATGCAGGCTCAATGTCCAACTCCCGAAGAAAACAAGGCAAAAGAACAAAGAAAGGATCGAGGGAACAATAGAAGATTCCAGAAATACAAAGGAAGAGGCATGTACGTAAATGATGAAGAATCTACGACGAGTAGCTTCTCAACCGATGACATAGAGGCAGAAGAATGTGCAAGAATTTGCTGCATGGCACAAATCGAGCAAGAAGAACAAATTACCTCAACAAAAGACACAAGCAATGAAGAGGTAAGTTCCAAACTCTCCCTTTCTAATTCAAGTTATTCTTCCTCTCATGAATGCCTCAAATGTACTGAATTAGATGAACTACAAACTGCATATGATTCATTATATGAAGAAATGAAGAAATTAGGAAGCAAGTTTACAATTAAGAAGAGACAATGTGATGCAACAATAATTGTAAATGGTAAACTTGCAGAAAGATTAGTCAAATTGAAAGATGAAACTGAATTGCTGAAAATGAAGAACAAATCATTAAATGAATCATTAGCTAAGTTCTCTAATCCAGGAGAAAATGTTAAAATGTTTCTGAATATGACCTCCCAAACACATAAAAGAGGTCTTGGGTATCATACATTTGAGCAAGGAGAAAGTAGCAAATCAAATGAACAAATACTTGAGAAAAATCAAACTAAAAATACATCTATATACAAGCCACAAAAGAAAAATTTTAAGTGGACTAGAAGACCAATGATTGAACCTTTGCATGCTTGGAAACCTACTCCAAGATTACCTTTGGCTTGTAATTTCTGCAATAAGATGGGTCATAAAACTTACAAATGTAATTTTAAGAAACTATATGACCATGGTGTTAAATTAGTTTGGGTTCCAAGAAACACAAGATTTGGGCTTTCAAAGTTAGATCAACTTAGATTAGATTCTATTACTAACCCAAATGGACCCATAAAATGGGTACCAAAAAGATAAGATTTATTTCCTTATTTTTCAGATATGTTTTAAGGCAAAGGCAAACAATGAATGGTTCATGGATAGCGGTTGTTCAAGGCATATGACCGGTGAAAGGAGTTTGTTTCATAAACTTAAGCCTTGCAACGATGGAATGGTTGCCTTTGGAAATAATGAAAAAGGTAAAATTAAAGGTAAAGGAAATATACTTAGTACCTCAAATGCATGCATGGAAGATGTTTTGTTTGTTGAAGGACTCAAACACAATTTAATGAGTATTAGCCAATTATGTGATAAAGGATATAAAGTTGTGTTTGAATCATCTATATGTAATGTATTTGATGGAGAACATATCATGTTTAGTGGTAAACGACATGGAAATGTTTATTTGGTTTCACTTGATGAATTGAATGGTCAATGTCTTATGGCCATTGATAATGATCCATGGGTTTGGCATAAAAGGCTTGGACATGTAAACATGGGAAATATAAAGACCCTTTGGAAAAAGAATTTGGTAGAAGGATTACCAAAGTTGAAATATGACAAAGACAAAATTTGCAAGGCATGTCAATTATCAAAACAACCCAAGATGCCTTTCTCTACCAAAAAGGAAATTTCCACCACAAAGCCACTTGAATTACTACATATGGATCTATACGGGCCATCCGACATTCTAACCATTGGTGGAAAGAAATATGTATTTGTCATAGTTGATGATTTTTCAAGATTCACTTGGATAATTCTCTTAGCTAGTAAAGATGAAGCCTTCTCTATGTTTGCAACTTTTGTGAATTTGGTGCAAAATGAAAAACAGAGTACTATTGTGACCATAAGAAGCGATCATGGTGGCGAATTTGAAAACAAACGATTCATGGAATTTTGTAATGAAAAAGGAATTCACCACACATTTTCTGCACCAAGAACTCCACAACAAAATGGAGTAGTTGAAAGGAAAAATAGAACTATACAAGAGATGGCTAGAACTATGCTAAATGAGAGCAATCTATCCAAGAAATTTTGGGGTGAAGCTGTGAGTACAGCTTGTCATGTTTTGAATCGTGTTACCATTCGAGCAATCTTGAAAAAGACTCCATATGAACTTTGGAAAGGAAGGAAACCAAATATATCTTATTTTCATGTTTTTGGATGTACATGTTATGTTTTAAACAATGGAAAAGTCAACTTGGGAAAATTAGATGCCAAAAGTGATGAGGCTATATTCCTTGGTTATTCATCAAATAGCAAAGCATATAGAGTATTCAATAAACGAAATCAAGTTGTAGAAGAATCCATACATGTTGTATTTGATGAATTTAACCAAACTCCGAGAAAGGAGGATGAACTAAGTGATGCAGATGAGACGAAAGGCAAAGAACAACCAAAGGAACTCGAGCTCAAGCCAGAAAATCCAGAGGAGGAAGAGGTAAGTGAAGGTAATGAATCTTACAAACCTCCAACTGATTTAAAGTTTAAAAATGCCCATCCAATTGAACAAGTTATTGGAAACATATATGAAGGAGTAAAAACTAGAAGATCAAAACAAAACGTTTATGGCCAATATGCGTTTGTATCGAAAATTGAACCAAATACCATTGAACAAGCTCTTAATGATGAAAATTGGGTTATTTCAATGCAAGAAGAGCTAAATCAATTCGAAAGAAACAATGTATGGCATTTAGTTCCTAGACCAAACAATCATACAGTCATTGGTACAAAATGGGTATTTAGGAACAAATTAGACGAAAGCGGTCTTGTAATTAGAAACAAGGCAAGATTAGTAGCCAAAGGGTATTCCCAAGAAGAAGGAATTGATTTTGAAGAATCATATGCACCCGTGGCTAGATTAGAAGCCATACGCATCCTACTAGCATTTGCTTCTCATATGAACTTCAAATTGTTTCAAATGGATGTAAAAAGCGCATTTTTGAATGGTTATTTGAATGAAGAAGTATATGTTGAACAACCCCCTGGTTTTGAAGAAAAGGATCAATCAAAGTATGTTTATAAATTAACCAAAGCGTTATATGGACTAAAACAAGCACCAAGAGCTTGGTATGAAAGGTTAAATAGATTCTTGATTGATCATGAGTTTCAAAGAGGGAAAGTAGACACTACTTTATTCATCAAGTACAAAAATAAAAATATTTTGATTGTACAGATTTATGTGGATGACATAATATTCGGTGCTACTGATGAAAATCTTTGTCAAGAATTTTCTAAGATAATGCAGAATGAGTTCGAAATGAGCATGATGGGAGAATTAAATTTCTTCCTTGGACTTCAAATCAAGCAACAAAATGAAGGAATATTTCTAAACCAGTCCAAATATGTCAAAGAAATGCTCAAGAAATTTGGAATGCAAAATAGCAAAGGAGCAAACACTCCAATGAGTTCGACAATCAAGATCGACACGGACGAAAACGGTAAAAGTATCGATCAAAAGCTTTATAGAAGCATGATAGGATCCTTGTTATATTTAACTGCTTCTAGACCCGATATCTTGTTCAGTGTTTGTATGTGTTCTAGATTTCAAGCATGTCCAAAAGAATCACATCTACTTGCTGTAAAAAGAATTTTTAAGTATTTGATAAAAACTGCCAATCTTGGACTATGGTATCCAAAGGAGACAACCTTTGATCTAATCGGATATTCGGATGCAGATTTTGCCGGCTATAAAGTAGATAGAAAGAGTACTAGTGGAACTTGTCAGTTTCTTGGACAGATGTTGGTTTCATGGTATTCAAGAAAACAAACAAGTGTTGCCCTATCTACTGCAGAAGCCGAATACATAGCCGCCGGTAGTTGTTGTGCCCAGTTACTTTGGATGAAACAACAGTTGAAAGATTATGGTATTGATTATGTTGATATTCCTATTAGATGTGATAATACAAGTGCAATTTGTTTAACTAAAAATCCTGTACTGCATTCAAGAACCAAGCATATTGATGTGAGACATCACTTTATTCGTGAACATGTTGAGAATCATGATGTATGCTTAGAATATGTGAAAACAGAAGACCAAATTGCTGATATCTTTACCAAACCATTAGCCAAAGAATCATTTTATAAAATTAGGAATGATATGGGGATGATAGAGCTAAATTAGGAAAATTAAGATTTGGAAAAGGCAAATCTGATGGGACAAGTCGACTCCATGGGAGCCAAGTCGACTCCGCCAAGTCGACTTGGGAAAGTAAAGTCGACTCCGATTCAGGAGCGAAGTCGACTCCACAGGAGCGAAGTCGACTCCGCGTCGATAGCGAAGTCGACTCCACAGGAGCGAAGTCGACTCCGCGTCGATAGCGAAGTCGACTCCAGAGTGTCGAAGTCGACTTCGCCTAGGGCAAAGTCGACTCCGCGCGCGACGGTTCGCATTCGGCCGTCTTCTTCTTTCCTTCTTCTTCTTCCCTCTCTTTCATTTTCCCGCGTCATCTCTCCATCTTTTCCTCTCATTTTCTCTCTCTCTCCCCGGCGACACGTTTTCTCCGGCAAGATCCCCCATCTTCGGCAAATCTCCGGCAAAACTCTCCTCCCGGTTCTCTTTCTTTACTATTTCTTTCTTTCTCTCTGTTCCTTCTTCCTTTTTCCCATTTTCTTTCTTTCCCACAAAAAACCCATCTCCGGCAAATCTCCGGTATATCCTCTCCCATTTTCGAATCCCGCTTCTCCTCTCTCCCGGCAACATCTATTCTCTCTTTCTTTCTCTAAAACTTTCTCCCCTCTCTCTCTCTGTCTTCATCTCCATTTCCTCTCACAAAAAACCCCAAAGTTCTAATCCCAAAATGGCACCAAAGAGAGCCGTGTCTAAACCATACCCCAAAAAGATTGCCACTCAACCTACATCTCACACAGAAGAAGAAGTTCCTAGACGATCTAGGACTCCATCTAAAAGAGCCAGAGAAGAACCATCGACTTCGACTGGGAAACGGGTGCGATTCCAAACCACTCAATCATCCGATCGAGCACCCAGTCAACAACAAGCCCAAACCTCACAGAGTACACAATCTGGAGCAAGCAAAAGGGGTACTCCGGCTAGGAAAACTCAAGTATTGAAGATGCCTACCACTTACTTCCAAACCGAACTCCAGCACAGTCGTTTTTACAAAAGCTTCTATGAACGGAAGGTATTTATACCCAAGATTATAGATTTCAAATTTTTGAAAGATTATGAATCCGATATAGAAGATCTATTGGATTTTCAAGGATGGACCAAGTTGCTAAAAGAGGATGAAAAGGTTTATCCAGATCTTACTCGGATTTTCTATTATCTATGGGATGACGAAAAATATGCAACTTTTGTCAAGGGAGTAGAAATCAAACTTGGAATTGGGATAACTCCAAGCAAAAAGGGAGCAAGGATTGATTTAGGAGAAATATTTGGAGTCCCATTTGTGAATGAGCCTTTACCAGAAGATCTCACAATGGATAAAATGTATAACCAGCTCACTCGGAGCAACAAGTATCATCCGGGAATTAGATTTCTTCGATACATGGATCTATCACCCAGGCTACGGGTACTCAGACTTCTAATTGCCCACTGCATATACCCAAAAGGTGGGGGAAGAAATCAAGTAAATCCACAAGAAGCGGAAATATTATGGAAAGTGGCAAACAAAGTTAGGGTAAGCTTACCTAAGTTATTTCTTGAAGCCCTAGCATCCAGAAAGGAAAATCCACGAGGAGTTCTCCCATATGGCACCTGGATCACAAAAATCCTTGAACATTACAAAGTGGATATTGAAGGTGAGCCTTTCGAAGTACTCAAAACCACAAATGCCATTAACAAAGCACTCATCCAAAGAATGAAGATCAATGTGCTTCAACTTAGACCGGAAGCTCCAGAAGAAGAGCGAGACGACGATGCACAAGCTGAGGGGGAGCAACCTCCCATAGCATCACCGGCACGGGCCGCTTCTCCACCATCGCACGGATCCTACTCTCCACAAGGGTCTGCTGCAAGAGAACGGGTGCCTCCAACCTCCTCTGAGGAGGTCACCCTAAAGGAATTAAAGGAAGAAATAGTTGCATTGAGGGCAGAAATGGATTACAAAGAAGACCGGATGACAAGTCTTGTCACCGGCGTTCTAAATGCGCTCGAGGATATGCACTCCCGGCAAGACAGAATCGAGCGGGAAATGCGGACTATCCGCTACCATCTTGCCTCAGGCCGACATAAGAAGAGACCCATGCCTGAACTCGATCCCTACGAGTCGGGTTCAGTTCATAGAGAGGCAACTCCCGATCACGCTTCTCTTGTCTACTCCTCGGCCCACCATTGTCCCATCAAACCTATTCCATATCAAATCTCTCAATTTCAGTTTATCAAATCGTTATTTTTGCTTGATTGACAAAAAGGGGGAGAAAAGATCGGTTTAAGAGTTAGAGTTTCCTTTCGTTTTGGGTTGGGTAACTTGTATCTAGGTTTCATTTTGTTTTTCATTGCATTTTGTAAAAATGAAACAGATATACATGAAAGATGTTTTATGCTTGACATGAATATTTTGAGTGAATTATGAAAATAATGCTCTGTCATGAATATGTATATGCTCTGCTTTCTATGGTAATATGTTTGAATGCTCTGTTTTTACATGAACTTGCTTAAATACTCAAAAAGGTATCAACTCAAATGTAGTTTTGTCAATCATCAAAAAGGGGGAGATTGTTGGAAACAATGACTCAAAACAAAATTGACCAAAGTGTAAGTTTTGATGATTAACAAGAACTAATTTGAGGTTAAAAAGAATACTAATAAGTTTGCCAAGTGTTTAAGGAAAGCAAAGAGACCAAGTCGATCACCAAGTCGACTCGGACTTCGACTTGGTACGAAGTCGATACCCAAGTCGACTTCTCTAGGGACTTGGAATGGCCACAGGTGGACAGATTTGAAAATGGAAGGACTGACAGGTGAAGTCGCAAGTCAAGTCGACTCCACTTGCGACTTGGGTAGTCAAGTCGCAGACGAAGTCGACTTCGGAATCGACCTCAAACGACCAAAAGTGTCCAGCGCTGAAATCTGGTTCACGAACATGGCGAAGTCGCAGACGAAGTCGACTCCATGTGCGACTTGGGCGAAGTCGCAGACCAAGTCGACTCCAACTTCGACTTGAGGATTTCAGACTTGAAGTTTGTATTTCCAAGCTTATCCAAAAGATCAAATTGAGAATAATCAAATCCAAAAAGGATGCAAGGACCATTTTCAAGAACAACTCAAGGTTCTCGAAGATCAAAGCAAGGATTCAAGATCAACATCAAATCAAGTCTATCAAGTCAATCACAAGTTCTCAAGCTTATTCAAAAGAAAGAAAACCAAGGATGAAAAAGCAGATCAAAAGAAGCTCAAAGCATTTCCAGCAAAAGTCGAGTCAAGTCGCAAGTCAAGTCGACTTCAGGATCGACTTGAGTCGAAGTCCAAAGCCAAGTCGACCAAAGACTCAGACTTGGAATCTGGAAGAACTGGAGTCGCAGGCCAAGTCGACTCCAGGTGCGACTTGGAAGCCAAGTCGCAGACCAAGTCGACTCCATCTTCGACTTGGAGTATAACGTTCGAATTTTTGAACGTTGGAGTTCATTTATTGCGCGACAACCACTCCTACAACGTTCCAATCTTTCTCACTCTATAAAAAGACATTCAAATGAACGTGAGAAAAGACAATACACACTACACTAAGGATCATAGAGAGAAAAGAAGTGCAAGAAAGACTTTCAAATTCCTTTTCTCCATATTTGAGTGATTTAAAGGAAGAAAGAGCTTCAAACTGCAAGTTGCTTCAACGATCATCATCCAAGCTGCCTTTGATTTCTTCCTCGAGCTCAATCTGCCTACACAAATCTGTAAAGTGTAGTTTCATTTATTTCATTGTCTTGTTGTATAAATCTTGATTTAGCTTGGGTAGCTAAGATCAAGTATATGCAAAGTAGGGTGTGATTGGAGTGAGACTCATCACCTACTTGTGCAAGTGATTGTATATGCCCCCTAGAGCTTTGAATCTAGAAGAGAGCAAGTGGCTCTAGTTGTTATGCCCCCTAGAGCTTTGAATCTAGAAGAGAGCGGTGACTCTAAGTGTATTCGTGGAATACATAGTGGAACCCAAGTCACAACGGAGTGTGAGCTTGGAAGAGTGGAGTAGGGAAGGTTTGCCCGAACCACTATAAATCTTGTGTTCTACTTATTTTTACTGCTTTATCTTATTTGCTCTCCATTCGCTTAAAAAGGGGATTAACCTTTTCAAGGGGTTAAGATTTTTAAGTTTACAAAAGAAATTTTAAAGAACCCAATTCACCCCTCCCCTCTTGGGTTAGGCCATCAACTCGGGACCAACAGGTTCTTCCTGGGCTCGCTTCGAAGAAGTACGTTGTCTCCTAGGCACTTCGTCTTCGGTATGAGACGTATGAGATGTAGACTTTCTAGGAACAGGTTTGAGAGAGGGTTTTGAGACAACTAGCTTGGGAGGTCTAGTCTTTGGAGCCATTGGTTTTGGAATTTATAGAGGTAGAGGGACAAATAGAGAGGCTTAGAGAGAGAGATTAAATAGAGAGAGAAAAGGAGATGAAGCAGGGAGGGACGCTGAGTCAGAGAGGGAAGAGAGACACAGAGGCAGAGAGAGAGGAGAGGCGGTGTCGGAGAAGAGTGGTGCGCTGAATGCGTCGGAGATGGAATTTCGGAGAAGAAAGAGGGAGGAATTTCTAGAAGGAAGAGAGAAACTGAGATGCCGAGAGATAGTGAGAGAGAGAAATGAGATGCAGTTGCCAGAGAGATGCCGGAGAACAGGGAGAAAGAGAGAGACTGACGCCGGAAAGAAGGAGAGAAAGCACTGGAAAGGGGAGAAACGGCGCGGGAAAAATAAGAGGAAGAAGAAGAAGAAGGAAAGAAAAGAGGACAGAAGGCGGACGGTCGTGCGCGCGGAGTCGACTTTGCCCTAGGCGAAGTTGACTTCGACCCCTCGGAGTCGACTTCGCCTCAGAGGCGGAGTCGACTTCACATCTCCCAAGTCGACTTCACTAGAGTCGACTTGGCTTTCCCGGAGTCGACTTGACTCATCGACTTGACCTTTTTCAGATTTGATTTTCTTGTATAATTTTCCTTAATTTAATTCAATCATTCCCATTTCATTTCTAATTTTATAAAATGATTCCTTTGCTAATGGCTTGGTAAAAACGTCAGCAATTTGATCCTCAGTTTTCACATATTCCAAACAAATATCATGATTTTCAACATGTTCTCGAATAAAATAATGTCTTACATCTATATGCTTGGTTCTTGAATGCAATACAGGATTCTTTGTCAAACATATAGCACTTGTGTTATCACATCTAATAGGAATATTGTAATAATCAATGCCATAGTCTTTTAATTGTTGTTTCATCCAAAGTAGTTGGGCACAACAGCTTCTGGCAGCTATATATTCAGCTTCTGCCGTAGATAGAGCAACACTAGTTTGTTTCCTTGAATACCATGAAACCAACATATTTCCAAGAAACTGACAGGTTCCACTAGTACTTTTTCTATCTACTTTGTAGCCGGTAAAATCTGCATCCGAATAGCCGATTAAGTCAAATGTTGACCCCTTTGGATGCCATAGTCCAAGATTAGTAGTATTTATCAAATATTTAAAAATTCTTTTTATAGATAATAGATGTGATTCTTTAGGACATGCTTGGAATCTAGAACACATACAAACACTCAACAAAATATCTGGTCTAGAAGCAGTTAAATACAACAATGTTTCTATCATACTTCTATAAAGCTTTTGATCGATACATTTACCGTTTTCGTCCGTGTCGATCTTGATTGTAGAACTCATTGGAGTATTTGCTCCTTTTGTAGTTTGCATTCCAAATTTCTTTAGCATTTCTTTGACGTACTTGGACTGATTTGAGAATATCCCTTCGTTTTGTTGCTTGATTTGTAGTTCAAGGAAGAAATTTAGTTCTCCCATCATGCTCATTTCAAATTCGCTCTGCATGATCTTAGAAAATTCTTGGCATAAAGTTTCATCAGTAGCTCCAAATATTATATCATCTACATAGATTTGCACAATTAAGATGTTTTTACTTTTATATTTGATGAATAAAGTAGTATCAACTTTCCCTCTTTGAAATTCATGATCAATCAAAAATCTATTTAGCCTTTCATACCAAGCTCTTAGGGCTTGTTTTAGTCCAGATAATGCTTTGGTCAGCTTATAAATATATTTAGATTGATCCTTTTCTTCAAATCCAGGGGGTTGTTCAACATATACTTCTTCATTCAAGTATCCATTCAAAAATGCGCTTTTCACATCCATTTGAAACAATTTGAAATTCATGTGAGAAGCAAATGCTAGTAAGATGCGTATGACTTCTAATCTAGCCACAGGTGCATATGATTCTTCAAAATCAATCCCTTCTTCCTGGGAATACCCTTTGGCTACTAATCTAGAATTGTTTCTAATTACAAGTCCGCTTTCGTCCAATTTGTTCCTAAATATCCATTTCGTACCAATAATGGTATAACCATTTGGTCTAGGAACTAAATGCCATACATCATTCCTTTCAAATTGATTTAGCTCTTCTTGCATTGCAATAACCCAGTTTTCATCATTAAGAGCTTGTTCAATAGTGGTTGGTTCAATTTTTGACACAAATGCATATTGTCCACAAATATTTTGCTTTGATCTCCTAGTTTTTACTCCTTCATAAATATTTCCAATGACTTGCTCAATTGGATGGGCATTTTTGAACTTTAAATCAATTGGAGGTTTCTAGGAATCATTACCTTCACTTACCTCTTCCTCCATGGAGTTTTCTGGCTTGAGGTCGGTTTCCTTTTGTTGTTCTTGTTGTTCTTGTTGTTTTGCTTTTGTATCATCTGCGTCACTTAGTTCATCCTCCTTTCTCGGAGTTTGGTTAAATTCATCAAAAACAACATGTATTGATTCTTCTATTGTTTGATTTCTTTTGTTGAAAATTCTATATGCTTTGCTATTTGATGAATAACCCAAGAAAATAGCTTCATCACTTTTGGCATCTAGTTTTTCCAAATTTATTTTTCCATTATTTAACACATAACAAATACATCCAAAAGTATGGAAATATGATATGTTTGGTTTCCTGCCTTTCCAAAGTTCATATGGGGTCTTTTTCAATATTGCTCTAATGGTAACTCGGTTTAATACATGACAAGCTGTACTTACAGCTTCACCCCAAAATCTCTTGGACAATTTACTCTCATTTAGCATGGTCCTAGCCATTTCTTGAATTGTCTGGTTTTTCCTTTCAACAACTCCATTTTGTTGTGGAGTTCTTGGTGCAGAAAATGTATGGTGAATTCCCTTTTCATTGCAAAATTCTATGAATCGACTATTTTTAAATTCACCACCATGGTCACTTCTAATGGAAATGATTGAACTTTGTTTTTCATTTTGCACCAAAGTTGAAAACGAGACAAACATAGAAAATGCTTCATCTTTGCTAGCTAAGAGTATAATCCAAGTAAATCTAGAAAAGTCATCCACAATAACATACACATACTTTTTCCCACCAAGAGTTAAAATGTCTAATGGCCCATAAAGATCCATATGTAGCAATTCAAGTGGTCTAGTTGTTGAAATTTTCTGTTTGGTCGAAAATGACATTTTTGGTTGTTTAGATAATTGACAGGCTTTACAAATCTTATCTTTGTCATATTTGAGCTTTGGTAAGCCTAGTACCAAATTCTTTTTCCATAAAGTTTTAATATTTGACATATTTATATGTCCAAGCCTTGTATGCCATTTCCATGGATCATTTTCTATGGCTATTAGACATTCTCCTTCTAGGTCATCAAGGCAAACCAAATATACATTTCCATGTCTTTTGCCACTAAATATTATGTACTCGTCATCATCAATAACATTATGTGAAACCCTAACCCAAGTAGGCCATATGTATGCATTGAACATGTATTATATGATTATTTATGAATTATGGAATTATGAAGGTATTTTATGATTGTTGCTAATTATGGCAATTAGGGTTATGGATTAGCATTAATGATGTGATTAATGATTTTGAGCCTAAATGAGGCCATGGGTTTAGAATGAATTATTTATGATTTAAATGTGCAATTATGGCATGAAAAATCATTTTCCATGATTTAAAATGAATTATGGAAATAAAGATGGAAATTGACAAATGCGAAGGAAAATATTGAAAAATTCATAACTCTACGCCTATAAGGCGGATTCAAGTGAAATTTGAAATGAAAATTGTTAATATTAGGCTTGGTATTATGGAATGAAAATATTATCAAAATTCTTGATGAAATGAGAATTATGAATTTTTTTATGCTTATGTTCATTTCTACCGTTAACTTTAAACGGCTATATCGGGAGCTAGAAAACTCGAATCGAGTTGAAATTTGAAACGGTTGAATAAAATGGTGAAATATTTATTTTGAATGGATTATATTGTACATGAAATATTGGAAAAATGCCTGCATTGAAAAAGGTGGGCAAGTTTGACTTATGCTCCACAAAAGCACCAAAGCATTAATGATGGAGTACCATACATAAATGGTTGATGCAAAAGGGAATGTGAGGTGTCCATTGCAGAGATTTTTGGAGGGAATTTATGCATTTAAATAAAAATACATAATTCTATGAATTATCTAACCATTTAATGCCCAAAATGATGAAGCTATGGGAGCATAGCTAGGGTGGCAAGACATGGACGTCCAAGGGCTTTGGGGCTGCCCAATATTGATTTTTTTTATTTTTTAAAAAATTCCACATGTTTCTGAGATGAAAGTACATGAATTGTACAAGCAATAATGGAGAGTTTCAGCAATTAAAAAATGCAAAAAGGGAGGAATGTGCTGCTGAAACGTGAATTGCATTGTGGGTGAAATAATGAGTAGAAAAATGGCAGTTTTAGCTATTTTATTAATTTTTCTTAACACTAAATTTATGGAGAAATTAAAGGGTAATTAGGAGCATAAATGACCCACATTTTATACATGAAATAAAAATGAAAAATGGGATGCAAAAATCTGGACAGGTTTGGGCATGAATTGGCAAAGCAGATTTTGGTCAAATGATGCAGATTTTATGATTTTTGGTAAAAAGTAAAAAATGCATTTTACTTGGCCCATATTCACCCACCTCATATGGTAGATAAGGGATCATTGAATGGGGGTGGAATTGCAGGACAAGTGGGCCCCACTGCTGGAAAAATTCCAGCAACATGTATAAGTCCATTTCACGTTACGTAGAGATGAAATTGGAGAAAATATTCTAAGTGCTGAAACGTCCAAGGGAACCAGCTGCAACTCACGATTTTTCCCAGAAAAATAGAGGAGAAAAGCAAGGGAAAAAGGGAGGAAATTTGAAGAAGAAATTACTTCAAGTTGCTAAGATTTGATTTGCTACAAAACTAAGTAAGTATGTGATGATTTTGGGTTGTTTAACTTGAGTTCTTAAACTCAAAACTTGGAAATGAAAAGCATGCTTAAAGGAATCTGTAAAATGATGTTTTAACATGCCTTTTCATGAATATGGATTGGGTATTAAGTTTTAATCATGAATTTTTAAGCTAAAGTTAATGGAAATGGAGTTATGCATGCATAAGAGATGAAAAATCCAAGTTGTTAAACCCTAAATCTCCAAGACAAGTTGCTGTTTTGGTTTTATTTTGTGATTAAGATATGAATCATGTAATTATGCCAAATATATGAGGGTTTATGCTTAAGTGATGAAATTTTAAAGTTATGGAATGCAAAGTCCTCGATTTTGACCTAATTCCTACGTTTATATGCTTAATATGCTATGGAAATGAACTTGCATGTTTTATGTATTCTATGTAGGGTATAATACCCTAGATTTAAGGTATTATGGGATGCTCAAAAGATTTGGGAAAAATAAACCCTAAATCTGATTTTTATGAATTTTTGAAATAATGCATGTATGGAGTGGAAATGGGTCTCAAAACGTGTGGGTTACCCGCTGTTTTGGGAAATGGAAATGAATGAATGTTGAATATGTGTTAAAACCTAGAAAATGGGTTGAGAAAATGGATTTAATTTCTGGAAAATTCGGATTTTAGGGCTGCCCATAATTATGTGTCAAAAGACACATTAAACGGGTGGAAAACGGGTTCCAAATTTGCTGTTATGGGAACCTATGAAGAATGAATTTTAAACCCCATGAAAATACCTTAAGTCAAGTGGTATTAAAGGATAATTAACCCGCTGAGAAATGGATTAAATTTCTGAGTTAAGGAATTTTATAAAATGCATTAGGTTTGAGTGCTAAATGAGCTTATGTGATGGGATAATGGTAAACGGGTAATGAATGACCTATGAAAAATGATTTTATGCAAAAATGCATAAAAATGAGATGAATTCCATGTATATGGATCTTTTTGATATAATATGACATTAATCCAAAATTTTGGACTTGATTTATGAAGCTAAGGCGTTGCTATGTACACCCATATGTGTATATTGGAAAAATGGGAAAAATGATAAAGTAAGCTTAATGAAGCTATGAATAATGTGTATGAAATGAATTTTATGATATTGGAATGAATACCCTAATTTTAGGGTTATATATGTATATGCTACGATGTATGATAGCCGAATGTGTGTAAAAGGTGCTAATATGTGCTTAATGAGCCATGTATGTGTATGATGACTTGTGAGGTCAAATAAATGATGTGTGTATATGGAATGGGTTGGAAAACTAAGTAAAATATGAGAAAAAGGAAATGTATGAAAATTCATACTATTTTTATGTAGGCAAAGACAAAGAGAAAGTGACGGAGGAAAGCTAAGAAGTTCAGGTAAGCAAGCAAATTTTCTAAAGGATTTTTGCTTTTCTAAATTATTTCCATAAATGCAAATTGTATTCTAACTTGTTTGATGAAACTATGAAATTGTTTCTAATGGGTTTAAGGATGGCCATCCCTTAGCAAAAATCATGTTGAAATGTTATTTCATTTCAAATGCAATGATTATGAAATGTTTCTTTTATAAATGCTATGGAAAAATGATGTGGTTTGATGTTTATGATTGTAAAATCATGCTAGCATGTCAAAGATGGATTTATGCAAAAGTTCATGTGCACAGGATACTAGGTCCACTTGAAGGGTGTAAGCGGACCGGTTGTCCCCCCTTGGTGTGACTAAGTCACTTGTAATAGGCCGATGGCCGGCGGCGCCCTCTCTGAAATGGGAGTTAACGTGACGGATGGTCGCCTAGCTAGCTTCCATCCTAAGGGAGAAATGATGATCATGTTCATGTTTTTCATATGACATTATGCATATGAGACCCGTGATGGGTACAAGATTTAATGTTTTCAAGATATACCTTTGGATAAGGTATAAGATGCTTTCCAAGTTATTTTAAATGAAAAATGTTGCCTGAAATGATTTGCCTGAAAAATGCAAATAGCTTGCTTATTGAGTTTCGACTCACGTTTTCGTTTTCCAAACCCAAAGATAGGTGATGGACAGGATATGGCAAAGGAGCTAGCACCGGCATAAGGAATTCATGGAGAAAGTCATGTTATGCAATTATGTGAAATGAGTGTAAATTATATGCAATGTTTTATATTGAATAGATGTAAACTATTCGAATGTTATGTATGGATGACTATGTTTTATACATGTAGTGACATCTGATTTGGTAAAAGATGAAACGTCACTGAACAACATGTTTGTATGAAGTGAATGATTCAAAATGACTTAGAAATGTATGAAAAAGAATTTATGAGAATATGAAGTGTTTTATGAATTCTATATGACCACAATTATCAGGATAAACATCCGATAAATCCCGCCGTGTGACAGGGCAACAATCCTGATCACGTTTACCAATCGATAGATCTTGAGGTAAGGATGTAACGCTCGGGCCGGGGCGCCACACATTACATATAGAGGATTCAAATACAACTTTATATCCTTTATTACATAGTTGACTAATACTCATTAGGTTGTGTTTGAGTCCTTCAACAAATAGAACATTTTCAATACATGCATTTGAACTACCATAGATATTTCCTTTACCTTTTATTTTACCTTTTTTATTATTTCCGAAAGCTACCGTTCCTTCATTGCATGGGTTGATCTTGTGAAATAGTCCTTTTTCTCCTGTCATATGTCTTGAGCAACCGCTATTCATAAACCATACGTTATTGGCCTTAGCTTTAAGACATACCTGTAAAAATTAATTTGAGTGGAGCTCATCCTTTTGGTACACATTTTATGGGTCCGTTTGGGTTAGTTATCCTTTGGAGTTTATGTTGATCTATCTTTGAAGCCATAAATCCAATGCTTTTTGGCATCCAAACCAATTTAGCACCAAGGTTTTGCAGTTTTCTTAATTTACATTGATAGACCTTATGTCCTAACTTGTTGCAAAAGTTACAAGTTCCCGGAAGTCTAGAAATAGGGAACCACTTGGTAATTCGTTCCTCAGTTGGTCTTTTGGTCCAAGCTACTCGATTTATCTTTGGTTTAGTATAAATGGGTTTGACATTATTTCTTGGAGCGTTAGACTTTGTTTGTTCAAATGTATTGTATCCAAGTCCTTTCTTGCAAGTTTGGGTTGTCATTTTTAAGAACATTTTTACATTTTCTCCTGGATTAGAGAACTTGGCAAGGGATTCATTTAATGATTCATTTTCGTTTTTCAGTTTCTCTAACTCATTTTCTAATGTATTCTTTTCATTTTTTAATTTATCTAATTTTTCAGCAAGTTTACCATTTACAATTATTACTGCATCACATTGTCTTTTCTTTATTGTAAACTTGTTTTCTAATTTCTTTATTTCTTCATATAGTGAATCATAAGCTTGTTGAAGTTCTTCTAATTCAGCACATTTAAGACATTCATTTGTAGAAAAATTTGAAAAAGATTTCTGTTTGGAGGTTACCTATTGACTACTTGTGCAGTCTGTTGAAGTAGCTTGATCCTCCAAGTTTTCCGTGGCTGCAAAGCATATGTCGGTATTTGTTATGCAACAAATTCTCGCGCAATCTGCTTCGCATTCTTCACTTGAGGAGCTATTTGTTGTAGATTCTTCTTCATTCACGTACATGCCTCTTCATTTGTTTCTTTGAAATCTTTTGTTGTTGCCTCGATCTTTTCTTTACTCCTTTGCCTTGTTTTCTTCGGGCATTGGACATTGGGTTTGCATGTGTCCCGAACCGCCGCGTCGATAACATTTTGTTGTTTCTTTCTTTTTCTCTTTGGAATTTCTTTTTTTAAAATTTCTGCCTTTCCTTACAAATTTTCTGAATCGTTTTGTGAGTAAGGCAATTTCATCGTCATTTTGTGAAGATGAGGTGTCGTCCGAGTCTTGTGCGGCTCTCAAGGCAATGGCTCTTTTGCCTTTGTGATGATCTTCGTTTCTTTTCTTGATTATCTCATGTGACATCAAGGAGCTAATTAGGTCTTCTAGCTTCAATGTGTTAAGGTCCTTTGCTTCTTCTATCGCAGTAATCTTTGGAGTCCAAGATTCCGGTAGAGCCCTTAGAATCTTCATAACCTGTTCAGATTCAGATATAGCCTTTCCAAGACTTTTCAAAGCATTAGTAATTTTTGAGAATCTAGCAAATATTTCAGAAATATTTTCTGTTTCTAACATTCTAAAGTTTTCTAATTCTCCAATCAAAATGTTTCTCCTTGTCCCTTGGACTTGAGAGGTTCCTTCATAGATAGAAGTTAGTGTATCCCATATTTCTTTGGCAGTTAAACAAGAGGATACTCTATCATATTCGGAGGCCGTAAGATCACAAAATAATGAATTCATAACCTTGGTATTGCTCTTTACAATTTTCTCTTCCTCATCGGTCAATTTGGAAGCTCTTTCATCAATAGGCAAAGTCACACCATCTTGGATTGCAATCCAAGAGTCCATATCTGTAGCCATGATGAGTTGTTTCATACGTAGCTTCCAATATCCAAAATTGTTCCCATCAAACAATGGTGGCCTAGTAAATGATTGGCCTTCGGCAAATGCGGGAACGGAAGTCGATTGGGATGCCATGTCAATAGATCTCTTTGGTTTAACTCAAAGACCTGCTCTGATACCACTTGTTGGTCCCGAGTTAATGGCAATTACCCAAGAGGGGAGGGGTGAATTGGGTATTATGAAAATTTAAAACTTAAACAGAAACTTTTATCCCGAATTAATCTAGTCCCCTTTATGAAGAAACAAAATGGAATGCAATATAATGTAGAGAGCAGAAATAGAAATCAACACACAAGATTTTATAGTGGTTCGGGCAACCTCCCTACTCCACTCTTCCAAGCTCACACCTCTTGTGACTTGGGTTCCACTATGTATTCCACGAATACAACTAGAGTCTCTACTCTCTTCTAGATTCTAGCTCTAGGAGGCATATACAACCAGAGCCTCTGCTCTCTTCTAGATTCAAGCTCTAGGGGGCATATACAATCAACACAAGTAGGTGATGAGTTACACTCCAATCACAACTCTACTTGCAACGTCTTGGTTTCAATCACCAAACTTAAACCAAGCACTAAAACAATCAATAATGTAAAAATAAAGAAGATCTACACTTTACTGAGTTGTGTAACAAGTTTCAGCTTGAGGAAGAATCTGTAGGAGCAACCGATTGTGTTTCGTTGAAGTAAATCGCAACTTTGAAGCTTGTTCTTCCTTTGAAAGTGTATTGATCACTCAAATTTAGAGAAAAACAAATAAGAACTCTTGCTTGTACTTCTTTCCTCTCTTTAGACTTTGTCTTTGTGTCTATCCACGTTTGCTTGAGTGTCTATATATAGAGGAGGAAAGATTTTGAACGTTATAGAAGTGGTTGGCGCGTAATAAATGTTCTAACATTCAAAAATTCGAACATTACTTTCCCAAGTCGCAGGTGGAGTCGACTTCGTCTGCGACTTCGCCCAAGTCGCATGCTGGAGTCGACTTCGTGTGCGACTTCGGCAGCTCTTTAGTTTCCAAGTCTGAGTTCTGGGTCGACTTGGTTTCAGACTTGGCCTCAAGTCGATCTTGGAGTCGACTTGGGATGCGACTTGACCAGTTTTTGTGCCAAAACAGTTTGATCCTTGTTGATTCACCTCTTGTTTGCTTAGCTACTTTCCTTCAATAATAGAAACATTATTTTCATTCTGGATTGGCTTCAAATCTTGCAAACCTTGTGATTCTTGGAGAACTTGAAAACTTGTATGGTCAAATCTTCTTTGATTTGGAATGAATTCATGTACCTTGCTTGCTTTAAAATTATATTAGTCTTCATATCTTGAGTTGTCTTCATCTTGAAATGAGCTTGAACTTTTAACTTGGAATTGAGAAACTCAAGTCGATCTTGAGGTCGACTTCATATGCGACTTGGCCTTAAGTCACAAGTGGAGTCGACTTCGACTGCGACTTCGGAATGCTCTGTCCCAAAATCAACGCTGGAAGGAAATGTGTATCTTCAAGTCGATACTGGAGTCGACTTCGTCTGCGACTTGGCTTTCAAGTCGCAAGTGGAGTCGACTTCGACTGCGACTCAGCTGTTCACCTTCCAAATTCAAATCTGTCCATCAGATACATGTTGAAGTCGAATGTGAAGTCGACTTCGAGATCGACTTCACCCTAAGTCGAAGTCCGAGTCGACTTGGGAATCGACTTGGCTGATTTTCATTCCTTAAGACATTCATCACACTCATTAGTAATCATTTCATACTCAAATTTTTATTTGTTAATCATCAAAACTTATGCTTTGGTCAATTTGTTTTGTTTTAAATATTGTTTCCAACATTTCAGTCTTCAAAGAGACTTAAAATATTTGAATAGACCATTTCAAAGCATCTAAATAACTCATTTTATGACATTTATATGAACCATTTCAAAAGACTTATTTATTTACAAATATCATTCTATGAAGAATCACATTTTTTTTATCTCAAAACTCCTTAGGAATAGAATTTCCAAGGTTTATTTTTAAATATCCTTTTGTAGAAGAGTCGAAACTCTCTCATCATTAAATGCTTTTAAAATAGCATTTCTAAGAACTTTTTAACATGAAACCATCTTGAAACATGTCCATAGTAAGGAATAAAATCATACTTTCAAGAATTGAGCATGCTTACAATGAAGCAATGCTCAGACTTTTCATTAAAGCCATATTTTCAAGAATTGAACTTGCTTACTCTGTAATCAATTCTAAAATCACCAATATAAATACTTGAAACAAAATCAACACTCTTAAAAGGTGGCTTGATTACCTTGTAAGAAATCTTGAAACATCTTGATAAAGCAAGTTCATATCATCTTAATATAAGCGAATAAAGTAACATTTTGGAAATGCTTAATAGAGCACCAATATAAAGCACTTGTAATGAATTCAACATTTGGAATGAAATCAATATTTTCAAAAGGTCGCTTGCTTACCTTGGCGATCAACTCGTGCCTTTGATCTTTTCCTTGCCTTTTCCTAGACAAGTGAAAACAATCATGTTATATACACCTATATAACATCATATATTTGCACGTTTTGCCTTTTATTAACTTATCCCTGTTGGTCCCAAGTTAATGACAATTATCCAAGAAGGGAGGGGTGAATTGGGTATTTAAAAATTTATAACTTAAATAGAAACTTTACCCCGGATTAATCTGTTCCCCTTTATGAAGAAACGAAATGGAAAACAATATAATGTAGAGAGCAGAAATATAAATTAAACACACAAGATTTTATAGTGGTTCGGGCAACCTCCCTACTCCACTCTTCCAAGCTCACACTCCTTGTGACTTGGGTTCCACTATTGTATCTCATAAATACAACTAGAGCCACTGCTCTCTTCTAGATTCCAGATCTAGGGGGCATCAACAAATCACAACACAAGTAGGTGATGAGTTCCACTTCAATCACACACTACTTTGCTTACACTTGATCTTAGTTCCTCAAACTAAATTAAGTTCAATACAATCAAATAAAACAACAAAAGAATCTACACGTTACAGTTGTGTAGAAGCAGTTTGGCGCAGAGAAGAACTCGTTGTATTGGCTTTGAAGAATCAGCAGTTGAGCTCTTGCAGTTTGAAGTAAAGTTCTTCTTCTTTAGGATTGGCTTGATCACTTAATGCTCTTGAAGATGGGAATTATGCACACTTAATGATTTTCAGCTACCTCCCTCATTCACATTGAATGCCTTTTATAATTGTGGAGGAAATCCGAACATTTGAAGGTAGGTGGCGCGCATTTAATGCGCCAACGTTCGAATATTTTCCGACCGTTACGACCCAAGTCGCAGGTGGAGTTGACTTCGGATGCGACTTCGCCCAAGTCGCAGATGGAGTCGACTTCGGGTGCGACTTCACCTTCCGTAGCAACTTCAAGTTCCTTGCTTGGTCGACTTGGTCATCGACTTGACCCAAGTCGCAGGTGGAGTCGACTTCGGTGTGCGACTTCACCTCGTCAGTTAGCTTGACGAACTTGAAATCTTTGGAATGCTTTAGTTTTGCTTAGATTTCTTCATGCCTTGTTGTTCTTTCCTGATTTAGTTCTCTTTGAATCATTGGGTCTTCACTTTATCTTATTTCCTTTAGCTCCATGATTTGCAAGCCTTTAGTCCTTGAGTCTTGAATCTTGTATTCATGAGCAAGTTCAGTATATCTTGATTAGAATAGTTGAGTTTATGCAACTTGCTTTCTTTGGACTCTTGGATTAGTCTTCATATGTTCCAATTTGAACATCTGAGTTGACTTGCTCTTCATCTTTACTTAGTTTTGCCTTGAAGTCATTTTATTCCCCATTTGTCTTCTGACATTTTTCTTCTGTCCGATCGAAGTCGATTTCGGAGTCGACTTGGTCTGCGACTTTGCCTAAGTCGCATGCTAAGTCGACTTGGTCTGCGACTTCAGTGCCCCCAGTTCTCGGTTTCAACTCTGGACAGAAAACGACGCCTCCAAGTCGCTACTGAAGTCGACTTGGCCTGCGACTTCACCTCAAGTAGCAAGTGGAGTCGACTTGGGGTGCGACTTCGGCACTTCGGAGTCTTGACTTCAACTCTGGAAGGAATCGTCATTTTGAAGTCAATGCTGGAGTCGACTTGGTCTGCGACTTCGCCCAAGTCGCATGCGGAGTCGACTTCGTTTGCGACTTCGTCAGCTCTGCTCCCCGTTTTCAACTCTAGAAGGAATCGACGCCTTGAAGTCGATATTGGAGTCGACTTGGCCTTAAGTCGATGCCTGAGTCGACTTGGAATTCGACTTATCTTTCCATGCTCTATTTTCTTCAAATGTATATCCTTTAAACACTTCCATAAACATGTTAGTAGCCAAGACTTACTCAAATTGATTTGTTAATCATCAAAACATGGATTTAGCTTATTTTCCACATATTTCCAACAATCCCAACCCTTTTTATCATCTTATTTTATATGTGACTCTTAATATTTCAACTTTATTCTATTTTTCCTTGGAGATGAACACTCTCATCTCTTAAGTCACATATCTTCATTTTATTTCATTCAATACCCCAATTTAAGGCATTTATTTTCTTCCCAATCCTTTAAGATACTTACTTGAAACTATAATCTATGTTCAAGTAAGATTTCTTGAGTTCACATCTAACTTTTTCTAATATTCACATATCTAAGTATTTTAGTGATTATTTTCTCACTCCTTTCAAAATCCACCTCTAGTAGGTTAAACTCTCATAATCATTTATGAAACTTGTTTATATCCTATTATAAGTTAAATTTCATTCCAAAAATCTAGAATTTAACTTTTATTTTAATTTATTCCTCAATTTGTCCCTATTGTTGAAATCAAACACACTGATTTCTTTAATTTTTGAATTATAATCAAATCAAGGATTTTAAACTTGAAATTTCTATCATGCATTAATAACTACATTAATTAACCAAAATAATTAATTTCAGCACAAAATATTAAGTATTTATATTTGTTTAGGTATTTTTATTCTTCTAGACAGCAACATCAATTTTCAGACGAGTCAAATCATGTTAATTATTAGGCATATTTATACCCTCCAAAATTTAATTTTTATTTTCGTCAAGTGATACTCAAGATGTCTTCTATATCATATAAAATTTTTAGCTAAAAATTCATTGTAAAAAATTATTAAAAATTATTTGGTGCAGCTGATCCTGACAACTATTTGATCTTATTCAGGTTGATTTTCTCGGATTTTTAATTTGCAACCTACTTAATCTTTTACGTTGAAAATTGGATTGTTCCTTAATCATCATATCATGATTTCTCACATAAATTTTCATGCTAAAACTATTTATGTACCATTTCTTTTATTTTTGGTTTTCTATTTCATTTCTACAAGGTTTTACTCCCATATTTGCATCTAATTTCAATATATATGCAAAACCCTTAATCATTAGTTCTTAATTCTTAAACTTAACATATATCCTTTGTTTAATCATAAAATTAACTCAAGAAATCAATGTTTTGCTTCCATTATACCTAGCTTTGGCTGTTCATACTTATTTGCATATGTGCTTGTAACCATCAAATATAAAAATTTAACATGTTGGAACGTCCCTTTGAACATAGATAAAATAATTAATGGGAGGAGATTAATTACTCATACCTATTGGACATCCCCATCTTCCTTTTGTTCTTTTCATTTTTGTTGAATTTTTAGGCATCTCTCCCTTCTTCTCTCTCTCTCTTTCTGTCTCTCCTTCCTTGCTAGAACGTCCAAGGGCTCCTGCTGCCCATTTTCTTTTTTTTACCTTTCTTGCTACCCAAGAAACCCCCTTGAATTTCCTTATTTTCATAATTTTTAAATGCCAAAAATCTGCCTAATGTCAATCCCTTGATCACGTTCACATGTGTCCTCTATTTTGTCATTTTGTGACATGAAAAATGCCCATTTTTCCTTACTAAACACGTCCATGACCAGTTGGAATTTCAGGTGCATTTTTTAATTTTTTTTATTAATAAAACTTTGCCTAAAAATCTCTCCTTTGGATACCTTATTTGTACCATTAATTTCTTGGACTTTTGCATTAATGAAACACCACTTTTTGAAGTAAAAAGTCAAAAGGTTTTAACCGTAAGTGCTTAAGTATTTTCCCATGGGATTTAGCTTAATCAGAGCTATCCATATAATAAGGACACTTTATTTTAGCCGTTCATAAAAAATTTCATCCCAAAATGACTGTTCTAGTATAAGTTATGGTCATTTGAAAATGTCTCTTGAATTTGGATGAAATTAAATAATTATCAATCTAATCAAATCATGATTAACATAATCCGCACCATTCATGACGTAAAGCACGTGTTCCTTTCTTGCTGCCCAAGAAACCCCCTTGAGTTTCCTTTTTTCATAATTTTTAAATGCCCAAAATCTATCCCTTGATCATGTTCACATGTGTCCTCTTTTTTATCATTCTATGACATGTGAAATGGCCATTTTTCCTTGCTGAACATGTCCTTAAAATGCAGCCCTTTATCATGCATTTTATGATTTTAAAAATTACAAAAATTTGCCCAAAAATCTCTTCCTTTGACACCTCATTTGCACCATTAATTTCTTTGACTTTTGCATTAATGAAACACCATTTTTTGAAGCAAAAAGTCAAAAGGTTTTAACCATAAGTGTTTAAGCATTTTTTTCATCAGATTTAGCTTAATCAAAGCTATTCATATGATAGGACACTTTATTTGAAGCCTTCATAAAAATTTTCATCCCAAAATGACATTTCTGGTGTAAGTTATAGCATTTGAAAGTGTCTCTTGAATTTGGATGAAATTAAATAATTATCAATCTAATGAAATCATGATTAACATAATCCACACTATTCATGAGATAAAACACGTCAGCATGTGCTTACCTTTCAAATTTTATGTCAATCCGCCTTATGGGCGTCAAGTTATGAATTTTTCAAGTAATACTCTAATTTATCCCATCATTATCATCAACTAAATCATAATTAATGGGATTAAAAAATGCCAAATCATCATTTTCATACCAAATTTGTCCTTTTTTAGCACATTTACTCATATTGGGCGAAGGTGATTAACTTAACCACCTCACTTGATTACTAGCCCTAATCATCCATCCACATAAATCATACCATTAATAACTCTTGAATGCATAGATTACATTTATGGGTCTCAAAATGTTCTAGGTATCACATTGTGGCACAAGCTGGACAAAACCTACAAAATCTCTCCTTGGAAGCCTATAAATGGAAGCTTTACCCTTTCATTTGGGACACACAACTGATAAGATCACAATTCCTCTCCCAAAGCTAACAATTCTATGAAATCCACTTCACTCTGACTCTTCCAAGAGCCTTCCTTTGATCTTCTACTTTGAACCCTCCTTATTCCAGAAGAAAACTCCATTTCAAAACTCTTTTAAAAATTTATTCAAATCCATCCTAGTAGGAATTCAAAGGTAAAAAATTTGACTTTATCCCATACATAAAATCTTTGCTAGATAGATAATTTAAGACTAGGTTTAAGTGTTTGCCCTTTGTTTTTCACAAAAAATCATCTCCATTTTACACCCATTCACACATTTTTGGCCGAGCCTAAGCTTTTTTGTCCTAATAAAACTATTGTGTTAATTACGTCATTGCGTTCTGGATCAGAATTGTTAATCATTACCTAATTTTCATAATCTAAGCAATTAGATCATGATGGATCTACATGATAGATTAACCTCGCTTTCAAAAGAGGCTTTTATAACTTATCCTATATCGGTACTTTGCCCCCATTTTGGAGCACACATGATTTGCAAAACCCGTTATTTGGTAGCAATCTGTGAATGTGTGGAACCCAAAGAATGGTAAAGCAACCTAACATTAAGAAATTATAGAAAACTCTCTTGTTAAGCTAGAATTAGGAACATGCTAGATCTACTATGATCGATACATGCATAAATTTTATGCAACTTATAATTTGAAAGTAGTTAAGTGATTCTAACCTCAAGTCCTTCTAGATGGCCTACTTGTGTCTATGACCCTCGGGATGGTCCATTTGGGCCCAAAACACTCCATTTAGGTCTATTTCGGTCCATTTGGGTTGAAAACATTCAATTTGACCTAGATCAGTCCATTTTAGGCTCACTTGGACTCGAAACCATCCATTTGGCATACTTAGGCCTAGAACTTTCTAAAAGCTCACTTGAGCCTAGGTTATTCCATTTGGGCCTAAGATCTTCTATTTACCTTAGCCTTGCCCATTTCAGTCCAAGTGGCCTAGTTCAGCGTGGAACTTTCCTTTAGGCCAAAAGTCTTCAACTGAAGCGTAAATCTTTCACTTGGGCCTAAGTCCTTCTAAAGTCCAAAACCTTTCATTTGGGCTTAGAACACTCCACTCTGAATTCAAAACATTCCAAGAGAACCAAAATCCTCAAAGATGGCCTAGTAGGGCTCCGTGCCATCAAAGTTAGCTCATTCGAATCAAACCCTTTAAGTTGGTCCAAGTGGGCACAAGATCTTTTAATATGTTCAGTTGAGTCCAAAACATTTTAGATAATCCAAATGGGTTTAGAGCCCTCAAAGGTATCCTAATTAGGACCAAAACTTTTTAGTTGGCCCCAAGTTGGGCTAAATTACATTCCAAATTTAGGTTAAACCTAATATTCATGAACAAAAATACCTACTGTTCCAAAGGCTATATGTGGAGCACACTGGCTTTTACGTAATTCCAGAAGCTGTGTGCGGAGTTCACTAATTTGCTATATAGATCTAGGGGTTGTATGCTAAACATGTTGGTATGCTATGTAAATCTAGAAGTCATGTGCAAAATTCACCAACTTAGTGTGTAAATCTAGAGGTTGTGTGTGGGACACCTAGCTAGCTGTGTAGATCTAGAGGCTGTATGTAGAATACACTTGTGGCGCTCCGAACCGAGGCGTCACAATTGTCCTTACTCCAAGATCTTGTCGATTGGTAAGTGTGAATCAGGATTGTTGCCCTGATCACGTTGCGGGTACTTAATTTGATCTCGTCCAATTTTTTTTTCTTTTTCTTTCATCACATAAAGACACATACTTATCATCAAATCTCATTTATCATTGATAACATTAATACTTGTTTTTGTACAATACAGGTTACTTTAACCTGATCATTTCATACATATATAATTTGAAAACTCCTTATCATATGTTCATGTTATATCATATACAGATCAGCATATCATAAAATTTTTTTCATACCTTCTTTTTCCTTTCCTTCTTGGCCTGTGTTGTACCTGTCTATGGTTTGAAAGCAAAACATGAGTCGAAACTCAGTAAGCAAGTGTTTTTTTTCTTTCATTTAAATGCATTTCTCCCGTTCAATAGTACACACTATCAAGTGATCTACTATCAACCAGTGGAAACCTTTTCATAAAACCTTTCATAAAACATATGCTTGCAAACTCAGCATGTAAATCCCTTTTTCATGAACATAAAAATATTTTTCATAAAACTTCCTTTTTCCAAGGACATTCTCATGTCCTTAAAACATTTTTCATAAAAACTTTTTAAAACAAGCATATGCATCATGCAATACGTTTCTGTCCGTCTGGTAGGTGACACTTACCAAGTGATCACCTTTTCCTCCTTAGGAGAGAAACCATTTCATTTGATAACTCGCGAGCCAGACAGTTATCCTTGTTCTTCTCCCATTTCAGGGAGGGCGCCGCCGGCATTTTGCCTTTTGAAGCGACTTGGCTTATGTAGAGGGGGCCCATCTTGCAACCGCATCCGGTCTGCATATGCTCTATAGTAGACCTAGTACATAACTCATGTGCACATTCCTTTCTCCATATTCATATGCTAGCATGTTTTCTATAAAACTCCACAGACCCTAGTCTGTGACTTTTCTTTTTTAAAACTTGATTGTAGCATGTCATTTCAAAATAGTACAGACCTCGGCCTGTATTCCCTTTTCTAACTTGAAAACTTGGCACAGCCCAAGTTAACAAGTTAATAAAAATATTTTGTAAGGATGACCAACCTTAAATAATTTTCATAATATTTAAATAACACATTTCTAAATCATTTAAAGGAAGTATTTGAGAAATAGTAATTTCAAAACTTTTTCAAAATGTTTTTAAATAATTTTTGAGTGGTAAAATAAATTCGAAAACATTTTAATATCTAAAGAGAAAAGATTTTGCAAACGCTTTTCTTCCCATTTCTGGGTTTTTCATGAACAAAGGATATATCAATGCATAATTTATTTTCTTTATATGGTATCATATTCTTTGTCCACATGACACATGAGTTACTTCTATATGAAGGTAAGCTTGTATGATCCTTTGGTCATTACCTTAAAAATCTTCATTTAAATCGATTATCGGTTGACCTTCCTTAAATCCCTTTCAAAATATTTTAATAAATTATTTTTAAATTCATTCGATAAAACCAAATATTATTTGGAAATCAAAAATTTTCCTTTTCTATTATAATGCAACCATTTCCACATTTCTCCTCATTTTCATAAGGATTTGCTTATGATAAAGCAATTCCCGCATATCTCAACATTTCTCCTTACTTCCATATGGATTTGCTTATAATAAAACAATTCCGACATATTCCATGGTTGCAATATAAAACATAGAAAAATCATTTTCAAAAAGTTTGCTTGCTTACCTCTGTTTTGCTTCAGTCTGAATCCTTTATCCTTTCCTTTCCTTTTCCTATACAAGTGAAAAGGATATACATACTTTATCATACATATGTTATATTCATTTACGACCTTATTTTCCTCCATAATTTCATATAGAGGTTAACCTCAAAAATACTTGGTCATTATTTCCTTATGTGGATTTTTATCCATAAATCCTTAAAAATTTCATCCTTAGATTTAAATATTAATCTCAAATTTTCTCCAAAATCACGCTGTTTACTGTAGCAACTTATGTTCACCCGAGGTTACTGTTCACAGAGACGTGGTTACTGTTCATGGGTTCCAAAAATAAAAAATACCATGACATAGCTTATGCTTAGTATATCATGGAAAATTCCATACATCTTGAATTTATCATCATTTACTTGGATAAATAAATCATTTTTTCCATCTACTAAAAATCAACATAAATTCACTTAAGCATAATCCTTAATTCCAAAAATCATAAAATTAATATATCATCATTACAACATCATATTTATCATAATCATACATCCCAAATCATCATTTATCAATTTTGGAGCATTATTTTCACATATTATATGCTATCTTCCCGAATACCCTATCTTTTCTCCAAATTTTTGATGTTTTGGCATAATTCCAATTAAGCATTATATCTATACTTATTTTCTCATGCTTAGGCATTATCTAAGCATCGTTTTATCCTACTTAATATCCAAAAGAAATTTGGATAGAAATCACATCCCCGAAGTGGAGATACGCCTCTTTTTCCCACAGTTTCTCTCTCTAACTTTCTCCTTCTTTCTCTAAAGGCCAAAAACGTGTTTGGGGGTGGGAATGGTTGAATTTTTCAAGCTTGGAGTGCCTTTGGTCGTTCTCACCTTGCCACCTATTTATAGTTTTTGATTTTTCAAGAAATTGGAATTTACCCCCTTAGCTTGAGGTATTTAATTATAAAAATGTATTTTTTTCTAATTTTGAAAAATGCCTTGAGCCAAGAGCAGCCACCCTAGGCCTGATCCAGCCACCCTATGCAGCCCTATTTTTATTTATTTATTTATTTTTAAAATTATTTAATTCAAGCTAATTAAATCCTAACCGTTGGTTTATGATGATGATGATCATGGACCATTGATTTGGTCAAATGCTCAGCCACCCTATCCTGCCATGCTCTTCTGTAGCTGCTGTTTTAATTAATGTTTTATTTTTTAATTATTTATTTAAATAAAAAGTCAAAAACAACATTTATGAAAAAGTTAAGTTACTATTTGATCACCATTTGACGTTTCATCTTGACCTTTGATTTGTGTTTTTCATCACATCTTAACCCATTCATCATGATCATCATGAATTTTTTACCATCCATAAAAAATTTAATCAAATTTCAACGCTTGGATTGCAAATTATGAATTTTTTCTATTTTTCCACTAAAATCCAAATTTGTATTAAAATAATAAAAAGTAATGCTATTTTGTCTTGTAGTGTTTAAATCCCTATTTCGTCTTTTTGCGATTAAGTTAATCCAAGTGATTAACTCTTAATCACATGCTTAATCCTCGGTTACTATTTACGTTCATTATTCACGTGCACTATTCACGTGGGTTAAATTCTTAATTGTATTATTTTAACCTCTAGTACACACATTTTCAAATATAACATATTTCATAAATTTTATTTATCATAAAAATCAGTACAAAAATCTATGTATTATTCTAGGATTGCGGGTTTCACAATCCTCCCCCCTTACAAAAAGTTTTGTCCCGAAGCCTGTTACAACCCATCGCACTTCTACTGCACCTTTCATATGCAGGGTTTTTATATAGAGACGCTATTCATTCCTTCTACTAACAGTGCAGGAATAGTTGATATGGAAATCACATAATGTCATCATTAATTAATTCATCATCCATACCTGCAATTTCTTCCTCTCCTTGTTCTTGTGACTCTTCGTGAGTCAACGCATACATCCGCACTGGGTTAGTAGAGGTACCCTGTTGGTTGACAGCCATATTCCTTTGCTGGGCAGACCTCCCTTGACCTCTTGTTTCTTGTGCTTTGTTCGGACATTTGGTGGCAACATGTCCTACTTGATGACAAATGAAGCACTTTAATAATTTTGCCTCAACACTTCTGCAATTCTTTGCTATATGACCAATCTGGCCACACCTATAACATTTATTAGAACCCTTTAAACATTTACCAAAATGACACCTTTGACAATTTCTACACATTGGAGCACCTACTGAGATGGAGTTTGACTTCATTATTCTTGTTAATATCTTCTTGCTCCTTTCTTTTCCCATATCATGCTCCTGGGTGTCAAAATTAAACTGCTCTTGTTCTTCTTGGGTTCTTAATGTTTCTAATTCTAAGGCTCTTGCACTTTCTATACTTGAGGCATAATCTCTAATCAAATAAGGTGCAAGGACTTCTCTTAAACACGGCTTCAACCCTTGCTGAAACCTTTGTGCCTTATTTTCGGGCACATTTGCTATCCATGGAACAAATCTTACCAGGGCATTAAATTTTGTAGCATATTCCGTAACAGTCATCTCGCCCTGACATAATTGCTCGAACTCAATCACCTTTTGACATTGGAGACCTGCTGGAAGGTACTCATTAAATTCTTCCAAAAATTTTTACCACGTTACCTCTTCCGGGTGTGGCATAGTAACTAGTAGAGGCTCCCACCATTCATAGGCGTCCCCAACCAATAAGTGGGTGGCGCACAATAACTTCTGTTGATCATTGCATGGGGAGATTCTAAATAACTTCTTAATCTCAATCATCCATTGCTCAGCTTTTATAGGGTCCGGTTCGCCTGCAAACTTAGGGGGGTGCTGTGCTAAGAAAGCACTGATAGCCCTTTTATCAGCTTCTAATAGGCTATCTTCAATTCCTATTATAGGGGTAGGGTTGACCAATGGGCCGATTCTTTCCCTATCCTTGTTTCCGAGTTGGGCATGTTGATGTTTCTCCCATAATCCTTGGATCATGCCCATGGCTTGTGTTGTCCACTGCTGCATTGCTTTCTCTATAGCTGCAGCTACTATTTCCTTTATTTGTTTTTCTTGGTTAGCTCCTTTTTCTATACGGGGTTCAGAACTAACCTCTTCTCGTCAGTGACGAGTTCTTTGTTCTGTTTGCTCCTCCTGCCCTGGTTGCTTAGACCTATTACTGGTCTCTCCTTTTTCTTGTTGACTTACAACTTCATTATTTGCGACCGCTTTTCCTTTGTTCATCCTAGCTCCTGCTCTGGTGATAGGCATGTTGCTTTCTATATATTCAAAAATCATATTAGCAATAATTCATAATGTAATATAAATCATTAATCATACATACTTATCATACAAGTGTAAAATATTTTCACTTGTATCTAAAACAACCAATATTCATTTATCATTTTAAAAGTCAAAAGAGACTTTTGCTACTTTCCTTTACCCTTTTCTTATCATATATACTCTACTTAGCTAGTGCTAGACCAACCAAGTCATCTTTACTTTTCTTCTTTCCACTCCTATTTACTAATCCTAATTTTGATACCCACTCTGTGATATCAAATCTTTTCTTTCCATGCCATTACCAATCCTTGCTCTGATACCAACTTCTGTGGCGCCCCGAACCGAGGCGTCACAATTGTCCTTACTCCAAGATCTTGTCGATTGGTAAGTGTGAAACAGGATTGTTGCCCTAATCACACAACGTGTACTTAATTTGATCTCGTCCAATTTTTTTTTCTTTTTCTTTCATCACATAAAGACACATACTTATCATCAAATCTCATTTATCATTGATAACATTCATACTTATTTTTGTATAATAAAGGTTATTTTAACTTGATCATTTCATACATATATAATTTGAAAACTCCTTATCATATGTTCATGTCATACCATATACAGATCAGCATATCATAAAATTTTCTTCATACCTTCTTGGCCTGTGCTGTACCTGTCTATGGTTTGAAAAGCAAAACGTGAGTCGAAACTCAGTAAGCAAGCGTTTTTTTTTCTTTCATTTAAATGCATTTCTCCCGTTCAATAGTAGACACTTATCAAGTGATCTACTTTCAACCAGTGGAAACCTTTTCATAAAACCTTTCATAAAATATATGCTTGCAAACTCAACATGTAAACCTCTTTTTCATTAACATAAAAATATTTTTCATAAAACTTTCTTTTTCCAAGGATATTCTCATGTCCTTAAAACATTTTCCATAAAACCTTTTTAAAACAAGCATATGCATCATGTAATACGTTTCTGTCCGTCTGGTAGGTGACACTTACCAAGTGATCATCTTTTCCTCCTTAGGAGAGAAACCATTTCATTTGATAACTCGCGAGCCAGACAGTTATCCATGTTCTTCTCCCATTTCAGGGAGGGCGCCGCCGGCATTTTGCCTTTTGAAGCAACTTGGCCTATGTAGAGGGGTCCCATCTTGCAACCGCGTCCAGTCTGCATATTCTCTATAGTAGACCTAGTACATAACTCATGTGCACATTTCTTTCTCCATATTCATATGCTAGCATGTTTTTTATAAAACTCCACAGACCCTAGTCTGTGACTTTTCTTTTTTAAAACTTGATTGTAGCATGTCATTTCAAAATAGTACAGACCTCGGCCTGTATTCCCTTTTCTAACTTGAAAACTTGGCACAGCCCAAGTAACAAGTTAATAAAAATATTTTGTAAGGATGACCAACCTTAAATAATTTTGAAAATATTTAAATAACACATTTCTAAATCATTTAAAGCAAGTATTTGAGAAATAGTAATTTCAAAACCTTTTAAAAATGTTTTTAAATAATTTTTGAGTGGTAAAAAAATTTCGAAAACATTTTAATATCTAAAGACAAAAGATTTTGCAAACGCTTTTCTTCCCATTTCTGGATTTTTCATGAACAAAGGATATACCAATGCATAATTCATTTCTTTATACGGTATCTGTTGGAAACATGTGGAAAATAAGCCAAGTCTATGTTTTGATGATTAACAAATCAATTTGAGTAAGTTTTGGTTACTAACATATTTGTGGAAATGATTAAAGGTTAAAAAATTGAAGAATATGAAGCATGGAAAGTCAAGTCGATTTCCAAGTCGACTCAGGCATCGACTTAGGCCAAGTTGATCCCCAAGTCGACTCCAGCAGCGACTTCAAGACGTCATTTCCTTCCAGAGTTGAAATTGAGAAGCAAAGCTGCCGAAGTCGCATCCTAAGTCGACTCCGCATGCGACTTGGGTGAAGTCGCAGACCAAGTCGACTCCAGCTTCGACTTCGAGGCATCATTTTCATCCAGAGTTCAAATCGGGGACGAGAGCTACCAAAGTCGCATCCCAAGTCGACTCCGCATGCGACTTGGGTGAAGTCGCAGACCAAGTCAACTCCAGCTTCGACTCCAGTCTCGAACTTGCAGATCAAGACGACTCAATGATAGATTCAAGTGATGATGAAGGCCAAGACGACTCAAACACTCAAATGAAGATCAAAGCAAGAAGGGTTGCATGAATTCATCATGTTGGATTATGAACACACATTTGGATATCATTAGATGTTCCAAGATTCAAGTATTCAAGATTACAATGATTCAAAGTTTGCAAGTCACGGAGCTAAACGGATATCAAGCTAGGATGATTATACTGAGTTGCAAAAGATATAATCAAGGGAAAAACAACCAAACATGAAGAAATTCAAGCAAGCAAAGCATTCTAAGGATTTCAAGTTCAACTAGCAAGCTGAAGAAGTGAAGTCGCACCCGAAGTCGACTTCACCTGCAGCTTGGGTTAAGTCGAGGACCAAGTCGACCCAGATTGGAACTTGAAGAAGTTGCGGAGAGCCGAAGTCGCACCCGAAGTTGACTCCATCTGCGACTTGGGCGAAGTCGCACCCGAAGTCGACTCCACCTGTGACTTGGGTCGCAACGGTAGGAAAATTTCCAAACGTTGGCGCATTAAATGCGCGCCACCTACTTCCAAACGTTCGGATTCCCTCACAAATTATATAATGCATTCAATATGATCGAGAAGGGTAGCTGAGAATTCATTGAATGAGCATAACTCCCATCTCTAAGAGCATTAAGTGATCAAGCCATCATATAGAAGAAGAATTCCGCTTTCAAATTGCCAAGAGCTGCTTGCTGAATCATTGAGCGTACGTTACAAGTTCTTCTCCGCGCCAAATCTGCCTCTACACAATAGTAAAATGTAGAAACTTTCTTTCATTTTTATTGTTGTATTGAACTTGATTTAGTTTGGGTAACTAAGATCAAGTGTAAGCAAAGTAGTGTGTGATTGGAGTGGAACTCGTCACCTACTTGTGTTGTGTATTGTTGATGCCCCCTAGAGCTGGAATCTAGAAGAGAGCAGTGGCTCTAGTTGTATTTGTGAAATACGATAGTGGAACCCAAGTCACAAGAGGTGTGTGCTTGGAAGAGTGGAGTAGGGAGGTTGCCCGAACCACTATAAAATCTTGTGTGTTGATATTTATCTATGCTCTCTACACTATATTGCTTTCCATTTTGTTTCTTCATAAAGGGGACTAGATTAATCCGGGGTAAAGTTTCTGTTTAAGTTGAAAAATTTTAAATACCCAATTCACCCCTCCCCTCTTGAGTAATTGCCATTAATTCGGGACCAACAAGTGGTATCAGAGCAGGTCTTGGAGTTTTACCAAAGAGATCTTTTGATATGACATCCCAATCTACTTCCATTCCTGCATTTGCCGAAGGTGAATCCTTTACTAGGCCACCATTGTTTGATTGGAATAATTTTGGATATTGGACGCTACGTATGAAACAACTCATCATGGCTACAGATATGGACTCTTGGATTGCAATCCAAGACGGTGTGACTTTGCCTATTGATGAAAGAGCTTCCAAATGGACCAATGAGGAAGTGAAAATTGTAAAGAGCAACGCTAAAGCTATGAATTCACTGTTTTGTGCTCTTACCGCTTCTGAATATGATAGAGTATCCTCTTGTCTAACTGCAAAATAAATATGGGATACATTAACATCTATCTATGAAGGAACTTCTCAAGTCCAAGGGACAAGGAGAAATATTTTGATTGGAGAGTTGGAAAGCTTTAGAATGCTAGATACAGAAAATATTTCTGAAATATTTGCTAGATTCTCAAAAATTACTAATGCTTTGAAAGGTCTTGGAAAGACAATTTCTGAATCTGAACAGGTCATGAAAATTCTAAGGGCGCTACCCGAATCGTGGACTCCAAAAATTACTGCAATAGAAGAAGCAAAGGACTTGAATACATTGAAGCTAGAAGACCTTATTAGCTCACTAATTCACATGAGCTAATCAAGAAAAGAAATGAAGATCACCAAAAAGAAAAGAGAGCAATTACACTAAAAGTCACCAATAACTCGGATGAATCCACCTCATCATCTCACAATGACGATGAAGACATTGCTCTACTTACACGCAGATTTCGAAAGTTTGTGAGAAATGAAAAGAACTTCAAAGACTTCAAAGAGAGACCACGAAAAGAGAAGAAGAAGGAGGCTACAAAGTGCTGTAGATGCGGCGGTATGGGACATATGCAAGCACAATGTCCTACACCGGAAGAAAAATCAAAGGATCATCAAGAAAGGAAGGAAAGATATGAAAGTAGAAAATTCCAAAGACCGAAGGGAAGATGAATGTACGTGAATGAAAAATTTTCATCAACAAGCAGCTCCTCAACCGATGATTTTGAAGCGGTAAATTGTGCAAGAATATGCTGATGGCGCGGATTGAGCAAGAAGAAAATTTGTTGTGTTTAAACATAACAAAAGTTTTGGAAGAGCAAATCACCTCAACAAAGTGCACAAGTAATGAAGAGGTAACTTCCAAATTTTGCTATTCTCAATCTACTTACTCTTCTATACAAGAATGTCTCAAATGTGCTGAATTAGAAGAATTACAATATTCATATGATTCATTATATGAGGAAATTAAAAAACTAGGAAACAAGTTATCTTTAAAGAGACAACAATGCAATTCCATCATTATTGTAAATGGAAAACTAGCTGAAAGTACATCAAAACTGAAAAAAGAAAATGAACTACTATTGAAGGAAGTGAAAAAATTGAAAAAGGATAATGAATCCTTAAATGAATCATTAGCTAAATTGTCTAATCTAGGAGAAAATGTAAAAATGTTTCTGAACATGACCTCTCAAAACAATAAAAAAGGTCTTGGATACTCAACATTTGAGCAAGGAGAAAGTAGCAAATTATGTGTGCTAACACTTGGGAAAAATCAAACTGCACCTATCTACAAGCCCAAAGGGAAACATATTATGTGGACTAGAAGGCCAACTTTTGAACCACTACATACTTGGAGGCCTACTTCTAGATTACCAATGGCTTGCAATTTTTGCAACAAAATGGGTCACAAGATTTATAGATGCAACTTTAAGAAATTATATGACCATGGTGCAAAACTAGTTTGGGTTCCAAGAAACACAAGATTTGGACTTTCAAGAATAGAACAACAAAGATTATATCAGTTTACTAAACCAAATGGACCCACAAAATGGGTACCAAAGAGATAAGATTTATTTGTTCATTTTTCAGATATGATTCAAGGCAAAGGCAAGCAACGTTTGGTTCATGGATAGTGGTTGCTCAAGGCATATGACCGGTGAAAGAAGTTTATTTCATAAACTCAAGCCTTGCAACGATGGAACTGTTGCTTTTGGAAATAATTAGAAAGGTAAAATCAAAGGTAAATGAAACATTTATAGTATTTCAAATGCATGTATGGAAGATGTAGTATTTGTTGAAGGACTCAAGCATAATTTAATGAGTATTAGCCAATTATGTGACAAAGGATACAAGATTGTGTTTGAATCATCTATATGTAATGTATTTGATGGAGAATATATCATGTTTAGCAGAAAAAGACATGGAAATATATATTTGGTTTCACTTGATGAACTAGATGGTCAATGTCTAATGGCCATTGACAATGATCCATGGGTTTGGCATAAGAGACTTGGGCATATAAACATGACAAATATAAAGACCCTATGGAAGAAGAGTTTGGTAGAAGGATTTCCTAAATTGAAATATGACAAAGATAAAATTTGCAAGGCATGTCAATTGTCAAAACAACCTAAAATGCCTTTCTCTACCAAAAAGGAAATTTCCACCACTAGGCCACTTGAATTGCTACACATGGATCTATATGGGTCATCCGACATTTTAACTATTGGTGGAAAGAAATATGTGTTTGTAATAGTTGATGATTTTTCAAGATTCACATGGGTAATTCTCTTAACTAGCAAAGATGAAGCCTTCTCTATGTTTGCAACTTTTGTAAACTTGGTGCAAAATGAAAAACAATGTATTATTATGACTATTAGAAGTGATCATGGTGTTGAGTTTGAAAATAAACGTTTCATAGAATTATGTAATGAAAAAGGAATTCACCATACATTTTCTGCACCAAGAACTCCACAACAAAATGGAGTGGTAGAAAGGAAAAATAGAACCATACCAGAGATAGCTAGAACAATGCTAAATCAGAGTAAATTATCTAAGAAATTTTGGGGTGAAGCTGTAAGTACAGCTTGTCATGTGTTGAATCGAGTTACCATTAGAGTCATCTTGAAAAAGATCCCATATGAGCTATGGAAAGGAAGAAAATCAAATATTTCTTATTTTCATGCTTTTGGATGCACATGCTATGTTTTGAACAATGGTAAAATCAACTTGGGAAAACTGGATGCTAAGAGTGATGAGACAATATTCCTTAGTTACTCATCAAATAGCAAAACATATAGAGTCTTCAATAAAAGGAACCAAGTTGTAGAAGAGTCGATACATGTTGTTTTTGATGAATCTAATCCATGCTTCAAAAGAAAAGATGATTTAAGTGATGCAGATGCGATAACAAGTAGCCTTGAAAAATTGCATATGGAGAAGGAAGAAGAATCCATGGAGGAAAGGGTAAGTGAAAGTAATAATTCCTATAAACTCCCAACTGATTTAAAGTTCAAAAATGCCCATCCAATTGAACAAGTTATAGGGAATGTCTATGAAGGTGTAAAGACTAGAAGGTCAAAACAAAATATTTGTGGACAATACGCCTTTGTATCCAAAATTGAACCATCCACTATAGACCAAGCCCTTGATGATGAAACTGGATCATAGCAATGCAAGAAGAATTAAATCAATTTGAAAGAAACTAAGTTTGACATCTTGTTCCAAGACCAAAAGATTGCATTGTCATTGGCACAAAATGGGTCTTTATGAACAAATTAGATGAAAGTGGACTTGTGGTGAGAAACAAAGCTAGACTTGTGGCAAAGGGATACTCACAAGAAGAGGGAATAGACTTTGAGGAATCCTATGCTCCGGTTGCTAGATTAGAAGTCATTCATATCTTACTAGCTTTTGCATCTCACATGAACTTTAAATTATTTCAAATGGATGTTAAAAGTGCATTTCTGAATGGTTATATAAATGAAGAGGTGTATGTTGAACTACCACCTGGATTTGAGGAGAAAGATCAATCTAAATTTGTATACAAATTAACCAAAGCATTATATGGATTAAAACAAACCCCAAGAGCTTAGTATGAGAGATTAAGCAAATTTTTGATTGATCATGACTTTCAAAAGGGAAAGGTAGACACGCCTTTGTTTATCAAGTACAAAGAAAAAGATATCTTGATTATTCAAATTTATGTTGATGACATTATTTTTGGTGCTACTAATGAGATTCTTTGTCAAGAATTTTCTGAGCTTATGCAGAAAGAATTTGAGATGAGTATGATGGGGGAGCTGAATTTCTTCCTTAGACTACAAATTAAACAATCAAGTGAAGGGATCTTCATAAACCAGTCCAAGTACATCAAGGAAATGTTAAAGAAGTTTGGCATGGAAAACAGCAAAGGGGCAAACACGCCTATGAGCTCAACCATTAAAATTGACAAGGACGAGAAAGGCAAACCAGTCGATTTAAAATTATATAGAAGCATGATAGGTTCTTTATTATATTTAACTGCTTCTAGGCTTGATATATTGTTTAGTATGTGTATGAGCTCTAGATTTCAATCATGTCCAAAAGAATCACACTTGGTAGCTGTAAAAAGAATTTTCATATATTTAGTAGATACTACCAACATAGGACTTTGGTATCCAAAGGGTTCTAATTTTGATCTAATCGGCTACTCGGATGCGGATTTTGCCGGCTACAAAGTAGATAGGAAAAGCACTAGTGGAACATGTCAGTTTCTTGGAAACATGTTGGTTTCATGGTTTTCAAGAAAATAAACTAGTGTTTCTCTATCTACGGCGGAAGCCGAATATGTTGCCGCCGGGAGCTGTTATGCCCAATTGCTTTAGATGAAACAACAACTTAGGGATTATGACATGAACTTTAAAGATGTATCTATCAGATGTGATAACACAAGTGCAATATGTTTAACTGAAAATCCAATTTTGCATTCTAGGACCAAGCATATAGACCTTAGACATCACTTTATTAGAGAACATGTAGAAAATCATGATATATGTTTGGAATATGTAAGAACAGAAGATCAAATTGCAGATATATTCACCAAATCTCTAGCAAAAGAACCATTTTATAAAATTAGAAATGATATGGGAATGCTTGAATTAACTTAGAAAAAGCACAAGCTGAGGGGGAGCACAGGTTCAGGGGGAGTAACCCCGCCATTCCCAAGGGATTAACCTGTTCTATCTCTATTTTTGATCAATTGACAAAAAGGGGGAGAAGAGATCAGGATTTTTTAAGTCTCCGTCTTAAATATGTGTATGAATGTGTTTTTGTGATGTATTGAAATTCTGTGATTTATTGGAAGTAAAATATGCATGTTAAATTTCAAAATACACAATTGGTATGTTTTAAAGACAATGAAAGTTATACACTCAAATCGGTTTTGTCAATCATCAAAAAGGGGGAGATTGTTGGAAACATGTGGAAAATAAGCCAAGTCTATGTTTTGATGATTAACAAATCAATTTGAGTAAGTTTTGGTTACTAACATCTTTGTGGAAATGATTAAAGGTTAAAAAATTGAAGAATAAGAAGCATGACTGATAAGTCTAAAAAAATTTCATTTAATTTCATATTAAATTCACACCGTTAAATATTAAAACATTAATTAAATGCATGTTTTAAGTGGAATTTCATGAAAATCATATTTTTGATAGAATCTTTAATTTTGCTATAAAATGGGTCATTTTTGCAACATTCTTAAAAATATAAAATTATGACTCAAATCCCCTAGAAAATTTTAACGTTTAAATATGGGCAAAATTATAAAACCATCTAATTGGAAAAATCATACAATCTAAAATATGGTTATAAAGCAAACTTTTATGACATTTAAGATAAAATTTCATAAATTCAAAAGGGGCTCAAAAGTAAATTAAAAGTCTATGCGGGGTTATGAAAATTATTTTAACAGAAATCAAATATTTAAATGCACGTTTTCATTTTCTGCATAAGTACAGATGGCCGGAGCACCGCCGGAGCACCATATTCTGGTGCTCCATCATCCCCAAAGTTGGCAATTGAAAGCTGGAATTGGAGGTCTGTCCAAATCGCCGACTGCAGAACGCCTCTCTCTCTCTACTTTCCTTCTCTGGTGAACCAAAGCAGCCTTCTTCTCCGACCAGCAGCACTTCATCACGGCAGAAAAATCCAGCCAACTCGCCCCAATTCCTATCACCATCTTCGGCCCCGTCTCTGCAAGCTCTTCATGGCAGCGATCCCAAATTCCGGCAGCAACCAACGCCCATTCTCTGTTTCACCACCGGCAGCCGCAAATCGTCCAAGCAGCATCTGAAATTGACAAAAGCACCGAGAACCCGTAGCCATGGAAGCCCCGTCTCCCTACTAAATGATCACCGATCGTTGGATCTCCTTGCTCAGTGCTTCCCCTTCTCAATTTCAGACACCTGTTTTTCTGGGTTCCGATTTCTTGCCAACAGTGTTCACTGATCATCACGAACGGCAGCATCTCACTGAGAAAGCCATCAATTTCTAGCTGCATCCATTAAACCCGGCACTCCAAAAACCCAAATCACCAATTCAACAACGAAGCAAACTAGTAGCAAAATGGCAGCACCGATCGTGTTTTACTTTGCAACTAGCTGCCCCTAAAATTCATATCGTCCTCCATCAAGTCACCCAAATCCAAAGCCCCAATTCGATTTTAATAAATAATCGGCAACCCCTAATTTCTTCATCTCCACTGCAACCTATCCATCGTCCGGCAACCTCTTCTCTAAGCTGGCCAAGCAATGCCCAAACCCATGGCTGCCTTCCATCTCAGCAATCACCATCGATGCCAGCCATGAACCAGAAATTTCGGCTGGCCCCAAATCCAATCAATCGAAGACAACCAACTAGCACAACCGGCAGCCTCCTTTCAAACCCAATTTTCCAAAGCTGGAATCGAACAGCAACTATGTCATGAATCAGCACAGCACTTGATGTGAAACCCCGATCTTAGATACATGCACGAAAGCCTAGGGTTGTAAACCCTAGGTAATATGTTAATAAAATATATATTCATGAGTATGGAAAATATGTGAGAATAAAGGTTAAAATAATTATTTATGAAATTCGGATGAATAGTGCACGTGAATATTAAATGTGAATAGTAAACGTGGGATTAAAGAATATGTTAAGTTAATCACTTTGGATTAACTTAATCAAAAAAAGACAAAAAAGGAAGCTTCCCACAAAAGGACAAAATAGCCACTTTTTCATTTATTTAGTATTTTCGGATTTTAGTGGATTTTTGAGAGAAAATAAAGAAAAATTCATATCTTGCAATCCGGACATCGGATTGAGATGAAATTTTTTATGGATGGTCAAAATATGATGATGAACATGATGAGTGGTCCAAGATTGATCAAAAATTATGAATTAAGGGTCAAGATTAAACGTCATTTGAAGATCAAAAAGTAGCTTTACTTTTTCATTAATTAGTATTTGACTTTGGATTAATTTTAATTAATTAAATGGATAAATAATTAATGAAAAGCTGCTATGGCTGCTGGAGCTTGGACTTTTGGGGCCAAATCCAATGGCCCAAAATCAATCTTATCAAAAATCAATGGCTAGGATTAATTTAGCCTAAATTAATTAATTTTAAAAAATAAAAAAATAGGCAAAAATAGGGCTGCCATAGGGGGGCTGGAGCAGGCCTAGGGTGGGCTGCACAAGGCTCCATGCACCTTTTGGAAATTAGAAAAAAATACATTTACAATTTAATACCTCAAGCAAGGGGGTAAAATCCAATTTGATGAAAAATCAAAAAGTATAAATAGGGGGCATGGGGTGAACGACCAAAGCACTCAAACCCAGCTCCATTTGAGCATTTTTTCACCCCCACCACGTTTTAGCCTTGAGGAGAAAGAAAAGGAGGAAGTTAGAGAGAGAAAGTGCGAGAAAAAGTGGGATTTCTTCCCAAATTTCTTTTGGATGTTAAGTAGGGTAAAACCATGCGTAGGTAATGCCTAAGCATGATAAAATAAGTAAATTTATAATACCAAAGTAAAATTATGCCGAAACATCGAAAATTTGGAGCGAAGATAGAGCATTCGGGAAAATCATGTATGATATATGGAAATAATGCTCCGAATTTGATAAATGATGATTTGGGATGTATGATTATGATAAATATAATGTTGGAATATTAATTTCATGATTTTTGGAATTAAGGATTATGCTTAAGTGAATTTATGTTGATTTTTAGTATATGGAGAAAATGATTTATTTAGCCAAGTTAATGATGATAAATTCATAATTCATGAATTTCCCATGATATACTAAGCATAAGCTATGTCATGGTATTTTTTATTTTTGGGAAAAATGTCAATTTTTGGAACCCATGAACAATAACCCACGTTGCTGTGAACAGTAACCTCGGGGTGAACAATAACGTGAACAGTGATTATGAACAGTAATATGCTACAGTGACATGAACAGTAATTATGAACAGTGACAGCGTATTTTGGGAAAAAATTGAGATTTATTTGTGTATATTTATGAGGATATATGGATGGAATTTTTAAAGAATTTATGGATAAAAATTCATATAAATGAGTAATGACCAAATATTTATAAAAGGATAACCTCTATAAAAATGAGGTAATATGTGATCGTAAAGCATGCATGGGAAGCAAGTTAAGACATGGAATAGATGGATAAAATATCCAATTTCCTTGTATAGGAAAATGAAAGGAAAGGATAAAGGAGTCAGGTTGAAGCAAAGCAAAGGTAAGCAAGCAATCCTTTTGAAAATGATGATTTGTAAGCAAGCACAACATTGAAAATATATTTTATTCTCAAGTATTTATGAAATGTGTTTAAGGGTGGTCATTCCTATAATGTTTTGAAATGATGAATGTTTATGAGTTTTTATGAAAAAGTCATGCCGGCATATTGATATCATGTGATGTTCATGGACATGCGCACATGTATGATGTATCAGGAAGAGGCTATGGTGGAGTTAGAAAGTGGATCAGAGGGTCCCCTTCACTATTGCCGAGTCGTATGGGCTGTGTGCCGACGGCGTCCTCCCCAGAGGTGGAGGCAAAGGAATGTTATGTGTGAATGGATGCATTGCATTTTCATACATGGATTGAAAAGAAAAGCATGGATTTGAAATGACGTTTTTAAAGGAATAGTGCAAATAATTCTCTACATGAGAATGACAAGTCACCTAGTGTAAGAGGTATATAATGCCGGGAAAATCAAGAGTCATGCATGTAGGAACCATGTAGGCGTCAAGAGAAAGAGAGGTTCCTCTTGATGAGGCCAAGTCGGAGACAGCCGGCGTATTGGACCATGTTATGTGAGATGTTCCCTGAGCTAGCGTACCCGCACATGAAGGTTTATGTCAGGAGTGGAAATGAAGCATTTGCACATCCAATGTTTATGAAAAGGTTTCTATTCCATTGATAGTTGATCACTTGCTAAGTGTCTCCTATCGAATGAAGAGAAATGCATTTACGAATGATTTACATGAATGGTTTATGAAAGGTTTCGAAATATGGTTTACGAAAAGGTTTCTATTCCGTTGGTAGTTGATCACTTGGTAAGTGTCTTCTATCGAATGGAGAGGAATGCATTTAAAATGAAAAATGCTTGCTTATTGAGTTTCGACTCATGTTTTGTTTTCCCAACCTCAGACAGGTGTAGGGAAAGCCAAGAAATGAAGGACATGTGTTGCTAAAGAAAAAGAGGAATCTACAAAGGTTAGTAGATTTTTGTATGAATAGATTCCCTAATGGGATATGATGAAAAAGACATAGGTTGTATGAAATTATGAAGTGATGAATAATATGAGAAGTTGATGATTTATGATGTTATGGATAAGTCCATTATGAATGATGATGAGTATATGTTTATATGATGAAAGAAAAAGAAATGAAAAAAAAATTTAGACGAGATCCAATTAAGTACCCACCGCGTGATCAGGGCAACAATCTTGATTCACACTTACCAATCGACAAGATCCCGGAGTAAGGACAAATATGACGCCTCGGTTCGGGGCGCCACACTTGAACGCGATCGTCTCCCAAGAAGACGACGACCATTTGGGCATCACGTCACCAGCGGCAGAAAACCCACGACAACCAGCTTTGATATTAGCAAGCATCCCTTTCCTTCTCCAATCGACAATTGCAAATTGCTCCAAATTGGAAATTCCATATTTCAACCACCGATTCAGGCAGTAGAACCGAATGCATCGCATCCATGATTCTGTTTCACCTCCAAGCTGTTTGGCAAAATCCAAGTTGAAATTGAAATCAGCAGATGAAAACCCAAACATGCTAGCACCAGTCATGAAAACGTGGAAATTAGCCTCCCCTAAAATCGGATGAAGCAGAATTTTCGGCACCAACGAATTGTTCTGCGCAGCAATCGATCAAGTAGCCCTGCATCAAGCTCAAACAGCAGCACCAAAAGCGGAGAACCAATGTGAGGCAGTGTAAACAGAAGGCAGCGTGGAGAGCAAGTGTAGGAAAGGGATGAGAATCCCACATTGGAAGCCAAAATGGAGAGAGGGTTGTCCAACACTTATAAAAGGAGGCCCTACCACTCTGACCAACAGACAACACATCATCACCAAGCAATCCTCTCCCTTGGGTGGGACCCATTTTGTGGGACCCCTAGCAAGGAGGTGGGGCCAAGCAATAAAATTTTCATTACGTGGAGATTTTGCTCTTCATATTTGGGTGATGTAAATTTTATTTTGTTGCTTTATGGTTTGTAGTGCTTCATAGTTGTTAAATTTTAATTTGTAATTTTAAGATTAGAGTTACTGCTTTATTTTCTGCTTTGTAATTTTTAGATTAAATTTAATATAATTCTCTTTCCTGTTTTAATAGTTAAATTTCATAGCTTTAATTGCTTTCTTAGAATAACTTTAATTCAGTTGTTAGTGAATTATAATTTCTTTTAGCTTCTTGTCCCCCTTTCTTTTTATTTCTCTAGCTCTTCTAATCTTCTCTTCTTTCTCTCTCTTTCTAATTTCTTTCCCCCTCTCTCTCTCTAATTTCTTCTATTTTCTCTTTTCTTCTCTCTCCAACGTCTCTTTCTCTCTCTTCTCTCTTATCTATCTAATTTCTTCTTCTCTCTCTCTCTAACGTCTCTCTCTCTTCTCTCTTATTCCTCTAATTTCTTTCCTTTTTCTCTGACTTCTTTCTCTCTCTTCTCTATACCCTCTCTTTCTCTTAAAAATAATTCAAAACTATATCGCCACTCTGTGGATTTGACCCGACTCACCGTTATTCTACACTATCACCCGTATAATGGTAGCTTTAATGTGTTTCGGTTAATTTTAATTAAACTGGTGATCACAGTGCTCTTAACGAAAAACACTTGGTGAGCATCAATGGCAAGTCAAGTCGATTTCCAAGTCGACTCAAGCATCGACTTAGGCCAAGTCGATCCCCAAGTCGACTCCGGCAGCGACTTCAAGACGTCATTTCCTTCCAGAGTTGAAATTGAGAAGCAAAGCTGCTGAAGTCGTATCCCAAGTCGACTCCGCATGCGACTTGGGTGAAGTCGTAGACCAAGTCGACTCCAGCTTCGACTTCGAGGAGTCATTTTCATCCAAAGTTGAAATCGGGGACGAGAGCTGCTGAAGTCGCATCCCAAGTCGACTCCGCATGCAACTTGGGTGAAGTCGCAGACCAAGTCGACTCCAGCTTTGACTTCGATGCGTCATTTTCATCCAGAGTTGAAATCGGGGACGAGAGCTGCCGAAGTCGCATCCCAAGTCGACTCCGCATGCAACTTGGGTGAAGTCGCAGACCAAGTCGACTCCAGCTTTGACTCCAGTGCCGAACTTGCAGATCAAGACGACTCAATGATAGATTCAATTGAAGATGAAGGCCAAGACGACTCAAACACTCAAATGAAGATCAAAGCAAGAAGGGTTGCATGAATTCATCATGTTGGATTAGGAACACACATTTGGACATCATTAGACGTTCTAAGATTCAAGTATTCAAGATTACAATGATTCAAAGTTTGCAAGTCACAGAGCTAAAAGGATATCAAGCTAGGATGATTATACTGAGTTGCAAAATATATAATCAAGGGAAAAACAACCAAACATGAAGAAATTCAAGCAAGCAAAGCATTCTAAGGATTTCAAGTTCAACTAGCAAGTTGAAAAAGTGAAGTCGCACCCGAAGTCGACTTCACCTGCAGCTTGGGTCAAGTAGAGGACCAAGTCGACCCAGATTGGAACTTGAAGAAGTTGCGGAGAGCCAAAGTCGCACCCGAAGTCGACTCCATCTGCGACTTTGGCGAAGTCGCACCTGAAGTCGACTCCACCTGCGACTTGGGTCGCAACAGTTGGAAAATTTCTGAACGTTGGCGCATTAAATGCGCGCCACCTACTTCCAAACGTTCGGATTCCCTCGCAAATTATATAATGCATTCAATATGAACGAGAAGGGTAGCTGAGAATTCATTGAATGAGCATAACTCCCATCTCTAAGAGCATTAAGTGATCAAGCCATCATATAGAAGAAGAACTCCGCTTTCAAATTTCCAAGAGCTGTTTGCTGAATCATTGAGCCTACGTTACAAGTTCTTCTCAGCGCCAAATCTGCTTCACAACAGTAAAGTGTAGAAACTTTCTTTCATTTTTATTGTTGTATTGAACTTGATTTAGTTTGGGTAACTAAGATCAAGTGTAAGTAAAGTAGTGTGTGATTGGAGTGGAACTCGTCACCTACTTGTGTTGTGTATTGTTGATGCCCCCTAAAGCTGGAATCTAGAAGAGAACAGTGACTCTAGTTGTATTTGTGAAATACGATAGTGGAACCCTAGGGAGGTTGCCCGAACCACTATAAAATCTTGTGTGTTGATATTTATCTATGCTTTCTACACTATATTGCTTTCTATTTTGTTTCTTCATAAAGGCGACTAGATTAATCCGGGGTAAAGTTTCTGTTTAAGTTGAAAAATTTTAAATACCCAAATTCACCCCTCCCCTCTTGGGTAATTGTCATTAACTCGGGACCAACAGTATCATATTCTTTGTCCACATGACACATGAGTTACTTCTATATGAAGGTAAGCTTGTATGATCCTTTGGTCATTACCTTAAAAATCTTCATTTAAATCGATTATCGGTTGGCCTTCCTTAAATCCATTTCAAAACATTTTAATAAATTATTTTTAAATTCATTCAATAAAACCAAATATTATTTGGAAATTAAAAATTTTCCTTTTCCATTATAATGCAACCATTTCCACCTTTCTCCTCATTTTCATAAGGATTTGCTTATGACAAAACAATTCCCGCATATCTTAACATTTCTCCTTACTTCCTTATGGATTTGCTTATAATAAAACAATTCCAACATATTCCATGGTTGCAATATAAAACATAGAAAAATCATTTTCAAAAAGTTTGCTTGCTTACCTCTGTTTTGCTTCAGTCTGAATCCTTTATCCTTTCCTTTCCTTTTCCTATACAAGTGAAAAGGATATACATACTTTATCATACATATGTTATATTCATTTATGACCTTATTTTCCTCCATAATTTCTTATAGAGGTTAATCTCAAAAATACTTGGTCATTATTTCCTTATGTGGATTTTTATTCATAAATCCTTAAAAATTCCATCCTTAGATTTAAATATTAATCTCAAATTTTCTCCAAAATCACACAGTTTACTGTAGCAATTTACTGTAGCAAATCACTGTTCACCCGAGGTTACTGTTCACAGAGACGTGGTTACTGTTCATGGGTTCCAAAAATTGATATTTTTTCCAAAAATAAAAAATACCATGACATATCTTATGCTTAGTATATCATGGGAAATTCCATACATCTTGAATTTATCATCATTTACTTGGATAAATAAATCATTTTTTCCATCTACTAAAAATCAACATAAATTCACTTAAGCATAATCTTTAATTCCAAAAATCATAAAATTAATATATCATCATTCCAACATCATATTTATCATAATCATACATCCCAAATCATCATTTATCAATTTTGGAGAATTATTTTCATATATTATATGCTATCTTCCCGAATACCCTATCTTTGCTCCAAATTTTTGATGTTTTGGCATAATTCCATGTTGAGATTGTTGATCATATGCTTGCTTTAAGAATGATTAATTTGATTTTGATGATTAACAAATAATTGAAATATCATTAAAAAGGATCTAATACATTTGTCTAAGTGTTCTCAGATATTTTATCTCTAATTATGTGTATGAAAATGAAAATGTGAAATAATTTAAGTTTCAAGAGTTCAAGTTCATGAATTGCAAGTTCTGCAAAGTGAAGTCTCAGCCCAAGTCGACTTCACTTGTGACTTGGTGAAGTCTCAGACCCAAGTCGACTTCGCCTGCGACTTTGGAAGTGAAGTCTCAACCTAAGTCGACTTCACTTGCGACTTGGTGAAGTCTTAGACCCAAGTGGACTTCACCTGCAACTTCGAAGGCAAAATTCTGGACAGCAAGTTTTAGCAAGACGAAGTCGCATCCCAAGTCGACTTCACCTATCCGAAGTCGACTCCACTCATCCGAAGTCGACTCCACTTGCGACTTCAACTCGTAACGGTCGAAAATCTGAACGTTGGAGCTCTAGATGCGCGTGAACTTCCAATCTAACGGCTAGAACCTATTTTTCTCTATATATACCATTGATGTATGAACGTGAAGAAAGAGAAAAGGAGGAAAGAAAGAGAAAAACACAAGTTGGGCTTTCATCTTTTAATATTCAAGTGTGTTGAAGTTATTTGAATAACTATTGAAGCTTCAAGTGCTACAACTTTCAAGTGCGCTTCCAAGATTATCATCTCTACAAGACAAGGAGCTTCCGGAGCTTATCAAATACACGTTGTAAAGTGTAATTTCTCTTTTGTCTATTTTGTTTTGTGTTGTTGCCTTGAATCGGTGTTGGAGACCGAATTCAAGAAGAAGCAAAATAGGGGGTTGGTTTGAGTTTGTCTCACTAACGGGTTTTGCTTGATTGGTTGCAGTTTGTCTCACCAATAGATTGGACTTGGTTGGTTGGAGTTGGTCTCACCAACAAGTGATTATTGTATATGCCCCCTAGAGCTAGAATCTAGAAGAGAGCGGGTGCTCTAGATTGTATTGAAAATACAATAGTGGAACCCAAGACACAACGGGTGTGTGCTTGGAAGAGTGGAGTAGGGAAGGTTGCCCGAACCACTATATATCGTTGTCTCTTGTTTGGTTTGACTGTTTACATTTTTATATTTCATTTGCACCCTCTCATTCTATCTCATATCACGTTTCATCAAGGGGATTGAAATCATAAGGGGTTAAGTTTTAATTTACCAAAGAATTTTTCAAGAACCCAATTCACCCCTCCCCTCTTGGGTTTTGCCATAAACTCGGGGCCAACATTCCAATTAAGCATTATATCTATACTTATTTTCTCATGCTTAGGCATTATCTAAGCATATTTTTACCCTACTTAATATCCAAAAGAAATTTGGATAGAAATCACATCCCCGAAGTGGAGATACGCCTCTTTTTCCCATACTTTCTCTCTCTAATTTCTCCTTCTTTCTCTAAAGGCCAAAAAAGTGTTTAGGGGTGGGAATGCTTGAATTTTTCAAGCTTGGAGTGCCTTTGGTCGTTCTCACCTTGCCACCTATTTATAGTTTTTGATGTTTCAAGAAATTGGAATTTACGCCCTTAGCTTGAGGTATTTAATTATAAAAATGTATTTTTTTCTAATTTTGAAAAATGCCTTGAGCCGAGAGCAGCCACCCTAGGCCTGCTCCAGCCCACCCTATGCAGTCCTATTTTTATTTTATTTTTATTTTTAAAATTATTTAATTTAGGCTAATTAAATCCTAACCGTTGGTTTATGATGATGATGATCATGGACCATTGATTTGGTCAAATGCTCAGCCACCCTATCCTGCCATGCTCTTCTGTAGCTGCTGTTTTAATTAATTTTTTATTTTTTTAATTATTTATTTAAATAAAAAGTCAAAAGCAACATTTATGAAAAAGTTAAGTTACTATTTGATCACCATTTGACGTTTCATCTTGACCTTTGATTTATGATTTTTATCACATCTTAACCCATTCATCATGATCATCATGAATTTTTAACCATCCATAAAAAATTTCATCAAATTCCGACGCCCGGATTGCGAATTATGAATTTTTTTCTATTTTTCCACTAAAATCCAAATTTGTATTAAAATAATAAAAAGTAATGCTATTTTGTCTTGTAGTGTTTAAATCCCTATTTTGTCTTTTTGTGATTAAGTTAATCCAAGTGATTAACTCTTAATCACGTGTCTTAATCCTCGGTACTATTCACGTTCACTATTCACATTCAGTATTCACGTGGGTTAAATTCTTAATTGCATTATTTTAACCTCTAGTACACACATTTGCAAATATAACATATTTCATGAATTTTATTTATCATAAAAATCAGTACAAAAATCTATGTATTATTCTAGGATAGCGGGTTTCACAACACTATCCTGTTGTGTAAATTCAGAAGTTACATGCGTAATGCGCTAACTCGCTGTATAGGGTCATTGGTGTAGTTAGCGAACCCCTCATTAATCCCAATCGAGTCATTGTCGATTAACTAGCTAAGTGTAAGGTCATCTTGAGTCATGGTCGTGGCGACATGTACTCACCTAGTTATTTGAATTATAGCACGTGATGATGTGCTTCATTTAATTTTTACTAATTATATAATATGATCGAAATGCAATTCATTCGAGTCATGACACGCATCGACATGTACTCAATCTTTTTTTAAGCCATAGTGTGTGGTGTTTTGCACTAATCTATATTTGTATTTTTGTTAGATATAATTTTTTGTATACTTGTAAACTTATAGGCTGACCTTCTGCGCGTTTTATTATCATTTTAATAAATATTAATTTTGAGTACATAAATTATTGTATTAAGCTCTTTTAATCAAGTGTTTTCTCTTCAATAATGTAAAATCAGAGTATGGGACACAATGCAAAAATATTCCTGTGATATTTCTTTCTGATTCGGTTTAAAGAAATTAAATAATTTTAGAATTCATATGATGGATTGATTTAGTGTTTATTTCTTAAAACCACAAACAAAGGGGAATTGAACCTGCCCAAAATGAGGCCAAAACTGCTTAGCCATAGTAATGTCTTGAACGTGACCGCTCATCTTCTCCTTCATGTGAGGCCCAAAGGTGATAATTGGTTGATCTAAACCTTTGAACATTTCTTAAACTTTCTCATGGTTAATCATGGTTCTTAAACTCTTATAATTCAATCATTTCTTATATTTTTTCATTAATTTTCATATAATTATCTTGATATCTTTTTATGCAATTTCTTTATCTATATTTTCTTTATTCCCACTGTATTGCTATTATACCCATTCCATTCCCATTTCTCCCAATAGTATCATCTGAATCAATCTGCATCGTATAAAACCGACGGAAAAGATAAAATTCATTGAATCGGCAAAGCTACGAACCCCAAAATGGCTTGAAATTTTCATAACTTGCTAACACTGACCAGGCAGTGAAAATATCGCTTATGAGACCTGTTATCAATGCCGTATGCCATCCATTCAATGCATGTGGGCTGCCACGTGGCCACAATCTAGTGGAGCGGATGTGAATCAGGGACGCGCCTTTCCAGCCGTTTCTCCCTCAAAGCAAAGAAAAAGAAAAAGTAGAATATCTTACAAGCACCTTTTACCATTTTGGCACCAAAGCAAAAAAGAAGAAAAAGCAGCAAGTGCGACGCTTGAAAATGATAGCGGGCACGTCTTATGGGTGTGAGTCTGTCACCGCTTCATGTTGCGGGTAGGCCTGTTGAAGGGCAATCGTAGCCCTTGAATTCAGCCATTGATATCAACATTGTCTCGATGGATGACAATCAGAATCTCCTAGAATCCGTGCCGAGAGTTAATATTACTTTGTTTGATTTCTCAGATGGCATCCAATTCGAGAGTCGGTCTGTTTTCACATATTCTATTCCGCTGTGGAAATTTTTATATAACATTCTAATAGACATCTAAAAATATTTTTAAATTTCCACTATAGCATCCTGATAGTTATGTAACAATACTCCTAAATTTCCACTATAGCATTCTGAGGGACATCTAATAATATTTCAAAATGCCCTACTTGGTGGACAATGCTATGAAAATTTAGGATGACTACTAACACTAACTGTTGAACTCACGTCAGTACTACGCTAGCCAAATGAATTTTCGGAACGCCGCATGCGGCTTGGTGGGACATTTGAACATTTGATTTAATAGATAAAGGTCATAGCTGAAAATGGCACGAGTATATTCATAACTTTTTATTGATCTAAAAATAAACATTACACACAATAAAAAAAATTAGCATTACGCATTAAAATAATCCAAGTATTTATTTATTGTAACAAAAATTAATTAATATCTTTGTTTTACAGTCATTATCTCGAAAAATAAAATGAAAATTCTTTAACCAAAAATTGTAATGAGAATTCTTCGTTGTAAATGACATGTATGCAACGATTGTCAATCATTGCGATAGCATTTTCAAATTTCAGCCAACTATATTGTCGTTGCAAATATGGCCGTTATTTGAACCATATTTGGAACGAAATAGATGTTTGTTGCAATTTTAAATTACTCATGCTAATAGGAATGAATGCTTGAATGAAAAAAAAATCGTTGTTCGAAATTTTGGTTCCTATTACCTCGTTGTGTCGTAGTGGGAATGCCTGCAAATAATTACAAACAATAGGAGTTAATTTGTAATTTTGCAAATTATGTGTACATATCTGTAATTGTGATTAAACAATATTAGATGTATAAGAAAACCCTAAAAAGAATTTTAGTTTGTTTTTGAAAGTATTTTACACTAACGGAGTAGAGTGTATTTGAATGTACTAATGTACAACTTACAGGGGTACACTGTTTATGAGACGTAAATTTATTTAGTTATCCATCATAGGCAATGCTTCAATAATGTCATTACGTCAACAGTACTGAGATATGTGACCTCATTTTGACATATTTTGAAAATTAATCAAAATTCAATCCACTGGTGTGGGCAGGTTGTGTTTTGATGAATGCACTAATGTGCAATATTGTGGATGTGTGTTTATAAAACATTTTTATTACACGGAAATTTATTTTTTTCATGGAAATACATTATTAGGAGATACATCCTATTCAAATGATGACATTCCCACTTTCTAACGATTATTTATTCCACCATAAGAAATGTCGTTGAATGTAGCTACTTTTTTAGTTGCATACCATATATATTTAACCACTAAAATGCTTTCTAGCTACGATTTCTTTACATTATAAGAAAGTTAATGTTTTTCAACATGCTTCTAGCCACACTTATCATTTTTTGTAGCAAAAAACTATTTATTGGCATAAATAATTTTTATCGCTAGAAATTATCTTTCAGCAACTCTATTGTAATGGGTATTCAAAAGTTACCTTTTAGTAAAAAGAGTTGTTACTAAAAGTTGTACTTCTAACGAAACTTCAAAATCTTGTTACTGAAGCCTCATCTGACTAAGATAATATTTGGCAATCTGACTAAGATAATATTTGGCAATCTGACTAAGATAATATTTGGCAATATCTAAATGATAAGAATATAATGGAATAGAATGTAATGAATATTATATACTAAAATGGGAATAAATAAAATAGTTATATAGAAAGATATAAGAAAATAATTGAAATATAAGAGTAAAATGGAAAACATAAAGTTGTTAGATAATTAATAAAGTTAACTTTTTTACATTCTCACTTTCTAAATTATCAGTGTAGATTGATATTAAGTAACAAATTTACTTTAACGTAGTTAGAAGTTGATTTTATGATATTGTTATCTACTGACACTTAGTTGCTTTAAAGTTGTGCCATTTACTTAACTGCGTCTATTTTTACATCAAATGCAACAGAAAGTAATGCTAAAGTAACGTTTAAGTATAGTTGTTAAATTTTGGCTATATATAATAACAAAACTTTGGCTATAATTAACATAGGCCGAGTGATCAAATATAAGAAATTTCGTTGTAGAGCTCATTCAAAATATTTATCCATCCAAATTATTTTCTAATAATTTGTCTCTATTATTTTAATTGTTCTCCATCATTACCAAATGCACAACTTTGTACATGTTGCTAATAATTCTGTTTTATGTAATATGCCGTCAAAGGCTATATATAGCTTATTAAACAACTACATATAGTGAGATTAAGAAGCTTTTATTACACTCATTGTTTCTATTACTAATTACACATTGCTGGAATCAATGGAAAATTAAGAAAAATCTATATTTTGATGATTAACAATTCAATTTGAGTAAGTTTTGGTTACTAATATATTTTGTGAAAATGTTTAAAGGTTATAAAAATGAAAAATTAGAATCTGACAAATCAAGTTACAATCCAAGTCAACTCAGCTATCGACTTCAGTCGAGTCGATACCCAAGTTGACCTCAAAAGCAACTTGGAAGAAGAAAAACACTCAAATGCTGAAAATTGATCCAAGGCAGTTGAAGTCGCATAGCCAAGTCGACTCCATTTGCCACTTGGGTGAAGTCGCAGATCCAAGTCGACTCCAGCATCGTCGACTTCGAGAGTCCAAAACTTCCAACGTTGAAACTCGGATCCAGAACAGGCGAAGTCGCAGAGTCAAGTCAACTCCATCTGCGACTTGAGTGAAGTCGCAAACCCAAGTCGACTTCAGCATCAACTTCGTGGACTCAGAACTTCCAGTGTTGAAATTGGGAATCCAGGATGGTGAAGTCGCATACCCAAGTCGACTTCATGTGCGACTTGAGTGAAGTTGAAACCCAAGTCGACCCAGGAATCGGACTTGAGTCAGATTGAAGATAAATCAAGTCCAAGATAAGCAGATTTGCTTAACTAAATCATTATAGACTATATTCTGATCAAGGAAACTCAAAGATTGCAAAATCAAGAATATCAAGGGATTCTAAATCTATGACATGAAATCAAGATCCCCAAGTGTAAATTGAACATATTAAAGCTTCAACAAAGTTCAAATGAATTAGAGAAAGAACAAATACAAGATTAATATCAAGCTGATTTCCAAAGAACCCAAGTTCATCAAGTAAATACAGAAAGCGAAGTCGCACCAAAAGTCGACTTCACCTGCGACTTGGGTTAAGTCCAGGACCAAGTCGACCTGAGGAAGAGCTTGAGGTGTTTGCTGGAGACCGAAGTTGTACCCCAAGTTAACTTCAGTATGCGACTTAGGTGAAGTTGCACCCGACGTCGACTTCATCTGCGACTTGGGTCACAATGGTCGGAAAAATTTGAACGTTGGCGCATTAATTGCGTGTCACCTACCTCTAAATGTTCGAATTTACTCCACCATTATAAATATGCATTCAAGTGAACGTGCTAAAGGTTAGAGAGAGCATTAACTGAGATTCATAAACCATCATCTCCAAGCATTAAGTGATCAATACAAGTTTTCGAAGGAAGAACAAAGCTCCAACTTGCTGCATGCTCTAATGCTATTCAAATCTTCTCTTCTACATGTTCTTCCACGAGCTGAATCAGCCTACACAATCTGTAAAGTGTAAACTTTCTTATTTGAATTAATATTTATATTTGATACTTGGTTTATTATTGGAATTTTGAACTAAGTGAAAGCAAAATAGTGTTGTAATTTGAGTGGGACTCATCATCTACTTGTGCTGTAATTTGTACACGCCCCCTACAGCTGGAATCTAGAAGAGAGCTGTTGCTCTAGTTGTATTTGAGAATACATAGTGGAACCCAAGTCACAAGGGGTGTGAGCTTGGAAGAGTAGAGTAGGGGAGGTTGCCCGAACTACTATAAAAATCTTGTCTATTGCTGTGATTTACTTTTCTGTTTTTATTGCTTTATTACTCTCCATATGTTTCATTTGTTTCATTAAAGAGGATTAAATCAAACAGGGGCAAATTTCTATTGAAGTGAAAAATTTTAAAATACCCAATTTACCCCTCCCCTCTTGGATAATTGCCATAAACTCGGGACCAACACACACGATATCAGTTCATTTATTTTCAATTATTTATCTTTATTTTTTAACTTTTTTTATGGATCAAATTACTAAACTACACATGGATAAACTTGAAGGCGACAATTATCTAAAAGGAGCCACCTGCATGTACCACAACTTATGTACCTAAGACAAGACTGAGTAAATAGGATGGTGGTAGGAATTGCACTGAAATACCTAGAGGCGAAAATGGCCATAAAACCCAAAGGATAATTCAATATATCACTTATATAAAAAAAATAAAATTGAAAATAAGAAATTATCTAATTACAAATCTTAATTTCTATTATTATTATTATTATTATTAATTGTCCATTTCTCGTGTTCCATTTCTGCTGAATTAAACGCTAATACTAGGTTGCGAAATGTGAAAGAATCAAATTTTCAAGCCATTTTATTACAATTTTTTGTCACTGTTGATTCACGTCTTCTTAAGATTAGATCATCACTCAAAATGAGAAGAGTCAGCCAAGGGATGACGACACCTCTCACAATGTTAATCTAGAGGAAGCATTCTAAGATGAGAAACGAGCCGCGATGACTTAATTAGGATATCATAGGTTGAATTCCACACTCTATTGTAAATGGTACATGACATATTTCATGGTTAGGCTGAGAAAAAGGTTCATCTATAAGGGGTTCAACAAGAGGTTTAGAACCACCCTCAAGGCAAGAGAACCCTTACAACAGTGCTAGTTTCAATCGATACATTCGACAACCAATTCACCCAAAGCATTCTGGTGAACCACTTCCTCAAAAATTTCACTTTCTAGTAAGTAAGCCCTATGATGGAAAATCGAACCCCACAATCACATAGCTACTTTTGCCCTTAATGCTAACTTAATGGAGACTTAATGATTACATGAAGTGGAGGGCCTTCCCCACAATGCTTGATGGAAATGCTTGGTGAGCATTGCTTCTGTAACACCCCATTCCAATAATTACTCAAGAACTAGTCAATGAGTACATACTTTCTAAGAAAAATTCGGCAGCATCTCCCCATAACATACAAGGGGTAATATGGAATACATGACCTGATATTCATAACATTTCAATCTGTAACATTCAATCCTATTTATATACTTGCATCTTCATATAATAAGAACATTCATATAGAAGGAAATCATTAAATATTTTCCTTACACATGAAACAGATATAATAGTCATGCATATGTGCATCAACAAGGATTATAATCCAATCTGAAATACCAAATACATTATAGTTGTCAAAGCGAATCCGCCTAAATAATTGTCTACATATATGATTATCAAAAAGAGCACAAATCTAAAAGAACTGAAATTAACATATTGTGCTATGGTCTCTCATGTTTGATCTTCAACTTGTCCCATCCTTAAGTTCCCCTTCTGACCTGCGATCTAAAAGCACAATAACAAACGATATGAGTCTAAATAGACCCAGTAAGTAGATAGTGGTTAGCACAAAGTGGAGATAAGTATAATGATGGATACTCATATAGTGATGAAGCTAATACATATGGGTCCAATACCCACTCCCAAGATCGTATGCATATAACCATACACACAAATTGAACAACACAACCAATCATCTACTCATGTCCATCAAGGGCCATGAACAACCCTCTCCTCATGTCAATCAGGGGCCATGAACAACCCTTACAACCAACTATTTGAGATAACACATCATACTTAACAGACAATGAAACACGTCGCAAACCACGCATACAACATCAACACAATTCAGATTCAACACATAGATCTGTCACACAAGCATTTTATCAAACACATGATAGGTGCGAAATAAAAGAACCTTCAATTCATACTCTCGATTGGGGCAAATCAATTCACGTCACATTCCAACAATATAAAAACTGCTAAGAAGTCTTTTACATCATAGAATTCGCACATTCAAAGTAAATTCCCCATGAACCCTAACTGTTACGGACCCTACGCCTAATACATGGAGTCGTTAGGAGCTATACATTCCCTCTAGCCTCACATCGCGTTTAACATAAAATTTCATCACTAAATCGAGAAGGGGCGACATCTACTTACCTTGACCGTGATTCCTCCCAAGATAGCGACCCTAGATGTGGACTGCAGAAATTCAGAGCCTTGGAGCTTCCTGGACTCGGATCTATGACCTTCAAGGTAGTTGGTATAGTTTCCCTCAAGAGATCATGGGTGGTTCGAACTGAGTGGAAGAGAAAGTAGAAGAGGAGCGAAGAACCAAAAGAGGAGAAGAAGAAAACGCGGTCGGGCGCGAAATGGGAAATGAAGCCCTAGAGCGCGGGCCGCTTATGTTAATAGAATCCATTGAGTCGGGTCGGGGTATGGGTCAGGTCCAGTCGCAATTAGTAATTTAATTTTCCGCTCCTACAACTTAATAATTAAAAATTTCTCCGGGGGCGCTGCCCCCTTGACCCCCGCGACCTGACCGGTCAGGTCGAACCCCGTACCTACTTTGCGAAGGGGAAAAATAGTTATAGTGCTTAACAATGACACACTAATCATACACATTTAAATTTATACTTAGTGTGCTAAGATCATAATACATGCATATATGCACTATATGTTCCCTAGATACTATATTCATATATGTTATGCATCCATTAACATTATAAACTCCTAGTGTCATGTTCATAAGTTATCTCATAAATAGAGAAGGGTTATAATAAAAATAAAATAAAATAAAATAAAATACCTGGTCCTTACAGCTTCAATCAATATTTGCTATCAACCACTTCCTAATCTTTGTTCCCGATAAGAAACTAAGAAAGAAACAAAAAAAATTCAAACTTAAAAGAAAGTTACACTTTACAAATCTTGTGTTGACAATTGTAAGCACACGAACTCATGTTGAATGCAAAACATGATGATATCTTGAAGCTTTTTCTCTTTCCCAATGCACTCAAGCTTAAGATTTTGAATGCGAGGCCTTAATGCCTGTCTTCATATCTTATTTAAAGCATGGAGGGTAAAAGAGTGTTTGAAGGTAGGTGGTGTGCAATTAATACTCCAATATTCAAATTTTTCTTACTGTTATGATTTTCGGTCCCATATCGGGTCGATTTCAAGTGTTTCTTTACCTCAAAGTCATATGGTGAGGTTGACATTTGCTCGGAACTTCATTTGGCCAAAATTTTAGAGATGTCACCCTCTTCAGTCTTTCTTTTAAGTCTCAAGTGAGGTTGGCCTGGGGTGTGACTTTACCAAAGTCGTATGTAAGGTTGAGTTGATGATGAAACTTCATCTCCGGATTTTAAAATTTCTTCCAATGTATAGCTCCAAGTTACTTTTGGGGTCAACTTCGGATGCGACTTGGACGAAATCGCAAACTGAAGTTGACATAGACTACGACTTAGAGAACATTGGACGGATGAAGTTCCCCCTCATTGAAGCTTGAAGAATAAAGTCGCAACTCAAGCCGACTTCACCATGCGACTCGGGTAAAGTCGGATTCAAAGTTGACCTACACACTGAGACTTGAAGATTTAAAACAGAAAATGGAAATTTTGCTCAGTACTAGAACTAAAGTCGCAACACCAAGTCGGATTCACAAGCAAGTTGGGTCAAGTCTCACATGAAATCAACCCAGGAGAAAGACTCAAGGAAAAAAAGACTAAAAGAAGGAACTTTGAAGTCCCAAGTTTATATTGACCTAGAGTGGAACTTTGAAAGTAAAAGTTGAAGATCAATTTTCTAGAAGCATTTGGAAGACCCAAATCACAAGCAAAGTTGACTCAAGATGCGACTTAAGTCGCAATGGTCAATTTTTTTTGAATATTAGTGCATTTAATGAGTTCCACCTACCCTCCAACATTCAACTCTCCTTGAAGACTATATAAAGCACATCAAGTGGAGTTATGAGGATAAGTAAGAGAATTAATTGACCTCTCACTTTCCTACTCTCAAGCATTAAATAGTACATTTAGTGATTTTCAAGCAAGACTCTCAAGTTCTCTGTAAGTGTTTTAACTTCTCATCTTCCACAAATTCTCAAGAATTTCCTATTATGCTCAAATTGCTCTATATAAATTTGTAAAGTGTAGAATCACTTGTCTCATAGCGTATTGAGTTACTTGACTTGGTATTGGATACCAAGGTCAAGGTGAAATACAAGTAGGGATTAGTTGGAGTAGGTCTCACCATATGCTTATAAGCTTATTGTAAAAGGCCCCCTATGTTGGAAACAACTGTTAAAATCAAATGCAAAATACCCAAAGCATATGTTTTGATGATTAACAACTCAATTTGAGTTAGTTTTAACTACTTATATGTTTTGTGCAATGTTCAAGGTTATAAAAATGAAAAATACGAAGCATGACAGGCCAAGTCGATCCCCAAGTCGACTCAGGCATCGACTTAGGCCAAGTCGATACCCAAGTCGACTCCAGCAGCAACTTCAAACGTCATTTTTTGTCCAGAGTTGAAATAGGAGACCAAGAGCTGCCGAAGTCGCAAACGAAGTCGACTCCACATGCGACTTAGGCAAAGTCACAGGCCAAGTGGACTCCAGATTCGACTTCAGACTGACAGTGTGAACTTGAAGAGCTAAGTCGCAAACCAAGTCGACTCTATGCCAGACTTGAGTGAAGTTGAAGGCCAAGTCGACTCAAATATTCAACTTGGAACAAATGAAGATTAAAACAAGACCAAAGCAAGCAAAGATGCATGGATCCATCAATTCAAATCAAAGACTACAAATTGGACATGTTCATGCATACCAAGACTCAAGATTTTAAGAAATCAAGACATGGAGTCAAAAGGTTTCAAGATAAATTAATCCTACAGAATTTCAAATGATACAAAACAAAGGAAGAATATTTAATTTGAAGAAATTAAAGTGACCAAAATCATTCCAAAGGAGTTTAAGCTCACTTGGCAAGATAAAGAGGTCAAGTCAAAAACGAAGTCGACTCCATAAGTGACTTGGGTCAAGTCCCAGACCAAATCGACCTAAAAGACAGACTTGGAAGTTGGAGGAATCTGAAGTCGCACCCGAAGTCGACTCCACCTGCGACTTGGGTCAAGTCCAAGACTAAGTCGACCCGAGGAATAAATTGAACAGCTTGCTCACAGCCGAAGTCGCACCTGAAGTCGACTCCAGCCTGCGACTTGGGCGAAGTCGCACCAGAAGTCGACTCCACCTGCGACTTGGGTCGCAATGTTCGAAAATTTGAACGTTGGCGCATTTATTACGCGCCAACCAACTCTTTAACATTCAAATTTATCCTCCCATTATATATAGACACTCAAGTGAACGTGGAAACCAACTAGAAAGAGCAGAAAAAGAAGGAGAAACTACTAAGTTCAATATTCCACTTTCTTCTACATTTAAGTGATCTATACACGTTTTGAAGGAAGAACGAGATTCAACTTACTGTATACTCCAACGTTGATCAACTTGTCACTTCTACGTGTTCTTCCTCGAGCTGAAAATTGCCTACACAAATATGTAAAGTGTAGATTTCTTTCATTTCAATTTGTTATTTAGTTTTTGATGCTTGGTTTGATTTTGGTGTTTCAAATCGAGTGATAGCAAAGTAATGTTGTGACTGGAGTAGGGTGTGGCGCTTCAAACCGAGATGTCACTTCCTTACCTCAAGATGATATTGATTAGTAAATATAAATCAGGATTTTTGCCCTGATCACGCGGCGGGTTCTTAATTTGATTTCGTCCAAAATTTCTTTTTTCTTTCGATTGATTCCTTTATCCATCCTCATTTCTTTTTCTTTATATCATACTTCATTCGTCTTGTAAACAATGATACACTTAAAATTTCATTTCATAGAGCATTTTAGCACACTACATGGTCCCCTTACATACTTATTAATAAACATATCCCCTGACAGTTGACATCAATTATATACATCATTCATAAAATCTTCATCTCACTTTCTTACATCCCTGATTTACACAACCTGGCCAAACTATAATCATATAACGTTCATTCATAATTGAATACTAAACACATTCACTTGTACACATACATTATCGTATCTTTAAAAATTCCAAACATATCATTTAGTACACATATGAATACTATATCATACCTTTTTTCAATTATATCATGTTCTCTACCTCTTGAGCTCCCCTATACTTGTCTGAGGTTTGGGAAAACAAAACGTGAGTGATGACCTCAGTAAGCAAGCATTTTGCATTTTCATATAAATGCATTTCTCTCCGTTTGGTAGAGGACTCTTATCAAGAATCAACTATCAACAAGAAGAAACCTTTCATGAAAACCTGTCATAAAACTATACATTTAAATCCTTCATAAACCTATCATTTAAATCATACGTGATAACCATTCATATAAATCATTCTTGTAAATCATTTTTGTCAATCAATCATATAACCTTTTTACAAGAGGACAAATGCATGTCCTAATTTATTTTTGTATAAACCTATATTCATGAAGAAAATCTTATGTTCTAATTCATTTGCATATAAGCCATATTATATAAGGACAATTATATGTCCTCAATAATTTCGTATAAATCTTTTTCAATACAACGGATATGCATATGTAAAAAGTGTCCTGAAATAGATGTGTAAACATTGTTTTCTGTGTACATTGTTATGTCCTAAAATATCATTAAATAAACATTAATTCCTGTGGACATCTTCATGTCCAAAACATATCCTCATGTCCTTGTTTTAGGGTTTCTAAAACAAATGATATGCATATACGTTTCTAACCCTCTGTTAGGTGACACTTACCAAGTGATCATCCCTCCATAGGAAAGAAACCCTTCATGTGACTACACCGCTAGCTAGGCAGTTGTCCATGATCCTGCTCCCATTTCAGGGAGGGCGCCGCCGGTCTCCTGCCTTCCCTTAGCGACTTGACCACAGGTAGAGGTTGGCCTTGGTATGCAACCATCTCGGTCTGCAACCGCCTCCACCATGGGCCTAGTACGTAGTTCCTATGCACACTCATTTGTGTTTGCATCGTTATGCTATCATGATTTCATAAAATCAACACAATCTTAAATCCATGAAATTTTCCAAATAAACACTTAATATCATAAATCCATTACAGTCCTCAGACTAAGTCCATCTCAATTAGAGAATTGGACATAATTTTTTTCCAAAATAAAATATTTTCATAAACTATTTTCAAATAGTAATGTTAGAATGACCACCCTTAAAGAATTTTAGAAACACATTAGTAAATCACTTTTACAAAATATTTATAACACCTGAGAAAACATCATTTTTAAGAATATTTCTTGTTTATTGATAAACTATTTTAGAATCATTTTGTAAATATTTTCATTCCCTTTTTCTGGGCTTTTTATGAACAAAGGATAGGCAAACACATCTGCTTCCATTTTATTGGCATTATATGCCTCATCCACATGCCATCCTTACCATATTGATGTAGAGAAGTGTTTGTACTATCTTTTGAACAAAATAGCCATCAAATTGTTTTATAACATCGAGTATTGAGTGAGTCATTCTTAAAACTCTTTTAGAAAGAAACACACGAGTCCAAGAAATTTTTCCAAAGTATTTTAGTTTTTCAAGAGACTGAAAGTATTTTGATAATGTATTTCAAAACATCTATATAAATCATTCTAAAACATTTATAAGTCACTTCAAATGCCCTATTTATTTACAAATATCATTATATGAAAAATCATATAATTTTTCTCAAAACCCTTTAGGAATAGAATTCCCAATGTCTGTTTCTAATATCATCTTAGAAAAGAATTAAAAATTCTTAAATCTTAAATGCCTTTGAAATAGCATTTCTAGTAATTTACTTGACCAAAAACCATCTTCAAACATATCATTAATACGAAGTAAAATCATACCGTCAAAACTTGGGCATGCTTAAAATGAAGCAATGCTAAAGTTTTACATTAAAGTCATATTTTCAAGAATGGAATTCGCTTACTCTGTAAGCAAAACTTAAAAATCATCAATACATGTATTTGAAACAAAGTCAATGTTCATGAAGGTTGGCTTACTTACCTTCTGAGTAACCCTAAAACATCTTAATAATACATGTTCAAATCATTTCAACATTTGATACAAAATAGCATTTGAAAATGCTATCTAAAGCATCATTATAAAGCATTTGTAATCATTTCAACTTTCTAAATGAAATCAATATTTTCAAAAGGTTGCTTGCTTACATGAGTCGATTCCTTTGTGCTTTCCATTCCTCGCTTTCTCCTTCAATTCACATATACGTGTCACATGGTTTAATCACATATGGCCCGTAACACGCTAACTTTAAATCATTCTTTCCTTGTCATTAGCACTTATGTTTCCCTATAACCACATATCCATACAAATTTAATACATGGGTTATTCATTTCCTTCTATACTTATATTTTATATAGGAATTTCTTGAAATTACTCAAGATATCCTTTCATATTCCATAATATACAAGTTTTCTATCAAAACTTTATTTAGAATGATAATCCACATTTCTTATTTAACTATACATATCCTTTTTAAATAACCCTCAATATTCACTCTCCTCATTAGTAACGTAATACATACCTACCTATATAGTTATAGCAATTGCTCATCTATTTTATTAAATACCCATGTCTAATGTATTTATTCACTTAAATTTTCAAGAGACTTGCTTATATTCAACTTCTTGAATTTACATTAATCTTTTTAACAACCCCATACATATATAACTTAGTGATTGTTCATCACTTCGTTTAATCTCCATGTTTAGAGTTCTAAGCTTATAAAATTATTCAAATAGCTTGTTTAAAATCTTTAACAAGCCAAGTTCGCTTTAAATTTTCGAAAGCTAATCATTTTCAATTTATCCACATACACATACATAATTACCATATATCACTTCTACCCTTTCATTTCTTTGCATATACATATAAGAAAATTATCAACCAACAATTCTTATAATCAACTTAAGGGTTTATATAGGATCTATAGCATGCTAAATTCCATCAAAATTTTTGAAACTTATCCCTTTTTACAAAACAGCCCCATATGCTCTCATATTTTCAATATTTCATTTATGAAATTTGCACCTTAACTATACATACATGAGGTGCTATCCATTAACCATTCTTATAACCATTTGTAGGGCTTGTTTATGATTCATAATACCCTAAATTAACATAAAATTTCTGAAACTTTAATTATAACAGAAATTTAAACTTATTCATAATTTAAGCATCCACTTGAAGGTACACCCATATATGACATATTTTTAATTCATTAACTCCTAATGCTTGTAATTCATCATATAACAATTGAATTTAATTAAAATACACAGAAATTCCTTCCTTTCATCCAGATTTCAAGTCTCCATTAATTAGGCAGAAATATATTTTTATTTTTCATACACAGTTGGACGTAAATGGAGCATAAATAATTTTTTTCTTTCTCCATGTTTTGCTGAACATTATTTAAGCAGGAATTTAAATAGCATAAAAATTGTATTACCACATACCTGCTGAACGTGAAATGGTGCAGGGAATAAAAAAAATGGAAAAGCATGGCAAGCATACCTGCAATGGATGTTACTGCTGCCCCTTTACATTTCCATTTTTTTTTATTTCTCCATGAATTTCTGCTGGACGTCCTTTGCTGCCTCTTCAATGCATCATCCAATTTTTTTCTCCAGCACATCCCGTTAAAGCATTTCCCATTGCTGCCATTATCCATTTATAAAGAAACTGGATTCTGCCCTTTTTTCCAAACCACCGAACTCATGCATTTTCTCCATCTAATGTGCTGTAATAATTTTGACCGTCCACCTATTCATTCCATCAATAAATCTGGACCATTCATTTCATCATCAAATCTGGACCATTCATTTCATTACTTGCTACCCAAGTTTCTATGCCCCTATACCTACCTAGCTACCCTAATTTTCCACCCTATTTTGTTGGAAAATAATTTTTATATAAATATTTGATAGATGCTGAAAATAATTGGACGTGCATGTTGTCCCTTGCATTAATTTGCTGCTGCCCATTTTTATCATTTAAATAATCTGTCCCATTATTCCATAGCTGCCAATGGTCGTTCATGCTGTCCAATGTATTAATTGACTGTAAAAAAAATAATTTTATAAGTATATAATTACTGTTGCCAATGGACATTAATTTGTTGTCCATGCTTTTAATGGCTGCTGCATGAATTGACGCCCATGCTATCCCCTACGTTAAAGGGTTGCTGCTCATCTTCACCAATTAAATAATCTGCCCATTTATTTACCCTAATTGCATAGGTAATTTAATTATATATTTATCATTAAAAAAATTAAAATATAACGCATATTACCATGGGCGTTCCCACCATGTGTCACATATGCACCTTAGCTTAGTCGTATAAAAATCTCATCTCAAAAACATAAGTAGATGCTAAGATATTAGCAAAATAATTTAATTCATAAAATATCATAAAATATTAGTCAATTAATCCATTTCCCTTCATAATTTTTATGATCCAATTCATCCATATGATTAAACCCACAATTATACGCTAGTTTTTCAAATTTCACCTCAATTGGCCTTATAGGCATTAAGTTATGAATTTTCTAGCGTTTTTCAACTTAACTCATTAATTATCATCATAATTTCCATAAATAAAATTATGAAAAATTAAAAAGACTATTCATGATATATTTATAGTTTCCCAATTTTCATTAATCCACTTTAATCCTATTGACCTATATTGGCCTATAACGATTAGTTTAATCGTCATTTATAATTATTGGCCTAATTGTAATAAATTTTCAAAATATGAAAATTATTCAAAATCTATTTAAACTCTCATGAATCATATTCATTTGCCTGATGTACACCAGTAAACCCTTCATAGATTAAGGTAACATATCATCTCAGGCTATCTCTTAAATTTTTCAAGTCATTCTATCTTGTAAATAATAAGATATGAATATATCAATTATTAAATCAAAAATTAAAATGATAAATAACATTAATTGTATTTTTCACATAAACATTAATTCATCCTTTAGAGTGCATAATTATCATAATCATCTTGAAAAATTAATTAATCACCTTGTTAAAATTAATTTTCTTTAATTTCATCTCGATACATGCTTTGAACTACGTTTATTAGGTTCTAACATAGGTGAGGTTTCACATAGGGACTCGTCACCTACTTGTGCTATGTGTTGTATATGCCCCCTAGAGTTAGAATCTAGAAGAGAGCGGAGGCTCTGGTTGTATATGCCCCCTAGAGCTGGAATCTAGAAGAGAGCGGAGGCTCTAATTGTATTCGCGGAATACATAGTGGAACTCAAGTCACAAGGGGTGTGAGCTTGGAAGAGTGGAGTAGGGAAGGTTGCCCGAACCACTATAAATCTTATATATTGTTTTTCATTTCCGCTTTCATTATCTTATTGCTTTCCATTTGTCTCATTAAAGGGGATTAAATTAAACCGGGGTAAAGTTTCTAATTTAAGTTTAAATTTTTTAATACCCAATTCACCCCTCCCCTCTTGGGTAATTGCCATCAACTCGGGACCAACAAGTGATATCAGAGCAGGTCTTTGAGTTTTACCAAAGAGATCTTTTGATATGGCATCCCAATCTACTTCCGTTCCCGCATTTGCCGAAGGCCAATCTTTTACTAGGCTACCATTGTTTGATGTGAACAATTTTGGCTATTGGAAGCTACGTATGAAACAACTCATCATGGCTACAGATATGGACTCTTGGATTGCAATCCAAGACGGTATGACTTTGCCTACTGATGAAAGAGCTTCCAATTGGACCGATGAGGAAGTAAAAATTGTTAAGAGCAATGCCAAAGCTATGAATTCATTATTCTGTGCTCTTACTGCTTCTGAATATGATAGAGTATCCTCTTGTTTGACTGACAAAGAGATATGAGATATATTAACATCTATCTATGAAGGAACTTCTCAAGTTCAAGGGACAAAGAGAAATATTTTGATTGGAGAATTGAAAAGTTTTAAGATGTTAGAAACAGAAAATATTTCTGAAATGTTTGCTAAATTTTCCAAGATTACTAATGCCTTGAAAGGGCTAGGAAAGGCAATTTCTGAATCTGAACAGGTAATGAAAATTTTAAGGGCGCTACCCGAATCATGGACTCCAAAAATTACTGCAATAGAAGAAGCCAAGGATCTAAACACATTGAAGTTAGAAGATCTTATTAGCTCATTAATATCACATGAGCTAATCAAGAAAAGAAATGAAGATCACCACAACAGCAAAAGAGCCATCGCCTTGAAAGTCATACAAGATTCGGATGACACCACCTTGTTATCACAAAACGACGATGAAATCGCCTTACTTACAAAACGATTCAGAAAATTTGTAAGGAAAGGAAGAAATTTCAGAAATTTTAAAGAAAGAGATTCTAAAGAGAAAAAGAAAGAAACAACAAAATGTTACCGGTGTGGCGATTCGGGGCATATGCAAGCCCAATGCCCAACACCCGAGGAGACTAAAGCAAAGGAGCAAAGAAAAGATCGAGGCGACAACAGAAAATTTCAAAGAATCAAAGGAAGAGACATGTAAGTAAACGAAGAAGAATTAACGACATGCAGCTCTTCAAGTGAAGAATATGAAGCAGATTGTGCAAGAATTTGATGCATGAAAAATTCCGACATATGTTTTGCAGCAACGGAAATCTTGGAGGATCAAGCTACTTCAACAAACTGCACAAGTAGTCAAGAGGAAACCTCCAAACAAAAATATTTTTCAATTTTCTCCTCTATAAATGAATGCATCAAATGTGCTGAATTAGAAGAACTTCAACAAGCCTATGATTCATTATATGAGGAAATAAAGAAATTAGGAAACAAGTTTACAACAAAGAAAAGATAATGCGATGTGATAACTCGTAAAAATACGAGTTATCATGGCCTATTTCAGACTATTTTTGCGTGTTTATCCAAGAGATTAGGTTTAGTTTGCATCCATTTAGCTAAATTTTCACTCCCTTTGCAATTTAGGAGCATTAAGTAGTTTTTATGCATTTTTAGTATAAATTAGGCATTTTTAGTTCATTTATTTAGTTTCAGTCATTTTTACAGGAAGGACGGAGAATTACAAGTACGCGAGCGAGTCGAATGCAGAATAGAGCCAAGTGAAGGAGCATGGGGTTGGCGCCCAGGCGCAATTCTACAAGCCTTTGCCAGAATCTCCAACACTTCACACAACACATTACATCCAGAGAGTTGGCACCTAGGCGCCAGCTAGTGGTGCCCAGGCGCCACTTCATCAACATGCAAGCAAAGTTCTAAAGGTTTTTGAAGTCACAAGTCACATTGATTCTAGGGAGTTGGCGCCTAGGCGCCAAGGCATGAAGTCCTAGGGTTTCCAGAAAGGTTTCTAAGTTACGCAGCTCCAAAGAGTTGGCGCCTAGGCGCCGGCTAGTGGTGCCTAGGCCCCAATACGCATCGGTACACGCGGGTTTTGTTGCGCAGACTGTTATGTTTAAATAGAAAGCTAGAGTTCCAGAGACCGGAGAGCAAAGGCGTGGAGAGAGCCGCTAGAGCAGCCGCATAGAGAAGGAAAAAGATTCGTTTTCCATCAAAAACGAAAGAGGAGATCCGATCTCGCTGTTGGAAACTTCCAGGAGTTAGTTCTTCTCTTTCTCATTCTCTTTCCTTTCTTTTTCCTTTTCTCTGTGTTCTTGAAAATGATTGTAACTTGATTTTAGTGAGAATTGAAGTCATGTTAATGGGCTAAACCTTCTTATGGTGGGAGATATGTAGGATTTGAACTCATAGCTTATGATATTTCATTTTCTTATGCTTGAATTAATAATAATGTTGTTCTGTGACTTGTGTTACTTGAGATTACCCTTATATATCATGCTTAATGCGTTTACAAGCCTTGCAACCTTGTGGATTGATCTAATATTCAGATTCATGCTTGAAAAAGTGGGATTTGAATAAGATCCATATATAAGACATAGGTATTCTAACTCATGTTGTGTTAGATGTTAATATAGATAGGAATACACCTATTAACCTCGTGTAATCATGATTAGGTTATATGGTTATCAACCTGGTTTTACTTGTATGCATGGGAACATAGCATATAACTAAAACTTGGTTAGGTTTGTGTGTGTTGGAAAACATATACGAATATGAATGAACTTAGATTAGTAATCTCTGTACAACTAACTTAATTTGAACCAAATAACATAGCTATGATTCAATTAATTCATATTCCCACCTATCTTTGTCATGTCAAGGCAATCTCAGCAATATTCCATCCCACTCTGGTCATTTACTGCTTTGTTTAGTTTAGTTTTATTCTTTAAAAGAAAACTCTCATTTATTCTATCAATTCACTTAGACAATTGAGATTTAAGGTGCTAATCAGTTTAACATAATCCTTGTGGAAACGATACTCTACTCACTCTTTATTACTTGATCAGCACGTATACTTACGTTAAAACGAGCATTTAAATTGACATATACGCAGCGCGTCACGATACAGTAATAATCGTGAATAGTAAACTTACTAAAAAGATTGATCAATTGAAAAATGAAAGGAATTCCTTGATAAATGAGTTAAAAAAACTCAAAAATGAAAATGAATCATTAAATGAATCGCTTGCCAAGTTTTCTAATCCAGGAGAAAGTGTGAAAATGTTTCTGAAAATGACTAACCAAAGTTGTAAGAAAGGACTTGGGTATACCATATTTGAGCAAGAGAAATCTAATGCTCCAAGGAACAAAGCTAAACCCATATATGCTAAACCTAGAATAAATCATGTGGTTTGGACCAAAAGACCAACTGGAGAACCAATTACCAAATGGATTCCCACTCCTAGACTCCCGGGAGCACGTAATTTTTGCAACAAGTTGGGACACAAAGTTTATCAATGCAAATTGAGAAAATTACAAAACCTTGCTGCAAAATTGGTTTGGATGCCCAAAAGCATTGGATTTGTGGCTTCAAAGGAAGATCAACATAGACTCCTATGGACAACTAACCCAAATGGACCCATAAAATGGGTACCAAAAGGATGAGCTCCACTTGACTTGATTTTTGCAGGTTTGTCTTAGAGCTAAGGCCAATAACATATGATTTATGGATAGTGGCTGCTCAAGACACATGACAGAAAAAAAAGGACTGTTCCATAAGATCAACCCGTGCAACGAAGGAACAGTTGCTTTTGGAAATAATGAAAAAGGTAAAATAAAAGGTAAAGGAAATGTTTATAGTATTTCAAATGCATGTATTGAGGATGTACTATTTGTTGAAGGACTCAAACACAATCTAATGAGTATTAGTCAATTATGTGATAAAAGATATAAAGTTGTATTTGAATCCTCTATATACAATGTTTTTGATGATGAACACATATTATTTAGTGGCAAAAGTTATGGAAATGTATATTTGGTTTGCCTAGATGAACTTGAGGAAAAATGTCTAATAACCATAGAAAATGATCCATGGATATGGCATACAAGGCTTGGACATATAAATATGCCAAATATCAAAACATTGTGGAAAAAGAATCTAGTAAAAGGGTTACTAAAACTTAAATATGATAAGGATAAGATTTGCAAAGCTTATCAACTATCTAAACAACCTAAAATGCCATTTTCCACCAAAAAAAATTTCAACGACTAGACAACTTGAATTATTGTATATGGATCTTTATGGACCATCGGACATTTTAACTCTTGGTGGGAAAAAGTACGTGTATGTAATTGTTGATGATTTTTCAAGATTTACTTGGATTATACTTTTAACTAGCAAAGATGAAGCATTTTCTATGTTTGTCACGTTTTCAAATTTGGTACAAAATGAAAAACAAAGTTCAATTGTTTCGATTAGAAGTAATCATGGTGGTGAATTTGAAAATAAACGATTCATAGAATTTCGCAATGAAAAAGGAATTGACCATACATTTTCTGCACCAAGAACTCCTCAACAAAACGGAGTTGTTGAAAGAAAAAATCGGACAATACAAGAAATGGCTAGAACTATGCTAAATGAGAGTAAATTGTCCAAAAGATTTTGGTGTGAAGCTATAAGTACAACTTGTCATGTATTAAATCGAGTTACCATTAGAGCAATATTGAAAAAGACCCCATATGAACTTTGGAAAGGCAGAAAACCAAACATATCATATTTTCATACTTTTGGATGTACTTGTTATGTGTTAAAAAATAGAAAAACAAATTTGGAAAAATTAGATGCCAAAAGTGATGAAGCAATTTTCTTTGGTTATTCATCAAATAGCAAAGCTTATAAAATTTTCAACAAAAGAAATCAAATAGTAGAGGAATCAATACATGTTGTTTTTGATGAATTTAATCAAACTCCGAGAAAGGAGGATGAACTAAGTGATGCAGATGATACATTGAAGAAATCAAAAGCAAAACAACAAGAGCAACAAGAGGAAACCGACCCCAAGCTAGAAAATTCCACGGAGGAAAAGGTAAGTGAAGGTAACGATTCCTATAAACCTCCAACTGATTTGAAATTCAAAAATGTCCATCCAATTAAGCAAGTCATTGGAAATATCTATGAAGGAGTAAAGATTAGGAGATCAAAACAAAATATCTGTGGACAATATGCCTTTGTGTCAAAAATTGAACCAACAACTATTGAACAAGCTCTTAATGATGAAAACTGGATTATTGCTATGCAAGAAGAGCTAAATCAATTTGAAAGGAACAATGTATGACATTTAGTTCCTAGACCCAAAGATTGCACTATTATTGGTACAAAATGGGTATTTAAGAATAAATTGGACGAAAGTGGACTTGTAATAAGAAACAAAGCTAGACTAGTAGCCAAAGGGTATTCCCAAGAAGAAGGGATTGATTTTCAAGAATCATATGCACCTGTTGCTAAATTAGAAGCCATACGTATTCTACTAGCATTTGCTTCTCACATGGATTTTAAATTGTTTCAAATGGATATGAAAAGCGCATTTTTGAATAGATACTTGAATGAAGAAGTATATGTTGAACAACTCCCTGGATTTGAAGAAAAATATCAATCAAAATATGTTTATAAATTAACCAAAGCATTATATGGACTAAAATAAGCTCCACGAGCTTGTTATGAAAGGTTGAATAAATTTTTGATCGACCATGAATTTCAAAGAGGAAAGGTTGACACTACATTATTCATCAAGTATAAAAGAAAAAATATTTTAATTGTTCAAATTTATGTAGATGATATAATATTTGGTGCTACTGATGAAACTCTATGCAAAGAATTTTCTAAGATTATGCAGAACGAATTCGAAATGAGCATGATGGGAGAATTAAATTTCTTTCTTGGACTACAAATCAAGCAACAAGCCGAAGGGATATTCATAAATCAGTCCAAGTATATAAAAAAAATGCTAAAGAAATTCGGAATGCAAACTAGCAAGGGAGCAAACACTCCAACGAGTTCAACAATCAAGATCGACATGGATGAAAATGGTAAATGTATCGATCAAAAGCTATATAGAAGTATGATAGGATCTTTGTTGTATCTAACTACTTCTAGACTGGATATTTTTTTCAATGTTTGCATGTGTTCTAGATTTCAATTATGTCCTAAAGAATCACATTTATTGGCTGTAAAAATAATTTTTAAATATTTAATAAATACCACTAATCTTGGACTATAGTATCCAAAGGGGTCAACTTTTGATTTAATCGGCTACTCGGATGCGGATTTTTCTGGATACAAAGTAGATAGAAAAAGTACTAGTGGAACATATCAATTCCTTGGAAACATGTTGGTTTTATGGTATTCAAGGAAACAAACTAGTGTTGCTCTATCTACGGCGGAAGCCAAATATGTAGCCGCCGGGAGTTGTTGTGCCCAACTACTTTGGATGAAACAACAACTAAAAGACTATGACATTGATTATTATAATATTCCAATTAGATGTGATAATACAAGTGCAATTTGTTTGACTAAAAATCCTATATTGCATTCTAGAACTAAACATATAGATATAAGACATCATTTTATTCGTGAACATGTTGAAAATCATGATGTTTGTTTGGAATATGTGAAAATTGAGGATCAAATTGCAGATATTTTTACCAAACCTTTAACAAAAGAATCATTTTACAAAATTAGAAATGATATGGGGATGATTGAGTTAAATTAAGAATAGTTAGATGGGAAAAATGGACTTAGAAAAGTCCAAGTCGATAGGCTAAGTCGACTCTGGAGCCCCCAAGTCGACTCCAGTGAAGTCGACTTGGGTATAGCGAAGTCGACTCCACGTGGGTGAAGTCGACTTCGCTTAGGGCAAGTCGACTTCAGCGCGCAACTATCAGGCTTCCAGCTGCCGTTAAAATCCTCTTCCTCCTTTTTCTTTTCTTCTTCTTCTTCCCTTATTCTTCTCATTTCCTCTCGCAACAGACTTTCTTACTCTCTTCCTTCTTCCTCTCCGGCATTTTCTCTCTCTCAATCGAAACTTTTCGATCTCGTCTTCTCTCTCCTTTCTCCATTTTCCTCTCTGGCCTCCTCTCTCTCTCTCCCTAAAAATTTTCCCTTATTGTCTCTCTCTCTCCTCCCTTTTCCCTCTCTGTTTAGGCGTTCCTCTACTCCGGCAGTTCCTGTCTGGCAGGCTCTCCATCTACGCTCCTTTCTCTTCCCACTCAAAGCTCTCAAACTCCAACTCTCTTGCAAATCTCCATTTCAAATCCCATTACAAAATGGCTCCTAAATCTCAATTGCCTAAGCTAGTTGTATCTAAGCTATCACAAGGGCCTGTCCCCAGACCATCTAACTCCCACACAGATGAGGAAATTCCCAAGAGGCAACAGACTCCTGCAAAGCGTGCCCGAGACGAACCGTTGACTTCCACTAGCCGACGGGTTCGATTTCAAGTCGGGACTCCATTAACCACCGTTGCTCGGGATGAGGAACCTCAGACATCACAGAGCACAAGAACTGGGGCTAGACAAATGGGAACCCCTGTAGCCAAAGCTCAAGTCTTGAAAATGCCAACGACATATTTCAAGACAGAACTCCAGCATAGTCGATTCTACAAGTCATTCTATGAGTGTAAAGTGTTTATTCCTAAGATCATAGATTTCAAGTTTTTGAGCGACTATGAGTTTGAAATTGAAGAGTTGTTGGATTTTCAAGGATGGACCAGACTATTGAAAGCAGATGACAGGGTCTATCCAGATTTGACTAGGATATTCTATTATCTTTGGGATGATCAGTATTTTAGTACCTATGTCAAAGGAGTTGAGATGTTCTTGTTGGCCCCGAGTTAACGGCAAAACCCAAGAGGGGAGGGGTGAATTGGGTATTTAAAAATTTTCAACTTAAACAGAAACTTAACCCCGGATTAATCCTGTCCCCTTAATGAAGAAACGAAATGGAAAGCAATGTAATGTAGAGAGCAGAAATGTAAATCAAGCAGACAAGATTTTTATAGTGGTTCGGGCAACCTCCCTACTCCACTCTTCCAAGCTCACACTCCTTTGTGACTTGGGTTCCACTATTGTATTCCTCAAATACAATTAGAGCCACTGCTCTCTTCTAGATTCCAGCTCTAGGGGGCATAAACAACACACTGCACAAGTAGGTGATGAGTCTCACTCCAATCACACACTACTTTGCATACACTTGATCTTAGCTTCCCAAGCTAAATCAAGCTTAATACAATTTAAACGAAATAACAAAAAAAGTCTACACTTTACAGATGTGTAGAAGCGATTTGGCGCAGAGAAGAACTTGTAATATAGGCTTTGAAGATTCAGAAATGTAGCTCTTGCAATTTGAAGCAAAGTTCTTCCTCTTTGAATGGCTTGATCTCTTTAGAGCTCTTGAATATAGGAGTTAAGCACACTTAATGATTCTCAGCTACTTTCCTCGTCCACAATGAATGCCTTTTATAATTGTGGAGGGAATCCGAACGTTAGAAGGTAGGTGGCGCGCATTTAATGCGCCAACGTTTGAATAAATTCCGACCGTTGCGACCCAAGTCGCATGCGGAGTCGACTTCGGATGCGACTTCGCCCAAGTCGCAGATGGAGTCGACTTCGGGTGCGACTTCGCCTCTCCATCGCAACCTCAAGTTCCAGGTCGGGTCGACTTGGGTATCGACTTGACCCAAGTCGCAGGTGAAGTCGACTTCGGGTGCGACTTCACCTCTTCAGGTTCCAAGTCTGAGTCTTGAGTCGACTTTGGCTTCAGACTTCAACTCAAGTCGATCATGGAGTCGACTTGGGTTGCGACTTGACTTGGTCTTTGCAAAATATGCTTTGATCCTCATTGATTTGCTTTCATTCTAGAATAGCTCCTTATACTCTTAGATCTTGTGATTCTTGAAGAGCTTTTCTTTGATTCTTCTTGGATTAGCTTGAACCTTGTGAATCTTTGAAGAACTTGAATCTTGTATGGTAGATTCATGCACCTTGCTTGCTTTTGATTCATATTGATCTTCATGACTTGATTATTTCTTCATCTTGGAGCATGCTTGAATCTTTGCTTTGGACTTGATAAATTTAAGTTGATCTTGCACCTTTGATTTGGTTTTGAGAACACTCAAGTTGACTCTTGGAATGAACTTGAAACTGCATCTTTGAGTTTGAGAGCATCAAGTCGAACTTGGGGTCGACTTCGTCTACGACTTTACCCAAGTCGCAACTGGAGTCGACTTCGTTTGCGACTTCGGCATTCTTCCATCCCAAATTCAGCTCTGGAGTGATTTTCCCGACTGAAGTCGATGATGGAGTCGACTTCGTTTGCGACTTGGCTTCCCAAGTCGCAAGTGGAGTCGACTTGGCCTGCGACTTCACTTGTTCTTCTCCCATTTTCAACTCTGGACAGATTTGGCTTCTTGAAGTCGATCTTGGGGTCGACTTGGGGAACGACTTGGCCTTCCATGCTTTATTTTCTTCAAATGTATATCCCTTAAATATTTCCACAAACGTGTTAGTAGCCAAGACTTACTCAAATTGATTTGTTAATCATCAAAACATAGATTTAGCTTGTTTTCCACATATTTCCAACAATCTTCCCCTTTTTGATGATTGACAAAACCGATTTGAGTGTATACCTTTCAATAACTTAAAAAGAATAACATGCTTTCAACATTCAACAAACATATGCTCATGCAAATTTTCAAGTTGAAAACATTCAAACTCTTCTCCCCAACCATATCCTACTCTTCTCCCCCTTTGGAGTCATTGGGACTCAAATCCTACTCTTCTCCCCCTTTTTGTCAATATATCAAAAAGTTAGAGGGTAAAGAAAGAGATAGGTGGGTTTGCTCCCCCTAAACATGTGCTCCCCCTTAGTTTGTGCTATGTGCTCCCCCTTAGTTTGTGCTAGGTTAAATCAATCATTCCCATGTCATTTCTGATCTTATAAAATGCTTCTTTTGCTAGGGGCTTTGTGAATATATTTGCAATTTGATCCTCTGTTCTTACATATACCAAACATATGTCATGATTTTCTACATGTTCTCTAATGAAATGGTGTCTAAGGTCTATATGTTTGGTCCTAGAATGCAAGACTGGATTCTTGGTTAGACATATGGCACTAGTATTATCACATCTAATGGGTATATCTTTAAAATCCATGTCATAGTCCCTAAGTTGCTGTTTCATCCAAAGTAGTTGGGCACAACAGCTCCCGGCGGCAATGTATTCGGCTTCCGCCGTAGATAGAGCAACACTAGTTTGTTTTCTTGAAAACCATGTGTTGGTCCCGAGTTAGTGGCAAAACCCAAGAGGGGAGGGGTGAATTGGGTTCTTTAAAATTCTTTGGTAAATAAAAGACTTAACCCCTTGAGTAATTAATCCCCTTTAGAAAAGAGCTAGAGAGCAATAAAGATAAAGCAGTAAAAAGAAATATAACACAAGATTTATAGTGGTTCGGGCAAACCTTCCCTACTCCACTCTTCCGAGCTCACACTCTGTTGTGACTTGGGTTCCACTATGTATTCCACGAATACACTTAGAGTCACCGCTCTCTTCTAGATTCCAGCTCTAGGGGGCATATACAACTAGAGCCACTTGCTCTCTTCTAGATTCTAGCTCTAGGGGGCATAAACAACTCACATGCAAAAGTAGGTGATGAGTCTCACTCCAATCACACCCTACTTTGCATATACTTGATCTTAGCTACCCAAGCTAAATCAAGATTTATACGACAAGACAATGAAATAAATGAAACTACACTTTACAGATTTGTGTAGGCAGATTTAGCATGAGGAAGAAGTTGTAGAAGCAGCTTTGGATGAATATTGATGAAGGCGCTAGCAACTTGAAGCTTTCTTCTTCCTTAGAATGTATACGGACCACTCAATAATGGAGAAAAGCAAATAGGAAACCTTTCTTTTACTTCTTTTCTCTCTTTGAACTTTGTAGTAGTGTCTTGTGTTATCTTGTTGTGTTTTCATGTTCATTTGAGGGTCCTCTTATAGAGGGAAGAAAATATGAACGTTGTGGAGGTTGTTGGCGCGCAATAAATGAGCTTCAACGTTCGAAAATTTGAACGTTATACCCAAGTCGAAGGTGGAGTCGACTTGGGATGCGACTTGGCTACCCAAGTCGCATCTGGAGTCGACTTCGTCTGCGACTCCAGTTCTTCGGATTCCCAAGTCTTAGGCTTGGTCGACTTGACTTCAGACTTCGACCCAAGTCGATCCTGAAGTCGACTTGGCCTGCGACTTGGCTCGGGTTTTGCTGAACCTGCTTTGATCTTCAAGTTGTGTTCTTCTATCTTGGATTGGCTTGATTCTTATGAGTCTTGGGAAAGCTTGATTCTTGCTTAGATGATTCATGCATATTTGACTTATGTAGTCTTGATAGACATTGTTTGAATCATACTTGTATCTTTGTCTTTGAGCTTGATAGACTTGATTTGATGTAGAACATGAATCTTGACTTTGAATTTGACTCATTTGTTTTTCATCTTGATTCCTTGGACTTGAGTGATAAATCCTCTTGAATAGCTTGAAAACTGCATCTTTGAAGTTTGAAATTCTCAAGTCGTGGATGGAGTCGACCTGGCCTGCGACTCCACCCAAGTCGCACCTGGAGTCGACTTCGTTTGCGACTTCGTTATGTTCGTTTCCACTTTTCAACTCTGGATACTCCAAGTCGATGCTGGAGTCGACTTCGTCTGCGACTTGACTTCCCAAGTCGCAAGTGGAGTCGACTTGACCTGCGACTTCACCTGTTGCCTTTTGGGATTCATTCTCAAGTCGATATTTGAGTCGACTTTGGGATCGACTTCACCCAAGTCGAAGTCCAAGTCGACTTGGAGATCGACTTGACCTCTTTGCTTTCCTTAAACATTTAGCAAACACATTAGTACCTTTTATATACTCAAAATTAGTTCTTGTTAATCATCAAAACTCAAGATTTGGTCAATTTTTATTGTTTTAAACATTGTTTCCAACAATCTCCCCCTTTTTGATGATTGACAAAACTTCATTTGAGTTGATACCTTTCAAGCATTAATCATGTTCATATGTCTTTTGAAAAACAGAGCATTTGTCTTATAGGTCAGAGCTTTTTGAAATTTCAACCATTATATCATTTTGGCATATTGGATACCTTTCAAGCAAATCATGTTGAATACTTTATTAATCAAGCATAACATATTAAGCAAACATAACATTCATCAAAAGCATATATATATATCAAGTTTCATTTTTACAAAATGCAATACAAAACAAAAATGAAACCTAGATACAAAACTACCCAACCCAAAAGAAAATTTTACTCAACTCACCTATTCTATCTCCCCCTTTTTGTCAAACTATCAAAAATCTATCAAAAATCGATCAACTCTTAATGATTTTGTGAATTGAAATTGAGAGATCGGATATAAGATTGGTTCGATAGGACAATGATGGGCCGATGAGTAAACAAGAGAAGCGTGATCTGGAGTTGCTTCTTTATGAACTGATCCTGATTCGTAAGGATCGAGTTCAGGCATGGGTTTCTTCTTATGTCGGCCTGAGGCAAGATGATAGCGGATAGTCCGCATTTCCCGCTCAATTCTGTCTTGCCGGGAGTGCATATCCTCGAGGGCATTGTGAACGCCGGTGATAAGACTTGTCATCCGGTCTTCTTGATAACCCATTTCTGCCCTCATAGCAACAATTTCATCTTTTAAATCCTTTAGGGTGACCTCCTCAGAAGAGGTTGGAGGCACCCGTTCTCTTGCAGCGGACCCTTGTGGAGAATAGGATCCGTGCGATATGGGAGATGCTGGCTCCTCTTGAGCAGGTGGTGCCGCGGGAGGTTGCTCCCCCTCAGCTTGTGCATTGTCTTCTTGCTCTTCTTCTGAAGCTTCATGCCTTAGTTCAAGCAGATTGATCTTCATTCTTTGTATGAGAGCTTTATTTATGGCATTTGTGGATTTGAGCACTTCGAAAGGCTCGCCTTCAATATCCACTTTGAAGAATTCAAGGATCTTTGTGATCCACGTGCCATAAGGGAGGACTCCTCGTGGGTTATCCTTTCGAGATGCCAAGGCTTCAAGAAATAGTTTTGGTAAGCTTACCCTGACCCTGTTGGCCACTTTCCATAGTATCCCTGCTTCTTGTGGATTTAATTGGTTTCTTCCACCGCCCTTTGGGTAGATGCAGTGGGCAATGAGAAGTCGGAGCACTCGTAGCCTGGGTGAAAGATCCATGTACCGTAGGAATTTGATTCCCGGATGGTACTTGTTGCTCCGGGTGAGCTGATTATACATTTGATCCAAAGTGAGGTCTTCTGGAATAGGCTCATCCTCATACGGGACTCCAAGTATGTGTCCTAAATGACTCATTACTTCAGTCGGTCCTGCAACTATCCCGATTCCAAGATCCATTTCGACTCCTTTGACGAAGGTTCCAAAGTATTCTTCATCCCAAAGATAATAAAACATTCGAGTAAGATCTGGATAGACCCTTTCGTCTTCCTTTAGCAAATTGGTCCATCCTTGAAAATCCAATAGATCTTCTATGTCGGATCCATATTCTTTCAAGAAATTAAAATCTATAATCTTGGGTATGAATACCTTCCGTTCGTAGAACTTTTTGTAAAAACGGCTATGTTGGAGCTCGGTTTTGAAGTAGGTAGTGGGCATCTTCAATACTTGTGCTTTCCCAGCCGCAGTGCCTCTTTTGCTTGTCCCGGATGGTGTGCTCTGTGAGGTTTGTTGTTGACTTTCAGACCTGGGTGCTTGATCAGATGATTGAGTAGTGGTTTGGAATCAAACCCGTTTACCCGTCAAAGTTGATGGTTCCTCTCTGGCTCTTTTTGATGGAGTCCTAGTTCTTCTAGGAACTTCTTTTGGTTGAGATGAAGGTTGTGGTTGTGTGGGAACCCGTTTGGGGTATGGTTTTGATACGGCTTTCTTTGGTGCCATTTGGAGTTGGATTTTGGGAGAGGGAAATGGATATGCAAAAGTGATTGAGATGTGAGACTGAGAGTTTAGTAAGAAAAATGAAGTACAAGTGAGATAGCTTGAGAGATGGAGCTTGAATGAGAGAAGAAAATGAGAAAGCAATGAAGAGAGAAAGAGAGAAACAGAGAGGAAGAGAGAGAGAGAAAAACGGAGAGGAAGAGAGAGTGAGAGAGGGATTCGCCGGAAAGGTTTGCCGGAGATGGAAGAGGAGAAAATCGCCGGAAGAGTGGAGAGGAATTGCCTGAGAGTAGAGGAGAAAAAAAAAAACAGGGAGGCCAAAAGAAAATGAGGAAGAAAGAAAAGAGGGAAGAAGAAAACGAAGAGAAGTCTCGGAATTCGGACGGTCGCGCGCGCGGAGTCGACTTTGCCCTAGGCGAAGTCGACTTCGACCCCGTGGAGTCGACTTTGCTGTCGAAGCGGAGTCGACTTCACTTTCCCAAGTCTACTTGGCGGAGTCGACTTGGCTCCTATGGAGTCGACTTGACTCATCAGTTTGCCTTTTTCAAATTTTGATTTCTTGTTTTAATTTTTCCTAATTTAGCTCTATCATCCCCATATCATACCTAATCTTGTAAAATGATTCTTTAGCTAGAGGTTTGGTAAAGATATCAGCAATTTGATCCTCTGTTTTCACATATTCTAAGCACACATCATGATTTTCAACATGTTCACGAATAAAATGATGTCTCACATCAATATGTTTGGTTCTAGAATGCAATACAGGATTTTTAGTCAAACAAATTGCACTTGTATTATCACATCTAATAGGAATATCAACATAATCAATACCATAGTCTTTCAACTGTTGTTTCATCCAAAGTAATTGGGCACAACAACTACCGGCGGCTATGTATTCGGCTTCCGCAGTAGATAGTGCAACACTTGTTTGTTTTCTTGAATGCCATGAAACTAGCATATGTCCAAGAAATTGACAAGTTCCACTGGTACTTTTTCTATCTACTTTATATCCGGCAAAGTCTGCATCCGAATAGCCGATTAGATCAAAGGTTGACCCCTTTGGATACCATAGTCCAAGATTTGTAGTTTTTAACAAATATTTAAAAATTCTTTTTACAGCAAGTAGATGTGATTCTTTTGGACATGCTTGGAATCTAGAGCACATACAAACACTAAATAGGATATCGGGTCTAGAAGCAGTTAAGTATAGCAAGGATCCTATCATGCTTCTATAAAGTGTTTGATCGATACTTTTACCATTTTCGTCCGCATCGATCTTGATTGTAGAGCTCATTGGAGTGTTTGCTCCTTTGCTATTTTGCATTCCAAACTTCTTGAGCATCTCTCTGGCGTATTTGGACTGATTTAGAAATATTCCTTCACTTTGTTGCTTGATTTGCAGTCCAAGGAAGAAATTTAATTCTCCCATCATACTCATTTCGAATTCGCTCTGCATTATCTTAGAGAACTCTTGACAAAGTTTTTCGTCAGTAGCACCAAATATTATGTCATCAACATAAATCTGCACAATTAAAATGTTTTTATTTTTATATTTAATGAACAGAGTAGTGTCTACTTTCCCCTTTTGAAACTCATGGTCAATCAAAAATTTATTCAATCTTTCATACCAAGCTCTTGGAGCTTGTTTTAGTCCATATAATGCTTTGGTCAATTTATAGACATAGTTTGATTGATTCTTTTCTCCAAAGCCAGGGGGTTGTTCAACATATACTTCTTCATTCAGATAGCCATTCAAAAATGCACTTTTTACATCCATTTGAAACAATTTGAAATTCATATGAGAAGCAAATGCTAGTAAAATACGTATGGCTTCTAATCTAGCCACGGGTGCATATGATTCTTCAAAATCAATTCCTTCTTCTTGAGAATACCCTTTGGCTACTAATCTTGTCTTGTTTCTAATTACGAGTCCGCTTTCATCTAATTTGTTCCTAAATATCCATTTAGTACCTATGATAGTGTTATTATTTGGTCTAGGAACTAAATGCCATACATTATTCCTTTCGAATTGGTTTAGCTCTTCTTGCATTGCAATAATCCAATGTTCATCACTGAGAGCTTGTTCAATGGTATTTGGTTCAATTTTAGATACAAAGGCATATTGACCATAAACGTTTTGTTTTGATCTTCTAGTTTTCACTCCTTCATATATATTTCCAATAACTTGTTCAATTGGATGGGCATTTTTGAACTTCAAATCAGTTGGGGGTTTGTAAGAATCATTACCTTCACTTACCTCTTCCTCCATGAGATTTTCTGGCTTGAGCTCGAGTTCCTTTGATTGTTCTTTGCCTTTTGTTTCATCTGCATCACTCAGTTCATCCTCCTTTCTTGGAGTTTGGTTAATTTCATCAAATACAACGTGTATGGATTCTTCAACAACTTGGTTTCGTTTATTGAAAACTCTATATGCTTTGCTATTTGATGAATATCCGAGAAATATAGCCTCATCACTTTTAGCATCTAACTTTCCCAAGTTAGTTTTTCCATTGTTCAAAACATAACATGTACATCCAAAAGCATGAAAATAAGAGATATTCGGTTTCCTTCCTTTCCATAGTTCATATGGGGTCTTTTTCAAGATTGCTCGAATGGTGACACGATTCAATACATGACAAACTGTACTTACAGCTTCACCCCAAAATTTCTTGGATAGATTGCTCTCATTTAGCATAGTTCTAGCCATCTCTTGTATAGTTCTATTTTTCCTTTCTACTACTCCATTTTGTTGTGGAGTTCTTGGTGCAGAAAATGTGTGGTGAATTCCTTTTTCATTGCAAAATTCCATGAATCGTTTGTTTTCGAATTCGCCACCATGATCGCTTCTTATGGTCACAATAGTACTTTGTTTTTCATTTTGCACCAAATTTACAAAAGTTGCAAACATAGAGAAGGCTTCATCTTTACTAGCTAAGAGAATTATCCATGTGAATCTTGAAAAATCATCAACTATGACAAATACATATTTCTTTCCACCAATGGTTAGAATGTCGGATGGCCCGTATAGATCCATATGTAGCAATTCAAGTGGCTTAGTGGTGGAAATTTCCTTTTTGGTAGAGAAAGGCATCTTGGGTTGTTTTGATAATTGACATGCCTTGCAAATCTTGTCTTTGTCATATTTTAATCTTGGTAATCCTTCTACCAAACTCTTTTTCCATAGGGTTTTTATGTTTCCCATGTTTATATGTCCAAGCCTTTTATGCCAAACCCATGGATCATTATCAATGGCCATTAGACATTGACCATTCAATTCATCAAGTGAAACCAAATATACATTTCCATGTCTTTTACCACTAAACATGATATGCTCTCCATCAAATACATTACATATAGATGATTCAAACACAACTTTGTATCCTTTATCACATAATTGGATAATGCTCATTAAATTGTGTTTGAGTCCTTCAACAAACAAAACATCTTCCATGCATGCATTTGAAATACTATGTATATTTCCTTTACCTTTAATTTTACCTTTTTCATTATTGCCAAAGGCAACCATTCCATCATTACAAGGCTTAAGTTTGTGAAACAAACTTCTTTCACCGGTCATATGCCTTGAGCAACCGCTATCCATAAAGCATTCATTGTTTGCCTTTGCCTTAAGACATGTCTGACAAATAAGCAAATAAATCTTATCTCCTTGGTACCCATTTTATGGGTCCATTTGGGTTAGTAATATAAATCAATTTTTGTTGTTCTAACTTTGAAAGCCCAAATCTTGTGTTTCTTGGAACCCAAACTAATTTTGCACCATGGTCATATAATTTCTTAAAATTACATTTGTAAGTTTTATGTCCCATTTTATTGCAAAAATTACAAGCCATAGTTAATCTTGGAGTAGGCCTCCAAGTGTGCAATGGTTCAAATGTTGGTCTTCTAGTCCACTTAAAATTTTTCTTTTGTGGCTTGTACATAGATGCATTTTTAGTTTGATGTTTCTCAAGTATTTGTACATTTGATTTGCTACTTTCTCCTTGCTAAAATGTATGATACCCAAGACCTCTTTTATGTGTTTGGGAGGTCATATTCAAAAACATTTTGACACTTTCTCCTGGATTAGAGAATTTAGCTAATGATTCATTTAATGATTTGTTCTCCTTTTTCAGCAGATCATTTTCATCTTTCAATTTGTCTAATCTTTCTGCAAGTTTACCATTTACAATTATTGTTGCATCACATTGTCTTTTCTTAATTGTAAACTTGCTTCCTAATTTCTTCATTTCTTCATATAATGAATCATATGCAGTTTGTAGCTCATCTAATTCAGTACATTTGAGGCATTCTTGAAAGGAAGTAAAACTTGATTTAGAATGGGAGAGTTTGGAACTTACCTCTTCATCGCTTGTGCATTTTGTTGAGGTAATTCGTTCTTCTTGTTCGATTTGTGCCATGCAGCAAATTCTCGCACATTCTTCGTTTTCGTCGGTTGAGGAGTTACTCGTTGTAGATTCCTCATCGTTTACGTACATGCCTCTACCTTTGTATTTTTGGAATCTTTTGTTGTCCCCTCGATCCTTTCTTTGTTCTTTTGCCTTGCTCTCTTCGGGAGTTGGACATTGAGCTTGCATATGTCCCGAACCGCCGCATCAGTAACATTTGGTCGATTCTTTCTTCTTCTCTTTGGGAGTTCTTTCTTTGAAACCTCTGAAATTTTTGCCTTTTCTCATAAATTTTCTGAAACGTTTTGTGAGTAGGGCAATCTCGTCGTCGTTTTGAGAAGAAGAGGTATCGTCAGTGTCTTGTGAGGCTTTCAAGGCGATTGCTCTTTTGCCCCTATGTTGATCTTCATTTCTTCTCTTGATTAGCTCATGTGACATGAGTGAGCTAATTAAGTCTTCAAGTTTTAATGTGTTAAGATCCTTGGCTTCTTCTATCGCAGTGATCTTTGGAGTCCATGACTCGGGAAGAGCTCTCAAAATTTTCATAACCTGCTCAGATTCAGATATAGCCTTTCCAAGACCTTTTAAAGCGTTAGTAATTTTTGAGAATCTAGCAAACATTTCAGAAATATTTTCTGTTTCTAGCATTCTAAAATTCTCTAGTTCTCCAATCAAAATATTTCTTCTCGTCCCTTGGACTTGAGAAGTTCCTTCATAGATAGAGGTTAGCGTATCTCATATTTCTTTGGCGGTTAAGCAAGAGGATACTCTATCATATTCAGAAGCAGTAAGAGCACAAAATAAAGAGTTCATAGCTTTGGCGTTGCTCTTAACAATTCTTACTTCCTCATCGGTCCATTTGGAAGCTCTTTTATCGGTAGGCAAGGTTACTCCATCTTGGATAGCAATCCAAGAGTCCATGTCGGTAGCCATGATGAGTTGCTTCATACGAAGCTTCCAATATCCAAAATTGTTCCCATCAAACAACGGTGGCCTTGTAAAGGATTGGCCTTCAGCAAAAGCGGGAACGGAAGTAGATTGGGATGCCATTTTGATAAGATCTCTTTGGTAAACTCAAAGACCTGCTCTGATACCACTTGTTGGTCCCGAGTTAGTGGCAAAACCCAAGAGGGGAGGGGTGAATTGGGTTCTTTAAAATTCTTTGGTAAATAAAAGACTTAACCCCTTGAGTAATTAATCCCCTTTAGAAAAGAGCTAGAGAGCAATAAAGATAAAGCAGTAAAAAGAAATATAACACAAGATTTATAGTGGTTCGGGCAAACCTTCCCTACTCCACTCTTCCGAGCTCACACTCTGTTGTGACTTGGGTTCCACTATGTATTCCACGAATACACTTAGAGTCACCGCTCTCTTCTAGATTCCAGCTCTAGGGGGCATATACAACTAGAGCCACTTGCTCTCTTCTAGATTCTAGCTCTAGGGGGCATAAACAACTCACATGCAAAAGTAGGTGATGAGTCTCACTCCAATCACACCCTACTTTGCATATACTTGATCTTAGCTACCCAAGCTAAATCAAGATTTATACGACAAGACAATGAAATAAATGAAACTACACTTTACAGATTTGTGTAGGCAGATTTAGCATGAGGAAGAAGTTGTAGAAGCAGCTTTGGATGAATATTGATGAAGGCGCTAGCAACTTGAAGCTTTCTTCTTCCTTAGAATGTATACGGACCACTCAATAATGGAGAAAAGCAAATAGGAAACCTTTCTTTTACTTCTTTTCTCTCTTTGAACTTTGTAGTAGTGTCTTGTGTTATCTTGTTGTGTTTTCATGTTCATTTGAGGGTCCTCTTATAGAGGGAAGAAAATATGAACGTTGTGGAGGTTGTTGGCGCGCAATAAATGAGCTTCAACGTTCGAAAATTTGAACGTTATACCCAAGTCGAAGGTGGAGTCGACTTGGGATGCGACTTGGCTACCCAAGTCGCATCTGGAGTCGACTTCGTCTGCGACTCCAGTTCTTCGGATTCCCAAGTCTTAGGCTTGGTCGACTTGACTTCAGACTTCGACCCAAGTCGATCCTGAAGTCGACTTGGCCTGCGACTTGGCTCGGGTTTTGCTGAACCTGCTTTGATCTTCAAGTTGTGTTCTTCTATCTTGGATTGGCTTGATTCTTATGAGTCTTGGGAAAGCTTGATTCTTGCTTAGATGATTCATGCATATTTGACTTATGTAGTCTTGATAGACATTGTTTGAATCATACTTGTATCTTTGTCTTTGAGCTTGATAGACTTGATTTGATGTAGAACATGAATCTTGACTTTGAATTTGACTCATTTGTTTTTCATCTTGATTCCTTGGACTTGAGTGATAAATCCTCTTGAATAGCTTGAAAACTGCATCTTTGAAGTTTGAAATTCTCAAGTCGTGGATGGAGTCGACCTGGCCTGCGACTCCACCCAAGTCGCACCTGGAGTCGACTTCGTTTGCGACTTCGTTATGTTCGTTTCCACTTTTCAACTCTGGATACTCCAAGTCGATGCTGGAGTCGACTTCGTCTGCGACTTGACTTCCCAAGTCGCAAGTGGAGTCGACTTGACCTGCGACTTCACCTGTTGCCTTTTGGGATTCATTCTCAAGTCGATATTTGAGTCGACTTTGGGATCGACTTCACCCAAGTCGAAGTCCAAGTCGACTTGGAGATCGACTTGACCTCTTTGCTTTCCTTAAACATTTAGCAAACACATTAGTACCTTTTATATACTCAAAATTAGTTCTTGTTAATCATCAAAACTCAAGATTTGGTCAATTTTTATTGTTTTAAACATTGTTTCCAACAATCTCCCCCTTTTTGATGATTGACAAAACTTCATTTGAGTTGATACCTTTCAAGCATTAATCATGTTCATATGTCTTTTGAAAAACAGAGCATTTGTCTTATAGGTCAGAGCTTTTTGAAATTTCAACCATTATATCATTTTGGCATATTGGATACCTTTCAAGCAAATCATGTTGAATACTTTATTAATCAAGCATAACATATTAAGCAAACATAACATTCATCAAAAGCATATATATATATCAAGTTTCATTTTTACAAAATGCAATACAAAACAAAAATGAAACCTAGATACAAAACTACCCAACCCAAAAGAAAATTTTACTCAACTCACCTATTCTATCTCCCCCTTTTTGTCAAACTATCAAAAATCTATCAAAAATCGATCAACTCTTAATGATTTTGTGAATTGAAATTGAGAGATCGGATATAAGATTGGTTCGATAGGACAATGATGGGCCGATGAGTAAACAAGAGAAGCGTGATCTGGAGTTGCTTCTTTATGAACTGATCCTGATTCGTAAGGATCGAGTTCAGGCATGGGTTTCTTCTTATGTCGGCCTGAGGCAAGATGATAGCGGATAGTCCGCATTTCCCGCTCAATTCTGTCTTGCCGGGAGTGCATATCCTCGAGGGCATTGTGAACGCCGGTGATAAGACTTGTCATCCGGTCTTCTTGATAACCCATTTCTGCCCTCATAGCAACAATTTCATCTTTTAAATCCTTTAGGGTGACCTCCTCAGAAGAGGTTGGAGGCACCCGTTCTCTTGCAGCGGACCCTTGTGGAGAATAGGATCCGTGCGATATGGAAGATGCTGGCTCCTCTTGAGCAGGTGGTGCCGCGGGAGGTTGCTCCCCCTCAGCTTGTGCATTGTCTTCTTGCTCTTCTTCTGAAGCTTCATGCCTTAGTTCAAGCAGATTGATCTTCATTCTTTGTATGAGAGCTTTATTTATGGCATTTGTGGATTTGAGCACTTCGAAAGGCTCGCCTTCAATATCCACTTTGAAGAATTCAAGGATCTTTGTGATCCACGTGCCATAAGGGAGGACTCCTCGTGGGTTATCCTTTCGAGATGCCAAGGCTTCAAGAAATAGTTTTGGTAAGCTCACCCTGACCCTGTTGGCCACTTTCCATAGTATCCCTGCTTCTTGTGGATTTAATTGGTTTCTTCCACCGCCCTTTGGGTAGATGCAGTGGGCAATGAGAAGTCGGAGCACTCGTAGCCTGGGTGAAAGATCCATGTACCGTAGGAATTTGATTCCCGGATGGTACTTGTTGCTCCGGGTGAGCTGATTATACATTTGATCCAAAGTGAGGTCTTCTGGAATAGGCTCATCCTCATACGGGACTCCAAGTATGTGTCCTAAATGACTCATTACTTCAGTCGGTCCTGCAACTATCCCGATTCCAAGATCCATTTCGACTCCTTTGACGAAGGTTCCAAAGTATTCTTCATCCCAAAGATAATAAAACATTCGAGTAAGATCTGGATAGACCCTTTCGTCTTCCTTTAGCAAATTGGTCCATCCTTGAAAATCCAATAGATCTTCTATGTCGGATCCATATTCTTTCAAGAAATTAAAATCTATAATCTTGGGTATGAATACCTTCCGTTCGTAGAACTTTTTGTAAAAACGGCTATGTTGGAGCTCGGTTTTGAAGTAGGTAGTGGGCATCTTCAATACTTGTGCTTTCCCAGCCGCAGTGCCTCTTTTGCTTGTCCCGGATGGTGTGCTCTGTGAGGTTTGTTGTTGACTTTCAGACCTGGGTGCTTGATCAGATGATTGAGTAGTGGTTTGGAATCGAACCCGTTTACCCGTCAAAGTTGATGGTTCCTCTCTGGCTCTTTTTGATGGAGTCCTAGTTCTTCTAGGAACTTCTTTTGGTTGAGATGAAGGTTGTGGTTGTGTGGGAACCCGTTTGGGGTATGGTTTTGATACGGCTTTCTTTGGTGCCATTTGGAGTTGGATTTTGGGAGAGGGAAATGGATATGCAAAAGTGATTGAGATGTGAGACTGAGAGTTTAGTAAGAAAAATGAAGTACAAGTGAGATAGCTTGAGAGATGGAGCTTGAATGAGAGAAGAAAATGAGAAAGCAATGAAGAGAGAAAGAGAGAAACAGAGAGGAAGAGTGAGAGAGAAAAATGGAGAGGAAGAGAGAGTGAGAGAGGGATTCGCCGGAAAGGTTTGCCGGAGATGGAAGAGGAGAAAATCGCCGGAAGAGTGGAGAGGAATTGCCTGAGAGTAGAGGAGAAAAAAAAAAACAGGGAGGCCAAAAGAAAATGAGGAAGAAAGAAAAGAGGGAAGAAGAAAAAGAAGAGAAGTCTCGGAATTCGGACGGTCGCGCGCGCGGAGTCGACTTTGCCCTAGGCGAAGTCGACTTCGGTTCCCTGGAGTCGACTTCGCACATAGTGCGGAGTCGACTTCGACCCCGTGGAGTCGACTTTGCTGTCGAAGCGGAGTCGACTTCACTTTCCCAAGTCGACTTGGCGGAGTCGACTTGACTCATCAGTTTGCCTTTTTCAAATTTTAATTTCTTGTTTTAATTTTTCCTAATTTAGCTCTATCATCCCCATATCATACCTAATCTTGTAAAATGATTCTTTAGCTAGAGGTTTGGAAAAGATATCAGCAATTTGATCCTCTGTTTTCACATATTCTAAGCACACATCATGATTTTCAACATGTTCACGAATAAAATGATGTCTCACATCAATATGTTTGGTTCTAGAATGCAATACAGGATTTTTAGTCAAACAAATTGCACTTGTATTATCACATCTAATAGGAATATCAACATAATCAATACCATAGTCTTTCAACTGTTGTTTCATCCAAAGTAATTGGGCACAACAACTACCGGCGGCTATGTATTCGGCTTCCGCAGTAGATAGTGCAACACTTGTTTGTTTTCTTGAATGCCATGAAACTAGCATATGTCCAAGAAATTGACAAGTTCCACTGGTACTTTTTCTATCTACTTTATATCCGGCAAAGTCTGCATCCGAATAGCCGATTAGATCAAAGGTTGACCCCTTTGGATACCATAGTCCAAGATTTGTAGTTTTTAACAAATATTTAAAAATTCTTTTTACAGCAAGTAGATGTGATTCTTTTGGACATGCTTGGAATCTAGAGCACATACAAACACTAAATAGGATATCGGGTCTAGAAGCAGTTAAGTATAGCAAGGATCCTATCATGCTTCTATAAAGTGTTTGATCGATACTTTTACCATTTTCGTCCGCATCGATCTTGATTGTAGAGCTCATTGGAGTGTTTGCTCCTTTGCTATTTTGCATTCCAAACTTCTTGAGCATCTCTCTGGCGTATTTGGACTGATTTAGAAATATTCCTTCACTTTGTTGCTTGATTTGCAGTCCAAGGAAGAAATTTAATTCTCCCATCATACTCATTTCGAATTCGCTCTGCATTATCTTAGAGAACTCTTGACAAAGTTTTTCGTCAGTAGCACCAAATATTATGTCATCAACATAAATCTGCACAATTAAAATGTTTTTATTTTTATATTTAATGAACAGAGTAGTGTCTACTTTCCCCTTTTGAAACTCATGGTCAATCAAAAATTTATTCAATCTTTCATACCAAGCTCTTGGAGCTTGTTTTAGTCCATATAATGCTTTGGTCAATTTATAGACATAGTTTGATTGATTCTTTTCTCCAAAGCCAGGGGGTTGTTCAACATATACTTCTTCATTCAGATAGCCATTCAAAAATGCACTTTTTACATCCATTTGAAACAATTTGAAATTCATATGAGAAGCAAATGCTAGTAAAATACGTATGGCTTCTAATCTAGCCACGGGTGCATATGATTCTTCAAAATCAATTCCTTCTTCTTGAGAATACCCTTTGGCTACTAATCTTGCCTTGTTTCTAATTACGAGTCCGCTTTCATCTAATTTGTTCCTAAATATCCATTTAGTACCTATGATAGTGTTATTATTTGGTCTAGGAACTAAATGTCATACATTATTCCTTTCGAATTGGTTTAGCTCTTCTTGCATTGCAATAATCCAATGTTCATCACTGAGAGCTTGTTCAATGGTATTTGGTTCAATTTTAGATACAAAGGCATATTGACCATAAACGTTTTGTTTTGATCTTCTAGTTTTCACTCCTTCATATATATTTCCAATAACTTGTTCAATTGGATGGGCATTTTTGAACTTCAAATCAGTTGGGGGTTTGTAAGAATCATTACCTTCACTTACCTCTTCCTCCATGAGATTTTCTGGCTTGAGCTCGAGTTCCTTTGATTGTTCTTTGCCTTTTGTTTCATCTGCATCACTCAGTTCATCCTCCTTTCTTGGAGTTTGGTTAATTTCATCAAATACAACGTGTATGGATTCTTCAACAACTTGGTTTCGTTTATTGAAAACTCTATATGCTTTGCTATTTGATGAATATCCGAGAAATATAGCCTCATCACTTTTAGCATCTAACTTTCCCAAGTTAGTTTTTCCATTGTTCAAAACATAACATGTACATCCAAAAGCATGAAAATAAGAGATATTCGGTTTCCTTCCTTTCCATAGTTCATATGGGGTCTTTTTCAAGATTGCTCGAATGGTGACACGATTCAATACATGACAAACTGTACTTACAGCTTCACCCCAAAATTTCTTGGATAGATTGCTCTCATTTAGCATAGTTCTAGCCATCTCTTGTATAGTTCTATTTTTCCTTTCTACTACTCCATTTTGTTGTGGAGTTCTTGGTGCAGAAAATGTGTGGTGAATTCCTTTTTCATTGCAAAATTCCATGAATCGTTTGTTTTCGAATTCGCCACCATGATCGCTTCTTATGGTCACAATAGTACTTTGTTTTTCATTTTGCACCAAATTTACAAAAGTTGCAAACATAGAGAAGGCTTCATCTTTACTAGCTAAGAGAATTATCCATGTGAATCTTGAAAAATCATCAACTATGACAAATACATATTTCTTTCCACCAATGGTTAGAATGTCGGATGGCCCGTATAGATCCATATGTAGCAATTCAAGTGGCTTAGTGGTGGAAATTTCCTTTTTGGTAGAGAAAGGCATCTTGGGTTGTTTTGATAATTGACATGCCTTGCAAATCTTGTCTTTGTCATATTTTAATCTTGGTAATCCTTCTACCAAACTCTTTTTCCATAGGGTTTTTATGTTTCCCATGTTTATATGTCCAAGCCTTTTATGCCAAACCCATGGATCATTATCAATGGCCATTAGACATTGACCATTCAATTCATCAAGTGAAACCAAATATACATTTCCATGTCTTTTACCACTAAACATGATATGCTCTCCATCAAATACATTACATATAGATGATTCAAACACAACTTTGTATCCTTTATCACATAATTGGATAATGCTCATTAAATTGTGTTTGAGTCCTTCAACAAACAAAACATCTTCCATGCATGCATTTGAAATACTATGTATATTTCCTTTACCTTTAATTTTACCTTTTTCATTATTGCCAAAGGCAACCATTCCATCATTACAAGGCTTAAGTTTGTGAAACAAACTTCTTTCACCGGTCATATGCCTTGAGCAACCGCTATCCATAAAGCATTCATTGTTTGCCTTTGCCTTAAGACATGTCTGACAAATAAGCAAATAAATCTTATCTCCTTGGTACCCATTTTATGGGTCCATTTGGGTTAGTAATATAAATCAATTTTTGTTGTTCTAACTTTGAAAGCCCAAATCTTGTGTTTCTTGGAACCCAAACTAATTTTGCACCATGGTCATATAATTTCTTAAAATTACATTTGTAAGTTTTATGTCCCATTTTATTGCAAAAATTACAAGCCATAGTTAATCTTGGAGTAGGCCTCCAAGTGTGCAATGGTTCAAATGTTGGTCTTCTAGTCCACTTAAAATTTTTCTTTTGTGGCTTGTACATAGATGCATTTTTAGTTTGATGTTTCTCAAGTATTTGTACATTTGATTTGCTACTTTCTCCTTGCTAAAATGTATGATACCCAAGACCTCTTTTATGTGTTTGGGAGGTCATATTCAAAAACATTTTGACACTTTCTCCTGGATTAGAGAATTTAGCTAATGATTCATTTAATGATTTGTTCTCCTTTTTCAGCAGATCATTTTCATCTTTCAATTTGTCTAATCTTTCTGCAAGTTTACCATTTACAATTATTGTTGCATCACATTGTCTTTTCTTAATTGTAAACTTGCTTCCTAATTTCTTCATTTCTTCATATAATGAATCATATGCAGTTTGTAGCTCATCTAATTCAGTACATTTGAGGCATTCTTGAAAGGAAGTAAAACTTGATTTAGAATGGGAGAGTTTGGAACTTACCTCTTCATCGCTTGTGCATTTTGTTGAGGTAATTCGTTCTTCTTGTTCGATTTGTGCCATGCAGCAAATTCTCGCACATTCTTCGTTTTCGTCGGTTGAGGAGTTACTCGTTGTAGATTCCTCATCGTTTACGTACATGCCTCTACCTTTGTATTTTTGGAATCTTTTGTTGTCCCCTCGATCCTTTCTTTGTTCTTTTGCCTTGCTCTCTTCGGGAGTTGGACATTGAGCTTGCATATGTCCCGAACCGCCGCATCAGTAACATTTGGTCGATTCTTTCTTCTTCTCTTTGGGAGTTCTTTCTTTGAAACCTCTGAAATTTTTGCCTTTTCTCATAAATTTTCTGAAACGTTTTGTGAGTAGGGCAATCTCGTCGTCGTTTTGAGAAGAAGAGGTATCGTCAGTGTCTTGTGAGGCTTTCAAGGCGATTGCTCTTTTGCCCCTATGTTGATCTTCATTTCTTCTCTTGATTAGCTCATGTGACATGAGTGAGCTAATTAAGTCTTCAAGTTTTAATGTGTTAAGATCCTTGGCTTCTTCTATCGCAGTGATCTTTGGAGTCCATGACTCGGGAAGAGCTCTCAAAATTTTCATAACCTGCTCAGATTCAGATATAGCCTTTCCAAGACCTTTTAAAGCGTTAGTAATTTTTGAGAATCTAGCAAACATTTCAGAAATATTTTCTGTTTCTAGCATTCTAAAATTCTCTAGTTCTCCAATCAAAATATTTCTTCTCGTCCCTTGGACTTGAGAAGTTCCTTCATAGATAGAGGTTAGCGTATCCCATATTTCTTTGGCGGTTAAGCAAGAGGATACTCTATCATATTCAGAAGCAGTAAGAGCACAAAATAAAGAGTTCATAGCTTTGGCGTTGCTCTTAACAATTCTTACTTCCTCATCGGTCCATTTGGAAGCTCTTTTATCGGTAGGCAAGGTTACTCCATCTTGGATAGCAATCCAAGAGTCCATGTCGGTAGCCATGATGAGTTGCTTCATACGAAGCTTCCAATATCCAAAATTGTTCCCATCAAACAACGGTGGCCTTGTAAAGGATTGGCCTTCAGCAAAAGCGGGAACGGAAGTAGATTGGGATGCCATTTTGATAAGATCTCTTTGGTAAACTCAAAGACCTGCTCTGATACCACTTGTTGGTCCCGAGTTAGTGGCAAAACCCAAGAGGGGAGGGGTGAATTGGGTTCTTTAAAATTCTTTGGTAAATAAAAGACTTAACCCCTTGAGTAATTAATCCCCTTTAGAAAAGAGCTAGAGAGCAATAAAGATAAAGCAGTAAAAAGAAATATAACACAAGATTTATAGTGGTTCGGGCAAACCTTCCCTACTCCACTCTTCCGAGCTCACACTCTGTTGTGACTTGGGTTCCACTATGTATTCCACGAATACACTTAGAGTCACCGCTCTCTTCTAGATTCCAGCTCTAGGGGGCATATACAGCTAGAGCCACTTGCTCTCTTCTAGATTCTAGCTCTAGGGGGCATAAACAACTCACATGCAAAAGTAGGCTACCCAAGCTAAATCAAGATTTATACGACAAGACAATGAAATAAATGAAACTACACTTTACAGATTTGTGTAGGCAGATTTAGCATGAGGAAGAAGTTGTAGAAGCAGCTTTGGATGAATATTGATGAAGGCGCTAGCAACTTGAAGCTTTCTTCTTCCTTAGAATGTATACGGACCACTCAATAATGGAGAAAAGCAAATAGGAAACCTTTCTTTTACTTCTTTTCTCTCTTTGAACTTTGTAGTAGTGTCTTGTGTTATCTTGTTGTGTTTTCACGTTCATTTGAGGGTCCTCTTATAGAGGGAAGAAAATATGAACGTTGTGGAGGTTGTTGGCGCGCAATAAATGAGCTTCAACGTTCGAAAATTTGAACGTTATACCCAAGTCGAAGGTGGAGTCGACTTGGGATGCGACTTGGCTACCCAAGTCGCATCTGGAGTCGACTTCGTCTGCGACTCCAGTTCTTCGGATTCCCAAGTCTTAGGCTTGGTCGACTTGACTTCAGACTTCGACCCAAGTCGATCCTGAAGTCGACTTGGCCTGCGACTTGGCTCGAGTTTTGCTGAACCTGCTTTGATCTTCAAGTTGTGTTCTTCTATCTTGGATTGGCTTGATTCTTATGAGTCTTGGGAAAGCTTGATTCTTGCTTAGATGATTCATGCATATTTGACTTATGTAGTCTTGATAGACATTGTTTGAATCATACTTGTATCTTTGTCTTTGAGCTTGATAGACTTGATTTGATGTAGAACATGAATCTTGACTTTGAATTTGACTCATTTGTTTTTCATCTTGATTCCTTGGACTTGAGTGATAAATCCTCTTGAATAGCTTGAAAACTGCATCTTTGAAGTTTGAACTTCTCAAGTCGTGGATGGAGTCGACCTGGCCTGCGACTCCACCCAAGTCGCACCTGGAGTCGACTTCGTTTGCGACTTCGTTATTTTCGTTTCCACTTTTCAACTCTGGATACTCCAAGTCGATGCTGGAGTCGACTTCGTCTGCGACTTGACTTCCCAAGTCGCAAGTGGAGTCGACTTGACCTGCGACTTCACCTGTTGCCTTTTGGGATTCATTCTCAAGTCGATATTTGAGTCGATTTTGGGATCGACTTCACCCAAGTCGAAGTCCAAGTCGACTTGGAGATCGACTTGACCTCTTTGCTTTCCTTAAACATTTAGCAAACACATTAGTACCTTTTATATACTCAAAATTAGTTCTTGTTAATCATCAAAACTCAAGATTTGGTCAATTTTTATTGTTTTAAACATTGTTTCCAACACCATGAAACCAACATGTTCCCAAGAAATTGACATGTTCCACTAGTACTTTTTCTATCTATTTTGTAACCGGCAAAATCCGCATCCGAGTAGCCGATTAGATCAAAATTAGAGGACTTTGGATACCAAAGTCCTATGTTGGTAGTGTCAACTAGGTATCTGAAAATTCTTTTCACAGCTACCAAGTGTGATTCTTTTGGACATGATTGAAATCTAGAGCACAAACACACACTAAATAATATATCAAGCCTAGAAGCAGTTAAATACAACAAAGAACCTATCATGCTTCTATACAATTTCAAATCAACTATTTTTCCTTTTTCATCTTTGTCGATTTTGATTGTTGAGCTCATTGGCGTGTTTGCTCCTTTGCTATTTTCCATACCAAACTTCTTCAACATTTCTTTGATATACTTGGACTGGTTGATGAAGATTCCTTCATTTAATTGCTTGATTTGCAGTCCGAGGAAGAAGTTTAGTTCTCCCATCATGCTCATCTCAAATTCCTTCTGCATAAGCTCAAAAAATTCTTGACAAAGTATTTCATTAGTAGCACCAAAAATGATATCATCAACATAAATTTGAATGATCAATATATCGTTTTCTTTATATTTGATAAACAAAGTGGTGTCTACCTTTCCTTTTTGAAAATCATGATCAATCAGAAATTTGCTTAGTCTATCATACCAAGCCCTTGGAGCTTGTTTTAGTCCATATAATGCTTTGGTTAGCTTGTACACAAATTTAGATTGATCTTTTTCCTCAAATTCAGGTGGTTGTTCTACATACACCTCTTCATTTATATAACCATTCAGAAATGTGCTTTTAACATCCATTTGAAACAATTTAAAGTTCATGTGAGATGCAAAAGCTAGTAAAATGCGAATAGCTTCTAATCTAGCAACCGGGGCATAGGATTCCTCAAAATCTATTCCTTCTTCTTGTGAGTATCCCTTTGCCACAAGTCTAGCTTTGTTTCTCACTACAAGTCCACTTTCATCTAATTTGTTCCTAAAGACCCACTTGGTGCCAATAACATTACAATCGTTTGGTCTAGGAACAAGGTGCCAAACTTGGTTTCTTTTAAATTGATTTAGCTCTTCTTGCATTGCTATAATCCAGTTCTCATCATCAAGAGCTTGATCAATATTGGATGGTTCAATCTTGGATACAAAGGCATATTGTCCACAAACATTTTGTTTTGATCTTCTAGTTTTTACACCTTCATACACATTCCCTATAACTTGTTAAATTGGATGTGCATGTTTGAATTTTAAATCAGTTGGAGGTTTGTAGGAATTATTACCTTCACCTACCCTTTCCTCTATGAAATCTTCTTGCTTTTCCACATACAGTTTTTCAAGATTGCTTGCTATATCATCTGCATCACTTAAATCATCTTTTCTTTTGAAGCATGGGTTAGTTTCATCAAAAACAACATGTATGGACTCTTCTACCACTTGGTTTCGTTTATTGAATACTCTATATGCTTTGCTATTTGATGAGTACCCAAGAAATATTGCCTCATCACTTTTAGCATCTAATTTTTCCAAGTTGGTTTTTCCATTGTTCAAAACATAGCATGTGCATCCAAAAGCATGAAAATAAGAGATATTTGGTTTCCTTCCTTTCCATAATTCATATGGGGTCATTTTCAAGATTGCTCGAATGGTAACTCGATTCAAAACATGACAAGCTGTACTTACAGCTTCATCCCAAAATTTCTTGGATAGTTTGCTCTCATTTAGCATTGTTCTAGCCATCTCTTGTATAGTTCTGTTTTTCCTTTCAACTACTCTATTTTGTTGTGGAGTTCTTGGTGCAGAAAATGTGTGATGAATTCCTTTTTCATTACAAAATTCTATGAATCGTTTATTTTCGAATTCACCACCATGATCGCTTCTTATGGTTACAATTGTACTTTGTTTTTCATTTTGCACCAAATTTACAAAGGTTGCAAACATAGAGAAGGCTTCATCTTTGCTAGCTAAGAGAATTATCCATGTAAATCTTGAAAAATCATCAACAATCACAAACACGTATCTCTTTCCACCAATGGTTAGAATGTCGGATGGCCTGTATAGATCCATGTGTAGCAATTCAAGTGGCCTAGTAGTGGAAATTTCCTTTTTGGTAGAGAAAGGCATCTTGGGTTGTTTTGATAATTGACATGCCTTGCAAATTTTATCCTTGTCATATTTCAATCTTGGTAATCCTTCTACCAAACTCTTCTTCCATAGGGTCTTTATATTTCCCATGTTTATATGTCCAAGCCTTTTATGCCAAACCCATGGATCATTATCAATGGCCATTAGACATTGACCATTTAGTTCATCTAGTGAAACCAAATATACATTTCCATGTCTTTTTCCACTAAACATGATATGTTCTCCATCAAATACATTACATATAGATGATTCAAACACAACTTTATATCCTTTGTCACATAATTGACTAATGCTCATTAGATTGTGCTTGAGTCCTTCAACAAACAAAACATCTTCCATGCATGCATTTGAACTACTATGTATATTTCCTTTACCTTTAATTTTACCTTTTTCATTATTACCAAAGGCAACTGTTCCATCGTTGCAAGGCGTAAGTTTATGAAATAGACTTCTTTCTCCGGTCATATGCCTTGAACAACCGCTATCCATTAACCATACATTGTTTGCCTTTGCCTTAAAACATGTCTGAAAAATAAACAAGTAAATCTTATCTCTTTGGTACCCATTTTATGGGTCCATTTGGGTTAGTAAAATAATTTAATCTTTGTAGTTCTAACTTAGAAAGTCCAAATCTTGTGTTCCTTGGAACCCAAACTAATTTTGCACCATGGTCATACAATTTCTTAAAGTTACACTTATAGGCTTTATGAACCATTTTGTTGCAGTAATTGTAAGCCATTGGTAATCTAGGAGTAGACCTCCAAGTATGCAATGGTTCAAACGTTGGCCTTCTAGTCCACACAACATTTTTCCTTTGTGGTTTGTATATAGGTGCAGTTTTGGTTTGATATTTCCCAAGTATTGGTACATTCGATTTGCCACTTTCTTTTTGCTCAAATGTATAATATCCAAGACCTCTTTTATTTGTTTGGGCAGTCATATTCAAAAACATCTTTACATTTTCTCCAGGATTAGAGAACTTTGCTAATGATTCATTTAATGATTCGTTCTCCTTTTTCAATTTTTCTATCTCATTTATCAATGATTCATTTTCTTCTTTCAGTTTTGTTGATTTTTTAGCTAGTTTTCCATTTTCAATAATAACGAAGTTACATTGTTGTCTCTTCAATGACAACTTGTTTCCTAGCTTTTTGATTTCCTCATATAATGAATCATAAGCAATTTGTAGTTCTTCTAATTCAGCACATTTGAGGCATTCATGAAAAGAAGAATAATTTGATTGAGAATAATAAGGTTTGGAAGTTACCTCTTCATTTTCTGTATACTTTGTTGAAGTGGTTTGTTCTTCCAAAACTTCCGTTGTGTTCAAACACAACAAATCTTCTTCTTGCTCAATCCGCGCCATGCAGCATATTCTTGCACAATTTGCCGCCTCAAATTTGTCGGTTGAAGAGCTGCTTGTTGATGAAGTCTCTTCATTGACATACATGCCTCTCCCCTTTGGCCTTTGGTATTTTCTGCCTTCATGTCCTTCCTTCCTCTCTTGATACTCTTTTGATTTCTCTTCCGGCGTAGGACATTGAGCTTGCATGTGTCCTATCCCGCCGCATTTGTAGCACTTCGTTGGCTCCTTCTTCTTCTCTCTTCGTGTTCTTTCTTTGAAGTCCTTGAAGTTCCTTTCTTTTCTCACAAATTTTCGGAATTTGCGAGTGAGAAGTGCAATATCTTCATTATTATTATGAGAAGATGAGGTAGACTCTTCTGAGTTGTGTGCCTCTTTTAACGCAATGGCTTTCTTCCCTTTGTGATTATCTTCGTTTCTTCTCTTAATTAGCTCATGTGACATTAATGAGCTAATTAGATCTTCTAGCTTTAGTGTATTTAGGTCTTTGGCTTCTTCAATCGCCGTAATCTTTGGAGTCCAAGATTCCGGTAGAGCTCTTAGTATCTTCATGACCTGTTCGGATTCAGAGATAGCCTTTCCAAAACCTTTCAAAGCGTTAGTAATCTTAGAAAATCTAGCAAACATTTCAGAAATATTTTCTGTTTCTAGCATTCTAAAGCTTTCCAACTCTCCTATCAAAATATTTCTCCTAGTCCCTTGGACTTGAGAGGTTCCTTCATAAATAGATGTTAGAGTATCCCATATTTCTTTAGCGGTTAGGCAAGAAGATATCTATCATATTCGGAAGCCGTAAGAGCACAAAATAAAGAGTTCATAGCCTTAGCATTGCTCTTGACGGTTCTTACTTCCTCTTCGGTCCATTTGGAAGCTCTTTCATCAATTGGCAAAGTTACACCGTCTTGGATTGCAATCCAAGAGTCCATATCGGTAGCCATAATGAGTTGCTTCATACGAAGCTTCCAATAACCGAAATTGTTCCCATCAAACAATGGTGGCCTAGTAAATGATTGGCCCTCGGCAAAAGCGGGAACGGAAGTAGATTGGGATGCCATGTGATTGGATCTCTTTGGTTTAACTCAAAGACCTGCTCTGATACCACTTGTTGGCCCCGAGTTAACGGCAAAACCCAAGAGGGGAGGGGTGAATTGGGTATTTAAAAATTTTCAACTTAAACAGAAACTTAACCCCAGATTAATCCTGTCCCCTTAATGAAGAAACGAAATGGAAAGCAATGTAATGTAGAGAGCAGAAATGTAAATCAAGCAGACAAGTTTTTATAGTGGTTCGAGCAACCTCCCTACTCCACTCGTCCAAGCTCACACTCCTTTGTGACTTGGGTTCCACTATTGTATTCCTCAAATACAATTAGAGCCACTGCTCTCTTCTAGATTCCAGCTCTAGGGGGCATAAACAACACACTGCACAAGTAGGTGATGAGTCTCACTCCAATCACACACTACTTTGCATACACTTGATCTTAGCTACCCAAGCTAAATCAAGCTTAATACAATTTAAACGAAATAACAAAAAAAGTCTACACTTTACAGATGTGTAGAAGCGATTTGGCGCAGAGAAGAACTTGTAATATAGGCTTTGAAGATTCAGAAATGTAGCTCTTGCAATTTGAAGCAAAGTTCTTCCTCTTTGAATGGCTTGATCTCTTTAGAGCTCTTGAATATAGGAGTTAAGCACACTTAATGATTCTCAGCTACTTCCCTCGTCCACAATGAATGCCTTTTATAATTGTGGAGGGAATCCGAACGTTAGAAGGTAGGTGGCGCGCATTTAATGCGCCAACGTTTGAATAAATTCCGACCGTTGCGACCCAAGTCGCATGCGGAGTCGACTTCGGATGCGACTTCGCCCAAGTCGCAGATGGAGTCGACTTCGGGTGCGACTTCGCCTCTCCATCGCAACCTCAAGTTCCAGGTCGGGTCGACTTGGGTATCGACTTGACCCAAGTCGTAGGTGAAGTCGACTTCGGGTGCGACTTCACCTCTTCAGGTTCCAAGTCTGAGTCTTGAGTCGACTTTGGCTTCAGACTTCAACTCAAGTCGATCATGGAGTCGACTTGGGTTGCGACTTGACTTGGTCTTTGCAAAATATGCATTGATCCTCATTGATTTGCTTTCATTCTAGAATAGCTCCTTATACTTGTAGATCTTGTAATTCTTGAAGAGCTTTTCTTTGATTCTTCTTGGATTAGCTTGAACCTTGTGAATCTTTGAAGAACTTGAATCTTGCATGGTAGATTCATGCACCTTGCTTGCTTTTGATTCATATTGATCTTCATGACTTGATTATTTCTTCATCTTGGAGCATGCTTGAATCTTTGCTTTGGACTTGATAAATTTAAGTTGATCTTGCACCTTTGATTTGGTTTTGAGAACACTCAAGTTGACTCTTGAAATGAACTTGAAACTGCATCTTTGAGTTTGAGAGCATCAAGTCGAACTTGGGGTCGACTTTGTCTACGACTTTACCCAAGTCGCAACTGGAGTCGACTTCGTTTGCGACTTCGGCATTCTTCCATCCCAAATTCAGCTCTGGAGTGATTTTCCCGACTGAAGTCGATGCTGGAGTCGACTTCGTTTGCGACTTGGCTTCCCAAGTCGCAAGTGGAGTCGACTTGGCCTGCGACTTCACTTGTTCTTCTCCCATTTTCAACTCTGGACAGATTTGGCTTCTTGAAGTCGATCTTGGGGTCGACTTGGGGAACGACTTGGCCTTCTATGCTTTATTTTCTTCAAATGTATATCCCTTAAACATTTCCACAAACGTGTTAGTAGTCAAGACTTACTCAAATTGATTTGTTAATCATCAAAACATAGATTTAGCTTATTTTCCACATATTTCCAATAGTTCTTAGGTACTAGAGGAGTCCCAAGCCTAGATCAGGCTATTAGACAGGTGAGACAAATCTTGGAGGTCCCCTATGATGAGGAACGGCTGCCTGCAGATCTTTCCATCTCCTAAATATATAATCAGCTCACCAGGAGCAACATATATCATCCCGGGATCAAGTTCCTGCATTATATGGACTTATCCCCAAGGCTAAGGGTCCTTAGGCCACTTATCGCCCACTGCATCTATCCAAAGGGTGGCGGAAGGAACCAGCTAAACCTGCAGGAGGCGGAGATTCTATGGAAAGTCGCTAACCGAGTCAAGGTCAACCTTTCGCGACTATTCCTAGAAGCCCTGGCCTCGAGAAAGGACAACCCATGAGGGGTGTTGCCCTACGGGACTTGGATCACTAAGATCCTCGAACACTTTGAGACATCGATGGTGAACCGTTTGAAGTTCTAAAATCAACAAACGCCATCGACAAGGCCTTGCTCCAGAGGATGAAGATAAACATGGAGCAGTTCAAGGCGAAAAGAATACAAGAAAGGATGGGCGTACCGGCTCAAGACGAAGCCGAGGATGCACAGGCTCAGGGGAAGCAGCCCCCATCACCTCCAGAGGGGCAGCCTGCTCCACCTCAGGATGTTCCCGAGGAGCCAACCTCGCCAGCATCACATGGATCCTGCTCACCTCATGGCTCAGAGATCCCGGATCCCGCTCCTAGGCCACCATCTAGAGATACCTCTGTCAATGCAATCCAGGAGCATCTAGAGCAGATTGAGGACTGGTTGACGAATCAGATTGCTAGGATTCTAAATGCGGTCATGGATATGTATTCCTGCCAAGATCGCATGGATCGGGAACTAAGGACAATCCCATATAATTTGGCCTTCGACAGCCAAAGACATCAGCCTATCCCTGAACTCGATCCATTTGACACCGGATCAGTTCGCAGAGATCCAACTCCGGCCCCCATCTCATCCTTTTACTCATCAGCCCATGTACGTGTTGGAAACATGTGGAAAATAAGCCAAGTTTATATTTTGATGATTAACAAATCAATTTGAGTAAGTTTTGGTTACTAACATGTTTGTGAAGATGATTAAAGGATATACAAGTGAAGAAAATGAAGCATGACAAGTCAAGTCGATTTCCAAGTCGACTCAGGCTTCGACTTAGGCTGAGTCGATCCCCAAGTCGACCCAAGAAGCGACTTCAAAGCGTCGTTTTTGTCCAAAGTTGAAATTGAGAAGCAAAGCTGCCGAAGTTGCATCCCAAGGGGACTCCGCATGCGACTTGGGTGAAGTCGCAGACCAAGTCGACTCCAGCTTCGACTTCGAGGCGTCATTTTCATCCAGAGATGAAATCGGGGACGAGAGCTGCCGAAGTCGCATCCCAAGTCGACTCCGCATGCGACTTGGGTAAAGTCGCAGACCAAGTCGACTCCAGCTTCGACTTCAGTGCGGAAATTGTTGAACGAGTTAATTCAATGACCGATTTGAGGGGAGATGAAGATCAAGACAACTCAAACACTCAAATGAAGATCAAATGGAAAATCAAAGCAATCAGGGTTGCATGAATCCATCATGTTGGATCATGAACACTTACTCAGACATCTTCCATGCATTCCAAGATTCAAGTACTCAAGAACTCAAGAAAAGGAATCTAAGGTTTCTTATGTAAATAATCATACAGTGTTCCAAAGAGATATAAATCAAGGGAGAACAATCAATATGAAGAAAATCAAATGATCAAAGTCATCTCTGAATATTTCAAGTTCAACTAGCAAGCTGAAGAAGTGAAGTCGCACCAAAAGTCGACTTCACCTGCGACTTGGGTCAAGTCGAGGACCAAGTCGACCCAGACTGGAACTTGAAGAAGCTATGGACAAGCGAAGTCGCACCCGAAGTCGACTCCATCTGCGACTTGGGCGAAGTCGCACCCGAAGTGGACTCCACCTGCGACTTGGGTCGCAACGGTCGGAAAATTTTCGAATGTTGACGCATTAAATGCGCGCCACCTACTTCCAAATGATCGGATTCCCTCGCAAATTATATAAGGCATTCAATATGAACGAGGAGGGTAGCTGAGAAATCATTGATTGAGCATAACTCTCATCTTTAAGAGCTTTAAGTGGTCAAGCCAATATTTAGAAGAAGAACCTTGCTTCCAAACTGCCAAGAGCTGCTTGCTGAATCTCTAAGCCTACACTACAAGTTCTTCTCTGCGCCAAATCTACCTCTACATAACAATAAAGTGTAAAAACTTTCTTTCATTTTTATTGTTGTATTGAACTTGATTTAGTTTGGGTAACTAAGATCAAGTGTAAGCAAAGTAGTGTGTGATTGGAGTAGAACTCGTCACCTACTTGTGCTGTGTATTGTTGATGCCCCCTAGAGCTGGAATCTAGAAGAGAGTAGTGACTCTAGTTGTATTTGTGAAATACGATAGTGGAATCCAAGTCACAAGAGATGTGAGCTTGGAAGAGTAGAGTAGGGAGGTTGCCCGAACCACTATAAAATCCTTTGTGTTGATATTTATCTACGCTCTCTACACTATATTGCTTTCCATTTTGTTTCTTCATAAAGGGAACTAGATTAATCTGGGGTAAAGTTTCTGTTTAAGTTAAATTTTTTTAAATACCCAATTCACCCCTCCCCTCTTGGGTAATTGCCATTAACTCGGGACCAACAAGTGGTATCAGAGTAGGTCTTTGAGTTATACCAAAGAGATCTTTTGATATGGCATCCCAATCGACTTCCATTCCCGCATTTGCCGAAGGTCAATCTTTTACTAGGCCACCATTGTTTGATGGGAACAATTTCGGCTATTGGGAGCTACGTATGAAACAACTCATCATGGCTATAGATATGGACTCTTTGATTGCAATCCAAGATGGTGTAACCTTACCTATTGATGAAAGAGCTTCCAAATGGACCGATGAGGAAGTGAAAACTGTTAAGAGCAACGCCAAGGCTATGAACTCTTTATTTTGTACTCTTACCGCATCCGAATATGATAGAGTATCCTCTTGTCTAACTGCAAAAGAAATATGAGACATTAACATCTATTTATGAAGGAACTTCTCAAGTCCAAGGGACAAGGAGGAATATTTTGATTAGAGAGTTCGAAAGCTTTAGAATGTTAGAAACAGAAAATACTTCTGAAATGTTTGCTAGATTCTCTAAAGTTACTAATGCTTTGAAAGGTCTTGGAAAAGCAATTTCTAAATCGGAGCAGGTCATGAAGATTCTAAGGGCGCTACCCGAATCATGGACTCCAAAAATTACAGTAATAGAAGAAGCCAAGGACTTGAACACATTGAAGCTAGAAGACCTTATTAGCTCACTAATGTCACATGAGCTAATCAAGAAAAGAAACGAGGATCACCACAAAGGCAAAAGAACCATTGCATTGAAAGCGGAACATAACTCGGATGAGTCCACTTCCTCATCTCACAACGATGATGAAGACATTGCTCTACTTACACGCAGATTTCGAAAGTTTGTGAGAAATGAAAAGAACTTCAAAGATTTCAAAGAAAGACCACGAAAAGAGAAGAAGAAGGAGGCTACAAAGTGCTATAGATGCGGCGGTATGGGACATATGCAAGCTCAATGTCCTACACCGGAAGAAAAATCAAAAGATCATCAAGAGAGGAAGGAAAAATATGAAAGCAAAAAATTCCAAAGGCCGAAGGGAAGAGGAATGTATGTGAATGAAGAAACTTCATCAACAAGTAGCTCCTCAACCGATGATTTTGAAGTGGCAAATTGTGCAAGAATATGCTGCATGGCGCGGATTGAGCAAGAAGAAAATTTGTTGTGTTTAAACACAACGGAAGTTTTAGAAGAGCAAACCACCTCAACAAAGTGCACAAGTAATGAAGAGGTAACTTCCAAAATTTTACTATTCTCAATCTACTCACTATTCTATTCAAGAATGTCTCAAATGTGCTGAATTAGAAGAATTACAACATGCATATGATTCATTATATGAGAAAATTAAAAAACTAGGAAACAAGTTATCACTAAAGAGACAACAATACAATTCCATTATTATTGTAAATAGAAAACTAGCTGAAAGTACATCAAAACTGAAAGAAGAAAATGAACTACTATTGAAGGAAGTAGAAAAATTGAAAAAGGCGAATGAATCCTTAAATGAATCATTAGCTAAATTCTCTAATCCAGGAGAAAATGTGAAAATGTTTCTAAACATGACCTCTCAAAACAATAAAAGAGGTCTTGGATACTCAACATTTGAGCAAGGAGAAAGTAGCAAATTAAGTATGCCAACACTTAGGAAAAATCAAACTGCACCTATTTACAAGCCCAAAGGGAAACATATTATGTGGACTAGAAGGCCAGCTTTTGAACTACTACATACTTGGAGGCCTACTCCTAGATTACCAATGACTTGCAATTTTTGCAAGAAGATGGGTCGCAGGATTCAGAGATACAACTTTAAGAAATTATATGACCATGGTGCAAAACTAGTTTGGGTTCCAAGAAACACAAGATTTGAACTTTCAAAGATAAAACAACAAAGATTAAATCAGTTTACTAACCCAAATGGACCCATAAAATGGGTACCAAAGAGATAAGATTTATTTGCTCATTTTTCAAATATATTTCAAGGCAAAGGCAAGCAACGTTTGGTTCATGGATAGTGGTTGCTCAAGGCATATGACCGGTGAAAGAAGTTTATTTCATAAACTCAAGCCTTGCAAGGATGGAACTGTTGCTTTTGGAAATAATGAGAAAGGTACAATCAAAGGTAAAAGAAACATTTATAGTATTGCAAATGCATGTATGGAAGATGTATTATTTGTTGAAGGATTCAAGCACAATTTAATGAGTATTAGCCAATTATGTGACAAAGGATACAAGGTTGTGTTTGAATAATCTATATGTAATGTATTTGATGGAGAACATATCATGTTTAGCGGAAAAAGACATGGAAATGTATATTTGGTTTCACTTGATGAACTAGATGGTCAATGTCTAATGACCATTGACAATGATCCATGGGTTTGGCATAAGAGGCTTGGGCATATAAACATGACAAATATAAAGACCCTATGGAAGAAGAGTTTTGTAGAAGGATTGCCTAAATTGAAATATGACAAAGATAAAATTTGCAAGGCATGTCAATTGTCAAAACAACCTAAAACGCCTTTCTCTACCAAAAAGGAAATTTCCACCACTAGGCCACTTGAATTGCTACACATGGATCTATATGGGTCATCTGACATTTTAACCATTGGTGGAAAGAAATATGTGTTTGTAATAGTTGATGATTTTTCAAGATTCACATGGGTAATTCTCTTAGCTAGCAAAGATGAAGCCTTCTCTATGTTTGCAACTTTTGTAAACTTCGTGCAAAATGAAAAATAATGTACTATTATGACTATTAGAAGTGATCATGGTAGTGAGTTTGAAAATAAATATTTCATAGAATTATGTAATGAAAAAGGAATTCACCACACATTTTCTACACCAAGAACTCCACAACAAAATGGAGCGGTAGAAAGGAAAAATAGAACCATACAAGAGATAGCTAGAACAATGCTAAATAAGAGTAAATTATCCAAAAAAATTTGTGTTGAAGCTGTAAGTACAGCTTGTCATGTGTTGAACCGAGTTACCATTAGAGCAATCTTGAAAAAGACCCCATATGAGCTATGGAAAGGTAGAAAACTAAATATTTCATATTTTCATGCTTTTGGATGCACATGCTATATTTCGAACAATGGTAAAACTAACTTGGGAAAACTGGATGCTAAGAGTGATGAGGCAATATTCCTTGGTTACTCATCAAATAGCAAAGCATATAGAGTCTTCAACAAAAGAAACCAAGTTGTAGAAGAGTCAATACATGTTGTTTTTTATGAATTTAACCCATGTTTCAAAAGAAAAGATGATTTAAATGATGCAGATGAGATAACAAGTAGCCTTGAAAAATCGCATATGGAGAAGCAAGAAGATTTCATGGAGGAAAGGATAAGTGAAGGTAATAATTCCTATAAACCTCCAACTGATTTAAAGTTCAAAAATGCCCATCCAATTGAACAAGTTACAGGGAATGTCTATGAAGGTGTAAAGACTAGAAGGTAAAAAAAAAATATTTGTGGACAATACGCCTTTGTATCTAAAATTGAACCATCCACTGTAGACCAAGCCCTTGATGATGAAAATTGGATCATAGCAATGCAAGAGGAATTAAATCAATTTGAAAGAAACCAAGTTTGGCATCTTGTTCCAAGACTAAAAGATTGCATTGTCATTGACACAAAATGGGTCTTTAGGAAAAAATTAGATGAAAGTGGACTTGTGATGAGAAACAAAGCTAGACTTGTAGCAAAGGGATACTCACAAGAAGAGGGAATAGACTTAGAGGAATCCTATGCTCCGGTTGCTAGATTAGAAGTCATTAGTATCTTACTAGCTTTTGCATCTCACACGAACTTTAAATTGTTTCAAATGGATGTTAAAAGTGCATTTCTGAATGGTTACATAAATGAAGAGGTGTATGTTGAACAACCACCTAGATTTAAGGAGAAAGATCAATCTAAATTTGTATACAAATTAACCAAAGCATTATATGGATTAAAACAAGCCCCAAGATCTTGGTATGAGAGATTAAGCAAATTTTTGATTGATCATGACTTCCAAAAGGGAAAGGTAGGCACCACTTTGTTTATCAAGTACAAAGAAAAAGATATCTTGATTATTCAAATTTATGTTGATGACATTATTTTTGGTGTTACTAATGAGATTCTTTGTCAAGAATTTTCTAAGCTTATGCAGAAAAAATTTGATATGAGTATTATGGGGGAGCTGAATTTCTTCCTTGGACTACAAATTAAACAATCAAGTGAAGAGATCTTCATAAACCAGTCCAAGTACATCAAGAAAATTTTAAAGAAGTTTGGCATGGAAAACAGCAAAGCGGCAAACACGCCTATGAGCTCAACCATTAAAATTGACAAGGACGAGAAAGGCAAACTAGTCGATTTAAAATTATATAAAAGCATGATAGGTTCTTTATTATATTTAACTGCTTCTAGGCCTGATATATTGTTTAGTGTGTGTATGTGCTCTAGATTTCAATCATGTCCAAAAGAATCACACTTGGTAGCTGTAAAAAAAAATTTCAGATATTTAGTAGATACTATCAACATAGGACTTTGGTATCTAAAGGGTTCTAACTTTGATATAATCGGCTACTCGAACGCGGATTTTTCCCGTTACAAAGTAGATAGCAAAAGCACTAGTGGAACATGTCAGTTTCTTAGGAACATGTTGGTTTTATGGTTTTCAAGAAAATAAACTAGTGTTGCTCTATCTACGGCGGAAGCCGAATATGTTGCCGCCGGGAGCTGTTGTGCCCAATTGCTTTTGATGAAACAACAACTTAGGGATTATGGCATGAACTTTAAAAATATACCTATTAGATGTGATAACACAAGTGCAATATGTTTAACTAAAAATCCAATTTTGCATTCTAGGACCAAGCATATAGACCTTAGACTTCATTTTATTAGAGAACATGTAGAAAATCATGATATATGTTTAGAATATGTGAGAACAGAAGATCAAATTGCAGATATTTTTACCAAACCTCTAGTAAAAGAACCATTTTATAAAATTAGAAATGATATGGGAATGCTAGAATTAACTTAGACAAGACCAAGCTGAGGGGGAGCACAGGTTCAGGGGGAGCAACCCCGCCATTCTCAAGGGATTAACCCGCTCCATCTCTATTTTTGATCAATTGACAAAAAGGAGGAGAAGAGATCGGGATTTGAGTCTCCATTTTAAATGTTTGTATGAATGATTTGAACTTGTGATTTATTGGAAATGTATGTTAAAAATCAAAATACAAAAGTAGTAAGTTTTAAAGACATTGAAAGGTATATACTCAAATCAGTTTTGTCAATCATCAAAAAGGGGAGATTGTTGGAAATATGTGGAAAATAAGCCAAGTTTATGTTTTGATGATTAACAAATCAATTTGAGTAAGTTGTGGTTACTAATATGTTTGTGAAGATGATTAAAGGATATGCAAGTGAAGAAAATGAAGCATGACAAGTCAAGTCGATTTCCAAGTCGACTCAGGCTTCGACTTAGGCCAAGTCGATCCCCAAGTCGACTCAAGAAGCGACTTCAAAGCGTCGTTTTCGTCCAGAGTTGAAATTGAGAAGCAAAGCTGCCGAAGTCGCATCCCAAGTCGACTCCGCATGCGACTTGGGAGAAGTCGCAGACCAAGTCGACTCCAGCTTCGACTTCGAGACGTCATTTTCATCAGAGATGAAATCGGGGACGAGAGCTGCCGAAGTCGCATCCCAAGTCGACTCCAACTTCGACTTCAGTGCGGAAATTGTTGAACGAGTTAATTCAATGACCGATTTGAGTGTAGATGAAGATCAAGACAACTCAAACACTCAAATGAAGATCAAATGGAAAATCAAAGCAATCAGGGTTGCATGAATCCATCATGTTGGATCATGAACACTTACTCAGACATCTTCCATGCATTCCAAGATTCAAGTACTCAAGAACTCAAGAAAAGGAATCCAAGGTTTTCTATGTAAATAATCATAAAGTGTTCCAAAGAGATATAAATCAAGGGAGAACAATCAATATGAAGAAAATCAAGTAATCAAAGTCATCTCTGAAGATTTCATGTTCAACTAGCAAGCTGAAGAAGTGAAGTCGCACCCGAAGTCGACTTCACCTGCGACTTGGGTCAAGTCGAGGACCAAGTCGACCCAGACTGGAACTTGAAGAAGCTATGGACAAATGAAGTCGCACCCGAAGTCGACTCCATCTGCGACTTGGGCGAAGTCGCACCAAAAGTGGACTCCACCTGCGACTTGGGTCGCAATGGTCTGAAAATTTTCGAACGTTGATGCATTAAATGTGCGTCACCTACTTCCAAACGATCGGATTCCCTCCCAAATTATATAAGACATTCAATATGAACGAGGAGGGTAGCTGAGAAATCATTGATTGAGCATAACTCTCATCTTTAAGAGCTTTAAGTGGTCAAGTCAACATTTAGAAGAAGAACATTGCTTCCAAACTGCCAAGAGCTGCTTGCTGAATCTCTAAGCTTACACTACAAGTTCTTCTCTGCGCCAAATCTGCCTCTGCACAACAGTAAAGTGTAGAAACTTTCTTTCATTTTTATTATTGTATTGAACTTGATTTAGTTTGGGTAACTAAGATCAAGTGTAAGCAAAGTAGTGTGTGATTGGATGGAACTCGTCACCTAATTGTGTTGTGTATTGTTGATGCCCCCTAGAGCTAGAATCTAGAAGAGAGCAGTGACTCTAGTTGTATTTGTGAAATACAATAGTGGAACCCAAGTCACAAGAGGTGTGAGCTTGGAAGAGTGGAGTAGGAAGGTTGCCCGAACAACTATAAAAACCTTGCTTGTTGATTTTTATTTATGCTCTCTACACTATATTGCTTTTCATTTTGTTTCTTCATAAAGAGGACTAGATTAATCTGGGGTAAAGTTTCTGTTTAAGTTTAAATTTTTTGAATACCCAATTCACCCCTCCCCTCTTGGGTAATTGCCATTAACTCGGGACCAACAGTACGGCCTATCCGAGCTACCCAAACTCCATATCCGATATCTACGTTTCAGTTTACCAAATCTCTGCGAGTCGACCCCTATTTGATCTATTGACAAAAAAGGAGAGAATAGTTGAGTTTAGAGTTTAGAGTTTTAGGATTTTGGGTTAGGTAGCTTGTATATAGGTTTTATTGCTTTTAAAACTTGTATGAAACATTTTTGGATTATATGTGCAAAAGTTGTTTATGAAAAGTTTGATTACTTGTGTTCTATGCTCTATTTTATGCTTTGATTACTTGAGTTTTGATCCGATCACAAATACTCTCATTTGAAATGGTTGGTTGAATGATTGCTTAAATAAGATTCAACTTATGATTATTGGAAACAAGATATGCAAATGTTGAAAATGAAATATGTATGAAAATTTCACTAAGTTCAAAAGGCAAATGACTTATAATTGTTCTAAAAATGTCAAAGTAGGATAAAATGACATATTAAAAGTTATAAACTCAAATTAGTTTTGTCAATCATCAAAAAGGGGGAGATTGTTGGAAACAACTGTTAAAATCAAATGCAAAATACCCAAAGCATATGTTTTGATGATTAACAACTTAATTTGAGTTAGTTTTAGCTACTAATATGTTTTGTGCAATGTTCAAGGTTATAAAAATGAAAAATGTGAAACATGACAGGCCAACTCGATCCCTAAGTCAACTCAGGCATCGACTTAGGCCAAGTCGATACCTAAGTCAACTCCAGCAGCGACTTCAAACGTCATTTTTTGTCCAGCGTTGAAATTGGGGTCCAAGAGCTGCCAAAGTCGCAAACGAAGTCGACTCCACGTGCAACTTGGGTGAAGTCGTAGGCCAAGTGGACTCCAGATGCAACTTCAGACTGACAATGCAGAACTTGAAGAGCTAAATCACAAACCAAGTCGACTCTATGCCAGACTTGAGTGAAGTTGAAGACCAAGTCGATTCAAATATTCAACTTGGAACAAATGAAGATTAAAACAAGACCAAAGCAAACGAAGATGCATGGATTCATCAATTCAAATCAAAGACTATAAATTGGACATGTTCATGCATACCAAGACTCAAGATTTCAAGAAATCAAGACATGGAGTCAAAAGGTTTTAAGATAAATTAATCCTACAGAATTTCAAATGATACAAAACAAATGAAGAATATTTAATTTGAAGAAATTAAAGTGACCAAAATCATTTCAAAGGAGTTTAAGCTCACTTGGCAAGATAAGGAGGTCCAGCCGCAAACGAAGTCGACTTCAGAAGCGACTTGGGTCAAGTCCCATACCAAGTCGACCTAAAAGACAGACTTGGAAGTTGGAGGAATCCGAAGTCACACCCGAAGTTGACTCCACCTGCGACTTGGGTCAAGTCCAAGACCAAGTCGACCTGAGGAAGAACTTGAACAGCTTGCTCACAACCAAAGTCGCACCCGAAGTCGACTCCACCTATGACTTGGGTCGCTTTCCCACCAACCAACTCTCTAACGTTCAAATTTCTCCTCCCATTATGTATAGACACTCAAGTGAACGTGGAAACCAACTAGAAAGAGCAGAAAAATAAGAAGGAGAAGCTACTAAATTCAATATTCCACTTTTTTCTACATTTGAGTGATTTATACACATTTTGAAGGAAGAACGAGCTTTAACTTGCTGCATACTCCAACGTCGATCAACTTGTCACTTCTACGTGTTCTTCCACGAGCTGAAAATTGCCTACACAAATCTGTAAAGTGTAGATTTCTTTCATTTCAATTTGGTATTTGGCTTTTGATGCTTGGTTTGTTTTTGGTGTTTCAAACTGAGTGATAGCAAAGTAGTGTTGTGACTGGAGTAGAGACTCGTCACCTACTTGTTCTATGTGTTGTATATGCCCTCTAGAGCTAGAATCTAGAAGAGAGCGGAGGCTCTAATTGTATTCGCGGAATACATAGTGGAACCCAAGTCACAAGTGGTGTGAGCTTGGAAGAGTGGAGTAGGGAAGGTTGCTCGAACCACTATAAATCTTATCTATTGTTTTTCATTTTTGCTTTCATTATCTTATTGCTTTCCCTTTGTCTCATTAAAGGGGATTAAATTAAACTGGGGTAAATTTTCTAATTTAAGTTTAAATTTTTAATACCCAATTCACCCCTCCCCTCTTGGGTAATTGCCATCAACTGGGGACCAACACCCTAGAGCTAAAATCTAAAAGAGAGTTGAGGCTCTAGTTGTAGTGGAACCCATAACACAAAAGAGTATGTGGTTGGAAGAGTGGAGTAGAAAAGTTGCCCGAGCCACCATAATTCTGTGTTCTTTGTGTCTGTGCATTTATTCTATTTCTTGCTCTTCTACTAGCTCTCTACATTTTGTTCAACGAGATTGAACTTACTAGAGGTTAAGTTTTAATTAGCCAAAGAATTTTTAGTAACCTAATTCACTCATCCCCTCTAAGGTTGAACTAATAACTCGGGACAAACATTTAATGCCCTTAGTTTCTCTTCAAGTAGCAAATGGGGTTGACTCTAGATGTGACTTCACATTGAAGTCATTTGGGAAGGTCAATTTTGTGCTGAAACTTCATGTTACAAAAATTTTAGAGATTTTACTGTTGTGTATATCTCCGCAAGTGCAAGGCTCGAAAACTATAGTATTTAATAAGATCGATCGCGCAAGAAATTTGAAGCTTTACACGTTCATTTTAAAAGCTTTGTTACCGAATATTGAGAAGAGAGTTAAGATGAAAGTAGAGAGAAAAGGGATAAAAGAACATTAAATGAGTATTTAAGAGTCAAGATATAAGAATATCCGGGATCTAGGATTTCACATTTGAAGTTTGCAATGGATACGTGGTATGCTCATTTAATTCAAATATTCTATATTAAAGGAGAACAAATCATAATTTAATTAAGCATCCTCTGTTAAGGCATATGAGATATACTATAATCTTCTTAACCACTTGTTCTCAAGGGATTAAGTGAATTAGAATCAATTAAGTTTTGTAGCAGTTGATGGAATTCTTCAAGGTCATCACGCCTATCTCGTGGTCTAAATTTCCACCTTAATATATTAATTCTCGTATATTAGATGTCCACATCTTAGTTTCATCACTTAATATATGAAATGTCATAGTGTGAGCCCATACATAAAGCAAGCATTAAAATCATAAGATATCAAATTAAAACACAATATCCTTCATAAATAAAGCAAAATTATAATATTCTTTACATAGTTCAGAAGTTACATCCTAAACCATAAATTATGGGTTTAGCAGGATATGTCTGTAATAAAATCGAAACATAAAAAAATATTGTATTCAAAATCCATTAAAAATAAGAACAACTCCTTACAACACATCTCTTTTCTTCTCTCCTTGGTTCTTGCTTTCTCCTCTCTCCAGACCTCAACCCTAACTCAAAAATACATTCTAAGATGTCCTAGGTTAAGCTTAGCAAGTGTTTATACGAAGGTCTCCAAAAAACTAGCCCAAAATGAGTTAAAAGTGGATTAAATCTGCACTTACATTTTGAACATGGCGCAATTTGCTCTGAATTTTGAGATTTTGTTGCCCAACACACTCTAAACCATGTTGGAACTTACTTGACACGTTTTAAGCTATTTTGGTCACTATCTTATCTCCTTTTAAATCTTTCAAATCTTCCAATTGAATGAGTTTTAGTCCTTAAGCTTCAATTCTTCAAACATTATATGCATTTTGCATTGAAATCACTTGAATTTGCATATATCGATCAATCATGAGTGTCTCACACACAATCAAGCTAAATCAACTAATATTTGGTTTAAAACATTATATTCATCCAAAAAAATTCAATATCTAAGGTACAAAAAGAACACAACATTTTCCCTGCCTGGTTCTTCTCAAGTCAAGAATGAGATTGACTCTAGATACGACTTCAACTTAGAATGCAACTTACTTAAGTCTTAATTGAGGTTGGCTTGATAAGAGACTTCATCTATTCTACACTTGCATACAATTTGGATTCTTCTTTGAAAAAAATTGTACTTGATTTTGAAATGTATAGACACGCAATGCAATTATCACAAATTTGTTAATACCTTAACTTCATTTCAATTGACTTGTTAATCATCTAAATCATTATGATTTCCAATTTACCATATATATATTTACAATTTGGGCATATAATAATGAGGAATAATCCTGCTATCCCGTGCTAAGCAAATGTCTCACTTAGTCCACCTAAAGAAACTCGTTTATAATACTTTTTTACACTTGTTTATCTAAATGTTTAAACATACAAACCAAGTTTTACCATTTTTAGATAGGTGTATATATTTTTTGAGGTGGGCTGATCATGTGCATCTGCACTAAAGTCATGATAACTTCGTCCGTGCTTTGCTCAAGCACTCTCATCCATTCAATATTGCAGACCAAAGTTGCACTTTAGGATCATTGTTTTATGGGAAATTCATAAAATAGTCCATGCGCAATGCTTCTTTTCAAAATACCCCATCAGATTCAAAACAATTTATCGTGAATGAAACCCTCTCACGAACGTGATTAACATCTACCCTCACTACCGGCCTGCAACCCTCACTGCTTCTCCTACTCCTCTGTACATTGAACCCTAGCCTTAGCTTGCTGATCTTGATTGCTCCAATCACTTCTAGTGATGGGACAACAGCCTCCATCTCTCCCCTCTTGCCCCTTGATAATTGGAAATTAACAGTATATTATGTGGGCATTTTATACCAATTTTATGGGGAATCATTTGAGTTCAATATGAAATTTGGTTTAAAATGTGATTTTTGCATCAATTGGGTGTTGAACATGAATTTTAAGATATTTAATAACTTTTATAATCTTTTGGTTTGAAATTTCATTCCATTCTTTTGTCTAAGGGAATTCGGATAAGAAGAAACAGGGAACACTTAAGAGGTCGATGGATGGAAGAAAAGAGAAACCAAAGCAAGCAAGGGTGTCGGCGCCTAGGCACCACCCTACAGGCTCATTCTAGAATCTCCAACACCACATTTCAGTTTGCTTCCAAAGAGTTGGCGCCTAGGCGCCAGCAAGAAGCCACCTCACCAACGTGCTGAAAAGTCCGAAAGGGTTTTGGGGATCACAAGGTAGAATTACTTCCAGAGAGTTGGCGCCATGGCATGCTCATACAGGACTTCCAGGAGGATTTTCAAGTTGCAAATCATCCAGAGAGTTGGCGCTTAGGCGCCAGACAGGGGTGCCCCGGCGCCACTTTCCCACCTTCAAGCAAGTTACGAACACCCTCAATCAGCAACTTCCAGCAAGTTGGCGCTTAGGCGCCAATACGCAGACCTGCGTACGATTGCGAGCGGCTGGATCATTTTAAGGGATGTATAAAAACCCTTTGAGGGTTCCAGACCGGGAGAGGATAATTTTTCAAAGGAGAAGAGATTAGAGAGTTCTTTGAGAGAGAGAGAGAGGTGAAGAGCACAGGCGAGAAGAGAACTGGCGAGTTGCGTGGGGCGACCGACACATCATTAGGGCTCCAAATCAATAAGCTTTTCTTTTCTTTGTTTTTTTTATTGACTTGTTTAAGATGGGATATTATGTTAATTCTCTTTTGGACTTGAACATGCAAGGCTAAACCCTTAATCTAGGGTTTAGGATGTAGCATGCGTAAAATATATCGTGGTGTGGATGTTAATTTATTTATGATGGATATTGTTGTTAATTTAATATCTTGTGATTTAATGCTTGCTTGGTGTGAAGGCCTGCACTTTATCAATGATTCCCATATATTAGGTGATGGAACCGAGAGGTGGAAATCTAATATACGATAATCAAGATATTAAATCTGGAAATCTAAGACCATGAGAATAGGCATGATGACTTTGAGGAATTCCATGAACAAACCACAGAACTCAATGGATTCTAATTAACTTAATCCCATGAGAATAGGTGGTTAAAAAGATTTGAGTACGCCTTGTAGGTTTCGAGAGAAGGTGCAAGGATAAAATAGGGATTGTTCTCCTTTAACAAATAATATCCGGATTAAATAATTATATCACTACCCGTTACAAAAGACGCATGTGAAATTCTAGACCCTAGATACTCACACTCTCGTTTTTTTCACTCATTTTAATTTCTATTTTATTTTCTCTTCCCAATTTTCTGTTTCTTTTCTATTTAATTTACTACATCCTCTTTCAACTTTTTCTAATCCATTTAATCCGACGAGAAAGTGTTTAAAAGTAGAATTTTTAGTCCCGAATTCCCTGTGGATCGATATTTTATATACTACAATCTACGACCCGTGCACTTGCGGTGAGATTGCGAACACCCCTCCCCCTATATCTACTTGATCTAATTACATGTTGTTGGAAACAATGTTTAAAATAAAACAAAATTGACCAAAGCATGAGTTTTGATGATTAACAAAGTTAAATTTAAGTAAAAAGTGAATACTAATGATTTGGTTGAATGTTTTAAGGAAAGGAAATAGCCAAGTCGATATCCAAGTCGACTTGGACTTCGACTTAGGGTGAAGTCGATCTCAAAGTCGACTCCATATTCGACTCCAAAACAAACCACACAGCCAAATTTGAAAATGGAAGAAGAGCAGGTGAAGTCGCAGGCCAGGTCGACTCCACTTGCGACTTGGGAAGCCAAGTCGCAAACGAAGTCGACTCCAGCATCGACTTCAGATGACAAAAACACTCCAGCGCTGATTTTGGGGCACAAAAATACCGAAGTCGCAGACGAAGTCGACTCCAGTTACGACTTGGGTGAAGTCGCAGACGAAGTCGACCCCAAGTTCGACTTGAGGTTTTGAAAGTTCAAAGATGCAGATTCAAGCTCATTCCAAGAATCAACTTGAGTTTTCTCAAATCCAAATCAAGGGTATAAGCTCATTATCGACTTAAGTCTCTCAAGTCCAAGGCAAAGCTCCAAGCATATTTCAAGATGAAAAAATTCAAGATATGAAGATTAATGTCAAAAGAAAGAAAGGTGCATGAATCAAAGGCAAAATCAACCATACAAGTTTTCAAGCTTCACAAGATCTACAAAATATTATTGAAGGAAAGAAGCCAAGCAAGCTAAAGGAAATCAAACAAAGGTCAAACTGTTTTCAGTACGAGAACTGGTCAAGTCGCAACCCAAGTCGACTCCAAGATCGACTTGAGGTCAAGTCTGAAACCAAGTTGACCTAGACTCAGACTTGGAAAATGCAGAACTGAAGTCGCACACGAAGTCGACTCTAGTTGCGACTTGGGAAGCCAAGTCGCAGACGAAGTCGACTCCACCTGCGACTTGGGGAAGCAACGTTCGAATTTTTGAACGTTGGAACATTTATTGAGCGCCAACCACTTCTATAACGTTCAAATCTTCCCCATTCTATAAATAGACACTCAAGCAAACTTTGGAACATATACTACATAGCCTAAAGAGAGAAAAGAAGAGCTCCCATTTGCTTTCCTCCAAATTTGAGTGATCTATACACTTTCAAAGGAAGAACGAGCTTCAAGTTGCAAGTAGCGTCAACGATATACAACCGGTTGCTTCTACAAACTCTTCCTCAAGCTGAATCTTGCCTACACAACTCAGTAAAGTGTAGATCTTCCTTATTTTCATTATTCCTTATTATTGGTCTTGGTTTGAGTTTGTTGTAACAAACCAAGACGTTGCAAGTAGAGTTGTGATTGGAGTTGAACTCATCATCTACTTGTATCAAGTGTATAAGCCCCCTAGAGCTAGAATCTAGAAGAGAGCGGAGACTCTAAGTGTATTCGCAGAATACATAGTGGAACCCAAGTCACAACGGTGTGTGAGCTTGGAAGAGTGGAGTAGGGAGAGGTTGCCCGAACCACTATAAATCTTGCCTACTGTTTACCTTATTACTTTCATTATTTCATTGCTCTCTGTTTGTTTGAATCAAGGGGATTAAGCTTTCAAGGGGTTAAGTTTTAATTTACCGAAGAATTTTATAAGAACCCAATTCACCCCTCCCCTCTTGGGTTTTGCCATTAACTCGGGACCAACACATGCCACAAAAATCTAAACAAGAAATCACCAAGATTCCCCATAAATGTTGAAATTAGAGGATTATGATTATGTTTTAATAGAAATAATTTATTTCTTTAAGTTTTTCACTGTTCAAGTGTTCTACTAGCATTTTTTTCTTAGTAGATATCAACTACTGTTTAAGTTTCTTAGTCTATTTTTGCGTGCTAGTCCAAGAGATTAGGTTTAGTTTGCATCCATTTAACTAAATTTTCACTTGCTTTGCATTTTAGGAGCATTATGTGGTTTTCATGCATTTTTAGTTTAGTTATTTAGTTTCATTCATTTTTACAAGAAGGACGAAGAATTACAAGCATGTGAGCAAGTTGAAGAATGAACAGAGCCAAGTGAAGAAACAGGTAGGTTGGCACCCAGGCGCCACCCTACATGCCTAGCCAGAAGTTCTAGCACTCACACAGGAAAATGCCTCCAGAGAGTTGGTGCCCAGGCGCCACTTCACTAACATGCAGAGTCATCCCAGAGAGTTTCTAAGTTACGCAACTCCAGAGAGTTGGCGCCTAGGCACCAATACGCATCCATACGCGCGCTGGTTTCTGCACATGTGCTGCGCAAGCTACCCATTATAAATAGAAACCTAGGGCTGCGTGCAAGGGAGTTCCAGAGGCCATAGATAAAGACTTGGAGAGGGTCGTGGCTGCTGTGGAGAAAAGGGAGAAAACCAAAGCTTCAAGGGAGGAGAGAAGAGCAAGTGGAGATCCAAGCCATCACCGCAAATCCATTGAGTTTCATCTCCTCTTCTCATCTATCTCTACCTATTTGTTATTCTTCTTGCTTGGGATGATTGTAAACTCGATTTTAATGGGAATTGAAGTCATGTTTATGGGCTGAACCTTCCTATGGTGGGAGATATGTAGGATTTGAATTCATAGCTTATGATATTTGGTTTTCTTATGCTTGAATTAATAATATAGTTGTGCTGTGACATATGTTGCTTGAGATTACCTTTATATATTATTCTTAATGCGTTTACAAGCTTTGCAACCTTGTGGATTGATCTAATATTCAGATTCATGCTTGGAAAAGTGGTATTTGAATGAGATCCATATATAAGGCATAGGTATTCTAACTCATGTTGTGTTAGATGTTAATATGGATAGGAATATACCTATTAACCCTGTGTAATCATGATTAGGTTATATGGTTATCAACCTTATTTTACTTGTATGCATGGGAACATAGCACATGACTAAAACTTAGGTTTGTATGTGTTGGAAGACATATATGAATATGAATGAACCTAGATTAGTAATTTCTGCCCAACTAACTTAATTGGAACCAAATAACATAGCTATGATTCAATGAATTCATATTCCCACCTATCTTAATCATCTCAAAGCAATATCAGCAACATCCACACCACTCTGGTCATTTACTGCTTTGCTTAATTTAGTTTAATTCAATTCTTTGAAACCAAATCTCATTCCTTTTACCAATTCACTTAGACAATTGAGATTTAAGGTGCTAATCCGTTTAACATAATCCTCATGGGAACGATACTACGCAGCTCGTCAAGTTTTTGGCGCCATTGCCAGGGATTGGTTTAAACTTAGTACTTGACAATTTCAGTTGTCTTCTATGAATGTGTATATATTATACATAGTTTTTCTTTTCTTTCTTTGCTTTTGATGAAAATTTATTTCAGGGATCTTTGTATTGCAATTTTCAATGGCTTCGAATGCTTAACATTGGCCAAATGCAGAATTTTCAACACCAAGTACAATGGATTTTCATGAGTATGACAATACATGGGCACCTCTAGCTCAATTTGCAAATTTTGACAATCAAATGCAGGATATGAATAATTTTTATTCAACCTACTGGGATTTGTGCGGAGCCGAGGAACATTTGTCAATTCAATGCGTATATTACTCAGCATCTTTGGGATATCTTGATCATTCTAATGATGCACAAGACAACTATGGAGACCCGCAATTAGAAAATATGATGCCAACGGAATTTCAAGCATATAAAGAAGGGGAGCCATCACCACCTGAAAGCAATTCATCTTTAAAGGACATGTTCATGCAATTCATGAAGAGCCAAATGCAGTTTAATGAGAACATGCATAAACAGGTGGAGCAATTGGCTACTTCGCTCCAATGCCGGCATCAAGAAGCATCTTTCGGTCATATAAAAGAAATTTTAGCAGAAGATGAGTTGGAACAGGGCTGTGAAGTCACTCTGAGTACTAATGCAGATATATCAATAGATGTGATAGAACAAACTATACCTCAGCATGTTCTTGAACAAGTGGCCGAGCCAATGGAAAGTCAGGAAGTGGAAGAAGAAATTGACGAAGAAATAGAGGTTGATATAGTGGAGAAAGTTGGAAATTATCATATCAACACTCCTCTAATTGGTCTTCCTAAAATTCAGGTGCAACAAGACTTAATCAATCAATGCAAAGCCTTGGAAAGTAACATCTTCAAGCCATCATTTGCTCAAGACCCTGAAAACCTCTTCTATAGTCTCTATGAAATTCAAGAAAAGAGGCTAACTGATCCATTTGAAGAGGCTAAGAAGAGAGCTGAACTTCCAGTGTACAATCCGAATGGAAGGAAATTCGATAGAGCGGGAATTGGCTAATCATAGTGGAACGTCGGGCTGAAGACGATAAATTTAGCGCTGAATGGGAGGCAACCCATTATACTTTTTGATTTTTGTTTCAAGAATAAAGTAGTCATCTCCCAAGGCAAGGAAGGATAGGATTATCATGCTCAAATATGGACTTTCAATCCACTTTCAAGTTGATAAATGATGGAATCAAGGAGTTTCAAGTTTATATTCATCATTCAAGACAAGACAATGCAGTTGAAGTGAGCTCCCAGCCTCAATTTTTGGTGCCCGGCGCCAAGTTTCACAAAAGAACATGTTCTAGCAAGTTGGGATCAGAGAAGTGGCACTCCGATGCCATGATCCGGCCCCCAGCTCCATATTTTTCAAAGAAATAACATGTTGCAACTTTTGAGTCAGTAAGTCGGTGCCTAGGCTTCAATTTTTGGCACCCCGGCGCCACCCCCCCCCCCAGCATAAAAGATAGCAAAACAGGAGTTTTCAGCATGCCAACTTCAACTGGTCATAACTTTTGATCCCGGAGGAGTTATGGGAGCTACCACATATCAACGGAAAGCATTTTTTGAGCCCGTCGACATGAAAACCATGTTTGCTGAGTTGATATCATTTCAATAAAAAAATCCTCCATCTTTGCATATTTTGGGTTGTTGAAGTCCTACGCGATTTCTCTTGCTGCTTTTAGTATATCACCTATTTTATTACTTTAAGTAAAAGGCGTGCAAGTGGGTGGTTTGCATTTTTCATATATTTGCGGGCATGTGGATGTGTTGCTTGTGGGTAACTTTTTTGTTCAAGCTGTTTCATTATTTTGTTGTGGTTAAGGGTTTAAAGTAGTGGGGGAGGAGTTTATGAACTGCACTTGTGGTATCAATCATATGGCTTGAAACTTGAGTTGAATTGTCTGAGAAGAGCTTTTATGGAATATATTTGGAGTGTAGAGTCCAGGACATTTGACCTTACAGTGCACTTTTCAATATTGCGATACTCATTCTTCCTTCTTCCTATTGGTGACGTCGTTCTCAACTGTTCCCAACCAATGTGAGGTTGACTAACTTAGAGAATCTAATGGCAGCCCAAGCCCGGTTTTTACAATTGTCCTATCGAGCTATGGAGGCGCACTTTCGAAGACTCATGGAGGACCGACAAATTGATATGAAGGCTTTTCCACCATTCCCATTGACATCTCCCGAGTTCCGATCCTATTTTGGTTAATCTTCACATCAGCCTGGTGAAGAAAGTGAGCGCGACGAAGATGACTCCTCCGCATCAGACTCATAAGGAAGTACCTGTCCTTTCCATTTTATATTCTTTTTGCATTTATTTCTCAGTCTATGATCATGTAGGTTTCATGTGGTTTCATACATTGAGGACAATGCATCTCTCAAGTTTGGGGGGGTGTATAATTCTCGGTCATAGGTTTGTTTTCCATGTTTTGTTTAGATTGCATATCTGTCAGATTTCGCCTATGAAAATTATCTTGTTTCAATCCATTTTGATGAAATATGTGTAAGGTTGAGAAAAACTTTAACTTGAAATTGATTTCATGAAAAATTGAAAATTCAGGCTAAGGATTATGTGTTAAGGAAATTTGCAAGTAACATGTGAAAGAATTGGACTAAATCTCATAGTACATTGTTATAATTCAATTCCATGCTAATCTTTTCAACTAAATTGATAATAATTGAGTTAAACAAATGTGAACCACGTGCTTTAAGGGAATTAATGGTCTCGAAAATGGTAATACTTCACAAAAATTTTCTTTCATGTTCAGTATCCCTACCAAGTTATCAAAACAATAAAAGGGGGTGATTGACCTAAGCTAAGTAACCGAGACTTGGCATCAACAAATGTCAAGGATCGCATAAAAAAGCAAAGAAAAATCACAGTAATAATGCTTTAAAAAGAAAACTCTCCCTAGATACCCTGAGATATGGTGAGGGGAGGAAAAAAAAACAGATATCCAGATATCCTGAAATATGGTGAGGAGAGTTTTGCAATAAGTTTGGGGGGAAAAGAACGTGCAGTTGGACAAAAATTGAATCTAGTGAATGATTATCATGTTCTTTGACTAGTTAGTTCGGCTTAAACCTTGGTTCACCTATTTAGATTATTTTTTAACAAGTTTTTTTGATCAAGAGCAAGATTAGCATGTTGAATTATTACTTTAAACTAGAAATATGATCATCTACATATAACTTGGTTTACGAATGATAAATGAAAATGCATGTCCTGTTTTTGAGAAATGAATGATTTTTCAAGTTTACATTATTCTTGATCTTGTTGAATAGAGAAATGGATTGATAGAAGCATAATGGGAAGCAAGTTGAGTTGATGGAGTCCAAATTCATTCATTCATTCATTGTGTTTGCATGTGTTGCTCGAGGACTAGCAATATTTAAGTTTGGGGGTGTGATAACTCATAAAAATACGAGTTATCATGGCCTATTTCAGTCTATTTTTGCGTGTTAGTCCAAGAGATTAGGTTTAGTTTGCATCCATTTAGCTAAATTTTGACTTGCTTTCCATTTTAGGAGCATTATGTGGTTTTCATGCATTTTTAGTATAAATTAGGCATTTTTAGTTCAGTTATTTAGTTTCATTCATTTTTACAAGAAGGACAGAGAATTACAAGCATGTGAGCAACTCGAAGAATAAACAGAGCCAAGTGAAGAAGTAGGTAGGCTGGCGCCCAGGCGCCACCCTACATGCCTAGCCAGAAGTTCCAGCACTCACACAGGAAAATGCCTCCAGAGAGTTTGCGCCCTGGCGCCGACTCATCCCAGAGAGTTTCTAAGTTACGCAGCTCCAGAGAGTTGGCGCCTAGGCGCCAATACGTATCCATACGCGCGCTGGTTTCTGCACATGTGCTGCGCAAGCTACCCATTATAAATAGAAACCTAGGGCTGCGTGCAAGGGAGTTCCGGAGGCCATAGATAGAGACGTGGAAAGGGTCGTAGCTACTGTGGAGAAAAGGGAGAAAACCAAAGCTTCAAGGGAGGAGAGAAGAGCAAGTAGAGATCCAAGCCATCACCGCAAATCCATTAAGTTTCATCTCCTCTTCTCATCTATATCAACCTATTCATTATTCTCTTTGCTTGGGATGATTGTAAACTCAATTTTAATGGGAATTGAAGTCATGTTTATGGGCTGAACCTTCCTATGGTGGGAGATATGTAGGATTTGAATTCATAGCTTATGATATTTGGTTTTCTTATGCTTGAATTAATAATATAGTTGTGCTGTGACATATGTTGCTGGAGATTACCTTTATATATTATGCTTAATACGTTTACAAGCTTTGCAACCTTGTGGATTGATCTAATATTCAGATTCTTGCTTCGAAAAGTGGGATTTGAATGAGATCCATATATAAGGCACATGTATTCTAACTCATGTTGTGTTAGATGTTAATATGGATAGGAATATAGCTATTAACCCTGTGTAATCATGATTAGGTTATATGGTTATCAACCTTGTTTTACTTGTATGCATGGGAACATAGCACATGACTAAAACTTGGTTAGGTTTGTATGTGTTGGAAGACATATATGAATATGAATGAACCTAGATTAGTAATCTCTGCACAGCTAACTTAATTGAAACGAAATAACATAGCTATGATTTAATGAATTCATATTCCCACCTATCTTAATCATCTCAAGGCAATATCAGCAATACTGCTTTGCTTAGTTTAATTTAATTCAATTCTTTGAAATCAAATCTCATTCCTTTTACCAATTCACTTAGACAATTGAGATTTAAGGTGCTAATCCGTTTAACATAATCCTCGTGGGAACGATACTCTACTCACACTGTATTACTTGACACGGCACGTATACTTGCGTAAATAGCGAGCATTTTAATTGACATATACGCAGCTCGTCAGCTGACCCTGAGATTGAACGTTCTTTTAGGAGAAGAATTCGTGAGTACAAGCAGCAACAATCTTCTCAAAGACACCATGGCGAAACGCAACAATCCAAACCCGCCACATCAGGAAGGTGAGGCTGAGAATAATGCTCCTCCAAGAAGGGTAACTCTTAGAGATCGGAAGCACCCGAACCCTCAAGGATTTCGATCGTGCATAGTGGAACCAGAAATTGATGCAAAAAGCTTTCAACTAAATCTCGGGCAGATCCAGATGGTTCAACAGGACCAATTTTCAGGATTACCCTCTGAAAACCCGACTGTACACATCACTAAGTTCCTGGAACTGTGCAACACAATCAGGGTACAAAATATCCCACACGAGGTAATTTACCTTCAGCTTTTCCCATTTTCTCTTCATGACAGGGCAAGCGAGTGGTTCTATTTTATGCCGCCCGACACTTTCAATACATGGGATGAGCTCTCTACTGCTTTCCTGGAGAAATTCTTTCCACCCATTAAAACTAAGAAAATTTGGGACGAAATCAATTAGTTCATCTAAAAAGATGGTGAAACTCTATACGATGCGTGGAAAAGAATGAAAGATTTGCAGGGTAAGTGTCCACATCATGGTATCTTGCAGGGTGACGTTATTGAAAATTTCTTCAGTGGAATCGATAGACCTAGCCGAAGTGTTGTCAATTCAGCCACTGGTGGTCGATTCATGCAACTCATTGACGAGGAGGCCCTCGAACTCCTCGATGACTTGGCTCTTTATGATTCTCAATATGGCGACGTCCAAGGACCCTCTCGGCGAGGTAATGTATTTGATGTCGAATCCATAAATTCTATTCATGCTAAACTTGATCAACTTTTATAGTAAAAGAAACAGGAACCCACAGACCAGAATGCATCTTCTTCTCGATAAATTTCATGTGAGATCTATGGAGCTTCACACTACACGTCTGAGTGTAGTTTTGCAATCCAAGACACCATAAGCGAGTAGGCCAATGCATTCAACAACCAGTATGATATTCACACTTATGGTAACTCTTACTCAAATACTTACAACCCTGGATGGAGGAACCACCCCAAGTTCTCTTAGGCAAACCAGTCAAACACCCAAAACTATGCTCAAAATAATAAGTCATCTGGTTTCCTAAGAAGACCACTGAGTTCTCCCTCATACCAAACTCAACCCGAGCTACCTGCTCCACCTCAAGTACCATCCTCTGACCCCTAGATTGATAAATTACTTGGAGAAATGAGCCAAATGAAAACCCATATTAAACTACTTGAAAACCAAATTGCCCAACATGCCACTACCTCATCCCATAAAGATAAGGGAAAACTCCCTAGCCAACCTGAAGTAAACCCTAGGGAACAAGTGCAGGCAGTTACCTTGCGGAGTGGAAAGCAGCTCGACCCACCTCAACAACCTCAAATTGACACTAAAAAGGAGGCTGAATAAGTACACGAGAAAGAAGAGGAGCCATAACCTAAGCCAATGGTGGAGAAGCCATACATCCCACCACCTCCTTATCAACCTCCTCTTCCCTTCCCTGAAAGGCAAAGACAGGCAAAACTTCTAAAACAGTTCGAGAAATTTATTTAAACACTGAAGAACCTATCAATTAGCGTGCCATTTCTCAACATGATCTCTCAGATGCTAACTTATGCAAAATTCCTTAAGGAGATGATGTCCAATAAAAGAAAGCTCGAGGAGCATGGAACCATTGCACTGACTGAGGAGTGCAGCGCCATCTTGCAGAACGAGCTACCTGAAAAGCTAAAAAATCCTAGGAGCTTTTCTATTCCTTGTGCTCTTGGGAATTTCCAAATTAGCAAGGCGTTATGTGATCTTGGAGCTAGTGTAAGTCTGATCCCTCTCTCCATCTGTAAAAATTTGAACATTGGCGATCCAAAAGCAACTTCTATGTCTCTCCAACTAGCCGATCAATCAATTAAATTCTCGGTTGGTATTTTTGAAGACGTTCCCTTGAAAGTCGGCAAGATTTTCATCCTGGTCTACTTTGTAGTCCTCGACAAGGAGGAGGACTGCCAAATTCTAATCATTCTTGGACGACCTTTCTTAGCCACTGCTGGAGTCATCATAGATGTCAAGAATGGTCAACTTTCTCTAACAGTTGGAGATGAGAAAATGGAATTCAATCTCTTCTCGGCCATGAAAAATCCCTCTCTCGATAACTCTTGTTCACGGGTTGACGTGGTCAATGAGTCAATAAACAAAGGAATTTCAACTCAGACATACACAAGTAAAGGAGAAGCTGCGAAAGACTTGAATCAACAATTTACTAAATATGTGCAACATCTGACAGCGGGAGATCAAAACAACAAAAATTTGATGAACAAAGGACAAAAGCTAACAAACTGGTAACTATTCATTCTCCTTCTTGTTGTTCTTTTAAAACTAATTGCAACGGTTCATTAGCAGAAAAAATTCTCAAGCAAATATGGAGGCCAATTCAAAGAGCGACGAATGTGAGAAAATTTGGAGGCAAGAAAAAGAATCACGGAAATGCAAAAGTTGGAGTTGGTTAACATCAGATGATCAAACTGTAGTCAGGCTGACGACTTTAAACCAAACGCTTTGGGGAGGCAACCTGAACTTTTCTTTTTTTTTCAGGGGAGTTTTAGTTTTATTTTTTCTTTTAGTTTCTTTTAGAATTTTGATATTTTTTAATTTGGAGTTTTATTGGTTACTTTTCAGAGCTTACTTGGAAGGAAGCACCATGGATGAAAATTTGGTTCAACTCGCCAAAATAAGGAAGTTAACATCTCACATTTTTACAATTACTCCTTTTATTTTGATGGCATGATTTACATTGAGGACAATGTCAATTTCAATTATGGCGGTCAATCTTTGAATATTTCTTCCACTACCCCGATGATTATATTTTTGTCATGATTATAATTTTTATCACATTTTGGAAAGAAAATTTATTTTTGAAAATTTTGGGTAATTCTTGTATAAAATGTGATATTAGACCCCACTTTGAACTCTTATATGTCTTGTAAGCAAACCATACTTGGAATTTCAAAATCTTTGAGTTAGGAAAAGTTGAACCTTAATGAGATGTTAACTTGGATTTTTGTCCTAAATTACTTGATGAAACTGATATACCTAGGAACCAATTCTGTTTTCTTTCAAAATTAGAGTAATCCTCTCTAATTTATCAAAGATTTTTTCTAATACACACAATTGTCATTTGAGAAGGTAGTTTTTCCCATATACATAAAAAATTTTATTCTAGTTGAAGAATTTTCAAAGCCAAAACTCTATTTAACCAATTCATGGACATAATTAAGGCATTTTTTTCATGATGAGCCTATCTTTGAAAGTATAATAGTTGTTTACCCCCATTGAGCCTAGACTTAATTTTTTTTCTAAACCTTAATTCCCACTGAGTTGAACCAAATTCGAAATTGAATTCTGAGTTGAAAATGAAACAGGAATAAGGTTTGATATCTTGACTGTGCAAATAATGAAAAGGACTTCCTAAATACCCTGAAATATAGTGAGAGAGATTATTGCCGGACTTGGTATAAAAAAAAGAAGAGAGAAAAAAAGAAAAAAACAACTAATAAACCAAGGGTAAGAAACAGGCTTGAAAGAGAATGAAAGCACTAAGTGTGGGGGTAGCATTATTTCCTGTTGTAAAATGAGGCTCAAGTCATGTGGAGACGGTTCAATTTTTGAAATTTTATTTCTTGTGCCAAACCTAACCGTTGTCCTACTAAGTCCTTATGATCCTATGAATTGGCTAATTGAGTTGGTAGGAGAAATTTAAATACAAAAATTTGATGAGATGTATATGAGGTAACTTGACTGATATTTTCTACATTACTACTATTATTTGAATTATTGAATATGTGTATTGAATAACCAAATAAATGAGGAAGATATCTAATAATTGAGAGCCATTGCGAGAGTTTTCGAACTCTTAATGATTGAAAGCAAAGTAGGTGACAAGGTATACAGTATTAGTCATGTGAGAAGGGATTGTTGACTGAGATTTTCAAAGAGTGTCATGTTTCAAAATTTTTAGTTTAATACTCTCATTAGTTTTTTATGATTAGTTAAACATTTATTTTCATTTTTTTTGCTTAGAGCTTTGAAATTGTGCAATCTGTTCTTGAATTTCTTTGTATTTGCTTGAGGACAAGCAAAAGTTCAAGTATGGGGGTATTTGATAATTGATAATTAATAATATATTTTGTGGGCATTTTATACCAATTTGGTGGGTAATTAATTGGGTTTAATGTGAAATTTGCTTGAAAACATATTTTCGTAACATTTGGGTATTAAATATTAATTTCAAGTTATTTAAATAATTTTTGTAACCTTTTGGCTGGAAATTACATTTTAATTGTTGTCATGAAAATGGGCTTGAAATAATTTTTATAGTGATAACCCACTAATGATTTTTTGATGAATTAACTATTCAAATAATTTTTTATGCAGGTTTGCAAATCCAGATGTGGACCCCACAAGTAAATCAGACACCAATCAAACGTCCAAAAATCATGCCCAAGCAGTCTAATTAAATCTGAGCCGTCCATGAGAACAAGCTGTCCACCAATAGAAATTCCACCGAACAATAGCATCCCATCCAGTCGTCCAATATTTCATATTTTAAATCCAGGCCATTCATCAGTTCCAAGCAATCTGAGTTGTCCATTTATTTTGATCCACAACCCACGTTAATTTCCAAGTGAAGCAACCATCAAGATCATGTGAGTTTTAGATCTATGGCCTACCAGACATAAGCACTGTCCATCTAATTAAAATAGATGTTGTCCACGTTAGCAATTTGCCATGCACCCAAACGTTTAATATTCAGCAGCAAAGTCATCTATTTTATATGCTAGTTGTCCATAAAATTATCAACCATCCATTTAATGTAGTGGGCCCCACAAGATCAATCCTTCAGAATTTTAATCCAGCCACCTATCCAAGACAAAAATCTCAAGCAATCAAGACCGTCTATGTATTTCATTCATCCATGCCATCACCGCCAAAGCTCAATCCCAACTGTCCATTTCAGTCCTTCAAATGATCATCCAGCAGCATGATCTAAACCGCCCAAAGCATCCAGAAATTCAAGCTCAAATTCCATGATCCAGCACCGTCGATGCAATTTCTCACTGCCCAAGCAAAATCCGTGCACCGCTAAAGCAATCCTGGCCATTCATTCTGTTTTGACCGTCCAATTAAATCAAAATAATCCAGGCCGTCCATTCTCCATCAGAAAATCATCCAAAAATTCCTAGCTATCCATCTCATGTAGATCACGTCCATTACTCCCATGATATTCAACATCCATATTTTTTTTAGCATCCAGCAAATCAGCCGTCCAAATCAGCAGCTGTTAAAGCCGTCCAAAAATCCAAAGGGGATGAGCAGTAGTAGAGAAAAGAAGGTGGGGGCCAGGCAAATTTTTCCAGAGGGAAGAAAAATTACAGAATCTGGAGAAATTCCAGCGGACAAAATTCAAGAGGGCATAATTTTAAGAGAGAGAGAGAGCAAGGAGGAGAGCACGGGCAAAAGGCGGACCGGCGAGTGGCATGGAGCGGCAGACACACCATCGGGAGCTTCAAACCAATAAGTCTTCCTATCTTTTCCCTTTTAAATTTTTATTATCTTGTTTAAGATGGATTTGGATTTTAAGTTTATTTTGGACTTAAACATGCTTGGCTAAACCCTAAATCTAGGGTTTAGGATGTAGCATGCTTACAATATAGCGTGGTGTGAGTTTTTAATTTATTTATGGTGGATATTGTTGTTAATTTAATATCTTATGATTTTAATGCTTGCTTTGTACATGGGCCCATACTTTCGCATAATTCCATATATTAGGTGATGGAACCGAGAGGTGGAAACCTAATATACGATAATCAAAATATTAAACTTGAAAATCTAAGACGATGAGAATAGGCATTATGACCTTGAGGAATTCAATGAATAAACTACAAAACTTAATGGATTCTAATTGACTTAATTCCATGAGAATAGGTGATTAAGAAAATTAGGGTACGCCGTGTAGGTTTCGAGAGAAGGTGCAAGGATAAATTAGGGTTTGTTCTCTTTTAACAAACAATATCCAGATTAAATCATTATACCACTACCCATTGCAAAAGACGCATGTGAAATCCTAGACCCTAGGTACTTGTACTCTCATTCTCTACGTGTTCTAATTCGTAATTTTCTCTTCCTATTTTTCTATTTCTTTTCCATTTTATTTACTATATTCTCTTCCCACTTTTCTATTCCATTTTATATTCAACATGAAAGCGTTTAAAAGAAAAGTTTATAATCTCGAATTCCCTGTGGATCAATAATTTATATACTACAATCTACAACTTGTGCACTTGCATTGAGATTGCGAACAATACAAGAGCAAAATTATGAATGTTTCCAATAGGGTCTCATTCTTACAAAAAGTCATGTTCTTTGTAAGGTGTGAAACACTTAAATTAGCTGCAAAATGGGAAGGTCAATATAGGATCACCAGGGTCCTTTAGGCCAAAGCTTATTTCTTGAAACCCTCTTGTGGCGTCTCCAACTCGAGCGTCACATCCTAAGCATTACTCCGGGATCGTTATTGACTGGTAAACGTGATCAGGATTATTGCCCTGTCACACGGCGGGATTTAATGGATATTTATGTTGGAAACAAGTGTTGAATTCAAATGCAAAATACCTAAAGTATATATTTTGATGATTAACAACTCAATTTGAGTAAGTTTTAGCTACTAATATGTTTTGTGCAATGTTTAAGAATATAAAAATGAAAGATATGAAGCATGACAGGTCAAGTTGATCCCCAAGTCGACTCAGGCATCGACTTAGGCCAAGTCGATCTCCAAGTCGACTCCAGTAGTGACTTCAAGGGGCATTTTTTGTCCAGCGTTGAAATTGGGGACCAAGAACTGCCGAAGTCGCAAACGAAGTCGACTTCACATGCGACTTGGGTGAAGTCGTAGATCAAGTCGACTCCAGCATCGACTTCAGACTGATAGCACAGAACTTGAAGAACAAAGTCGCAGACCAAGTCAACTTGAGTGAAGTTGAAGACCAAATCGACCCAAACATTCAACTTGGATCAAATGAAGAACAAATCAAGTCCAAAACAAGCAAGGTTGCATGAATTCATCATGTTGGATCAAGAACACATATTTAGACATCTTTCATGCACTCCATGATCCAAGTATTCAAGATCTCCTGACATGAAGCTAAAGGATTTTATGCAAAGATGAATATACTGAGTTTCAAATGATACAAATGAAGGGAAGAACAATTAAGTTGAAGAAACATAAGCAAGAAAAATCATTTCAAAGAAATCTAAGTTCACTTGGCATGCTAAGAAAGTCAAGTTGCAACCGAAGTCGACTCCAGAAGCGACTTGGGTCAAGTCCCAGTCCAAGTCGAGCTAAAAGATAGACTTGGAAATTGGAAGAATCCGAAGTCGCACCCGAAGTCGACTCCATATGCGACTTGGGTCAAGTTTAAGACCAAGTCGACCTGAGGAAGAACTTGAGCAGCTTGTTCTCAACTAAAGTCGCACCCGAAGTCGACTCCAGCCTGCGACTTGGGTGAAGTCGCACTCGAAGTCGACTCCACCTGCGACTTGGTTCATAACGTTTGAAAATTTGAACGTTGGCGCATTTATTACGCGCCAACCAACTCTCCAATGTTCAAATCTCTCCTTGCATTATATATAGACACTCAAGTGAATGCGGAAACACATAATATAGAGCAGAAAAAGAGGAAAGAGAAGCTATTAAGATCTATATTCCACTTTCTTCTACTTTTGAGTGATCTATACATTTTTGAAGGAAGAATGAGCTTTCAACTTGCTGTTTAGTTCAATGTCAATCGATTCGTCACTTCTACGAATTCTTCCTCGAGCTGAAACTTGCCTACACAAATCTATAAAGTGTAGATTTTTTTCATTTCAATTTGTTATTTGATTTTTGATACTTAGTTTGATTTGGTTTTTCAAACCAAGTAATAGCAAAGTAGCGTTGTGACTGGAGTGAGACTCATCACCTACTTGTGCTAAGTGTTGTATATGCCCCCTAGAGCTATAATCTAGAAGAGAGTGGAGGCTTTAGTTGTATATACCCCCTAAATCTAGAATCTAGAAGAGAGCGGAGGCTTCAGTTGTATTCGCGGAATACATAGTGGAACCCAAGTCACAAGGAGTGTGAGCTTGGAAGAGTGGAGTAGGGAAGGTTGCCCGAACCACTATAAATCTTGTTCATTGATTTTTATTTTCGCTTTCATTATCTTATTGCTTTCCATTTGTTTCATTAAAGGGGATTAAACCAAACAGGGGTAAAGTCACTGTTTAAGTTGAAAAATTTTAAATACCCAATTCACCCCTCCCCTCTTGGGTAATTGCCATTAACTTGGGACAAACAATTTATCCATTTAACCATTATTCTTTAAGAGTTAATTTTATGCTATTCTCCATCAAATGCCCATTTAAGCTATCTTTGCCCTGATATACACATTTTATATCATAGAAAATCATAACATGTTTAACGTCCATTCACACTTGTTCATAAAGCACAAGTCATAATATAAATCATATATGATTGTCAAGATAACAAATACTAAGTCATTTTACAATCATTCATCATAAGTGCCTTATATAAATGATCATATAGTTTTTCATTATTCAATGCCCAAATTTTTCTCTTTTGTCCTCTTCCTTCTTTCACCTGTCTATGGGTTTGGAAAACAAAATGTGAGTCAAAACTCAATAAGCAAGCTGTATATTTTTCAGGTAATTCATTTTGTAGGTAACATTTTTATTTTAAAAGTATTTCTCTTCATTTGGTAGGAGACACTTAGCAAGTGATCAACTACCTATGGAGCAGAAACCTTTTCATTTAAAACACCTTGGAAAGCAACATTATACCCTCTCGAGGGTATATCATGAAAACATGCTCCTTATACCCGTCATGGGTATATCATGACAATGCAATGCATCATGACATCATAGGATGGAAGCTAGCTAGGTGACCATCCGTCTTCGTCTTCTCCCATCTCAGAGAGGGCGCTGCCGGCGCTTGGCCTATCGTAGCGACTTGGTCATACCAAAGGGGGACAATCGGTCCGCTTACACCTTTAAGGTGGACCTCATGCTTTGTGCACATGAACCATTCTTGACATGCTAGCATGATTTTTTTTTGCATGAATTCATAAATCAATATTTCTTTCATAAATATTTATTAAAGAAGTTATGCAAATCATTTAACAAATAAAAGGACCATTTTAAAACATATGGAACTAAGGAATGACCATCCTTAAATACCTTAGAAATAAATTCAAATATCATTTGCTAAATAAATCAAAGCAGTTAGAACATCATTTGCAATTATTTTAGAATAATTTAATAAACAAAAATCATTTAGAAATTTGCTTGCTTACCTTGATCACGTCAGCTTTCCGAATAAACTTTTTCTTTGCCTTTGCCTATACATGTAAGAATGACATAGAATTTATATAATTTCCATTCACTTGCATTCAACTTAGTTTTTCAACCCCATTTTCATTAACATTTACAACCCACTTGAATTGCAATCGGGTATACATATACAGCATAACTTATGCATCACATCATCCATTTCAATACCCATATATATAGGGTAACATTAATATATATTCATTAATCATCATATGGTGGTTTATTACTCCTACTTATCATTTTTCACATATTTTTCATAATTCACACATTGTACTCATTCTTAAGCACTTAGTTAATGTCCTAAACCTCATATATTAATCTCAAAATTTGATATTATTCAAACAACAACATAATTCACGTATTTCATCATATTTTCATGCATTTTTGCATTTTAACAACTTACATAAATCATTTATCATCTACTCATGCATATCCTTTCATACATGTCCATTTCATAACACATAGATCATGTGTTTCTTCAAATTTTTCAAATCAGTAACTTGCTTTATAATTTAGCATGATTAAACTTCTTAATTAACACTTCACTTAGTGTATTTTTATGGAATTTTATTCCACTAATCATAGGGTTCCAAAACAGCAACTTTGGGACCCATTTTATACACTTTCAATGTCCCTTTTGATACTTAAATCAAAATAGATTTTTAATCTCTAAATTCCAGCAACTAATCATACTTTTCTTAAACCAAATTTAGGGTATTATCACATGTTTAAATTCCATATATTAGTTTCTTACAAAACAGCAACTTCTCATGCATGTAGGGTACCCTTCTTACCCTCTCTTTGGACGTCCCTATGTATGCCCTTAAAAATTAGATTTAGGGCAATATTTTCTAAATCATTTTGAACATCCAAAGTACCCTATATTTAGATTATTTCACCCTCTTAATTATTCATAAATCATTTAAGCTAATTCATATATCATATATGTCATAAAAAGGGTCAAAATCGGTTAAGTTGTAAACCCTAAGTTCCATCATTTCTAGGGTTCATGTCTTATACCCAAATCAACATATACAATTCATTTAATAATGAATCATAACATAATCATGATAACAAATCAAAACAGCAAAATCACATGTGAGTTTAAGAAAATTTCTGCTAGGTTTATCACTCATATTCAACTTTAATCTCCATTTTCTTCCTCTTGAACCCTTGATTTCATTCTTGTCATTTAATCCTCATTCAATACCCTAATCAAGGGCATCATTAATCATATTTTAAGGGTTCACTATGAATAATATTCATGACTCATAAATTGAGGTAGAAAAACTAGGTTTAAATGATTCAAAACTCAAGAGAAACTTACTTGTATTGAATCACACTTGAACTTAACTCCTCTTACTTCAATTCCTTGCTTCCTTCCTTTTTTTTCTTTCTCTTTTTCTCTCTTTTTTCTTGCATTTTTTTTCTGCTGGACAGGGATGTGCAACTACTGTGGTTAGGGAGCTTTGCTCCTTGAAATTTTTTTTCTCAAATACCTCATACACATGTGGTCGTTCACTCTTATGTAGGGCTGGATTTTTCCAGCTTTGTGACCCCACTTGCCACATCAATTAGAAGGTAATTAAAGCATGTTTATCCCCTTTGATGACATGGCACAATATGCTCCAAGTAAATTACAAATTATCTAGGTGAAAATCCATCAAATATCTATAGCATTGATGATCATCAAGTTGTCCACACATTGATGTCCAATTGCAACAGCCTTTTTGCATTTTTTTCCACAAAATGCAGCTTTAATTAATAGACTTTTAATTACAATAGATAATATCTTACTTAGGGGTCCATTTAGCATTATTAAAAAAATCATAAAATTCCAAAAATCTGCCTTGGACATCCACCCCTTCCTAACTCCACCTTGCTATCCACTTGTGATCATGTCCATATGGCCTTGATTTTGACATCTTCGGCCATAATTTTCCACTCAATTTAATTAATCATTTACTAACCTTGATTCCTTAGCTATCTTAAGTGTGGATTTTATATAAAAAAACCACAAAAAATCCACTTTTAGAGCACTTGGATGTCCGTGGTGTGCCACCTCCATGAGCCTCCCTTGAGCTAGCCCCTTAGCCATTAAATCATGCCATTAATCACTTGATATTTTTATGAATTTTGTCATTTTAGAAAATTCATAAAATCCACTTGTAATTACCTCCTTTCGACACCTCATTTTTGTCATTAATTACTTTAACTTTAACATAAATGTAAGCTACTTTAAGGGTGCAAAAAGTTAAAGATGTACACCCATTTTTGTGCAAGAATAATCCCACCATAATTAGCTTGATCAAGTCCTTTCATAGTCTTGATCTCATAATTTTAACCGTCCATTTCAAATTTCGTCTCAATCCAACTTTTCTATCTCAAGCTATGATTATTTGAAATCATCTTTAGATTTTGGATGGAAATGATCAATTATCACCCTAATTCCATCAAAAATTTCATAATCCAATCTTTCCATAAGATTGGGCACGAAATTATGTGCATAACCTTCAAATTTTATCTCAATCCGCCTTACAGGCGTTAAGTTATGAATTTTCTAGCATTTCCAACTTAACTCTATAATTAGCCTTCTAATTTCCATTAATCATATTATGAAAATTAAATTTATTATTCATGACACATTAATACTTTTCAATCCTCATTAGGCCACTTTAATCATATTGACGCATATCGACTTATAATGATCGATTTAATCATCATTCATAACCATTTGCCCTAATTGCAATAAATCATCAAAATTGCAAAGAAATCATTCATAATTCAATCAAATCATACATGAATCATATTTATGTGTCAATTGCATATACATGAATCCTATGTGGGTTAGGTTTTCACAATCCTCCCTCCTTATAACAGGTTTCGTCCTGAAACCGTCTATCCTTTAAACAATTGGGGGTATTTCCTTTCTACTTCTTCTTTTAGCTCCCATGTAGCTTCGCTTTCGGAATACCAGTTCCATTGAACCTTTACATATTCGATTTCTCTATTCTGAAGCTTCTGTACCTTATGATCCAAGATTCTAATTAGTCTTTTCTCATAGTTCAAATGATCCTGGATCGGTAGGTTTTCTGCTATCAGTACATGGGTCGGATCTGCAATATATTTCCTAAGAATAGAAATATGAAAAATATTATATACTAAGGCTAGTGCTGGAGGTAAGGCCATTCTGTAGGCCAATTTTTCAATCTTCTCTAACACTTCAAATGGTCTAATGTACCTGGGATTTAGTTTGCCCATTTTTCCAAATCTTGTAACTCCCTTGAATGACGTGACCTTTATGAACACATGTTTGTCAACTTGAATATTGAAATCCTTTCTTTTGCAATATGTGTAACTCTTTTTTTGACTTTGGGCTGTGAGTATACACTGGTGAATGACTTGTACTTTGTCTACCATTCATTGAGACAAATCTAGGGCTAGCTTCTTTTCTCCAACTTCATCCCAGTTTAATGGCGTTCGACACCGTCGTCCATACAATGCTTCAAATGGAGCCGTTTGAATACTAGCCTAATAGCTGTTATTGTACGCAAACTCAACTATAGGTACATATTCATCCCATGATCCTCTAAATTCCAATGTGCGTATACAGAGCTGTCCTCGATAATTTGATTTACTCGCTCCGTTTGTTCATTTCTTTGGGGATGAAAAGTTGTACTAAACTTAAGTTGGGTTCCTAGAGTTTCATGTAAACCTTTTCAAAATCGAGATGTGAATGTCGTGTCCCGATAGGAAACTATTGACTTAGGCACTCCGTGTAGTCTTATTATTCTTTATAGTATACTTTAGCCAACCTTTCTGCTGTGTAAGTCCTCTTTATCGGTATAAAATGAGCTACCTTGGATAACCGATCCACTATCACCATATAGAGTCATTTCCTGCCTGAGTCTTGAGTAATCCTTCAATAAAATCCATTGTAATATCATCCCACTTCCATTCAGGAACTTCCAACGATTGTAACTTTCCGGGTATCCGTTGGTGATCTGCTTTCATCTTTAGACAAGTTAAGCACTTAGCAAAATATTTAGCAATCTCTCTTTTCATGTTATTCCACCAATATGCTTTTTTGAGATTCTGATACATCTTAGTGCTTCCCGAATGAATGAAAAATGGCAAAAAATGTACCTCTTTGAGTATCTGTTCCTTCAACTCTGCTGTATTAGGTATGCAAAGGCGGTCTTTATACCGATACATACCTTGTTCATCAACAGAAAATTTAGTCAACCCTTTTTTCTTCATCTTTTCCACATGTGCATGTAGGTCTGCGTCCTTTTGCTACGCAGTCCTGATCTATTAAAATAGGAAAGATTGTATCTATTAGTCCCGAGTTATCGCTATTACCCAAGAGGGGAGGGGTGAATTGGGTATTTTGAAATTTTCACTTAAACGGAAATTTTTTTCCTGTTTAATTTAATCCCCTTAATGAAAAAAATGAATAATATGGAGAGAAATAAAGCAATAAAATCAAAAATGCAAACCACAGCAATAGGCAAAGATTTTATAGTGGTTTGGGCAACCTTCCATACTCCACTGTTCCAAGCTCACATCTTTTGTTATTTGGGTTCCACTATTGTATTATCAAATACAGCTAGAGTAGTAGCTCTCTTTTAGATTCCAGCTTTAGGGGGCATATACAAATCACTGTACAAGTAGGTGACGAGTCACACTCAAGTCACAACGCTACTTTGCTTTCACTTAGTTCAAAACATCAATATCAAATCAAGTATCAGATACAAATATTAAATCAAATAAAGAAATCTACACTTTATAGATTGTGTAGGCAGGTTTCAGCTCGTGGAAGAAACTTGTAGAAGAAATTATTTGATCAGCGTTGGAGCTCTCTTCTTCACTTGAAACTTGAGTTGATCACTTAATGCTTGGAGAGGATGGTAGTTGGATCTCAATAATTGCTTTCTCTAACCTCTAGCATGTTCACTTGAATGCTTATTTATAATGGTGGAGTAAATTCGAACGTTTGGTGGTAGGTGGCGCGCATTTAATATGCCAACGTTCGAATTTTTTCGACCGTTGCGACCCAAGTCGCATGTGAAGTCGACTTAGGGTGCGACTTCACCCAAGTTGCATACTAGAGTCGACTTGGGGTGCGACTTCGGTCTCCAGCAAAGACTTCAAGTTCCACTTTAGGTCGACTTGGTCCTGAACTTGACCCAAATCGCATGTGAAGTCGACTTCAAGTGCGATTTCACTTTCTACGTGCACTTGTTGGAACTTGGATTTCTTGAAAGTGATCTTGATTTCTTGTTATCCATCTTATATTGTTCTTCCACTGATATTCTTGATCATGAAAGGTTGTTCTTTGGAACTCAACATGATCATCATTTCTTGGAGATTTGTCTTCATGTCTTGAACTTAGAATAATTTGATCTTGGAGTTCATAGATGTAGCCTAAAGATTATCCCTTGAGAAATACACTGTCTTGAATGATTAAATTAGGTACATTTGCATGTTGGGACTACATATTTCTTCATTCTGACTCAAGTCGAATATCTAGGTCGACTTGGGTTCCAACTTCACTTCAAGTCGCATATGGAATTGACCTGGGAATGCGACTTCACGCAAGTGGCATATGGAGTTGACTTCGGTTGCAACTGCCTGTCTTAGTTACCAAATTCAGCTGTAGAAGGTTTGAGCATCTGAAGTCGATGGTGAGGTCGACTTGGGTCTGCGACTTCACCCAAGTCGCAAATGGAGTCGACTTGGACTGCGACTTCACTTGTCTTGATTTCCAATTTCAGCGTTGGAAGTTTTGAGCATCTGAAGTCGATAGTGGAGTTGACTTGGGTTTGTGACTTCACCCAAGTTGCAGCTAAAGTCGACTTGAACTGCGACTTCACCTATCTTAATTTCCAATTTCAACGCTAGAAGTTTTTACACCTTCTGAAGTCGATCTTGAAGTCGACTTGGGTATCAACTTCACTCAAGTCGATGGCTAAGTCAACTTAGCTTTGCGACTTGGTCTGTCGGGTACTGAATTTTAACTTTCTAGCCTTTAAACAATTTCAACAAGTTATATTAGTACCCAAAACATTCTCAAATTGAGTTGTTAATCATCAAAACATAGATTGTGCTTAATTTTCCATTGATTCCAACAGAATGTACATTTGTGATAACCTTGTTTGAACTCCAGGTGGACATACAATCAATTCTAATTGCCTTATCTCTTAAAGCAATCCTTCCACTTTTGTGATAAAGTGCACTATGCTGACGTTTCTGTTCAATGCATCAGCTACCAGTTTGCCTTACCTGGATGGTATAATATATCGAAATCGTAATCCTTTAACAATTCGAGTCATCTCCTTTGCCTCATGTTCAACTCTTTTTGAGTGAAAATAAATTTAAGGCTCTTGTGATCTATATAGATTTCGCATCTAGCACCATACAGGTAATGTCTCCATATTTTCAAGGCAAACACCACTACTGCTAATTCTAAATCATGAGTGGGGTAGCTTACCTCATTGGGCTTCAACTGTCGTAATGCATAAGCTATCACCTTTTCTCTCTGCATCAGCACACATTCCAAACCCCTTCTTGAAGCGTTGCTATAAACCACAAATCCCTCATTTCCCTCAAGTAGGGTTAGGATGGACGCTTCTACCAACCGTTGCTTCAACTCTTGAAAACTGCGCTCGCATTCTTCAGACTATACATATTTGACTCCTTTACGAGTTAGCCTCGTTAATGGGGCTGATAACTGTGAAAACCCTTCAATAAATCTTTTGTAATATCCTGCCAATCCTAGAAAACTTTAGATTTCTATGACGGTCGTCAGTCTCTACCATTTTAATATTGCCTCAATCTTTTGAGGGTTGACTTGGACACCTTTTTCTAATATTATGTCCTAGAAACCCCACTTGTTTCAACCAAAATTCACATTTCTTTAACTTGGCATATAATTTTTCTTCTGTCAACCTCTCCAATACTTTTCGCAAATGAATTTCCTGTTCTTGATGAGCTGCATATATGTCTATTAAAATGCTCGCTTTTAACGCATGTATACGTGCCGAATCAAGTAATAAAGAGTGAGTAGAGTATCATTCCCACGAGGATTTGTCTAACCAGAATTATTAATTAGTTTAAATACTTTCGGTGGGTGGACAATTCTGAGTTTTTGAATTTAAAGCTAAATCTATTAAATGCTATAAGAAATCAAAATAGATTCCACGGAATCGCTGGAATACTAGAAACGAGTTTAACAATCAGGGATGGCAGATGGATAGCTCAGAATCTTTCAATCTAAATTATATTGCATTGGTTCTTTTTCATTGGATTGTGCATGGATTTACTAGTCCAAGTTCAACAATCTTTATATATGTCTTCCGACATTATATAAAGCTAATTACACCTTATTCAATTGTTATGTTCTTATGCCATTAAATAAAGTGAAATTAATAAGTTCATAACCAATTTATTGACTACACAAGGTTTAACGGCATATTCCTATCCATTAAACAACTCCCCTAACCAAGAGAAAACCTATGCCCTACGCACGGATTTAGCAGAGATTTTCCTTTTCCAATAATAAATCAACCAATTAAATCATCTTACAAGGTAGCTAATCTTGTAAAAAGCATTATACCACATGTGCAAGGGTAAATCATACACAATCATATAGAAAAATTAAATATTCATTCCTGAATCTCAAAGAACCGATACAATATAATTAGATCTCAATTCATCCTAACTATCCATCTAAAGGAAGTTTAGTTCAAAGACATGATCATAAAATCCTTTACATCCATGATTGTAGTATCCAGAAAAATAGAGAAAGAAAAATAGGAAGATAAAGAGAAAACTGGTTTTCCGGCGATTTCCACCAATGGGGTTGAATCTTCTCTTCAATCCGCGTTTCGATCGAGTTTTCGTCCTTCTCTGGCTGTCTATTCCGGCTCTGGGCTCTCTCCTTCTCGTGCGCGAACCCTAGGTTTCTATTTATAAAGTAGATTTGCGCAGCACACGTACGCGTACGAATGCGTATTGACGCCTAAGCGCCCATGGCTGGCGCCCAGGCGCCAACTCTCTATGTGCTAGGTAACTTAGAAACCTGTCTAGATGCCCTAGGAATTGCCTTGGCGCCTAGGCGCCAACTCCCTGGATGCTTTATGACTTGGAACTTCTCCTGAAACACCTGTGTGATCATGTATTGGGGCCTAGGCACCCTAAGCTGGCGCCTAGGCGCCAACTCCCTGGAAGCTATCTTGACTTGTGACCTAAAACCGTTATGGACCTGTCTGCATGTTGATGAAGTGGCGCCTAGGCGTCAACTCACTGGATGCTTCTGGTTGCTAGATTGTGTTGGAGTTCTTGCAAGGGCATGTAGGTTGGCACCTGGGTGTCATCCACATGCCTCGTGACTTGGTCTCGTTCTGCATTCCACTCGCTCGCATGCCTTCATATTGCCCGTCCTTCCTGCAAAAAATGAATAAACCAAATAAATGGACTACAAATGTCTAATTTATGCTAAAAATGCATAAAAACTAAATAATGCTCCCAAAATGCAAAGTTAGTGAAAATTAAGCTAAATGGATGCAAACTATGCCTAATCTCTTGGACCAACTGATAATTGGAAATTAATAATATATTTTGGGGGAATTTTTTACAAATTTGGTGGGTAATCAGTTGAGTTTAATATGAAATTCGATTTAAAATATGTGTTTTGCAACAAGTGGTTTTTAAATATTAATTTCAAGTTATTTAAATAGTTTTTGTAATCTTTTGGCTTGAAATTACATTTTATTTGTTGCCATGAAATTTAATGGGCTTGAAATAAGTTACTGTCCATATCAGCAAACCATTAAAGCCGTCCAAATTTTTGGTGGGACCCACTAGAAAATCAGTGGCAGAAAGTTAATCCAGTTCATTCAATCTCTCCACGCTAATCAGAAAATCATAGCTGTCCAGATTCAAACCCATCTCTTACCGTTCAGTTTGCACCACCCTTAGTCATTTAGATCAGTACCCACTTCCACAAATTTGCACCGTCCAATATTCAAGCAAGATACAGGCCGTTGATCCAATTCTTCAAAAGACCATCCAATCCATCATCAGCAACCGTCCAGAAATTCCAGCAGAATTTCATGTGTTGCCCACCAGTATTTCAGCCCATCATCACCATCCAGATCAAAGCAATTCCATCAATTCTGCAATTCCGTTGATCTGCACCGTCCAGAAATTGCAACCGTCCATTCAATTTTTCCAAGCTTTGATTTGAATTTCCAGCCATCCATTTCCAGCAAAGCAATCCAGACCGTCCAACCTTATGACCACCCATCTGTCCAGAAAATTAACCGTCCAATTTTTATTTTCAGCCACCGCCCTTAGTAAAATCAGCACCAATTAGCCGTCCAATTTAATCAAGCAATTAACATCTAAGCTGTCCACCAGATTAATTTCAGCATCTAGCCATTCACGGTACAAAATTCCAGCCCATCAATCACGTCTAGAAAATTCATGCATTATTATCCACCGTCCATTTTTTTTATTAAGCAGTAATCTCAGCCGTCCAAATTAAATCTGGACCATGTAAAAGAAATCCAGAAATAATCCAAGCTTCCACCGCCTTCAGCGTTGATCAAGATCCGCCGTTATAAATCCAGCGGCTCAAAATTTAGCATTAAACAACCGTCCAACAGCAGTCCATCTGAGCCGTCCAAATCAATGGCTGGAAATTCCAGCAAAGCATCACCGGCCAGATTTTTGCAGCCAAATCCCTATGCAATTCAGATTGCGTTTAAAATGGGCCCCACTCAACGCAGTTAATCCCTACGCAATTCAGATTGGGTATCAAATGGGGCCCACCTAAAGCGCAGCCGTGGACAGCTATAAAAGCAAAATTCCAGCAGAAAGGAGAAATTGAACGTGCTGCAGCAGAAATTTGATAGAAAATTCACGCAGAAATTTGGGAGAGAAATGTTTAGAGAGAGAGAGAGTAATGAGTAGAGCATGAGCAGAGGCGGACGGGCGAGTTGCGTAGAGTGGCCGACGCACCATCAGGGCTTCAAACTAATAAGCTTTTCTATCTTTTCCCTTTTTAATTTTAATTGTCTTGTTTAAGATGGATTTGGATTTTAATTTTATTTTGGACTTAAACATAATTGGCTAAACCCTAAATCACGTAGCATGAGTATAATGTAACGTGGTGTGGGTTTTTAATTTATTTTTGATGGATATTGTTGTTCATTTAATATCTTGTGATTTTTAATGCTTGCATTGTACATGGGCCCATACTGTGGCATAATTCCATATATTAGGTGATGGAACCGAGAGATGGAAACCTAATATACGATAATCAAGATATTAAACCTGGAAATCTAAGACCATGAGAATAGGCATGATGACCATGAGGAATTTCATGAATGAACCACATAACTTAATGGATTATAATTAACTTAATCCCATGAGAATAGGTGGTTAAGAAAATTATGGTACCCCTTGTAGGTTTTGAGAGAAGGTGCAAGGATAAATTAGGATTTGTTCTCCTTTAACAAATAATTTTCAGATTAAATCATTATACCACTACCCATTGCAAAAGACACATGTAAAATCCTAGACCCTAGGTACTCACACTCTTGTTTTCTCTATTCTTTATAATTTTTAATTTTCTCTTTCCATTTTTCCATTTCTTTTCCATTTTATTTACTATATTCTCTTCCCATTTTTTCTATTTTATATTCTCTCCATACTTGACACAAAAGCGTTTAAAAGAAAAATTTATAGTCTGAAATTTCCTGTGGATCGATAATTTATATACTACAATCTATGACCCGTGCACTTGTGATGAGATTGCGAACACTAACACACAAATATAGTCTGAAATGGGCCATAATTACTCGCATTTTTACGAGTTATCACACCCCCAAACTTAAATGTTGCTAGTCCTCGAGCAATACATGCAAACACAATGAATGAATGAATGAATGAATGAATGAATGCGGACCCTATCAACTCCGTTTGCTTCCCGTTATGCTTTGATCAATCCATTTATCTATTCAACAAGGTCAAGAGTAATCTAAACTTGAAAAATCATCCATTATACAAAACAGGGCATGCATTTTTATTTTTAAACCAAGTTACAAGTGGGTGACGAGCTGCGTATCTGTCTATTAAATTGCACGTTATTTACGCAACTATACATGTCGTGTCCAGTAATAAAGAGTGAGTAGAGTATCGTTCCCACGAGGAATTGTTAACTGGAATTATTATTTAGCTTAACTGCTTTCGAGGGTTGTGAAATTTTGAGTTTGTGGTCCTATTAAACTAATAATTGCAAAGGGAAATTAGAGTAGAGATATGAGACTACTGAATACTAAAACGGGTTTACTGATTAGGGATGGCAGATGGATAGATCGGAATCCTTGAATCTAAACTATATTGCTCTGGTTCTTGTTAAGCGAATTGCATATGAATTTATTAGCCCAAGTTCATGTATCTTCATATATGTCTTCCAAAAATATATAAAGCTAATTACACCATATTTAAGTGCTATGTTCCCATGCCATTAAATAAAGTAAAATTGATAAATTTATAACTTGTATAATGACTACACAGGGTTTAACTGTATATTCCTATCCGTTAAACAACTCTCCTTACACAAAGGTCGAAACCTGTGCCTTGCACATGGATCTGGCAAAGATATCTCTTTTCCAAGGATAAATCAAGAAATTAAATCATCTTACAAGGTAGCTAATCTTGTAAAAGCATTATACTCACACATGCAAAGGGAAATCATACACAACCACGTATATAAGCTTAAATATTCATTCATGAATATTCTAAGAACCAAGAAACAATACAGTTTAGAATTCAATTCATCCTAACTATCCATCTAATGGAGGTTTAGTTCAAAGACATGATCTTAACAACCACCACATCCATATAAAAAGTATCCATAATGTAGAGAAAGAAAATTGGAAAGAATAAGAAAAAATGTTTTCCGGCGGTTTTGTGGCGCCCCCAACCGAGACGTCACTTCCTTACCTCAAGATCTATCGATTGGTAAATGTGAATCAGGATTGTTGCCCTGATCACGCGGCGGGTTTTTAATTGGAATATGTCCAGAATTTTTTTTCGATTATTCATCTGTCATCATTCATAATCTTGACATGACAATCATCATACATTGCGACATTTCACTTGTAATAAAAATCATCATTTCATTCATAGCACCTTTATATGCCTGTCGTTATACACTGAATCATTGTATAAATCATACTTTCATACATTCAGTCATTAATTCACATGGAACTTAGAACTCTAGCTAAGTTCGGATATACATAAACACATAGCATCTTTACCTGCCTTTTTGCAGTGAAAGATTCCTTGTCCTAAGTATCATGTTTCATATCCATAAATCCATACATTCAACAATTGAATCATATATAGAACTTAATATTCTCATTAAGTTCACATACACACTAGCTTACCTTAGCATATTTATGCTTTTCCATTCCTCATAGCCTTCAAGGCTATCATCATGTACCTTCCTCCATGTCTGAGGTTCGCAACCTTCTGAGTTTCCTCGGTACCTGTCTAAGGGTTTGGAAAACAAAACGTGAGTGACAACTCAGTAAGCAAGCATTTTAGGGCAAGGCTTCTTGAAAACCTTTTTCATAAACATTAGGAATACCTTGTTCCTGAGGACATGCATATGTCCTAAAATACCATCATGAAATCCTTTATTATAAGGACAATTTCATGTCCTTGAATGCTTTCATAAAGCATTCATTCTTAAAATCATTTACAAGCCGCGCCTGGGCTTGTTTAGGCAAAACATATACATTTTACCTTTAATGATGAGTTTCCATTAATCTTATATGAACATTTTTAATGTTCATAGCCATTACATGAAATCATTCGGTTGCCAGTGGACATTTTCCGTCCAAAACAACATAAATACTTAGGCAACGGAGACATCTCATGTCTCAAAACATCATTAACATAAACCATCATAAAATTCCTTAGCCAAGAGACATTTTATGTCTCAAAACATCATTAACATAAGCCATCATAAAATTCTTTAGCCAAGAGACATTTCATGTCTCAAAACATCATTCACATAAGCCATCATAAAATCAAGAGATATTTCATGTCTCAAAACATCATTCGCATAAGCCATCATAAAATCAAGAGACATTTCATGTCTCAAAACATCATTCGCATAAGCCATCATAAAATCAAGAGACATTTCATGTCTCAAAACATCATTTACATAACCTTATTGGCAATGGACATTCATATGTCCTTAAACATCAATCACATAAGCCTTTCTCGGCAAAGGACATTCTTATGTCCAAAAACATTCTTTATTTAGGCTCTCTTACAAATGAACATAAATCCTTTTCATAATTCCCCGTATTGGGGCTTGTTTATAGCAAACAAGGAAAACCATTTTCATGAATGCATTTGCATAAACACATTTCCTTTAATTCTTGTTATTTACACTTTTGTGTAAAACCCCCTTTCTTTTAGGGTAACCATTTCATAAAAATCCCTTTAGGATACTTTCATAAAATCATATTTTCATAACCCAATCTTTGGGCTTTTCAGAAATAAAACATAAGCAAATGCATTTCTCTCCATCCAGTAGTGACACTTAGCAAGTGATCATGCTACCTTTTGGAAGAGAATCCTTAACAACACGTTAGCCAAGCGGCTGTTCACTTATCCTGCTCCCATCTCAGGGAGGGCGCCGCTGGCACTCCTGCCATCCCTTAGCGACTTGGCCTTATGTAGAGTGGGCCCCGGTCATCCCAACCGTGCTCTACAACCAGCCTATTCCTTGTACCAGTGCACCGTACGTTATCCTTACGAACCGCAGTCCGTTTTGGTTTGAAGAACCACAGGCCGCAACCCATGTTCTTTTAAACCGGGATCACAAACCGCAGCCTGCATCCATATGCACAAAAATCTTAGACCGAAGTCTATATTTTACAATTATTTTCAAAAACACATCACGGACCGCAGTCTGTGTCAACTTGTAAGCGAGCGCACCCACTTTAACAAGTTGTTATTTGAAATCCAGTTTTAGGATGACCTCCCTTAAATTCTTTTAAAAACGTTTTGAGTAAAATGTTTTGATAAACATTTGAAACGTTTGAGAAACCATACATCTTAAAATCCTTTTAATCAAAAGAATTTCGAATCCTTTGAATTTCCACAAATAAAACATATTTCTCTCTAATATTTTCTTGGATTCTATTTCAGGACCTTTTGTTTACAAAAGTTATGCAATTATGCTATCCCCTTGTCCTTCACCTAAAAAAATTTAATAATTGTCCACATATTAATCATTTTTACATAGAGGAAAATTGCATAGTCTTTTGCATGCCATCAAGCAACCTGAAATTAAACCATTTTATGAAATCAATCATAGGAGGTTGGTCATCCATAAATCCCTTTCAACACATCCGTAGAAACATTTTTTTCCAACATTTTCAACATAGATTTCCTTTTCTAAAGGAAACCAAAACTTTTCAAACATCATTTCAAAACATATGGACTATGTCCAAAACGTAATTTAATATTGAATTATCTTGACCTAGCAAAACAAATCTTTTTCATCATTGTTTATCATGAGTTATTGTAAAAAATAACTCAAAACTCATTTACAATCAATATTTTGTGAAAAAGGATAAAATTGTTGGAAACAATGTTCAAAATAAAACAAATTGGCCAAGGATTGAGTTTTGATGATTAACAAGAACTAGTTTGAGTATATATATATGACTAATATGTTTGCCAAGTGTTTAAGGAAAGCAGAGAAGTCAAGTCGATCTTCGAGTCGACTTGAACTTCGACTTGGGAGTGAAGTCGATAGTGAAGTCGACTCCACTAACGACTTCAAACAAGCCAAAGCTGGACAAAGTTGAAAATGGAATTCTGACGAGTGAAGTCGCAAGCCAAGTCGACTCCACATGCGACTTGGGTAGTCAAGTCGCATACGAAGTCGACTCCAGCATCGACTTCGTAGTACACAAAAATGTCCAGCGTTGAAATCTGGCTCCCGAAGATGCGAAGTCGCAGACGAAGTCGACTCCAAGTGCGACTTGGGCGAAGTCGCAAACCAGGTCGACTCCAACTTCGACTTGAGAAGTTTTGAAGTCCAAGATGAAGATTCAAGCATATCCAAGACATCCATTTGAAGTTTCTCACATACAAATGAGCTTTAAAGACTATTCTTAAAGTGACTTAAGATCAAAGCAAGAATCCAAGTTCAAGTTCAAATCAAGTCTATCAAGCTCAAAGCAAATCTTCAAGCTAGCTTCCAAATGAAGTAAAAACCAAGTCATGAAGACCCAGTGAGTCCAAAGCAAAGCAAGGAACATACATATATTGTGCAAGGACTCAAAGCTTTCAAATGGTTTGCAAGATTCAAGACATTTCAAGAAGATCAAGGCGTTTCTGCAATAGACCAAGCCAAGTCGCAACCCAAGTCGACTTCAGGATCGACTTGAGTTGAAGTCTGAAAGCCAAGTCGACCCAAGTCTCAGACTTGAGTTTCTGAAGAACCCAAGTCGCAGGCCAAGTCGACTCCATGTGCGACTTGGAAGCCAAGTCGCAGGCCAAGTCGACTTCATCTCAGACTTGGAAAATAACGGTCAAATTTTTGACCGTTGGAGTTCATTTATTGCACGCCAACTACTTCTACAACGTTCATATTTTCCTCAATCTATAAAAGGACATTCAAATGAACGTGAGAAAAAAAAAGAGACACTACTCAAAAGATCAAAGAGAGAAAAGAAGTGCAAGAAAAATTCTCAAATACCTTTTCTCTATACTTGAGTGTTTCAAAGGAAGAAAGAGCTTCAAACTGCAAGTTGCTTCAACAATCATCATTCAAGCCACTTTTGATTTCTTCCACGAGCTCAAAACTGCCTACACAAATCTGTAAAGTGTAGTTTTTATTCGTTTCTTTATTTGGTTGTATAAATCTTGATTTAGCTTGGGTAGCTAAGATCAAGTGTATGCTAAGTAGGGTGTGATTGGAGTGAGATTCATCACCTACTTGTGCAAGTGATTGTATATGCCCCCTAGAGCTTTGAATCTAGAAGAGAGCAAGTGGCTCTAGTTGTATATGCCCCCTAGAGCTTTGAATCTAGAAGAGAGCAAGTGGCTCTAGTTGTGTATGCCCCCTAGAGCTTTGAATCTAGAAGAGAGCGGTGACTCTAAGTGTATTCTTGGAATACATAGTGGAACCCAAGTCACAACGGAGTGTGAGCTTGGAAGAGTGGAGTAGGGAAGGTTTGCCCGAACCACTATAAATCTTGTGTTCTACTTATTATTACTGCTTTATCTTATTTCCTCTCCATTCGCTTGAAAAGGGGATTAACTTTTTCAAGGGGTTAAGATATTTGAAATTATCAAAGAAATTTTAAAGAACCCAATTCACCCCTCCCCTCTTGGGTTTAGCCATCAACTCGGGACCAACAAGTGGTATCAGAGCAGGTCTTTGAGTTTATCAAAGAGATCTTATTGAAATGGCATCCCAATCTACTTCCGTTCCCGCATTTGCTGAAGGCCAATCCTTTACAAGGCCACCGTTGTTTGATGGGAACAATTTTGGATATTGGAAGCTTCGTATGAAGCAACTCATCATGGCCACCGATATGGACTCTTGGATTGCTATCCAAGATGGAGTAATACTGCCTACCGATGAACGAGCTTCCAAATGGACCGATGAGGAAGTAAGAATAGTGAAGAGCAATGCCAAAGCTATGAACTCCTTATTTTGTGCTCTCACTGCTTCCGAGTATGATAGAGTATCCTCTTGCTTAACCGCCAAAGAGATATGGGATACACTAATCTCTATCTACGAAGGAACTTCTCAAGTCCAAGGGACGAGAAGGAATATTTTGATTGGAGAACTAGAGAACTTTAGAATGCTAGAAACAGAAAATATTTCTGAAATGTTTGCTAGATTCTCTAAGATTACTAATGCTTTAAAAGGTCTTGGAAAAGCAATATCTGAATCTGAGCAGGTCATGAAGATTTTAAGAGCTCTACCCGAATCATGGACTCCAAAGATCACTGCAATTGAAGAAGCCAAAGACCTCAACACGCTGAAGCTTGAAAACTTAATTAGCTCACTTATGTCACATGAGCTAATTAAGAAAAGGAATGAAGATCAACACAGGGGCAAAAGAGCAATTGCCTTAAAAGCCGCACAAGACACCGATGACACATCTTCTTCTCAAAATGACGACGAGATTGCTCTACTCACAAAACGATTCAGAAAATTTGTGAGGAAAGGCAAAAATTTCAGAAGCTTCAAAGAAAGAACTCCCCAAGAGAAGAAGAAAGAATCAACCAAGTGCTACCGATGCGGCGGTTCGGGACATATGCAGGCTCAATGTCCAACTCCCGAAGAAAACAAGGCAAAAGAACAAAGAAAGGATCGAGGGAACAATAGAAGATTCCAGAAATACAAAGGAAGAGGCATGTACGTAAATGATGAAGAATCTACGACGAGTAGCTTCTCAACCGATGACATAGAGGCGGAAGAATGTGCAAGAATTTGCTGCATGGCACAAATCGAGCAAGGAGAACAAATTACCTCAACAAAAGACACAAGCAATGAAGAGGTAAGTTCCAAACTCTCCCTTTCTAATTCAAGTTATTCTTCCTCTCATGAATGCCTCAAATGTACTGAATTAGATGAACTACAAACTGCATATGATTCATTATATGAAGAAATGAAGAAATTAGGAAGCAAGTTTACAATTAAGAAGAGACAATGTGATGCAACAATAATTGTAAATGGTAAACTTGCAAAAAGATTAGTCAAATTGAAAGATGAAACTGAATTGCTGAAAATGGAGAACAAATCATTAAATGAATCATTAGCTAAGTTCTCTAATCCAGGAGAAAGTGTTAAAATGTTTCTGAATATGACCTCCCAAACACATAAAAGAGGTCTTGGGTATCATACATTTGAGCAAGGAGAAAGTAGCAAATCAAATGAACAAATACTTGAGAAAAACAAAACTAAAAATGCATCTATATACAAGCCACAAAAGAAAAATTTTAAGTGGACTAGAAGACCAATGATTGAACCTTTGCATGCTTGGAGACCTACTCCAAGATTACCTTTGGCTTGTAATTTTTGCAATAAGATGGGTCATAAAACTTACAAATGTAATTTTAAGAAACTATATGACCATGGTGTTAAATTAGTTTGGGTTCCAAGAAACACAAGATTTGGGCTTTCAAAGTTAGATCAACTTAGATTAGATTCTATTACTAACCCAAATGGACCCATAAAATGGGTACCAAAAAGATAAGATTTATTTCCTTATTTTTCAGACATGTTTTAAGGCAAAGGCAAACAATGAATGGTTCATGGATAGCGGTTGTTCAAGGCATATGACTGGTGAAAGAAGTTTGTTTCATAAACTTAAGCCTTGCAACGATGGAATGGTTGCCTTTGGAAATAATGAAAAAGGTAAAATTAAAGGTAAAGGAAATATACTTAGTACCTCAAATGTATGCATGGAAGATGTTTTATTTGTTGAAGGACTCAAACACAATTTAATGAGTATTAGCCAATTATGTGATAAAGGACATAAAGTTGTGTTTGAATCATCTATATGTAATGTATTTGATGGAGAACATATCATGTTTAGTGGTAAAAGACATGGAAATGTTTATTTGGTTTCACTTGATGAATTGAATGGTCAATGTCTTATGGCCATTGATAATGATCCATGGGTTTGGCATAAAAGGCTTGGACATGTAAACATGGGAAATATAAAGACCCTTTGGAAAAAGAATTTGGTAGAAGGACTACCAAAGTTGAAATATGACAAAGACAAAATTTGTAAGGCATGTCAAATATCAAAACAACCCAAAATGCCTTTCTCTACCAAAAAGGAAATTTCCACCACTAGGCCACTTGAATTGCTACACATGGATCTATACGGGCCATCCGACATTCTAACCATTGGTGGAAAGAAATATGTATTTGTCATAGTTGATGATTTTTCAAGATTCACATGGATAATTCTCTTAGCTAGTAAAGATGAAGCCTTCTCTATGTTTGCAACTTTTGTAAATTTGGTGCAAAATGAAAAACAAAGTACTATTGTGACCATAAGAAGCGATCATGGTGGCGAATTCGAAAACAAACGATTCATGGAATTTTGAAATGAAAAAGGAATTCACCATACATTTTCTGCACCAAGAACTCCACAACAAAATGGAGTAGTAGAAAGGAAAAATAGAACTATACAAGAGATGGCTAGAACTATGCTAAATGAGAGCAATCTATCCAAGAAATTTTGGGGTGAAGCTGTAAGTACAGCTTGTCATGTATTGAACCGTGTCACCATTCGAGCAATCTTGAAAAAGACCCCATATGAACTATGGAAAGGAAGAAAGCCAAATATTTCTTATTTTCATGCTTTTGGATGTACATGTTATGTTTTGAACAATGGAAAAGCCAACTTGGGAAAATTAGATGCCAAAAGTGATGAGGCTATATTCCTTGGTTATTCATCAAATAGCAAAGCATACAGAGTATTCAACAAACGAAACCAAGTTGTAGAAGAATCCATACATATTGTATTTGATGAAATTAACCAAAGTCCGAGAAATGAGGATGAACTAAGTGATGCAGATGAGACGAAAGGCAAAGAACAATCAAAGGAACCAGAGCTCAAATCAGAAAATCCAGAGGAGGAAGAGGTAAGTGAAGGTAATGACTCTTACAAACCTCCAACTGATTTAAAGTTCAAAAATGCCCATCCAATTGAACAAGTTATTGGAAGCATATATGAAGGAGTAAAAACTAGAAGATCAAAACAAAACGTTTATGGCCAATATGCGTTTGTATCAAAAATTGAACCAAATACCATTGAACAAGCTCTTAATGATGAAAATTGGGTTATTTCAATGCAAGAAGAGCTAAATCAATTCGAAAGAAACAATGTATGGCATTTAGTTCCTAGACCAAACAATCATACAGTCATTGGTACAAAATGGGTATTTAGGAATAAATTAGACGAAAGCGGTCTTGTAATTAGAAACAAGGCAAGATTAGTAGCCAAAGGGTATTCCCAAGAAGAAGGAATTGATTTTGAAGAATCATATGCACCCGTGACTAGATTAGAAGCCATACGCATCCTACTAGCATTTGCTTCTCATATGAACTTCAAATTGTTTCAAATGGATGTAAAAAGCGCATTTTTGAATGGTTATTTGAATGAAGAAGTATATGTTGAACAACCCCCTGGTTTTGAAGATAAGGATCAATCAAAATATGTGTATAAATTAACCAAAGCATTATATGGACTAAAACAAGCACCAAGAGCTTGGTATGAAAGGTTAAATAGATTCTTGATTGATCATGAGTTTCAAAGAGGGAAAGTAGATACTACCTTATTCATCAAGTACAAAAATAAAAATATTTTGATTGTACAGATTTATGTGGATGACATAATATTCGGTGCTACTGATGAAAATCTTTGTCAAGAATTTTCTAAGATAATGCAGAGCGAGTTCGAAATGAGCATGATGGGAGAATTAAATTTCTTCCTTGGACTACAAATCAAGCAACAAAGTGAAGGAATATTTCTGAACCAGTCCAAGTATGTCAAAGAGATGCTCAAGAAATTTGGAATGCAGAATAGCAAAGGAGCAAACACTCCAATGAGCTCAACAATCAAAATTGACACGGATGAAAACGGTAAAGGTATCGATCAAAAGCTTTATAGAAGCATGATAGGATCTTTGCTTTATTTAACTGCTTCTAGACCCGATATCTTATTTAGTGTTTGTATGTGCTCTAGATTCCAAGCATGTCCAAAAGAATCACATCTACTTGCTGTAAAAAGAATTTTTAAATATTTGATAAAAACTACAAACCTTGGACTATGGTATCCAAAGGGGTCAACCTTTGATCTAATCGGCTATTCAGATGCAGACTTTGCCGGATATAAAGTAGATAGAAAAAGTACCAGTGGAACTTGTCAATTTCTTGGACATATGCTAGTTTCATGGCATTCAAGAAAACAAACAAGTGTTGCACTATCTACTGCGGAAGCCGAATACATAGCCGCCGGTAGTTGTTGTGCCCAATTACTTTGGATGAAACAGCAATTAAAGGATTATGGTATTGATTATGTTGATATTCCTATTAGATGTGATAATACAAGTGCAATTTGTTTGACTAAAAATCCTATATTGCATTCTAGAACCAAACATATTGATGTAAGACATCATTTTATTCGTGAACATGTTGAAAATCATGATGTGTGCTTAGAATATGTGAAAACAGAAGACCAAATTGCTGATATCTTTACCAAACCTCTAGCCAAAGATTCATTTTATAAGATTAGGAATGATATGGGGATGATAGAGCTTAACTAAGAAAAATTCATAAGAAAATTAAATTGGAAAATGTCAAGTCGATGAGTCAAGTCGACTCCAGGGACGCCAGGTCGACTCCGCTTTAGAAGCGAAGTCGACTCCGCTAGAGTCGAAGTCGACTCCGCCCCCAGGCGAAGTCGACTCCAGAAGGACCGAAGTCGACTTCGCCTAGGGCAAGTCGACTCCGCGAGCGCGACCGTCCGACTTCCGCATTTCTTCTCTTCTTCCCTTTCTCTCTTCTTCTCTCTCATTTTCCCGCGCCTTCTCCTCTCTGTTTTTACCCTCCGGCGACAAAATCCTCTCTGTTTTCCCTTTTCTCTCTGACAACCTCCATTTCCGGCAACTCCTCTCTCCTCCGGCGACCCTCTCCGTCTCTCTCTCTTGTTCTCTCCCAACTCTCTCAGCTCTCTCTCTCAAAGTTCTCTCAAATCTCCATTTTTTTTCACAGATTCCAAACTCCAAAACTCCCATCTCAATGGCCCCGAGGAAAGCCGTCTCCAAACCGACAAAAAGGCCTGTGCCTAGACCTCCCACATCTCACACTGAGGAAGAAGTCCCTAGGAGAGCTAGGACACCTGCAAAACGGGTTCGAGAAGAACCCTCAACTTCTACGGGTAGAAGGGTTCGGTTCCAAACTTCTACTCACACAACGGAACAAGCTACAAGGTCGGAAAGCCAACCTCATGCCCAAGCTTCACAAAGCACACACTCCGGAGCAAGCAGAAGGGGTACTGCGGCAAAGGGCAAAACTCAAGTCTTGAAGATGCCCACTACATACTTCAGAACCGAAATCAATCACGGCCGGTTCTACAAGAACTTCTATGAACGAAAGGTATTCATACCAAAAATCATAGATTTCAAATTTTTGAAAGATTATGGGTCCGACATAGAAGACCTATTGGATTTTCAAGGATGGACCAAATTACTCAAAGAGGATGACAAGGTCTATCCAGATCTTACCAGAATATTTTACTATGAATGGGATGAAGAAAATTTTGGCACACATGTCAAAGAAGTAGATATAGATTTTGGAATCGGGTTAAGTCCAAGCCAAACCAGAGCAATGAGTCATTTAGGACAGATACTTGGAGTCCCTTTCATCGAAGAGCCTTTTCCGGAAGATCTTACCATGGATCAGATATATAATCAGCTCACCCGGAGTAACAAGTATCACCCGGGGATCAAGTTTCTTCGATACATGGATTTGTCACCCAGACTTCGGGTACTAAGGCTTCTCATTGCTCATTGCATCTACCCCAAAGGTGGTGGTAGAAATCAGTTAAACCCACAAGAAGCTGAAATCTTATGGAAGGTAGCAAACAAAGTCAAAGTGAGTCTACCTAAATTATTTCTAGAAGCCTTGGCAAGTCGAAAGGATAATCCAAGGGGCGTCCTTCCTTACGGCACTTGGATCACAAAGATCCTCGAACATTTTGAAGTGGACATTGAAGGCGAGCCATTCGAAGTGCTCAAGTCCACAAATGCAATCAACAAGGCACTAATTCAGAGGATGAAAATCAATGTACTTGAACTCCGACTCGATGCTCCAGAAGAAGAGCATCAAGAGGACCAAGCACAAGCTGAGGGGGAGCAACCTCCCGAAGCACCGGCTGCTCCAGAAGAGCCACCATCACCTCAATCCCACGGCTCCTACTCCCCACAAGGATCCATTGCACGAGAACGGGTACCTCCAACCGCTTCTGAGGAGGTCACCCTAAGGGATCTCAAAGATGAAATCATTGCCATGAGGGCAGAAATGGGCTATCAAGAAAACCGGATGACAAGTCTTGTCACCGGTGTCCTTAATGCGATTGAAGATATGCATTCCCGACAAGATAGAATCGAGCGGGAAATGCGAAAAATCCGATATCATCTTGCATCAGGCCATCATAAGAAGAGACCCATGCCTGAACTCGATCCCTACGAGTCGGGTTCAGTTCATAGAGAGGCAACTCCCGATCACGCTTCTCTTGTTTACTCCTCGGCCCATCATTGTCCCATCAAACCTATTCCATATCCCATCTCTCAATTTCAATTTACCAAGTCTTTGGTACTTTTTGAATGATTGACAAAAAGGGGGAGAAAGATAGGTTAGATTTAGGTTAGATTTGAGTGTTTTTTTTTTTTTTTTTTTTTTTGGGGTTGGGTAGTTTGTATCTAGGATAGTTTCATTTATGCTTCATTGTATTCTGTAATGAAACTTCATATATATGAAATGATGTTTGGTTTATTTGATATGATAACTGGTTTATGATTGATATGATTGATATATTTGATAAGTGATTGCAATTTTTATAAATACAAAGTATTCTTAATGATTAATACTCAATATATGGCTTGAAGGGTATTCAAGCATATTCTATGCCAAAATGACTAATGTTCTGAAAAAGTTCTCAACTCTAAATTATATGTTCAAGGAATATACTCTGTTTTCTCAAATGAACATGTTTGAATTTTTGAAAGGTATCAACTCAAAATGAAGTTTTGTCAATCATCAAAAAGGGGGAGATTGTTGGAAACAATGTTCAAAATAAAACAAATTGGCCAAGGATTGAGTTTTGATGATTAACAAGAACTAGTTTGAGTATATATATATGACTAATATGTTTGCCAAGTGTTTAAGGAAAGCAGAGAAGTCAAGTCGATCTTCGAGTCGACTTGAACTTCGACTTGGGAGTGAAGTCGATAGTGAAGTCGACTCCACTAACGACTTCAAACAAGCCAAAACTGGACAAAGTTGAAAATGAAATTCTGACGAGTGAAGTCGCAAGCCAAGTCGACTCCACATGCGACTTGGGTAGTCAAGTCGCATACGAAGTCGACTCCAGCATCGACTTCGTAGTACACAAAAATGTCCAGCGTTGAAATCTGGCTCCCGAAGATGCGAAGTCGCAGACGAAGTCGACTCCAAGTGCGACTTGGGCGAAGTCGCAAACCAGGTCGACTCCAACTTCGACTTGAGAAGTTTTGAAGTCCAAGATGAAGATTCAAGCATATCCAAGACATCCATTTGAAGTTTCTCACATACAAATGAGCTTTAAAGACTATTCTTAAAGTGACTTAAGATCAAAGCAAGAATCCAAGTTCAAGTTCAAATCAAGTCTATCAAGCTCAAAGCAAATCTTCAAGCTAGCTTCCAAATGAAGTAAAAACCAAGTCATGAAGACCCAGTGAGTCCAAAGCAAAGCAAGGAACATACATATATTGTGCAAGGACTCAAAGCTTTCAAATGGTTTGCAAGATTCAAGACATTTCAAGAAGATCAAGGCGTTTCTGCAATAGACCAAGCCAAGTCGCAACCCAAGTCGACTTCAGGATCGACTTGAGTTGAAGTCTGAAAGCCAAGTCGACCCAAGTCTCAGACTTGAGTTTCTGAAGAACCCAAGTCGCAGGCCAAGTCGACTCCATGTGCGACTTGGAAGCCAAGTCGCAGGCCAAGTCGACTTCATCTCAGACTTGGAAAATAACGGTCAAATTTTTGACCGTTGGAGTTCATTTATTGCACGCCAACTACTTCTACAACGTTCATATTTTCCTCAATCTATAAAAGGACATTCAAATGAACGTGAGAAAAAAAAAAGAGACACTACTCAAAAGATCAAAGAGAGAAAAGAAGTGCAAGAAAAATTCTCAAATACCTTTTCTCTATACTTGAGTGTTTCAAAGGAAGAAAGAGCTTCAAACTGCAAGTTGCTTCAACAATCATCATTCAAGCCACTTTTGATTTCTTCCACGAGCTCAAAACTGCCTACACAAATCTGTAAAGTGTAGTTTTTATTCGTTTCTTTATTTGGTTGTATAAATCTTGATTTAGCTTGGGTAGCTAAGATCAAGTGTATGCTAAGTAGGGTGTGATTGGAGTGAGATTCATCACCTACTTGTGCAAGTGATTGTATATGCCCCCTAGAGCTTTGAATCTAGAAGAGAGCAAGTGGCTCTAGTTGTATATGCCCCCTAGAGCTTTGAATCTAGAAGAGAGCAAGTGGCTCTAGTTGTGTATGCCCCCTAGAGCTTTGAATCTAGAAGAGAGCGGTGACTCTAAGTGTATTCTTGGAATACATAGTGGAACCCAAGTCACAACGGAGTGTGAGCTTGGAAGAGTGGAGTAGGGAAGGTTTGCCCGAACCACTATAAATCTTGTGTTCTACTTATTATTACTGCTTTATCTTATTTCCTCTCCATTCGCTTGAAAAGGGGATTAACTTTTTCAAGGGGTTAAGATATTTAAAATTATCAAAGAAATTTTAAAGAACCCAATTCACCCCTCCCCTCTTGGGTTTAGCCATCAACTCGGGACCAACAAAAATTCCCTTTTTCTTATAAAATGTTGTTGAACAATATCATATAGAACTTGCTTCCTTAAAAGCAAATTCCTAAAGCCATCAATATCAAGCATGAAATCCTTAAAACAACATTAACATGGAGAACTTGCTTACTCATAAGCAAAATTTCTCAATTCCATTAACATGAAGCATTCCCATCCTTGGCAACACTTAGGATAAATTATTTATCTTAAGAAGTGTCGCTTGCTTCCCATGAAGCAAACCTTAAGACTTTTCATTAAAGTCATCATTTTTCAAATCTTATGGCTTTGCATTAAAGCCGTCATATTCAAAACTTGTGCTTGCCCATTCGTAAAAACATAAGCATAAACATAGACATTTCAATCATATCAATCACATAGAAAGAAATGCATTTTAGAAAGTTTGCTTGCTTACCTGAGATCGCCATAATCCTTTTTCCTTCCATTCTTTTCCTTGCCTACATGAACATAATATGGTTTTTCATATATTTCTTGTCATTGCATTCCATTTAGTTTTCCAACCCATTTTCATTAGCATATATCCTTCATAATTCATCATACACATATATGGCTTAATTTGCATATATTAGCAACGTTTTCACACATTTGGCTATCACACATCATAGCCTATACATATAACATGCACATAACTATAAAATTAGGGTATTCATTCCAATATCATAAAAATTCATTCCAAACAGATCCATAAACATGGATTTCATCTCATTTTCATGCATTTTTTGCATAAAATCATTTTTCATAAATCATTCATCACCCGTTTATCATTATCCCTTCACATAAGCTCATTTAGCACTTAAACATGATGCATTTCTTAAAATTTCTTAACTCAGAAATTTAACCCATTTTCCAGCGGGTTAATTAACCTTTAGTACCACTTTACTTAAGGTATTTTTATGAGGTTTAAATCCATTTTCCATAGGTTTCCAAAACAGTTAGTTTGGAACCCACTTTTAACCCGTTTAACGTGTCCTTTGACACATAACCTTAGGTCATTATATAAATCCGAAATTTCAGCATATAATCACACTTTTCTTGATCCATATTTAATTATTTAACACATAAATCAATTTGGATCATTTATACATAGGTTTCATATTTCTTTTTGATTTCTTTCTCAAACTAACCACATATGCTGAAATCAGGCGTGCTGAAATCTTAAAATCTTGAATTAATATCAAATAAATTAATTTTGATCTGAAATTTCTACCATACCTTAATAACTTCATCAATTAACTGTCATAAAATTTTCAGCACGAAATATTAACATTACATATTTATTTGGGGATTTTTACCTTGATGAACAGTAAACTCCATTTCCAGTCAGCCTGAATGACGTTATTTATGGGGTCTATTTATACCCATAAAAACCTCATTTGTAATTTTTTCCTGTTATTACCAATATGTCTTGTACATCCTGTAAAATTTTCAGCCAGAAAACCCTTGTAAAAAATTTATTAAAAATCATTTTCTACAGCTGATCCTGTAACCCGTTTTACCCTGTTTGGGCTAATATTCACGGATTTTTAATTTCCAACATACATATCCTTTTAAGCTGAAAATTAGGTATTTACTTAATCATAGCATGAGTATTGTTCTAAAAAATTTTCATAATAAAAATCATCCATTTACCGTTCCGACCATAATTTAATTTTCAATATCATATACTTACTTGAACTTGAGTGGATTCAATCCAAAATTGAAAAGCTTGCTTTCCTCCACTTCTCCTCTTTCTTTCTTCCTCTTTTTCCCTTGAATTCCCTTGGTTTTCCTCTGCTGGGCACGTTCAAGGGGTTGGGGGTTAGAAAATTTGCTTTCTTGCTAAGCAAGAAAAACCCCTTGTGCATTCACACCTTCTCTCTCTCAAGTGATCGTGCATACCTTTGAAGAGCTGGATTTTCTCCAGCTGTGGGACCCACTTTGGAGCCATTTTCCACAACCAATTAATGCATTCTTATCCCCCTTGATATGCTGGACAATTTTTAGCCATATAAATTATTTTTTTCACATTTTCATAATTGCAAAAATCTGCATGCATCAAGACCGTCCAAATTGTCCAGCCCTTGCACGTCACTTGCTGCCCATTTTTATCATTTTTAAAATCCCAAAATGTGGGTAATTTATACACCTAATTACCTCTTAATTCATGCAGTGGTATAAAAAAATTTACCAAAAATTGTGGAAATCACACTTAGCATTGCACGTCAAGTGTATGCAAACAAGCTGTCCACTTTTCATTCATCAAGGGCAGCTGCTGTTCACGAATTTTCTTGCATTTTTTTCACATAATTAAATGATTATTTATACATCCCAACATGTTAGCCATATAAACACATCATTTATAAAATAACGATTGCTCAAAAATCCAACAATATCATCACTTGGACGTCCATATCTCCTATCCTCTTTTTGAGCACTCATAGCTTCATTAATTATGAACATTCATTGCTGGGATTTTATTTAGATATTTGCATTTTATATTAATGCATAAAATACCTTAGAAATGGCCTGCACTTGACACCTCAAATGTCATTAAATTTATGCACTCATGCTTTGTACTCTAGCATTAAATGTAGAGTACTTTTGAGGTGTATTAGTCAACCATGCTCACCTTTTTCAATTCAGGTATTTTCCCAACATGTCATGCATAATCCAATCCATTCAAAATAAATATCTCACAATTTCATTCAACCGTTTCAAATTTCAACTCAATCCGAGTTTTCTAGCTCCCGATATAGCCGTTTAAAGTTAACGGTTGAAATGAACATATACTTAAAAAAATTCATAATTATCATTTCATCAAGAATTTTCATCATCTTTTCATTCCATAATACCAAGCCTAATATTAACAATCTTCATTTCAAATTTCACTTGAATCCGCCTTTTAGGCGTTGAGTTATGAATTTTCCAATATTTTCCTTCATACTTGACAATTTCCATCATTATTTCCATAATTCATTTTAAATCACGAAAAATGATTTTTCATGATATTATTGCACACTTAAATCACAAATAATTCATTCTAAACCCATTATCTCATTTAGGCTCAAAATGCTTAAATCACATCATTAATGCTAACCCATAACCTTAATTGCCATAATTAGCAAAAATCATAAAATACCTTCATAATTCCATAATTCATAAATAATCATCAAATACATGTTCAATGCATACATATGGCTTACTTGGGTTAGGGTTTCACAGGTTTCCACCAACAGGACTTGATTCCTTTCTTCAATCCGAGCTTTGATTTCAATTTCCACTTTCTCTTGCACTGTAGTTCATACTCCGTCTCTCTCCTCTTCTCTTCCCTAGTGCGCGAACCCCTAAGAACTATATATAGAGCCCCCTTTTGCGCAGCTTACGCAGTGGAATATTCGCATATGGATGCGTATTGGCGCCTAGGCGCCAACTCTCTGTGTGCTAAGCAGTTTAGACGCATTTTGAAACCCTAGAAATTTTTACACTGGCGCCTAGGCACCAACTCCCTGGACTGCACCACCTGATTTGTGGCTCTTGACTTAGGTTTACTATAGAGAAGTGGCGCCTAGGCGCCAACTCTCTGGACTGCTCCTTCATGTCAGCTGTGTGTGTTGCAAATGGTCAAGGCGTGTAGGGTGACGCCTAGGCGCCAACTCCCTGCCTCTGGATGCCTCAGCTTGCATTCAACTCGTCCGCTTTGCCTTCGCGTGTCCCGTCCTCCCTGCAAAAAGATGTAAAAATAAAATAAATAAACTAAAAATGCCTAAATAATGCTAAAATTGCCTAAAAACTAATTAATGCTCATAAAATGCAAAGCGGATGAAAATTAAGCTAAAAGAGTGCAAATTAAGCCTAATCTCTCGAACTAACACACAAATTAAGTCTGGAATGAGTCATGATAACTCGTAAAAATACGAGTTATCATACCCCCAAATAGAATGAATAAATGAATGAATAAATGTATGTATGAATGAATGAATGTATGCATAAAAACAAAAATCCACTCCTTTTGCTTCCGGTTGTGCATTGATCAATCCACGTAGCCATTTCACAAGGTCGTGATTAATTCAACCTGAAAAATCCATCATTATACAAACAAGGCATAAATTTTCCTTTCCAAACCAAGTTACATGTGGGTGTTAGAATTCCATAGTGCAGAGTTATATTTCAACATGTCAATCTTTCATTCAATCAGAAAATTGGTTAGGAAATCCAAGAATTCAAGCAAACCAATGATTGAATTGAATACACTTGTTACAGCAAATGGTATCAAGTCACTGAATTCAATCTCTAACAACTGCACATTCTTTTCCCCCCCCAAACTTATTGCAAAAATTCTCCTCACCATATTTCAGGATATCTGGAGATCTGTTTTTTTTTTGCTCCCCTCATCATATTTTAGGGTATATAGGGAGAATTTTCATTTTTTAAGGCGTTGTTACTGTGATTTTCCTTTGCTTTTTTTTTTTAACGCAAACCTTGCCATTTGTAGATGCCAAGTCCTGGTTACTCAGCTTAGGTCAACCATCCCCTTTTTATCTTTTTCTAATGCTTTATTAGGGGTACTGAACATGTTTGAGTAATTTCTGTGAAATAATACCATTTCTGAACTCGTTGAAGTGCTTGGTCAGCAATTATTTAGTTCAGTTTTCATCATCTTAGTCTGAAAGATATGCCTATTATTGAATTAGAACAATGTATTCTGAAATTCTTTTTAATTCTTTCACATATTAATTTCAAACTGCTTTATACTTGGTTTCAATCTGAATTGCCCATTTTTTCATGAATTCAATTTCAAATCAGAATTAATCACAACCTTGCACATTTTCACAATCAGATGAATTGAAACAAAGACAACTTTCATTAGCTGGAATTAAAATGCATGCAACATAAACTAAGGCATGAAAATTAGAATGCAAAACTAACCTATGGTTGAGAATTATACACCCCCCCAAACTTGAGAGATGCATTGTCCTCAATGCATGATCCTAATATGAACTAAAAATGAAAATACAATGAAAAGTAAAAAGAAAAGAAAGGAAAAACAAAAAGAAAGGACTGTGACTCCCTCAAGAATCAGACTCTGTCGCGTCCTCATCGTCCTCATCGGCCTCCTCATCTGGTTGGGGCTACGATGGCTTCCCAAAATAAGCTCTGACCTCTGGCTGAGTCGGCGAAAAAGGCGAGAGGGTGGAGATGTCGATATTGTGGTCCTCCGCTATCTGTCGTAGGTAGGCCTACATCGCCCGGTCATGCTGCCGCTGGTACCTGGGTTGGGCGGCCACCAGATTCTCTAAGTTTGTTAGCCGCTTAGTTGTGGATAACGGCTGCGAGGATGGACCCGTTGTAGGTGGAGCCGGTCTGGGATGCGTGGTGGTGGTGCGGATCCGTTGCTGGGTGTGGTAGGAGAGGTCGTCAATGATGGCCTGACAATTCAGGACCTCCTCCGTCGGCTCCCATTTGACACTTGCCCGCTTGCAGAGCCCGGTGATGAGAGATGGGAAGTAATAGCTGCCCCGGGGTACGGTCGCACAGGCACAGATCTGCTGGTAGATAATGCGACCCACATCGATCGTCATGCCATTGTAAATGGCATGTAGTAGTAGCGCTTTGTCCATCGTCACCTCACTGACGTGGGTCGACGGCATCATCCGGGCTCAAATAAAATGAAAAAACATTCGCCCGTCGTATATCATCTCGCTGCACTTGAATGATGTGAGTTGGCCTCCCGTTGATTTCCATGTCGGAGGCCGTTGGCAGATATGCTCGGTGATAGAGTTGCCATCTCGACCTTCTCCCTCCAAAAACTCCTCATACTGGTCTAGATAGTCAAAAGAGCCCAATCCGTAATAGGAGTTGATCGCTTCAGCATGAAACGGGACGATCTTGCCCCGGACCTTCACCCTGCCCTGCTCATGTTCTACGGCATTGGCATAGAACTCTTTCACCATTGGCACTATTGCAGACTCAGGCTGTGCAAGGAATTTCTGCCACCCTCGAGCGTTCAGTGCGTTGATGAAGTTATCGGAGAAAGAAATAACCTTATTCCTCGTTTAGGAATTAGGTGTCGCTTATGAAGCGAGTCTGTGTACCGCTTGAATGCCTGAGCGGATAGAAACCGGTTGGCGTCGAGTTCGACGGGTTCCTGAACTTTCTTTCTCTTTGCTGATGATGAAGAAGCCATGTTGTTTCCAAGCAATCTTAACCGGCCCTTGCAAATCAAATTCCAACACAACCAAGCAGTCCGAAAATCCAATACACAACAAGCCGATTTCCAAATGCCGAACAATCCACCCAAATCACCAATCTACTCCAGTACCAACCAATGCAAAACAATCCTCCCAAAATAATTTCCAATCCGCAAACCAATCTACAAATTCAATCCAAACTTCTAGCCGAACAAGCACCACGTAATCTTAAATCAAAGAAAATATCTCAAAGTTGGAGGAGATTTTACCCACAGCAGCTTTCAGCTTGTAATCTGGAGCTTACTCTGTTTCTGCATTGGCGCCGGGGCGCGGGGGTATCGGCACCTAGGCGCCGATCTGCTGTCAGTCGTTTCCGGCACCGGGGTGAAGAAGATGACAATACGATGGCTCAAAATGGAGCCCAACTCAAGGGGAAATTGTTGGGGAAGCTAGAATAGATGTAAGGCTTAGGATTGGGTGATAAAAAATGGATTTTTGGATGGATTGCAATGGATCTAAGCAAAGGGGAAAGAACGAAAAACGGAATGGAAAATGAGATGAATGAAATGAGGAGGAGATTGAGGTTCAAATGTAGTCGGATTGAGGTTGAAATTACTTGGAAACACTTTGGCAAGATTCGGAAATGAGAAAGGGAGAAAGAAAAACGGCGCTGGGGCGTGAGGGTTAGGGTTTAAACCCTAACCCGAAGCTTTATAGGCCGTCTGGGTCGTACTGTCCCGGCGCCAGGATTTGGCATCAGGGCGCCCGTGTTCTTCGCGGAGTTCATCATGGCGCTGGGGCGCCCCCATTCGGCACCTGGGCACCGTTCATATATATATATATATATATATATATATTTCAAAGGTAAAAACCCCAAAAATAAAATAAATAAATAAAATAAAAACAAAAACAAAATTACAAATCAAACTTAAACTAAGCAATGGGTTGCCTCCCATTCAGCGCTAAGCTTAATGTCCTCAGCACGACATTTCTGCTATTCAGTCCTTTTTCAATTTCACCACCTCGAACTCCTGGCCAATAGGGCTGCAACCTGGAAGTTCCGATCTACTCTTAGCCCATCGTTCCATGAAGTTGTGCCAAATTTGATTTTTCGGCCGATTAGATTGGGGTATTTTGATATGAAAATTTCCAATTTTATCAAATGTAAACTCCCCTATTCCTTTATTGGCTTTAATATCCATGTCTTGACTTCCCAACGGCTTGGTTATTTGTTTAGGCCTGATGTAACCAGCGAGTCGGTCTTTAACACCGGCCGATAATTTATGGCCCCTATTCGCAATCTCCTCTTGGTCTTCCTCAAAACTAGATTGAGGCAGCTTTTGAACCTCTGAATTGCCTATATCAACCCTTAAGCAATCCTCTGGGTTAGTTGGGCTCTGTATAGGCTTGAGCACTTTGAATGTAACCTTTTCATTCTGCACCTACATGGTTAATTCTCCGGCTCGTACATCGATTATCGTGTTGCCTGTTGCTAGAAAAGGCCGACCGAGAATAATGGGTATGTTTCGATCTTCTTCATAATCTAAGATAATAAAATCTGCCAAAAAAATGAATTTGTCCACCTTGACAAGGACATCCTCAATAATACCTTCCGGATATGTAATGGATCGATCCGCCAGTTGTAGCGTCACGGTGGTAGGTCGAGCTTCCCCGAGGCCCAACTTTCTGAAAATGGACTTGGGCATGAGATTAATGCTGGCTCCCAAGTCGCATAATGCTCTCCTGAAGTATTGGTTGCCAATTGTGCACGGGATTGTGAAACTCCCGGGGTCCTTGAGTTTAGGAGGTAGTTTCCTCCAAACCCTCGCACTAGTTTCCTCTGTTAGCGCCATTGTCTCGAATTCCGTCAACCGCCTTTTCTTTGATAGCACGTCTTTCATGAATTTGGCGTAGCTCGGCATCTATTTTAAGGCTTCGACGAGAGGTATATTAATGTGCAACTGATTCAGTACTTCGAGAAATTTCTTGAACTGGCCCTCCTTTTTAGATTTTTTGAATCGCTGAGAAATGGAGGAGGCGGCCTTGGATTCGTGGTGATTTCAGCGTCTAATTGGTTCTGAGTTGCAGCCGGTTCCTTCGTCTCCTATGATTGCTGAGTCAGAGGGTTAGTGGGTTTAGTCACTAATTCTGGTGGAGTTGGGTCGGGTAACTACTTTCCACTACGTAATGTGACTACTTGGACCTGTTCTTTGCTTTTGCCTTTCGGGTTTTGTTCGGTGTCGCTCGGCAACGATCCTTGAGGTCAATTGTTCAGAGCTGAGGCCAGCTGGCCTATCTAAGCTTCCAGGTTTCTGTTCGTCGTGATCTGGGATTGCATAAACTGCATGAATAGATTTTCCAGATCTGATTTCTTTTCTTCTCGTGGTGGTGGAGTGAACTGCCTTGGTCTTGCAGGCTGTTGCTGCGGGAATCCAGGCGGCTGATTCGGCCTCGTCTGGTTGTTCCATGAGAAGTTAGGATGATTTCTCCAACCTGGGTTGTAGTTGTTTCCATACTGATTAGCTGGAGTTCTCTGGAAATTTCTCACGTAATTAATCGACTTCGGGTTGGAGGCACATTCATCACTGGGATGGCCGAATTCACCACACCACGTGCAAATGTCTGCTGCTGTCGACTGCTGTGGTGTTGATGTCCCTAATGCACCGACGTTGGCTGGCTTGGACAAATTCTGAATTTGCTGAGACAAAATGTCAATGTGGGCCTTTACCGATGAAACCGCGTCCAGTTGGAGTAGACTTGCACCTCTGCTTCTGTCTGATGGCAATTGATAAGTGTTGGCCGCCATGTTGGAAACAATGTTTAAAACAATAAAAATTGACCAAATCTTGAGTTTTGATGATTAACAAGAACTAATTTTGAGTATATAAAAGGTACTAATATGTTTGCTAAATGTTTAAGGAAAGCAAAGAGGTCAAGTCGATCTCCAAGTCGACTTGGACTTCGACTTGGGTGAAGTCGATCCCAAAGTCGACTCAAATATCGACTTGAGAATGAATCCCAAAAGGCAACAGGTGAAGTCGCAGGTCAAGTCGACTCCACTTGCGACTTGGGAAGTCAAGTCGCAGACGAAGTCGACTCTAGCATCGACTTGGAGTATCCAGAGCTGAAAAGTGGAAACGAACATAACGAAGTCGCAAACGAAGTCGACTCCAGGTGCGACTTGGGCGAAGTCGCAGGCCAGGTCGACTCCATCCACGACTTGAGATGTTCAAACTTTCAAAGATGCAGTTTTCAAGATATTCAAGAGGATTTATCACTCAAGTCCAAGGAATCAAGATGAAAAACAAATGAGTCAATTTCAAAGTCAAGAATCATGTTCTACATTCAAATCAAGTCTATCAAGCTCAAAGCAAATCTTCAAGCTAGCTTCCAAATGGAGTAATACCCAAGTCATAAAGACCAAGTGAGTCCAAAGCAAAGCAAGGAACATACATATATTGTGCAAGGACTCAAAGCTTTCAATTGGTTTGCAAGATTCAAGACATTTCAAGAAGATCAAGGCATTTTTGCAATAGACCAAGCCAAGTCGCAACCCAAGTCGACTTCAGGATCGACTTGAGTTAAAGTCTGAAAGCCAAGTCGACCCAAGTCTCAGACTTGAGTTTCTGAAGAACCCAAGTCGCAGGCCAAGTCGACTCCATGTACGACTTGGAAGCCAAGTCGCAGGCCAAGTCGACTTCATCTTCGACTTAGAGTATAACGGTCAAATTTTCGAACGTTGGAGTTCATTTATTGCGCACCAACCACCTCCACAACGTTCATATTTTCTTCCCTCTATAAAAGGACCCTCAAATGAACGTGAAAACACAACAAGAGAACACAAGACACTACGTTAAAGTTCAAAGAGAGAAAAGAAGTACAAGAAAGGTTTCCTATTTGCTTTTCTCCATTATTGAGTGGTCCGTATAAATTCTAAGGAAGAAGAAAGCTTCAAGTTTCTAGCGCCTTCAACAATATTCATCCAAAGCTGCTTCTACAACTTCTTCCTCGAGCTAAATCTGCCTACACAAATCTGTAAAGTGTAGTTTCATTTATTTCATTGTCTTGTTGTATAAATCTTGATTTAGCTTGGGTAGCTAAGATCAAGTATATGCAAAGTAGGGTGTGATTGGAGTGAGACTCATCACCTACTTTTGCATGTGAGTTGTTTATGCCCCCTAGAGCTAGAATCTAGAAGAGAGCAAGTGGCTCTAGTTGTTTATGCCTCCTAGAGCTAGAATCTAGAAGAGAGCAAGTGGCTCTAGTTGTATATGCCCCCTAGAGCTGGAATCTAGAAGAGAGCGGTGACTCTAAGTGTATTCGTGGAATACATAGTGGAACCCAAGTCACAACAGAGTGTGAGCTTGGAAGAGTGGAGTAGGGAAGGTTTGCCCGAACCACTATAAATCTTGTGTTATATTTCTTTTTACTACTTTATCTTTATTGCTCTCTAGCTCTTTTCAAAAGGGGATTAATTACTCAAGGGGTTAAGACTTTATTTACCAAACATTTTTTAAAGAACCCAATTCACCCCTCCCCTCTTGGGTTTTTCCACTAACTCGGGACCAACACGCCATGTTTTCGAGAAGGGCGTATGATTCCCGATAACTTTTTCGTAGCAGAGATCCGTTCGATGAAGAATCCACCATGTGACGGGTGGAATCCTGGAGACCGTTATAGAAAATCTGAATTTGTACCCACGGCTGAATTCCATGATGTGGGCACTTACGGAGCAAGTCTTTGAAACGATCCCATGCCTCTGATAGGGTCTCCTCGCCATGTTGCTTGAACGAGACTATATCCATTCTTAACTTGGCTAACTTGGCTAGCGGAAAGTATTTTTCTAGAAATTTCTGAGCCAAGTCATTCTATGTGTTGACAGAGTTTGGTGGCAAAGAGTCTAGCCACTCGGAAGCTCGATCACACAGAGGAAATGGAAATGTTTGAAGTCGCATTGCTTTGTCGGAGACTTCGTTCTGCTTGAAAGTATTCATAATCTGCAGAAAATTCCGCAGATGGCGGTGCGGGTCTTCAGATGCAAGACCTCCGAACTGCCCGATAGACTAGAGCATCTGGAAAATCACCGGTTTGATTTCAAAATTGTTGGTTTCGATCGGAGGAGGTGCAATGCTAGTTTGAACAACATTTTGGCCAAGCGCAATTAGATCCCAAATTGGCTTGTCCAAATCATCTTGAGGTGGATGATTCGGGATCTCGATCCTCTGGATTTTCGGCTGGTTTGCATGGACATTATCGTCTTGGTTCTCGATACGCTCCATCGTATGCTGTTGGTTTCTAGCCTCCTTGCTCTTTCGGCGCCTTCTCAAATAGGTTCTTTTGGGTTCTAGATCAAAAGGGATGACAGTCTCCTTTTTGGCTCTGCCTCGGCGCATGTAATATGTAAATATTCTGCAAAAACCAATGAATTTGAACTAGCAGAAAGAAAAAGAAAAATAAGAAATTCTAATCTAAAAGAAATAATGAAAATAAGATATTCTACAGAATTGTACAAGAAAGCAATAAAACTAAATATAATTGGTTAAGAAAATTCCCCACCAACGACGCCAAAAACTTGACGAGCTGCGTATATGTCTATTAAATTGCTCGCTATTTACGCAAGTATACGTGTCGTGTCAAGTAATAAAGAGTGAGTAGAGTATTGTTCCCACAAGGAATTATTAACTGGAATTATTATTTAGCTTAACTGCTTTCGAGGGTTGTGAAATTTTGAGTTTGTGGTCCTATTAAACTAATAATTGCAAAGGGAAATTAGAGTAGAGATATGAGACTACTGAATACTAAAACGGGTTTACTGATTAGGGATGGCAGATGGATAGATCGGAATCCTTGAATCTAAACTATATTGCTCTGGTTCTTGTTAAGCGAATTGCATATGAATTTATTAGCCCAAGTTCATGTATCTTCATATATGTCTTCCAAAAATATATAAAGCTAATTACACCATATTTAAGTGCTATGTTCCCATGCTATTAAATAAAGTGAAATTGATAAATTTATAACTTGTATAATGATTACACAGGGTTTAACAGTATATTCCTATCCGTTAAACAACTCTCCTTACACAAAGGTCGAAACCTGTGCCTTGCACATGGATCTGGCAAAGATCTCCCTTTTCCAAGGATAAATCAAGCAATTAAATCATCTTACAAGGTAGTTAATCTTGTAAAAGCATTATACTCACACATGCAAAGGTAAATCATACACAACCACGTATATAAGCTTAAATATTCATTCGTGAATATTCTAAGAACCAAGAAACAATACAGTTTAGAATTCAATTCATCCTAACTATCCATCTAATGGAGGTTTAGTTCAAAGACATGATCTTAACAACTACTACATCCATATAAAAAGTATCCATAGTGCAGAGAAAGAAAATTGGAAAGAATAAGAAAAAATGTTTTCCGGCGGTTTCCACCAACGGGACCTGATTCCTTTCTTCAATCCGAGCTTTGATCTCAATTTCCACTTTCTCTTGCACTGTAGTTCGTACTCCGGCTCTCTCCTCTTCTCTTCCCTCGAACGCGAACCCCTAAGAACTATATATAGAGTCCCCTTTTGCGCAGCTTATGCATTGGAATAATGGCATACGGATGTGTATCGGCGCCTAGGCGCCCCTACCTGGCGCTTAGGCGTCAACTCTCTGTGTGCCGAGCAGTTTAGACACATTTTGGAACCCTAGGAATTTTTGCACTGGCGCCTAGGCGCCAACTCCCTAGACTGCACCATCTAATTTGTGACTCTTGACTTGGGTTTACTATAGAGAAGTGGCGCCTAGGCGCCAACTCTCTGGACTGCTCCTTCATGTCAGCTGTGTGTGCTACAAATGGTCAAGGCATATAGGGTGGCGCCTAGGCACCAACTCCCTGCCTCTAGATGCCTCAGCTTGCATTCAACTCGTCCGCTTTGGTTTCGTGTGTCCCGTCCTCCCTATAAAAGATGTAAAAACAAAATAAATAGACTAAAAATGCCTAAATAATGCTGAAATTGCCTAAAAACTAATTAATGCTCCTAAACTGCAAAGCGGATGAAAATTAAGCTAAAAGAGTGCAAATTAAGCCTAATCTCTCGAACTAACACATAAATTAAGTCTGGAATGAGCCATGATAACTCGTACAAATACGAGTTATCAGTGGGTGACAAAATTTCTTAGTACATGGTCATAATTCAACATTCTAATCTTCCATTTGATCAAAAAACTAGTTAGAAAATCAGTGAAAGCAGGCAAACCAAGGTTTAAGCTGAACTAACTAGGGGTGTTAATGGTCATGGTCAACCCGTCAACCTGCTCATCCAACCCATTAATCAATAGGTTTGGGTTGGGATTTTTGAATAAATGGGTTATGATCCGCCAACCCGTTTAACCATTTAATTAAATAAATGGATTAGGGTTGAGACTTTACAACCCGTCCAACCGGTTTATATAACCCGTCCAACCCGTATAACTCATTTATAATATATTATATATAATTATATATATAAATTTAGTCAGTTCCTGGCTTCCAGCTCTCGGCATTATGTCCTCCCCGGCGCCCGCGCATGATGTTAACTTTTGTAGTCATAGTCGAGACTGAGATCTGAAGCTCCCTTGGATTTGCCACCGCACGCACAACCATATTTCAGAGCTGAGACCCCTTCTACGAAAACACCAATTGTTCTGGACTCCCCCACTCAACGACCCATGATAATTACGTTGCACTACGCTGTCAACAAAGCCACATGCAAATAAATGAATCGCATTTAATGCTGCAGTTACATCAACCAGAGCATTCTTCAAGGGCATAAAGCGTCTCCCTTGCCCACTCCTTTTCTCCCTTTTCTGTCCTGCTCGCTCCGGTATCGATTTGTGGACTGCACTGGCTCTCTTCATCGCCCTTTCTCTCTCCTCTCCTCTCTTCTCTTACTCGCCACTAGAAAGGCTAGCTCACCTCCTCTCGCCATTGTGTACCTCTTCTATCCATTGAGTCGTCGAAGGACTTGCCTGCAAACTGCAAAGGAACAGGCGTCATATTCGACACTCGGCATATGTCAGCGATCAGTACCCGCTGTGACCTTCGATCTGCTGCCGAACGCACAAAGACTCGGCAGACATCGGCACGCTGCAACCTTCAGATCTGCGGTGCCGCACGCCGAAGACTCAGCAGATCAGGTATGTTAACTTCAAGTTATTTAATTTATTTAATTAAACAGACTTTACTAAAGGTTTTGAGCATTAAAATTAGTAACAAACACAACTTGTTAACAACCCGTTTATTAAATGGGTTGTAAATGGGTTAGGGTTGAAGTTTTTTAAATGGGTTAATAAACAGATTAGGGTTGAGATATATTAAATGGGTTAGGATTAGGATTAGGCTCCAACCCGTTCAACCCAATCCGTTAACACCCCTAGAACTAACTGGTCACAGAAAATAGTAATAATTCACTGGATTCAATTTTTGCCAACCGCACATTCTTTCCCCCCAAACTTATTGTAAAATTCTCCTCACCATATTTCAGGATATCTCGAGATCTTTCTCTTTTTTTTTGGGTCCCCTCACCATATTTCAGGGTATCTGGGGAGAATTTTAATTTTAAAGCATTATTACTGTGATTTTCCTTTGCTTTTTTACGCGAACCTTGCCATTTGTTGATGCCAAGTCCCGGTTACTCAGCTTAGGTCAATCACCCCTTTTTTATTGTACCTTGTTAGGGGTACTGAACATGCCTGTGTAATTTTTTTTGTGAAATATTACCATTTTTGAACCCATTAATTCCCTTAAAGTACTTGGTCAGCATTTATTTAATTCAGTTCTCATCATCTCAGTTTGGAAGATTGACCTATAATTGAATTAGAACAATGTATTATGAAATCCTTTTAATTCTTTCACATGTCAATTGCAACTTGCTTGTATAATTGGTCCTTAATCTGAATTGCCCATTTTTCATGAATTCAATTTCAAGTCCACATTAATCATAACCTTGCACATTTTCAATAGGATGGATTAAACAAAGATAACTTTCATTAGCTGGAGTTGACATAATATGTAATGTAAACAAAACATGAAAAACTAACCTATGGATGAGAATTATACATCCCCCCAAACTCGAGAGATGCATTGTCATCAATGCATGATGACCTAGTATGATCTAATCAAGAAAATACAATAGAAAGAAAAAATAAAAAAAAATAAAAAAGGAAGGACCGAGACTCCCTCAAGAATCAGACTCGGTGGCGTCCTCGTCCTCGCTGTCGCTAGGTTGGGGCTGGGATGGCTGCCCGAAGTAGGCACGGAATTCCGGGGACGTCGACGGGAAAGGCGGGAGAGTCGAGGTGTCAATATGGCAGTCCTCCATCAGCCGTCGGAAGTGGGCCTCCATCGCCCTGTTCGATTGCTGCAAAAACGTGGCTTGAGCCGCCATCAGGTTCTCCAGGTTGGTCAGTCACTCACCGGTAGTCGGCGGTGAAAAGGAGGGTCCCGCTGGTGGAGCTGCTCTAGGGCTCGTCGTGGTGATGCGGACACATGGCTGGGTGCGGTAGGAGAGGTCGTCAATGATCGCCTGACAGTTCAAGACCTCCTCCGTATGCTCCCATCTGACTTCGGCCCGTTTCCAGAGCCTAGTGATTAGTGATGGGAAGTAGTAGCTGCCCCAGGGTGTAGTCGCACAGGCACAGATCTGGTTGTAGATGAGTCTGCCCACGTCGATTGACATGCCGCTGTATATGGAGTGAAGCAGCAGCGCCCTATCCATCGTCACCTCGCTGACGTGAGTCGATGGCATCATCCGGGCTGAGATGAAATAAAATATCATCCTCCCGTGGTAAAGCATATCACTACTCTTGAACTAGGTGAACTGCCCACCCGTCAACTTCCATACCGGTGGCCTCTTGCAGAAATAGCTCGTAATGGAGTCGGCGTCTCTGTCCTCTCCCTGCAGGAAGGCCTCGTACATATCCGGGTGCTCGAAATAACACAACCCGTAGTAGGAATTGATCACTTTAGCATGAAATAGAACTATCTTTCCTCTAACCTTAACCCGCCCCTGCTCATGCTCCACCGCATTCACATAAAACTCTTTGACTACCGGTGTGATAGCAGGCTGAGTGATAAGTGGAAATTAATAGCATATTTTGTGGACATTTTACACAAATTTAGTGGAAAATTAATTGAGTTTAATGCGAAATTTGCTCTAAAATGTGGTTTTGCAACATTTGGGTATTAAATATTAATTTCAAGCAATTTAAATAATTTTTGTGATCTTTTGGCTTGAAATTACATTTTTATTTGTTACTATAGAATTAAATGGGTTTGAATTAAGTTTTATATTGGAAATCCATTTATTAATTCTAACAATTGATTACTTAAAATATTTATTTTTTATGCAGAAAAAATAAATTTCAGAAGTGGGCTCCACCAGAAAATCAACGGCCAAATCAAGTGCAGATCAAGCACCGCCCACCGTCCATTTCAGCCCTCCAGATCACGTCCATCAGATTTTCCTTCTATCTAACATCCAGTACACAAAATCGTCCAAAATTCTGGTTTAAAATCTACCAGAAATTCATGCAACCAGATCTGCAACGTCCAATTTAGCAATTCCAAATTTCAATCGTTCAAAATTAGGCCATCATGAAATTAATCCTTGCCGTCCACATGCTATGCAATATCAATCCAAGCTGTCCAGATTTTAAAGTTAAAGTTCCGCCGATCAAATTAATTTCCAAGCCTTTCTATTTTTTACCAACCAGAAATTTATATCCAATTCAAATTTCAGCAACCGTCCACAAATTCATCTGCCAAATAGTTTTTCCGCTCAAGGCTGAAATTTTCAGCAGCCAAATAACCATGCAATCCAGGCCGTCCAGCCATCCAGAAAAATCAACCGCCTCCAAACAGATCTTGATGCATAATCAGAAGATATTAGGCTGTCCACTTTAGATAGAAATTGCGCAGGTAAAAACAGCAGTCCACAGGTACGCGAATTGCGTGATGGCTAATCAACATATTTTTGATTATGCGCAATATTATAAAAAGGGCAGAGGCGGGCAGCTTTGGAAAAGAACAATCCCAGCAGAGAGAAAAAAAATCAACGGGCAGCACAGAAAAAATCCTAGGCTGAAATTCAAGGCAGAAAACTAGAGAGAAAGAGAGAGAGAAAGGAGGACAGCACGGGAAAAAGGCGGACTAACGAGTTGCGTAGAGTGGCCGACACATCATCGGGACTTCAAACCAATAATCTTTTCTATCTTTTCTCCTTTTAATTTTAATTGTCTTGTTTAAGATGGATTTTTATTTTTATTTTATTTTGGACTTAAAAATGTTTGGCTAAACCCTAAATCTAGAGTTTAGGATGTAGCATGCGTACAATGTAACATGGTGTGGGTTTTTAATTTATTTATGGTGGATATTGTTGTTAATTTAATATCTTGTGATTTTAATGCTTGCTTTGTACATGGGCCCATACTTTAGCATAATTCCATATATTAGGTGATGGAACCGAGAGGTGAAAACCTAATATACGATAATCAAGATATTAAACCTGGAAATCTAACACCATGAGAATAGGCATGATGACCTTGAGGAATTTCATGAACAAACCACGGAACTTAATGGATTCTAATTAACTTAATCCCATGAGAATAGGTGGTTAAGAAAATTAGGGTACGCCTTGTAGGTTTCGAGAGAAGGTGCAAGGATAAATTAGAGTTTGTTCTCCTTTAACAAACAATATCCAGATTAAATCATTATACCATTACTCGTTGCAAAAGACGCATGTGAAATCTTAGACCCTAGATACTCACACTCTCGTTTTCTCTATTCGTTCTATTTTGCAATTCTCTCTCCCCATTTTTCTATTTCTTTTCCATTTTATTTACTATATTTTCTTCCCACTTTTCTATTTTATTTGCTATATTCTTTCCATATCCGACACGAAAGCGTTTAAAAGCAAAGTTTATAGTCACGAATTTCCTGTGGATCGATAATTTATATACTACAATTTACGACCCGTGCACTTGCGGTGAGATTACGAACAAGTATTTTGGCACTGTTGCCGGGGAATTCGGCGTTACTTCAAGTTTTATTTTTTGATACTTTCTTTGTTCTTTTCTTTTTGTTCTTATTTCTTTTCTTTTTATTTTATTCTTTTCTCTTAATTAGCTAGTGAATCTTTTTATGCACCCACATACTCGAAGCTTTGCAAAACAACTAGCTGAAAAACTCTTTGTTGCTGACCCTGAAATTGAACGTTCTTTTAGGAGAAGAATTCGTGAGTATAAACAACAACAAAATTCTAAAGACACCATGGCCGAACGCAACCATCCAAACCTGCCACATCAAGAGCAGGAGGAAGACCAGGCTGAGAATAACACTCCTCCAAGAAGAGTAACTCTTAGCGATCAGAATCGCCCGAACCCTCTTGGATTCCAATCATGCATAGTTGAACCAGAGATCGATGGAAGAAATTTTGAACTAAATCCCGGTCTCATCCGGATGGTTCAACAGGACCAATTTGCAGGACTACCCTCTGAAAACTCAACTGTACAAATCACTAAGTTCCTACAGTTGTGCAACACAATCAGGGTGCAAAACATCCCACGCGAGGTAATCTGTCTACAACTTTTCCCATTTTCTCTTCGTGACAGGGCAAGCGAGTGGTTCTATTCTATGCTGCCCGACACTTTCAACACATTGGATGAGCTTTCTACTGCATTCCTGGAAAAACTCTTCCACCTAATAAAACCAGGAAAATTAGAGACGAGATCAATTAGTTCGTCCAAAAAGATGGTGAAACCCTATATGATGCGTGAGAGAGGATGAAAGATCTGCAGCGCAAGTGCCCTCATCATGACATCTCGCAAGGTAATATTATTGAAAACTTTTTCAATGGACTCGATCGACCTAGCCGAAGTGTTGTCAATTCAGCCGCTAGTGGCCGGTTCATGCGACTCACTGACGAGGAGGCTCTCGAAATCTTCGATGACTTTGCTCTTTATGATTCTCAGTACGGCGACGTCGGAGGAACCTCTCGGTGAGGTAATGTATACGATATCGAATCCATACATGTTATACATGATAAACTTGATGAAATTTTACAGCAAAAGAAGTAGGAATCCATGGACCGGAATGCATCTTCTTTTGGACACATTTCAAGTGAAATCTGTGGAGCTTCACACTACACAACTGAGTGTAGTTTTGCCATTAAAGACACCGCAGGCGAGCAAGCCATTACAATCAACAACTAGTATGATACTCGCACTTATGGTAATCCTTACTCAAATACTTATAACCCTGAATGGAGGAACCACCCTAATTTCTCTTGGGCAAACTAGTCAAATACCCAAAACTATGCTCAAAATAATAAGCCATCTGGTTTCCTTAGAAAACCATTGAACCATCCTTCATATCGAACCTAACAAGCCTTACCTACACCACCGCAAGCATAACCCACTAAGTCTATGCTCGAAAATATCATTCTAATGCTCAAGAAAAATGATGAAAGAATGGACCAAATGCAAACCCACATCAAGTTGCTTGAAAATCAAATTGCTCAGAATGTCACCGCCTCATCCTAAAGAAACCAGGGCAAACTCCCTAGCCAACCTGAAGTAAACCCTAGGGAGCAGGTGCAGGCAGTTACCTTGCGGAGTGGAAAGCAGCTCGACCCACCTCAAATGGTCGTAGAAAAGGATGCCAATCAGGAAAAGAAGCAAGAAGAGGAGCCACAACCAGAACCAGTGGTGGAGAAGTCATATGTACCACCACCTCCTTACCAGCCTCCTCTCCCCTTCCCACAAAGGCAAAGACAGGCTAAGCTCCAAAAGCAGTTCGAGAAGTTTATTTTTATTCTCAAGAACCTGTCAATCAACGTGCCTTTCATTGACATGCTTTCCCAAATGCCAGCTTATGCAAAATTTCTCAAGGACATGCTATCCAACAAAAGAAAACTCGAGGAGTACAGAACCATTGCACTCACTGAGGAGTGTAGCGCTATTTTGCAGAACAAGTTACCTAAGAAGCTAAATGACGCTGGAAGCTTCTCCATTCCATGTGCTCTTGGGAATGTCCAAATCAGCAAAGCGCTATGTGATCTCGGAGCCAGTGTAAGTCTGATCCCACTCTCCATCTGTAAAAAGCTGAACATGGGTGATCCAAATCAACGTTTATGTCTCTCCAACTGGCCGATCGATCAATCAAATTCCCAGTTGGCATTCTTGAAGATGTTCCCTTGAAAGTCGGCAAATTGTTCATCATAGTCGACTTTGTAGTCCTCGACATGGAGGAGGATCGCCAAATCCCAATCATTCTCGGACGACCTTTCTTAGCCATTGCTGGAGCCATCATAGACGTCAAAATGGTCGACTGTCACTGACAGTTGGAGATGAAAAGGTCGAATTTAATCTTTCCGAGGTAACAAAGCACCTATCAACTGATAACTCTTGCCTGTAGGTCGATGTCATCAACCCTTTGCCAATCGAAGAAAAAGATGACCCAATAGAGGTATGTATCATTCAGAGTGCAACTGTTGAAAACGATAACCCTGAACTGTCTGCTTGTGCAGCTCTCTTAGATGGAAGCCCTTTTATCTCACCTGCTGTCGACTCATCTCCTGGGAAGCTGGACATAGACCTCAATTCTTTTCCTTCGACAAAAACAAAGGAAGAAGCACCAAAGCTAGAACTCAATCCTCTTCCTAAAAATCTCAGGTATGCATTTCTTAGCCCAAACGCTACTCATCCAGTCATAATCAATGCAAATCTTTCTGAATCCCAATCTAATGAACTATTAACTGTACTAAGAAAACATACGAAGGCAATTGGCTACTACATTAATGACCTACCTGGTATTAGTCCTTCTCTATGCTTGCACAAAATTCTAATGGAGGAAAATTGTAAGACAAGCATTGAACCTCAAAGGCGTCTGAATCCAAACATGAAAGAAGTGGTGAAACAGGAATTTTTAAAACTTCTTGATGCCGGAATCATCTACCCTATTTCTGATAGTAGTTGGGTAAGCCCAGTACATGTGGTACCTAAGAAAGGCAGTATAACTGTCGTGAAAAATGATAAAAATGAACTTATACCCACGAGGACAGTCATAGGTTGGCGAATGTGCATAGATTATCGCAAATTAAATATTGCCACTCAAAAGGATCATTTTTCTTTGCCTTTCATTGATCAAATTCTTGAACAACTTGCCAATCACTCTTACTTTTGCTATTTGGATGGTTACTCTAGCTACTTTCAGATTCCTATTCACCCACAAGATCAAGAGAAAACCACTTTCACTTGTCCATACGATACTTTTGCATAAAGACACATGCCTTTTGGTCTTTGTAATGCACCTGCTACTTTTCAACGATGCATGATGGTCAAATTTTTTTATTACATTGAACACATAATGGAAGTATTTATGGATGAGTTTTCTGTTTATGGCACTACATTTGAATCATGCTTATCTAACCTGTCTAAGGTTTTACAGAGATGCGAAGAAACCAACCTGGTTTTGAATTGGGCAAAATATCATTTCATGGTACAAGAAGGAATTGTATTAGGGCATTTAGTTTCAAGCAGGGGTTTTGAGGTTGACCGGGGGAAAGTAGAAGTCATTGAAAAACTACCGCCACCTAATTCAATCAAAGGAATTCGGAGTTTCCTGGGACATGCTGGTTTCTATTGACGTTTCATTAAAGATTTTTCTAAAATTGCTAGGCCATTGACTAACCTGCTAAATCAAGATATAAAATTTAATTTTTCTGATGATTGTCTAAACTCATTTTGCAGATTAAAAGAAGCTTTGACCACTGCCCCAATTATACATCCGCCTGACTGGAGCCTACCATTTGAGATCATGTACGATGCAAGTGACCATGCGATTGGGGCAATTTTGGGTCAACGGAAGGACAACAAGCTAGTGGTGATCTATTATGCAATCAAAACCCTAGATGACGTTCAAGTCAACTATGCAACCACTGAAAAGGAATTACTAGCTGTTGTATTCGCTATTGATAAATTTTGTTCTTATCTTGTAGGGTCAAAGGTGATTGTCTACACGGACCACACAGCCATTCGCTATCTAATTGCCAAGAAAGATGCTAAACCAAGGTTGATTCACTGGATTTTGCTATTACAAGAATTTGACATTGAAATTCGAGACAAGAAGGGCATAAAGAATGTGGTAGCTGATCATCTGTCTAGACTACCATCAACTGAGAAGATTGATCTAACTAAAAATGAGGAAATTAACGAGGAATTAGAATCCCTGCTTGCACTTAAGGAAGCGTCAATGCCCTAGTATGGAGACATTGTTAGTTACTTAGTTTGTAAAGAAATTCCATCCAATTTCAGCTATCAACGAAGAAAGAGATTCATGGCAAACGTGAAATACTACATATGGGAGGACCCATACCTTTACAAGAGATGTGGCGACGATCTGATTGGTCGATGTGTACCAAACGAGGAAATCCAAAGCATTCTTTATCACTGTCATTCTTCACCCTATGGTGGACACATGGGTCCCACCAAAACTGCAGCAAAAGTCCTACAATCAGGTTTCTTCTGGCTCACTTTGTTCAAAGATGCTCGATCTTTTACACTAACTTGTGATAGGTGCCAAAGAACAGGAAACATCTCAAAGCGAAACGAGATGCCACTCACAAACATTCTCAAGGTTGAACCGTTCGATGTCTTGGGCATGGATTTCATGGGACCTTTTCTATCCTCATTCAACAACCAGTACATACTTCTTGCGGTTGATTACGTAACTAGATGGGTGGAGGCGATTGCTTCTCCAACAAATGACTCATGGGTGGCCGCTAAAATTTTAAAACGCAACATTTTTACCAGATTTGGTGTACCACGAGCAATCATAAATGATGGAGGAAGCCACTTCTGTAACAAGCAAATGGAGTAACTACTCAAGAAATATGGGGTCACACATAAGATCGCCACCCCATACCACCTACAAACAAGTGGTCAGGTTGAAATCTCGAACCGCGAGATTAAAACACATACTTGAGAAGACGGTATCCCAATGACGACTAGATTGGTCAAGGCAACTCGATGATGCTCTTTGGGCATACCGCATTGCATTCAAAACTCCGATCGGGACAACACCTTTCCGACTAGTCTATGGAAAATCATGCCACTTGCCTATAGAGCTGGAGCACAAAGCATACTAGGCAATCAAATTTTTGAATTTTGATCTAAAATCTGTAGGAGAAAGGCGACTACTACAGCTTGCTGAACTCGAGGAGATTCAACTCGATGCCTATGAAAATTCAAAGATGTACAAGGAAAAGACAAAATTTTGGCATGACAAACACATCCGACATAAGGTAATCAAAGCTAATGACCTGGTGTTGCTTTTTAATTCTCGTTTTAAATTGTTTCTAGGAAAATTGAAGTTGAGGTGGTCGGGACCATTCAAAGTATTACAAGTGTTTCCTCATGGAGCTGTTGAAATCTGGAGTGAAAAGACGGGAGCATTCAAAGTCAATGGGCAGCGCCTCAAACCCTACTTCTCAGGGGATCACATTCCAATAGGAGTCATCTACTCCTTCTGCGAAGCCACGCCACCCAACTGAAAAGCTGCAGTCAAGCTGATGACTTTAAACCAAGCGCTTCTTGGGAGGCAACCCAAAAATTTCCTTTTTCTTTCAGGGAAGTTTTAGTTTTATTTTTTTTTTAGTTTCTTTTAGAATTTTGATGCTTTTTAATTTTGAGCTTTATTGGTTATTTTCAGAGCCTACTTGGAAGGAAGCACCACGAGATGAAATTTCAGTTCAACTCGCCAAAACAGGGAAGTTAACATCTCACATTTTTACAATTACTTCCTTTATTTTGATGACATGATTTTCATTGAGGACAATGTCAATTTCAAGTATGGGGGTGAATGCGTTGCATTAATTTTTGCTAAATATTTCTTTCACTCCCCCGATGATTATATTTTTGTCATAATTATAATTTTTGTAAAATTTCAAAAAAATTTTTGAAAACTTTAGGTAATTCTTGCATAAAATGTGATATTAGACCCCACTTTGAACTCTTGTATGTCTTGAAAGCAAACCATACGTGGAATTTCAACATCTTTGAGTTAGGAAAAGTTGAAGCTTAATGAGATGTTGAATTTGTTTTTGAACATGTACTTGTTGAAAATACTTGGATTTTTATCCCGAATCACTTGATGAAACTGATATACCTAGGAACCGATCTTGTTTTCTTTCAAAATCAGAGTAATCTTCTCTAATTTATCAAAGGTTTTTCTAATACACATAATTATCATTCAAGAAGGTAGTTTTTCCCATATACATGAAAATTTTTATTTTGGTTGAAGAAATTTCCAAAGTCAAAACTCAATTTAACCAATTCATGGACATGATTAAGGTATTTTTTTGTGATGAACCTATCTTTGTAAGTATAACATTTGTTTACCCCCATTGAGCCTGGACTTAAATTTTTCTAATCCTCAATTCCCACTTAGTTGAACCAACTTTGAAATTGAATTCTAAGCTGAAAGAATAAAACGGGAATAAGGTTCAATCTCCTGACTATGCAAATAATGAAAATGACTTCCTAGATACCCTGAAATATAGTGAGGGAAATTATTGCCGGACTTGGTAAAAAAATAATAATAATAAAAAAAGCTAAACCAAGGGTAAGAACAGACTTAAAAAAGAATGAAAGCACTAAGTGTGGGGGTAGCATTATTTCCTGTTGTAAAATGAGGCTCAAGTCATGTGGAGACGGTTTAATTTTTGAAATTTTCTTTCTTGAACCAAACCTAACTGTTGTCCTACTAAGTGTTTATGATCCTATGAATTGGCTAGTTGAGTTGGTAGAAGAAATTTAAATGCAAAAATTTGATGAGATGTATATGGAATGTGTGTATGGAATAATCAAATAAATGGAGAAGATATTTGATAATTAGGAGTTTATTGCGAGAGTTTTTGAACTCTTAATGATTGAAAATAAAGGAGGTTACAAGGTATACAATATTAGTCATGTGAGAAGGGATTGTTAACTGAGACTTTCAAAGAGTGTCATGGTTCAAATTTTTTTAGTTTAACACTCTCATTAGTTTTTTATGATTGACCACACATTTATTTTCATCTTTTTCCTCAAAGTTTTGAAATTTTGCAAACTGTTCTTGAATTCCTTTGTATTTGCTTGAGGACAAGCAAAAGTTCAAGTGTGGGGGTATTTGATAAGTGGAAATTAATAACATATTTTGTGGACATTTTATACAAATTTGGTGGGTAATTAATTGAGTTTAATGTGAAATTTGCTCTAAATTTTGGTTTTGCAACATTGGGTATTAAATATTAATTTCAAGCCATTTAACCAATTTTTGTGATCTTTTGGCTTGAAATTACATTTTTATTTGTTACTATAGAATTAAATGGGTTTGAATTAAGTTTTATATTAGAAACCCATTTATTAATTTTAACAATTGATGACTTAAAATATTTATTTTTTTTATGCAGGAAAAATAAATTTCAGAAGTGAGCCCCACCAGAAAATCAATGGGCAAATCAAGTGCAGATAAAGCACCGCCCACCGTCCATTTCAGCCCTCCAGATCACATCCATCAGATCATCAAATCTGGCAGTCCAGCTAATTGCCCAAGCAAAATCTGCACCGTCCAAATCAGTGGCCGGAAATTCCAGCAATGTAAATCAAGCCGTCCAGGAATTTACGTGGGAATCAATCTGAGTCGTCCAAGCAATCACCGCTAAATAATCCAGACCGTCGATAATTATTCACCGCCCAAATCATGCATCTGAATGTCCAATTATCCAGCTATCCATAATCGTCCAGCCGTCCTTATGCTTGATTAATTGGGCCCACCAGAGAGTGCCAAATCAGCAGCCATCACCGCCCATTCATCTTAGTCGTCCATTTCAGACGCATCCAAACTAGTCATCCAATGTCCAGAATTTTGAGCCATGCAGCGATCCACAAATCAGCCATCCAGCTGTCCAGATTTTATAAATTCCAGCCGTTGATTTTTTTTTACCATTAGAAAGCGTCCAAATTTCTGTCCATTGAATCACCGCCGTCTAATTTCCAGCCGTCCATCACATGTCCTGCTGCCCAAGATAATCCAGCCGCCCACATCAGAAAATTTAGCAAAGCTGTGCACACCAATCAATGGTCCAGATTTTCCTTCAGCAAGATATCTAACATCCAGTACACAAAACCGTCCAAAATTCTGGTTTAAAATCTACCAGAAATTCATGCAACCAGATCTGCACCGTCTAATTTTGCAATTTCAAATTTCAATCGTTCAAAATTAAGCTATCATGCAATTAATCCTTGCCGTCCACATGCTATGCAAAATCAATCCAAGCTATCCAGATTTTTAAGTTAAAGTTCCACTGATCAAATTAATTTCCAAGCCTTTCTATTTTTTACCAACCAGAAATTTATATCCAATTCAAATTTCAGCAACCATCCACAAATTCATCTGCCAAATAGTTTTTCCGCTCAAGGCTGAAATTTTCAGCAGATAAATAACCATGCAATCTAGGCCGTCCAGCCATCCAGAAAAATCAACCGCCTCCAAACAGATCTTGATGCGTAATAAGAAGATATTAGGCTGTTCACTTTAGATACAAATTGCGCAGGCAAAAATAGCAGTCCACAGGTATGCGAATTGCGTGATGGCAAATCAACGTAATTTTTTTTTTTTTTTGATGAAAGGAATAACTCTACCCCGACCCCCCCTCATTTTGAAAAGGGTTCGGGATAGAGTAATCCACTGAATTCATTGCTAAAAAATTGTCTGCACAAATTTTCTCTACAATAGCTTGTGGGGGGTTTCCCCACCAGGACATATATTCCAATTCAGAAACAGAAATCAGGTCCGCAAAAGCATGAGCCACCGTGTTCCCCTGTCTGAGGACATAGTGGACTGAGAGATGAACATTGGCTTTGAGAGTTGATCTAATCTCAGAGATAATGTGACCCACAGGTGAGAAGATGTGACTTTCATTGGTCAGGTATGTGCAAAGAAGAAGCGAGTCAGACTCAACCTGGGCATTGCGGAGTTTGAGATGGAGAGCCCACAGAATAACGAGATGAAAAGCGTTTGCTTCCAACATAAGTGGCTCCCCCCCGCCCATCTGTCTCCATCCGCGAGCAGCAATAAAGTGCCCACTAGAATCCTTGATAACGGTTGCGAGGCCCGAGGTTCCCTGATCCGCTAAACATCGGGCATCCACATTGATCTTGAAGACACCATCTGGTGGTTTGGTCCATCTGGGTGCAAGGGGAAGATCCAGAGCGTTCGCCTGATCGAGGAGCTTTACTCGCCTCAATTGCTCGATGTACTCCTTACACCACAGTAGAATGTTATCAAGCACGAGTTGGACCCCCTCTGCCTTCAGTTTGTTACGCACAAACCAGATTCTCCAGCAAAACACAATGAAAAGGGCCAACTCATCACACCTGTTTTTAGATGCTAGGAGACACATGATTTCCTGCACTGAGGACTCTGAATGGCGTATAGGAACAACTTGTCGAGATATACTTACAATACTGGCACAATTCAGGAATAAGTGGTGAGCGTCTTCGATCTCCCCCAAACAGAAGAGACAGTGAAGATCCACATCAATACCCCTATTAGAGAGGTTGCACAGAGTTGGAAGAGCATCCTTGAATAATTGCCACCCAAAAATTAGGATCTTGCTCGGGAGCCTTGTCCTCCAAATGGCCCTATAGCAGCTTGAAAGAGTAGGATTTTCAGTCCCCGCCTTAAGCCATCTATGAGCCGACTTGACAGAGAACTGGCCGTTCGTCTCGTGCCTCCAGAAGATGCAGTCCACTTCAGGATGGCGAGGGAGGGGAACAAGGCTGATAGCCTGCCATCCCTCCTCGCCAACTGCAGCCAAAACCCGTTCTTTGATCCATCCATTAGTCCCCTCAATGAAATGACTTACCGAAATGTCCTCCGGGATGGATAGCGGAAGTGGTCCCGCCTTGCGTACTCCAACGTCCATCCAAGCATCTTTGAAGAAACAGACTCTTCTCCCATCACCAATCCTCCACCTACAGCCAGAATGAATCATATCACGCGCCTTAAGGATGCTTTTCCAGGTGTATGAGTCAGATTGCTTTGACACACAGTCCCAAATGTCTGAATTGGGAAAATATTTGGCTTTTAAGACCTTGAAGCAAAAAGATGGCGTGCACGTCGATAATCTCCATACTTGTTTAGCGAGAAGGGCATAGTTGAACATGTGGACAACTCTGAACCCCATCCCCCCCACCCCCGCACTTTTGGACATGCACATATCCTTCCAGGCTACCCAGCTCATCTTGCGCTTATCCCCCTGTTCCCCCCACCAAAATTTACTCAACATCCCATTAATTCCCTGACAGAGCGACTGCGGGAGCAAGGTAATTTTAATTCAACGCAATATTATAAAAAGGGCAGAGGCGGGCAGCTTTGGAAAAGAATAATCCCAGCAGAGAGAAAAAAATCAACGGGCAGCAGAGAAAAATCCCAGGCGAAAATTCAACGCAGAAAACTAAACAATATTATAAAAAGGGCAGAGGCGGGCAGCTTTGGAAAAGAATAATCCCAGCAGAGAAAAAAATCAACGGGCAGCAGAAAAAAATCCCAGGAGAAAATTCAAGGCAGAAAACTAGAGAGAGAGAGAGAGAAGAGAGAGAGAGAGAGAGAGTAGGAGAGCACGCGAAAAAGGCGGACTGGAGAGTTGCGTGGAGCGGCCGACACACCATCGGGGCTTCAAACCAATAAGCTTTTCTATCTTTTGTCCTTTTAATTTTAATTGTCTTGTTTAAGATGGATTTTTATTTTTATTTTATTTTGGATTTAAACATGTTTGGTTAAATCCTAAATCTAGGATTTAGGATGTAGCATGCGTACAATGCAGCGTGGTGTGAGTTTTTAATTTATTTATGGTGGATATTGTTGTTAATTTAATATCTTATGATTTTAATGCTTGCTTTATATATGGGCCCGTACTTCAGCATAATTCCATATATTAGGTGATGGAACCGAGAGGTGGAAACCTAATATACGATAATCAAGATATTAAACCTGAAAATCTGTGGCGTCCCGAACCAGGGTGCCTAGAAGCCTTGCTCCAGGATCGTTTTTTATTGGTAAACATGACTTAGGATTGTTGCCCTGATCACGTGGCAGGTTCTTAATTGGATCTCGTCCAATTTTTTTTCTTTTTATTCGTCACTTAAGCATACACTTTATATAGACTCATCCATATCATCATAAAACCATTCATATCTTCTTTTTATTGAAATAATTCACTGAAATACAATCATGTTTGTAATATCCATAAAACATGTCTTTAACATGATTATCATACATTTGTCCCTTTGGACGCATACATAAACCTGCAATTAAATTTGCAGGTCATTTCTACCTAGCATCCTTTAAGAGTCAGCTCCATAGCCTGTTTGTCATTTTGAAAACACATATGAGTAATAATACTCAGTAAGCAAACCTTTTTCTTTGCCAAGTAAATATTTTCCTTTCATTCGAATGCATTTCTCCCCATTTGGTAGGAGACACTTACCAAGTGATCAATTACCAATGGGACAGAAACATTTTCATGCATTTCATGAGAATGCGATGCATTCATTCATACATGACTTTCCTTGTGCCTCCAACCTCTGGGAGGACGCCGCCGGCACACAGCCCTCGCGACTTGGCAATAGTGAAGGGGGATCCTCAATCCGCTTTCTACCTCTACCATAACCTCTTCCTTGTGCACCATGAACATACACATATGCCGGCTTGACATGCTCCATAAAACTCGATAAATCATTTAGAAAGTAATTTAACAAGTAATTAACAATCATTTCATGTAAAACATTATAGGAATGGTCATCCTTAAATATAATTCATGAAACATATGAGCAAATAATTTGCAATCATCTAAAAATATTTTAGAAAGCATACAGCTTGCTTACCTCCTCAGTCTGTGTCCTCCACTTTTTCCTTTCCTTTTCATATACAAGGAAAAATGATATTTTATCTATATCATTTCATATCTTAGTTTACTTCCCATGCATGTTCTATAATATTTGGGCATTATTTCTTCATATAAATATTTTTATCCATAGGTTCCTCAAAAATTTTATCCTTATATTTAAATATTAATCTCAAATTTTCTCCAAAATCACGCTGTTTACTATAACAAATTACTGTTCATCTAAGGTTACTGTTCACAGAGATGTGGTTACTGTTCATGGGTTACAAAAATTGATATTTTTTTCAAAAATAAAAAATACCATGATATAGCTTATGCTTAGTATATCATAGAAAATTTCATACATTTTGAATTTATCATCATTTACTTGGCGAAAAAATCATTTTCTCCATATACTAAAAATCAACATAAATTCACTTAAGCATAATCCTTAATTCCAAAAATCATGAAATTAATATATCATCATTCCAACATCATATTTATCATAATCATACATCTCAAATCATCATTTATTAATTTTGGAGCATTATTTTCACATATCATATGCTATCTTCTCGAATACTCTATCTTCGCTCTAAATTTTTGATGTTTTGGCATAATTTCATTTAAGAATTATATCGATACTTATTTTCTCATGATTACGAATTATCTAAGCATATTTTTACCCTACTTAACATCCAAAAGAAATTTGGGTAGAAATCACTTACCCGAAGTGGAGATACGCCTCTTTTTCTCACACTTCCTCTCTATAACTTACTTCTTTCTTTCCTTGGACGTGGGGGATGGTTTGGGGACTTGGAAAAGCTCAAATGGAGCTGGGTTTTGATGGCCTTGGACGTTCACCCTGCTGCCCTATTTATAGGGTTGGATTTTTTGAGAATTTGGAATTTACCCCCTAGCTTTGAGGTATTTAATTATAAATTGGTATTTCTTTTTAATTTTGAAAATTTTTTTGAGCCATGTGCTGCCCACCCTAGGCCTGCTCCAGCCACCCTATTCAGCCCTATTTTTACTTATTTTTTTATTTTTAAAATTAATTAAATTAGGCTAAATTAATCTTAGCCATTGATTAAAGATGATGATGATTAATGACCATTGATCTTGGTCAAATTCCCAGCCACCCTAGCCTGCCATGCCCCTTCTGCAGCTGCCCTTTTCATTTAATTTTTAATTTTTTTATTATTTATTTTATTAAAAAGTCAAAAGTAGATTTAATTAAAAGTTAAGCTACTTTTTCGATCTCTATTTGATGCTTCATCTTGACCTTTGATTTGTGATTTTTATCACATCTTAACCCATTCATCATGTTCATCATGAATTTTTAACCATGTAAAAAAAATTTCATCGAATTTCGACGCCCGGATTGCAACTTATGAATTTTTCTTTATTTTTTCACAAAAATCCAAAACTTGATTAAAATATAAAAAAGAATTGTGATTTCGTCCTGTAGTAATTAAATCTCTATTTTGTCTATTTTGTGATTAGGTTAATCCAAGTAATTAACTCTAAATCACGTGCCTTAATCCCTGGTTATTATTCACATTTACTATTCACAGGGTTAAATTCCTAATTGCATTATTTCAATCTCCACTATACATATCCATTAATATAATTCATAAATTTTCAATAATTATAAAAGAATCTAAGGTTACAATTGTCAAAATGACGCGTATATTGTCGGAATTTCACAAAATCTAAGACCATGAGAATAGGCATGATGACTTTGAGGAATCCCATGAACAAACCACAGAACTTAATAGATTCTAATTAACTTAATCCCATGAGAATAAGTGGTTAAGAAAATTAGGGTACGCCTTGTAGGTTTCGAGAGAAGGTGCAAGGATAAATTAGGGTTTGTTCTCCTTTAACAAACAATATCTAGATTAAATCATTATACCATTACCCGTTGCAAAAGGCGCATGTGAAATCTTAGACCCTAGATACTCGCGCTCTCGTTTTCTTTATTCGTTCTAACTTGCAATTCTCTCTCCTCATTTTTCTATTTCTTTTCCATTTTATTTACTATATTTTCTTACCACTTTTCTATTTTATTTGTTATATTCTCTCCATATCCGACACGAAAGCGTTTAAAAGAAAAGTTTATAGTCCTGAATTCCCTGTGGATTGATAATTTATATACTATAATCTACGACCTGTGCACTTGCGGTGAGATTGCGAACACTGAGGCTGTGCCAAGAACTTTTGCCATCCCTGGGCATTCAGGTTGGCAAGAGTAGCGTCCGCGAATGTGTCGATCTTGATTCCCCTATCCGAAATCAGGTGCCTCTTCTGAAGCGAGTCCGTGTACCGCTTGAATGCCTGAGCGGACACGAATTGGTTGGCGTCAAATTCCACCGGCTCCTGAACTTTCTTCCTCTTGGCAGAAGACGAGGAAGCCATGTCTCCAACAACTAGTCTCAAACAATCCTTGCAAGCAAAAATCCAACACAAACCACAAGCCAACCTCCACAAAAATGATCACCAAGCCAACAGTCACCAAGCTAACAATCACCAAGCCAACACCAAGCAATCCACAGAACCAACCACACAAATCAACCTCCAATCCACCGACCAATCCACAAAAACCCACCAATTCAATCCGATCTTCCACCCAAATAATCACCAAGTCAATTCAAATCAATGAAAATGCACCAAAGATGGAGAAATTTTACCCCCGGAAGCTTGCCACTTGAAGAAATGCACAACCATTGGTTCTGCACTGGTGCCGGGACGCCGGGTAGTGGCGCCTAGGCGCCAATCTGCTGACAGTGGTTTCTGACGCCGGTTGGAAGAAATGAAGATTTTAGGGCTTGAAATGGAGCCCAAATCAAGGGGGAAATGATGGGAAATCAAGTATAGGTGTGGGGTATGGATTTGGTGATGAAAAACTAGATTTTTTGGTGGATTTGGGTGGATCTAAGAAAAGGAAAAAAAGGAGAAAATGGAATGGATGGAATGGAGGGATGATTCCTTGATGAAATGGGGTTGGATTTGAGTTGAAATGGCTTGGAATAAAAGGCAAGATCAAGAGTAATGAGAAAGGGGGAGGTTTTCGACGCCGATGCGCCAGTTCATGCTCTGTGTTCTTTGGGATCTTCATCACGACGCCGATGTTCTTCAGTAAATTTTCTTGAATTTTCTCCCAGCTACTTCTAAGCATGATCTTTATGAAATTATGCTCCAAGTCATTTTCCTAAAAATAAAAATAAAAACAAAAACAAAAACAAAAACAAATACACAAATCAAAATGAAAATGAGTAATGGGTTGCCTCCCATTCAGCGCTAACTTTAACATCCTCAGCCTAACTTTTCCACTGTTTAATCTTCCTTCAAATTCACCACCTCAAACTCCCTTCCATTCGGATTGCAACATTGAAGCTCGGATCTAATCTTAGCCCCTTCAAGTGGATCAGTTAGTCTCTTATAAAGACTATACAAGCGTTTGTCATGGTTTTGAATTGATAATGGCTCCAAGGTTTTGCATTGGTCCATTGAGTCTGTAATAAACCCGCAATTCTAGAATAACACATGTAAACCTAGGGTTGTAAACTCTAGATTTTTGTACTAATTTTTATGATAAATAACATTCATGAAATATGTTATATTTGCAAATGTGCGTATTAGAGGTTAAAATAGTGCAATTAAGGATTTAACCCACGTGAATAGTGCACATGAATAGTAATCCAAGGATTAAGACACGTGTTAAGGGTTAATCACTTGGCTTAACTTAATCACAAAATGACGAAAAAGGAGATTTAATCACTACATGACGAAATAACAATACTTTTTCATATTTTAATGAAATTTTGGATTTTAGTGAAAAATTTTAAAAAAAATTCATAATTTGTAATTCGGACATCGGATTTAGATGAAATTTTTTATAGATGGTTAAAAATCCATGATGAACATGAGGAATGGTTTAATATGTGATGAAAATCACGAATCAAGGGTCAAGATGGAACGTCAATTCGAGATGAAAAAGGAAGCTTATCTTTTCATTTAATTTCCTTTGACTTTTATTTAAATTTAAATAATTAAAAAATAAAAATAATAAATGAAAAGTAGGAATGGCAGGGGCGTAAGCAGGGTAGGTGGAGAATTTGACAAAATCCAATGGTCCAAATTCATCATCATAAAAAATCAATGGCCAGGATTGAATTAGCTTTAAAAAATAATTTTAATAAGGAGGTTGCACATGGCTCAATGCACCTTTTGGAAATTAGAAAAAATATATTTATAATTTAATACCTTGTGCAATGGGGGTAAATTACAATTTCTTGAAAAATATATGCCTATAAAAGGGGCTAAAGGGTGGACGTCCAAAGGCACATCATTCCAGTTCAAGCTTGAGAAATTCAAGCCTTTCCCACCCCCAAATTTGTTTTAAGAGAGAAAAAGAAGGTTAGAGAGAGCAAGGGCAAGTAGGAGGAGAGATTTTCTACTTCAGGTAAGAGGATTCTTTTCAAATTTCTTTTGAGTGTTAAGTAGGGTAAAACCATGCTTAGCATGAGAAAATAAGTGTAGTTATAATGCCTAATTGGAATTAGGCCAAAACATCAAAAATTTGAAGCGAAGATAGAGCATTCGGGAAAATAACGTATGATATATGAAAATAATGCTCCAAAATTGCTACATGATGATTTGGGATGAATATTTATGATAGTTATTATGTTAGAATGATGATATATATTAATCTCATAATTTTTAGATTTAAGGATTATGCTTAAGTGAAATTATGTTGAATTTTAGTATATGGAGAAAATGATTTAATTAGCCAAGTTAATGATGATAAAGTCAAAATTCATGAATTTTTCCATGATATACTAACTGAGAGCTATGTCATGGTATTTTTTATTTTTGGAAAAAATGTCAATTTTTGGAACTCATGAACAGTAACCCACGTTGCTGTGAAAAGTAACCTCGAGTGAACAGTAAACGTGAACAGTACCGTGAACAGTGATGATGAACAGTATCATGAACAGTAAAAAGCATAAATTAGGTGGAAAAAATGAGATTAGTATTTATATCTAAAAGAATATATAAATGAAATTTTAAAATGAATTTATGGATAAAAAATCCATATAAGAAGGTAATGACCAAATATCTTTATAAGATTAACCTCTATAGAAATGAGGTAATGAATGATTATAAAGCATTCATGAGAAGCAATCTAAGACATGGAATGATATAGATAAAATATCATTTTTCCTTGTATAGGAAAAGGAAAGGAAAAGGTGGAAGACACAGACTGAGGAGGTAAGCAAGTTGTATGCTTTCTAAAATGTTTTTAAATAAATGTAAATTGTTTGCTCACATCTTTTATGAATTATATTTAAGGATGACTATTCCTATAATGCTTTACATGAAATGATTGCTAACTGCTTGTTAAATTACTATCTAAATGATTTATCAAGTTTTACAAAGCATGTCATGCCGGCATATGTATGAACATGGTGCATAAGGAAGAGGCTTTGGTGGAGGTAGTAAGCGGATCAGAGGGTCCCCCTTCACTATTGTCAAGTCACAAGGGTTGTGTGCCGGCAGCGTCCTCCCAGAGGTTGGAGGCACAAGGAAAGTCATCAATGAATGAATGCATTGCATTCTCATGAAATGCATGAAAAGATTTCTGTCCCATTAGTAATTGATCACTTGGTAAGTGTCTCCTACCCAATGGGAAGAAATGCATTTGAATGAAAGGAAAATGTTTACTTGCCAAACAAAAAGGCTTGCTTACTGAGTATTATTACTCATATGTGTTTTTAAAATGATAAACAGGCTATGGAGTTGACTCACAAAGGATGTCAGGTAGAAATGACCTGTAAAATTAATTACAGTTCTATGTATGCGTCCAAAGAGACAAATGTATGATAATAATGTTGAAGACATGTTTTATGGATATTACAAACATGATTGTACTTATGTGAATTATTTCAATAAAAAGAAGATATGAATGGCTTTATGATGATATGGATGAGTCTATTATGAATAAAGTGTATGCTTATGTGATGAAAGAAAAAGAAAGAAATTTTTTTTTGGGACAAGATCCAATTAAGTACCTGCAGTGTGATCAGGGCAACAATCCTGACTCACATTTATCAATCAAAATCGGTCCCGGAGTAAGGCTTCTAGGATCCCCGGTTAGGGGCGTCACAGTCATGCCGAGTCTGACTTTCCAGTAGATGAAATAGAGGCAGTTGGATATGATAATGTTCAGTTTTCTCAACTATATCCTCTTCTATTCTGTTGTTGACTTTTTCTTCCATTTCCTGACTTTCCATAGGCTCGGCCACTGGTTCAAACATGATATGATGAGGAAATCGTTCTTCTGTATAAGCAATTAACTCGCAGCCCTTATTAAATGCAATTTCCTTTGAGTCCTCCTCAATACCAGTCGAAGAAGATTCTTGAACCTCTGAGTTGCTCATATCAATCATGATGCAATCCTCTGAATCATTTGGGCACTGCATTGCCTTGAGCACATTGAACGTGACTTTTTCATTTTGCACTTGCATGGTTAATTCTCCGGCTCGCATATTAATTATTGCATTGCCCGTTGCAAGAAAAGGTCGACCTAGAATAATTGGAACCTCCCAGTCTTCTTCATAATCCAAGATAATAAAATCAACAGGAAAGATAAACTTGTCCACCTTGATAAGAACATCTTCAATGATACCTTCTGGATATGTTGTGAACCGGTCCGCCAGTTGCAATATGACTGTCGTAGGTCGAGCTTCCCCGATGCCCAATTTTCTGAAAATCAACTTGGGCATGAGATTAATGTTGGCTCCCAAGTCACATAGGACTCTCCTAAAATATTAGTTTCCAATTATACACGGGATAGTGAAACTCCCTGGATCCTTGAGCTTAGGAGGCAGCTTCCTATGCAACATAGCGCTGGTTTCCTCTGTTAACGCCACCGTTTCGAATTCCATCAACCGCCTTTTCTTTGACAGAACGTCTTTCATGAATTTGGCGTAGCTCGGCATCTGTTCCAAGGCTTCGACAAGAGTTATATTGATATGTAACTGCTTTAATACCTCTAAAAACTTCTTGAACTGCCCCTTCTTTTTATTCTTTATGATTTCTAAGGAAATGGAGGAGGCTGCCTTTGATTTGTGGTGATTTCAACGTTCGGTTGCTTTTGAGTAGTATCTGGTTCCTCTATCTCCTAAGACTGCTGAATCAGATGACTAGTGGGTTCAATTACCGCTTCTAGTGGAATTGCATCGAGTAACTGTTTTTCACTACACAATGTGACTGCTTGCACCTGTTCTTTGCCTTTTCCTTTCGAATTTTGCTCTGTATCGCTCGGCAATGAACCTTGAGGTCAGTTGTTCAGGGCTGAGGCCAGTTGGCCTATCTGTGCTTCCAAGTTCCTGTTTGTCGTGATCTGGGATTGCATGAACTGCATAAACAGGTTTTTCACATCAAATTTCTTCTCTTCTTGCGGTGGTGGATTGAATTTAGTTCGTCTTGCTAACTTTTGCTGCAGGTGCTGCTCTGAGAATCCAAGCAGCTGATTCGGCCTCATCTGGTTGTTCCATGAGAAATTAGGATGATTTCTCCAGCCTGGGTTGTAGTTGTTTGCATATGGATTTGCTGAGTTTCTCTCGAAATGTTCCATGTAATTAATGGACTCTAGATTGGAGGTACATTGATCAATGGAATGGTCGAATTCTCCACACCACGTGCAAATATCTGCTCTTGTCGGCTGCTGTGGTGTAGATGCCCTTACTGCACTTGTGAAACCCCAACCTAAGTAGGGTCCAATGTATGCCTTGGACCTAAATATGTGATTAAATGGAATTTTTGGATGATTTTAAGATTTTATAATATGTTGCAATTAGGGTTTAATTAAGAAAGGTGATTAAAAACTTAATCGCCGGAGCCCAAATTGAGTTGGTATGACCCGAGGGGCTTAATGAGGATTTAAAGGTGACAAAGTATCATGAATAATCATGTTAATAATCATGATTTAATTTATGGAGATTAAAGTGTAATTATGGAATTAAGATGAAAAATGATAGAAAATTCATAACTCAACGCCTGTAAGGCGGATTCAAGTGAAATTTGAGATGAAAGTTGATGATATTGGGCTTGATATTATGGAATTATTGGGTTATGAAAATCCTTGATGAAATTGGATTAATGATTTATTGATTATATCTCAATTTCAACCGTTAACTTTAAACGGCTATAACGGGAGCTAGAAAAATCGGATTGAGATGAAATTTGAAACGGTTGAATGAAATTATGAGATGTTTATTTTGGATGTCTTGGCTTAATCTTTAAGTGTTGGAAAAGTACCTGCAATGAAAAAGGTGAGCATGGTTGACTAATGCACCTCAAAAGCACCTTTCCATTAATGGCTAGAGTACATGGATTAAATGCATTATTTAATGGGAGATGAGGTGTCAAATGCAGCAAATTTTTAAGGTATTTTATGTATTAATATAAAATGAAAATATCCAAATAAAATCTCAGCAATAAATTATCACAATTGATGGAGCTATGGGTGCTCAAGTGAGCATAGGTGAGGTGTCCAATGTAAGCACGTTCATGGGCTGCTCTTGATGCATATTTTTGAATTTTTATTTTATAAAATATGTATATATGCAGCTAACATATTGGGATGTATAAATAAGCATTAAATTATGTGATAAAAATTCAAGAAAATTCGTGATTTGCAGCTTCCATGAAAGGTGGAAAAATAGACAGCTTGTTTATGCAAAGGACGTCCCATGTTTGATGCTGATGCAATAATTTTTATTAATTTTTTTAACACCAAATTGATACATGAATTAAGGTATAATTAGATGTATAATTTACCCTCAAAATATGGTTATTAAAAATGGGAGAAAAATTGAAAAATGGGCAGCAGCAAGTGACGTGTAATGGAGGCAAGTGGACGGTCAAGATGTAAACAGATTTTTGGAATTTTCAAAAATAGTAAAATGCCAATTATATATGGCTGTGAGTTCAACAGCACATAAAGGGGATAGGGATGCATTCAATGGTGTGGAAAATGGCCAGCAAGTGGGGCCCACAGCTGGAGAAATCCAGCCCCACCAAGTCAAGCACGTCCATACGTGTTGGACACTTGGAAAATTTTCCAAGTGCTGGAAATTCTTCCCCAAGCAACAGCAGCCTCATGTCCAGCACCTAGCAAGCCAAGAAGAAGAGAAAATAGAAGGAAAATAAAGGGGAAAAGGAGAGATCACCATTTAATCAAGTAAGTATGTAATTATTTTGATGTTATGCATCAATCTGGAAATTATATGATGTTGAAAACTAAATTATGGTCGAAACAGTAAATGGATGAATTTTAGCATGAAAATGCTTGGGAATAATATTTGTGGGGTGATTAAGGAACTAACAAATTTTTAGCTTAAAATAATAAGTATTTTTCAAATTAAAAAATCCAAGAAGATTAGCCCATACAGGGTAAAACGGGTGACAGGATCAGCTGTAGAAAATGATTTTTAATAATTTTTATACAAGAAATTTTGGGCTAAAAATTTTACAGGATTTTTAAGAAATATTTAGGATCACACAAAAAAAAAATTTAAAATTAGGTTTTTATGGGTATAAATATACCCCATAATTAACGTCATTCACGCTATCTGAAAATGGATGCTACTGTTCATCAAGGTAAAAATGCCAAAATAAATATATAATGTAAATATTTCGTGATGAAATTTTTATAATAGTTAATTAATGAAGTTAATAAGTTATGTTAGAAATTTCAGATAAAAAATACTTGATTTGATATTAATTCAAGTTTTTGAGATTTCAGTACCCCTGATTTCAGCATATGTGGATAGTTTGAGAAGAAAATCAAAACGAAATATGAAACCTATGTAGAAATGATAAAAATTGATATATGTGTTAAATAATTAAATATGGATTAATAAAAGTTGGATTATATGCTGAAATTTCGGATTTTATATAATTTCCTAAGGTTATGTGTCAAAAGACACGTTAAATGGGTGAAAAATGGGTTCCAAACTTACTGTTTTGGAAACCTATGGCAAGTGGATTTAAACCCCATAAAAATACCTTAAATGCAATGGAAATTAAGGGTAATTAACCCGCTGAAATATGAATTAAATTTCTGCCTTAGAAAATTTTATGAAATATCTTATGTATATATTGCCAAAAGGGCATATGTGAAGGAATGGACATGCAAGGATGATGAATGACATGTAGAATATGTTTTTGTGTAAAAATGCATGAAAATATGATATACTTCATGATTATATGTCTGTTTAGAACTTTATGAAGTTAATTTCCAATTTTGGAATTGATTTATGAAGCCTAAGGCGATAACGGGCACCAATGTATGAATTTTGGAAAAAAATGTGAAAAATGGTTAATGAAGGTTAATGATCCTATGTATGATAGTTAATGGATGAATTTTGTATGGTTGAATGGATACCCAAATTATGGGGTTATAGATATATGTTATGTGATTAGCCGATGGAATGTGTAAAAATGTACACATATATGCTAAATGTATGCATAATGACTTGAGAAGTCAAATATATGATATATGTGAATAAAATGAGTTGGAAAACTAAATGGAATGCAGGGAAAAGAAATATATGAAAAATCATATTATTTTCATTTAGGCAAGGAAAAGAATGGAAGAAGAAGGGATTATGGCGATCTCAGGTAAGCAAGCGAACTTTCTAAAATGTCATTTTCTTTCTATGTGATTGATATGATGGAAATATTTATGTTTGTGTTTGAAATGTTTATGTTTATGTTTTAACGAATGGGCAAGCACAAGTTTTGAATATGACGGCTTTAATGCAAAGCCATAAGTTTTGAAAAATGATGACTTTAAGGAAAAGTCCTAAGGTTTGCTTCATGGGAAGCAAGCGACACTTCTTAAGATTGATAATTAATCCTAAGTGTTGCCAAGAATGGGAATGCTTCAAGTTAATGGAATTGAGAAATTTTGCTTATGAGTAAGCAAGTTCTCTATGCTAATGCTTTTTAAGGATTTCATGTTTGATACCGATGGTTTTAAGAATTTGTTTTAAGTAAACAAGTTCTATATGATATTGTTCAACAACGTTTTATAAGAAAAAGGAAATTTTATCCTTTTCCACAAAATATTGATTGTAAATGAGTTTTGAGTTATTTCTACAATAACTCACGATAAATAATGATGAAAAATATTTATTTTGCTAGGTCAAGATAATTAAATAGTAATGATGTTTTGGACATAGTCCATACGTTTTGAAATGATGTTCGAAAGGTTTTGATTTCCTTTAGACAAGGAAATCTATGTTGAAAATGTTGAAAAAATGTTTCTACGGATGTGTTGAAAGGGATTTAAGGATGACCAACCTCCTATGATTGATTTTATAAAATGGTTTGATTTCAGGTTGCTTAATGGCATACAAAAGACTGTGCAATTTCCCTATATGTAAAAATAATAGATATGTGGACAATTATTAAATTTTTAGGCTATGGACAAGGGGATAGAATAATTGCATAACTTTTGTAAACAAAAGGTCCTGAAATAGAAACCAAGAAAATATTACAGAAAAATATGATTTATTTATAGAAATCCAAAGGATTTTAAGATGTATGGTTTCTCAAACATTTCAAATGTTTATCAAATTATTTTACTCAAAACATTTCTAAAAGAACTTAAGGAAGGTCATCCTAAAACTAGATTTCAAATAACAACTTGTTAAAGTGGGTGCGCTCACTTACAAGTTGACACGGACTGCGGTCTGTGATGGATTTTGAAAATAATTGTTAAATATAGACTTCGGTCTAAGATTTTTGTGCATATGGATGCAGGCTGCAGTCTGTGATCTAGGTTTAAAAGGACATGGGCTGCGGTTTGTGGTTCTCTAAACCAAACGGACTGCGGTCCGTCAGGATAACGTATGGTGCACCGATACAAGGAATAGGCTGGTTGTAGAGCACAGTTGGAATGGCCGGGGCCCACTCTACATAAGGCCAAGTCGCTATGGGATGGTAGGAGTGCCAGCGGTGCCCTCCCTGAGATGGGAGCAAGATAAATAAACAGCCGCTGGGCTAGCGTGTTGTTAAGGATTCTCTTTCAAAAGGTAGCATGATCACTTGCTAAGTGTCACTACTGGATGGGGAGAAATGCATTTGCTTATGTTTTATTTCTAAAAATCCCAAAGATTGGGTAATGAAAATATGATTTTATGAAAGTATCCTAAAGGAATTTTTATGAAATGGTTACCCTAAAAGAAAGGGTGTTTTACACAAAAGTGTAAATAACAGGAATTAAAGGAAAGGTGTTTATGCAAATGCATTTATGAAAATGATTTACGTATTTTATTTCCCTTGTTTGCTATAAACAAGCCCCAAGACAGGGAATTATGAAAAGGATTTATGTGAGAAACATGAGATGAACATAGGAATGTTCATTTCTAAAAGATCCTAAATGAAGAATGTTTATGGACATAAGAATGTCCATTTCCAAAGAGCCTAAATGAAGAATGTTTATGGACATAAGAATGTCCATTTCCAAAGAGCCTAAATGATAAGGGTTTACGGACATGAGAATGTCCAATGTTAATGTGTTTAAATAAAAAGTGTTTTAGGACATATGAATGTCCATTGCCAAAGGAAGCTATATGAAAATTGTTTTGAGACATAAAATGTCTCTTGGCTAAAGGATTTTATGATGGCTTATGTTAATGATGTTTTGAGACATAAAATGTCTCTTGGTTAAAGGATTTTATGATGGTTTATGTTAATGATATTTTGGAGACTTGAGATGTCTCCTTTGCCTAAGTATTTATGTTGTTTTGGACGTAAAACGTCCACTGGCAACCGATGATTTCATGTAATGGCTATGAACATTAAAAATGTTCGTAATAAGATTAAGGGAACTCATCAACATAGGTAAAATGTGTATGTTTTGCCTAAACAAGCCCAGACGTGGCTTGTAAACGATTTTAAGAATGAATGCTTTATGAAAACATTCAAGGACATAAAATTGTCCTCATAAATAAAGGACTTCATGATGGTATTTTAGGACATATACATGTCCTCAGGAACAAGTATTCCCGATGTTTATGAAAAAGGTTTTCAAGAAGCCTTGCCCTAAAGATAAAATGCTTGCTTACTGAGTTGTCAATCACATTTTGTTTTCCCAACCCTCAGACAGGTACCAGGGAAACTCAGAAGGTTGCGAACCTAAGACGAGAAGAAAAGTACGTGATGACAGTTATAAAGGCTATGAGGAATGGAAAAAGCAGGAATATGCTAAGGTAAGCTAAGATATTACAAGTTTCATGTGCTAAGATAAGTTAAGAAGTATGTGAACTTAATTAGAATTTTAAGTTCTATATATGATTCAAAGATTGATTGTATGAATGTATGAATGTAAAATGTGATGCTTAAGTCAAGGAAACTTTCACTATAGAAAGGCAGGTAAAGATGCTATGTGTATGTATATCTGAACTTAGTTAGGGTTTTAAGTTTTATGAGAATTAATGACTGAATGTATGCAAATATGATGTGTACAATGATTGATTGTATAATGACAGGCATGAAAAGATATTATGAATGAACATGATGAATTTCATTACAAGTGAAATGTCACGATGTGTGATGATTGTCGTGTCAAGTTATGAATGATGACAGATGAATAAACGAAAAAAAATTAGAAGTATTCCAATTAAGAACCCGCCGCGTGATCAGGGCAACAATCCTGATTCACATTTACCAATCGATAGATCTTGAGGTAAGGAAGTGACGTCTCGGTTCGGGGCGCCACAGCACTGACGTTGGCTAGCCTGGAAAGATTCTGAATCTGCTTGGATAAAGTGTCGATGTGGACTTTAATCTATGAGACTGCGTCCAGTTGGAGAAGACCCCCACTTCGGCTTCTGTTAGATGACAGTTGATATGTGTTGGCCACCATGTGTTTCAAGTAGGGTGTATGATTCTCGGTAGCTTTTCCTCAGCAGAGAACTGTTTGATGATGAATCCACCATATGACGGTGGAATCCTGGAGATCGTTGTAAAAAATTTGAATTTGAACCCATGGCTGAATTCCATGATGTGGGCACTTCCAAAGCAGGTCTTTGAAATGATCCCACGCCTCTGATAGAGTCTCCTCTCCGTGTTGTTTGAATGAGACTATGTCCATCCTCAGTTTGGCTAACTTGGCAGGTGGGAAATATTTCTCTAGGAATTTCTGAGCCAAGTCGTTCCATGTGTTGACAGAGTTCGAGGGCAAAGAATCTAGCCACTCCGAAGCTCTATCCCTTAGTGAAAATGGAAAAGTCCGTAGCCGCATTGCCTCATCAGAGACTCCGTTCTGCTTAAACGTGTTCATGATCTGCAGAAAATTTCGCAGATGGCGGTGTGGATCTTCAGAAGACAATCCCCCAAACTGCCTAATAGACTGAAGCATGTGGAAAATCACCGATTTGATCTCAAAGTTGTTGGTGTCGATAGGAGGAGCACCTGCTAGGTTGAACCGCATTTTGGCCCAACGCAATGAGATCCCAAATGGGTTGGTCCAAATCATCTTATGGTGGATGAATTGGAACCTCAATCCTTTGGTTTCCCTGTTGGTTTGCATGAATGTTCTCATCCTGGTTCTCACTGCGCTCCATAGTATGTTGTTGGATCATAGCTTCCCTGCTCTTACGATGCCTTCTCAAATAAGTTCTTTTGGCTTCCGGATCAAAAGGAATAACAATGTCCTTTCCAGCTCTGCCTCGGCGCATGTAAAATGAGATTAACCAGCAAAAACCACGTCAATTGAAACTAGCGAAAAAATTCTAAACTAAAAAAAATTATGAAAATAAACTATTCTACAAATTTGTACAAGAAAGCAATAAAATTAACAATAATTAGTGAAACTAATTCCCTAGCAATGACGTCAAAAACTTGACGAGCTGAGTATATGTTTATTAAATTGCTCGCTTTTAACGCAAGTATATGTATTGAATCAAGTAATAAAGAGTGAGTAGAGTATTAATCCCACGAGGAATTGTCTAACCGAAATTATTAATTAGTTTAACTACTTTCAATGGGTGGACAATTCTGAGTTTTTGAATTTAAAGCTAAATCTATCAAATGCTATAAGAAATCAAAATAAAGTCCACGGAATCGCTGGAATACTAGAAACGGGTTTAACAATCAGGGATGGCAGATGGATAGCTCGAAATCCTTGAATCTAAATTATATTGCATTGGTTCTTTTTCATTGGATTGTGCATGGATTTACTAGTCCAAGTTCAATAATCTTTATATATGTTTTCGAATATTATATAAAGCTAATTACACCTTATTCAATTTCTATGTTCCCATGCCATTAAATAAAGTAAAATTGATAAGTTCATAATCTGATTATTGACTACACAGGGTTTAATGGTATACTCCTATCCATTAAACAACTCCCCTTACCAAAGAGGAAACCTATGCCCCACACATGGATCTAGCAGAGATTTTTCTTTTTCAAGGATAAATCAAGCAATTAAATCATCTTGCAAGGTAGCTAATCTTGTAAAAAGCATTAAACCACATGTGCAAGGGTAAATCATACACAATCATATAAAAAAATCAAATATTCATTCCTGAATCTCAAAGAACCAATACAATATAATTAGATGTCAATTCATCCTAACTATCCATCTAGAGGAAGTTTAGTTCAAAGATATGATTATAAAATCCTTTACATCCATTATTGTAGTATCCAGAAAAATAGAGAAAGAAAAATAGGAAGATAAAGAGAAAATTGGTTTTTCTACGGTTTCCACCAATGGGGTTGAATCTTCTCTTCAATCCACATTTCGATCGAGTTTTTGACTTCTCTGACTGTCTATTCCGGCTTTGGGCTCTCTCCTTCTCGTGCGCGAACCCTAGGTTTCTATTTATAAAGTGGATTTGTGCAGCACACGTACGCGTACGGATGCATATTGGCGCCTAGGCACCCCTAGCTGGCACCCAGGCGCCAACTCTCTATGTGCTGGGTAACTTAGAAACCTGTCTGGATGCCCTAGGAATTCATGCCCTGGCACCTAAGCGCCAACTCCCTAGACGCTTCATGACTTGGAACTTCTCCTGGAACACCTGTGCGATCATGTACTCGGGCCTAGGCGCCAACTCCCTGGAAGCTATTGTGACTTGTGACCTAAAAACCATTCTAGACTTGTCTGCCTGTTGGTGAAGTGGCGCTTGGGCACCCCTGGCTGGGTCCTAGGCGTCAACTCACTGGACGCTTTTGGTTGCTAGATTGTGTTGGAGTTCTGGCAATGGCATGTAGGTTGGTGCCTAGGCTCCATGCACATGCCTCATGACTTAGTCTCATTCTACATTTCACTCACTCGCATGCCTTCATATTCCCGTCCTTCCTATAAAAAATGAATAAACCAAATAAATGGACTAAAAATGCCTAATTTATGCTAAAATGCATAAAAACTAAATAATGCTCCTAAAATGCAAAGCAAGTGAAAATTAAGCTAGATGGATGCAAACTATGCCTAATCTCTCGGACTAACGTGCAAATATAGTTTAAAATGGGCCACGATAACTTGCATTTTTACGAGTTATCAGTTCTTTTTCTATTTTTAAGTAAATCAGGACATCGTCAATAAATACCACCACAAATTGATCAAGATAGTCCCAAAATACCTTATTCATCATATCCATGAATATAGCAGGGGCATTAGTGAGCCCTAAAGGCATCACTAAAAACTCGTAATGTCCATACCTAGTTTGAAAAGTTGTCTTATAAACATCGGTAGGACATATTCTGAACTGATGATACCCTGACACTAAATCAATCTTAAAGAAAGTTGTAGCTCCTTGCAATTGATCGAATAAATCGTCGATCCTGGGCAAAGGATACTTGTTCTTCACTGTGACTTTATTTAATTCTCTGTAGTCAATACACAGTCTCAGACTTCCATCCTTTTTCCTTACAAATAACACTGGAGCTCTCCAGGGTGATACACTGGGTCTGATAAAATCTTTGTCCAATAGCTCCTGTATTTGAGTCCTCAACTCATTCATTTCAGCCGGTGTCATTCTGTATGGAGTTTAGATATCGGAGTTGTATCTAGTATGATATCTATAGTCATATCCATTTCTCATTATGGAGGTAATGTGGTCAATTCATTTGGAAATACATCAGGAAATTCCCTAACCACCAGAATTTGGTTTATTTCTACCTCTGTGCCTTTCTCCCACATTAACTGATACCAAATAAGCTTGGCACTTTTGGCGGATCATCTTGATCGCTTTCATGGACGATATCAGTATAGTCGAACTTTTAGGTTGTCTTAATTTTCCAATAGCTATTTCTTTTTCTAGAGCCGCTTCAAATTGTACCTTCTTATTCTTGCAATCAATAGTAGCTCCCCATCGACTCAATCAATCCATACCCAATATTACATCAAATTCAGTCATAGGTACATCAAATTCAGTCATAGGTAATAGGATCAGGTCGGCTTCTAAAATCAACGATCCTATCCTAATTGGGCATACTTTGCATACTTAGTTAGAGCTAGCTAACCTATAAACAAGGGGATTCTACGTGAATTATCGTATTGGTCTCCTCTATCGGTAGTGCATGGGTGGCCACATATTGACATGCTATGAATGAGTGACTAGCACCTGAATCAAATAAAGCTACTGCCGAATTTCCTAAAATGTAAACCATACCTGTGACTACCTTTTCTTCTTGCTCTTGTGACTCTGTCTGAGTCAAGGCATGCACTTGTACTGAATTTGTAGAGGTTCCTTGTTTATTGCTGCTCCGAGTATCCTGAGTTGTGTAGATCTTCCACGTCCTTGTGACGTTTGTGCCTTATTGGGCAGTTCAGAGCAATGTGTCCTGTTTGATCACAAATATATAGGGGTGTTAATGGTCATGGTCAACCCGTTTAACCCGCTCGTTCAACACCCGTTAATAAATGGGTTTGGGTTGGAATTTTTGAATAAATGGGTTATGATCCGCCAACCCGTTCAACCATTTAATTAAATAAACGGATTAGGGTTGAGACTTCACAACCCGTCAACCCGTCCAACCTGTTTATTTAACCCGTTCAAACCCGTATAACTCATTTAATATAATATATTATAATATATATGTAATATTTATAACAGGAATTGGCATTAAAGAGATGACTTGAGATTGGAGTTGATGTTTTCAAGCCAAAATAAATTAAATTCAGATATGTTAGCTTCGAATTATTTAATTTATTTAAATTTACATACTTTATTAAAGATTTTTAGCATGAAAATTAGTAACAAACACAACCCGTTAACAACCCGTTAACCCCGTTTATTAAATGGGTTGTAAATGGGTTAGGGTTGAAGTTTTTTAAATGGGTTAATAAACGGATTAGGGTTGAGATATATTAAATGGGTTAGGTTTAGGATTAGGCTCCACCCCGTTCAACCCGATCCATTAACACCCCTACAAATATAACACTTAATGATCCTTGCTTCACCCCGTCCTGCACTCCTTAGCTATATCCAGTTTTCCCACATTTATAGCACCAATTTGAGGCTTTCAAGCACTCGCCCGTATGACGACTTTGACATTTTCTGCATAAAGGCGAGCTTTTCTTCTTTGGGACTCCTTTTCCTCTTCTCATACTTCCCTTCCTAGCCTTTTCCTTCCCCATTTCAGCTTCCTTTGGACCTAAGCTGAACATCTTTGACCCCTAGTCTCAATTCTTGGGTTCTTAATGCCTCAATCTCTAATGCTCTTGTCCTCCCGAGACTTGAAGCATAATCCTTGATTAGTAGAGGGCCAAGGCTTTCTCTAAGGTATGGTCTCAGTCACTATTGGAATCTTTGTGCCTTATTTTCTGGGCAACATTGGCGATTTAGGGCACATACCTTACTAAAGCATTGAACTTAGTGGCGTACTCTGTGACAGACATCCTCCCCTTGATAAAGTCTTTCAAATTCTATCACCTTTCGACTTTGTAGTCCTATTGGGAGGTATGCTTTATTGAACTCCTCAACAAATGTCTGCCAAGACACCTCTTCTGGTTGTGGCATAGTGACCAATATTTTTTTCCCACCATTCGTGTGCATCTTTAGCCATCAAATGTGTGGCACACAATATTTTTTGTCGATCATTACATGGAGATATTCTAAACAGTTTCTTGATCTTCGTTATCTACTGTTCTGGCTGTATGAAAATTTTGGGGGTCGCTGGGCTAGGAATGCATTAATTGCCCTTCTATCAACTTCCATTAGTTGATTTTCATCTCTTATTGGTGCTGGTGTGGGAGTTGGGCTACCCGTCAAAATGGGTTCTTCTCTTTCAATACTGCCCAACTGGGCCTGCTGGGTCCTTTCCCATAATTCTTGGATAATATCTACCATTTGCACTGCCTAATCATGAGTAGCTTGCTGCATTGCTTCCTTCACTGCTGCAGCCACTCTCTCTTCTATAAGTCAAGCTTGTCTTAACTCACATTCTTCTTCTACATCTCTTTCTGGGCTTATATTTTCTCGTCTTTGACAAGTTCTTGGATTTTCTCTATTTAGTTCTGGTCCAGGCCTTTTGGGTCTGCCACTAGTCTCACGAACCTCATGCTGGCTAGGGACCTCTTCAGTAACAAATTCTTTTCCTTTATTCGTTCTTACTCCTGACCTTGTTTCCACCATGGTGCTTTTCTGAATATACAAGCACATAACTTTCATTCATGGTTAGCGTTAGGACATCATATACGCATCTCATTATCATATGATTAAAAGGCAATTCACACAATCACAATCATGTCATATTATCCATCATCACAAACATCCATACTCATTCACTCGTTTCACATATTTGAAATTTTTAACTATAGTCATATCAACATAACTATTCGCATCATTTATATCAGCAAACTTCCATTCACAAACCATAGTTTTAACATAGTGTAGCATAACACACATACATACACATCATATTATATACACATCATCCTGATATAGCATAATGTCATCATCCCATAATTATACATACATATTCTTGTAAAAACAAGAAAAATTTATCGTCTACCCAGACCTCTCCTTATATAACGATAACGCCTATGGCTAGGCGGAATCCGTGTGAGTTCTTCGGTAATTGTGCTAGAATCCGACCAGGCGGGATTATTTTCTTCTCCGCTATCATCATCATCATCATCACTACTATCATCATCATTTCCATCTTCTTCTTCCTTAACAGGTTTGAGGTATTCTATAGGATCATCATCATCATCATCACTTTCACCACCGAGTCAAATGAGTTCACTTGTACTTTCGGCTACGTGTATAATAACCTCATCGGGGCGAGGAGGGGCAGGTGATTCTATGATCCCTTGAGCATGATACCGCTCTATGAAGGCGGTCATCTCCTTTTCCCTTCAATGTATCCTTTCCCAACTCATCCCATGTCGGAATTGGAAACTTCCATGCTCAAACTGATACCATGGCCCTAAGATTGGGGGTTTTAGGTGCTGGAGTCTTATCCCAAAAATGTTGAAGGTCCAGTGCATGTATATTATCAGTGGGAACCCGTAGGGTCCTTGGAAGGCCAAAAATGGGATGTTGTGTGAACTTCAGCTCTAGGAGCCCGACTGCTAGACTCCTCTAAATTTTGTTTGTGTTGATGAGGATTGACATGATAATCTCTTTGTGATTGTGATGGAGGATGCCTAGGTGGAAATCCTAGAGGGACCATGTGAAACCCTAACCCATGTAGGACTTATATGTATGCATTAATCATGTATATGATATTTACATATGAATTATTGAATTATGAAGATTTTATATGATTTTGCTAATTATTGCAATTAGAGTTATGGATTAGCAATAATGATGTGATTAAGCATTTTGAGCTAAAAAGAGACAATGGGATTAGAGCATATTGATGTTGATTTAAGTGTGCAAATATATCATGAAAAATCATTTTCCATTATTTAATATGAATTATGGGAATTTATATGATAATTGACAAGTTTAATGGAAAAACATTGAAAAATTCATAACTCAACGCCTGTAAGGCGGATTCAAGTGAAATTTGAAATAAAAATTAATAACGTTGGGCTTGGTATTATGGAATTAATGGGTTATGAAAATTATTTATTTAATGAGAATTATGATTTATTTATCATATTTCAATTTCAACCGTTAATTTTAAACGGCTATAACGGGAGCTAGGAAACTCGGATTGAGATAAAATTTGAAACGGTTGAATGAAATCGCGAGATGTTTATTTTGAATGGCTTGGATTAAGCATGAAATGTTTGAAAAATACCTGCATTGAAAAAGGTGAGCATGGTTGACTAATGCTCCATATGAGTATAAGGCATTTAATGCTAGAGTACCAAGCATAAATGCATGATGTGAATGCGATTTAAGGTGGCAATTGCAGGCCATTTCTAGGGTATTTTGGTGCAATTATTTGAAATACAAAAATGTGAGAATTATCCATCCATTGAATGCATATGATGATGGAGCTACAAAAGGCCAAACCTAGCCTAGAGGAGGTGGTAACATGGGACGTCCAAGGGACCGTTTTGGTGCATATTTTTGATTTTTTAATTTTTAAAATATGCATATAAGTTGCTGGGATGCAAGTACATGAGATGTGCATATAATTATGAAGATTTTTCAACAATTAAAAAATTGGAAAAGGCAGGCACATGCAGCTGAAACGTGGACAGCATATGGGGATGGAAAATGTGATTTCATATGATAAGTTTCTGCAGTTTTTGTTAAATTTATTTACACCAAATTAATATATGAATCACGGGTTAATTAAGTGTACAATTTACTCCTAAATTAGGGTTGAAAAAAATGGAAAAAATGAATGGAAAATGGGCAGCAGCTGGACGTGAATGGATAGGCAGATTGGCGGTCATGCTTTGATGCAGTTTTTGATTTTTGTAAAAAGGTAAAATCCCAATTTTACTAGGCTGAAATTTACCCAGCACATAAGGTAGATAAGGGAGCATTTAAGGTTGTGAAAATTGCCCAAAATGTGGGGCCCACAGCTGAAAAAATTCCAGCAACTAGAAAACCCATGCACGTTGAATTGAGAAGGGATTTTGGAAATTTTCAAGAACTGGTTTTTTCACCCAGCAACCAGCCGCTCCCCATGTCCCTCTTGGCCAGAAAAAGGAGGAAGAAAAATCAAGGAGAAAAGGTGGAGAAATTGAGAAGAAAAGCAACTCAAAGGATTAGGGTTTGGGTTAGCTCAAAACCAAGTATGTGTTTGGTTTTAAGTTGTTTAACTTGAGTTTTAAACTCAAAACTTGAAAATGAAAGGGATGCTTAAAGGATCTGTAAAATGGTGATTTAAAATTCTTTTGAATGAATATGTAATGGATATTAGGTTTTATGTATGAATTTTTAAGTTTAAGTTGATGAAAATGAGGTTTTGCATGTGTATTAAGTGGAAAATCCAAGTTGGTAAACCCTAAATCTCCAAGACAAGTTACTGTTTTGGTTTGATGATGTGATTAAGTTATGAATCATGTATTCATGCAAAATATATGATGGTTTATGCTTTAATGATAAATTTGTGAAGTTATGGAATGCAAAGTGATGTTTTTGACCTAATTTCTATGCTTATATGCTAAAAATGCTATGTAAATTGGTTTGCGTGTTTTATGCATGTTATTTAGGGTAAAATACCCTAGGTTTAAAGTATTATGGATGCCCAAAAATATTTGGGAAAAGAAACCCTAAAACTGATTTTTATAGATTTTATGAAAGAACCTCAAACCGATGTGAAACGGGACTCAAAACGTGTGGGTAACTTGCTGTTTTGAGAAATGATAATGCATGGATGTTATATAGGTGTTTAATACCTAAATATGTATTAGGAAAAATGGATTTATTTGCTGAAATTTTGGAATTATATGACTGCATAGGGTTATGTGTCAAAAGACACGTAAACGGGTGAAAAACAGGTTCCAAACTTGCTGTTTTGGAAACCTAGGTTGAATGGATTTAAATCCCATAAAAATACCTTGAATGAAGTGGTAATTAAGTGTAATTAAACTCCTGAAATATGGATTAAATTTCTGAGTTAGAAAATTTTATGAAAAGCATTATGTTTATGTGCTAAATGAGCTTATGTGAAGGGATAAAAGTGAATAGGTGATGAATGATTTATGAAAAATGATTTTGTGCAAAAATGCATGAAAATGAGATGAATTCAATGTTTATATATCTTTTTGAGATTTTATGATATTAATTCCAAAATTTTGGACTTGATTTATGAAGCTAAGGCAATGATATGTACGTAGAAGAAACACCCATGAGTGTATTTTGGAAAAACTGGATAAATGGCAAAGTGAGCTTAATGAACCTATGTATGATGGTTATTGAATGAATATTGTGTAATTGAAATGAATACCCTATGTATGGGGATATATATGTTATGTTATATGGTAGCTGAAGAAATGTGTATAAAATGTGCTAATATGTGCAAAATGAGTTATATATGTGTATGATGACTTATGAAGTCAAATAAATGATGTATGTATATGGAATGGGTTGGAAAACTAAATGAAATATGAGAAAAAAGAAATATATGAAAAATCATATTATTCTCATGTAGGCAAAGGCAAAGAAATAGTTATGACGGAAAGCTAAGGAATTCAGGTAAGCAAGCAAATTTTCTAAAGGATTTTTGCTTTTCTAATTGTTTCTATAATGCAATTTTTGCTTTAACTTGTTTGATGAAACTATGGAAATTGTTTCTAATGTGTTTAAGGATGGCCATCCCTTAGCAAAATAGTGTTGAAATGATATCTTACTTCAAATGCAATATTATCAAATTTTTCTTTGATAAATGCTATGGAAAAATGATGTGATTCTATGTTTCTAATTGAAAAATCATGCTAGCATGTTAAAGATGGATTTATGCAAAAGTTCATGTGCACAGGTTGCTAGGTCCACTTGAAGGGTATAAGCGGACCGATTGTCCCCCCTTGGTATGGCCAAGTCGCTTGAAACAGGCCTAAGGCCGGCGGCGCCCTATCTGAAATGGGAGTTAACATGACGGATGGTCGCCTGGCTAGCTTCCATCCTAAGGGAGAAATGGTATATGTGTTCATGTTTTCATATGGCATTATTCATATGGGACCCGTGATGGGTATATGATTTCATGCTTTTAAGATATACCTTTAGATAAGGTATTGATTGCTTTCCTATATGATTGTAAATGCAAAATGTTGCCTGAAATGATTTGTCTGTAAAATGCAAATAGCTTGCTTATTGAGTTTCGACTCATGATTTTGTTTTCCAAACTCAAAGACAGGTGAAGAACAGGTCATTGCAAAGGAGCAAGTGCCAACTTAAGGAATCAATGGAAAATTTTTAGCATTCTTATGATATGGAAAACTCATGTGAAATGGATGTAAACTGATTTTAAGTTATGTTTGATGATTATGTTGTATATACGCAATGACATATGATTTGGGCAAATGATGAAATGTTGCTTGAACAACATGCTATGTATATGTGTTGATTGGATTGAAATGACTCAATTAGGTATGAGTTGAAAATATGAAAATTTGAACTATCATATGATCTTAATTAATGGGATAAATATCCAATAAAACCCGCCGTGTGACAGGGCAACAATCCTGATTGTGTTTACCAACTAATACGATCCCGAGGTAAGGGCTAGGATGTGACGCTCGGTTTGGGGCGCCACAGAGCTTGGTATCAGAGCATGGATTGGTAAATAGGTGTGGAAAATTTCTAAGTATAGGAAATTGATAGAATATAAAGAGATATGCATGATTACACATGAACATACATGATTAACCATGATTATGTGATGAATTAGATATGATTGTATCATGCTCATGTATGACTATAACACGGTGAAATGCATGCTAGATGATGATTTGGTATGCTTCTAACATGATGAAATGCATGCCATATGATAATGAATTGTTGTTGCAATGCAACTTGATTGCTATGTCTGCACGGATGGCGGATGGAGGATAGAGGAAAGAGGATGATGAGTGCGGAGGAGTTACGAAGAGAAAGAGAAGAAGAGGATAGGAGATGGTGAAGAGAAGAAAATATTAATAGATGGTGAGAATCACAGCCTGATAATGCACCGTTTCCAACAGACCCCCCGAAATTTTCACCAATACGCACACATGATCACACTAAGGGAAGCTACTATGACTCCTCAAGTCAACATGCACAAGATCTAGGAGAGTCCTCCAGTTATAAACCTAGGGCACGAGTGTTACCAGGCACCTACCTTGGCATTCCCCAGGATCCCCCTGTTCCAACCGACAAAGTAAATCCACAAGATCTACAGGACTTTTGGATGAGGACTCAAGCACCTAAAACCCTTGATGCAGGCCCATGGTATAGGTTTGTTGACGGATGTGTCTGGTTTCATTACGGAGCTTCTTGGGACAGTCTCCATCAGCAGGCAGTAGACATGGCCCTTTATATAAACAGGCGTCGTGTCAGGGGAGTCATCGATATGCCTGCACCTCCTAAACCTGACGAGGTTATGTTATATATAATGGAGAACACAGGTGAAATTGTTCCTTTGACTGAAATCAATGATAATGACGACCCAATGGAATTCCTCGAACCATTTGAGGAAGAAGAAGAAGAAGAAGAAGAAGAAGAAGAAGACTAGGAGGAGGAAGAGGATGAAGTAGAGGAAGAAATAGTGGAGTTTGTAGAGGATGATGAGGAAGTTCAGGCATAGTCCGACACTAGCACTATCACAGAGGCACTGTCACAAGTTCCACGTAGACGTAGACGTCGAGGGAGAGGTCCAGGAGGACGATGAACTTATTTGTTTTGCTTTTCTTTAAACAGTTGTGTATATATAAGTGTGGTTGATGATCATGTGGTGTATATATAATTATGGCTGGATGACACTATGGTTCCTATGGTGAACTGACATGTGTATAAGTGTGAAATGGGTATGCTATGCTGAACATGTACATAAGTGTGACTTACTTTTGTATGTACTAACTGTGAATATGGTGTATGTGAATGAATATGCTGATATACTGAACTCTTGATATTTTAGATGTGTATGGATGAATGAGCATGAGCTGAAGGATGTGATATATTATGATTGAATAAAATGATTGTGACCATGTGATGATGAGATGCATATGCAATGATTTAATATTGAATGAAACTGAAATGCGTATATGATGATTTTATGATGATTATCAATGAAATGTGTATGTAATGATTTAATGCTAATTGAAAATGAAAAGTGTTTGTTATTTACTCAGATTAAAACAATGGTGGAAACAAGAGCAAGATTGAGGAAAAATAAAGGGAAAGAGACAGAGACAGAGGTTCCAAGCCAACACGAAGTTGGCGAATCTAGCCGACCTAAAAGGGGAAGGCCAGTGACACAGAATCAAAGGAACCAACAAAGGCGGAATGATGTAAGCCCTGAACGGAATGTGGAAGAGGAAATTGAGTCGAGGTAGAATAGACTCGTGGAGGAAAGAGTGGCTGCAGCGGTGGAAAAAGCAATGTAGCAGGCCACTAGGGATTGGGCAGCGCAGACTGCCGACATTATACAAGGATTATGAGAAAGGGCCCAACAAGCTCAGTTGGGTAGTACGGAGCGAGAAGGACCTGCTCCGATGGCGGACCCCGTTGAGACATCGGCACCTTTAAGGGATGAAAATCAGCTAATGGAAGCTGATAGAAGAGCCATAAATGCCTTTCTAGCACAGCGACCTCTGAAATTTTCTAGAGAACCCGACTCGGTCCAAGCAGAGCAATGGTTGATGGAGATTAAGAAATTGTTTAGGATATCTCCGTGCAACGACCGTCAGAAAGTACTGTGTGCCACCCATTTGTTAGCAAAAAATGCGCATGAATGGTGGGAGACCATGTTAATCACAATGCCACGACCCGAAGAAGTGTCTTGGCAAACATTTGTGGAAGAATTTAATAAAGAATACCTCCCGGTGGGATTGCAGAGTCAAAAAGTCAGAGAATTCGAAAAATTATATCAAGGGAGGATGACGGACACCGAGTACGCTACAAGGTTTAATGCTCTGGTCAGATATGTCCCTTGGATCTCAAATGTGTCACAAAATAAGGCACAGAGATTTCAACAAGGGTTGAGGCCATATCTGCGAGAAAGTTTGGCACCCCTGCTGATGAGGTATATTTTGAACCATGGGTCCACTGTGATTATATGATTAATTCTAGTCTATGAAATTATATGATTTTTCATGTAAAAGAGAGAGAGAGAGAGAGAGAGACAGAGAGACAGAGAGAAATTACAACAAAAGGAAAATTGATAGCAAAAAAAAAGAAAAAAAAAGAGAAAAATTTGCAAATGGTTACAAAATCACATAGCCATGATTTTTAAGCTTTTTTTCTTTCAAAAAAAAAAGAAGAAGAAGAAAAGAAATTTGTTTATAGACTAAAAAATTTATGAAATGAATGATAAAAAAAAAAAGAAGAAGAAAAAAAAAGAGAAGGGCGCTATTGAGAAATGGTTTCTACCCGAAATCTATCGGGTTTAGAGAAGATTGTGATGATGGGCTCGTAATAATAATAATAATAAAGATATACCTCGGACAATTTTTCTTCCCTACTCCGCGACCATTGCTTCTGTCGCGAAAATATTTTATTAAAAAAAAAGCTTCGTCTCACAACCTCTGCAACAGTAATGGCGACTCCAAACCCGGCTCAAGGAGCGGCAACAGGAAGACAAGGCATCAGGGTCCTGCCCGAAAAAAAAAGGGAGAATGGGAGAAATTCCAACTTATAGGTGCTAGTTAAGCTATTCGTCTCCACAGCCTTTTTTCCGGTGAAAACCAGAAGAAGAAGAAGAAACAAGAAAAAAAAAACCCACCGAGATTTGCTTCCAAGGATTTGATTCCACTTTTTTTCTCTCTCTGGAGAATCACGCGGCCATAGGAAATCTACTGTTGAACTGTCTATACTTAGATGCTGCAAATGTTGGTCTCGAACTACGCGAGTATTTTCATTACTGTAGATTGGCGGAGGTTCACTAGCACATGTGCTTATGGATAAATTGTCTTAAAGTTGGAGCCATGGCGGATCTTTGACTGTTCAGATCCGATTTTCTGCGATTTGGTCGTCTTAGCCACAATATGATTCTGTGGGTAAAGATTTTGAAGCAACTGCATAGACAAAATCACTGATAAATAAGCAAAGGCTGGTAATGTTGCTTCTGAAGAATTACAGAAAGAGTCTGCAGAGGCATCAAAGCAGATTGAGGTGCAGCTTGGAAGGCCAACTACGGGCATTAATAATATACTCTTCAAGGGGAAGGATGTCTTGGACTCTACAATGGATGTCGGCTCTTGTGGTTCAAAGAATTTTGTATTGTTTCCTGATGATTTATCTCAAGAGAAGCTTTCTTCAATCTTCACGACACCTGTGGCAAAGAGCACTTGTAAACAGGAAGATTTGTGGAGCCCAAAGCCCCGCTGCTTTTTCGCCGCTATGGGTAGGATTGGAAATTAAGGCAACTTCTCTCGGTAACTTGAGGATGTCTAGGACTCCCACAAATTCCCCGCTGCTGCCACAGTCAAGGCGTTAGGTTCTGCGGTGACGACGGAGAGGCTGTTGACTTTTCCGCAGAACATGCTGCAGCCGACCAAGGAGACCAACACACGCTTTGTGGGCGCTGGTTTGACGGGACTGGAAAAACTGAGCCGACAGTAGCAATTGCAGGTGAGCGCTGTGCAAGAGAAGCAGCGCCCAAGGAAAAAGGACTGTAGCAAAGCCGCTACCGATGGCGACAAGACAAGGAAAAAAAAGCGTCAAATGCAAAATACACAGCTCGTCTGATAAGTTTTGCGGACGAGGCGATCTCTTGCTGTGCAACGTGCCTGCAAAACCGGGTTCTGTGCGAGTGATTACCTGGCACACGAGTTATGCCAGGCGCAGAACTCAAGAGCTAACCCACAACCAAGGAGTAGTTCCGCGGGATGTTTTCTCGCCACCCAAAGCACCGACTTATTCCGCGGAATTGCCAAACATAAGCCATTCGAACCCTATATATATGCCCCTTGAGCTATAATTTGACACGACGAGAGGAGGGAACTTCAGCACAACGAGAGAAAACCTGAGAGCTCACCCTGAAAGAGAACGTAAGTTTTTTTTTGATTTTTTTAAGTAAAAAAAAATTTCTTTCTTAAAAAAAATATACATATATACATATTATTTTCAAAAACTACTTTTCCCAACGTGAATACTCCCCGACTGGCGGGTTGAATTGACACACGGGTTAAGTATTTTTCTCCTTAAAAATAAAATAATATATATATATATGTGTATTATCTATATATAAAAATATATATATATATATACATATATACATATTATTTTCAAAAACTACTTTTCCCAACGTGGATACTCCCCGGCTAGAGGGTTGAATTTACACACGGGTTAAGTATTTTTCTTCTTTAAAAATAAAATAAAAAATATATGTGTATTTTCTATATATAAATATATATATAGATATATACATATTATTTTCAAAACCTACTTTTCCCAACGTGGATACTCCCCGACTGGCGGGTTGAATTGACACACGGGTTAAGTATTTTTCTCCTTAAAAATAAAATAAAAAATATATATATGTATTTTCTATATATAAAAAAAAATATATATACATATATATTATTTTCAAAAACTACTTTTCCCAACATGGATACTCCCCGACTGGCGGGTTGAATTGACACGTGGGTTAAGTATTTTTCTTTTTCAAAAAAAAAAAATATATGTATATTTTCTATATATGAAAATATATATGCACATATACATATATATTGTTTTCAAAAACAATTTTTCCTGCGCATGGGGTGGGCCATATAATATATATATATACATATATATATATAAAGCTATGTATTTTTATGATAAAAAAAGTATATTTAACAATATATATATATAAAAAGGGTCCGGGGTCCCGGTATCTCACGGGCCGCCGTATAATATATATATACATATATACATAAAGCTATGTATTTTTATGATCAAAATATATAATAATATATATAAGGGTCAGGGTCCCGGGATCTCGCGGGCCGCCATATAATATATATATATATATACATATATATAAAGCTATGTATTTTTATGATAAAAAATATAACAACATATATATATATATATATAAGGGTCGGGGTCCTGGGATCTCATGGGCAGCCATATAATATATATATATACATATATATATAAAGCTATGTATTTTGATGATAAAAATATATAATAATATATATATAAAATGCCCGGGGTCCTGGGATCTCACGGGCCGCCATATAATATATATATACATATATATATAAAGCTATGTATTTTTATGATAAAAGATATATATAACAATATATATATAAAAAGGGTCCGCGGTCCCGGGATCTCATGGGCCGCCGTATAATATATATATACATATATACATAAAGCTTTGTATTTTGATCATAAAAATAATATATATATAAGGGCCGGGGTCCCGGGATCTCACGAGCCGCCATATAATATATATATATATATATACATATATACATATATATATATATCTAAAGCTATGTATTTTGATGATAAAAATATATAATAATATATATATAGAAGGCCCGGGGTCCCGGGATCTAACAGGCCGCCATATAATATATATATATATAAAGCTATGTATTTTTATGATAAAAAATATATATATAACAATATATATATAAAAAGGGTCCGGAGTTCCGGGATCTCACGGGCCGCCATATAATATATATATATATATGCATATATATAAAGCTATGTATTTTTATATAAAAAAGGGTCGGGGTCCCGGGATCTCACGGGCCGCCGTATAATATATATATATACATATTTATATATAAAGCTATGTATTTTTATGAAAAATATATATATATAATAACAATATGTATATAAAAAGGGTCCCGGGATCCCACCAAGCGTGCCATAGAATGGCCCGGGATCCCGGAATAAATTATCTCATTTTTTTTAAAAAAAGAGTGACCCGAGGATCCCAAGATAAGATATATATATATATATAAAGCCTCGAAAAATATATATTATATATATATATTTAAAAGGCCTTCAAAAATGAATATTTTATTTTCTAAAATATATATATGTCCCGCGGGCCTTTAAAAATGAATATTTTATTTTCTAAAATATATATGTGTGTCCTGCGGGCCTTTAAAAATGAATATTTTATTTTCTAAAATATATATGAGTCCCGTGGGCCTCCAAAAATGAATATTTTATTTTCTAAAATATTTATGAGTCCCACGGGCCTTCAAAAATGAATATTTTATTTTCTAAAATATATATATGAATCCTGCGGGCCTTTAAAAATGAATATTTTATTTTCTAAAATATATATGTGTGTCCCGCAGGCCTTAAAAATGAATATTTTGTTTTCTAAAATATATATGTGTCCCGCGGGCCTTTAAAAATGAATATTTTATTTTCTAAAATATATATATGAGTCCCGTGGGCCTTAAAAAATGAATATTTTATTTTCTAAAATATATATGTGAGTCCCGCGGGCCCTTAAAAATGAATATTTTATTTTCTAAAATATATATGAGTCCCACGGGCCTCCAAAAATGGATATTTTATTTTCTAAAATATATATGTGTCCCGCGGGCCTTCAAAAAAATATATTTCTCCTGCGGGCACCTCCAAAAAAATATATATTTTATTTTAAAATACACACATATATCTTAGAGACTTTCAAAAATATATATACATATGTATATTATAAAAAAAAATTTATTTACTTCTCCCCGAGTAAATACTCCCCAGGCAGTGGGTTAAGTTGATAAATGGGACTAAAGTACCTTTTTATTATATATATATATATATGAAAAAAATTGACCTCTTTGCTCAACCCGAGCCTTAATGTCCGAGCAAGCCCTCTGGGGCCCAAGACCCTCCAACAAACCCGCTTAGGACCAAAATTTTCAGCAAGCAAAAGATGGCCTGAAACTTTTCAACAAGCCCAAGACGGCTCAGAACTCTTCAACAAGCCCACTCGGGCCCAAAATTCTTCAACAAACCATTTGGGCCCAGAACTCTTCAACAAGCCCAAGATCGCATAAAATCCCCCAATAAACCCAATTGAGCCCAAATTGATTGAGTCAAGCCCAGTTAGGCCCAAACTCTTTTCAACATGCCCAGTTGGGCTCGAACCCCTTTTAGATGGTCCAAGTCGACCCAAAGATATTTTCAAAATTCAATTCTTAGTGAAAACACTTAAATTTCAATCCAGAGACTGAATGCGGGAGACGCTGGTTTCTTGTACAAGTACAGAAGCTGAAAGCGGGACACGCTAGTCTGCTGTGTAAACCAATAAGCTAAGAGCGCACTTAGTTTGCTGTGTAGGGTCACTAGTGTATTCGACGGGCCCCTCACTAGTTCCCAAACCGAGTCATCGCTGGTCGATGGGCTAAGCGTAAACTCACATTTAATTCATGGCACGTGGCGTCATGTACTCACATTTAAGTAATGGTGTGTGGCGTCATGTACCTCACATTTAAGTCATGGCACGTGGCGTCATGTACCTCATATTTAAGTCATGGCGCGTGGCGTCATATACCTCACATTCGAGTCACGGCGCGGGGCGAAGTGTACTCACTTATCTTTATATTTTTGTCAGACACAATTTTTCGTGCACTTGTAAAGACGTAGAAGGATCTTCTATGCATTTCATCATTATTTCAATAAAAATAAGCATTTTTTATAGACTATTGTATTCAGCTCTTTTTATCAAGGGTTTTCTCCTTGGAGATGTAAAACCAGATGTGGAACACAATGCAAAATATTTCTGTGATATACTTTTTGGACTCAGTTAAAGAACTAAATGCTTTAAAATTTTGCTGGGGAATTAATTGAGCATTTATTTTCAAAGCCGGAGCAAGACGATTTTTAACAATTTTTTGCGAGGCCGAAACACCTGCTGATAAAGGATTACGCTTCAAGCCTTGAAAGAGCAAGGGCTTTGGAAATTGAGGCCTTGAGAACCCAAGAATTAAGATTGGGTTCGAGGGCGTTCAGTGTGGGTCCTCAGGAACCGAAAACTGAAAAAGAGAAAGCTAAAAAAGGCAGTGTAAGAAAGGGAAAAGGAATTCAAAAGAGGAAAGGCTCGCCACTGTGTAAGAAATGTCAAAGGCGACATACAAGCGAGTGTTTAAAGGGCTCGAATCGGTGTTACAAATGTGGACAGACGGGTCACATTGCCAAGGAGTGCAGGCCGGGAGAAGCAAAGGTGGTTAAGTGTTATATATGTGACCAAGTGGGTCACATAGCCCCAAACTGCCCAAACAAGGCACAGTCATCTCAAGGACATGGAAGACCTGCTCAACTTAGGATACCTGAAGCGACAAGCAAGTAGGGAACTTCTACGAACCCGGTGCATGTGCATGCCATAACCCGGACAGAATCTCAAGAACAAGAAGAAAAGGTGGTCACAAGTACGGTTGATATTCTAGGGAATATGGCAGTAGCTTTGTTTGATTCTGGTGCCACCCATTCATTCATAGCATGCCAATACGTGACCACCCATGCACTACCGATAGAAGAGACCAATCAGGTTATACATGTAGAATCTCCAGTCTATAGGTTAGCAAGTACTAGGCAAGTATGCAAAGCCTGCCCAATTAGGATAGGATCATTGATTCTAGAAGCTGATTTAATCCTATTGCCTATGATTGAGTTCGACGTGATATTGGGTATGGATTGGCTAAGCCAACGGGGAGCAACTATAGACTGTAAGAATAAGAAAGTGCAGTTTGAATCAACTCCAGGAAGGGAGATCGCCATTGGAAAACTAAGGCAACCTGACAGTTCAAATATACTGATATCATCTATGAAAGTTGTCAGAATGATCCGACAAAAGTGTCAAGCCTACTTGGTGTCTGTGAATGTGGACAAGGGCATGGAAGTAGAAATTAATCAAATACCCGTGGTTAGAGAATTTCCAAATGTATTTCCAAAGGAGTTGACCACGTTGCCTCCACAAAGGGAAATGGATATGACAATTGATGTGATGTTGGGTACAGCTCCAATTTCTAAAACTCCTTATAGAATGGCGCCAACTGAGATGAATGAACTAAGGGCGCAAATATAGGAGTTGTTAGACAAAGGTTTCATTAGACCAAGTGTGTCCCCATGGGGAGCTCTGGTACTGTTTGTGAGGAAAAAGGACGGAAGCTTGAGGTTATGTATTGACTACCGATAGCTGAATAATGTCACAATAAAGAATAAGTATCCATTGCCCAGGATTGATGATCTGTTTGATCAGTTGCAAGGAGCAACAACTTTCTCCAAGATTGATTTACAGTCAGGGTACCATCATTTAAGAATAAGTCCAGCCGATACTCATAAAACGGCATTCCGAACTAGGTGTGGACATTATGAATTTCTGGTAATGCCTTTCAGACTTACTAATGCCCCTGCTGTATTCATGGACATGATGAATAGGTTTTTTTGGGTCTATTTGGATCAATTTGTGGTTGTTTTTATTGATGATGTCCCGATCTACTCTAAAATGGAGAAAGAACATGAAGATCATCTGCGAAGGGTTTTAAAAAGGCTAAGGAAAGAGAAATTGTATGCCAAACTGAAGAAATATGAGTTTTGGCTGAAACAAATAGGATTTCTCGGACATAAAATATCTGAAAAGCGTATTCAAGTTGATCCTCAAAAGATTGAGGCGGCTTTGAAATGGCCAAGGCCGACGACCATTACGAAAATTCGAAGCTTCCTAGGGTTGGCCGACTATTACAGAAGGTTCGTCGAAGGGTTTTCACAATTGTCAGCCCCGTTAACCAAGTTGACTCGTAAGGGAGTCAGGTATGTATGGTTTGAGGAATGCGAGCGCAACTTTCAGGAGTTGAAACAACGGTTAGTAGAAGCACCCATTCTAACCCTACCCGAAGGAAATGAAGGGTTTGTGGTTTATAGTGATGCATCGAGAAAATGTTTGGGTTGCGTTTTGATGCAAAAGGGTAAGGTGATAGCTTATGCGTCACGACAACTAAAGCCTAATGAGGTAAGCTACCCTACTCATGATTTAGAGTTAGCAGCGGTGGTATTTAGAGTTGGCGAACACGTGTTTATAAAGGTCACACCATTTAAAGGGGTTACAAGGTTTGGAAAAAGGAGAAGCTGAATCCTAGGTATATTGGACCATTTGAAGTTTTGGAAAAGGTTGGGAAACTAGCATATCGGGTAGCCTTGCCCCCAGCGCTAGCTTTAATTCATAATGTGTTCCATATATCGATGCTTAGGAAATATGTCCCAGACCCAACACATGTATTAGTGGCTGAAAATTTGCCGATTCAAGATTATCTAAACTATGAGGAAAGACCAGTGAGGATCTTGGATCACAAGGTACAAAAGCTTCAAAATCGGAAATTGAGTACGTGAAGGTGCAATGGAACTGATATTCCAAAAATGAAGCCACTTGGGAGCTAAAGGAAGAAGTGGAACGAAAATACCCCTAGCTACTTAAAGAATAGATGGTTTCGGGACGAAACCTGTTTTAAGGGGGGGAGGATTGTGAAACCCTAACCCATGTAGGACCCATATGTATGCATTAATCATGTATATGATATTTATATGTGAATTATTGAATTATGAAGATTTTATATGATTTTGCTAATTATTGCAATTAGGGTTATGAATTAGCAATAATGATGTGATTAAGCATTTTGAGCTAAAATGAGACAATGGCATTAGAGCATATTGATGTTGATTTAAGTGTGAAAATATATCATGAAAAATTATTTTCCATTATTTAATATGAATTATGGGAATTTATATGATAATTGACAAGTTTAATGGAAAAACATTGAAAAATTCATAACTCAACGCCTGTAAGGCGGATTCAAGTGAAATTTGAAATTGAAATTAATAATGTTGGACTTGGTATTATGGAATTAATGGGTTATGAAAATTCTTGATTTAATGAGAATTATGATTTATTTATTATATTTCAATTTCAACCGTTAACTTTAAACGGCTATAACGGGAGCTAGGAAACTCAGATTAAGATGAAATTTGAAACGGTTGAATGAAATTGTGAGATGTTTATTTTGAATGGCTTGGATTAAGAATGAAATGTTTGAAAAATACCTGCATTGAAAAATGTGAGCATGGTTGACTAATGCTCCATCTGAGTACAAGGCATTTAATGCTAGAGTACCAAGCATAAATGCATGATGTGAATGGGATTTGAGGTGGCAATTGCAGGCCATTTCTAGGGTATTTTGGTGCAATTATTTGAAATACAAAAATTTGAGAATTATCCATCCATTGAATGCATATGATGATGGAGCTACAAAAGGCCAAACCTAGCATAGAGGAGGTGGTAACATGGGACGTCCAAGGGGCCGTTTTGGTGCATATTTTTGATTTTTTAATTTTTAAAATATGCATATAAGTTTCTGGGATGCAAGTAAATTAGATGTGCATATAATTATGAAGATTTTCAACAATTAAAAAAATTGGAAAAGGCAGGTACATGTAGTTGAAACGTGGAGAGCATATGGGGATGGAAAATGTGATTTCATATGCTAAGTTGCTGCAGTTTTTGTTAAATTTATTTATACCAAATTAATATATGAATCATGGTTTAATTAATTGTACAATTTAATCTTAAATTAGAGTTAAAAAATGGAAAAAAATGAATGGAAAATGGGCAGCAACTGGACGTGAATGGATAGGCAGATTGACGGTCATGCTTTGATGCAGTTTTTTATTTTTGTAAAAAGGTAAAATTCCAATTTTACTAGGCTGAAATTTACCCAGCACATAAGGTAGATAAGGGAGCATTTAAGGTTGTGTAAATTGCCCAAAATGTGAGGCCCACAGCTGGAAAAATTCCAGCAACTAGAAAACCCATGCACGTTGAATTGAGAAGGGATTTTGGAAATTTTCAAGAGCTTGTTTTTCACCCAAGCAACCAGCAGCTCCCCACGTCCCTCTTGGACAGAAAAAGGAGGAAGAAAATCAAGGAGAAAAAGAGGACAAATTGAGAAGAAAAGCAACTCAAAGGATTAGGGTTTGGGTTAGCTCAAAACCAAGTAAGTATGTGTTTGGTTTTAAGTTGTTTAACTTGAGTTTTAAACTCAAAACTTGAAAATGAAAGGGATTCTTAAAGGATCTGTAAAATTGTGATTTAACATGCTTTTGAATGAATATGGAATGGATATTAGGTTTATGTATGAATTTTTAAGTTTAAGTTGATGAAAATGAGGTTTTGCATGTGTATTAAGTGGAAAATCCAAGTTGGTAAACCCTAAATCTCCAAGACAAGTTGCTGTTTTGGTTTGATGATGTGATTAAGTTATGAATCATGTATTCATGCAAAATATATGATGGTTTATGCTTTAATGATAAATTTATGAAGTTATGGAATGCAAAGCGATGTTTTTGACCTAATTTCTATGCTTATATGCTAAAAATGCTATGTAAATTGATTTGCTTTTTTTATGCATGTTATGTAGGGTAAAATACCCTAGGTTTAAAGTATTATGCATGCCCAAAAATATTTGGGAAAAGAAATCCTAAAACTGATTTCTATAGATTTTATGAAAGAACGTCAAACCGACGTGAAATGGGACTCAAAACGTGTGGTAACTTGCTGTTTTGAAAAATGATAATGCATGGATGTTATATAGGTGTTTAATCCCTAAATATGTATTAGGAAAAATGTATTTATTTTCTGGAATTATATGACTGCGTAGGGTTATGTGTTAAAAGACACGTAAAACGGGTGAAATATGGGTTCCAAACTTGTTGTTTTGGAAACCTAGGTTGAATGGATTTAAATCCCATAAAAATACCTTGAATGCTGTGGTAATTAATGGTAATTAAACCCCTGAAAAATGGATTAAATTTCTGAGTTAGCAAATTTTATGAAAAGTATTATGTTTATGTGCTAAATGAGCTTATGTGAAGGGATAAAGGTGAATAGGGGATGAATGATTTATAAAATATGATTTTGTGCAACAATGCATGAAAATGAGATGAATTCCATGTTTATATATCTGTTTGAGATTTTATGATATTAATTCCAAAATTTTGGACTTGATTTATGAAGCTAAGGCAATGATATGTACGTAGAAGAAACACCCATGTGTGTATTTTGGAAAAAATAGATAAATGACAAAGTGAGCTTAATGAACCTATGTATGATGGTTATTGAATGAATACTGTGTAATTGAAATGAATACCCTATGTATGGGGTTATATATGTTATGTTATATGGTAGCCGAAGAAATGTGTATAAAATGTGATAATATGTGCAAAATGAGTTATATATGTGTATGATGACTTATGAAGTCAAATAAATGATGTATGTATATGGAATGGGTTGAAAAACTAAATGAAATATGAGAAAAAGAAATATATGAAAAATCATATTATTCTAATGTAGGCAAAGGCAAAGAAAAAGTTGTGACGGAAAGCTAAGGAATTCAGGTAAGTAAGCAAATTTTCTAAAGGATTTTTGCTTTTCTAAATTGTTTCCATAAATGCAATTTTTGCTTTAACTTATTTGATGAAACTATGGAAATTGTTTTTAATGTGTTTAAGGATGTTCATCCTTTAGCAAAATAGTGTTGAAATGATATCTTACTTCAAATGCAATATTATCAAATTTTTCTTTGATAAATGCTATGGAAAAATGATGTGATTCTATGTTTCTGATTGAAAACTCATGCTAGCATGTTAAAGATGGATTTATGCAAAAGCTCATGTGCACAGGTTACTAGGTCCACTTGAAGGGTATAAGCGGACCGATTGTCCCCCCTTGGTATGGCCAAGTCGCTTGAAACAGGCCTAAGGCCGCGACACCCTCTCTGAAATGGGAGTTAACGTGACGGATGGTCACCTGGCTACCTTCCATCATAAGGGAGAAATGGTATATGTGTCCACGTTTTCATATGACATTATGCATATGGGACCCATGATGGGTACAGGATTTCATGCTTTTAAGATATACCTTTGATAAGGTATAGATTGCTTTCCTATATGATTTTAAATGCAAAATGTTGCCTGAAATGATTTGTCTGTAAAATGCAAATAGCTTGCTTATTGAGTTTCGACTCACGATTTTGTTTTCCAAACCCAAAGACAGGTGAAGAACAGGTCATGGCAAAGGAGCAAGTGCCAGCTTAAGGAATCAATGGAAAAATTTTAGCATTCTTATGATATGAAAAACTCATGTGAAATGGATGTAAACTGATTTTAAGTTATGTTTGATGATTATGTTGTATATACGCAATGACATATGATTTAGGAAAATGATGAAATGTTGCTTGAACAACATGATATGTATATGTGTTGATTGGATTGAAATGACTCAATTAGGTATGAGTTGAAAATATGAAGATTTGAACTGTCATATGAACTTTTATATGATCTTAATTAATGGGATAAATATCCAATAAAACCTGCCGTGTGACAGGGCAACAATCTTGATCACGTTTACCAACCAATACGATCCCGAGGTAAGGGCTAGGATGTAACGCTCAGTTTTGGGGCGCCACAGACCGATGGGAAGTGATCTATGTTCTGCTGGGATGCCCACCACCTATTTACATTTTCTTCCACCCTTCGCCTCTTTTCCTCTTCCTCCATCTCTTTCCTCAATTCCTCAACACTCATAACTCTCTTTCCTTTATCCGTCATCTATTCAATCATAATGAATTAGCTATCTAATAAAAATAAAACATTACAAATTATTTTGCAATGCATCATCATATATAATGCATCTTATCATGATAATCCCATATCTAATCATCATAAAATCATATATATCTCATTATATTAATTCAATCATCATATTATACTTTTCCACGCCTATTTACCAGTCCATGCTCTGATACCAATCTCTGTGGCGTCCCCAACCGGAGCGTCACATCCTGTTATTGACTGGTAAACGTGATCAAGATTGTTACCCTGTCACACGGCAGGATTTAATGGATATTTATCCATTTAACTATTATTCCTTAAGAGTTGATTTCGTGCTATTTTCCATCAAATGCCCATTCAAGCTATCTTTGCCCTGATATACACATTTTATATCATATAAAATCATAGAAAATCATAACATGTTTAACATTCATTGACACTTATTCATAAAGCACAAGTCATAATATAAATCATATATGATTGTCAAGATAACAAATACCAAGTCATTTTACAATCATTCATCATAAATGCCTTCGTTTTCTCCCATCTCAGGGAGGGCGCCGCCGGCCCTTGGCCTATCTTAGCGACTTGGTCACACTAAAGGGGGACAATCGGTCCGCTTACACCTTTAAGGTGGACCTCATGCTTTGTGCACATGAACCATTCTTGACATGCTATCATGATTTTTCTTGCATGAATTCATAAATTAATATTTTTTTCATAAACATTTATTAAAGCAGTTATGCAAATCAGTTAACAAATAAAAGGATCATTTTAACACATATTGAACTAAGGAATGACCATCCTTAAATACCTTAGAAATAAATTCAAATATCATTTGCTAAATAAATCAAAGAAGTTAGAACATCATTTGCAATTATTTTAGAATAATTTAAGAAACAAAAATCATTTAGAAATTTGCTTGCTTGCCTTGATCACGTCAGCTTTCCGGATCAACCTTTTTTTTGCCTTTGCCTATACATGTAAGAATGACATAGCATTCATATAATTTTTATTCTCTTGCATTCAACTTAATTTTCCAACCCATGTTCAATAACATTCACGACCCACTTGAATTCCAAGTCGGGTGTACATATGCAGCATAACTTACGCATCATATCATCCATTTCAATACCCATATATATAGGATAACATTCATGTATATTCATTAATCACCATATGGTGGTTTATTACTCCCACTTATCATTTTTCACATATTTTTCATAATTCACACATTGTGCTCATTCTTAAGCACTTAGTTAATGTCGTAAACCTCATATATTAATCTCAAATTTTGAGATTATTCAAATAGCAACATAATTCACGCATTTGATCATATTTTCATGCTTTTTTGCATTTTAACAACTTACATAAATTATTTATCATTTACTCATGCCTATCTTTCCATCCATGTCCATTTCATGACACATAGATCATGTGTTTCTTAAAATTTTTCAAATCAGCAACTTGCTTTCTAATTCAGTATGATTAAATTTCTTAATTAAAACTTCACTTAGTTTATTTTTATGGAATTTTATTCCACTAATCATAGGGTTCCAAAACAGCAACTTTGGGACCCGTTTTATACACTTTCAATGTCCCTTTTGATACTTAAATCAAAATAGATTTTTTATTCTCTAAATTCCAGCAACTAATCCTACTTTTCTTAACCCAAATTTAGGGTATTATCACATTTTTAAATTCCATATATTAGTTTCTTACAAAACAGTAATTTCTTATGCATGTAGGGTACCCTTCTTACCCTCTCTTTGGACGTCCCTATGTATTCCCTTAAAAATTAGATTTAGGGAAATCTTTTCTAAACCATTTTAAACATCCAAAGTACCCTATATTTATATTATTTCAACCTCGTAATCATTTATAAATCATTTAAGCTAATTCATGTATCATATATGTAATAAAAAGGGTCAAAATCGGTTAAGTTGTAAACCCTATGTTCCATCATTTCTAAGGTTCATGTCTTATACCCAAATCAATATATACAATTAATTTAATCATATATCATAACATAATCATGATTAAAAATCAAAACAGCAACATCACATGTGAGTTTAAGAAAATTTCAGCTAGGTTTATCACTCATATTCAACCAGAATCTCCATTTTCTTCCTCTTGAACCCTTGATTTCATTCTTGTCATTTAATCCTCCTTCAATACCCTAATCATGGGCATCATTAATCATACTTTAAGGGTTCATTATGAATCATATTGATGACTCATAAATTGATGTAGAAAAACTAGGTTTAAATGATTCAAAACTCAAGAGAAACTTACTTGTATTTAATCACACTTGAACTCAACTCCTCTTACTTGAATTCCTTGCTTCCTTATCTTTTTTTTTCTTTCTCTTTTTCTCTTTTTTTTCTTGCCCTTTTCTTTGCTAGATAGGGACGTGTAGCTGCTATGGTTAGGGGGCTTTGATCCTTGAAATTTTTTTTTGCAAATACCTCATACACATGTGGTCGTCCACTCTTATGTAGGGCTGGAATTTTCCAGCTTTGTGGCCTCACTTGCCACATCAATTAGAAGGTAATTAAAGCATGTTTATCCCTTTTGATGACATGGCACAATATGCTCCAAGTAAATTACAAATTATCTATGTGAAAATCCATCAAATATCTATAGCATTGATGATCATCAAGTTGTTCGCACATTAACGTCCAATTGCAGCAGCCTTTTTGCATTTTTTCCACAAAATGAAGCTTTAATTAATTGAAATTTAATTTCCTAGATAATAGCTTACTTAAGGGTCCATTTAGCATTATTTAAAAAAACACAAAAATCCAAAAATCTGCCATGGATGTCCACCTCTTCCTACCTCCACCTTGCTTTCCACTTGTGATCATGTCCATATGGCCTTGATTTTGACATCTTTGGCCACAATTTTCCACTCAATTTAATTACTCATTTACTAACCTTGATTCCCTAGCTATCTTAGGTGTGGATTTTATATAAAAAAAATCACAAAAAATCCACTTTTAGAGCACTTGGACGTCCATGGTGTGCCACGTCCATGAGCCTCCCTTGAGCTAGCCCCTTAGCCATTAAATCATGTCATTAATCACTTGATATTTTTATGAATTTTTTCATTTTAGAAAATTTATAAAATCCACTTGTAATTCCTCCTTTTGACACCTCATTTTTGCGATTAATTATACAATTTTCATAATTGATCACCCTAATTCCATCAAAATTTTCATAATCCAATCTTTACATAAGATTGGGAATGAAATTATGTGCTTAACCTTAAAATTTTATCTCAATCCACCTTACAGGTGTCAAGTTATGAATTTTCTAGCATTTTCCAACTTAACTCTATAATTAACCTTCTAATTTCCATTAATCACATTATGAAAATTAAATTTATTATGCATGACACATTAATACTTTTCAATCCTCATTAGGCCACTTTAATCATATTGACCCATATTGACTTATAATAATCGATTTAATCATCATTCATAACCATTTGCACTAATTGCAATAAATCATCAAAATTGCAAAGAAATCATTCATAATTCAATCAAATCATACATGAATCATATTTATGTGTCAATTGCATATACATGAATCCTATGTGGGTCAGGCTTTCACACCTCTTAAGGTAATCTGCCCAGTGCAGATGAGTGCAAACAAAATCTTAAGCATCAAAGTATCCTCTCCAAGGGTTTGAAAAGCCCGATGGACGTAGTAACCCATTAGGGACTTTTAAATCATGACCTTCAAAAAAAATTATAAGGTTTATCTCGATAAACAAAATTAAGAAGAGGTAATCCAAAAGGCGCTGTCCTACAAAATCCATAAGGGTAGACTACCCTCATCTAATAGATACATAAGGGATGCAGCATCCTAACTTAACTTCCTAATTTGATAAATGGCACAACCCCATGGCTTGATAATTGCTCCATGAGCAAAACATAAGATAAAAAGTGAATAAGGATAATAGCTAATTGAATAAAGTGTGTGTGCCTGGTTAACAAAGTTTATGACCCACCAACCAAGATGACCACCACAACAAAAAAGAATAAATATTTTTTTTAAATGAGACATGTTTCATGAAGATTTCAACAAAAGAAAAACCAAAAAATGAGCCCTTAATAGCAATAGATGAGCGTGTGCCTAGGGTACTTATAGCTTTAGATAAATATTCCTCTATATACATCTTTTTAACCCAAGAAAGATGATATTTGGTTAAGATACATGATATTTATAATGATTATTCCCGAGAAATGGCATTTAATTATCTCTTCCAAATCAATTTCTTGTAAAGATTGTTGAATAATAAAGGAAAGCACATGGAAGAAGAAAACACACGAAAAAACTAATTGAAAAAGTTACCAAAAGGATAAAATATAGGTAGTGTCCAGGGGCCATAATCACAAGGGCTATGTGATTATATGAACATGAATTCTTGTAAGCAAGCAACCACTTGGGGCATGTGGTTATCCACAAGGCTCATGTGGTTTTGTTACCCATGTTGAGCAAACTGTGCATAAATTCCTCTATTTTGAAGTGCTATGCAAACAGTTAGCCTCGGTCATAAAAAAAAGGTTCTTCCATAAACTAATGACACTTGGAAGCATCAAAGAAGGTTCTTCTGTACTTTCTCTTTATTTTATTTTTGTGTTAAGTCTAAGATGGATGTGAACTTTATTTTTAAGTATATTGTAGTTGTAAGTGGCTAAGGCCCTTATTCTAGGGTTATGATGGATCTTATTATTTAATTATGACAGATGTATAACTTTCTTTGACTTCATAATATTAATATTGTATTGTTTACTGAACTCATTTTTAATGCTTCTATGAAATTTACCAACTTGTAGATTGATTTGTGAATTCTATGTGATGTTTGAAATGGTTAGCATAGAATTAAACTGAGGGTTAAGTAGCATGATCTATACATAATCCTAAGATTGTGTTATTTCGTAGAATATGTTATATTTGCTAATATAAATAACAATACCTATTATTTATGTGTAATCATTATTAAGGGATGCATTTAATACTACTTATTACTTTGAATTTTTATGGTTACGTTAAGCTTTATAATTATTGAGTTAGAGTTATAATAACATGAAAGAGAAATATAGATATAATTATCTTAGACTAATGATCCAATTCAACTAATCGAATCAAGTAGTTATACTAAATCATGTGAATATACACGTGAAGTTGTGACCCTAGGCTCATTCATTGTTAGGAATTCTAGTTTGTTATACATCTATTTGCACGTGACATATTTAATTCTTATTTCTCTTATTATTTTATGTCTTTCAACTTTTTTAAAATCCTAATTGGTTAGAATTTGATATTTAGTTTTTTTAGTAATTAGTGCATATTTGATATTCAAGTCTATGGGAAATGATAATTCAATTGTAATATTTGTATTATTTGCATGACTCATATACTTGGGAGGATTAATGTTCACAAACTCTCCACAAGTGCATGTATCGTCGATTGTAGCATATAAAATATTGATCCACAAGAAATTCGAAACCTAAGAAATTATTTTTAAATACTTGCATCAAACACACACAATTTGAGCAAAAGGAAAGAAATAACGAAAGAGGATGATTGATCTTAAAAATGTGGAAAATGAAATTAAAAATCATGGAATGAGAATATCTACAGTCCAGAGTTTCACATATGTCTTCTGCAATGGATACTTGGAGTGTTTATTTAATCCGGATATTTTGTGTTAAAAGAGAACAAACCCTAAATTATCCTTGCACATTCTTTTGAAACATATAAGGTGTAACTCTAATATATTCTTAACTACCTATTCTCATGGGATTAAGTTAATTATGATTCATTAAGTTCTTTGGTCGTTTATGAGATTTTTCAAGGTCATCGTGCCTATTTTCATAGTTTTAGATTTTGAAGTTTAATACCTTGTTATCATATATCAGACTTCTACCTTTTGGTTCTTTCTCCTAATATATGAAAATCATTGCCAAAATCCTACTCAAACACTAGGCAAGTATTAATTGCAAGATATTAAATTAACAACCATTATCCTTCATAAATAAGTGAAAACTACAATATTTGCTACGTTGTACTCATGTTATATCCTAAATTCTAGATTAAATGTTTAACCTACTATATTTAGGATAAAATCCAAACACAAAATATGTAACACCCGGACTCAAGTAGAACTTGTATTCATACATTTAGATTGAATTTATGATTTATGTGAGATTTGATTCATTTATGAATGATTTTCATGATAATATTTTAAATTAAGAATTTGATTAAAAATAGAGGTTGGAACAAATTGCTATGGTCAAGTGGCTTGTTAGGGATCATGAATGGATAATGTGCCATGAATTATTATCTTAATTATCATGATTTAATTAATGGAAAAGAGAAGGGCAATTATGGAATTAAGTTGGGATATATTAGGAAATTCATAACTTGATGCCGATAAAGTGGATTGAGGTGAAAATAGAGAGATAGACACAAAATTTCATGCTCAATATTATTGATGAATTGGATTGAGCAAATTCAATGAGATTATGGAGATAATTATTTAATTTCATCTTAATCTAAGGATGAACTTCGAATGGCTATAACTTGAGATGAAAACGTCATTTTGAGGTGAAATTTGAAATAAACAGTTAAAACGACTTGCTTAATATTATGAGTGGAATGGATTAGGCTAATTACAATGGAAACATGCATTGTCACAAAAGGACAAAATAATTTGGACTCTTGTGCAAGTAATCATGAGATTTGAGATGATAATCATGAGACAAAGTCAATGCATGTGAGATGTCACCTTTAGAAATTTTTGGCTTGATTTTTTTATTATCAAAAATGATAAAAGCTAAGATAATCCCATGCATTAAAACAATTCATTAAGAGGCTTGCAATGGTGGCATGCTTAGACGTCCATGGGGAGGAGATAAAATGGGATTTTTGTTTTTCAAAAAATTCCAAAAATTACACCACATAAGCTAAAAACCTAGGGTAATTATGGGAGCTGTAGATTTTTATCACCAAATGACAAGGGCTAAGCCACATGGATGACCAAGGGGGAGGCTTAAGAGATAAGGTGATTTTTTGAGATTTTACACAAGATAAATATGAATTTTAATTGGACTAAGTTGAGCCATGTCAATTAAGCCATAATTACTCAAATGAGATGGCGAGTGGGACCCACAAAATTCAGCAAAAAAAGGCAAGACAGGAGCATAGGGACGTTCCATTTTGCAGAAAAATCAAAGGAGAGAAATTCCTAAGGAGCAAGGAGGAGACGCCCATTTGAAGGAGAAATCAAAGGAGAGAAAATTCCCAAACCAAGAACACCCCAAGCATACCCAAATCCCAGCAAGGGAAAATGGAGGAAAAAGGAAGAAAGAAAGAAGAAAAAGAAGAAGAGAAAGAGGAGCAAAGAGAGGAATCCAAGTTAGAAAGATTGAAATTCAAGTTTGGCTCAAATTAAGTAAGTATATCTTAGAATTTGATTCATTAAAATCCAAATTCTCCACCCCTATTTATGGATCATAAATAGGATTCATAATGGACCCCTAAAGAAAGATTAATGACACTCTTGAATAGAGTATTGATTAAGGATCTTTGCTTATCTATCGAAATTAGAAGCAAATATGGGAGCAAAACCTAGAAGAAATGAGGTAGAAATCTAAAATATGAACGGAACAGTAAATGAATGAATTGCTTGAAAACTATAGCTTGCTTATTGAGTTTCGACTCATATTTTATTTTTCAAATCCACAGACAGGTGAAAGGATTGATGAGGCAACGGAGCACAGGAAAGACTCCACAAATGATGGATTTTGTGATATTACACATGGTTACATAAATGAATGAATGAATGTTTAATGAATGGTGGAATGATGATTTGGTGAACATATGCCTTTGTGTAATGTAGTACCTACGGTGTTACAAGTTTGAAATGATGAATGCAAATATAGAGCTTTCATGATGAATGTTGAGATGTCACGAGTGTATATATATGAATCACATGATGTGAAATAAGTAAAGATATATTATGATGCCTAACACTGAGAAATTAAACTAAAACTAAGGGCCTCAACTCCTAAGGAGTTATGAATTCTGCCGTGTGACAGGGCAACAATCCTGATCACGTTTACCAATCGATTGATCCTGAAGTAAGGTTGTGATGCTTGGGACCGGGCGCAACAGAAGTTGGTATCAGAGCATGGATTGGTAAATAGGTGGAAAGATATCTTTAAAAGAATAAAAACAATGTATATGATGCTAAATGTGTCGGTATATGATTTGTAGTATGATTATTTGATTCTAACTGACATGTTATGATTAAATTGTAGATGGCAGACAAAGGGAAAAGGGTGATGAGTGCAGAGGAACTTAGGTAGGAAATGGAAGAAATGGAGCGTAGGCAAAGGTTTGAAGAAAATATGAATAGGTGGTGGGAGTCCCAACAGAATGAGGCATATTTTCCACTTGTACCTCCAAGTTTCCAGCCTAGACACCCTCTATCACAAGCTCAAGGAAGCTACTATGGTAACCCACCTGCACAAATGCAGAAACTAGAAGAGTCTACAAGCTAAGTCTTTAAAGCAGAAGGTCCCTTCGCATCATGTTTTGATCTACCCATATATCTTTTAGTTCCCACTGATTACATACATGCTCAAGATCTTCAGGACTTCTGGGATCAGACCCCAGCACCTATACCTCCAAACTTAGGACCATGGTATAGATTTACCCATGGATGTATCCAGTTTCGTCATGGATCAAGCTGGGAGAAGATCCGGCAGAAAGAAAAGGAAGTAGCCATTGTGTTAGAGCAGCGACGTGCCCAAGGGATAATAGAGATACCTGTTTCCCCAAAGTATGGAGAAGTTGTCATTCACATTATGGGAAGGGATGGTGAACCTGTCTGAATGGATGATAATGTTAATTATAATGAGAATGATGATTGGGATCCAATAGAGTTTCTTGAACCATTTGAAGGTGGGGCGATGGCAATGGAAACAATGGTAAGCAGGAGAATGTTCCTTTGGGTCCGACACTAGTACTGTGACCAAGGAACCCACTCGTGTTCTGATTAGTCGAAGGCGTTATTTGAGGAGGGGACCCGGTAGATATTAAGGATTTTGTATGATTGGAATGGAAAGGATGTATGCAACTTGTGATGACTTTTTGGACCGTGTATATGTTTGTACATTGTTGTAAATATGTGTGCTATGTCTTATGTGATGAAATTTTGATGCAATGTTGATAATGTGAATAAAGTAAATAGTTATGAAAATGTTACTATGCTCCAGGTAATCTAAACTCTTGAAATGAATGGATAGTATGAACGTTATATTGATAATTGATGAAATGTGATATGCTGGTACTATGTGATTTGAATGCGATTAATTTAAATTATATAACGATGAGGAGTATACATGGTATGATCTAACCCTAATCATAAATGAAAGTTATGTGCTTTTTATAAACAAAAAAGTACATTGGTGAACACAAGATCTGGAGCAAAACAAAATAAGGGAAAGGAAGTTGCCGCAGATGAAGTCCTTAGCTAGCATGAAATTGGAGAAACTAGTAGACAAAAATGAGGAATACCGGGATTACAAAAGCAAAATCAAAGGACTCGACAATGACAAGAAGGTGAAAACCCAGAAAGGAATGAAGAAGAAGAGCTTGAATCAAGGCAGGCTAGATTGATAGAGGAGAGAGTAGCTACCGCAGTGAAGGAAGCTATGCAGCAGGCCACTCAAAACTGGGCAACCCAAGCCATTGATATTATTCAAGTCTTATGGGAAAGGACTCAACAGGCACAGTTAGGTAATACTGACAAAGAAGGGCCTAGTCTGACAACTGACCCTACACCCCCGACGACGTATACAATTGATTAAGAACAGTTGATGGAGGCTAATCGACGGGCGATAAATGCATTCCTTGCTCAATGACCTCCCAAATTTATTGGAGAACCCAACCCCGTACAGGCTGAACAGTGGATGATGGAAATCTGGATGTTGTTCAGGATATCTCCATGTAATGATCGGCAGAAGGTATTATGCGCCACCCATCTCTTAGTAAAAGATGCATATGAATGGTGGGAGACTATGCTATTACCAAGTTATACCCAGAAGAAGTAACATGGCAAAATTTTGTTGAAGAATTCAATAAAGAATATCTCCCGGTTGGACTACAAGGTCAAAAAGTAGTTGAGTTTGAAAAATTGTATCAAGGGAGAATGTCTGTTAATGAATATGCCACCAAATCCAACGCATTGGTGAGGTCTGTGCCTTGGATAGCAAATGTGCTAGAAAATAATGTGTAACGGTTCCAACAAGGATTAAGGTCATATCTCAAAAAAAGCTTAGCCCCTCTTTTAATTAAAGACTATGCTTCAAGTTTAGAAAGGACAAGAACTTTAGAAGTTGAAGCACTGAGAACACAAGAGATGAGGCAAGGATCAAGGACGTTCGGCTTGGGCATAAAAGAAATGTAAACGGGAAGGGAAAGAATTAAGAAGGGAGGCATGAGGAAATGAAAGGGGATGCTAAGGAAGAAAAATCAACCCATTACAGAAAATATCAAAGACGTCATACAGGCGAATGTTTAAAAGGGTCAAATAAGTATTTTAAATGTGGACAGATGAGACATATGGCCAGAGACTGTGGAAAAAGTGAGGTAAATATTATGAAATGTTATGTTTGTGATCAAGCTGGGCATATCGCCCCAAATTGTCCACATAAAGTTCAAACGTCGCAAGGACATGGGAGAATTCCACCGCCAAGAGTAGCGGGAGCAGTCAATCGACCGGGAACCTCTACAAATCCAGTGCAAGTGCATGCCTTAACTCGAACTGAATCACTGGAATAAGAGAAAAAGGTGGTGATAGGTATGGTTTACATTTTAGAAGAATCGACGATAGCCTTATTTGATTCAAGTGTTAGTCATTCATTTATAGCCTGTCAATATGTAACCACGCACGCACTGCCAGTAGAGGAAACCAATAGGATAATTCATGTTGAATCCCCCGTCTATAGATTAGCTAGCTCTAGCCAAGTATGTAAAGCATGCCCAATTAGGATAGGATCGATGGTTCTAAATGCCAACCTAATCCTACTTCTTATGCCAAAGTTTGATATAATACTAGGCATGGATTGGTTGAGTAAATGGGGAGCTACCATTGACTGCAAAAGTAAGAAAGTGCGGTTTGAAGCGAATGCAGGAAAAGACATAGCCATTGGAAGATTAGAATAGTCTAAGAATCCGATAATATTGATATCCTCCATGAAAGCAGCAAAAATGATCCGCCAAGAGTGCCAAACATACCTGGTAACAATGAACATTCAGCGAGAAGCTGAAAAGTAAATTGATCAAATTCCAATGGTTATGGAGTTTCCGGATGTTTTCCCAAAGGAATTAACCACCTTACCTCTGGAGAGAGAAATTGATATGACAATTGACGTTATACCAGGTACAACCCCAATATCTAAAACTCTGTATCGGATGGCACCAACTGAAATGAATGAATTAAAGACACAAATACAGGAACTATTGGACAAAGGTTTTATTCAACCTAGTGTGTCACCATGGGGAGCCCAATTATTATTTGTCAGAAAGAAAGATGGAAGTCTAAGGCTGTGTATTGATTACAGAGAACTAAATAAAGTCACTATAAAGAACAAGTACCCATTACCGAGAATTGATGATCTATTTGATCAGTTGAATGGAGCATCAACATTTTCCAAAATTGATTTACAGTCAGGTATCATCAGTTAAGGATAACTCCTACCGATATTAGTAAAACGGCTTTTCGAACTTGGTATGGACACTGAATTTGTGGTAATGCCTTTTGGCCTTACAAATGCCCCTGTCGTATTTATGGATATGATGAATAGAATATTCCGAGACTTTCTAGATCAATTCATGGTTGTATTTATTGATGATATTTTGATCTACTCAAAATCAGAAGAGGAACATGAGGTTCACCTACAAAAAGTACTAGAAAAGCTAAGGAAAGAAAGATTATATGCCAAGTTAAAGAAATGTGAATTTTGGTTAAAATGAGTGGCATTTCTTGAAAATATAATCTCAGAAAAAGGAATACAGGTTGACCCACAGAAGATTGTAGCCATATTGAAATGGCCAAGGCCGACAAACATTACAGAAATCAGGAGTTTTCTAGGATTGGCAGGGTATTATCGAAGGTTTGTTGAAGGGTTTTCACAGTTAGCGGCCCCATTGGCAAAACTAGCTCGCAAGGGAGTTAAGTATATATGGTTTGAAGAATGCGAATGTAGTTTCCAAGAGCTGAAATAATGATTGATAAAGGCACCAATTTTAACCCTACCAGAAGGCAATGAAGGATTTGTGATTTATAGTGATGTCGCAAGGAAAGGATTGGGATGTGTGCTAATGTAGAAAGAAAAAGTGATAGCTTACGCCTCTGGACAGTTAAAGCCTAACGAGGTAAACTATCTCACTCATGATTTGTAATTGGCTGTAGTAGTGTTTGCGTTAAAAATTTAGAGACACTACCTATATGGTGCAAGGTGTGAGGTTTACACAAATCACAAGAGCCTTAAATATATTTTTACTTAGAAAGAGTTGAACATAAGACAACGAAGATGGCTCAAATTATTGAAAGATTATGATTTGGAGATTTTATACCATCCAGGTAAGGCAAACGTTGTAGCCGACCCACTGAGCAGGAATGTTAGTATAGCGCACGTTATTACCAAAGAAGAAGGACTACTTCAAGAAATGAGACGATTGGAGTTGATAGTATGTCCACCTGGAGTTCAAGTAAGATTGTCGCAAATGCAAATACAATCTTCTCTATTTGAATAAATTAAGGTTGTGCAGTAAGAAGATACAGATCTACATATACACGTAGAAAAAATGAAGAAAAAGGGGTTGACTGAATTTGATATCGATGACCAAGGTATGTATTGACATAAAGGTTGATTTTGCATACCGAACTCAGGAAAATTGAAGGATCAAATTCTTAAGGAGGCACACTTTTCGCCGTTTTCCATACACCCGGGAAGTACAAAGATGTATCAGGATCTCAAGAAAACATATTGGTGGAACAATATGAAAAGAGAGATTGCTGAATATGTGTCAGGGTGTTTAACTTGCCAAAGGGTAAAAGTTGATCATCAACGTATGCCTGGAAAATTGCTGTCTTTGAAAATTCTCGAATGGAAATGGGACAATATCATCATAGACTTTATAGAAGGATTGCCAAAGACTCAAGCAGGAAATGATTCTATATGGGTTATAGTGGATCGATTGTCAAAAGTTGCACAATTTATACCCATAAGGAAAACTTATACAGCTGAAAGATTAGCTAAGATATATTCTAAGGATATATTACGACTCCATGGAGTGCCAAAGTCAATAGTCTCTGATCGAGATGTGATATTTTCATCACGATTTTGGAAAAATTTACATGAAACCTTAGGCACCTAACTCAAGTTTAGTACAGCTTTTCATCCCCAGACAGACGGACAAACGGAGCGAGTGAATTAAATCATTGAGAATATCCTCCGAATGTGCATATTGGAATTTAGAGGATCATGGGATGAATACGTACCGATGGCAGAGTTTGCATATAATAATAGCTACCAAGCAAGTATGCAAATGGCTCCATTTGAAGCACTATATGGACGAAGGTGTCGAACACCCTTGAACTGGGATGAAGTGGGAGAGAAAAAGCTTGCTCCAGACCTGTCTCAACGAATGGTAGATAAAGTGCAAATTATTCGTCAGTGTATACTTACAGCCCAAAGCCGGCAAAAGATTTATACAGATTGTAAGAGAAAGGACTTGAATATCCAAGTTGGCGAACATGTTTTTATAAAGGTTACACCATTCAAGAGAGTTACTAGGTTTGGAAAAAGAAGCAAGTTGAATCCCAGGTATATTGGACCGTTTGAAGTGTTGGAAAAGGTTGGGAAACTAGCATATAGAATAGCGTTACCCCCAACGTTAGCTTTGGTACATAATGATTTTCACATATCTATGTTAAGGAAGTATGTTCCCGACTTAACTCATGTGTTAATAATAGAGAACCTACCAATCCAGGATCATTTGAATTATAAGGAAAGACCCCTTAGGATCTTGGATCATAAGATACAGAAACTTTAGAATAGGGAAATCGAGCATGTTAAAGTTCAATGGAATCGATATTCCAAAAGTGAAGCTACTTAGGAATTGAAAGAAGAGGTAGAAAGAAAGTATACCCAATTATTTCAAGAAAATATGGTTTTGAGACAGAACCTTTTGTAGGGGGGTGATTGTAACACCCAGACCCAAGTAGAACTTGTATTCTGTAACGCCCCATTCCTAGAAATACTCAATAACTAGTCAATGGGTATCACACAACCTAAGAAAAATTCGGCAACATCTCCCCATAATATACAAGGGGTAATATGGAATACATGACCTGATATTCATAAACATTTCAATTTGTAACATTCAATTCTATATTTATATACTTGCATTTTCATATAATAAGGACATTCATATAGAAGGAAAATCATTGAATGTTACCCATACACATCAAGCAAACCTAATAATTATGCATATGTGCATCCACAATGATTATAATCCAATCCGAAATACCAAATACAATATGTTTGTCAAAGTAAATCCGTCTCAATAATCGTCTACATATACGAATATCAAAAGAGCACAAATTTTAAAAGAACTGAAATTAAAGATATTGTGCTATGGTCTCCCAGATGTGATCTTCAACTTGTCCCATCTTGAAGTTCCCCACCTGGCCTGTGATCTAAAGGCAAAATAACAAACAATATGAATCTAAATAGACTCAACAAGTAGATAATGGTTAGCACAAAGTGGAAATAAGTAAATTCTGGATGCACATGTTGTGTTCATGATAAGACATATGGGTCCAAACACCCACTGCCAAGATCGTATGCATAAAACCACATATAAATAGAAGAACATAAACAATCCTCTACTCATGTCTATCAAGGGCCATGAACAACCCTCTCCTCATGTTAATCAGGGTCATGAACAACCCTTTACAACCAATCATTTTAAACAACACATTATATATAACAGACAAGGATAAATGACACAAACCACACATACAATATCGGTAAGGTTTACTTTAAATTCAACACACAAAATCGTCATACAAGCATTTTACCAAACACATGATAGACACAAAATAAGGGAACCCTCAATTCATACTCTCATTTGAGCCGAATTGATTAACAACACATTTAACAATACAGAAACTGTTAACAAATCCTTTACTTCGTAGAAATTGCGCATTCATAGCAAATTCTCAATGAACCCTGCTTACCCTTACTGTTACGAACCCTACGTCCCATACCACGAAATTATTCGACACTACACACTCCCACCAGTCCTACATCACGTTTAGCATGAAATTTCATCACTAAATTAAGATGGGGCGACATCTACTTACTTGGATCGTAATTTCTCTCAAAAACAGTGACCCTAACTTGGATCGTAGAGATTCGGAGCTTCCTCGGTTGGAGTCAACGATCTTCAAAGCAGTCGGTAGAGCTTTCTTGAAGGAATCTATGGCTAGACCGAATGGAATGGTAGGGAAAGAAGAGAAGAAGCAGAGAACGGGAAGAGAAGAAGAGGGAAAGATAGCTGGGTGCGGGATGAAAATAAACCCTAGCGCATGGGCTTCCCTTATTACTGAACCCCCATCGGGTCGGGTTGAAGCATGGGCTGCGTCTAATTGCAATAAGTAATTTACTCTCCCACTCCTACGACTTAATAATTAAAAATTTCTCCGGGGGCGCTGCCCCCTTCACCCCTGCGACTTGACCGGGCAGGTCGAGCCCCGTACCTACTCTGCGAGGGGAACAATCGTCATAGTGCTGAACAATGGAACGCTAATCATATACCTTTTAATTTATACTTAATGTGCTAAGATCATAATACATGCACGTATGCACTATACATCCCTTAGATGTTATGTCTATATATGTTATGTATCCATTAACATCATAAATTCCTACTAGCATGTTCATAAGTTACCTCATAAATAGAGAAGGGTTATAATCAAAATAAAATTAAATACTTGGTCCTCACATATTCATACAATTAGATTCAATTCATGATTTACGTGAGATTTGATTCATTTATGAATGATTTTCATGATAATATTTTACAATTAAGAATTTGATTAAAAATAGAGGTTGGAACAAATTGCTATGGTCAAGTGGTTTGTTAGGGATAATGAATGGATAATGTGCCATGAATAATTATCTTAATTATCATGATTTAATTAATGAAAAAGAGAAGGGAAATTATGGAATTAAGTTGGGATATATTAGGAAATTCATAACTTGACGCCGATAAGGCGGATTGAGGTGAAAATGGAGAGATAGGCACAGAATTTCATGCTCAATCTTATGGATGAATTGGATTGAGCAGATGTGATGAGATTATGGAGATAATTATTTAATTTCATCTTAATCCAAGGATGAACTTCAAATGGCTATAACTTGAGATGGAAACGTTGTTTCGAGGTGAAATTTGAAATGAACAGTTAAAATGACTTGCATAATATTATGAGTGGAATGGATTAAGCTAATTACCATGGAAACAAGCATTTTCACAAAAGGATAAAATAATTTGTGTTGGTCCCGAGTTAATGACAATTACCCAAGAGGGGAGGGGTGAATTGGGTATTTAAAATTTTTCAACTTAAATAGAAATTTTACCCCGGATTAATCTAGTCCTCTTTATGAAGAAATAAATGGAAAGCAATATAGTGCTGAGAGCAGAAATAAAAATCAACAAGTAAGAGTTTATAGTGGTTCGGGCAACCTTCCCTACTCCACTCTTCCAAGCTCACACCTCTTGTGACTTGGGTTCCACTATGTATTTCACAAATACAACTAGAACCACTGCTCTCTTCTAGATTCTAGCTCTAGGGGGCATCAACAACACACAGCACAAGTAGGTGATGAGTTCCACTCCAATCACACACTACTTTGCTTACCCTTTTTGTCAATTTATCAAAAAAATAGAGATGGAGCGGGTTAATCCTTTGAGAATGGCGGGGATGCTCCCCCTGAACCTGTGCTCCCCCTCAGCTTGTGCTTTTCTAAGTTAATTCAAGCATTCCCATATCATTTCTAATTTTATAAAATGGTTCTTTTGCTAGAGGTTTGGTAAAAATATCTACAATTTGATCTTCTGTTCTGACATATTACAAACATATATCATGATTTTCTACATGTTCTCTAATAAAATGATGTCTAAGGTCTATATGCTTTGTCCTAAAATGCAGTACTGGATTTTTAGTTAAGCATATTGCACTTGTATTATCACATCTAATAGGTATATCTCTAAAATTCATACCATAATCCCTAAGTTGTTGTTTCATCCAAAGCAATTGGGCACAACAGCTCCCGGCGGCAATATATTTGGCTTCCGCGGTGGATAGAGCAACACTAGTTTGTTTTCTTGAAAACCATGAAACCAACATATTCCCAAAAAACTGACATGTTCCACTAGTGCTTTTTCTATCTACCTTGTAACCGGCAAAATCCGCATCGAGTAGCCGATTAGATCAAAATTAGAACCCTTTGGATACCAAAGTCCTATGTTGGTAGTGTCTACTAAATATCTGAAAATTCTTTTTACAGCTACCAAGTGTGATTCTTTTGGACATGATTGAAATCTAGAGCACATACAAACACTAAACAGTATATCGGGTCTAGAAGTAGTTAAATATAAAGAGCCTATCATGCTTCTATATAATTTTAAATCAACTGGTTTGCCTTTCTCGTCTTTGTCGATTTTAATGGTTGAGCTCATAGGCGTGTTTGCCCCTTTGCTATTTTCCATGCCAAACTTCTTTAACATTTCTTTGATATACTTGGACTGGTTTATGAAGATCCCTTCGCTTGATTGCTTAATTTGTAGTCCAAGGAAGAAATTCAGCTCCCCCATCATACTAATCTCAAATTCTTTCTGCATAAGCTCAGAAAATTCTTGACAAAGAATCTCATTAGTAACACCAAAAATAATGTCATCAACATAAATTTGAATAATCAAGATATCTTTTTCTTTGTACTTGATATACAAAGTGGTGTCTACCTTTCCCTTTTGGAAGTAATGATCAATCAAAAATTTACTTAATCTTTCATACCAAGCTCTTCGAGCTTGTTTTAATCCATATAGTGCTTTGGTTAATTTCTATACAAATTTGGATTGATCTTTCTCCTCAAATCCAGGTGATTGTTCAACATACACCTCTTCATTTATATATCCATTTAAAAATGCACTTTTAACATCCATTTGAAATAACTTAAAGTTCATGTGAGATGTAAAAGCTAGCAAAATGCGAATGACCTCTAATCTAGCAACCGGGGCATAGGATTCCTCACAGTCTATTCCTTCTTCTTGTGAGTATCCTTTTGCCACAAGTCTAGCTTTGTTTCTCACCACAAGTCCACTTTCATCTAACTTGTTCCTAAAGACCCATTTCGTGCCAATGACAGTGCAGTCCTTTGGTCTTGGAACAAGATGCCAAACTTGATTTTTTTCAAATTGATTTAGCTCTTCTTGCATTGCTATGATCCAGTTTTCATCATTAGGAACTTGATCAATAGTGGTTAGTTCAATCTTAGACACAAAGGCGTATTGTCCACAAATATTTTGTTTTGACCTTCTAGTCGTAACACCTTCATAAATATTTCCTATAACTTGCTCAATTGGATGAGCATTTTTGAACTTTAAATCAGTTAGAGGTTTATAGGATTTATTACCTTCACTTACCCTTTCCTCCATGGATTCTTCTTATTTTTCCACATGCAATCTTTCAAGATTACTTGTGACATCATCTACATCACTTAAATCATTTTTTCTTTGGAAGCATGGATTAGATTCATCAAAAACAACATGTATCGACTCTTCTACAACTTGGTTCCGTTTATTGAAGACTCTATATGCTTTGCTATTTGATGAGTAACCAAGAAATATTGCCTCATTACTTTTAGTATCAAGTTTTCCCAAGTTGGTTTTTCCATTGTTCAAAACATAACATGTGCAACCAAAAGCATGAAAATAGGAAATATTTAGTTTTCTACCTTTCCATAGCTCATATGGGGTCTTTTTCAAGATTGCTCTAATGGTAACTCGATTCAACACATGACAAGCTGTACTTACAGCTTCATCCCAAAATTTCTTGGATAATTTACTCTCATTTAGCATTGTTCTAGCCATCTCTTGTATGGTTCTATTTTTCCTTTCAACAACTCCATTTTGTTGTGGAGTTCTTGGTGCGGAAAATGTGTGGTGAATTCCTTTTTCATTACATAGTTCTATGAATCGTTTATTTTCAAACTCACCACCATGATCACTTTTAATGGCCATAATAGTACTTCATTTTTCATTTTGCACCATATTTACAAAAGTTGCAAACATAGAGAAGGCTTCATCTTTGCTAGCTAAGAGAATTACCCATGTGAATCTTGAAAAATCATCAACTATTACAAACATATACTTCTTTCCACCAATGGATAAAATGTCGGATAACCCATATAGATCCATGTGTAGCAATTCAAGAGGCCTAGTGGTGGAAATCTCCTTTTTGGTAGAAAAAGACATTTTAGGTTGTTTTGATAGTTGGCATGCCTTACAAATTTTATCTTTGTCATATTTCAATTTTGGCAATCCATCTACCAAATTTTTTTTCCATAGGGTCTTAATATTTGTCATATTTATATGTCCAAGCCTCTTATGCCAACCCATGGATCATTGTCAATGACCATTAAACATTGACCATCTAGTTCATCAAGTGAAACCAAATATACATTTCCATGTCTTTTTTCACTAAACATGATATGTTCTCCATCAAATACATTGCATATAGATGAGTCAAACACAACCTTGTATCCTTTGTCACATATTTGGCTAATACTCATTAGATTGCGCTTGAGTCCTTCAACAAACAAAACATCCTCCATACATGCATTTGAAATACTATAAATATTTCCTTTACCTTTAATTTTACCTTTCTCGTTGTTTCCAAAGGCAACAGTTCCATCGTTGCAAGGCTTGAGTTTATGAAATAAACTTCTTTCTCCAGTCATATGCCTTGAGCAACCACTATCCATGAACCAAACGTTGCTTGCCTTTGCCTTGAGACATCTAAAAATTATCTCTTTGGTACCCATTTTATGGGTCCATTTGGGTTAGTAAACTGATTTAATCTTTGTTGTTCTATTCTTGAAAGCCCAAATCTTGTGTTTCTTGGAACCAAAACTAATTCTGCACAATGGTCATATAGTTTCTTAAAGTTGCATTTATAGATTTTGTGACCCATCTTATTGCAAAAGTTGCAAGCCATTGGTAATCTAGGAGTAGGCCTCCAAATGTGTAATGGTTCAAAAGTTAGCCTTCTAGTCCAAATAATATGTTTCCCTTTGGGTTTGTAAATAGATGCAGTTTTAGTTAGATTTTTCCCAAGTATTGGCACACTTAATTTGCTACTTTTTCCTTGCTCAAATGTAGAGTATCCAAGACCTCTTTTATTATTTTGAGAGGTCATGTTTAGAAATATTTTCACACTTTCTCCTGGATTAGAGAACTTAGTTAATGATTCATTTAAGGATTCATTCTCCTTTTTCAACTTTTCAACTTCTTTCAATAGTAGTTCATTTTCTTCTTTCAGTTTTGTTGTACTCTCTGCTAGTTTTTCATTTACAATAATAATGGAACTGCATTGTTGTCTTTTTAATGATAACTTATTTCCTAATTTTTTGATTTCCTCATATAAAGAATCATATGCATGTTGTAATTCCTCTAATTTAGCATATTTGAGACATTCTTGAATAGAAGAATAAGTAGATTGAGAGTGGCAAAATTTTGAAGTTACCACTTCATTACTTGTGCATTTTTGTTGAGGTGGTTTGCTCTTCCAAAACTTCCGTTGAGTTCAAAGTTTCTTCATGTTCAATCTGTGCCATGCAACATATTCTTGCACAATTTGCCGCTTCAAAATCATCGGTTGAGGAGCTATTTGTTGATGACGTTTCTTCATTCACGTACATTCCTCTTCCCTTAGACTTTTGGAATCTCCGACTTTCATATCTTTCCTTCCTTTCTTGATGATCCTTTGATCTTTCTTCCGGTGTAGGACATTGAGCTTGCATATGTCCCATACCGTCACATCTATAATATTTTGTAACCTCCTTTTTTTCTTTTCGAGGCCTCTCTTTGAAGTCTTTGGAGTTCTTTTCTTTCCTCATAAACTTTCAAAATCTGTGTGTTAGTAGAGCAATGTCTTCGTCATCGTTGTGAGATAAGGAGGTAGACTCATCCGAGTTGTTGGTGACTTTTAGTGCAATTGCTCTCTTTCCTTTGTGGTGATCTTCATTTCTTTTCTTGATTAGCTCATGTGACATCAACGAGCTAATAAGATCTTCCAACTTCAATTTATTTAGATCCTTGGCTTCTTCTATTGCCATGATTTTTGGAGTACATGATTCGGGTAGCGCCCTTGGAATCTTCATGACCTGCTCAGATTCAGAAATAGCTTTTCCAAGACCTTTCAAAGCATTAGTAATTTTAGAGAATCTAGCAAATATTTTAGAAATATTTTCTGTTTCTAGCATTTTAAAGCTTTCCAACTCTCCAATCAAAATATTTCTCCTTGTCTCTTGGACTTGAGAAGTTGCTTCATAGATAGATGTTAATGTATTCTATATTTCTTTTGCAGTTAGACAAGAGGATACTCTATCATATTCGGAAGCAGTAAGAGCACAAAACAGTGAGTTCATAGCTTTAGCGTTGCTCTTAACAGTTTTTACTTCCTCATCAGTCCATTTGGAAGCTCTTTCATCACTAGGCAAGGTTACACCGCCTTGGATTGCAATCCAAGAGTCCATATCTGTAGCCATGATGAGTTGTTTCATACGTAGCTTTCAATAGCCGAAATTGTTCCTATCAAACAGTGGTGGCCTAGTAAAAGATTGGCCTTCGGCAAATGTGGGAACGGAAGTCGATTGGGATGCCATATCAAGAGATCTCTTTGGTAAAACTCAAAGACCTGCTCTGATACCACTTGTTGGTCCCGAGTTAATGACAATTACCCAAGAGGGGAGGGGTGAATTGGGTATTTAAAATTTTTCAACTTAAACAGAAATTTTATCCCGAATTAATCTAGTCCCCTTTATGAAGAAATAAATGGAAAGCAATATAGTGCTGAGAGCATAAATAAAAATCAACAAGCAAGAGTTTATAGTGGTTCGGGCAACCTTCCCTACTCCACTCTTCCAAGCTCACACCTCTTGTGACTTGGGTTCCACTATGTATTTCACAAATACAACTAGAGTTACTGCTCTCTTCTAGATTCCAGCTCTAGGGGGCATCAACAATACACAGCACAAGTAGGTGACGAGTTCCACTCCAATCACACACTACTTTGCTTACACTTGATCTTAGTTACCCAAACTAAATCAAGTTCAATACAACAAAGAAAAATAAAAGAGAGTTTCTACACGTTACTGATGTGTGGAGGCAGATTTGGCGCAGAGAAGAACTTGTAGCGTAGGCTTAATGATTCAGCAAGCAGCTCTTGGCAATTTGGAAGCAAAGTTCTTCTTCTAGATGTTGGCTTGATCACTTAATGCTCTTAGAGATGGGAGTTATGCTCATTCAATGAATTCTCAGCTACCCTCCATGTTCATATTGAATGCCTTTTATAATTTGCGAGGGAATCCGAACATTTGGAAGTAGGTAGCGCACATTTAATGCACCAACGTTCGAAAAATTTCCGACCGTTGCGACCCAAGTCGCAGGTGGAGTCGACTTCGGGTGCAACTTCGGCTGTCCGCAGCTTCTTCAAGTTCCAGTCTAGGTCGACTTGGTCCTCGACTTGACCCAAGTCGCAGGTGAAGTCGACTTCGGATGCGACTTCACTTCTTTAGCTTGCTAGTTGAACTTGAAATCTTCATAGATGACTTTGATCACTTGATTTTCTTCACATTGATTGTTCTCCCATTTATTTATAATTCTTGGAGCTTAGTATAATCATCCTAGTTTGTAAAACTTTAAGCTCTATATCTTGAGATCTTGAATACTTCAATCTTAGAGTGCCTAATGATGTCCAAATGTGTGTTCATAATCCAACATGATGGATTCATGCAACCCTTCTTGCTTTGATCTTCATTTATTCTTCATTTGAGTGTTTGAGTCGTCTTGATCTGCAAGTTCCGCACTGAAGTCGAAGCTGGAGTCGACTTGGTCTGCGACTTCACCCAAGTCGCATGCGGAGTCGACTTGGGATGCGACTTCGGCAGCTCTCGTCCCCGATTTCAACTCTGGAAAGAAAATTAAGTCTGAAGTCGATGCCGGAGTTGACTTGGTCTGCGACTTTACCTCAAGTCGCAAGTGAAGTCGACTTCATGTGCGACTTCGGCAGCTTTGCCACTCAATTTCAACTCTGGAAGGAAATGACGTTTTGAAGTCGCTGCTGGAGTGGACTTGGGGATCGACTTGGCCTAAGTCAATTTCCGAGTCCACTTGGAATTTGACTTGACCTATCATGCTTTATTTTCTTCATTTGTATATCCTTCAATCATTTCCACAAACATATTAGTGGCCAAAACTTACTCAAATTGATTTGTTAATCATCAAAACATAAACTTGACTTATTTTCCGCTTGTTTCCAACAATTTGGACTCTTGTGCAAGTAATCATGAGATTTGAGATGCTAATCATGAGACAAAGTCAATGCATGTGAGATGTCACCTTTAGAGATTTTTGGCTTGATTTTTTTTATTATAAAAAATGATGAAATCTAAGATAATCCCATGCATTAAAATAATGCATTAAGAAGCTTGCAATGGTGGCATGCTTGGACGTCCATGGGGAGGAGATAAAATGGGATTATCTTAGATTTTGGTAATGAATAAAACTTTTGGTGAAAAGTTTTGGAGAGTAAAAGTTGTCAAATGATGTGATATGATAGGGGTAATGATGAGTAGTAAAGAGGATAAAGTTAAAATAGATAGGTTAGTTGTGTGGATGATTGTGTAGAAATTATTGAAAAGTAGGGTAGTTGTATAGGAAAATGTGAAATAATTATTAAAAAATATGATAGTTGTGGAGAATGAAAAGTTTTAGATTGAAAAGTTTTAACTTGACATATTTTATTAATTTCCAAACACACCCTAAATATAAGGGCCTCAACTCCTAAGGAGTTATGAATTCTGCTGTGTGACTGGGCAACAATCTTAATCACGTTTACCAATCGATTGATCCTGGAGTAAGGTTGTGACGCTTGGGATGGGAGCCAAAAAATAATATTGTATTAAAATTCCATCTCAAACATAACAATTAAACTCAAAGGAAAGAAAAAAAACGAAAGCTTTTGAAGCTCGATGGCGGCTCGATCATTACAAGCAACTAGCGGCCTTGCTTCTTACCACATGCTCTTCACCTCTTTCGCTCCAGATCTTACCCCAAGCTCCAAGGAGGTTCTAAGATGCCTTAGGACATTCCCATGAGGTGTTTATATAGATTTAAACGAGTACTTGTGCACAGAGTCCTTTTTGCCCATCAAATTACACAATGGGGGTCCCACATGGTTCAAACCATGTGGTGCCCAGATCCACACAGTTTTGAACCATGTGGAACTTTGGAGTATTCAGCTTTATGTGCTATTTTGCCAGTTCTTAACCCATTTTGCCCCGAAACTTTCCCGAAACATTCTAAGTTGCTTTAGTCATTGTTTTAACTCCTTTAAAACCTTCAAAATCATCAAATCAAATGTAGTCTTGATCCTTAAGCTTTGAACTTTTCGAAATAGACACACATTGTGCTGAATGAGTGGACCATCTTCAATTGCTCATAACTTTTTGATCCAAGAGGAGTTACGAGAGTCATAACATATTAACTAAAAATATTTTTTGAGTCTGTCGATATGACAACTAGGGAAAGCCTATTTAAGCTCATTTTTATGTCAAAAAATGTTGTTTTTGTATGATTTGGGGCCCTAAAATTGCATGCACTTTCCTCCTTAGCACAAATTGATCAAATTATGAGTGTTTTCACATAACTAAGCTAAATCAATCACTATTCAACTCCAATTATCTCAATCACTCATATTCTAGTTTAATTATTATTCTAAATATATAATATGAAAATGGCTTCACAATTAAGCAACATAAGGCAAACTTCATATCCTTTTTGCAAGGCCTTCTTCCTAAAGACAATTATTGGATCTTTGGCACTAAGCAGCTTCATGGCCAACGAGTCATTCTTTTCTAAAGTTCAGCCTCTTCCACCTCTAGCGCTTCTACCTAAGTGGTCAATCCAAGGTTCACATCTATAAGGGTTTTTTGCCTCTATCTTTTTTAAATTAGATAATTACTACTTCAAATTTTCTTTAGTTTTAGCCCGCTCCTTAATCATGGAATCATGAAGAAGCAAGTGAGATCTAACCTTAAGTAGGTCCTAGTTGTATTTATGCAAGTAAGACAATAGTAGACCGGTGGAGTTACTAGCTTCCACTAAACTCCAAGTCAAGCCATCATACATCTCACCATATGTTTTAGTCTCTTGAACAAAATAAATAGAGGGAAGAATTAATTAAATCAAATCAAGACACACCATTGGACTATTGATAACTCAGTATTTTTACGAGTTATCATGGCCCATTTCAGACTTAATTTGTGTGTTAGTTCAAGAGATTAGGCATAGTTTGCACTCATTTAGCTTAATTTTCACTCGCTTTGCATTTTAGGAGCATTAATTAGTTTTTAGGTAATTTTAGCATTATTTAGGCATTTTTAGTTTATTTATTTAGTTTTTCCATCTTTTGCAAGAAGGACAGGACGTACGTCGGCAGAGTGGACGAGTTGAATGCCAGCTGAGGCATCCAGAGGCAGATGGATGGTGCCTAGGCGCCACCCTACGTGCCTTGACCATTTGCAGCACACACAGCTGACATGCAGGGCATTCCAGAGAATTGGTGCCTAGGCGCAACTTCTCTATATGAAATCCAAGTCAGAAGCCACAAATCAGGTGGTGCAGTCCAGGGAATTGGCGCCTAGGCGCCAGTGCAAAAATTCTTAGGGTTTCCAGAATGTGTCCAAACTGCTCAGCACAAAGAGAGCTGGCCCCTAGGCACCAATACGCATCTGTACGTAAATATTCTACTGCGTAAGCTGCACGAATAGGACTCTATATATAGTTCCTAGGGGTTCGCACGCGGGAAAAAGGAGAGAAGGGAGCCTGAGAACGAACTACAGGGCAAGAGAAAGCAGAAATCAAGATTAAAGCTCGGATTAAAGAAAGGATTCAAGTCCCGTTGGTGGAACCCGCCGAAAAATAGTTTTTCTTATTCTTTCCAATTTTCTTTCTCTACCTTATGGATACTTTTTATTTGGATGTATTGGATGTTAAGATCATGTCTTTGAGCTAAACCTCCATTGGATGGATAGTTAGTATGAACTGAATTCGAAACTGTATTGTTTCTTAGTTCTTACAATATTCAGTAATGAATATTTAAGCTTATATATGATTGTGTATGATTTACCTTTGCATGTGTGAGTTTAATGCTTTTACAAGATTAGCTACCTTGTAAGATGATTTAATTGCTTGATTTATCCTTGGAAGAGGAAGATCTTTGCCAGATCCATGTACAAGGCATAGGTTTCGACCTGTGTGTAAGGAGAGTTGTTTAACGGATAGGAATATACTGTTAAACCCTGTGTAGTCATTATACAAGTTATGCACTTATCAATTTCACTTTATTTAATGCATGAGAACATAGCACTTAAATAGGGTGTAATTAGCTTTATATACTATTGGAAAATATATATAAAGATATATGAACTTGGGCTAGTAAATCCATATGCAATCCACTTAAAAAGAACCAGCGCAATATAGTTTAGATTCAAGGATTCCGATCTATCCATCTGCCATCCCTAATCAGCAAACTCGCTTTTAGTATCCAGTAGTCTCATGATCTCTACTCTGATTTCTTTTTGCAATCGTTAGCTTAGTTAAATCACAAAACTAGAATTTTCCATCCATAGAACGCAGTTTAACTAATTCATAATTCGGTTAACAATTCCTCGTGGGAATGATACTCTACTCACTCTTTATTACTTGACACGACACGGCACGTATACTTGCATAAATAGCGAGCATTTTAATTGACATATACGCAGCTCGTCAAGTTTTTGCGCCATTGCCGGGGAACTGTTTAGCCAGTTATTTTTAGTTTGATTGCTTTCTTGTATAATTCTGTAGAATAGCTCAGTTTCATTATTTCTTTTAGCCTAGAATTTTTTTTTCTTTCTACTAGTTCAATTTCTTTGCTTTTTGCAGAGTTATCTCATATTGCATGCGCCAAGGCAGAGCTGGAAAGGAGATTGTCATCCCTTTTGATCCAGAACCCGAAAGAACCTTTTTGAGAAGGCGTCGAAAGAGTAAGGAGGCTAAAAACTAACAGCATACGATGGAGAACCTGGACGAGAACGTTCATGCAAATCAACAAGGAAACCAGAGGATTGAGATCCCAAATCATCCACCTCAAGATGATTTGGACCAGCCAATTTGGGATCTGATTGCACTTGGTCAGAATGCTGTTCAGACTAGCATTGCACCTCCTCTAATCGACACCAACAATTTTGAAATCAAACCGGTGATTTTCCAGATGCTCCAGTCTATTTGGCAGTTCGGAGGTCTTGCATTTGAAGATCCGCACCGCCATCTGTGGAATTTCCTGCAGATCATGAACACTTTCAAGAAAAATGGAGTCTTCGACGAAGCAATGAGGCTTCAAACATTTCCATTTTCTCTGCGAGATCGAGCTTCAGAATGGCTGAACTCTTTGCCACCGAACTCCATCAACACATGGAATGACTTGGCTCAGAAATTCCTAGAAAAATACTTTTCGCCAGCCAAGCTAACTAAGCTGAGAATGGATATAGTCTTGTTCAAGAAACATGGAGAGGATACCTTATCAGAGGCGTGGGATTGTTTCAAAGACCTGCTCCGAAAGTGCCCGCATCATGGAATTCAGCCGTGGGTACAAATTCAGATTTTCTACAACGGTCTCCAGGATTCCACCCGTCACATGGTGGATTCTTCATCGAATGGATCTCTACTACAGAAAAGCTATCGGGAATCATACGCCCTGCTCAAAAACATGGCGGCCAACACTTATCAACTGCCATTTGATAGGAGCCGAGGTGGGGGTCTACTCCAACTGGACATTGTTTCATCAATAATGGCCCACATCGATGCTTTATCTCGCCAAATTCAGAACCTGTCCAGGCCAGCCAACGTCAGTGCATTAGGGGCGTCTGCACCACAGTAGTCGACAGCAGCAGACATTTGTACGTGGTGTGGCGAATTCGACCATCCTAGTGATGAATGCGCCTCCAACCCGGAGTCCATTAATTATATGGGAAATTTCCAAAGAAAGCCAGCTAATCAGTATGGAAACAACTACAACCCAGGCTGGAGAAATCATCCTAACTTCTCATGGAACAACTAGATGAGGCCAAATCAGCCGCCTGGATTCCCGCAGCAGCAGCCGCAGTAACAGCTTGCAAGACCAATGCAGTTCAATCCACCGCGAGAAGAAAAGAAATCGGATCTGAAAAATCTCTTCATGCAGTTTATGCAATCCCAAATCACGACAAATAGGAATTTGAAAGCTCAGTTAGGCCAACTGGCCTCAGCCCTGAACAACCAACCTCAAGGATCACTACCAAGAGACACTGAGCAAAACCCGAAGGGAAAAGGCAAAGAACAGGTGCAAGCAGTCACATTGCATAGTGGAAATCAGTTGCCCGATCCAACTCCACCGGAATCGGTGACTGAACCCACTAACCTCTGATTCAGCAGTCGCAGGAGCCAAAAGAACCAGCTGCAACCCAGAACCAACCAGATGCTGAAATTGCTACAAATCCAATGCCGCCTCCTCCATTTCCTCAGCGATTTGAAAAGTATAAAAAGCAGGGCCAGTTCAAGAAATTCCTTGAGGTACTGAAGCAACTGCATATTAATATACCTCTCATTGAAGCCTTAGAATAGATGCAGAGCTACGCTAAATTCATGAAAGACGTGCTATCAAAGAAAAGGCTATTGACGAAATTCGAGACAGTGCCGCTAATAGAGGAAACTAGTGCGAGGGTTCAGAGGAAACTACCTCCTAAACTCAAGGACCCTAGGAGTTTCACAATCCCGTGCAGAATTGGTGTGATACCTGGACCCAAGTAAGGCTTACATATATGCATTTGGCATATATAAATGGATCATGTATGATTTAGATGAATTATGAATGATTTTCTTTGTAATATTGATGATTTATTGCAATTAGGGCAAATGGTTATAAATGATGAATATAAGCCGATATGGGTCAAGGGGATTAAAGAGGCTTAATGATGATTAAGGAATGTTGATATATTGAGGATAATTACCTCACATATTATGGTTTAATTAATGGAGATTATGATGCTAATTATGGAGTTAAGGTAGCAAATGCTAGAAAATGCATAACTCGATGCCGGGAAGGCGGATTAAGATGAAAATTGAAAGGTAAGCACATAATTTCGTGCTTAATATTATGGAAATGCTGGATTATGAAAATAAGGTTGAAATTAGGGTGAAAATTGATCATCACCATCCAAAAAATTCAAATAGTCATTACTGAGCTAGAAAAGTCGGATTGAGATGAAATTTGAAATGAACGGTTAAAATTATGAGACTAATGCAATAAGAAGCTTGGATTAAGCTAATTATGATAAAATCCAGTGATTATTGACATGATTTAAAGGTTATTGGATTAGCTCAAAGGAGCATGAAATAGGTGGCATGGAATGGACGTCCAAACTAGTCCCTAAAGTGGATTTTGTGAAATATTTTTTAATAAAATATATGCCCAAAATCAACTATGGATTAAGGGGATTAAATGTGTATTAAATTTGAGTGGAAATTCGTGGCTAACGGCGTCAGATCTGGACTGTAGAAATGTGATCAATTAATGGACAGCAATGGAGCATGGGAGAGAGGTGCACGGTCAAGCAGCTTTTGGAATTTTTAATAATTTTTTTAATATCTAAATTGACCCCTAATTAAGCTAGTTACCTAGGGTGATTAAACATCCATTAATTAAAGTGAAAATTTTGTGGAAAAATCGTGCAAAAGCTGCTGCAAGTGGACCCCACCAAAATGGACAGCAAGTGCACAGCAGGAGACGTGGACAGTTAGGCTGCTGTATTTGATTTTTTTATTTTTTCAAATAAGCTAAATTGATGCCTAAGTAAGCTATTACCTAGGATGGGTAATTATCCATTAATTAAAATAAATTATGTGTGGAAAAATCGTGCAAGGGCTGTTAATTAGGGTTGACTAAGTGGACAGCTTTATTTAAAAGCTGGATATGGCTGTGGAAAAAAATCCGAAAATAATATTAAATAATTAAATATGTGGCTGAAAATTTTTGAGTAACCTATATGGTAAATTTTCAAAACTTTACCCTCAATTTTGGGTCGAAATTGTAAAGGAAAAATTGAAAAAGAAATGCCTATATAAGCAGGCAGTGTGGACGTTACAGATTTCTGTTTAGGAGAAAAAAAAAAGTAAAAATCAAAGGGGCAGTGGCTGGAACGATCCAAGGGAAGAAAACATGAAGAAAAGAAGGGAATTTTAAGTACTCAAAGGAGGGATTACCAATTAATCAAGTAAGTATATATTAATTTTGATTTTATACTTCAAATCGGGAAGTTATGTGATGTTATAAGGCAAAATATGAAAGAAATAAAAAATGAATAATTTTTACCATGAATTTTTTTTTAAATTGAATTATATTATGATTAAGAAACGACACAAATTTCATCTAAAAAGGATAAGTCTGTTGGAAACTAAAAATCCGAGAAAATCAACCTGAACAGGGTTGAACAGGTGTCAGGATCAGCTTCACCAAGTGATTTTTAATAATTTTAATACAAGTAATTTTGGGCTAAAAATTTTAAAGGATATATAAGAAATATTGGGGATCACAATAAAAAATTAAAACTTAGGTTTTTATGGGAATAAATATACCCAATAATTTACGTGATTAAGGCTGACTGAAAATGGATGCTTCTGTCCAGCAAGGTAAAAATACCAAAATAAATATAAATGCTTAATTTTTTATGCTTAAAATATTTATTTTGGTTAATTAATTTAGTTATTAAGGTATGATAGAAATTTTAGATCAAAACTACTTGATTTGACATTAATTCTAGATTTTGAGATTTCAGTACGCCTGATTTCAGCATATGTGGATAGTTGGAGAAAAAAATCAAAAATAAATATGAAACCTATGTAGAAATGATCCAAATTGATATATATGTTAATATAATAAATTTGGGTTATGAAAAGTTGGATTAATTGCTGAAAATTCGGATTTATAAAACTGTTTAGGGTTATGTGTTGAGATACACGTTAAACGTGTGAAAAATGGGTTCCAAAGTTGCTATTTTGGAAACCTATGATTAGTGGATTTAAATCTAATAAAAATACCCTAAAAAAAGTGGTAATTAGGGGTAATTATCATGTTGAATTAGTGACCAAGTTGCTAACTTGGGAAATTTTATGAAATGCCTCATATATGTGTTGCCAAATTGGCATTTGTGAAAGGATAAACATGCATAGGTGATAAATAACTTATGTAATGTGATTTTGTGCAAAAATGCATAAAAATATGATAAATTTTGTGAATATATTTCTCTGTTTAGATTTACATGATGTTAATCTCAAACTTTGGGATTAATGAATGAGGCTTAAGGCAACAACAGGTGCTTAAAATGAGCAACGATGTGTGAAAAATGAAAAATATGTTAAAAATGATAAATAGAGGTAATGAACCTCCAAATAATGATTTAATGAAATATTATTACATGTATGTAAGTTTACCCTACATAAGGGTATTAAAAATGAATAATGTGATGTATAGGTTATGATACATATGAACACCCGACTTGAAAGACAAGTGGGATAAGTTAGTATAATATAAGTCCAAATGAATTTATATAGGTTGAAAAACCTAAGGAATATAAGTATTTGAAGATGATGCAAATAAATGAAATGTTATTTTCATTTATCTAGACAAAGGCAAGGAGAAGAATGGAAGAAAAGGATTATAGCGATCTCAGGTAAGCAAGTAAACTTTCTAAAATATTATTTTCTTTCTATGTGATTGATGTGATTGAATTTTTTATGTAATGTTTTGATGAATGGGAAAGCACAAATTTTGAAAATAATAGCTTTAATGCAAAGCCACAAGTTTTGGAAAATGACGGCTTTAATGAAAAGTCGTAAGTTTTGGAAAAGAATGGCTTTAAGGAAAAACTTCAAAGATTGCTTCATGGGAAGCAAACAACGATTTTAAGATAAAGAATTTATCACAAGTGTTGCCATGGATTGGCAATGCTTTATGTGAATGGATTGAGAAATTTGCTTATGAGTAAGCAAGTTCTCCACGATAATGTTTTCAAAAGATTTCACGTTTTATGTCGATGGTTTTTTTTAAGAATTTGCTTTTAAGTAAGCAAGTTCTTTACGATGTTGTTTTAAAAGTATTTAATAAGAAAAAAGAAATTTTACCCTTTTTCACAAAGCAACAATTGTAAATAAGTTTTGAATTTCTCTTATGATGATTAATGATAAATAATCATGTTATAAAAAAAAGATTTGATTTATGAAAAAGATTTATTTTGTTAGGTCATGATAATTAAATAATAAATGATGATTTGGACATAGTTCATATGTTTTGAAATGATATTCGAAAAGTTTTGATTTCCTTTAGACAAGGAAATCTATGTTGAAAATGTTTTGAAAAATGTTTATACGGATGTATTGAAGGGGATTTAAGGATGACCAACCTACTATATTGATTTCATAAAATGGTTTAAATTTTGAAAATTCAAAGGGTCTGAAATTCTTTTATAAGGATTTTAAGATGTATTATTTTTCAAACATTTCAAATGCTTATCAAAATATTTTACTCAAAAAGTTTCTAAAAGAATTTAAGGAAGGTCATCCTAAAATTAGATTTCAAATAACAACTTGTTAAAGTGGGTGCGCTCGCTTACAAGTTGACACAGACTACGGTCTGTGATGTGTTTTTGACAATGATTTTTAAAGATATAGACTTTGGTCTAAGATTTTTGTGTGTTATGGATGCAGGCAGAGGTCTGTGATCCCAGTTTAAAAGAACATAGGCTGCGGTCTGTGGTTCTTTAAACCAAATGGGCTGCGGTCCGTCATAATAATGTACGGTGCACTAGTACAAAAAATAGGCAGGTTGTAGAGCACGGTTGGGATGACCGGGGCCCACTCTACATAAGGCCAAGTCGCTAAGGTATGGCAGGAGTGCCAGCGGCGCCCTCCCTGAGATGGGAGAAGGATAAATAAACAGCCGCCTGGCTAGCGTACTGTTAAGGATTCTCTTCCAAAAGGTAGCATGATCACTTGCTAAGTGTCACTACTAGATGGAAAGAAATGTGTTTGCATATGTTTTGCTTTCCAAAAGCCCAAAGATTGGGATATAAAAGCATTTATACAAAAATTTATCCTAAATTTGATTTCTATGAGCCATTATGCATAAGTTACCCTAAAAGCAGGGTATTTTACACAAAATGTGTAAATATTGATAATAAAAAGAAATAATTTCTATGCAAAAGTTTTCATGAAAAGGATTTATGACTTGTTTGCTATAAACAAGCCCCAAGATGGGGATTATGAAAAAGAGTTTATGTTGGAAAATATTTTGGACATAAGAATGTCCATTTCCAAAAGGTTTATGTGGAAAAAATGGTTGGACAAGAAAATGTCCGATGCCAAAGTGTTTTAATAAAAAGTGTTTTAGGACATATGAATGTCCATTACCAAAGGAAGCTATGTGAAAAATGTTTTGAGACATTAAATGTCTCTTGGCTAAAGGATTTTATGATGAAAAATATTTTTGGACACAAAAATGTCCTTTGCCGAGAAAGGCTTATGTAAATAATGTTTTAGGACATGAGAATGTCCTCCCTTGCCAAATGATTTATGAAAAAAAAATGTTTTGGACGTAAAACGTCCACTGGCAAAAGATGGTTTTATGTAAAGGTCTTTGAACATTAAAAATGTTCATCTAAGATCAAAGGAAATTAACTAAGGAGGGTAAAACATATATGTTTTGCCTTAACAAGCCCAGACGTGACTTGTAAATGATTTTAAGAATAATGTTTATGAAAAATGTTCAAGGACATGGAACTGTCCTTATGAACAAGGATTTTATGATAATGTTTTTTTGCATAATAATGTTTTGGGACATATAAATATCCTCAAGAAAAAGGTGTTCAAGATGTTTATGAAAAAGGTTTTCAAGGAAGTCTTGCCCTAATAAGAAAATGCTTGCTTACTGAGTTGTCACTCACGTTTTGTTTTCCCGAACCTTAGACTGGTACCGGGAAACTCAAGAGGTTGTGAACCTAAGCAGGGGAAGAAATGTACGTGATGGTAGCCAAGTGGGCTATAAGAAATGGGATAGCCTGAATTAAAGCTCTAAGGTATGTTGATGTGAATGTGAACTTATGTAGAATTATAAGTTCTATGTGGTCCAATGCTTGTATGGATGTATGTATGAAATGTAAATGTCATTATAGAAAAGCATGATGAGATGTTATGAAATAAAATATGAAATTTTATTACAAGTGTATCGCCACTTGTTTGATGAATGATGTGAAATGTAAAGATATGAACGATGATGAACGAAATTTTTTTTGGATGAGATCCAATTAAGAACCGCCGCATGATCAGGGCAACAATCCTGATTTACATTTACCAATCGATAAGGTCTTGAGGTAAGGAAGTGATGTCTCGGTTTGGCGCGCCACAATTGGCGACCAGTACTTCGGGAGAGCATTATGCGACTTGGGAGCAAGCATTAATCTCATGCCCAAGTCCATTTTCAGAAAGTTGGGCCTCGGGGAAGCTCGACCTACCATTGTGACGCTGCAACTGGCGGATCGATCCATCACGTATCCAGACGGTATCATTGAGGATGTCCTTGTCAAGGTGGACAAATTCATCTTTCCGGCAGATTTCATTATCCTGGATTATGAAGAAGATCGAGATGTGCCAATTATTCTCGGTCGACCTTTTCTCGCAACAGGCAACACCATAATCAATGTACGAGCCGGAGAATTAACCATGCAGGTGCAAAATGAAAAGGTTACATTCAACGTGCTCAAGACTATACAGAGCCCGACTGACTTAGAGGATTGCTTAAGGATTGATATGGGCAATGCAAATGTTCAAAAGCTTCCTCAGAATGATTTTAAGAAGGACCAAGAGAAAATTACCGCTAGGGGCCACAAATTATTCGTTGGTATTAAAGACCGACTCGTTGGTTACATCGGGCCCAAACAACTGGTCGAGCCGTTGGGAAGTCAAGACATGGATATTAAAGCCAATGAAGGAGTAGGGGAGTTTACATTTGATAAAACTGGAAATTTTCATACCAAAATACCCCTATCTCATCAGTCGGAAAATCAAATCTGGCACAACTTTATGGAACGATGGGCTAAAATCAGATCAGAACTTCCAGGTTGCAGCCCTAATGCCGGGACTTCGAGGTGGTGAAATTGAAAAAGGACTGAATAGCAGAAACGTCGTGCTGAGGACGTTAAGCTTAGCGCTGAATGGGAGGCAACCCATTGCTTGGTTTCAGTTTGATTTGTAAATTTGTTTTTGTTGTTATTATTTTTGGGGTTTTTACCTTTGTAAAAAAAATGAAATGAACGGCGCCCAGGCGCCAAATGGGGGCGCCCCGGCGCCATGATGAACTCCGCAAAGAACACGAGCGCCCCAGCGCAGGGTCGTGGGAAGCACGACCTGGACGCCTTATAAAGCATGGGGTTAGGGTTCTAAACCCTAAACCCTACGCCCCAGCGCCGAAATTTCCCCATTTCTCATTTCCAACCATCCCAACCTTGATTTCAAGCCATTTCAACTCAAATCCAACCACATTTTATCAAAGAATCATCCTCCCAGTCCATCCATTCTGTTTTCCATTTCATTGTTTTCCACTTTTCTTAGATTCACTCAAATCCATCCTAAAATTTGGTTTTTCGTCACCCAATCCTAAGCCTCACAACTATTCTAGCTTTCCTAACAATTTCCCTTTGAGTTGAGCTCCATTTTGAGCCATCTCATTGCCATCTTCTTCACCCCGGCGCTGGAAACGACTGACAGCAAATCGGCGCCTAGGCGCCGCTACCCCCGCGCCCCGGCGCCAGTGCAGAGACAGTACAGTTCAAAATTTCAGGTGTAAGCCTTCTGTGGGTAATAACTTCTCCAACTTTGAGATATTCTTTTTTCTTTAAGGTTGATTGGTGAATGTTTGGGTGGAAGTTTGATTGGATTTGTTGATTGGACTGTGGATTGGAGATTGTTTTGGGAGGATTGCTTGGCATTGGTGATACTTGAGTAGCCTGGTTGGATTGTTTAGCATTTGGGTGGATTGTTTGGCATTGGGTTGGTGCTTGTTTGAGCTTGGTGATTGGGTTGTGGAGACTAAACTGTTGCTTGCTTGTGGTGCATTTTTGGAGCTTAGCTTGGTTGTATATTGGCTTGTTGGATTGCTTGATTTTGTTGGAATTTGGTTTGCAAAGGCCGTTTGAGATTTCTTAGGGACAATATGGCTTCATCATCATCTGCTAAAAGAAAGAAAGTTCAGGAGCCCCGAGAATTTGACGCTAATCGGTTCGGGTCCGCTCAGGCGTTCAAGCGGCACACGGATTCGCTTTAGAAGCGGCACCTGATTCCTGAGCAGGGAATAAAGATTATCTCTTTCTCCGACAACTTCATCAACGCATTGAATGCTCGAGATTGGCAGAAATTCCTCGCACAGCCTGAGTCTGCAATAGTGCCAGTGGTGAAAGAGTTCTACGCCAATGTCGTAGAACATGAGTAGGGCAGGGTGAAGGTTCAGGGCAAGATCGTCCCGTTTCATGCTGAAGTGATCAACTCCTATTACAGATTGGGCTCTTTTGACTATCCAGACCAGTATGAGGAGTTTTTGGAGGGAGAAGGTTGAGATGTCAACTCTATCACCGAGCATATCTGCCAATGGCCTCCGACATGGAAATCAACGGGAGGCCAACTCACATCATTCAAGCGCAACGAGATGATGTACGACGGGCGGATGTTTTTTCATTTTATTTCAGCCTAGATGATGCCGTCGACCCACGTCAGTGAGGTGACGATGGACAGAGCGCTGCTACTACATGCCATCTACAGCGGCATGACAATCGATGTGGGTCGCCTTATCTACCAGCAGATATGTGCCTGCGCAACCGCACCCCGGGGCAGCTACTACTTCCCATCTCTCTTCATCGGGCTCTGCAAGCAGGCAAGCCTCAAATGGGAGCCGACGGAGGAGGTCCTGAATTTTCAGGCCATCATTGACGACCTCTCCTACGGCACCCAGCCATGGATCTGCACCGCCACCCACGCGTCCCAGGCTGGCTCCACCTGCAGCGGGTCCATTCTCGCAGCCGTTATCCACAGCTGAGGGGCTAACAAACTTGGAGAATCTAGTGGCCGCCCAAGCCAGGTACCAACGGCAGCATGATCGGGCGATGGAAGCCTACCTACGGCGGATAGCGGAGGACTGCCAGATTAACATCTCCACCCTCCCACCCTTCCCACCGACGTTGCTAGAGGTCCGAACCTGCTTCGGGCAGTCATTACAGCCCCAGGCCGACGACGAGGACGACGAGGACGCGATAGAGTCTGATTCTTGAGGGAGTCCCAGTCCTTTCTTTTTATTTTTCTTTTCTTTTATGTTTACTTTTCATTGTATTTTCATTTTTAGTTCATTTTAGGGTCATGCATTGAGCACAATGCATCTCTCAAGTTTGGGGTGGTGTATAATTCTCAACCATAGGTTAGTTTTGCATTTTAATTTTCATGCTTTAGTTTATGTTGCATGCATTTCAATTCCAGCTAATGAAAGTTGTCTTTGTTTCAATTCATCTGATTGCGAAAATGTGCAAGGCTGTGATTAATTCTGATTTGAAATTGAATTCATGAAAGAATGGGCAATTCAGATTGAAACCAAGTATAAAGCAGGTTGAAATTAACAAGTGAAAGAATTAAAAGAAATTTCATAATACATTGTTCTAATTCAATGACAAGCATATCTTTCAGACCGAGATGATGAAAATTGAACTAAATAAATGCTGACCAAGTACTTCAACGAGTTCAGAAATGGTATTATTTCACAGGAATTACTCAAACATGTTCAGTACCCCTAATAAAGCATTAGAAAAAGATAAAAAGGGGGTGGTTGACCTAAGCTGAGTAACCGGGACTTGGCATCGACAAATGGCAAGGTTCGCGTAAAAAAGCAAAGGAAAATCACAGTAACAACGCTTTAAAAAATGAAAATTCTCCCTAGATGCCCTGAAATATGGTAAGGGGAGCCCAAAAAAATGATCTCCAGATATCCTGAAATATGGTGAGGAGAATTTTTACAATAAGTTTGGGGAGAAAAAGAATGTATAGTTGTTAGAGATTGAATTCAGTGACTTGATACCATTTGCTGTAACCAGTGTATTCAGTTTAATCATTGGTTTGCTTGAGTTCATTGATTTCCTAACCAGTTTTCTGATCGAATGAAAGATTGACGTGTTGAAATATGACTTTGCACTACGAAATTTTAGCACCCACATGTAACTTGGTTTGCAAAGGAAAATTTATGCCTTGTTTATATAATGATGGATTTTTCAGGTTGAATTAATCACGACCTTGTGAAATGGCTAAGTGGATTGATCAATGCTTAACCGGATGCGAAAGGAGTTGATTTTTATTTTTCTACATACATTCATTCATTCATTTATTCATTCTGTTTGCATCTGTTGCTCGAGGACTAGCAACATTCAAGTTTGGGGGTGTGATAACTCATATTTTTACAAGTTATCATGGCCCATTTCAGACTTAATTTGTATGTTAGTTTGAGAGATTAGGCATAATTTGCACTCATTTAGCTTAATTTTCACCCGCTTTGCATTTTAGGAGCATTAATTAGTTTTTAGGCAATTTTAGCATTATTTAGGCATTTTTAGTTTATTTATTTAGTTTTTTCATCTTTTGCAGGAAGGATGGGACGTACGTCGGCTGACTGGACGAGTTGAATGCCAGTTGAGGCATCCAGAGGCAGATGGATGGCGCCTAGGCGCCACCCTACGCGCCTTGACTATTTGCAGCACACACAACTGACATGCAGGGCATTCCAGTGAGTTGGCGCCTAGGCGCTACTTCTCTATATGAAATCCAAGTCAGAAGCCACAAATCAGGTGGTGCAGTCCAGGGAGTTGGCGCCTAGGCGCCAGTGCAAGAATTCCTAGGGCTTACAAAATGTGTCCAAACTGCTCAACACACAGAGAGCTAGGGGCGCCTAGGCGCCTATACGCATCTGTACGCGAATATTCTAGTGCGTAAGCTGCGCAAATAGGACTTTATATATAGTTCCTAGGGGTTCACGCACGGTAAAAAGGAGAGAAGGGAGCCTAAGAACGAACTACAAGGCAAGAGAAAGCGAAAATAAAGATTAAAGCTCGGATTGAACAAAGGATTCAAGTCCCGTTGGTGGAACCCGCCGGAAAATAGTTTTTCTTATTCTTTCTAATTTTTTTTCTCTGCCTTATGGATACTTTTTATTTGGATGTATTGGATGTTAAGATCATGTCTTTGAGCTAAACCTCCATTAGATGGATACTTAGGATGAACTGAATTCTAAACTATATTGTTTCTTAGTTCTTAAAATATTTAGTAATAAATATTTAAGCTTATATATGATTCTGTATGATTTACCTTTGCATGTGTGAGTTTAATGCTTTTATAAGATTAGCTACCTTGTAAGATGATTTAATTGCTTGATTTATCCTTGAAAGGGGAAGATCTTTGCCAGATCCATGTGCAAGGCATATGTTTCGACCTTTGTGTAAGGAGAGTTGTTTAACGGATAGGAATATACCGTTAAACCTTGTGTAGTCATTATACAAGTTATGCACTTATCAATTTCACTTTATTTAATGGCATGGGAACATAACACTTAAATAGGGTGTAATTAGCTTTATATACTGTTGGAAAACATATATACAGATATATGAACTTAGGCTAGTAAATCCATATGCAATCCACTTAAAAAGAACCGGCGCAATATAGTTTAGATTCAAGGATTCCGATCTATCCATCTGCCATCCCTAATCAAAAAACTCGCTTTTAGTATCCAGTAGTCTCGTGATCTCTACTCTTATTTCTTTTTGCAATCGTTAGCTTAGTTAAATCACAAAACCAGAATTTTCTATCCATAGAACGCAGTTTAACTAATTCATAATCCGGTTAACAATTCCTCGTGAGAACAATACTCTACTCACTATTTATTACTTGACACGGCACGTATACTTGCATAAATAGCGAGCATTTTAATTGACATATACGCAGCTCGTCAACTATCAAGGGTGGTAGAGGATATTGTTGACCAATTTAAGCTATGCATTAAAACAAAGCTTTTGTTGTCCTTAGAGAAAAGATGGCATACGTCTTAAGTTGTCTTCACCCCAAGGACCCCCACATCATCTTTGAAGGGCACAAATGTATACGGGGAATATTTTTTCCCTTTCTCATGGAGAGGGGGTAGTCTAGTCTGTACGGTCTCGCAACTCTAGATTTTTCTCCCAGAAGTCTCAAGAGAAAACACATAATTTTTCTTCGCACTTACGAACTTTTTTGGCTCTTAGCGCTAGTATGTCCTCCAAATGATCCTCAATCTCAGCCTCTACATTTTCATCCACACTAACTACTTGATTCAAAGTTTATTCAAAGAGCTTATCCTTAGGAGACTCAGCCTTTAGCTCCATAGGTTGTGTGCTTGACAAAATCCCAAATTCCACACAATCATTCCTCAATGAATCATTGATTCAAATCTCCTCTGGCCCTAGAACGATAACCACCCCACACTATTCCTCCTAAGATAGAGGTGGGGTATTAGGCAATGCAATAGATAAGTTCCATTGTGAGAAGACTTTCCAACTAGTTTCATCTTGTGCATGCTTGAGGAAGACAAATTGAGCACGACATCCTCTGGAGGTCGCCGTTATTCATCTCACTATGTTGATCTTCTTTGGGAGCATAAAGTGATAGACTCCTATGTTGTTGATTGAGACAAGGATCACAAATCTACAGAAGGCCCCAAGAGTCATATTGAAGTTGTACTTCTTTCCATACATCTCGAAATCTAGGAGCCAATGCCATGCACTAGCTGCCAATTTTTCCGATATAATTTTTTACCCAGTGAATACATCGAACATGATAGGAGAAAAGGGAAATTGAAACCCTATTTTGTAGAAATCATCTTTCAAGCAAAGCTCTTCAAACTTTGGTTGATGGGTACGATCTCCAGCCTTAGGAATTTAAAAGCCAAGGTTTTAGGGACACCATATTTTTCAGATAATCTCTTCCTAAGGATTTTCTCTAGGGATAACGAATTTCACCAGTGAAGGCAAAGCTTCTTTCTGGTGTATGTCTAGTGGCTATTTGATCATTCCTTCCATCTTGGCACAAGACAAGGGCAACCAAGGATAAAGGGAGTCAAAGATAAGGATTAAGATAAGATAAGAATATACTTTTGGTTACTGCAATTTCAATGGCTCCAAATGGTGCTATAGTTGTTAAGCTCAAAAATTTAAAACACTAAATGAGCTGCAACAACATCGAAGAAAGAGGTAACTCAAATAAAGCACCTCTAGATGGATGTTACATATAGAGGCTGATTTGAATTTTAAAAAGATTGCATTTTTTGTCTCATTACTAGCTCTAACATGTGCAACGGGATGAAAGGAATTACTATGATGGATGAATTTTTTAAACTGCAAATGGATAAACCTGAAGATGATAGTTGTCTCAAAGCAACAACCTACATCTACCACGACTTATGCAGTTGGACAAGAACGAGTAAACTAGAGGGTGTAAGAATCTTGCTAAAGTACTTGGAGGCACAAATGGTTGTAAATTTGCAGAGAGTAATTCAATGTATCACTTGTATGAGTGGAAATGGAAAGAAGAAACTATCTTTGCATATCCCAATCCTTCTATTCTTATTATTGTTAGTTGTCCATTTCTCACATTCCATTTCCGTTAAATTGTATGCTGACAATTATGTTTCTCTTTTAGTAATGGGGAACTATTAAAAATAAACATTAGTACAATAAGGAGTTTGTACTAATAATTTTTATTTCATAAAATTTTTTAATATCTAAATCATTTATAACATTCATCTATACATTTATTTATGATGTCAAAAATCAAATATTTTGAAAATTTTTGCATACTATGTATTAATTTACAAATTTTAATAATTTCTTATTCATCTTCAAATAATGTGAACTATTTATAATATATAAGTTTCCAATCAAAGTGATTTTCAAGGTCAAATATATACAGATTAATTTTTATTTTGAAGGTTTAAGTGTGAAAACTTAAGAAAAAAAACACCTAGTGTATAAACATTTGTTTTTAGTCGTTCCTTTTAACAATTTATCTTACATATTCTCTACTTCTAAATTATTATCCGAATTTTACGTTTCTGTTATGAAATCTTGGGCTATTAATATACAATATAAGATAAATAATCTCGAAGGTAACTAATCTGTGCGGATCGATCTTCAATAACATATGATGCGTAATGGACACTTTTGTCACGTACGTAAAGAACGATCGAGTTGGATATTTGATCCACGTATGGCGCATGCATGCGTAAAAGCCTCAATCCTCAAGCCGCACCAAATGAAAGCCGGCAGCAATTGTGGCCATTGTATAGCCTTTGAGACCATGAAATGCTCATTTTACCTGGCCTTTTTTCCCGGGTATTGGAAAACGGCTGGCCAAGGCAAGAGAAGGCTGCTAGCTTTTCCTTCATTTTAAGGAAAACATGGGAGACACCAGGTGACAAGGGCATGTGGGTAACTGCTCCGCGAGGACATTTTTGGAGACGGAAATGAGCTTGCAACTTAGAAAATGGAATTGCTAAACAAGGGAAAATAAAAAGCTAAATATTCATCCACAGCAATACTTACACATATGGCAGAAGAAAAAACAGCCAATCACTAGCTATATGAAGTTCGTTAACTATCTATCATGTGGGAATTGGAGCACATGAGCTAAATATCACGTGTGGTTATAATACTTTCTGAACATTTTAATTCATGTGAACTTTCTGCTGAATCATAAAAGCAGAAATAGGTTGTCTCGTCTCTCTCTCACTCTCACTCTCACTCTCTCTGTAAAAGATTTCTTTCATTATAAAAAAAAAAACCAGAATAGTGTGTGTATATAACTGAAGTGAATTGGGACGTCCGACGCATCCAAGTCATACCAATATATATTACTTGGTGCGTCGGGACAAGTAAAAACCATACTCATATATAGAGATAATAATATGCATTTACCTTGCTGTACGTTTAGCCCAAAATAGGCTCTATATAATCGTAAAATAATAATCCACTCCACTCATTATATTTAGAATTGTTTATTTTATTAGCATACTAATTTTATATCCACCAACTTCCGTATTTTAAATTATTTTCATAAATCTAAATTATCTATAACATTTATCCATATGTATTTATTTATGACGTCAAAAAACTTTGATTTGAAATTTATGTATAGTGTACATTATTTCAAAATTTAATAGTTATATATTCACTCTCAAAAATATTAAATTTTTACAAAATATAAATTTTTAGTCAAATTTATTTTTGAAATTATAAAAATAAATGCATATGATTAAATATAATAAATTATTTAGATTTGAACGAAATACATTTTAAAATAAGAAGAGAAGGGTTGGACGTATATTTTGATACGACCTAAGTGAAGAGGTGAAGATATCACCAATAAAATCAGCAAAAGCGGGCTCACAAGGGGGCCTAGGAGTGAATTCATGTCAACCACACACTTCTCTATTAATTTGACTCCTACTATGCGAAATTGTTATTGTAATGAATGTGAGAGTGACTCGTTGTCTACTCCCAAAAAGTTAATAATATTAACTTGGTTTCTTTGATAATCTTAGTATTGCTATGTTGGAAAATGATGTTTTTATAATCACATCCCATTACTTCAGATCTCCTCACTAAGTGGAGGCAAAAGAAGGGAATTTTCTACCTCCAAAGTATCAAACAGTTTGATGTCTCACTTTTTTCTATCTAGTCGTCTAATCCACTTCGGTTAACCCAGTTTTAACTTGGTCTCTCTAACCAATTAGGTCAACTCGGTGAAACTCTGGTATTTCAAGCCTTAACCTTGGCCTTTCAAACACCCTAAACTTAGTTTGAAACCACACTCGTGTTTTCATTTGGTCTTGACAATAAATATCCCACCAAGCCTACTTCTCATCAATGTCAGGTCATACTAAGAGTCCAAACTCTGTCAATTACTAAACCCAATCAACCTTAGCCTCCCTTGTGATGGTCCGGTATCCCCTTCATACATACTACCAATTTCTCTTAATTTCACATTTGTCCTTGAACTCTATATATGAGTCATACTCAGTCAACTCATGCTAATACTTAAACTCAGCTTCTGAGTCATACCTCCACACTAATTTACATCAAATCATATCGATTTGTTTTTCAACCAAGTCAGCTGATCGTCTATTAATTGAGTCATCATACCAATTCATGTCGGCACTCAACCTCAACTAACTTTAGAATTCAAAGCTAAGTCAAGGGCTGATATCTCCTTTATTATATGTAGGGTGTATTTGGGAAGTAATAAAATTTTTAATGAAAATTTTTGGTGTAATTTTTTTTGAATTGGTGTAAAATTATGTGATTGTTGGAATTTAAGGCCAATTAAGCACAATCCATGTTTTGATGATTAACAACTCAATTTGAGAAATATTTAAGTACAATGAGGTTGCTAAGTGTTGCCAAGGTATACAAAATCAAAGTTCAAAAGATAGCAGGTCAAGTCACAACCCCAAGTCGACTCAGTCATCGGCTTAGGTCAAGTCGATACCCAAGTCGACTCCAGGAATGACTTCAAATGACCAAAAGTCAACAGAGCTGAAATTGGGGCTCGGAGAGAGGTGAAGTCGCAACTGAAGTCAACTCCGCATGCGACTTAGGTGAAGTCGCAACTCCAAGTTGACTCCGCATACGACTTAGGTAAAGTCGCAACCCCAAGTCGTCTCCATCTGCGACTTGGGTAAGCCTCAGCTGCAGTCTTCAAAAATATCAGATTTAAGTTGCTTTTCAATTCGATTTCATCCTGTGACTTAGGTGAAGTCACATCTCAAGTCGACCCACGTATGCGACTTTGGTGAAGTCAGACTCCAAGTCGACCCAGGCCTTCGACTTAAGTATGAAGCAACCTTATATTGTTTTAGAGATTTTTGAAATAGAAATCAAAATCAAGAAGACATGAAAATCATGATTCAAGGCCACAAAGGAGGATACCCGTACAAAGAATTGAAGTATTACATAACTCTTGCTTTATAAGACATATCAAAGAACATCCAATGAAGATCCAAGAGTTTGAAATGAGGAGAAAGAAGTTAATATACAACTTGCAGATCATATGAAAAGTCTTGAAGTTCCAACAAGATATATGGCTGGTGAAGTCGCATCCGAAGTTGATTCTACCTGCGACTTGGGTCCGAGACCAAGTCAACTTGAACCTGGAACTTGAGTTGGAAATTGAAGACCGAAGTCGCTCCCGAAGTCGAATCTAACCCGCGACTTGGGTGAAGTCGCACCCGAAGTCGACTTGGTATGGGTTGCAATGATTAGAAAAATTCGAACTTTAGCGCATTAAATGCGCGCCACCTACCACCAAATGTTCGAATTTACTTCTCATTATTTAAGGATATCAAGTGAACGTAAATGAAGTTGAAAAAATATCGAATGAGCTCACCTTCCACTCTCTCTTGCATTTAAAGTGATTTATAAGAAGTTTGAAGTACAACTAGGCATTTAAACTGCTGAAAGCTGCTTTGCTTCATCTACAACTGCTTCCACAAGTTCTTCTACGTGCACTAAACTGCCTACACAATCTGTAACGGGTAGATCTTTTCTATTCATTGTTTGTTTGTTTTTCCCACTTGGTTTGATGTTGGAGACTGAAACCAAGTGAAGACAAAATAGTATGTGATTGGAGTGGTTCTCGTCACCTACTTATGTTGAGATTGTACAAGCCCCCTAGAGCTAGAATCTAAAAGAGAGTTGTTGCTCTAAGTTGTATTGATAATACAATAGTGGAACCTAAGCCACAACGGGTATGTGCTTAGAAGATTGAAGTAGGGGAGGTTGCCTGAACCACTATATATTGCTGTCTCTTGACATGGCTTGATTGCTTATGATTTATACTTTCTACTGCATAATTTCACTCCAACTCGTTGGTTGTTTCATTGAGGGGATTAATTTACAAAAAGGAAAATTTTTGATTAAGCAATAAATTTTTAAAATACCGAATTCACCCCTCCAGTCTTGGGTGTTGCCATAAACTCAGGACCAACAAGTGGTATCAGAGCAGGTCTTTGAGTTTATAACAAAGAGATCTTACTAATAGCATCCCAATCAACTTCCACCCCTGCATTTGCTGAAGGCTAATCATTCACAAGGTCACCACTATTTGATGGAAGTAACTTTGGTTATTGGAAGTTGAGAAATAAACAACTTATCATGGCTATGGATATAGACTCTTGGATTGCTATTCAAGATAGAGTTGTTTTACCAATTGATGAAAGAGCCTCCATATGGTCTGAAGAGGAGATTAGAATCGTAAAAAGCAACGCCAAAGCCATGAACTCCCTCTTCTGTGCTCTTACAGCCTCTGAATATGATAAGGTATCCTCATGTCAAACGGCCAAAGAAATATGGGATACACTAACATCAATTTATGAGGGAACTTCTCAAGTCCAAGGGATGAGAAGAAACATTTTGATTGGAGAATTAAAAAGCTTCAAAATGCTAGAGACTGAAAACATATCTGAAATGTTTACTAGATTTTCAAAGATTACTAATGCACTAAAAGATCTCAGAAAACTAATTTCTGAATCTGAACAGGTCATGAAGATTTTTAGAGCTCTACCTGAGTCGTGGACTCCTAAGATCACGGCCACTGAAGAGACAAAGGACCTGAATACTCTAAGGTTGGAAGATCTCATCAGCTCACTCATGTCACATGAGCTGATAAAGAAGAAAAGTGAAGAGTGGCAAAATAGAGAAAAGGGTAATTGCTTTGAGGGCTGTAACAAACTCAGATGAGTCCACTTCATCTTCTAAAAATAATGATGAAGAGATCTCCTTACTCACCCGAAGGTTCAGAAAATTTATGAGAAAGGGAAAGAACTTTAAAGGATTCAAAGAGAGAAATGGAAAAGAGAAAAAGAAGGAAATCACTAAGTGCTACAAGTGTGGTGGAGTAGGACATATGCAAGCTCAATGTCTTATACCAAAAGAAAGTAAGACAAAAGAACAACGAGAGAAGAAAGACATAAATGAAAACAAAAGATTTCAGAAAGCAAAAGGAAGAGGAATGTATCTAAATGAGAAAACGTCCACAACAAGCAGCTGATCAAATGAAGACAATGAAGCTGCAAATTGCGCTAGGATATGTTGCATGGCAAGGATGGAGGAAGAACAAAACATGGTCTGCCTCACTACAACAGAAATCTTAGAAGGACAAACCACCTCAACAAAACTGTACAATCAGTGAAGAGGTAACTTCCAATCTAAATACCAAGTCTATTTTTTCTTCTAAAAATGATTGTCTCAGATGTGCTGAATTAGAGGAACTACAACAAGCATATATATGATTCATTATATGATGAAATAAAGAAACTAGGAAATAAATTCACAATAAAGAAAAGATAATGTGACTCAATAATTATTGTGAATAGAAAGCTGGCTTAAAAAGTCAACCACCTAACAATTGTGAAACCCAAACCCATGTAGGACCCATGTGTAGGCATCAATCATGTATATGATGTTCATTTGTGAATTATGGAATTATGAAGGTATTTTATGAATTTTGCTAATTATTGCAATTAAGGTTTTGAATTAGCAATAATGATGGGATTAATCATTTTGAGCTAAAATGAGACAATGGGTTTAGAATAAATCATTTGTGATTTAAATGTGCAAATATATCATGAAAAATCATTTTTCATTATTTAAAATGAATTATGGGAATTATTATGGAAATTGCAAGTTTAGTGGAAAAACGTTGAAAAATTCATAACTCAATGCCTGTAAGGCGGATTCAGGTGAAATTTGAAATGGAAATCATTAATGTTGGACTTGGTATTAGGGAATAAATGAGTTATGAAAATTCTTGATGAAATGAGAATTATGATTTATTTATCATATTTCAATTTGAACCGTTAACTTTAAACGGCTATAACGGGAGCTAGGAAACTCGGATTGAGATGAAATTTGAAACGGTTGAATGAAATTGTGAGATATTTATTTTTAATGGCTTGGATTAAGCATTAAATATTTGAAAAATACCTGCATTGAAAAAGATGATCATGGTTGACTAATGCTCCACAAAAGTAACTTTCCATTAATGCTAGAGTACCAAGTGTAAATGCATGATGGGAATGGAATTTGAGGTGGCGATTGCAGGTCATTCCTTGGGGATTTTGTGCAATTATTTGAAATGCATAAATGTGATAATTATCCATCCATTTAATGCATGATATGATGAAGCTACAAGAGCATAGCCAAGGTGGCAATAAGGGGACGTCCAAGGGGCTATTCGGTGCTTATTTGTGATTTTTATATTTTTTAAAAATGCATATAAGTTTCTGGGATGCAAGGACATGATATGTACATACAATAGTGGAGATTTTCAGCAATAAAAAATTTGAAAAAGGCAGCTACATGCAGCTGAAAAAAATGGACAGCATGATGGATAAGATGACGTGCAGAAATCTGGTTATTGCTGCCATTTTTATAATTTTTTTAATACCAAATTAATACCTAAATTAAAGGTTAATTGGAGGTACAAATTAACCACGTTTTTTAATTTAAAAAAATGGGAAAATGGATGCAAAATGGGCAGCAATGGACGTGCAAGCTGGAACATGTGGACGGTTTGGATTTTTGGAGCAGCTTTTGATTTTGTAAAATGGTAAAACCAGATTTTACTTGGCTGTAAATGTGCCACTACATATGGTAGATAAGGGAGCATTTAAGGAGTGTGTAAATGCACCACCAAGTGGGCCCCACAGCTGGAAAAAAATTCTAGCAACTATAAAACCCCATGCACGTTGAATTGAGAGGGGATTTTGGAAATTTCCTAAGTGCTGAAAACGTCCAAGCCACCACCAACAGCTCAAGTCCAATTTACCCAGCAAGAAAAGGAAGAAAATCAAGGAGAAAAGGAGGAGAAATTGATAAGAAAAGCATCTCAAGGAATTAGGGTTTGGTTTAGCTCAAAACCAAGTATGTGTTGGTTTTAAGTTGTTTAACTTGAGTTCTTAAACTCTAAAATGGGAAAATGAAAAGGATGCTTAAAGGATCTGTAAAATGGTTGTTTAACATGTTTTTTCATGAATATGGAATGGATATTAAGTTTTATGTATGAATTTTCAAGTTAAGATTGATGAAAGTGAAGTTATGTATGTATATTAAGTGGAAAATCCAAGTTGGAAAACCCTAAATCTCCAAGACAAGTTTCTGTTTTGGTTTGATGATGTGATTAAGCTATGAATCATGTATTCATGCAAAATATATGATGGTTTATGCTTAGGTGATGAATTTTTGAAGTTAAGGCATGAAAAGTGTTGATTTTGACCTAATTTCTATGTTTATATGCTAGAAATGTTATGAAAATGGACTTGCATGTTTTAAGTGTGTTATGTAGGGTAAAATATCCTAGATTTAAGGTATTATGTATGCCTAAAATATTTGGGAAAAATAAATCCTAAAACTGATTTTTATGATTTTCATGAAAGAACGTCAAACCGATGTGAAACGGGACTCAAAACATGTAGGCTACTTGCAGTTTTGAGAAATGATAATGCATGGATGATATATATGTGTTTAATACCTAAATATTTATTAGGAAAAATGGATTTATTTTCTGGAATTTCGGAATTATATGACTGCATAGGGTTATGTGTCAAAAGACACGTAAAATGGGTAAAAAACGGGTTCCAAACTTGCTGTTTTGGAAACCTAGGTTGAATGGATTTAAATCCCATAAAAATACCTTGAATGTAGTGGTAATTAAGGGTAATTAAATCCCTAAAAAATGGATTAAATTTCTGAGTTAGCAAAGTTTATGAAATGCATTAAGTATATGTGCTAAATGGGTGATGAAGGTTTTATGAAAAATGATTCTATGAAAAAAATGCATGAAAATGAGATGAATTCCATTATTATACATCTGTTTTGAATGTATGATGATTTATTTCAAAATTTGAAATTATTTAAGGAAGCCTAAGGCAATAACATGTGCTAAAGCAAGCACCGTTGTGTGTGTTGTGGAAAAAATGGATAAATGGAAAAGTGAGCTCAATGAACCTATGTATGATGGTTATTGAATGATTATTGTGTAATTTAAATGAATACCCTAGGTATGAGGTTATACATGTTATGTTATATGGTAGCCGAAGACATGGGTATAAAATATGCTGATATGTGCAAAACGAGCTATGTATGTGTATGATGACTTATGAAGTCAAATAAGTAATATATGTATATGGAATGGATTGAAAAACTAAATGAAATATGAGAAAAATAAATATATGAAAAATCATATTATTCTCATGTAGGCAAAGGCAAAGAAAAAGTAGTGACGGAAAGCTAAGGAATTCAGGTAAGCAAGCAAATTTTCTAAAGAATTTTTGCTTTTCTAAATTTTTTCCATAAATGTAATTCTTGTTTTAATTTACGTGATGAAACTATGGAAATTGTTTCTAATGTCTTTAAGGATGGTCATCCCTTATCAAAATGATGTTGAAATGATATTTTACTTCAAATGCAATGTTATGAATTCTTTCTTTGATAAATGCTATGGAAAAATAATGTGATTCCATGTTTCTAATTGAAAAATCATGCTAGCATGTTACAGATGAATTTATGCAAAAGTTCATGTGCACAGGATACTAGGTCCACTTGAAGGGTGTAATCAGACTGATTATCCCCCGTTGGTGTGACCAAGTCGCTTAAAATAGGCCCAAGGCCGGCGGCGCCCTCTCTGAAATGGGAGTTAACGTGATGGATGGTCGCCTGGCTAGCTTCCATCCTAAGGGAGAAATGGTATATATGTTCATGTTTTCATATGGCATTATGCATATGGAACCCGTGATGGGTACAGGATTTCATATTTTTAAGATATACCTTTAGACAAGGTATAAGTTGCTTTCCAAGTTGATTTTAAATGCAAAATGTTGCCTGAAATGATTTGCCTGTAAAATGAAAATAGCTTGCTTATTAAGTTTTGACTCACGATTTTGTTTTCCAAACCCAAAGACAAGTGAAGAGCAGGACATGGCAAGGGAGCTAGCATCGGCTTAAGGATTCAATGGAAAAACTTATGAAACTCATGTGATGAAATTTATGTGAAATGGTTGTAAAAATTATATGCAGTGCTTTATGATGAATAGATGTAAACTATTCAAATGTTTTATTTGGATGACTGCAATATATACATGCAGTGACATCTGATTTAGGCAAAAGATGAAATGTCGCTGAACAGCATGCTTGTATATAATGAATGGATTGAAATGACTTAGAAATGTCTGAGTTTGAAAAATATGAGAACTTGACTTGTTATATGTCTATATGATGATAATTAATGGGATAAATATCCAATAAAACGTCGTGTGACAGGGCAACAATCCTGATCACGTTTACCAATTAATACGATCCCCAGGTAAGGCTCAGGATGTGACCCTCGGTTTTGAGGCGCCACAACAAATGAGAAATAGTACCTTAACAAACGAGGTGGAAAGACTGAAGAAAGAAAATGAGTCCTTAAATGAATCATTAACAAAGTTCTCTAATCTAGGAGAAAGTGTAAAAATATTTCTAAATATGACCACACAGAACAACAAAAGAGGACTCGACTATTCCACATTTGAGAAAGGTGAATGCAGTAAATCAAATGTTCCGAGGTTTGTTAAAAACCAAACCAAGCCCATCTTTCCTAAACCAAGAGTGAATCATGTTAATTGGACAAAAAGACCAACTTGGGGACCACCTATTACATGGATTCTCACTCCAAGACTTCCAGGAGCATGCAATTTTTGCAACAAAATGGGCCATAAAATTTATCAATGTAAAATAAAGAAATTATATGACTATGGTACAAAACTGATTTGGATACTAAAGAGTATTGGATTTATGCCTTCTAAAGTAGAACAACGTAGACTCCAATGACTCTCTAACCCAAATGGACTTATAAAATGGATATCAAAGAGATAAGCACTACATGATTCTGTTTTACAAGTATGTCTTAAAGCAAAGGCTAGCAACATATGATTTATGGATAGTCGCTACTCAAGACATATGATGAGAGAAAAATGATTATTCCATAAAATTAAATCTTGCGGTGAAGGGACTGTTGCATTTGGAAACAATGAGGTATAATAAAAGGTAAAGGAAATGTTTATGGTATTTCAAATGCATGTATTGAGGATGTACTATTTGTTGAAGGACTCAAACATAATTTAATGAGCATTAGTCAACTATGTGACAAAAGATATAAAGTTATATTTAAATCCTCTATATGCAATGCTTTTTATGAGTATCACATAGTCTTTAGCGGCAAAAGACATGGAGATGTATATTTGGTTTACCTTGATGAACTTAATGAAAAATGTCTTATTGCCATTTAAAATGATCCATGGATATGACATAAAAGGCTTGGACATATAAATATGTCAAATATTAAGACTTTGTGGAAAAAAAGCCTAGTGGAAGGATTGCCAAAGCTCAAATATGACAAAGATAAAAATCTGCAAAGCATGTCAATTATCCAAGCAACCCAAAATGTCATTTTCCTCCAAAAAGAAAATTTTAACAACTAGGCCACTTGAACTATTACATATGGATTTGTATGGGCCATCTGACATTTGAACTCTTAGTGGAAAAAAGTATATATTTGTCATAGTTGATGATTTTTCAAGATTTACATGGATAATACTTTTAGCTAGCAAAGATGAAGCCTTCTCGAAATTTATTATTCTCTCAAATTTTGTGCAAAATAAAAAATACAATCATATCCATTAGAAGTGATTATGGTGGTGAATTTGAAAACAAATGGTTTATAGAATTTTGCATGAAAAAGGTATGCACCACACATTCTCTGCACCAAGAACTCCCCAACAAAATAGATTAGTTGAAAGGAAAAATAGAACAATACAGGAGATGACTCGAACTATGCTACATGAAAGTAAATTATTCAAAAGATTTTGGGGTGAAGTTGTAAGTATAGCACGCCATGTACTTAATCGAGTTACCATAAGAACAATTTTGAAAAAGACCCTATATGAACTATGAAAGGGTAGAAAACCAAATATTTCATATTTCCATGCTTTTAGATGTACTTGCTATGTGCTGAATAATGGAAATCAAACCTAGAAAAATTAGATGTTAAAAGTGATGAAGCAATATTTTTTGGATATTCATCAAATAGCAAAGCATATAGAGTTTTTAATAAAAGAAATCAAGTAGTAGAAGAATCAATACATGTTATATTTGATGAATTTAATCCAAATCTCAAAAAGGAAGATGAGCTAAGTGATGTAGATGAAACATTAAAGAATCCTGAAAGGCAACAGTTGGAACACAAAGGAGAAGCGGAAACAAAGCAAGAACAATCTATGGATGGAAAGGTAAGTGAATATAATAATTCTTATAAACCTCCAACAAATTTAAAGTTTAAAAATGACCATCCAATTGAACAAGTGATTGACAATGTATATGAAGGAGTAAGAACAAGAAGATTTAGACATAATATTTGTGGAGAATTTACCTTTGTGTCTAAAATAGAACTAAATTCAATTAACCAAACTCTTAATGATGAAAATTGGATCATGACAATGCAAGAAGAGCTAAATCAATTTGAAAGAAATGAAGTATGACACATAGTTCCTAGACCCAAGGATTGCACTATCATTGATACTAAATGAGTTTTTAGGAATAAATTAGATGAAAGTGGACTTGCGGTAAGAAACAAGGTCAGACTTGTAGCCAAAGGATATTCCCAATAGGAAGGAATTAATTTTGAGGAATCCTATGCCCTCGTGGCTAGATTGAAGGCCATACGTATCCTACTAGCTTTTGCTTCTCACATGGACTTTAAATTATTTCAAATGGATGAGAAAAGTAAATTTTTGAATGGATACCTAAATGAGAAAGTATATATTGAACAACCTCCCGGATTTGAAGAAAATGATCAATTAAAATTTGTCTTTAAGTTAACCAAAGCATTGTATGGACTTAAACAAGCTCCAAGAGCTTGGTATGAAAGGTTAAACAAATTTTTGATTGATCATGACTTTCAAAGAGGAAAAGTTGATACAATATTTTTTGTCAAATATAAGCATAAAGATATTTTGATTATTTAAATTTATGTGGTTGATATTATATTTGGTGCTACTAATGAAACTCTATGTCAAGAATTTTCTGAGAATATGCAGAGAGAATTCGAAATGAGCATGATGGGCGAGCTAAACTTCTTCCTTGGATTGCAAATTAAGCAATTAGCAAAGAAATTTTTATAAATTAGTCCAAATATGTCAAGAAAATGCTCAAAAAATTTGGAATGCAAAATAGCAAAGGAGTAAACAGCCCATGAGTTCCACCATCAAAATCGACAAGGATGAAAAAGGTAAATCTGTTGAACAAAAATTGTATAGAAGCATGATAGGATCTTTGTTGTATTTGATTGCTTCTATACTGGATATTCTGTTTAGTATTTGTATGTGTTCAAGATTTCAATCATGTCCTAAAAAGTCACATCTAATAACTGTAAAAAGAATTTTCAGATATTTAATTAATACTACTAATCTAGGTCTATGGTATCCAAATGGTTCAACATTTGATCTAATCGGCTATTTAGATGCGAATTTTGCTGTTTATAAAGTAGATAGAAAAATTACTAGTGGAACATCTTAACTTCTTGGAAACATGATGGTTTTGTGGTTTTCTAGAAAATAAACTAGTGTTGCTCTATCTACTGCAGAAGCTGAATCTATTGCCGCCGGGAGCTGTTGTGCCAAATTACTTTGGATGAAACAATAACTTATAGATTATGACATTGAATATAAAGATATACCAATTAGATGTGATAATACCAGTGCAATATGTTTAATAAAAAAATCCTGTATTACATTCTAGAACTAAACATATAGATGTGAGACATCATTTTATTAGGGAACATGTTAAAAACCATGATATTTGTTTAGAATATGTTAAAACTAAAGACCAAATTGCATATATTTTTACCAAAACCTTAGCAAAAGAATCATTTTACAAAATTAGAAATGATATGGGTATGATTGACATTGATTAGATATATGAAAATTTTAAACTTAAATAGGGGGAGGAAATTAGAGAACATATAAAACCCAAGTCGACTCCACTCACCCCAAGTCGACTTCACCGAAGTCGACTCGGGGAGAGTGAAGTCGACTTTGATTAGGATTCGAAGTCGACTCCAGAGCCGACGATTCGGTTGCCTTGCCTACAAGAGGAAGGAGTAAATCACCTCATTCTTTCACATTTTCCATCTCTTCTCTCTCATTCTCTCTCAAGCTCACTCCCTCTCTCATTCCGAAGTTCCATTGATAATCTTCATTTCCCATTTGCTATATCAAGATCCCATTACCTTGAATCCATGGCACCGAAAGCGGTCTCCAAACCCAACAAACTCCCAGTTTCACGGCCATCTTAATCTCACATAGGGGAAGAAGTACCATGTAGGCAACAGACTCCATCGAAGAGAGTCCGGGAGGAAACCACAGTGTCTACGGGGCGACCAGTTCAATTTCAAGCAGGTAACCCCTCCACTTCGGCTCCTAGAGAAAAGGAAATTGAGGAATCAAGTAGTAGTTTTAAAATGGAAGTGAGAAGGAAAGGGACCCCCACTCAACGGGGCCAAGCCCTTAAAATGTTTACAGACTACTTCAGGATAGAACGCCAACATAGCTGGTTTTATAGGCATTTTATGAAAGGAAGATTTTCGTGCCCAAAATCATAGATTTTAAGTTCCTGCATGAGTATGAATTCAGGATAGAAGAATTATTGGACTTTCAAGGATGGACTAGCCTACTCAAAGAGTACAATAAAATCTATCCCGACCTGATCCGACTGTTTTACTATCTGTGGGATTAGGAATATCTCAACACTTATGTCAAAGGAGTTGAGATAAATTTGGGACACACACATGGAATCCACAAGGGGTATGCTATTGATTGACTAGTTAATATTCTGGGTGTGCCAAGAGATAATGAACCTATTCCCGAGGGGCTATCACTCACACAGATGTCTAATCAGCTTACAAATAGCAACAAATATCAACCCGGGATCAAGTTTCTACATTATATGGACTTATCTTCAAGGCTGTGGGTTCTTTGGCTACTGATTACTCATTGCATCTTTCCTAAGGGAGGCGGGTGAAACCAACTGAATCCATAGGAAGCAGAAATCCTGTGGAAAGTAGACAATCGAGTCAAGGATAGTCTCCCCAGACTATTTTTGGAGGCCCTTGAACTCAAAAAGGAAAATCCACGGGGAGTTCTGCCATATGGAACATGGATTACCAAAATCATGGCCTATTATAATGTTGATCTGGATGACGAACCATTTGAAGTTCTGAAACCTACAAACGCCATCAATCGAGTCCTCCTAACTCGCATGAAGATTGACTTGGAGGCTTTTAGAGCTAATCGGCTACGCGAAAGGATGGGGAATAATTTGCAAGATCCACCCGCACAGCCGGAAGCCATGGGTGCTCATCCTAAGGGGGAGGAACTGCCCCAACCCGAGCCTATCTCATCTGCACCTCCGACACCTGCCACTCCCACATCACCACAGTCCCATGGCTCATGTTCACCACATGGATTGCGGGCCACAAACCATTTTTCCCGCTCCCCAGATTGTCCATCTACCTCCAAGGCGATTTTGGACTACCTCCAACAACAAATGGAGAATAGAATATCATAGGAATGGGGCAATATTTGTTGGTTCCGAGTTGATGGCAATTACCCAAGAGGGGAGGGGTAAATTAGGTATTTAAAAATTTTAAAACTTAAATTATAAACTTTACCTCGGTTTAGTTTAATTCCCTTTAATGAGCCAATATGGAAAGCAATAAGATAATGAAAGCAGAAATGAAAAACAATAGACAAGATTTATAGTGGTTCGGACAACCTTCCCTACTCCACTCTTCCAAGCTCACACTCCCTTGTGACTTGGGTTCCACTATGTATTCCGCGAATACAACTAGAGCCTCCGCTCTCTTCTAGATTCTAGCTCTAGGGGGCATATACAACCAGAGCCTCTGCTCTCTTCTAGATTCTAGCTCTGAGGAATATACAACAAATTACACAAGTAGGTAATGAGTTCCACTCCAATCACAATCCTACTTTGCTATAACTTGGTTTGAAACACCAAAATCAAACCAAGCACCAAAAACCAAATAACAAGATGAAATAAAAGAAATCTACACTTTACAGATTTGTGTAGCAAGTTTCAGCTCGAGGAAGAATTTGTGGAAGCAACGAATCGTTCTGCGTTGAAGCAAACCGCAACTTTGAAGCTTGTTCTTCCTTTGAAAATGAAAATATCACTCAAATGTAGAAGAAAGTGGAATATATATTTTAGTAACACTTCTTTCCTCTTTTTCAGCTCTTACTTGTATATTTCCACGTTTGCTTAAGTGTCTTTATATAGAGGAGGGAGAATTTTGAACGTTATAGAGTTGGTTGGTGCGTAATAAATGTTCCAAGTCCAAGTCGCATGTTGTGCTCAAGTCGCATGCTAGAGTCGACTTCGGGTGCGACTTCGGCTGTGCTCGGTTTGTTCAAGTTCTTCCTCAGGTCGACTTGGCCTTGGACTTGACCCAAGTCGTAGATGGAGTCGACTTCGGGTGCGACTTCGGATTGCTTCAGATTCTAAGTCTGTCTTTTGAGTTGACTTGGTCTGGGACTTGACCCAAGTCGATGCTGGAGTTGACTTCATTTGAGACTTGACCTTGTTCACTTGCCAAGTGAGCTTAAACTTCCTTGAAATGTCCTTTGCTTGCTTAACTTCTTCAGCGTAAGTGTTACTTCTTAGATTTGCATTATTTGGAGTTTAGTATATTCACTTTGCAGAAAAAATCTTTTAGCTTCATGTCTAGGAATCTTGGAAACTTGAATCTTAGTATGCATGAATAGATCAATATATATATTATGATTTAAATGGATGAATTCATGCATCTTGCTTGCTTTGGACTTGGATTAATCTTCATATGTTCCAAGTCAAATTTTTAGGTCATCTTGGTCTTCAACTTGACTCAAGTCTGGCCTTAAGTCGACTTGGCCTTTGACTTGACTTCTGAAATTTTGCCCTGTCCAACTAAAGTCAAAGCTGGAGTCGACTTGGCCTGCAACTTCACCCAAGTCGCACGTGGAGTCGACTTTGTCTGTGACTTCGGCACCTCTTGGTTCCTAATTTCAACGCTGGACAAAAATAGGCACTTAAAGTCACTGCTGGAGTCGACTTGGGGATCGACTTGGCCTAAGTCGATGTCTGAGTCAACTTGAAGATCGACTTGACCTGCCATACTTCATATTTTTTATTTTTATATCCTTAAACAAAATACGAAACACATTAATAGCTAAAACTTACTCAAATTGTGTTGTTAATAATCAAAACACATGCTTGGGATATTTTGTATTTGATTTTATCAATTGTTTCCAACAATATCAACATTGCCCTGATGGAAATGCACAACCACCAAGACAAAGTGGATCAGGAATTGACTGCAATCAAGTATCAACTCGCTTCGGGCAGTTGTCGTGGCCGACCCATTTAAAGTCTTCCTGATTTTGATCCATATTGGGGCGAGTCAGTGAGAGCTAAACCCACCGTTCAGGCTCCCTCGTCTCCATTTTCATCAGCCAGTACCCGACCCATTCCTCCGGCCTATCCCACTTCCTATCCTATATCAACTTTCTAATTCCATAAGTCCCGATTCCCTTATATCCCATTTTGATGCCTTGACGAAAAGGGGGAGAGAATAGGACTAAGGATTCAGATTTTTTTTTGTGAATTGGGTAGTATGAAATGTAACTTTTGGAACCATTTTTGTATGAATGAATGATATGAACTTGTTTTGGAATCATTTTTGTATGAATGAATGATATGAACTTGTGCAAACTGTTGTTTTAGAATGAATATGTTTACATGATATGAAATTTTTGAGTATTCAACACATTATATCAATTCCAAATGATGACATAACTCTTATATAAGAAAACGAAAGATTAATCTCAAATTGGTTTTGTCAATCATCAAAAAGGGGGAGATTGTTGGAATTTAAGGAAAATTAAGCACAATCCATGTTTTGATGATTAACAACTCAATTTGAGAAATATTTAAGTATTAATGAGGTTGCTAATTGTTGCCAAGGTATACAAAATCAAAGTTCATAAGATAGCAGGTCAAGTCGCAACCCCAAGTTGACTCAGCCATCGACTTAGGTCAAGTCGATACCCAAGTTGAATCCAGGAATGACTTCAAACAACCAAAAGTCGACAGAGCTGAAATTGGGACTCGGAGACAAGTGAAGTCGCAATCGAAGTCGACTCCACATGCAACTTAGGTGAATTCGCAACTCCAAGTTGACTCCGCATACGACTTAGGTAAAGTTGCAACCCCAAGTCAACTCCATCTGCGACTTGGGTAAGCCTCAGCTGCAGTCTTCGAAAACATCAGATTTAAGTTGCTTTTCAAGTTGACTTCATCATGTGACTTAGGTGAAGTCGCATCTCAAGTCGACCTAAGTATGTGACTTCGGTGAAGTCGGACTCTAAGTTGACCCAGGTCTGCGACTTAAGTATGAGGCAACCTAATATTGTTTCAGAGATTTTTGAAATAGAAATCAAAATCAAGAAGAAATGGAAATCATAATTTAAGGCCACAAAGGAGGATACCGGTACAAAGAATTGAAGTATTACACAACTCTTGCTTTATAAGAATATCAAAGAACATCCAATGAAGATCCAAGAGTTTGAAATGAGGAGAAGAAGTTAATATACAACTTGCAGATCATATGCAAAGTCTTGAAGTTCCAACATGATATATGGCTGGTGAAGTCACATCCGAAGTTGACTCCACCTGCAACATGGGTCAAGTCCGAGACCAAGTCGGCCTGAACCTGGAACTTGAGTTGGAAGCTGAAGATCGAAGTCGCTCCCGAAGTTGACTCTAGCCTGCGACTTGGGTAAAGTCGCACCCGAAGTCGACTCCACTATGTCACTTGAATGAAGTCACATACCAAGTCGACTCCAAATGCGACTTGGCTCGCAACGGTTGGAAAAATTCGAACGTTGGCGTATTAAATGCGCACCACCTACCTCCAAACGTTCGAATTTACTTCTCATTATTTAAGGAGCATCAAGTGAATGTAAATGAAGTTGGAAAAATATAGAATGAGATCACCTTCCACTCTCTCTTGCATTTAAAGTGATCTACAAGAAGTATGAAGAAGAACTTGGCATTTAAACTGCTGAAAGCTGCTATGCTCCATCTACAACTGCTTCCACAAGTTCTTCTGCGTGCACGAAACTGCTTACACAATCTGTAACGTGTAGATCTTTGCTATTCATTGTGAAACCTTGATCTTAGACACGTGTATAAAATCCTAGGGTTGTAAACCCTAGGTAATATATTTGAAAAATGTACATTCATGGGTATAAAATTATGTGGAAATAGAGGTTAAAATAATTATTTATGAAATTCGGATGAATAGTGCACGTGAATAATGCACGTGAATAGTAACCTTGGGATTAAGACACTTGATTAGGAGTTAATCACTTGGATTAACTTAATCAAAAAATGACAAAAAAGAGATTTAATCACTACAGGACAAAATAACAATAATTTTTTATATTTTAATGGAATTTCGGATTTTAGTGAAAATTTGAAGAAAAATTCATAACTTGCAATCCGGACGTCGGGATTAAGATGAAATTTTTTATGGATGGCCAAAATATTATGATGATCATGATGAATGGTTTAAGATTTGATAAAAATCATGAATCAAAGGTCAAGATGAAATGTCATTTGGAGATCAAAAAGTAACTCTACTTTTCATTAATTATAAATTTGAATTTTTATTAAATTTAAATAATTAAAAATAAAAATAATTAATGAAAATCAGAGCTACAGCAGGGGGTGGTTGGGATCCTTGACCAAAATCAATGGTCCACATCCATCATCATCATAAATCAAGGGCTAGGATTTAATTAGCTTAAATTAATTAATTTTAAAAATAAAAAATAAAAAATAAAAATAGGGCTGCCATAGGGGGGCGTGAACAGTAGCTAGGGGCTGCACATGGCTCCATGCACCTTTTGGAAATTACAAAAAATTCATTTATAATTTAATACCTCAAGCAAGAGGGGGTAAATTGTAATTTCATAAAGTTTGAAGCACTATAAATAGGGGGCCATGCCTTGAACGACTTCACATTCGTCCCAAGCTCAAAAATCACTTGAGCAACTTCATTTCCCATCCTCCAAACGTTCTAGCCAAGAGAGAAGAGAGAAAGAGAAGGTTAGAGAGAGAAAAGGTAAGTAGGAGGAGAATTTTTTTACTTGAGGTAAGTGAATTCTATCCAAATTTTTTTTGGATATTAAGTAGAGTAAAACTATGCTTAGATAATGCCTAAGCATGAGAAAATAAGTATGGTTATAATGCCAAAGTGGAATTATGCCAAAACATCGAAAAATTTGGAGCGAAGATAGAGCATTCGGAAAAATCATGTATGAAATGTGAAAACGATGCTCCAATCTTGCTAAATGATGATTTGAGATGAATGATTATGATAAATATGATGTCGGAATGATGATATTTTAATCTCATGATTTTTGGAACTAAGGATTATGCTTAAGTGGAATTATGTTGATTTTCAGTATATGGAGAAAATGATTTATTTAGCCAAGTTAATGATGATAAATTCAAAATTTATGAATTTTTCTATGATATACTAAATATAAGCTATGTCATGGTATTTTATATTTCTGGAAAAAATATTAATTTTTGGAACCCATGAACAGTAACACACGTCGATGTGAACAGTGACCTCAGGTGAACAGTAACGTGAATAGTGATCGTGAACAGTAACCCATGAACAGTAATGATGAACAGTAATCTGCTACAGTATCTATGAACAGTGAACAACATGATTTTGGGGAAAAAATATAAATTTATTTTTTATATTTTATGAGGATATATGGATGAAATTTTTAAAGGATTTATGGATAAAAATCCATATAAAGAGGTAATGACCAAGTATCTTTATTAACCTCTATAGGAATGAGGTAATGAATGATTATAAAGCATGCATGAGAAGCACTCTAAGATATGGAATGATATAGATAAAATATCATTTTTCCTTGTATAAGAAAAGGAAAGGAAAAGGTGGAGGACACAGACTGAGGAGGTAAGCACAACTTTGAAAATATGATTTCATTGTTTCATTGTAAGCAAGCACAACTTTGAAAATGTGATTTTATTGTTTCATTGTAAGCAAGCACAACTTTGAAAATATATTTTATTCTCAAGTATTTATGAAATGTGTTTAAGGATGGTCATTCCTATAATGTTTTGAAATGATGAATGTTTATGAGTTTTTATGAAAAGTCATGCCGGCATATTGATATCATGTGATGTTAATGGACATGTGCACATGTATGATGTATAATGAAGAGGCTTTGGTGGAGGTAGAAAGCGGATCAGAGGGTCCCCCTTTACTATTGCCGAGTCATATGGGTTGTGTGCCGGCGGCGTCCTCCCAAGAGGTGGAGGCAAAGGAATGTTATGTGTGAATGAATGCATTGCATTTTCATACATGGATTGAAAAGGAAAGCATGAATTTGAAATGTTGTTTTTAAGGGATGGTGCAAATAATTCTTTACATGAGAATGACAAATCACCTGGTGTAAGAGATATATAATGCTAGTAAAATCAAAAGTCATGCATGTAGGAGACCATGTTGCCGTCAAGAGGAAGAGAGGTTCCCCTTGATGAGGCCAAGTCGGAGAAAGCCGGCGTATTAGACCATGCTATGTGAGATGTTCCCTGGGCTAGCGTACCCACACACGAAGGTTTATGTCAGGAATGGATAGGAAGCATTTGCACATCTAATGTTTATTAAATAATTTTTATGAAAAGGTTTATGTGCATTTGATAGTTGATCACTTGGTAAGTGTCTTCTATCGAATGGAGAGGAATGCATTTAAAATGAAAAATGTTTGCTTATTGAGTTTCGACTCATGTTTTGTTTTCCCAGCCTCAGATAGGTGTAGGGAAAGCCAAGAGATGAAAGACATGTGTTGCTAAAGGAAAAGAAAAATCTACAAAGGTTAGTAGATTTTTGTATGAATAAATGCCTTAACGGGATATGATGAAAAAGACATAGGTTGTATGAAATATTGAAGTGATGAATAATATGAGAAGTTGATGATTTATGATGATATGGATAAGTCCATTATGAATGATGATGGGTATATGTTTATATGATGAAAGAAAAGAAAAAGAAAGAAGAAAAAATTTGGACGAGATCCAATTAAGAACCTGACGCGTGATCAGTGCAACAATCCTGAGTCACATTTACCAATCGACAAGATCTTAGAGTAAGGACTATGTGGACGCCTCGGTTCGGGGCGCCACAGGAATTGTTTGTTTGTTTTTCCTACTTGGTTTGGTATTGCAGACCGAAACCAAGTCAAGGCAAAGTAGTGTGTTATTGAAGTGGTACTCGTCACCTACTTGTACTGAGATTGTACAAGGCCCCTAGAGTTAGAATCTAGAAGAGAGCCGTTGCTCTAAGTTGTATTGATAATACAATAGTAGAACCCAAGACACAATGGGTATGTGCTTGGAAGAGTGGAGTAGGGGAGGTTGACCGAACCACTATATCTCGCTGTCTCTTGACGTGACTTGATTGCTTGTGATTTATACTTTCTACTGCACAATTTCACTCTAACTCACTGGTCGTTTCATTGAGGGGATTAATTTATATAAAGAAAAATTTCTGATTAAGCAAAAAATTTTAAAATGCCCAATTCACCCCTCTCTTCTTGGGTGTTGCCATAAACTCGAGACCAACAGTGATATCATAGGGGCAATAACAAGGACTAAAAAAAATAAAGTTAAAATAGATAGGTTAGTTATATAGGTAGTTGTGTAGAAAGAATAAAAAAATAGTATAATTGTATAGGAAGATTTGAATAAATGATCAAAGAATAGAGTAGTTGTAGTAAGTGAAAAATTTTCTATTGAAAAGTTTTAGTTAAAAAAGTTTTAAGGTTTGCCAAACACCTCCATGTTTTCAATCTCTCTTAACCTTTGTCGATTCGTAAACTCTATATGTGAATCATACCTTAGTTCAACATTTATCATCTGATCCCTAAATTCTATATGCAAGTCATATCTCAGTCTACACTTTAGATCAGTCCACAAACTCCACCTTTGAGTCATACAAATCATCCCATTCACAACCAAGTCCCTGAATTTCGTATTAGAGTAATACCTACCTTGTTCTTCATAGTCAAGTCCTAAACTTAGCAAACAAGTTACACTCACCCCCAGGACACATCTAGATTCATGCTTCCACCTTTTACTATATAACAGAAGGCATGATCCTACTCCACCTTCATTTAGATCCTATGTGTAGCCAATAGGTCTTTCATTGATCCTAATTTGTTGAATTAAAAGTTACCAGTGGATCGAGCATTAATTCATTGGGCATTTGGTAACTTGACATGTTAAAGTAGCAAAATAAGGTTCTTGACCACCTCAACATGCAAAAGAATTTTCCAAAATTTTACGTCGCACCACGCGCATGCACTTATCTTTGTTAATGATCTGTGGTAAGTATTTGTCAGTGAAATCATCCAGTCAAATAACTTGTTGTGCTTTGTATTTTCACCTTGATGATGAGAATTTTCTTCTAAGGGCCTTGCCCTATTTATGTTGCATTCCTATCATTTCAAAGTATTATTAGACTTTAGCTATTATATTTTACCCTTTTAATCAAAAGTATTATTAAGAGATCAAAAATTAGAATGTCGAATTTTATACAGTATCTTCTGATGTAAGTCTTCGGAGTTGTTGGAAGACAACAATTTGATATTCGGATCACTTTTGCTATGTGATCATCTTCCAAAGAAACTTGAGATCCGATACAACCGCAGACAGGCTAAATTAAATGGTGAACTTGATATGAAACAATCTCCCTTCGTCCGTAAGAGCTAAATATCATAGCTATTTCGTCATGATATTTACTACTAATATCTTTTAGCCTTCTTTTGCAGGATATAGAGTGATCTTTGGCTTTTGATTCTCTTCAGAATGGAGGTTTCATTGTGGAAGAACCAACGATAAGTTGATCATGCTCTCCCGTATTAGTTCATTTAGGTTCTTAAAAGCTCTAACTATAGCATTTATCGAAAAATTAATTCTTCGCTGGTCACCATTACTTTGGGTTTTTTGTCGTGCTGGTTTGTATTTTGATATTTACTAAAACTATGCAACCTATCTTTGCTACTAATCTATTTGTGATAATCAAGCTAGTTGCCAACTCTCGAATTGCTTATTAGAAGTTTGATTAAAGTACTTGATCGACCTTAGCTTGGGCAAAGATGAAGCAGCTTTCAAGTAAGAAGCACTCAACTTGCTTACTACTGTATATGCCAATCCCAACCTATCATTTGAAGGCCTACAAGAAACATTACAAGAAAATCTACTTCTAGCAACAATACAACAACGAAAATTGATTTCATTACAAAACAGTCAATTCTTTATCAACAAAATCAATTTTCATTACTAAATCGTTAGTCGTTCACGTGTCTAGCGGTTGGCGCATAAGTTCAATGGGCTTGAATTTAGTTCATTTCAGCCCAAAGAGGAGTAAGAGGGAGCCTCTGGTTATCATCGTTGTCCCCATTGAGGTCCATTTTTTGATTGAGCATGCTCATGTGTATATATTACACTACTGATTTTTTAATTTGTCCAGCTGATTTGGTACCATCCCAAACATCAGGAAAACACCTTGTATGCATCGTCTAAGAGTGTCGTCAGTCACCCAAATCTCATGATTTTTTTGAGTTATGTGATTGCTAGTTTATGAGTCCACTTCTACTTCTCACGTTTTTTGCCTCACAAAAAATACTTCCCTTTGCTTTTTAAAACTAGTGATGTAGCAAGTCTCACACACAATTAAGCTAACCAATTAATATTTGGTTCAAAACATTATATTCATCTAAAAAAATTCAACATATAAGGTACAAAGATAACACAACATTTACCATGCTTGGTTCTTCTCAAGCCAAGAATGAGATTAACTCCGGATACGACTTCAACTTAGAATGAGACTTCTCCTAAGTCTTAATTGAGGTTGACTTGACAAGAGACTTCATCTATTTTGCACTTGCATACAATTTGGATTCTTCTTTGAAAAAAATTTTACTTGATTTTGAAATGTATAAACATGCAATCCACTTATCACATATTTATTAATACCTTAAGTTCAATTCAATTGACTTGTTAATCATCTAAATCATTATGATTTCTAATTTACCACATATATATTCACAATTTGGGCATATAACACTGAGTAATGATCTTGTTATCTCGGGCTAAGTAAATATCTCACTTAACCTACCTAAAGAAACTCATTTATAACACTTTTTCTTTTCTTTTTTCTTCATACACTTGTTTATCTAAATATATTGAACATATAAATCAAGTTTTACCACTTTTAGATATGTATATATATTTCTTTTAGGTGGGCTGATCATGTGCGTCTGCGCTAAAGTCATGATAACTTCGTTCGTGCTTTGCTCGAGCATTCTCGTCTATTCAATACTATGAACCAAAGTTGCACTGTAGGATTGTTGTTTTATGGAAATTTCATAAAATAGTCCATGCGCAACACTTCTTTTCAAAATTCAAAAATTTCAAAATACCCTATTAGATTCAAAACCATCTGTCATGAACGAAACCCTCTCACAAATGTGATTAACATCTACCCTCGCTACCCGCCTACAACCCACACCACTTCTCATACTCCCTCTCTGTACATTGAACCCTAGCCCTAGCGTTGCCGATCTTGGTTGCTCCAATCCCTTCCAGTGATGGTAGAACAACCTCCATCTCTCCCCTCTTGCTCCTCCCCCTGTATCTACTTGATTCGACTAAATGTGACAAAAATGCTAAACTAGAAATCACCAAGATTCCCTATAAATGTTGAAATTAGAGGACTATGATTATGCTTTAATAGAAATAATTTATTTCTTTAATTTTTTTCACATTTCAAGTGTTTTACTAGCAATTTTTTCTTGTAACTTTCAACTACTAACCTTAGATTGCTTTGGCTCCTATAATTTGTCTTTTATATAATCAGATAATTGAATCCAAGAAGACTGCATACCATGAGGTTCCATTCCCATCTTTAAAAATAGATTGGTGTTGAAATTGCAGCAGAACATTGGTGTTAGACATGAAGGATAGTAGATCAACTTGTAGCAACCATAACTTATATAAGCGAGAAAATGAATTGGAAAAATGACCACTGATTAGTTATTATCCCTCTACAATTGGGTTGCATGGAGGATTTTTCTCCCGCAATTAGACAAGTTGAAAGAACACCATGAGATGCAAATTCAAGAGTCACTTTCCAATAAAATTGTGGAATTTAGATAATGCAGATGCAATGTTACATTGTGTTTTGTCTATTACAAATTGCAACAAGAATTCTATAATTCTCAACCTAACAACTTAACTTCTTACAAACAAATGAATCTTATATGTCATGAGTCTCTAATAAAATTATATCCCAGCTCCTTACTAAAATTGTCTCACACTTCCAACCAACTCATAAAGAAAAAACAAACTTGTGCCCTTCTCCTCACGATATTTTCACTAACTTTATAGCATCACAGCTATGACAAAACCCACTAATTGTTCCCTGTGCATCTTAAAATGAGGTCGACTTGTTGATGAAAGAAGTGAGACCAAAAGGATCAAAGACAAAAACTTGAAACTTAGATAATTGAGATTCTTGCCAACATGATTTTCTAAAAAATTTTAGCATTTATGGCACAAAAGAATGTGGTTGAGAAGATGGAATTAGAAGGGACATGGAAAGGAAAATGACTTCAATAAACTAAGATACATACCTGCATGTTTCCAATCATATGTGCAAACAAAACAAGCCCAAAGGTGGCAATGCATACCGTGAATAAGGTATTCCCATTGAGTGGACTAGTTTAAACTTCTAGTTATTTGTTTGGGAATACAAACACAACCACTAAAAGGAATTGTCTATAATACTAATAAAATTAGAGTAGAAAGTATGTGAAAGGCATAAAAAGATCTAGAAATCTCACCACAAACTAAAGAAGCACTGATTACTTTAGCAGCATTGGTTGCAACAAATTTTCCAGAAGTGTCTAAAAACATCACACCAATTCTCAAATTTTTACCTAATCCATTCTGATTTGGCAAATTACAGCAATAGCAAGCATCTTGAATTTCACCCTCTATCCTTTCCAAGATCAAAATTCTCCTCAATATGAGAATTGCACTCTATGTCTTCTTTAGGTTAAAGTTTTAAGATAAAAAAAACTTTAGCATAATGGGTCTAGGACCCTAAGCAGTGGAGTAGGGCTGCCGATGTTGCATGACAGCTCTTTAATGCTAATGTCGGACTAGTCACCACACTCTTTTGGAATTTTAGCATCTTTGGCATGCGCTCAAGCAAGAGAGAGAATCAAAGAGGCAGAGTTGCATGTTGGATCTACCGTTCCCTCATTGGAAGGGGTTGGGAGAGAGGGAAGATGATAAAGAGGAGAGAGGGAAGAGGAGAAAGGGCTACCATGGCAACAATTGCAACTACATACTTCAATGATTGTGGACAAGCAACGATGAAGATGAGCGGCAATGCAGCGGTTAATGAGAGAGACATGGGTGATAGATGAGGAGCAATTTTATCTTTTTTTATTTCTTGGTTTTCGATTTAGCCACTTTGCAGGGACTGTTTTTTGAATTTTCTATAAAAGTCTATCAGATGTTGCACATATCTATTGTGTGATCCGACCGATGAGAAATTGCCAGCTTGCATGGATGGAGTTTCCTAAAGTTCAATGCGGACACATACAATCAGCTTCCTTTTTTGATATTTTTAAACATTTATGTATATAAATGTATTTAAAATGCCCCTATCTTTAGAACCTCAAAAAATATATACAAATATCTAAAAATGGTAAATTTTAGTTATATGTTAAATATACTTAGATAAACAAGTGTATAAAGAAAAAATAAAATCAAGTGCTATAAATGAGTTTTTTGATATAGGATAAGCGAGACATTTGCTTAACCTGGGCTAATAGGATCACTTCTTTATAACAATACCTCATGACAACCCATAGAGAAAACTCCATTTAACCTTATGTTTAGAAGAAAGGTTGTAACGCCTATGATAATAACCAACTTTTCTATGTGAACAACTCATTTTGTAGAGGAAAATAATGCTTAAGTTTTTCTAAAAATTTAGACCTAATTGATGAAATTTGTGAAGAGGTAAGTCAAAAAATGGACATTTATCAGTCCCTCTTAGCAAGATATTTTAATACTAGAGTAAAATTATGAATCTTTCCAATAGGGTCTTGTTCTTACGAAAAGTCATGTTCTTTGTAAGGTGTGAAACACTTAAATTAGCTGTAAAATGGGAAGGTCAATATAGGATCACCAGGGTCCTTAGGCCAAAGCTTATTTCTTGAAACACTGTTAAGGTAATCCACCCAGTGTAAATTTGTGCAAACAAAATCTTAAACATCAAAGTATCCTCTCCAAGGGTTTGAAAAGCCTGATGGACATAGTAACCCATTAGGGACTTTTAAATCATGTCCTCCAAGAAAAACTGTAAGGTTTATCCCAATAAACAAAACTAAGAAGAGGTAATCCAAAAGGCATTGTCCTACAAAATCCACAAGGGTAGAATGCCCTAATCTAATGGATACATAAAGGATGCAACATCCTACTTAACATCCTAATTTGATAAAGGGCATAACCCCATGGCTTGATAAATGCCCCATAAGCAAAGCATAAGATAAAAAGTGAATATGGATAATAGCTAATTGAATAAAGTGTGCGAGTGCCTGGTTAACAAAGTTTATGACCGACCAACCAACATCAGCACCATAATAAAATAAATAAATATTCTTTTCAAATGAGACAAGTTTCATGAAGATTTTAACAAAAGAAAGACCAGAAAAGGAGCCCTCAATAGCAATAGATGAGCTTGTGCCTAGGGCACTTATAGCTTTAGATACACCTTTTTAACCCAAGAAAGGTGATATTTGGTTAAGAAACATGCTATTTATAGTGATTATTCATGAGAAATGGCATTGAATTATCTGTTCCAAATCAATTTATTGTAAAGATTGTTGAATAATAAAGGAAGGCACGTGGAAGAAGAACACACACAAAAAAAACTAATTGAAAAAGTTACGAAGAGGATGAAAAAAGCAACCACATGGCTTAGGCAGTGTCCTGAGGCCATAATCACATGGGCTATGTGATTATATGAACATGACTTCTTGTAAGCAAGTAACCACTTGGGGTATGTGGTTATCCACAAGGCTCATGTGGTTGTGTCACCTGCGTTGAGCAAACTGTGCATAAATTCCTCTATTTTGAAGTGCTACGCAAATAGTAAGCCTCAGTCATAAAAAAGGTTCTTCCATGAACTAATGACACTTGGAAGTATCAAAGAAGGTTTTTCTTTACTTTCTCTTGATTTTATTTTTGTGTTAAGTCTAAGATGGATGTGAACTTTATTTTTTAGTACACTGTAGTTGTAAGTGGCTAAGGCCCTTATTCTAGGGTTATGATGGATCTTATTATTTAATTGTGACAGCTGTATAACTTTCTTTGACTTCATAATATTAATGTTGGATTGTTTACTCAGCCCATTCTTAATGCTTCTATCAAATTTACCAGCATGTAGATTGATTTGTGAATTCTATGTGATGCTTGAAATGGATAGCATAGAACTAAACTAAGGGTTAAGTAGTATGATCTATCCATAATCCTAAGGCCGTGTTATCTCGTAGAATATGTTAGATTTTCTAATATAAATAAAAATACCTATTATTTATGTGTAATCATTATTAAGGGATGTGTTTAGTACTACTTGTTAATTTGAATTTTTATGGTTATGTTAAGCTTTATAATTATTTAGTTAGAGTTATATTAACATGAAAGAGAAATATAGATATAATTATCTTAGACTAATGATCCAATTCAACTGATTGAATCAAGTAGTCGTACTAAATCATGTGAATACACATGTGAAGTTATGATCCTAAGCTCATTCATCGTTAGGAATTCTAGTTTGTTACACTTCTATTTGTACTTGACATATTTAATTCCTTATTTCTCTTATTGTTCTATGTCGTTCAACTTTTGTTTAAATCCTAATTAGTCAGAATTTGATATTTAGTTTTTTAGTAATTGGTGAATATTTGATATTCAAGTCCATGGGAAATAATAACTCAACTGTAATATTTGTATTATTTGCACAACTCATATAGTTGGAAGGATTAATGTTCACAAACTCTCCACAAGTGCATGGATCATCGTTTATTGCATATAAAATGTCGATTTGTAGGAAATTCAAAACCTAAGACATTATTTTTAAATGCTTACATAAAACATAGAGGATTTGAGTAAAAGAAAAGAAATAACAAAAGAGGAAGATTAATCTTAAGAACGTTGAACATGGAAATAAAAATCACGGAATGAGAATATCTAGAGTCTAGAGTTTCACAACTGTCTTCCGTAATGAATACATGGAGTGTTTATTTAATCCGAATATTTCGTGTTAAAGAAGAACAAATCCTAAATTATACTTGCACATTCTTTTGAAACCTACATGGCACAACTCTAATATATTCTTAACTACCTATTCTAATGGGATTAAGTCAATTAGGATTCTTTAAGTTCTGTGGTCATTTATGAGATTCTTCAAGGTCATCATGCCTATTTTCATAGTTTTAGATTTTCAGGTTTAATATCTTGATTATCATATATTAGACTTCTACCTTTTGGTTCTTTTTCCTAATATATAGGAATCACTGCCAAAGTGGAAGCTCAAATACTATGCAAGTATTAATCGCAAGATATTAAATCAACTAATATCCTTCATAAATAAATCACGACTACAATATTCGCTACATTGTACTCATGCTATATCCTAAACTCTAGATTAAATGTTTAACCTACCATATTTATGATAAAATCCAAACACAAAATAATATTATATTCAAAGTCCATCTCAAACACAAGAATTAAACTCAAAGGAAAGAAAGAAAAGAAAAACTTATTGATTCGAAGCCCTGATAGTGTCTCGACCGCTTCAAGGAACTAGACGCCTTGCTTCTTGCCACATGCTTTGCACCTCTCTCTCTCCCCGACTTTATCCCAAGCTCCAAAGAAGTTTTTAGATGCCTTAGGACATTCCCATGAAGTGTTTATATAAATTTCTAGGGAGTACTTGTGCACAAAGTCCATTTTGCACACGAAATTACACAACGAGGGTCCCACATGGTTCAAACCATGTGGCACCCAAATCCACACGGTCTGAACTGTGTGGAACTCTAGAGTGTTCCGCTGTGGCGCCCCAACCCAAGGCGCTAAAGCCTTACTTCGGGATCATTTATTGATTGGTAAAGGTAAGCAAGATTGTTGCCCTGATCACGCGACGTTTTTTTTTGTTTACATCACAGAAATACATTGATGATTCATTCCATAGGAGTATTACATCATGGCAACATGTTCGTTTATACCCCCAAAATTTTTCCATCTTTGCTATCCACATGCACTGGTATTTACACCCTTCATCTATTCCCATCACATTATTCCCATCATATACAATAAAATTTCACATCATTTTTGTCATATCAAATTCATACATGCAAACGACCCTTCAATGTTTTCATGTCAAAGTCAAGTCCATCACACATATCACATCAAAGATGTTTAATTTCATAAAAAGTAAACAGACCTACATCGTCACTTCCAAAGGATTTAACCATTCATGTAGATGCATACAAAGGAATACAAGAACCATATTTCCTCAGTTAAACCTGTTCATTTCCTCTGGAGTTTTCTTGTACCTGTCTTGGGTTTAAAAAATAAAACATGAGTACTAACTCAAAAAACAAGCTAAATCATTTTCAAGCAAACTTTTTGTATAAATATTTTCAAATAGTCAAATTCATACATAACATGGGCATTTCATAAACAATGTTAATGTATCATTATCAACATGATATGAACATCATAGTGATGGTACGCTAAATAGGCGACCATCGCATCATCCTGCTCCCATTTTAGGGAGGGCGCCGCAGGCCATTGGCCTATGTTAGCCACTTAATCACACTAGAGGGGGACAACCCGTCCGCTTATACCTCTAAAATGAACCTAGTTCCTTGTGAACCATGATCATAGACATGCTAGAATGTTTTTCAAGGATAGACAATTTGAACCATAATTTCCAACACAATTTTAATAAAGCAATATTCAAGTCAATTTGCAAGAATTATAGGAGTGGTCATCCTTAAATAATTTTAAAAGCATTTAAATAAAACAAGTTGCAATTTATTGTCAATAATTGAGAAAGAAACTTTTCAAGGGTTTTGCTTACTTACTTGTGATAACTTCAATTCTTTTCTTTCACCTTCTCTTTGCCTTTGCTTGTGATGTTGTTGTTGCGTTGTCCTTGCCCTAGCTGAGTTTTTTTCTTCTTCCCTTCTTTCTTTTTTTTTTCTTCCTTTCTTCCTCCATGATTGGACGTCTCTTGTTGAATTCTTTCTTTCAAAATTTGTGCTGTCGAAAACTTCCAAGCTGCACCCCGTGCTTGCCCTTTTATATTGTTGCATTTAACCCTTAATTTCCACCTCATTTTATACTTAAAAATTACATTATTTATCCTTATATGTGTTGTCACATTTTCACTCATATATTGTTGTTTTAATATATCATTTTTTACAGGTGACGAAAATCTGCACCCATCTCTGTGCAATCACATCCACACATCAGCTGCTATTTTAATTTTTTTCAATATGAAAAGGTGCCTAATCTCCCCCCCATTTAATGTCCTTTAATGCAGCAACATTTTTAGGTATTTTGATATATTTTTATTTATTGAAAAATTATCCAAAATACCTCCTTAAGACACCTTATATACTTCAAGTTAGGAATTTATCAAGCAATAACCTGACTTATACCATAATTATTAATAAAATAATATGAATATTTGAATTTAATAAACATGTTAACTCATCATTTCCTACACCTTATTTGTTTTTTTGTGCATACTATGCAAATTGAGCAAGGATGATTAACTTAATCACCTTACTTAGTATTTACGGTAATGATAACTCGTAAAAATGCGAGTTATCATGGCTCATTTTAGACTATTTTTGCATGTTAGTCTAAGAGATTAGGTTTGGTTTGCATCCATTTAGCTGAATTTTCACTCGCCATGAATTTTAGGAGCATTTTACAGTTTTTATGCCTTTTTAGTATAAATTAAGCATTTTTAGTTCATTTGTTTAGTTCATTCATTTTTTGCAAGAAGGACGGACAATTATAGGCATGTGGGAGAGTCGAATGTAGAACATAGCCAAGTGAAGAAGTAAGTGGGCTGGCGCCCAGGCGCCACCCTACATGCCTTAGCCAAAAAGATTCAACACCTCACATAGTAGAAGGCTTCCAGTAAGTTGATGTCCAGGCGCCATGGCATGAACATACAGGTATTTCCAGAAGAGTTTCTAACTCATAAAACCTCCAGGGAGTTGGTGCCCAGGCACTGACTTGGGCGCCTAGGCTCCACGGCACAAGTAAGCAGGGCATCCCGATGGAGTTTCTAAGTTACACAGCACACAGGGAGTTGGCGCCTAGGAGCCACTACGCATCCGTACATGCGGGTTTCTACACGTGTGCTGCGCAAGCTACCAGTTTAAATAGAGACCTAGGGCTGCATGTGCGGAGGGGGGAGAGAGCCGACGGAATAGACACCCATAGAAGGAAAAGAACCCGTTTGAAGCTCGGATTGAAGAGGAGATTCAACCCCGTTGGTGGAAACTTCCAGAGATCCAGTTTTCTCTTCATCTTTCTATTTTCTTTTCTCCGTTTTTCTGGATACTTACAATATGGATGTATTGGATCTTTACGCCATGTCTTTGAGCTAAACTTCCATTAGATGGATAGTTAGGATGAACTGAACCCTAACCTATATTGTCTTGGTTCTTCAAGTTTCAAGAATGAATATTTGACTTCTATATGATAGTGTGTTGTAAATTTACCCTTGCATATGATGTTTAATGCTTTTTACAAGATTTTTTACCTTATAAAATGATTTAATTGTATGATTAATCTTTGGAAAAGGAAAATCTTTGCTAGATCCATGTATAGGGCATAGGTTTCCTCTTAGTTAAGGGGAGTTGTTTAATGGATAGGAATATACCGTTAAACCCTATGTAGTCAAGAACAAGTTATGAATCTATCAATTCCACTTTATTTAATGGCATGGGAACATAGCAATTGAATAGGGTGTAATTAGCTTTATATGTGTTGAAAGATATATATAAGAACTATTGAACTTGGACTAGTAATCCCTGTACAATCTAATGAAAAGGAACCAATGCGATATAGTTTAGATTCAAGGATTCCGAACTATCCATCTGTCATCCCCAATTGATAACTCCTTTCTAGTATTCCAGTTGTTCTGTGAACTCTTTGCTATTTCCTTATTGCGTTTGATAGTGTGGCGCCCCCAACCCGAGCGTCACATCCTGAGCCTTACCTCAGGATCGTTATTGAATGGTAAACGTGATCAGGATTGTTGCCTTGTCACACGGTAGTATTTGATGGATATTTATCCAATTAACCGTCCTTCCTTAATAATTAATTTTATACTATTTTTCCTCAAGTGTCCATTTGACCTATCTTTGCCCTGATATTCACATTTCATATCAGATATAATCTTAAAAATTTATAACATGTTCATCTTCCAATGTCACATGTATATAAAATACAAGGTATATCATAGATCACATATGATCATAAAGACTTCAAAAACCAAGTCATATTACATCCATTTGCCATAAACGACACACAGTAAAATTCATCAAATTTTTTTTCTTCCATGCTCAACTCATGCTCCTTGTCTCCTTCGTTCCTTCACTTGTCTATGGGTTTGGAAAACAATACGTGAGTTGTAAACTCAATAAGAAAGCTATATATTTTTCACGCAATACATTTTGAAGGCAACCATGCTTAAAAGAATTTCTCTCCATTCAGTAGAGATACTTAGCAAGTGATCAACTACCTGCGGAGCAGAAATCTTTTCATAAAACTAGACATTTCATAAACATGGAATGTACAAATTCATCATTTCCATTCCTGACATTATCCTCCATGTGACGGTATGGTAGCACGGGAAACAATCTTTCATGACATGATCCTTTTCATCCTTAGCACCGGACCTTCCAACTTGGCAACGTCAAGGGCGGACTCCTTGTCCTGCTTTCGGCGTCGACTAGCCTACTTGATTTTCATTCCGTGCATGACTTTCGTTACCCCGGTATTATATACCTCTTACACATGGAATTTTTCATTCTCATGTAGAGAATTCTTTGCACCACCCCTTTTTAAATATCATTTCAATGAAACATTTGTTTCAAATCCATACTTCATCACTTTTCATGAATAATTGCGAAACAGTAAGCAATTCATTATCATAATTGAAATAACATTTCATAACACATTGAGATAAAGGAATGACCATCCTTAAATACATTTGTACTGAAAACCAAAATCATTTAGAAATTTTTCTTGTTTACTGTAACGCCCCAATTCTAAATATTCATAATAACTAGTCAAAAGGGTACCATATGACTTATAAAAATTTTGGCAGCATCTCCCCATAATATATAAGGGGTGGTATGTAATACACAACCTGTTATGCATAAGCAATTCAAATTCATTACAATATGTGACATTCAACTCTATAGTTATATATTTGTATCTTCCTATGATAAGGAAATTCATATGGAAGGAAATTATTCGAACTTATCCATACACAATAAGCAAACCGAATGATCATAACTACATGCATCCACATAAATCGTAATCCAATTCAAAATACTGAATACAATCTGTTTATCAAGGTCAAATCTAGCTCCATAACCGTCTACATAATGCTAATGTAAAAAGAGCATAACATTAAAATAACTTTAATTAGAGATGTTCTAATGGTTTCCAAGATTTGGTCTTCCACTTGCCCCATCTTGAGGTTCCCCACCTGATCTGGGATCTAAAGAACAAAAAAATAACAAATCATGTGAGTCTAAATAGACTCAGTAAGTAGATAATGGTTAGCATAAAGTGGAATAAGCAAAGTTTTGGATGTGCATGTCATGATCATAATAAAACATATGGGTCCGATACCCACTCCCAAGATCGTATGCCTATAACCACATATAAATAGAAGGACGCATACAATCCTCCACTCATGTCAATCAAGGGCCATGAACAACCCTCTCCTCATGTCAATCAGGGGCCATGAACAACTCTTTTACAATCAATCATTTTAAATAACACCTCATACATAACATATAAGAATACATGTCACAACCACACATACAACATATACAAGGTTTACTTTCAATTCAATGTATAAAACTGCCACACGAGCATTTTAACAAACACATGGTAGGCACAGAAAGAGGAAACTCTAGTTCGTACCCTCGTTTGATCCGAATCAACTAACATCACATTTTAAGAATACAAAAGCTACTAACGAGTCCTCTACTTCATAAATTCACTCATTCACGACAAATTCCCCTCAAACTTTACTTACCCTAGCTGTTACGAACACTACGCCCCAAACCATGGATTTGTTGGGTGTCACGTACCCCCCCAGTTTCACATCATGTTTAATATGAGATTTCATCATTCAATCAAGGAAGGGTAGCATCTACTTACATTAATCGTGATTTTCCCCAAAAACAGCAACCGTGGGCTTGGATTGCAGAAATTCGGAGCTTCCTTGACTGGAATCAATGACTTCCAAGGTAGTTAGTAGAGATTTCCTGAAGAAATCCACAGCTGGATCATACTGAATAGGAGGAAAGAAAAGAAGAGGCAGAGAACATGAAGAGAAGAAGAGGGAAATGGAGTCGGGCGCAAAATGGAAGATGAACCCTAACTCGCGGGCTTCTCCTTATAACTGAACCTTCATCGGATCGGGCCGGGCCGAAGCATGGGTCGGGTCTAATCGCAATTTGTAATTTACTTTCCCACTTCTATGACTTAATAGTTAAAAATTTCTCCTGGGGCGCTGCCCCCTTGACCCCCGCGACCTGACCGAGCAGGTCGAACCCTGTACCTACTTTGCGAGGTGAAAAATAGTTGTAGTGCTCAACAATGTCTGTATAAGTTATTAATCCATTAACATCATAAATTTCTAGTAGCATGTTCATAAATTAACTCATAATAAAGAAGGGTTATAATGAAAATAAAAGAAAATACCTGGTTCTCACAAACTACCCTCATTAGAAAAGTTTTGTCCTCGAAACTTGCAATCATTCCCATAGATAAGGGTATTTCTCCCTCATTGTCTGCTCCAACTCCCAAGTAGCCTCATCTTCTGTATGGTTACTCCACTGGATTTTGAGCAGCTTGATAGTCTTGTTTCTCAATTGTTTCTCCTTACTATCTAAGACTCGAACTGGCCGCTCTACATATTGCAAATTCTTTTCTATTCGTATTTCCTCAGGCCTGAGCACATGTGACGGATCTGGCTCATATTTCCTTAATGATGAGACATGGAACACGTCATGCACCCCAACTAAGAAAGGTGGCAAAGCAATGCGATACACCACCTTTCCAATTCGTTCCAAGATTTCATAGGGACCGATGTATCTTGGGCTTAATTTGCCTTTTGTACCAAACCGAACCACACCCTTCATTGGAGATACCTTTAGAAATACCTTATCTCCCACTTGGAACTCTAACTCTCGCCTCCTAGTATTTGCATAACTCTTTTGACGAGATTGAGCAATACGGATTTGTTCCCGAATTCGTGACACCTTCTCCACTATGTCTGCTATCATCTGAGGGCCAACTATAGTATTCTCCCCCACTTCATCCCAACAAAGTGGTGATCTACATTTTTGTCCATACAATGCCTCAAAAGGAGCCATTTGGATGCTGGAATGATAAGTATTGTTGTATGCAAATTCTGCCAAAGCCAGATGGTCACTCCAACTGCTACCCCATTCCAAGACACAAGCTCTTAACATGTCTTCTAATTGCTGGTTCACTCGTTCTGTTTGGCCATCAGACTGCGGATGGAAGGAAGTGCTAAAATCCAATTGATTCATTCTTTCCATTTAGTCTTTTTGAATCCTTAATTCATTCTTTCCATTCAATTCTCATCCAATACCCAAATCAAGGGCATCATGAATCATTCTTCAAGGATTCATTATGGATCCAATTCATGACCCATAATTTGAGGTGAAAAACTTAGGATTAAAGAACCCAAAGCATGAAGTATACTTACTTGAATTGAGTCACATTTAAGCTCAACTTCTCTAGCTTATTTCCTTGGCTTCTTTTCTTTTCTTCTTTTCCTTTTTCTCCACTTTTTCTTGGCTTTCCCTTTGGTAGATATGGTGGACGTGCAGCTACTGCAATGAGAGCTTCTACTTCTTGAAATTTTCTAACTCCCAAAAGCACATATGTTATGTATGTCCCCTTAAGAGATGGATGGAATGTTTAGCTTGTGGACCCCATTTTGCACATGTTTTGAGGGTATTTTAATATATATTAATCTCTCTTGCTGACATGATAAAATGTGGTCCATTTAAATTACATTTTACCTAAGTAAAAATTTATCAATTATCCATATCATTAACTAACCACCATGCTGTCCACTGATCACGTCCCATTTTCAGCAGCTTCTTGCCTTTTTTCAATAAATTTGTAGCCTTTTTAATGGGTATTTATGTGCCCTAACATTTAGACTACTTAGGAATGTATTTATCATTTAAAAAAAAAATAAAAAAATCAAATGATCAGCCCTTTGGACGGTCCATTTTGGAGCTCATGTTGCTATCCATTTTCAACGCCCCTTTTCAGCTGCCCTTTTTGCAATTTTTTCCACCATTTTGTAGCTTTAATTTAATGGTAATTTAATAAACTAGTAATGTATCTCAATTAGGGGTTAATTTAGCATAATTAAAAAATCACAAAAAATCCCAACAGTGGTCATAACCGTCCACATCTCCCCTGCATCATGTTGCTGTCTATTTAATGATCATATCTCAATAGTCCTGATGTGATGCTTTTAACCATGAATTTCCACCCAAATTAAATGCACATTTATTCACCTTAACTCATAGCTGACTTAAGCATATATTCTTTGTGAAAAAAATCACAAAGATCTAAATTAGGGGGCTGTTTGGACGTCCATGCATGCCATCCAAGCTACTCTCTCCTTAGCTAGTATATTAGCCTCTTAATTCAGCATTTATTCATGAGATAATTACAGGAATTTTCTCATTTTAATAATTCATAAAATACCCTACAATTGACCTCCTTTTGGCACCTCAATTTCGTCTTTATTCATTTGATTATTTTATTTATCTTTAACATAAATGCTAATCACTTTATGGTGCAAAAGTCAAAAGAATTGATCCCAATTTTGTGTAAGACTAATCCCATCATCATTATCTTAATCAAATCCTCTCATAACCTTGATCTCATAATTTTAACCGTCCATTTCAAATTTCATCTCAATCCGACTTTTCTAGCTCAAGTTATGATCATTTCAAGTTATCTCCGAATTTGGACGGTGATGATCAATTATCATCAAAATTTTTGTAATATAACTTTCCCATGTGATTAAGCATGAAATTATGTGCGTCCATCTCAATTTTCATCTTAATCCGCCTTATCGGCGTCAAGTTATGAATTTTCTAACATTTTCCAACTTGGCTCTATAATTAGCCTCCTAATTTCCATTAATCACATTATGGAAATTAATTAATTTTTCATAGTACACTAATATCTTTTTAATCATCATTAGGCCACTTTAATCATATTGTCCCATTTCGTCTTAGAGTGATTGATTTTATCATCATTCATAACCTCAGACCTAATTGTCATAAATCATCAATATTGCACATAAATCATTTATAATTCAATCAAATCATACTTGAATCATACAAATGCATATATATGAATCTATGTAGGTCAGGGTTTCACAATCTTCCCCCCCCCCTTATAATAGGTTTCGTCCTGAAACTGTCTATCCTTTAAATAGTTGGGGGATATTTCCTTTCTACTTCTCCTTTTAGCTCCCATGTAGCCTCACTTTCGGAATACCGTTTCTTTTGAACCTCAACATATTTAATTTTTTCTATTTCAAAGCTTTTGTACTTTATGATCTAGGATCCTTATCCTAATCATTCATATCCTTCATACTTAGTTAACCTTAGCTAACCTACATACAGGGAATTCCACCTGTATTATCTTATCGGTTTCCTCTACAAGTAGTGCATGCGTGGTTACATATTGGCAATTTATGACTAAATGATTATCATCAAAATCAATCAAAGTCATTGCCAAACTTTCTAAAATTCAATCCATACCTGTAACCACATCATCCTCTTGGTCCTGTGACTCCATTAGAGTTAGGGCATGCACATGTACCGAGTTTGTCCGAGTTTGTAGAGGTAGCCGGTCGGTTAGCTGCTCTTATTAGCCTTGGTTCTGCGGCTTTTCCACATCCTTGTGAAGTTTGCGCTTTTTTTGGACAATTTGGAGCTATGTGTCCAATTTGGTCACAAACATAGCATTTCACCATTTTTGTCTCTCCTTTGCCACACTCCTTGGCTATATGACCCATTTGTCCACACTTGTAGCATCTGATTGATCCTGTCAAACATTCACCGTGGTGATGCTTTTGACACTTTTTACATAACAGAGAATTATTCCTCTTAAAGGTACTTTTACCTTTTTCCATCCCTCCTTTCTTACTCTTTTCTGTCCTTATTCCCTCTTTCTTAATACCCAGTCTAAATAAATCTTCTTCTTCTTCTTCCAACTCCAAGGTTTTAATGCCTTGATCTCCAATGCTCTTGCCCTTTCTACGCATGATGCGTAGTCCTTAATTAATAAAGGTGCAAGGCTCTCGCTTAGGTATGACCTCAGTCCCTGTTGAAATCTTTGTGCCTTGTTTTCTGGCACGTTAGCAATCTAAGGAACATACCTTACCAAAGCATTGAACTTGGTAACCTACTCTGTGACAGACCTCCTTCCTTAATACAACCTTTCAAATTCAATTACCTTTCGGCTTTGTATTCCCACTGGAAGGTACTCCTTTTTGAATTCTTCAACAAATGTCTATCATGTCACCTCCTCTGGGTGCTGCATGGTGATCAATATAGTTTCCCACCATTCATGGGCATCCTTTACCAATAAGTGAGTGACGCACAACATCTTTTGCCTGTCATTACGCGGAGATATCCTGAATAACTTTCGAATCTCCGTCATCCACTGTTCAACTTGAACGGGGTCGGGTTCTCCTGAAAATTTAGGTGGTCGTTGAATGAGGAATGCATTGATAGCTCTTCTATCTTCCTCCATCAACTGATCCTCATCTCTTGTAAGTGCCATTGTGGGGGTAAGGTTAGCCGTCAGAGTGGGTCCTTCTCTTTAAGTATTTTCCATTTGTCCTTGCTGGGTCCTTTCCCACAATCCTTGGATAATATTTGCAGCTTGGGCTGCCCAATCTTGAGTAGCTTGCTGCATGGCTTCCTTTACCGTCATAGCTACTCTTTCTTCAATCAATCTAGCCTATCTAGACTCAAGTTCCTCTTCCATATTTCTTTCTGGACTTAATTTTTCTCGTCTTTGACGAGTCCTTGGGTTTTGCCCATGTGACTTTGGTCTACCTCTCTTAGGTCTACTAGTTTCTCTAACCTCATGCTGGCTGGGAACTTCTGTAGCAACTTCATTTTCCTTGTTCTTTCTAACCCTTGACCTTATATCAACCATAATGCTTTTTCTGAATATCAAAAGCACATAACCTTCATTCATGGTTAGGGTTAGGTCATAACATATGCATCTGATCATTATATAATTAATAGCCAATTCACACAATCACAATCCTGTGATATTATCCATCATCATAAACATCACTACTATCATCGTCATATATCATGCATTTCATCATGATAATTACATATTGAATCATCATATGTATCATGCATATATCATATTCAATGCTCTGATACCATCTCTGTGGCGCCCCAACCCGAGCATCACATCCTGAGCCTTACCTCGAGATCGTTATTGACTGGTAAATGTGATCAGGATTATTGCCCGGTCACACAGTGAGATTTAATGGATATTTATCCAATTAACCATCCTTCCTTAATAATTAATTTTATACTATTTTTCCTCAAGTGTCCATTTAAGCTATCTTTGCCCTGATATTCACATTTCATATCAGATATAATCTTAAAAATTTATAACATGTTCATCATCCATTGTCACATGTATATAAAATACAAGGCATATCATAGATCACATATGATCATAAAGACATCAAATACCAAGTCATATTCCATCCATTTGCCATAAATAGCACATAATATAATTCATCATTTTGTTTCTTCCATGCTCAACTCATGCTCCTTGTCTCCTTCATTCCTTCACCTGTCTATGGGTTTGGAAAACAATACGTGAGTTGTAAACTCAATAACCAAGTTATATATTTTTCAGGCAATACATTTTGAAGGCAACCATATTGAAAAGCATTTCTCTGCATTCAGTAGAGACACTTAGCAAGTGATCAACTACCAGCGAAGCAGAAATCTTTTCATAAAACATTCATAGACATTTTATAAACATGGAATATGCAAAATCATCATTTCCATTCCTGACATTATCCTTCATGTGACAGTACGCTAGCACAAGGAATATTCTTTCATGACATGATCCTTTCCATCATTGGCGCCGGACCTTCTGACTTAGCAACGTCAAGGACGGACTCCTTGTCCTGCTTTGAACCTCTACTAGTCTACTTGATTTCCATTCCATGCATGACTTTCGTTACCCCGACATTATATACCTCTTACAAATGGAATTTGTCATTCTCATGTAGAGAATTCTTTGCACCATCCCTTTTTAAATATCATTTCAATGAAACATTGTTTCAAATCCATACTTCATCACTTTTCATGAATAATTGCGAAACAGTAAGCAATTCATTATCATAATTGAAATAACATTTAATAACATATTGAGATAAAGGAATGACCATCCTTAAATACCTTGCACTGAAAACCAAAATTATTTAGAAATTTTGCTTGCTTACCTTGGTCACGTGAGCTTTCTGGATCTACCGTTTCTTTGCCTTTTCCTATACATGTAAGAATGACATATCATTCATGTAAATTCCATTGGCTTGCATTTAACTTAGTTTTCCAACCCATTTTCATAAATATTCATAACCTACTTGAATTCCAAGTCGGGTGTACATACACATCTTAGCCCCCCCTTTAGACGTTCACATCATGGCTCCACAAAAAATCAGATTTGTGCTAATCCTTTCCACCCTATGTTGAACGTCCCATGCATCATTAACTTAGGGTATTTTACCCTCTAAAGCATTCATAAACTCATTAGCATAATTCATGTTTCATACATATCATAAAAATATGAAAATTGGGTTATATACGTAACCCTAAGTTCCATCCTTTCTAAAACTCACCTCTAATAGGTTAAATCCTCATAATAACTTATTATACTTATTTATATCCCATTTTAATTTAAATTCAATCCCAAAAATCTGGAATTTAACATTTACTTTGATTTATTCCTCAATCTGTCCATAATGTTGAAATCAGACGCACTGATCTCTCTAATTTTTGAATCATAAACAATTCGAGTAATTTAAATCTAAAATTTCTATAATACATTAATAACTGAATTATATAACCAAAATAAATATTTCCAGCACAAAATATTATTTATTTATATTTATTTTGGTATTTTTACTCTTCTAGACAGAAGCATCAATTTTCGGATGGCTCTAATAACGTTAATTATTTGGTATATTTATACCTATAAAAAATTAATTTTTATTTTTTTAAAGTGTTACAAATGATGTATTCCACATCATATAAAATTTTTAGCTCAAAATATCTTTTATAAAAATTATTAAAAATAATTTGGTACAGCTGATCCTGACACCTGTTCAACCCTGTTCCGGTTGATTTTTTCGGATTTTTATTTTTCAAAATTCTTACCCTTTTGAGCTGAAATTTGTGTCATTCCTTAATAACTATATCATGGGTTCTCAAATAAATGTTCATACTAAAAATCATTCATTTACTATTTCGTTCATATTTTGGATTTCTATCTCATTTCTTCTAGGTTTTGCTCTCATATTTGCATCTAATTTCAATAGATATGCAAAAATCCTTAATCATTTGTTATTAATTCATATACCTAACATATATAATCTATTAAATCATGATTCACAATCTAATCATGATATCCAATCCAAACAACAACTTATTTTGTGAATTTAAGAAAATTCAAGAGAGGTTTTTCACCCATAATCAACCCTAGATTTCCATTTAGTCTTCTTGAATCCTTGATTCATTCTTTCCATTCAATTCTCATCCAATACCCAAATCAAGGGCATCATGAATCATTCTTCAAGGATTAATTATGGATCCAATTCATGACCCATAATTTGAGGTGAAAAACTTAGGATTAAAGAACCCAAAGCATGAAGTATACTTACTTGAATTGAGTCACACTTAAGCTCAACTTCTCTAGCTTATTTCCTTGGCTTCTTTTCTTTTCTTTTTTCTTTTTCTCCCTTTTTCTTCGCTTTCCCTTTGTTGAATATGGTGGACGTGCAGCTGCTGGAATGAGAGCTTCTACTTCTTGAAATTTTCTAACTCCCAAAAGCACATATGTTATGCATGTCCCCTTAAGATATGGCTGGAATTTCTAGCTTGTGGGCCCCATTTTGCACATGTTTTGAGGGTATTTTAATATATATTAATCCTTCTTTCTGACATGGAAAAACGTGGGTCCATTTAAATTACATTTTACCTAAGTAAAAATTTATCAATTATCCATATCATTAACTAACCACCATGCTGTCCACTGATCACATCCCATTTTCAGCAGCTTCTTGCCATTTTTTTCAACGAATTTGCAGCCTTTTTTAATGGGTATTTATATATCCTAACATGTAGACTACTTAGGCATGTATTTAGCATTTTAAAAAAAACGAAAAAAAATCAAATGATCAGCCCTTTGGATAGTCCATTTTGAAGCTCATGTAGTTGTCCATTTTCAACGCCCCTTTTTAGCTGATCTTTTTGCATTTTTTCCACCATTTTGTAGCTTTAATTTAATGGTCATTTTATTACCTAGTAATTTAGCTCAATTAAGGGTGAATTAAGCATAATTAAAAATTCACAAAAAATTTCAAAGCTATCATAACAGTCCACATCTCCCCTGCATCATGTTGCTGTCTATTTAATGATCATATCTCAATAGTCCTGATGTGATGCTTTTAACCATGAATTTCCACCCTAATTAAATGCACATTTATTCACCTTAACTATAGCTCACTTAAGCATATATTTTTTGTAAAAAAAAATCACAAAGATCCAAATTAGGGGGCTGTTTGGACGTCCATGCATGTCATCCAAGCTACTCTCTCCTTAGCTAGTATTTTAGCCTCTTAATTTAGAATTTATTCATGAGATAATTGCAGAGATTTTTTCATTTTTAATAATTTATAAAATACCCTGCAATTGACCTCCTTTTGACACCTCAATTTTGTCTTTATTCATTTGATTATTTTATTTATCTTTAACATAAATGCTAATCACTTTTGTTGCAAAAGTCAAAAGAGCTGATCCCAATTTCGTGCAAGCCTAATCATATCATCATTAGCTTAATCAAATCCTCTCATAACGTTGATCTCATAATTTTAATCATCCATTTCAAATTTCATCACAATCCGACTTTTCTAGCTCAAGTTATGATTATTTCAAGTTATCTCTGAATTTTGGACGGCGATGATCAATTATCATCAAAATTTTCATAATCTAACTTTCCCTGTGATTAAGCAAGAAATTATGTGCTTCTATCTCAATTTTCATCTTAATTCGTCTTATCGGCGTCAAGTTATGAATTTTCTAACATTTTCTAACTTGGCTCTATAATTAGCCTCCTAATTTCCATTAATCACATTATGGAAATTAATTAATTTTTCATAGCGCACTAATACCTTTTTAATTATCATTAGGCCACTTTAATCATATTGGGCCATTTCGATTTAGAGTGATTGATTTTTTCATCATTCATAACCTCTGACCTAATTGTCATAAATCATCAATATTGCACATAAATCAATTATAATTCAATCATATCATACTTGAATCATACAAATACATACATATGAATCCTATGTAGGTAAGGGTTTCACAGGTAGTTTTAGTTTTAAGTTTGAAATCTCAATTTTTTACTCATCGAAAGCAACTAAACTAATTAATAATCCTAGTTAGATTATATCCTCGTGGGAACGATACTCTACTTACTTTTTATTACTTGATCGGCACGTATACTTGCGTCAAAAAGAGCTTTTTAATTAGACATATACGTAGCTCGTCACCTAATCTCATCTATCCAACTCAAAGTATACAATTAATAATTACACAATTCCTAATTTATATTCATTGGTCTCAAAATGTCCTAGGTATCACAATCCCCCCCTTTATAAAAGGTTTCGTTCCAAAACCAATTACTTTTCAAACAACTGGGGATATTTACTTTCAATTTCTTCCCGTAGTTACCATGTGGCTTCGTTCTCGGAATATCGATTCCATTGAACTTTGACATACTCGATTTCTCGATTCCGAAGTTTTGCATCTTATGGTTCAAAATTTTGATTGGTCTCTTTCTTCATAATTCAGATGATCTTAAATTGGCAAGCTTTCTGTTATCAAGATATGGGTGGGATCAGGTATATATTTCCTGGGTATGGAAATGTGGAACACATTGTGGACTAGGGCTAAAATTGGTGGGAAGGCTATCCTTTAGGCTAACTTTCCAATTTTCTCTAGTACCTCAAACAGCCCAATATATCTAGAACTCAGTTTACTCCCAAATCTTATAACTCCTTTGAATGGCGTTACCTTTATAAATACATGCTCGCCAACTTAGATATTCAAATTCTTTGTCTTGCAATCTGTATAACACTTCTGCTGACTCTGGGCTATGAGTATACACTGGTGTATCATTCGCACATTGTTTATCATTCTTTTGGACAAGTCTGGAGCTAACTTCCTTTCTCCCACCTCATCCCAGTTCAATGGGGTTCGACATCTTCGCCCATATAGAGCTTGAAAGGGGGCAATCTGAATACTTGATTGGTATCTATTATTGTAGGCAAATTCAACTATGGATACATATTCATCCCATGATCCTTCGAACTCCAATGTGCACATCCGAAGCATATCCTCAATGATTTGGTTTACTTGCTCCTTCTGCCCATTAGTTTGAGAATAAAATGCAGTACTAAACCTTAGTTGTGTGCCTAGGGTTTGGTGTAAACATTTCTAAAATCGAGACGTGAAGGTCGTATCTTGATCGAACACTATTGATTTTGGTACCCCGTGGAGACGAACAATCTCCTTATAATATATCTTATCTAGCCTCTCAGCAGATAAATTTCTCTTTATGGGTAAGAAATGTGCAACTTTAAACAATCAATCCATTATTACCCATATGGAGTCATTTCCACCTTGAGTTTGGGTAACCCTTATCTAAAATCTATGGTAATATCATCCCATTTCCACTCGGGAATAGTAAGTGATTGTAGTTTTCCAAGTGTCTGTTGATTATCTGCTTTCACTTTTTGACACATCAAACACTTAGTAACATTTTTGATAATTTCTCTTTTCATATTATTTCACCAATATCCTTTCTTGACATCCTAATATATTTTTATGCTTCTTAGATGTATAGAAAATGTAAAGAAATGTGCCTCCTTTAAAATTTGCTCCTTCAATTCAGCTAAATTGGGTATGCAAAGGCAACCTTTGTATCGATACATATCTTGGTCATCGATAATATATTTGTTTGGGCCTTTCTGCCTCATTTTCTCCACATACCTTAGCAAATCCAGATCATTATGCAGTGCTGTCTTAATTTGATCAAACAATGAGGACTGTATCTGCATTTGTGATAACTTTACTTGTATTCTAGGTGGACATACTATCAACTCCAATTTTCTTATCTCCCGAAGCAATCATTCCTCCTTTGCAATTAGGTGCACTATGCTGGCATTTCTGCTCAATGCATGGACTACCACATTTGCCTTACCTGGATGGTACATTATATTAAGATCATAATCCTTCAATAACTCCAGTCATTGCCTTTGCCTCATATTGAGCTCCTTTTTGAGTAAAAATATACTTGAGGCTTTTATAATCAGTATATATTTTGCACTTGGCACCATACAAATAACGTCTACAAATCTTCAAGGCAAACACCACTGCTGCAAGTTCTAAGTCATGTGTAGGGTAGTTTACCTTATTGGGCTTAAGTTGTCGGGATGCATAGGCTATCACTTTTCCTTTTTACATAAGCATGCACCCCAAACCTTTCCTTGAGGCATTACTATAAACTACAAACCCTTCATTTCCTTCAGGTAGGGTTAGAATAGGTGCCTCCACTAATCTCCATTTCAATTTTTGAAAACTGCTTTCACACTCATCTAGCCACACATATCGAACTCCCTTTTGAGTTAATCGAATTAGTCGTGCAGATAATAGTGAAAATCTCTCAACAAATCTTTGAATAGCCTGCCAACCCAAGAAAAACTTCTGATTTCTGTAATATTTGTTGGCCTTGCCATTTAAGCACTGCTTCGATTTTCCGAGGATCAACCTGAATTACCTTCTCATATATAAGATGCTTTAGAAATGCTTACTTGTTTCAACCAGAATTTACATTTCTTCAATTTGACGTATAACTTCTCTTTCCTTAACCTTTCCAATACCCTTCAGAAATGTGTTTTGTGCTCTTCCTCTAACCTTGAGTAAGTCAAGATATAATCGATAAATGCAACAACAAACTGATCCAAGTAATCCCAAAATACTCTGTTCATTGTGATACCCAAATACAAGTAGGACTCATATGAAGACATTAGGCATGTAATTATGATACATGTATGCCTTGAATGATTTATGGATGATTTTATGATAAATGATATTTTGCAATTAGGGTTTTAGTTAAGAATGGTGATTAAAAATTTAATCACCGGAGCCCAAAGTGAGTCGGTATGACCCGAGGGGCTTAATGAGGATTTAAAGGTGACAATGTGTCATGAATAATCATGTTAATAATCATGATTTAATATATGGAGACTAAAGTGTAATTATGGAATTAAGATGAAAAATGATAGAAAATTTTTAATTGGAAGTCCACAAAGAGGATTTCGATGAAATTTGAAAGATAAGCTCATGACGGTGGGCCAATTTTATGAATGGACTAGATTATGAAAATTATGATGGGATTAAGGCAATGATTAATCATTTTTAGCCTACACTCCAAAGATAAATTCAAGTGGTCATAAGTGGGGTTAGGAAACTCGGGTTAAGACGAAACTTGAGAAAGATGAATAAAATGATATGACGAACGATATGGTGGAAATGGATTAAGCTAATTATCAAGGGATTTTCTTAATCAAAAAAGGACAAAACCCATTTACGGAGAAAAATACAAAGCCATTAAGCATGGGGATAAGGTGGCAAGAGATGGGTGGATTAGCACCCAAAAATCAGATTTTTTTATTTTAAAAAATTCTAAAATGCCCATGTAATTAGTCTAAACTCTAGCATAGTTAATGAGGGATTAAAGGGGCTAGAAATATCACTCACAAAATGCCAAAATGGGCAGCAAGGTGGACGTCCCATGTGTGGATAGCTAGGTGGCCCATCAATGCATGATTTTGTGATTTTTCATCAAGATAATTACTCAATTTTATTTGGGTAAAAATTAGCCAAGTATACAAGGGATAAGTGCACATTTATGTGGACTTCAAATGGAATAAAAAAGGGGACATATTTGCTGGAAAATTCCAGCAACCAATCCAAGTGACGTCCATAGCAAGAGAGAGAGAGAGAAGAGAGGAAACTCAGGGGAGAAAATTCTCCAAGGACCAGCTGTTGTGCACATCCAAACCCAGCAAGGAGAAGAGGAAAAGAGGAAGGCAAGGCTTGGTAGCAAGCTGGGGAAGTTCGGGACAAAGAATCGACGAAATCAGGTAAGTACCCGTTGAGCTTAAGCCTTCCAATTTTCAAATTTTCTTCTTGATTTGGAATCATGGTTTTGAGTCATAAAGGAACTATTAAAGAACATGTTTCAAGGTTTAAATATGCTTAGTTAAATTATTTTATTTATAAAGTTTAATTTGGGGATTAATTAGCCCATATTATCTAATCTACACTCATGTGTAGTAAATCTGAACCTGGAAAGGAAAATAGGGAAGAAATAGTTAATGAATGAATGTATCATTAAAATTTGTGGGGAGACTCATTATGGGGTGATTAAGAAAAGACCCAATTTTCAGCTTAAAAAGGTAAGCACGTTGCAAATTAAAAATCTGGGAAAATCAACTTGGATAGGATTGAACAGGTGGCACGATCAGCTGCACCAAATGATTTTAATAATTTTTATGAAATGAATTTTGGGCTGAAAATTTTAAAGAATATATAAAACATATTTAGGATCACATGAAAAAAATAAAAATTAGGTTTTTATGGGTATAAATATACCCCATAATTTACATGATTCAGGCTATCTAAAAAGGGATGCTGCTGTCTAGCAGAGTAAAAATACTAACATAAATATAAATACTAAATATTTCATCCTGGAAATATTTATTTTAATTAATTTATGTAGTTATTAAGGTATGGTATAAATTTCAGATCAAAACTACTTGATTTGATATTAATTCAAGATTTTGAGAATTCAGTGTTCTTGAATTCAGCATTATGGATAGCTTAAGGAATAAATCATGATAAATGTTAAATTTCAGGTTTTGTGGTGGAATTTAACTTATAATGGGATATAAACAAGTGATGATGATTATTTAACCTATTATAGGTAAACAAGATTACCCTAAATATGATTTTTGAAGATATGCAAAGGGATGTTCAAAGAGGGGTGCAGAGGGTACCCAAAACGTATATGGAAGTTGCTGTTTTGGAAGCAACCAATATATGAATTTTAAACATGTTTTAATACTCTAAATTTGGGTTAAAAAAATCATGATTAATTTCTGAAATTTAGGGATTAAAAATCTGTTTTGATTTAAGTATCCCAAGAGACGTTGAAAATGGGTAAAACGGGTCCAAAAGTTGCTGTTTTGGAATCCTATGATACTTGTATTAAAATTTTAGAAATGAACCCTAAATTATATTCTAATTAAGGAGTTTAATTACACTGAATTAAGTTTCAAGTTTCTGTTTAACAAATTTTAAGAAACACATAAGTATGTGTTGAAAAATGGACTTTTATGGAAGGATGGGTATGAATGAATGATAAATGGGGTATATAAATTCCAAAAATGCAAAAATGCATGGAATTATGGTAAAAAGTGATGACTAAGTTGTTGAATGATTGTTGTATGCATGTAAGTTTACCCTACATAAGGGTATTAAAAATCAATGGATGATTGGATATGTATAGGCTATGTCGATATGTATGAATACCTGACTTGAAAGACAAGTAAGTTAAGCTAGATGAACTTATGTAGGTTGGAAAACCCTAAGGGATGCAAGCATTTGAAGTGATGCATATAAATGGAATATTATTTTCATCTATCTAGGGAAAGGCAAGGAAAAGAATGGAAGAAAGGGATTATGGCGATCTCGGGTAAGCAAGCGAACTTTCTAAAATGTTATTTTCTTTCTATATGATGATATGTGAATGAGATGTTTATGATTATGTTTTGATGAATGGGCAAGCAAAAGTTTTGAAAATGACGGCTTTAATGCAAAGCCACAAGTTTTGGAAAATGATTACTTTAATGAAAAGTCTTAAAGTTTGCTTCATGGGAAGTAAGCGAAACTTTTTAAGATAAATAATTTATCACAAGTGTTGACAAGGATGGGAATGCTTTATATTAATGGAACTGAGAAATTTTCTTATTAGTAAGAAAGTTCTCCATGATGATTATTTTAAAGGATTTTATTGATTTATGCCAATGATTTTAAGAATTTGCTTTTAAGCAAGCAAGTTCTTTATAATATTTTTTCAAAAGTATTTTATAAGAAATAATGAATTTTTCCCTTTTTCACGAAGAAATTTTAGCAGATAAGATTTGGGTTTTCTCTTATGATGTTTTATGATAAGTAGCTAGGTTTATGAAAGAAAAGAAAAAAGTGATTTGATTTATGGAAAAAGATTGATTTTTTCTATGCTAGGTTATTTAAATATAAATGATGATTTGGACAAAGTCCATACATCTTGAAATGATATTCGAAAAGTTTTGATTTCCTTTAGATAAGAAAATCTATGATGAAAATGTCTTCGAAAATGTTTATACGAATGTTGTTGAATGGGGTTTGAGGACGACCAACCTAATAGGTGATTTCTTAAAATGGATTAATTTCAGGTTGCTAAATGGCATGCAAAAGACTGTGCAATTCCCCTTTATGTAAAATAGTATAATAGATATATGGAAAATAATTTAATTTTTAGGTTTTGGATAAGGGGATAGTATAATTGCATAACTTTTGTAAGCAAAAGGCCCTGAAATGGAAATCCAGAAAATATTAGAGAAATATATAGTTTATTGTTGGAAATCCAAAGGTTTTGAAATACTTTTATTATAAGGGTTTTTAAGATGTATTGTTTCTCAAACATTTCAAATGTTATCAAAATATTTTACTCACAATGGTTTTAAAAGAATTTAAGGAAGGTCATCCTAAAACTAAATTACAAATAACTTGTTTAAAGTGGGTACGCTCACTTTACAAGTTTACACGGACTGCGGTCTGTGATGTGTTTTTGAAAATGATTTTTAAAGATATAGACTTCGGTCTATGATGTTTTGTGAGTATGAATGCAGGCTGCGGTTTGTGGTCCTGGATTAAAAGGTCATGGGCTGCGGTCTGTGATATTTTAAACCAAACGGACTGGGGTCTATTAGGATGATGTATGGTGCACCAGTACACGGAATAGGTCGGTTGTAGAGCACGGTCGGGATGGTCGAGGCCCACTCAACATATGGCCAAGTCGCTAAGGGATGACAGGAGGCCAGTGGCGCCCTCCCTGAGATGGGAGCAGGATGAAAGAACAGCCGCTTGGATAGTGTCCTGTTAAGTATGGATTCTCTTCCAAAAGGTACAATGATCACTTGCTAAGTGTCACTACTGGATTGAGAGAAATGCATTTGCTTATGTTTTTCTTTTGAAAAGCCCAAAGATTGGGACATGAAAGTATGTTTTTATGAAAATTATCCTAAAGGGATTTTTATGAAATAATTACCCTAAAATAGAGTGTTTTACACAAAAGTGTAAATAACAAGAATGAAAGGAAATGTTTTTGTGCGAATACATCTATGAAAATGGTTTATGTATTGTATATGCCTTGTTTGTTATAAACAAGCCCCAAGACGGGGATTATGAAAAAGATTTATGTGAAACTTGATTTTGGAACATAGAAATGTCCATTTCTAAAGAGCCTAAATGGTAAATGTTTATGGACATGAGAATGTCCAATGCTTAAGTATTTTGATGGAATGTGTTTTAAGACATATGAATGTCCATTGTCGAAAAGTTATGTCAAAAATATTTTAAGACATCAAATGTCTCTTAGCTAAAGGAGTTTAAGATGAAAAATACTTTTGGACATAGAAATGTCCTTTGCCGAGAAAGGCTTATGTGTATGATGTTTTTAGGACATGATAATGTCCTCCTTTGCCAAAGGATTTATGAGAAAAATATTTTCGACGTAAAACGTCCACTGGCAAAAGATAGTTTTATGTAAATGTCTTGGAACATTGGAAATGTTCACTCAAGACAAAAGGGAATTAATTAAAGAGGGTAAAACATGTATGTTTTGCCTTAACAAGCCAGACGTGTCTTGTAAATGATTTTAAGAAAGAATGTTTTATGAAAATGTTCAAGGACATAGAATTGCCTTCATTAACAAAGGATTTCATGATAATATTTTAGAACATATAAATTTCCTCAGGGAAAAGGTGTTCAAGATGTTTATGAAAAAGGTTTTCAAGGAAGTCTTACCCTAATGATAAAATACCTGCTTACTGAGTTGTCACTTACATTTTGTTTTCCCAAACCTTAGACGGTTACCGGGAAACTCAGGAGGATACAAATCTAAGCAAAGAAGAAAGGTACGTGAGGATAGCCATGAAGGCTATAATGAATGGGATAGCATGGATTAAAATCCTTAGGTATTTAATGTATATGTGGACTTATTTAGAGATCTAAGTCTTATGTGAATCAATGAATGAATGTATGCATGTATGATGTGTACACTGATTGAATGTATGTAAGTATGGAATGTAAATGTCATTATAGAAAAGCATGATGAGATGTTATGAAATAGAATATGAAATTTTATTACAAGTGTAATGTCGCTTGTATGATGAATGATGTAGAATGTGAAGAAAACGAATGATGATAGAAAAAGGAAAATTTTTTTGGACGAGTTCCAATTAAGAACCCGCCGCATGATCAGGGCAACAATCCTGATTCACATTTACTAATCAATAAGGTCTTGAGGTAAGGAAGTGACGTCTCGGTTTCGGGCACCACATTCATTATGTCCATGAATACAGCAGGGGCATTTGTAAGTCCAAATGGCATTACTAAAAATTTCTAGTTCTCATATCTAGTTTGAAAAGCTATCTTGTGAATATCAGTAAGACTAATTCTCAATTGATGGTACCCTGACTATAGATCTGTCTTGGAAAAGGTCATTGCTCTTTTTAGTTGATCGAACAAATTGTCAATTCGAGGAAAGGGATATCTATTATTCACAATGACCCTATTTAAATCTTTGTAATCTATACAAAGTCTTAAACTCCCATCCTTTTTCCTAACAAACAACACTGGGGCTCCCCAAGGTGACACACTAAGTCTAATGAAGCCTTTATCGAAGAGCTCTTGAATTTGAGTTCTCGACTCACACATTTCTGCTGGAGCCATTCGATAAGGGGTTTTGGATGTTAGGGTTGTGTCCGGTAGGATGTCAATTTCCATGTCCATCTCTCTTTCCTGGGGTAGATCAGATAATTCCTTTGGAAACACATTCGGAAACTCGTTGACCATTGGAATTTGATCAACTTTCATTTCCTTCCCTTCCATTATACTGACCGACACCAAATAAGATTGACATTATTGACGGACCATCTTGGCTGCTTTCATTGATGATATAAGTATTATAGAATCCTCAAGTTGCCTTAGTTTGCCAATAATTATATTTCTATCTCGAGCTGTTTCGAACTGCACCTTCTTCTTCTTGCAATCAGTGGTGGCTTCCCACTGGCTTAGCCAATCAATTCCCAATTATGGCACTCCCAACCCGAGAGTCACATCCCGAGTCTTACTTCGGGATCATTATTGACTGGTAAACGTGAGAAGGATTGTTGCCCTGTCACACGGCGAGATTTAATAGATATTTTTCTATTTAACCATTATTCCTTAAGAGTTAGTTTTATGTTATTTTCCATCAAGTGCTCATTTAAGCCCTGATATATAAATTTTTTATCATATATAATCATAGAAATTCCTAACATGCTCATCATCCATTGGCACTTGTTCATAAAGCACGAGTCTTAACATAAATTGTATGTGAACATCAAAGTAGTAATATGAAGCTAGTTTACATTCAAACACCATAAGTGACACATATAAGAAATCATAAAGTTTTACATTCTTCATTCACCAATTTTTGCTCCTTTTTTCACCTTCGTTCTTACACCTGTCTATGGGTTTGGAAAAACAAAACGTGAGTTGAAAACTCAATAAGCAAGTTGTATATTTTTCAGGCAACTCATTTTGAAGGCAACATTTTTTATTTAAAACATCATGGAAAGCAATGTTATACCCTCTCGAGGGTATATCATGAAAACATGATCCTTATACCCGTTATTGGTATATCATGAAAATGCAATGCATCATGACATCATAGGATGGGAGCTAGCTAGGCAACCATCTGTCTTCGTCTTCTCCCATCTCAGGGAGGGCACCGCTAACCCTTGGCCTATTTAGCGACTTGGTCACACCAAAGGGGCACAATTGGTCTGCTTACACCTTTAAGGTGGACCTAATGCCTTGTGTACATGAACCATTCATCTTTGATATGCTAGCATGATTTTTCATTTATGAATTCATATGATAGTATTTTTCATAAACATTTGATAAAGCAGTTATGCAAATCAGTTAGCAAATAAAAGGATTATTTAAACACATATTGAACTGAGGAATGACCATCCTTAAATACCTTAGAAATAAATTTAAATATCACTTGCTAAACAATTCAAAACAGTTAGAACATCATTTGCAACTATTTTAGAAAAACTTGAGAAACAAAAATCATTTAGAAATTTGCTTGGTTACCTTGATCACGTCAGCTTTCCTGGTCAACATTTTCTTTGCCTTTGCCTATACATTTAAGAATAACATAGCAATCATATAATTTCCATTTGCTTACATTCAACTTAGTTTTCCAACCCCTTTTCATTAACATTCACAACCCACTTAAATTCCAAGTCAGGTGTATATACATAACGCAACTTATGCATCATATCATTCATTACACCACATGTTCAATACCCATATATATATAGGGTAACATTCATATATATCGTAACACATTTATTAATAGCCATATGGAGGTTTATTACTCCCACTTATCATTTTTCACATATTTTTCATAATTCACACATTGTGCTCATTTTAAGCACTTAGTCCACATCCTAACCCTCATACATAAATCCTAAATTTTGAGATTATCCAAACAGCAACATAATTCATGTATTTCATCTTATTTTTGTGCATTTTTTGCATTTTAACAATCCACATAAGTCATTTATCATTTATTCATGTTTATCTCTCCATACATGCCCATTTCACAACAAATAGATCATGTGTTTCTTAAAATTTTTCAAATCAGCAACTTGCTTTCTAATTCAGTATGATTAAACTTCTTAATTAAAACTTCATTTGGAGTATTTTTATGGAATTTTAATCTACTAATCATAGGGTTCCAAAACAGCAACTTTGGAACCCATTTTATTCACTTTCAATGTCCCTTTTGATACTTAAATCAAAATAAATTTTTAATATCTTAATTTCAGCAACTAATCATACTTTTCTTAACCCAAATTTAGGTTATTATCACATATTTCAAGTTCATAAATTGGTTTCTTACAAAGCGGCAACTTTACATGCATGTAGGGTACCCTTCTTGCACCTTACTTTGGACGTCCCAAACCATTTTGAACATCCAAAGTACCTTAGGCTTAGAGAATTTTACCCTCTTAATCATCCATAAATCATTTAGGCTAATTCATGTATCATACATATCATAAAAAGGGTAAAAATCGGTTAACCTATAAACCCTAAGTTCCATCCTTTCTAGGGTTCATGTCTTATACCCAAATCAACATATATAACTCATTTAATCATGTATCATCATATAATCATGATAAAAAATCAAAACAGCAACATCACATGTGGGTTTAAGAAAATTTTAGCTAGGTTTATCAACCCATATTCATCCCAAATCTCCATTTTCTCCCTCTTGAACCCTTGATTTCATTCTTGCCATTCAATCCTTATTCAATACCATAATCAAGGGCATTATGAATCATCCTTTAAGAGTTCATTATGAATCATATTCATGACTCATAAATTGAGGTAGAAAACTAGGTTTAAATGATTCAAAACTCAAGATAAACTTACATGAATTGAATCAAACTTAAACTCAACTTCCCTAACTTGAATTCCTTGCTTTCTTTCCCTTTTTCTTTCTCTTTTTCTCTCTTTTTTCTTGCCTTTTCTTGGTGGAACAGGGACGTGCACAGCTGCTTGGTTTGGGGGTTTTGCTTCTTGAAATTTTTTTTTCTCAAACACTTCATATCATATGGACGTCCCCCCTTATATAAGCTGAATTTTTTCCAGCTTTGTGGCCCCACTTACCACTTCAATTAGAGGGTAATTTAAAGCATGTTTGTCCCTAATTGACATGACACATCCACATCCAAGTAAATTAATGTAATTATCTTTCATAAAATTTATCAAATCATGGCTAAATTTGCCCCCCTAGCTGTCCACACATGTGACGTCCCATGTGGCTGCTCCTATTGCTAATTTTTCCACAAAAATGCAGCTTTAATATATGAAAATTTAATTACCCTAACTAGTAGCTCACTTAGAGCTCCATTTAGCATTATTAAAACAATCACAAAAATCCAAAAATCAGCCTTGAACGTCTACCTCTTCTAGCTCCACCTTGTTGTCCACTTGTAGAGGTCCATTTGTCATGATCTTGTGGCATTTGTTTGCCACAAAATTCTACCTTATTTAATGGCTATTTATTTATCCTATTCACATAGCTCATCTAGGTATGATTTTTTCATTTTTAAAAATCAAAAAAATCAAACAAACAGCCCTTTGGACGTCCATGGTGTGTCACCTCCATGAGCCTCCCTTCAGCTAGCCCATTAGCCATTAAATCCTCTCATTAAACACGTGATATTATCATGGATTTTTCCATTTTAAAAAATTCATAAAATACCCTAGAATTTACCTCCTTTTGACACCTCATTTTTGCCATGAATTATATAATTAATTACTTTAACTTTGACATAAATGCAAGCTACTTTATGGTGCATAAAGTTAAAGGTAGACACCTTTTTTCGTTTAGGCATAATATCATAATACTTAGCTTAATCCAATCCTTCCATAGTGTTGATCTCATAATTTTATCTGATCATTTCAAATTTCGTCTCAATCCAACGTTTCTATCTCAAGTTATGATCATTTGAAATCATCTTTGGATTTTGGATGAAAATGATCAATTATCACCCTAATCCCATCAAAATTTTCATAATCCAATCTTTCCATAAGATTGGGCACAAAATTTTGTGCTTACCTGTCAAATTTCTTCTCAATCCGCCTTACTGGCGTCAAGTTATTAATTTTTTAGCATTTTCCAATTTAACTCTATAATTATCCTTTTAATTTCCATTAATCACATCATGAAAATTAAATTAATTATTCATGACACATTAATAGTTTTCAATCTTAATTAGGCCAATTTAATCATATTGACCCATATCGACTTATAATGATTGATTTAATCATCATTCACAACCATTTGCCCTAAATGCAATAAATCATGAAAATTGCAAAGAAATCATTCTTAATTCAATTAAATCATACATGAATCATATTTATGTGTCAAATGCATATACATGAATCCCATGTGGGTCAGGGTTTCACAATCCTCCCCCCTTATAACAAGTTTCGTCCCGAAACCGTCTATCCTTTAAACAATTGGGGGTATTTTCTTTCTAATTCTTCTTTTTGCTCCCATGTAGCTTTGCTTTCGGAATACCGGTTCCATTGAACTTTTACATATTCGATTTCTCTATTTTGAAACTTTTGTACCTTATGATCTAAGATTCTAATTGGTCTTTCCTCATAGTTCAAATGATCCTGGATTGATAGGTTTTCTGCCACTAGTACATGGGTTGGATCTGAGATATATTTCCTAAGCATAGAAATATGGAAAATATTATGTACTAAGGCTAGTGTTGAAGATAAGACTATTCTATAGGCCAATTTTTCAATCTTCTCCAACACGTCAAATGGTCCAATGAACCTGGGATTCAGCTTGCCCCTTTTCCCAAATCTTGTAACTCCTTTGAATGGTGTGACCTTTATGAACACATGTTCACCAACTTGTATATTCAAATCCTTTCTTTTGCAATCTATGTAACTCTTTTGCCGACTTTAAGCTGTGAGTATACACTAGCGAATGACCCATACTTTATTTTCCATTCGTTGAGATAAATCTGGGGCTAGCTTTTTCTCTCCAACTTCAACCCAGTTTAAGGGTGTTCGACACCGCCGTCCATACAATGCTTCAAATGGAGCTATTTGAATACTAGCCTGATAGTTGTTATTGTACGCAAACTCCGCTATAGGTACATATTCATCACACGATCCTCCAAATTCCAATGTACACATACGGAGCATGTCCTCGATAATTTGATTTACTAGCTCTCTCTGTCCATCTGTTTGGGGATGAAAAGTTGTACTGAACTTAAGTTGAGTGCTTAGGGTTTCGTGTAAACTTTTCCAAAATTGAGAATTGAATGTCGCATCCCGATTGGAAACTATTGACTTAGGCACTCCGTGGAGTCGTACTATTTCTTTATAGTACACTTTGGCCAACCTTTCTACTGTGTAGGTCCTCTTTATGGGTATAAAGTGAGCAACTTTAGATAACCGATCTACTATCACTCATATAGAGTCGTTTCCTGCCTGTGTCTTGGGTAATCCTTCGATGAAATCCATTGTAATATTGTCCCATTTCTATTTAGAAACTTCCAACGATTGTAACTTTCTGGGTATCCATTAGTGATCAGCTTTCACCTTTTGACACGTTAAGCACTTAACTACATATTAAGCAATCTCTCTTTTCATGTTGTTCCACCAATATGCTTTCTTGAGATCCTGATACATCTTAGTGCTTCTCGGATGTATGAAAAATGGCAAAAAATGCACCTCTTTGAGTATCTATTCTTTCAACTCAACTGTATTAGGTATACGAATGCGACCTTTATATCGATACATACCTTGTTCATCAATAGCAAATTCAGTCAACCCCTTTTTCTTCATCTTTTTCACATGTGTATGTAGGTCTGTATCTTTTTGCTGTGTAGTCCTGATTTGTTCAAATAGGGAAGATTGTATATACATTTGTGATAACCTTGTTTGAACTCCAGGTGGACATACAATCAATTCTAATTGCCTTATCTCTTGAAGCAACCCTTCATCTTTTGTAATAAGGTGCACTATGCTGACGTTTCTGCTCAATGCATCAGCTACCACGTTTGCCTTACTTGGATGGTATAATATCTCTAAATCATAATCTTTTAACAATTTGAGTCATCTCCTTTGCCTCATATTCAACTCCTTTTGAGTGAAAATATATTTAAGGATTTTTTGATCTGTATAGATTTCGCATCTAGCACCATACAGGTAATGTCTCCAAATTTCAAGGCAAACACCACTGCTGCTAATTCTAAATCATGAGTGGGGTAGCTTACCTCATTGGGCTTCAACGTCGCGATGCATAAGCTAACACCTTTCCTCTCTGCATCATCACACATCCCAATGTCCTTCTTGAAGCGTCGCTGTAAACCACAAATCCCTCTTTTTCTTCGGGTAGGGTTAGGATGGGAGCTTCTACCAACCGTTGCTTCAACTCTTGAAAACTGCACTCGCATTCTTCAGACCATATATACTTAACTCCTTTACGAGTCAATCTCATTAATGAGGCTGATAACTGTGAAAACCCTTCAACAAACCTTCTGTAATATCCTGCTAATCCTAGAAAACTTCGGATTTCTGTAATGGTCATCAGCCTCTGCCATTTCAATATTGCCTCAATCCTTTGAGGGTCAACTTGGACACCTTTTCTGATATTATCTGTCCCAGAAATCCCAATTGTTTCAACCAAAATTCACATTTCTTTAACTTGGCATATAGTTTTTCTTTTTTCAACCTCTTTAATACTTTTCGTAAATGAATTTCACATTCTTTCTCCGTTTTTGAGTAAATCTGGACATCATCAATAAATACAACCACAAATTGATCAAGATAGTCCCGAAATACTCTATTCATTATATCCATGAATCCAACAATGACATTAGTGAGTCCGAAAGGCATCACTAAAAACTCATAATGTTCATACCTAGTTCAAAAAGTCGTCTTATGAACATCAGTAGGACTTATTCTTAACTAATGGTACCCTGACTGTAAGTCGATCTTAGAGAAGGTTGTAGCTCCTTGTAATTGATCAAATGAATCGTCAATTTGGGCAAAGGATATTTGTTCTTCATCATGGCTTTATTTAATTCATGTAGTTGATACACAGTCTTAGACCTCCATCATTTTTCCTTACAAATAAAACTGGAGCTGCCTAAGGTGATACACTGGGTCTGATAAAACCTTTGTCCAATAGCTCTTGTATTTGAGTCCTCAACTCATTCATTTCGGCTTGTGTCATTCTGTAGGGAGTCATAGATATCAGAGTTGTACCTGGTATGATATCTATGGTCATATCCATCTCTCTTTATGGAGGTAATGTGGTTAGTTCCTTTGGAAATACATCAGGAAATTCCTTAACTACCAAAATTTGGTTTATTTCTACCTCCGTGCCTTTCTCTATATTGACTGATACCAGATAAGCTTGACACTTTTGGCGGATCATCTTGACCGCTTTCATGGACGATATCAGTATAGTCAAATTTTTAGGTTGTCTTAACTTCTCAATAGCTATTTCTTTTTCTAGAGCCGCTTCAAATTGTACCTTTTTATTCTTGCAATCAATAGTAGCTCCTCATTAACTCAACCAATCCATACCCAATATTACATCAAATTCGCTCATAGGTAATAGGATCAAGTCCGCTTCTAAAATCAATGATCCTATTCTAATTGGGCATGCTTTGCATACTTGGCTAGAGCTTGCTAACCTATAAACAGGGGATTCTACATTAATTATCTTATTGATCTCTTCTACCTGTAGTGCATGGGTGGCCACATATTGGCATGCTATGAATGAGTGACTAGCACCTGAATCAAACAAAGCTATTGTCAAATTTCCTAAAATGTAAACCGTACCTATGACCACCTTTTCTTCTTACTCTTGTGACTCTGTCTAGGTCAAGGCATGCACTTGTACCGGGTTTGTAGAGGTTCATTATTTATTTGCTGCTCCGGATATCCTGAGTTGTGTAGGTCTTCCATGTCTTTATGACATTTGTGCCTTATTTGTGCAGTTCAGAGCAATGTGTCCTATTTGATCACAAATGTAACATTTAATGATCTTTACTTCACCCGTTCTACATTTCTTGGCTATATGGCTAGTTTGCCCACATTTATAGCACCGATTTGAGCCTTTCAAGCACTCGCTCGTATGATGCCTTTGACATTTTCTGCATAAAGGCAGGCTTTTCTTCTTTAGAGCTCCTTTTCCTCTTCTCATACTTCCCTTCCTAGCCTTTTCCTTCCCCGTTTCTACTTCCTTCGTACTTGGACTAAACATCCTTGACCCTTGTCTCAATTCTTGTGTCCTTAATGTCTCAATCTATAATGCTCTTGTACTCTCAAGACTTGAAGCATAATCATTAATTAGCAGAGGGGTAAGGCTTTCTTTGTGCCTTATTTTCTGGCACATTGGCGATCCAGAGCACGTATCTGACTAAGGCATTAAACTTAGTGGCATACTCGGTGACAGACATCCTCCCTTGGTAAAGTCTTTCAAATTCTATTACCTTTTGACTTTGTAGTCCTACGGGAAAGTAATCTTTATTGAACTCCTCTACAAATGTCTGTCAAGTCACCTCTTTCGGTTGTGGCATAGTGACCAGCATTGTTTCCCGTCATTCATGTGCATCTTTAACCAACAAATGTGTGGCACACAATACTTTTTATCGATCATTACAAGGAGATATTCTAAATAGTTTCTTGATCTCCGTTAGCCATTGTTCTACTTGTACAGGGTCAGGTTCTCCTGAAAACTTTGGGGGTTGTTGGGCTAGGAATGCATTGATTGTCCTTCTATCAGCTTCCATTAATTGATTTTCATCTCTTATTGGTGCTGGTGTGGGAGTCGAACCAGCCGTCAGAATGGATTTTTCTCTTTCGGCACTACCCAACTAGGCTTGCTGGGTCCTTTCCCATAAGCCTTGGAAAATATCTGTAGTTTGTGCTGCCCAATCATGAGTGGCTTGCTGCATTGCTTCCGTTACTGCTGCAGCCACTCTCTCTTCTATGAGTCTGGCCTATCTTGACTCAAGTTCCTCTTCTACATCCCTTTCTGGACTTATATTCTCTCGTCTTTGATGATTTCTGGGCTTTCGTGTAATTAGTTCTAGTCCAGGCCTTTTGGGTCTGCCACTAATTTTACCAACCTCATGTTGGCTGGGGACTTCTTCAGTAGTAATTTTTTTTCTTTATTTGTTCTCACTCTTGATCTTATTTCCATCATGGTGTTTTTCTACATATATAAAAGCACATTGTTGGTCCTGAGTTAATGACAATTACCCAAGAGGGGAGGGGTGAATTGGGTATTTAAAATTTTTCAACTTAAACAGAAACTTTACCCTGGATTAATCTAGTCCTCTTTTATAAAGAAACAAATGGAAAGCAATATAGTGCAGAGAGCAGAAATAAATATCAACAAACAAGATTTTATAGTGGTTCGGGCAACCTTCCCTACTCCACTCTTCCAAGCTCACACCACTTGTGACTTGGGTTCCACTATGTATTTCACAAATACAACTAGAGCCACTGCTCTCTTCTAGATTCCAGCTCTAGGGGGCATCAATAATACACAGCACAAGTAGGTGACGAGTTCCACTCCAATCACACACTACTTTGCTTACACTTGATCTTAGTTACCCAAAATAAATCAAGTTCAATACAACAAGAAATAACAAAAGAGAGTTTCTACACGTTACTATTGTGTAGAGGCAGATTTGGCGCAGAGAAGAACTTGTAACGTAGGCTTAATGATTCAGCAAGCAGCTCTTGACAGTTTGGAAACAAGGTTTTTCTTCTAGATGTTGGCTTGATCACTTAATGCTCTTAGAGATGGGAGTTATGCTCATTCAATGATTTCTCAACTACCCTCCTCGTTCATATTGAATGCCTTTTATAACTGTTGAGGGAATCTGAACGTTTGGAAGTAGGCGGCACGCATTTAATGCGCCAACGTTCGAAAACTTTCCGACCGTTGCAACCCAAGTCGCAGGTGGAGTCGACTTCGGGTGCGACTTTGTCCAAGTCGCAGATGGAGTCGACTTCGGGTGCGACTTCGCCTGTTCGCAGCTTCTTCAAGTTCCAGTCTGGGTTGACTTGGTCCTCGACTTGACCCAAGTCGCAGGTGAAGTCGACTTCGGGTGCGACTTCACTCTTTCAGCTTGCTAGTTGAACTTGAAATCTTTAGAGATGACTTTGATCACTTGATTTTCTTCATATTGATTGTTCTCCCTTGATTTATATCTCTTTGGAACACTGTATGATTATTTACATAGAAAACCTTGGATTCCTTTTCTTGAGTTCTTGAGTACTTGAATCTTGGAATGCATGCTTGCTTGAATTTCTTCATGTTTGGTTGTTCTTCATTTGATTATACTTAAGACTCTTTATAATTCTTCTATCTTAAATACATTTGACTCCATGTCTTGAGTCTTGATTCTTTGAGTATTGGAGTGCATAAGAGAGGTCCAAATGTATGATCTCGATTCTCCATGAAAATATGCAACTTTGCTTGCTCTAGACTTCATTTGATTTTCATTTAAGTGTTGAGTTGTCTTGGCCTTCATCTTCACTTGAATCTAGCATTGAACCGTCTTGATCTTCATCTCCACTTAAATCTGTCATTGAATTAACTCGTTCAGTAATTTTCGCACTGAAGTCGAAGCTGGAGTCGACTTGGTCTGCGACTTCACCCAAGTCGCATGCGGAGTCGACTTGGGATGCAACTTCGGCAGCTTTGCTTCTCAATTTCAACTCTGGACGAAAACGACGCTTTGAAGTCGCTTCTTGAGTCAACTTGGGGATCGACTTGGCCTAAGTCGAAGCCTGAGTCGACTTGGAAATCGAATTGACTTTCCATGCTTCATATTCTTCATTTTTATTCCCTTCAATCATCTTCACAAACATGTTAGTAATCAACACTTACTCAAATTGGTTTGTTAATCATCAAAACATAAACTTGGCTTATTTTCCACATGTTTCCAACACACATAACTTTCATTCATGGTTAGAGTTAGGTCATCATACACACATCTCATCATCATATGATTAATAGCTAATTCACACAATCACAATCATGTGATATTATCCATCATCATAAACATCCATACCCATTCATTCATTTTATATATTTAAAACTCTTAACTATAGTTATATCAACATAACTATTCACATCATTCATATTAACAAACGTTTCGTCTACAGATCAAAGTTTCAACATAGGGTAGCATAACACACATACATTCACATAATATTTATATGCACATCATCCTATCATAGCATAGTATCATTATCCCATAATTATACATATACATGCTTGTAAAAATAAGAAACTTCATCGTCTACCCAGACCTCTCCTTATATAATGCCTATGGCTAGGCGGGATCCGTGTGGGTTCCTTAGTCATTGTACTAGTATCAGACTAGGTGGGATTATTTTCTTCTCCACTATCATCATCATCACTTTCATCTTCTTCCTCCTCGACAGGTTCGAGGTATTCTATAGGGTCATCATCATCACTTTCATCACCGAGTGGAACGAGTTCACCATTACTCTCGTGTATGTGTATAATAACCTCATCAGGGCGAGGAGGGGCAGGTGTTTCTATGATCCCCTGAGCACGATACTGCTCTATGAAGGGGGCCATCTCCTTTTCCCTTCGATGTATCCTCTCCCAACTCATCCCATGTCAAAATTAGATACTTCCATGTTCAAACCTATACCATGGTCCTAGATCGGGGGGTGTGGGTGCTGGAGTCTTATCCCAAAAGCGTTGAAGGTCCAGTGTATGTATATTATCAGTGCGAACCCGTGGGGTCCTTGGAAAGCCAAAACGGGATGCTGTGAGAACTTTGGCTCTAGGAGCCTGACTGCTAGACTCCTCTAAATTTTGTCTGTGCTGATAAGGACTGACATGATAATCTCTTTGAGATTGTGACGGAGGGTGCCTAGGTAGAAACCCTGGAGGGGCCAATGGAAAGTGGTCTGTGTTCTGCTAGGATGTCCACCACCTATTCACATTTTCTTCCATCCTTCGCCTCTTTTCCTCCTCCTCCATCTCTTTTCTCAATTCATTAACACTCATTATTCTCTTTCCTTTATCTGTCATCTGTTCAAACATAATGAATTAGCTATATAATAAAATAGCACACTACAAATTATTTTGCAATACATCATCATATATTATGCATCTCATTATAATAATCCCATATCTAATCATCATAGAATTATGTATATCTCATTATATTAATTTAATCATCATACTTAGACTTTTTCATGCCTATTTACCAGTCCATGCTCTGATTCCAAGCTCTGTGGCGTCCCCAACCCAAGCGCTACATCCTGAGTCTTACTCCGAGATCGTTATTGAGTGGTAAATGTAAGCAAGATTGTTGTCGTATCACACAGTGGGATTTAATAGATATTTATCTATTTAACCATTATTCTTTAAGAGTTAGTTTTATGTTATTTTCCATCAAGTGCCCATTTAAGCCATCTTTGCCCTGATATACACATTTTATATCATATATAATCGTAGAAATTCATAACATGCTCATCATCCATTGTCACTTGTTCATAAAGCACAAGTATTAACATAAATTGTATGTGAACATCAAAGTAGTAATATCAAGTCAGATAACATTCAATCACCATAAGTGACACATATAAGAAATCATAAAGTTTTACATTCTTCATTCCCCAAATTTTTCTCCTTTGTCGCCTTCATTCTTTCACCTGTCTACGGGTTTGGAAAACAAAACTTGAGTTGAAAACTCAATAAGCAAGTTGTATATTTTTCAGGCAACTCATTTCGAAGACAATATTTTTCATTTAAAACATCATGGAAAGCAATGTTATACCCTCTCGAGGGTATATCATGAAAACATGATCCTTATACCCGTCATGGGTATATCATGAAAATGCAATGCATCATGACATCATAAGATGGGAGCTAGCTAGGCAACCATTCGTCTCCGTCCTCTCCCATCTCAGGGAGGGCGCCGCTGGCGGTTGGCCTATTTAGCAACTTGGTCACACCAAAGGGGGACAATCAGTCCGCTTACACCTTTAAGGTGGACCTAATGCCTTGTGCACATGAACCATTCATCTTTGACATGCAAGCATGATTTTTCATTTATGAATTCATATGACAGTATTTTTCATAAACATTTAATAAAGTAGCTATGCAAATCAGTTAGCAAATAAAAGAATTATTTAAACACATATTGAACTAAGGAATGACCATCCTTAAATACTTTAGAAATAAATTTAAATATCACTTGCTAAACAATTCAAAATAGTTAGAACATGATTTGCAACTATTTTAGAAAAATTTGAGAAACAAAAATCATTTAGAAATTTGATTACTTACCTTAATCACATCAGCTTTCCTAGTCGACCTTTTCTTTGCCTTTTGCCTATACATGTAAGAATGACATAGCAGTCATATAATTTTCATTTGCTTGCATTCAACTTAGTTTTCCAACCCATTTTCATTAACATTCACAACCCACTCGAATTCCAAGTCGGGTGTATATACATAACGCAACTTATGCATCATATCATCCATTGCACCACATGTTCAATACCCTTATATATATAGGGTAACATTCATAGATATCATAACACATTTATTAATCACATATGAAGGTTTATTACTCCCACTTATCATTTTTCACATATTTTTCATAATTCACACATTGTGCTCATTTTAAGCACTTAGTCGATGTCATAAACCTCATATATAAATCCCACAATTTGATATTATCCAAACAGCAACATAATTCACTTATTTCATCTTATTTTTGTGTATTTTTTCATTTTAACAATCCACATAATTCATTTATCATTTATTCATGTTTATCTCTCCATTCATGCCCATTTCACAACACATAGATCATGTGTTTCTTAAAAATTTTTAAATCAGCAACTTACTTTCTAATTTAGCACGATTAAACTTCTTAATTAAAACTTCGTTTAGAGTATTTTTATGAAATTTTAATCCAAAAATCATAGGGTTCCAAAACAGCAACTTTGGGACCCATTTTATACACTTTCAATGTCCCTTTTGATACTTAAATCAAAACAGACTTTTAATCCCTTAATTCTAGCAACTAATCATACTTTTCTTAACCTAAATTTAGGGTATTATCACATATTTCAAGTTCATAAGTTGGTTGCTTACAAAGCAACAACTTTACATGCATGTAGGGTACCCTTCTTGCACCTTACTTTGGACGTCCTTATGTATGCCCCCAAAAATCAGATTTAGGGCAATCTTTTCCAAACCATTTTGAGCATCCAAAGTACCTTAGGTTTATATTATTATAACCTCTTAATCATTCATAAATCATTTAGGCTAATTCATGTATCATACATATCATAAAAAAGGTAAAAATCGGTTAAGTTGTAAACCCTAAGTTCCATCCTTTCTAGGGTTCATGTCTTATACCCAAATCAATATATATAACTCATTTAGTCATGTATCATCATATAATCATGAAAAAAAATCAAAACAGCAACATCACATGTGGGTTTAAGAAAATTTTAGCTAGGTTTATCAACCCATATTCAACCCTAGTCTCCATTTTCTCCCTCTTGAACCTTTGATTTCATAAATTGAGGTAGAAAACTAGGTTTAAATGATTCAAAACTCAAGATAAACTTACTTGAATTGAATCAAACTTGAACTCAACTTCCCTAACTTGAATTCCTTGCTTACTTTCCCTTTTTCTTTCTCTTTTTCTCTTCTTCTTCTTGACCTTTTCTTGTTGGAATAGGGACGTGCACAGCTGCTTGGTTTGGGGGTTTTGCTCCTTGAAATTGTTTTTCTCAAACACTTCATATCATATGGACGTCCCCCCTTATATAAGTTGGATTTTTTCCAGCTTTGTGGCCTCACTTGCCACATCAATTAGACGGTAATTTAAAACATGTTTATCCCTTGTTGACATGGCACATCCACATCCAAGTAAATTAATATAATTATCTTATATAAAATTTATCAAATCATGGCTAAATTAGTCCCCCTAGTTGTCCACACATGTGACGTCCCATGTGGTTGCTCCTTTTGCCATTTTTTCCACAAAAATGCAGCTTTAATTTATGAAAATTTAATTACCCTAACTAGTAGCTCACTTAGAGGTCCATTTGGCATTATTAAAAAATCACAAAAATCCAAAAATCAGCCTTGAACGTCCACCTCTCCTAGTTCCACCTCGCTGTCCACTTGTAGAGGTCCACCTGTCAAGATCTTGTGCCATTTTTTTGCCATAAAATTCTACCTTATTTAATGGCCATTTATTTACCCTATTCACATAGCTCATCTAGGTATGATTTTTGCATTTTTAAAAATCAAAAAAATCAAACAAATAGTCCTTTGGACGTCCATGGTGTGCCACCACCACGAGCTTCCCTTGAGCTAGCCCATTAGCCATTAAATCCTCTCATCAAACACCTAATATTATCATGGATTTTGTCATTTTGGAAAATTCATAAAATACCCTAGAATTTACTTCCTTTTGACGCCTCGTTTTTTCCATTTATTATATAATTAATTACTTTAACTTTAACATAAATGCAAGCTACTTTATGGTGCATAAAGTCAAAGGTACAAACCTTTTTTTGTTTAGGAATAATCCCATAATACTTAGCTTAATCCAATCCTTCCATAGTGTTGATCTCATAATTTTATCCAATCATTTCAAATTTTGTCTCAATCCGACTTTTCTATCTCAAGTTATGATCATTTGAAATCATCTTTGGATTTTGCATGAAAATGATCAATTATCACCCTAATCCCATCGAAATTTTCATAATCCAACATTTCTATAAGATTGGGCACAAAATTTTGTTCTTACTTATCAAATTTCATCTTAATCCACCTTACTGGTGTCAAGTTATTGACTTATAATGATTGATTAAATCATCATTCACAATCATTTGCCCTAATTGCAATAAATCATCAAAATTGTAAAGAAATCATTCATAATTTAATTAAATTATATTTATGTGTCAAATGCATATACATGAATCCTATGTGGGTCAGGGTTTTTGTGACACCCGAACCGAGGTGCCTAGAAGCCTTACTCCGGGATCATTTTAATTGGTAAACGTGACTTAGGATTGTTGCCCTGATCACACGGCAAGATTTTTTTTTTATCATCAATACATGGAAAATTTCCCTCGTTCATCCAACGTGCAATATATTTCACATACCACAAATATAATCAAAAACTTTTCCATAAACATTTTCATTAGAATAAAAATATTCCTTTCCATCTCATAATTGTCATCACTATCTTTACATAAAATTTACATTTACATCATTTATATCAAAAACTAAATAACACTTGGCATGCTGCCTTTATCATCATTTCCTGTCTGTTGTTGAAAAAGCATGGGTGAGTAATAATACTCAATAAGCAAGCCATACATAATATTTTTTAATCATTTTATGCATTTCATAAAATGCAAATGCAATGCATACATAACATTCATGACATTCCTTTGGATGCGACGCTAGCTAGGCACCCATCCCATATATGCTCCCATTTTAGGGAGGTCGCTGCCGGCCTAGGCCTATTAAGGACTTGGCAATAGCGAGGGGGACATCCGGTCCACTTACTACCTCGACAAAGGACTATTCCTCATACACATGCTCATTTTCGTACGCATGCTCATTTTCATACACATGCCGGCATGATATTTGCAAATCATAAATAATTTCATAAAAAGCATTTAATAAACAATTTCACAAAACGAACTTCAGTTCATGTAAAGCAGTTATAAGTATGGTCAACCTTAAATAAATTTCATAAAGCAATCCACAAACAATTTCAAGCATTTTGGAAATAATTTGCAAAACATATAACTTGCTTACCTTCTTAGTAGGTGTCTTCGACCTTCTCTTTTCCTTTTCCTATTCAAGGAGAAAGGATATTTTCATTTCTTCTATTCAAGTTGCTTCCCATGCATGCTCTATAATATTTGGGCATTATTTCTTTATATGGATATTTTTATCCATAGGTTCCTCAAAAATTTCATCCTTATATTTGAATATTAATAACAAATTTTCTCCAAAATCACGCTGTTACTGTAGCAGATTACTGTAGAAAATTACTGTAACAGTTACTGTTCATCCGAGACATGGTTACTATTCATGGGTTCCAAAAATAAAAAAATACCATGACATACCTTATGCCTAGTATATCATAGGACATTTCATACATTTTGAATTTATCATCATTTACTTGGCGAAAAAAATCATTTTCTCCATATACTAAAAATCAACATAAATTCACTTAAGCATAATCCTTAATTCCAAAAATAATGAAATTAATATATCTTTATTCCAACATCATATTTATCATAATCATACATCCCAAATCATCATTTATCAATTTTGGATCATTATTTTCACATATCATAGGTTATCTTTCTGAATACCCTATCTTCGCTCCAAATTTTTGATATTTTGGCATAATTTCAATTAAGCATTATATCTATACTTATTTTTTCATGCTTAGGCATTATTTAAGCATAGTTTTACTCTACTTAACATTCAAAATAAATTTGGGTAGAAATTACTTACCCGAGGTGGAGATACTCCTCTTTTTCTCACACTCTCTCTCCAACTTTCTATTCTTCTTTCTACTCAAGGCTAAAATGCGTGGGGATGAGAAATGAAGTTTCTCAAGTGATTTCTGAGCTTGGGATGGCTGTGAATTCGTCCAAGGCATGCTCCCCTATTTATAGTGCTTCAAATTTCATGAATTTGCATTTTACCCCCTCTAGCTCAAGGCGTAAAATTGCGAATGTATTTTTTTCTAATTTCTAAAGATTCCTTGAGCCAAGAGCAGCCACCCTAGGCCTGCTCCAGCCCCTCATAGCAGCCCTAATTTTCTAACTAATTTTCTTATTTTTAAAATTAATTAAATTAAGCTAAATTAATCCTAGCCATTGATCTTTGATTAGGATGAATTTTGACCATTGATTTTGGTCAAGATACCCCCCTGCACGACCTGACATGTAGCTGCTTTGCTTTTAATTTTTTAATTTTTTATTTATTTATTTTAGTTAAAAGTCAAATGCTTAATTAATGTAAAGTTGATTCACTTTTTTACTTTGTATTTGATGCTTCATCTTGACCTTTGATTTGTGATTTTCATCACATCTTAATCCATTCATCATGTCCATCATGAATTTTTAACTATCCATAAAAAATTTCATCAAATTCTGACGCCCGGATTGCAATTTATGAATTTTTTTCTATTTTTCCACAAAAATCCAAATTTGGATTAAAATATCCAAAAGAATTGCTATTTCGTCTTGTAGTGATTAAATTTCTATTTTGTCTTTTTGTGATTAAGTTAATCCAAGTGATTAACTCTTAATCATGTGTCTTAATCCCCATTTACTATTCACGTTTACTATTCACGTCCACTATTCATGAGGTTAAATTCCTAATTGCATTATTTCAATCTCTAATACACATATCCATCAATATAATTCATGAATTTTCATTTATTCATAAAATAATTATAAAATTACAAATATCGAAATGACGCGTATACGGTCGGGGTTTCACAGTTTCACACCAATATTACGTCAAACTCCATCACCAATAATAGGATTAGGTATACTTCTAGTATCATGGACCCTATCCTAATTGGGCATGCCCTACATACTTGGCTAATATTATCTAACCTATACACAGGAGATTCCGCATGGATAATATTGTTTGTTTTCTTTACAGGTAGTGCATGTGTGTTTACATATTGACAAGCTATAAATGAATGGCAACAACAGAATCAAACAAAGATACTGTAGAATTTCCTAAAATGCAAACCGTACCTATAACCACTTTCTCTTCTTGCTTTTGTTACTCAGAACGAGTCAACTCATGCACCTGCACTAGATTTGTAGAAGTGCCCTGTCTATTAGTGGTTGCAGTTATCTTTTGCCGGGCTGGTCTTCCTTTCCCTTGTGCTGCTTGTGCCTTATTTGGACAGTTTGGGGCGATATACCGTACTTGATCACAAATAAAGCACTTAACAATTTACGTTTTCGTTGTTCCATAGTCCCTTGCCATATGATCCACCTAACCACATTTAAAACACTTATTTGATCCATTTAAACACTCCCCCAGATGATGTTTTGACACTTTTTGCAAAGTGAGGAGTTTCTCTTCTTAGGAATGACTTTTCCTCTCTCCATTCCTCCTTTTTTACCTTTTTCTTTTCCCGCTTCAATTTCCTGAACACTAGGATTGAAGAATCTCTGCCCTTGCCTCATTTCCTAGGTCCTCAATGCCTCCATCTCCAATGCCCTTACCCTCTTGATACTTGATGCATAATACTTAATTAATAAAGGTGCAAGGCTCTCTCTCAGATATGGCCTAAGTCCTCGTTGAAACCTTTGTGCCTTATTTTCTGGCACATTGGCAATCTAAGGCATATACCTTATTAAAGCATTAAACCTTGTTGCATATTTAGTGACTGACATCCTTCCCTGGTAGAGTCGTTCAAATTCAATTACTTTTTGACTCTGAAGTCCCACTGGAAGGTACTCCTTATTAAACTCTTCGACAAAAATCAGTCAAGTCACTTCATCCAGTTGTGGCATGGTAATTAGCAAGGCCTTCCACCACTCATGTGGCGCCCCGAACCGAGGCGTCCACATAGTCCTTATTCTAAGAACTTGTCGATTGGTAAACGTGACTCAGGATTGTTGCCTTGATCACGCGGCGGGTTCTTAATTAGAACTCGTCCAATTTTTTTTTTCTTTTTTTTATCACATAACATAATACTCATCATCATTCAAAATGGACTCATCCATATCATCATAAATCATCAATTTCTTATATTATTCATCACTACATAATTTCATATTACCTGTCTTCTTCACCATAGCCCATTAGAACATTTATTCATACAAAATTCTACTAACCTTTGTAGATTCCTCTTTTCCATTAGCAACACATGCCCTTCATCTCTTGGCTTTCCCTATACCTATCTGAGGTTGGGAAAACAAAACATGAGTTGAAACTCAATAAGCAAGCATTTTTAATTTTAAATGCATTCCTCTCCATTCGGTAGAAGACACTTACCAAGTGATCAACTACCAACGGAATAGAAATTTTTTCGTAAACCATTTTTAGAAACCTTTCATAAACCATTTATGAAAACCACTCATGTAAACCATTCGTAAATGCATTTCTCTCCATTCGATAGGAGACACTTAGCAAGTGATCAACTATCAATGTAATAGAAATCTTTTCATAAAATCATTTCATAGACATTGGATGTGCAAATGCTTCCTTTCCATTCCTGATATAAACCTTTGTGTGCGGGTACGCTAGCTTAGGGAATATCTCACATAGCATGGTCAAATACGCCGGCTGTCTCCGACTTGGCCACATCAAGGGGAACCTCTCTTCCTCTTGACGCCTACATGGTTCCTACATGCATGACTTTTGATTTTCTCGACATTATATACCTCTTACACCAGGTGACTTGTCATTCTCTTGTAGAGAATTATTTGCATCATCTCTTAAAAACATCATTTGAAATCTATGCTTTTCTTTTCAATCCATGTATGAAAATGCAATGCATTCATTCACACAACGTTCTTTTGCCTCCACCTCTGGGGAGGACGCCATCGGCACACAGTCCATACGACTCGGCAATAGTGAAGGGGGACCCTCTGATCCGCTTTCTACCTCCACTAAAGCCTCTTCCTTGTGCCCCCACCTCTTGGGAGGACGCCGTCGGCACATAGCCCTTGCGACTTGGCAATGGTGAAGAGGGATCCCCGATCCTACTTCCTCCACCAAAGCCTCTTCATTATGCATCATACATGTGCACATGTCTATGAACATCACATAATATCAATATGCCGGCATGACTTTTCATAAAAACTCATAAACATTCATCATTTCAAAACATTATAAGAATGACCACCTTAAACACATTTCATAAATACTTAAGAATAAAATATATTTTCAAAAGGGTTTGCTTGCTTACAATGAAGCAATAAAATCACATTTTCAAAGTTGTGCTTGCTTACCATGAAGCAATAAAATCACATTTTAAAAAAAGTTTGCTTGCTTACAATGAAGCAATAAAATTATATTTTCAAAGTTGTGATTGATTACAATGAACCAATAAAATCACATTTTAAAAAAAGTTTGCTTGCTTACAATGAAGCAGTAAAATCACATTTTCAAAGTTGTGCTTGATTACTTCTTTAGTCTGTGTCCTCCACCTTTTGCTTTCCTTTTCCTATACAAGGAAAATGATATTTTATATATATCATTTCATGTCTTAGTTTATTTCCCATGCATGCTTTATAATCATCCATTACCTCATTTCTATAGAGGTTAATCCTATAAATATACTTTGTCATTACCTCCTTAGATGGATTTTTATCCATAAATCCTTTAAAAATTCCATCCATATATCCTCATAAATATATAAAAATAAATCTCAATTTTTTCCCAAAATACGCTGCTCACTGTTCATATAATTGTGGCAAATTACTATAGTAATTACTGTAGCAAATCAATGTTCACATTTACTGTTCACCCGAGATTATTATTCACAGTGACGTGGGTTACTGTTCATGGGTTCCAAAATTTGATATTTTACCCAAAAATAAAAAATACCATGACGTAGCTTATGCTTAGTATATCATGGAAAATTTCATACATTTTGAATTTATCATCATTTACTTGGCTAAATAAATCATTTTCTCCATATACTAAAAATCAACATAAATTCACTTAAGCATAATCCTTAATTCCAAAAATCATTAAATTAATATATCATCATTCCAACATCATATTTATCATAATAATTCATCCCAAATCATCATTTATCAAATTTGGAGCATTATTTTCAAATATCATATGCTATCTTCCCGAATACTCTATCTTTGCTCTAAATTTTTGATATTTTATCATAATTCCAATTAAGCATTTTAACTATACTTATTTTCTCATGCTTAGGTATTATCTAAGCATGGTTTTACCTTACTTAACATCCAAAATAAATTTCGATAAAATTCACTTACCCGAAGTGGAGATATCCCACTTTTTCTCACACTTTCTCTCTCTAATTGCCTCCTCTTCTTTCTCCTCAAGGCTAAAATGTGGTGGGGGTGAAAAATGCTCAAATAGAGCTGGGATGAAGTGCCTTGGACGTTCACCCCTGCCCCCTATTTATACTTTTTGATTTTTCATCAAATTGGAATTTACTCCCCATTCTTGAGGTATTAAATTATAAAATATATTTTTTATAATTTTAAAAGGTACATTGAGCCAAGAGCATCCACCCTATGCCTGCTCCAGCCCACCCTATGCGGCCTTATTTATTTATTTTTTTTGTTTTTTAAAATTATTGAATTTAAGTTAAATAAATCCTAACCATTGATTTTGGATGATGATGATCATGGACCATTGATTTGGTTAAATATTCCCAACCACCCCCTGCAATTGCTTCTGTTCATTTATTATTTATTATTTTTTAATTATTTAATTTAATAAAAGTCAAAAGTAACATTAATGGAAAATTAAGCTACTTTTTGATCTCCTTTTGACGTTTCATCTTGACTGTTGATTTATGATTTTTGATCAATCTTGTACCACTCATCATGTTCATCATCATATTTTGGTCGTCCATAAAAAATTTCTTCTCAATCCGACGTTCGGATTGCAAGATATGAATTTTTCTTCATTTTCTTCATAAAAATCCGAAAATTATTATTTTAATCCAAAAAGAAATTTTGTCCTTTAGTGGGAAGCGTCCTTTTTCGTCTTTTATGATTAAGTTAATCCAAAGTGATTAACTTAACATATTCCTTAATCCCACATTTAGTATTCACGTTTCACTATTCATGTGCACTATTCATCCGAATTTCATAATTATTTATTTTAACCTCTATTTTCACATATTTTCATACTCATGAATATATATTTTATTAATATATTACCTAGGGTTTACAACCCTAGGGTTTCATACATGTGTCTAAGATCGGGGTTTCACAATCCTCTCCCCCTTATAATAGGTTTCGTCCCGAAACCTATGTTACTTGAAATAATTCATCACACTTCTGCTGTGCAACTTTGATATTTCTCATCTTATCATATCATCAATCATTGATCATTAATCATCAAATAGTCATAGCATCATATCTCATAAAGAGGTTAGTATTAACCACTTTTCATTCCATATACACATGACATGCATGTGTAAATAAATTTGATTTTATAGCAAAGAATCATCTTTGCATCAAAAGATCCTCTATTCATTAATCTTTCAAAAGTCAGAGGAGACTTTTGCTAAACTTTCTTATTACATTCATATTTCCCAGTGAAAACACTAAGGCTAGACCAATTAGGTCATTTTTACTTTTATCTTACTTTCTTCCTTATTTACTCATCATAGAGGAAACTCCTCTCTTGCCTATCTTCCAAAATGCATTGGGATTGGAAAGAATCCCAAATAATTCCTTTCCTTCCTTCATCCATGACATTCCAAATCATGGGAGACAATTCATGATATACAAATATCATGATTTTCATTTCTTTTCTTCATTCACTCTTTTCTATACTTATCTATCATTTCTTGCAATGATATCACTATCTGTGGTATCATATATTTCCTATCATCATTCTTCATTTCTATCTGTCTATGTCTATCCTTATTTTGATATCTAGTCCTGTAATATCAAATTTTGTCTTTCCACGCCATTTTACCAGTCATTGCTCTGATACCATTCTCTGTGGTATCAGATCTATCCTTTCATCATCATTTATTTTCTCTTTCTCCCGCCTATTTACCAATCCTTGCTCTAATACCAATTTCTGTGGCGCTCCGAATCGAGGCGTCCACATAGTCCTTACTCCAAGATCTTGTCGATTGGTAAACATGACTCAGGATTGTTGTCTTGATCACGCGGCGGGTTCTTAATTAGAAATCGTCTAATTTTTTTTCTTTCTTTTCCTTTTCTTTCATCACATAACATAATACTCATCATCATTCATAATGGACTCATCCAAATCATCATAAATCATCAATTTCTTATATTATTCATCACTTCATAATTTCATACAACCTATGTCTTTTTCACCATATCCCATTAGGGCATTTATTCATACAAAAATCTACTAACCTTAGTAGATTCCTCTTTTCCGTTAGCAACACATGCCCTTCATCTCTTGGCTATCCCTACACCTGTCTGAGGTTGGAAAAACAAAACATGAGTCGAAACTCAATAAGCAAGCATTTTTCATTTTAATTGCATTCCTCTCCATTCGGTAGAAGACACTTACCAAGTGATCAACTACCAACGGAATAGAAACCTTTTCGTAAACCATTTTTAGAAACCTTTCATAAACCATTCATGAAAACCACTCATGTAAACCATTCGTAAATGCATTTCTCTCCATTCGATAGGAGACACTTAGCAAGTGATCAACTATCAATGGAATAGAAACCTTTTCGTAAAATCGTTTCATAGACATTGGATGTGCGAATGCTTCCTTTCCATTCCTGACATAAACCTTTGTGTGCGGGTATGCTAGCTTAGGGAACATCTCACATAGCATGGTCCAATACGCCGGCTGTCTCCGACTGGCCTCATCAAGGGGAACCTCTCTTCCTCTTGACGCCTACATGGTTCCTACATGCATGATTTTTGATTTTCCCGGCATTATATACCTCTTACACCAAATGACTTGTCATTCTCATGTAGAGAATTATTTGCACAATCCCTTAAAAACATCATTTCAAATCCATGCTTTCCTTTCAATCCATGTATGAAAATGCAATGCATTCATTTACACATGACATTCTTTTGCCTCCACTTCTGAGGAAGACGCCGTCGGCACACAACCCATACGACACGGTAACAGTGAAGGGGCACCCACTGATCCGCTTTCTACCTCCACCAAAGCCTCTTCCTTGTGCCCCCACCTCTTGGGAGGACGCCACCGGCACACAGCCCTTGCGACTTGGCAATGGTGAAAAGGAATCCCCGATCCTACTTCCTCCACCATAGCCTCTTCATTATGCATCATACATGTGCACATGTCTATGAACATCACAAAATATCAATATGTCAGCATGACTTTTCATAAAAACTCATAAACATTCATCATTTCAAAACATTATAGGAATGACCACCCTTAAACACATTTCATAAATACTTGAGAATAAAATATATTTTCAAAAGGGTTTGCTTGCTTACAATGAAGCAATAAAATCACATTTTCAAAGTTGTGCTTGCTTACCATGAAGCAATAAAATCACATTTGAAAAAAGGTTTGCTTGCTTATAATGAAGTAATAAAATCATATTTTCAAAGTTGTGCTTGCTTACAATGAAGCAATGAAATCACATTTTCAAAGTTGTGCTTGCTTACCTCCTTAGTCTGTGTCCTCCACCTTTTGCTTTCCTTTTCCTATACAGGAAAAATGATATTTTATCTATATTATTTCATGTCTTAGTTTATTTCGCATGCATGCTTTATAATCATCCATTACCTCATTTCTATAGAGGCTAATCCTATAAATATACTTGGTCATTACCTTCTTAGATGGATTTTTATCCATAGATCCTTTAAAAATTCCATCCATATATCCTCATAAATATATAAAAATAAATCTCAATTTTTTCCCAAAATACACTGTTCACTGTTCATACCACTGTAGCAAATTACTATAGCATATACTGTAGCAATTTACTGTAGCAAATCAATGTTCACATTTCTGTTCACAGCGACGTGGGTTACTGTTCATGGGTTCCAAAAATTGATATTTTTCCCAAAAATCAAAAATACCATGACGTAGATTATGCTTAGTATATCATGGGAAATTTTATACATTTTGAATTTATCATCATTTACTTGGCTAAATAAATCATTTTCTCCATATACTAAAAATCAACATAAATTCACTTAAGCATAATCCTTAATTCTAAAAATCATGAAATTAATATATCATCATTCTAACATCATATTTATCATAATAATTCATCCCAAATCATCATTTATCAAATTTGGAGCATTATTTTCAAATATCATATGCTATCTTCCTGAATACTCTATCTTTGCTCCAAATTTTTGATGTTTTGGCATAATTCCAATTAAGAATTTTAACTATACTTATTTTCTCATGCTTAGGTATTATCTAAGCATGGTTTTACCTTACTTAATATCCAAAATAAATTTAGATAGAATTCACTTACCCGAAGTGGAGATATTCCACTTTTTCTCACACTTTCTCTATCTAATTTCCTCCTCTTCTTTCTCCTCAAGGCTAAAATGTGGTGGGGGTGAAAAATGCTCAAATGGAGCTGGGGTGCCTTGGACGTTCACCCCTGCCCCCTATTTATACTTTTTGATTTTTCATCAAATTGGAATTTACTCCCCATTCTTGAGGTATTAAATTATAAAATGTATTTTTTTATAATTTTAAAAGGTGCATTGGGCCAAGACAAGCCACCCTATGCCTGCTCTAGCTCACCCTATGCAGCCTTATTATTTATTTATTTATTTATTTTTAAAATTATTTAATTTAAGTTAAATAAATCCTAACCATTGATTTTGGATGATGATGATCATGGACCATTGATTTGATCAAATATTCCCAACCACCCCCCTGCAATTGCTGCTGTTCATTTTTTATTTTTTATTTTTTAATTATTTAATTTAATAAAAAGTCAAAAGTAACATTAATGGAAAATTAAGCTACTTTTTGATCTCCTTTTGACGTTTCATCTTGACCCTTGATTTGTGATTTTTGATCAATCTTGTACCACTCATCATGTTCATCATCATATTTTGGCCATCCATAAAAAATTTCTTCTCAATCCGACGTTCGGATTGCAAGATATGAATTTTTCTTCATTTTCTTCATAAAAATCCGAAAATTATTATTTTAATCCAAAAAGAAATTTTGTCCTTTCGTGGGAAGCGTCCTTTTTCGTCTTTTATGATTAAGTTAATCCAAAGTGATTAACTTAACATATTCCTTAATCCCACATTTAGTATTCACGTTTCACTATTCATGTGCACTATTCATCCGAATTTCATAATTAATTATTTTAACCTCTATTCCCACATATTTCCATACTCATGAATATATATTTTATTAATATATTACCTAGGGTTTACAACCTTAGGATTTCATACACGTGTCTAAGATTGGGGTTTCACAACTCATGAGCATCTTTGACTAACAAATGAGTAGCACATAAGACCTTCTTTCTGTCATTGCACGGAGATATTCGAAATAATTTTTAATCTCTGTCATCCACTGCTTGGCTTGTATTGGGTCTGGTTCGCCTAAGAACTTAGGAGGACGTTGGGCCGAAAAGGCATTAATGGCCTTCCGGTCCGCTTCTAAAATGTTGTCCTCATCTCCAACTAGTGCCGGTGCTGGGGTAGGGTTTGCCGCTTGAGACGGTCTTTCTCTCTCATTTCCTCCTAACTGCACTTGCTAGGTCCTTTCCCATAGTCCTTGAATTATATCCATTGTCTGGGTCGCCCATTCCCGAGTAGCTTGCTGCAAATACCCCCACACTTGAACTTTTGCTTGTCCTCAAGCAAATATAAAAGAATTTAAGAGCAAATTGCAAAATTTCAAAATCTTGAGCAAAAATTGCATGTTAGGCCTATCATCAAAATAAATGAGAGTATTAAAGAATTTAAAACGTGATACTCATTGAAAATCTTAATCAACAATCCCTACTCACTTGACTAATACTGCACACCCTTGTTACCTAATTTGCTTTCAATCATTAAGAGTTAAAAACTCCCGCAATAAACTCTTAATTATCAGATATCTTCCCCATTTAATAAGTTATTCAATACACACAATCAATAATTCAAGTGGTAGTAGTGCAGAAAATATCAGTCAAATTACTTCATATACATCTCATCAAATTTTTGCATTTAAATTTCCTCTGCCTACTCAATTAACCAATTTATAGGATCATAAGGACTTAGTAGGACAACGGTCAGGTGTGGCACATGAAATGAAATTTGAACCGTCTCTGTATGACTTGAGCCCTTTTTTTTAACAGGAAATAATGCTACCCCCACAATTGGTGCTTTTATTCTTTTTTAAGCCTGTTCTTATCCTTGGTTTATTTTCTCTTTTTTTTTAAACCAAGTTCGGCAATAATTTCTCTCATCATATTTCAGGGTATCTGGGAAGTCATTATTTGCACTGCCAGGAGATATTATTTCCTGTTTCATTTTTTTTAGCTCAGAATACAATTCTAAAGTTGGTTCAGCGAAATGGGAATTGTGGTTTAGGAAAAATTTTAAGTTCAGGCTCAAAAGGGGTAAACAACCATTATTTTTTTAAAGATAGGCTCATCATGAAAGAAAATTGCCTTAATCATGTCCATAAATTGGTTCAATGGAGTTTTGGCTTTGGAAATTTATTCAACCAGAATAAATTTTTTTCATGTATATGGGAAAAACTGCCTTCTTAAATGACAATTGTGTGTATTAGAAAAAATTTTAATAAATTAGAGAGGATTACTCTGATTTTGAAAGAAAACAAGATTAGCTCCTAGATATATTAGTTTCATCAAGTGATTTGGGACAAAAAAATCCAAGTATTTTCAACAAGTACATGTTCAAAAATAAATTTAACATCTCATTAAGCTGCAACTTTTCCTTACTTAAAGATATTGAAATTTCACGTATGGTTTGTTTTCAAGGCATTCAAGAGTTCAACGTGGGGTCTAATATCACCTTTTATGCAAGAATTTCACCAAAGTTTTTTTTTTAAAACAAAAATATAAACATCAGGGTAGTGAAGGAAATATTTATAGAAATTTAATGCAACGCATTCATTCCACCACCGGTTCTGGTTGTGGCTCCTCTTCTTGCTTCTTTTTCTGCTCGACATCTTTTTCTGAGACCATATGAGGTGGGTTGAGCTGCTTTCCACTCCGCAAGGTAACCGCCTGCACCTGCTCCCTAGGATTTATTTCAGGTTGGCTAGGGAGTTTACCCTAGTTTCTTTGGGATGAGGTTGTGGCATTTTAAGCAATTTGATTTTTGAGCAACTTGATATGGGTTTGCATTTGGTCCATTCTTTCATCATTTTTCTTGAGCATTAGGATGATATTTTCGAGCATGGACTCAGTGGGTTGTGCTTGAGGTGGTGCAGGTAAGGCTTGTTGGGTCTGAAATGGAGGAGGGTTCAGTGGTTTTCTAAGGAAACCAGGTGGCTTATTATTTTGAGCAAAATTTTGGGTGTTAGACTGGTTGCCTAAGAAAAATTTGGGTGGTTCCTCCATTCAGGGTTGTAAGTATTAGAATAGGGATTACCATATGCGCAAGTGTCATATTGGTTGTTGATTGAATTAGCTTGCTCGCCCGTGGTGTCTTTAATGGCAAAACTACACTCAGTTGTGTAGTGCGAGGCTCCACAAATTTCACATGAGATGTGTCCAGAAGGAGATGCATGCTGATCCTTGGATTCCAGCTTCTTTTGCTGCAAAATTTTATCAAGTTTGTCATGTATAGCATACATCGATTCAATATCATATACATTTCCTCGCTGAGAGGTCCCTCTGACATCGCCGTATTGAGAATCATAAAGAGCTAGGTCATCGAGGAGTTTGAGGGCCTCCTCGTCAGTGAGTCGCATGAATCGGCTACCAGCGGCTGAGTTGACGGCACTTCGGCTAGGTCGATCGAGTCCATTGAAAAAATTTTCAATAATATCTCCTTGCGGGATACCATGATGAGGGCATTTGTGCTGCAGATCTTTCATCCTCTCCCACGCATCATATAAGGTTTCACCATCTTTTTGGACGAATTGATTGATCTCGTCTCTGATTTTCCTGGTTTTATTTGGTGGAAAGAATTTTTCTAGGAATGCTATAGAGAGCTCATCCCATGTATTGAATGTGTCGGGCGGCATAGAATAAAACCATTCACTAGCCCTATCTCGAAGAGAAAATGGAAAAAGCTGTAGACGAATTACCTCGCGAGGAATATTTTGCACTCTGATTGTGTTGCATAATTGCAGGAATTTTGTGATGTGTACAGTTGGATTTTCAATAGGAAGTCCCGCAAATTGGTCCTGTTGAACCATCCGGATGAGGCCAGGATTTAGTTCAAAATTCCTTCCATCAATTTCTGGTTCAACAATGCATGATCGAAATCCATGAGGGTTCGGGCGGTTCCGATCACTAAGAGTCATTTTTCTAGGAGGTGCGTTGTTCTCGGCCTGGCCTTTCTCCTGCTCTTGATGTGGTGGGTTTGGGATGTTGTGATCCACCATAGTATCTTGAGAATTTTGTTGCTGTTGATATTCAAGAATCCTTCTCCTAAAATAACGTTCAATTTCAAGGTCAGCAACAAAGAGTTCTTCAGCTAGTTGTTTTGCAAAATTTCGAGTATGTGGGTGCATACAAAAATTAACTAGCTAAAAAATAAAGAAAATATCTAAAAACAAAATTTAAAGTAACGCCAAAATTCCCCGGCAACGGTGCCAAAATGCTTGTTCGAAATCTTACCGCAAGTGCATGGGTCGTAGATTGTAGTATTTAAATTATCGATCCACAGGGAATTTGGGACTATAAATTTTGCTTTTAAACGCTTTCATGTCGGATATGGAGAGAATATAGCAAATAAAACAGAAAAGTGGGGAGAAAATGCAGTAAATAAAAGGGAAAGAAAATAAATAAAATGGGAAGAAGTGCAAATTAAAAATGAGGAGAGAAAGAGAAAATGCAAATACCTAGGGTCTAGGATTTCACATGCGTATTTTGCAACGAGTAGTCGTATAATTATTTAATTTGGATATTGTTTGTTAAAAGAGAACAAACCCTAATTTATCCTTGCACCTTCTCTCGAAACCTAAAAGGTGTACCCTAATTTTCTTAACCACCTATTCTCATGGGATTAAGTTAATTAGAATCCATTAAGTTCTGTGGTTTGTTCATGTAATTCCTCAAGGTTATCATGCCTATTTTCATGGTCTTAGATTTCCGGGTTTAATATCTTGATTTTCGTATATTAGATTTCTACCTTTCGGTTTCATCACCTAATATATGGAATCATGTAAAAGTACAGGCCCGTGTACAAAGCAAACATAAAAATCACAATATAGTAAATTAACAAAAATATCCATCATAAATAAATTAAAAATCCACACCACATTGCATTGTACGCATGCTACATCCTAAACCCTAGATTTAGGATTTAGCCAAGCATGTTTAAGTTCAAAATAAAATTAAAATTACAATCCATCTTAAACAAGATAACAAAAATTAAAAAGGAAAAAGATGGGAAAGCTTATTGGTTTGAAGCCCTGATGGTGTGTCGGCTGCTCCACGCAACTCGCCGGTTCATTTTTTCTGTGCTCTCCACCTTGCTTTTGCTATCTTTTTTTCTCAAAATTATGCGCTAATCTTTTTCTAAAATTCCTGCTAAAATATTTTGCAATGATATTTTTGCAGGAATTTTCTATAGCTTGCTCTTTAGAATTTTTCGTCTACCGAATGCTGTCTTCCCAAAAATCTACTGCGGAATGCTGTATCTACTACGGAATGCCCTCCATGCCACCCGATGCCCTCTTTTATAGTTGAAGAAGTGGGCCCCATCACTTCAATGCTCTTCACGTTATTTGTGATGGGAATTTTGCTGCTGCCCAATCCACGTGATGGATCAGCTGTTGCTGATGGTGGGCCACTGCTGCTGCTTATTTCTGATCACGTTGCATTTGTTACCCATCTGCCCATCACGTTGATTTCATCTGCTAGTGGGGTCCATCAAATGCTGCTGCATTTTAATGATCAGCAATGGTCCATTTTTAAATCACGTAAAAAAAATAGATGGATAGCTGGTGCAATTTGATGGCTGCATGATTAACGTGATGTGTGGACAATGGCTTGATCTAATGATTTTTTGGCGGGGTCCATTAAATGGAACATTTCTGGACGTTGATTTGTGGTAGGCTGTGATGGTTGGGATTAATGGATTTTTTTCACACCCAAATCAATGGCTGGATTTAAAGGAATGGATGGTGGATTTTCTAGTTTAATTAGACGCAAATGCTTTAAGCTTTACACGGATAGAAAATTGGACGGCTAATGTATTTGGTTGCTGCTGCATAATAAATGGACAGCTTGTGGGGTCCACCTAAAATAAACAAATTTTGTAGCTGCATGGAATCCACGTGATGGGTAGAATAAGTGGGCATCTGCAAAAAAAAATGAACGTTCTTAAATCATTGAATGCAATGGATGAAATGGGCAGCTGGAATTTCAGATTTATGGAAATTCACGTGAAAGGGTTTGATTTGGGCAGCTTGTATTCACGGCTGGATTATGCAATGGTTGATTTATATGAATGCCTTGATATATGCTGCTCAATGGTTGTGATCAGTTGGATGCATGGATGGACGGCTGGATTGCTGCTGTTTTATAAATGGACGTGGGTCCATGGACGGTTTAAAATAATGTGAAGGAGCATTTTTAATGAGCAGCAATGATTTTGGTGGCCCACTCATCATGTAAAGTTGTTGATGCCTACACTTGCTTGGTCGTGAATGGTATTAAGGGCAGCAGCTTCTCCGTGGGGTCCATGCATTAAAAAGAGACTAGCCCACTAAATAAGCTGCTAGGAAATAAATGGAATGGAGTCCATCTGCTGCAATTCACGTGATCTGATGTTGGGTTTATAAAAAAAAGAATTGCTGCTATGAATCTTGAAGATGGACATGATGGCATTGCTGGTTTTGGTGGGCCATAAAATGAATGGGCTGCTTAATGCAAATTAGCTTGAAATGGACGGTGATCATGTGCATTTAGTGAGGTGCTGAAATGGATGATTTGATTTCTAAGTGGGACCATCTTGGTGAAGCCTGTTTTCCCTGCATAAAAATATATGTTTAAATCATTAATTCAAAAATCATTAGTGGATTATTACAAAAATTTATTTTAAACCAATTTAAATTTCATGTAATTTCAAGCCAAAAGAGTATAAAAATTATTTATATTGCTTGAAATTAATATTTAATACCCAAATGTTGCAAAATCACATTTTAAACCAAATTTCATATTAATTTTAATTAATTACCCACCAAATTGGTATAAAATATCCACAAAATATGTTACCAAATTCCAATTATCAATGGCCTCCTTTACGACTATAGCCACCCTCTTCTATCATCCTAGCCTGTCTTGTATCAGTTTCATCTTCAACATTTGCCTCCGGGCTTATATGTTCTTGTCGTTGACGAGTCCTTGGATTTTGCCTTCTTGTTCCGGGTCGCTTAGACCTTGTACTAGTTTCTCCTGGTTCATGCTAACTTATAACTTCCTCATTGGCTACTACCTTTCCTTTATTTAACCTAACCCTCGCTCTTGTAGTAACCATGACGCTTTTTCTATATATAAGAATGCATTACTATATCTTCCATTTATGGTTAGGGTTTTATCATACCATACATATGCAATCATAATTCAAATAGCTGATCGCAACTACTTTACTTATCAAAGCGCAACACAAGTCATTACATACTTAATCATTTATATCAACATCAAAGTTCATAACCATTCCTTTCTTTCGCACATACATAATTTCTAAGCACAACAACTTAATATGTACATCATGTATCCTCATATCCTTATATCATACATTTACAAATTAGACATAGGCAGCCAGTTTATTTGTAAAACTAAAGTTCTTTCACACTACATATAGTACATTTATACATCGCATAACCAAAAGGGGTCTTTTCTAAGCCCGTCTATCCCCCTCTCCTTCGGTGGCGCCTACGACTAGGTGGTACCTGTGTAATGGTACTAGTATCGGACCAATCGGGAGGATTTTCATTCTCACTATTATCCTCACTTTCGCTTTCATTTTCTATAAGTTCTTCCATAAGGTCATCATTGTCGTTATCGCTCCCAATTCTCATAGATTCACCATCACTCTCAACAACCCTTAGTATGTGCTCATCGGATCAAGGTGAAGGAGGTTCCTCTACCACACGCTCACCCTAAGCGAGGTATTTCTCCCTTTCTCTAACAAACCCCCTTTCTTTCTAGTCTATTCTTTCTCAACTCATTCCATAACGGAATTGAACATAATCATCAACAAATCGATATCAGGGTCCACGATCTGGTGGAATGGGAACCGGTATCTACTCCCAAAAAGCTTGTAGTTCTTATGCATTAAACCTATCCGTAGGCACAGGAGGAAATGGTCGTGGGTTAGCCCGAGTGGCTAGTATGATCACAGGTCTAAGGACCCTGCTAGTAGATTCTCCCTTATTGAGCCCAGTTTGTATGAGGTGATGGTAAGGACTAGTGTTATCTTCCCTCTTTATGGGTAGTGGAGGGTGTGGGTGGTGGTACTCTGCTAGAATGGGAGGGCTAAAAGAAACACTATTCTATGACGCCCACCATCTATTTAAATTTTCCTCTATTCTACGCCTCTTCTCTTCCTCCTCTAACTCCCTTCTCATCTCCTCTAGACTTATCATTGCTTTTTTCTTGTCCGCCATCTACATTTTAAAACATAGCAAGTTAGCTATATTTTATAATCATAACAATACAAGCTATTTTCACATAACATTGAAATCAACACATAATCATATATGTTTTATGATTTCAGTCTATTCTTTCATAATTAGTATGTTTTCTATGCCTATTTACCAATCCATGCTCTGATACTAAGCTTTGTGGCGCCCTAACTAGAGGCGCTAGAGCCTTACTCCGGGATCGTTTATTAATTGGTAAATGTTAGCAGGATTGTTGCCCTGATCATATGGTGGGTTTTTTTTGTTTACATCACAGACATACATTGATGTGAGAACCAGGTATTTTATTTTATTTTCATTATAAACCTTCTCTATTATGAGGTAATTTATGAACATGCTACTAGGAATTTATGATATTAATGGATTAATAACATATATGGACATTATTGTGCACTACAACTATTTTCCACCTCGCAGAGTAGGTACGGGGTTCGACCTGCCCGGTCAGGTCGTGGGGGTCAAGAGGGCAGTGCCCCCGGAAAATTTTTTAATTATTAAGTCATAAGAGTGGGAAAGTAAATTACAAATTGCGATTAGACCCGACCCATGCTCCGGCCCGGCCCAACTCGATGGAGGTTCGGTTATAAAGAGGAGCCCGCGAGTTAGGGTTTTCATCTTTCATTTGTGCCCGACTCCGTTTCCCTCTTCTTCTTTTCCTGTTCTCTGCTTCTTCTTTTCTTTCCCTCTTATTCAATACAATCCAGCTGTGGATTTCTTCAAGAAATCTATACCAACTGCCTTGAAGGTCATCGATTCCAGTCAAGGAAGCTCCGAATTTCTGCAATCCAAGCCTAGGGTCGCTGTTTTTGGGGAAAATCACGATTAAGGTAAGTAGATGCTACCCTTTCTTGATTGAATGATGAAATCTCGTATTAAACATGATATGAAACTGGGGGGAATGCGTGACACCCAACAAATTCATGGTTTGGGGCGTAGTGTTCGTAACAGTTAGGGTAAGTAAGGTTTGAGGGGAATTTGCCGTGAATGAGTGAATTTATGACGTAGAGGACTCGTTAGCAGCTTTTGTATTCTTAAAATGTGATGTTATTTGATTCGGTTCAAACGAGGGTACGAACTAGAGGTTTTCTCTTTCTGTGCCTACCATGTGTTTGTTAAAATGCTCGTGTGGCAGTTTTATACATTGAATTGAAAGTAAACCTTGTTGATGTTGTATGTGTGGTTTGTGACATATATTCTTGTATGTTATGTATGATGTGTTATTTAAAATGATTAGTTGTAAAAGGGTTGTTCATGGCCCCTGATTGACATGAGGAGAGGGTTGTTCATGGCCCTTGATTGACATGAGTGGAGGATTGTACGTGTCCTTCTATTTATACGTGGTTATATTCATACGATCTTGGGAGTGGGTATCGGACCCATATGTTTTATTTTGATCATGACATGCGCATCCAAAATTTTGCTTATTCCACTTTGTGCTAACCATTATCTACTTACTGAGTCTATTTAGACTCACTTGATTTATTATTTTTTTTCTTTAGATCCCAAGTCAGGTGAGGAACCTCAAGATGGGGCAAGTGAAAGACCAAATCTTGGAAACCATTAGAACATCTATAATTAAAGTTATTTGAATTTTATGCTCTTTTGACATTAGCATTATGTAGACAGTTATGGAGCTAGATTTGACCTTGACAAACATATTGTATTCAGTATTTCGAATTGGATTACGATTTATTTGGACGCGTGTAGTTATGATCATTCGGTTTGCTTGTTGTGTATGGATAAAGTTGAACGATTTCCTTCCATATGAATGCCCTTATCATATGAAGATACAAATATATAACTATATAGTTGAATGTCACATATTGAAATGAATTTGAATTGCTTATGCATAACAGGTTGTGTATTACATACCACCCCCTATATATTATAGGGAGATGCTGCCGAAATTTTTGTAGGTCATATGGTACCCTTTTGACTAGTTATTATGAATATTTAGAAACGGGGCGTTACAATTGACGACTCAATCCATAGGAGTTTACATCATGGTAACGTGTTCATTTATACCCCAAAATTTTTCCATCTTTGCAATCCACATGCACTAGTATTTACACTCATCATCTATTCCCAACACATCATACCTATAACATATAATAAAAATTCACATCATTCTTGTCACATCAAATTCATACATACAAACGACCCTTCAATCTTTTCATGTCAAAGTGAAGTCCAATCACACATATCACATCAAAGATGTTTAATTTCGTAAAAAGTAAATAGACCCACAACGTCACTTCCAAAGGATTTAACCATTCATGTAGATGTATACAAAGGAATACAAGAACCATATTTTCTCAGTTAAATCTATTCATTTCCTCTAGAGTCTTCTTGTACCTATCTTGGGTTTGGAAAACAAAATATGAGTACTAACTCAATAAGCAAGCTACATCATTTTCAGGCAAACTTTTTGTATAAATATTTTCAAATAGTCAAATTCATACCCGATATGAGCATTTCATAAATAATTGTTAATGCATTATTATCAACATGATATAAATATCGTAGTGATAGTACGCTAGTCAGGCGACCATCGCATCATCTTACTCCTATTTCAGGGAGGGCACCGCTGGCTATTGACCTATGCTAGTGACTTGATCAGATTAGGTCTTCTTATACCTTTAAAGTGGACCTAGTTCCTTATACACCATGATTATAGACATGCTAGCATGCTTTTCAAGGATAGACAATTTGAACCATAATTTCCAACACAATTTTAATAAAGCAATATTCAAGTCAATTTGCAAGAATTATAGGAGTGGTCATCCTTAAATAATTTCAAAAGCATTTAAACAAGTTGCAATTTATTGTCAATAATTGAGAAAGCAAGTTTTCAAGAATTTTGCTTGCTTACCTGTGATAGCTTCAATCTTTTTCTTCCACCTTCTCTTTGCCTTTGCTTGTGATGTTGTTGTTGCCTTCTCCTTGCCCTAGCTGAATTTTCTTCTTCTTCCCTTCTTTATTTTTTCTTCCTTTCTTCCTCCTTGGTTGGATGTCCCTTGCTGAATTCTTTCTTTCCAAATTGTTGTTGTCCAAAATGTCCAAGCTGCCTCCCCATGTTTGCCCTTTTATATTACCGCATTTAACCCTTAATTTCCACCTAGTTTTATGCTTAAAAATTACATTGTCTATCCTCATATGTTATGATACTTAGATCCAAGTAAATCTTATATATATGCAATTGGCATATAAATATGGATCATGTTTGAATTAGATGAATTATGAATGATTTGCTTTGTGATATTGATGATTTATTGCAATTACAGCAAGTGGTTATGAATGATGGTTATTGTTGGAAACAATGTTCCAAACAAAATAAATTGACCAAAGCATAAGTTTTGATGATTAAACAAAGACTAATTTGAGTATATAAAGTGTACTAATGAGTTTACCAAGTGTTTAAGGAAAACAAAGAAGTCAAGTCGATTACCAAGTCGACTTGGACTTCGACTTGGGGTGAAGTCGATACCTAAGTCGACTTCACAAGCGACTTCAAATGGCAAAAGGTGGATAGCATTGAAAATAGAAAACAAGCAAGTGAAGTCGCAGGCCAAGTCGACTCCAGGTGCGACTTAGGAAACCAAGTCGCAGACGAAGTCGACTCCAGCATCGACTTCAAGCATCCAGAGTTGAAAAAGTGGAAACGAACATGATGAAGTCGCAGGCGAAGTCGACTCCAGGTGCGACTTTGGCGAAGTCGCAGACGAGGTCGACTCCAACTTCGACTTGAGGAGTTCAGACTTGAAGATTGAAGTTTCAAGCTTATTCCAAGGATCCATTTGGACTTTATCAAATCCAAATAAGATGCAAAGTTCATTCTCAAAAAGCAACTGAAGTTTCTTGAAGATCAAAAGCTAAGATTCATATTCAAAGTTCAAATCAAGTCTATCAAGTCCAAAGCTAATCTTCAAGCTTATTTCAAATGAAGCAATACCCAAGTCATGAAGACCATTTTTACAAAGTTCAAGCCAGTTCAAGAAGATCAAGGTGTTTTTGCAAAAGACCACGCCAAGTCGCAACCCAAGTCGACTCCAGGATTGACTTGAGTTGAAGACTGAAGGCCAAGTTGACCCAGACTCGGACTTGGAAATCTGAAGAACTGGAGTCGCACACGAGGTCGACTCCAGGTGCGACTTGGAAGCCAAGTCGCAGGCCAAGTCGACTCCACATGCGACTTGGGTCGCAACGGTCGGAATTTATTCGAACGTTGGCGCATTAAATGCGCGCCACCTACCCTCTAACGTTCGGATTCCCTCCAAAATTATAAATAGCATTCATGGTGGACGAGGGAAGTAGCTGAGAATCATTAAGTGTGCTTAACTACTACATTCAAGAGCTCAAGAGAGATCAAGCCACTCAAAGAAGAAGAACTCTACTTCAAACTGCAAGAGCTTCATTTCAGAATCTTCAAAGCCAACTCTTCAAGTTCTTCTCTGCGCCTAATTGTTGCTACACATCTGTAAAGTGTAGATTTCTTTGTTGTTTCATTTATTTGTGATTGAACTTGATCTAGTTTGAGGAACTAGGATCAAGTGTAAGCTAAGTAGTGTGTGATTGGAGTGTGACTCATCATCTACTTGAGCAGTGTGTTATATGCCCCCTAGAGCTAGAATCTAGAAGAGAGCAGTGGCTCTAATTGTATTGAGAGAATACAATAGTGGAACCCAAGTCACAAGGAGTGTGAGCTTGGAAGAGTGGAGTAGGGAGGTTGCCCGAACCACTATAAAAATCTTGTGTATTTGATTTATTTATCTGCTCTCTACATTATATTGCTTTCCATTTCGATTCTTCATTAAGGGGACTGGATTAATCCGGGGTTAAGTTTCTGTTTAAGTTATAAATTTTTTAAATACCCAATTCACCCCTCCCCTCTTGGGTTTTGCCATTAACTCGGGACCAACAAGTGGTATCAGAGCGGTTCTTTGAGTTTACCAAAGCGATCTTATTAATATGGCATCCCAATCTACTTCCGTTCCCGCATTTGCTGAAGGCCAATCCTTTACAAGGCCACCGTTGTTTGATGGGAGCAATTTTGGATATTGGAAGCTTCGTATGAAGCAACTCATCATGGCTACCGACATGGATTCTTGGATTGCTATCCAAGATAGAGTAATCTTGCCTACCGATGAAAGAGCTTCCAAATGGACCGATGAGGAAGTAAGAATTGTTAAGAGCAACGCCAAAGCTATGAACTCTTTATTTTGTGCTCTTACTGCTTCTGAATATGATAGAGTATCCTCTTGCTTAACCGCCAAAGAAATATGGGATACGCTAACCTCTATCTATGAAGGAACTTCTCAAGTCCAAGGGACGAGAAGAAATATTTTGATTGGAGAACTGGAAAACTTTAGAATGCTAGATAGAGAAAACATCTCTGAAATGTTTGCTAGATTCTCTAAAATTACTAATGCTCTAAAAGGTCTCGGAAAGGCTATATCTGAATCTGAGCAGGTCATGAAGATCTTAAGAGCTCTACCCGAATCATGGACTCCAAAGATCACTGCAATAGAAGAAGCCAAGGACCTTAACACTCTAAAGCTTGAAGACTTAATTAGCTCACTCATGTCACATGAGCTAATCAAGAGAAGAAATGAAGATCAACACAAGGGCAAAAGAGCAATTGCTTTGAAAGCCGCGCAAGACACAGATGACTCCTCTTCTTCTCAAATCGCCCTAGAAATCGCCCTACTCACAAAACGTTTCAGAAAATTTGTGAGGAAAGGCAAAAATTTCAGAAGCTTCAAGGATAGAACTCCCAGAGAAAAGAAGAAAGAATCAACCAAATGCTATCGATGCGGCGGTTCGGGACATATGCAAGCTCAATGTCCAACTCCCGAAGAAAGCAAAGAACAAAGAAAAGATCGAGGGGACAATAAGAGATTCCAAAGATACAAAGGAAGAGGCATGTACGTGAATGACGAGAAATCTACAATGAGTAACTCCTCAACCGATGAAATCGAAGTAGAAGAATGTGCAAGAATCTGCTACATGGCACAAATCGAGCAAGAAGAACAAACTACCTCAACAAAATGCACAAGTAATGAAGAGACATGTTTTAAGGCAAAGGCAAATAATGAATGGTTCATGGATAGCGGTTGCTCAAGGCATATGACCGGTGAAAGAAGCTTATTTCATAAACTTAAGCCTTGCAACGATGGAATGGTTGCCTTTGGTAACAATGAAAAAGGTAAAATTAAAGGTAAAGGAAATATACGTAGTATTTCAAATGCATGCATGGAAGATGTTTTGTTTGTTGAAGGACTCAAACACAATTTAATGAGCATTAGCCAATTATGTGATAAAGGATACAAAGTTGTGTTTGAATCATCTATATGTAATGTATTTGATGGAGAACATATCATGTTTAGTGGTAAAAGACATGGAAATGTATATTTGGTTTCACTTGATGAATTGAATGGTCAATGTCTAATGGCTATTGATAATGATCCATGGGTTTGGCATAAAAGGCTTGGACATATAAACATGGGAAACATAAAGACACTATGGAAAAAGAGTTTGGTAGAAGGATTACCAAGATTGAAATATGACAAGGACAAGATTTGGAAGGCATGTCAATTATCAAAACAACCCAAAATGCCTTTCTCTACCAAAAAGGAAATTTCCACCACCAAGCCACTTGAATTGCTACACATGGATCTATACGGGCCATCCGACATTCTAACCATTGGTGGAAAGAAATATGTATTTGTCATAGTTGATGATTTTTCAAGATTCACATGGATAATTCTCTTAGCTAGTAAAGATGAAGCCTTCTCTATGTTTGCAACTTTTGTAAATTTGGTGCAAAATGAAAAACAAAGTACTATTGTGACCATAAGAAGTGATCATGGTGGCGAATTCGAAAACAAACGATTCATGAAATTTTGCAATGAAAAAGGAATTCACCACACATTTTCTGCACCAAGAACTCCACAACAAAATGGAGTAGTAGAAAGGAAAAATAGAACTATACAAGAGATGGCTAGAACTATGCTAAATGAGAGCAATCTATCCAAGAAATTTTGGGGTGAAGCTGTAAGTACAGTTTGTCATGTATTGAACCGTGTCACCATTCGAGCAATCTTGAAAAAGACCCCATACGAACTATGGAAAGGAAGAAAACCAAATATTTCTTATTTTCATGCTTTTGGATGTACATGTTATGTTTTGAACAATGGAAAAACTAACTTGGGAAAGTTAGATACTAAAAGTGATGAGGCTATATTCCTTGGATATTCATCAAATAGCAAAGCATATAGAGTTTTCAATAAACGAAACCAAGTTGTTGAAGAATCCATACACGTTGTATTTGATGAAATTAACCAAACTCCGAGAAAGGAGGATGAACTAAGTGATGCAGATGAGACAAAAGGCAAAGAACAACCAAAGGAACTCGAGCTCAAGCCAGAAAATCTCATGGAGGAAGAGGTAAGTGAAGGTAATGATTCTTATAAACCTCCAACTGATTTAAAGTTCAAAAATGCCCATCCAATCGAGCAAGTTATTGGAAATGTATATGAAGGAGTGAAAACTAGAAGATCAAAACAAAACGTTTATGGTCAATATGCCTTTGTATCTAAAATTGAACCAAATACCATTAAACAAGCTCTCAATGATGAAAATTGGGTTATTGCAATGCAAGAAGAGCTAAACCAATTCGAAAGGAACAATGTATGGCACTTAGTTCCTAGACCAAATAATCACACTATCATTGGTACCAAATGGGTATTTAGGAACAAATTAGATGAAAGCGGACTTGTAATTAGAAACAAGGCCAGATTAGTAGCCAAAGGGTATTCTCAAGAAGAAGGAATTGATTTTGAAGAATCATATGCACCCGTGGCTAGATTAGAAGCCATACGTATTCTACTAGCATTCGCTTCTTATATGAATTTCAAATTGTTCCAAATGGATGTAAAAAGCGCATTTTTGAATGGCTATTTGAATGAAGAAGTATATGTTGAACAACCCCCTGGTTTTGAAGAAATGAATCAATCAAAGTATGTTTATAAATTGACCAAAGCGCTATATGGATTAAAGCAAGCTCCAAGAGCTTGGTATGAAAGGTTGAACAAATTTTTGATTGATCATGAGTTTCTAAGAGGGAAAGTAGATACTACTTTGTTCATCAAATACAAAAATAAAGATATTTTAATTGTACAGATTTATGTAGATGACATAATTTTCGGTGCTACTAATGAAAATCTTTGTCAAGAATTTTCTAAGATTATGCAGAGCGAATTCGAAATGAGCATGATGGGAGAATTAAATTTCTTCCTTGGACTGCAAATTAAGCAACAAAGTGAAGGGATATTCTTGAACCAGTCCAAGTACGTCAAGGAAATGCTCAAGAAATTTGGATTGCAGAATAGCAAAGGGGCAAACACTCCAATGAGCTCTACAATCAAGATCGACACGGACGAAAACGGTAAAAATATCGATCAAAAGCTTTATAGAAGCATGATAGGATCCTTGCTATATTTAACTGCTTCTAGACCCGATATCGTATTCAGTGTTTGTATGTGCTTTAGATTTCAAGCATGTCCAAAAGAATCACATCTACTTGCTGTAAAAAGAATTTTTAAATATTTGGTAAAAACTACCAATCTTGGACTATGGTATCCAAAGGGGTCAACCTTTGATCTAATCGGCTATTCGGATGCAGATTTTGCCGGATATAAAGTAGATAGAAAGAGCACTAGTGGAACTTGTCAGTTTCTTGGACATATGTTAGTTTCATGGTACTCAAGAAAACAAACAAGTGTTGCTCTATCTACTGCAGAAGCCGAATACATAGCCGCCGGTAGTTGTTGTGCCCAATTGCTTTGGATGAAACAACAATTGAAAGATTATGACATTGATTATGTTGATATTCCTATTAGATGTGATAATACAAGTGCAATTTGTCTGACTAAAAATCCTGTACTGCATTCAAGAACCAAGCATATTGATGTGAGACACCATTTTATTCGTGAACATGTTGAAAATCATGATGTATGTTTAGAATATGTGAAAACAGAAGACCAAATTGCTGATATCTTTACCAAACCATTAGCCAAAGAATCATTTTATAAAATTAGGAATGATATGGGTATGATAGAGCTAAATTAGGGAAAATTAAATAAGAAAATTACAATTGAAAAATGTCAAGTCGATGAGTCAAGTCGACTCCAAGGGCGTCAAGTCGACTCCACTTCAGAAGCGAAGTCGACTCCGCCAGAGTCGAAGTCGACTCCGCCCCCAGGCGAAGTCGACTCCGAGGGACCGAAGTCGACTTCGCCTAGGGCAAAGTCGACTCCGCGCGCGACGTTTCGCATTCGGCCGACTTTTCTTCTTTTTCTTCCCTTTCCTTCCTCTTTCCTTCTCATTTTCCCGCTTTTTCTTTCTCTCCTCCTATCTCCGGTGATTTCGATCTCCCTTGTCTCCGGCAAACCGCCACTCTCTCACTCCCACTCTCTCTCTCTCACTCTCTCTCTCACTCCCTCTCTCACTCTCTCTCTCACTCCCTCTCTCACTCCCTCTCTCTCACTCCCTCTCTCACTTTTTCTCTCACTCTCCCTCTGTTTCTATCCCTCTCAAACTCTCTCTCACTGACATTCCCTCTCAAATCCCTAAACTCCAAGCTCCAAATGGCACCAAAGAAATCCGTATCAAAACCATACCCCAAACGGGTTCCCACACAACCACAACCTTCATCTCACACAAAAGAAGTTCCTAGAAGAACTAGGACTCCATCAAAAAGAGCTAGAGAGGAACCATCAACTTCGACGGGTAAACGGGTTCAATTCCAAACCACTACTCAATCATCTGATCAAGCACCCAAGTCGGAAAGTCAACAACAAACCTCACAGAGTACACAATCCGGGACAAGCAGAAGGAGCACTGCGGCTGGGAAAGCCCAAGTATTGAAGATGCCCACTACCTACTTCAAAACCGAGCTCCAACATAGCCGTTTTTACAAAAAATTCTACAAACGGAAGGTATTCATACCCAAGATTATAGATTTTAATTTCTTGAAAGAATATGGATCCGACATAGAAGATCTATTGGATTTTCAAGGATGGACCAATTTCCTAAAGGAGGACGAAAGGGTCTATCCAGATCTTACTCGAATATTTTATTATCTATGGGATGAAGAATACTATGGAACCTTCGTCAAAGGAGTAGAAATGGATCTTGGAATCGGGATAATTGCAGGTCCGACTGAAGTAATGAGTCATTTAGGACACATACTTGGAGTCCCGTATGAGGAAGAGCCTATTCCAGAAGACCTCACTTTGGATCAAATGTATAATCAGCTCACCCGGAGCAACAAGTACCATCCGGGAATCAAATTCCTTCGGTACATGGATCTTTCACCCAGGCTACGAGTGCTCAGACTTCTCATTGCCCACTGCATCTACCCAAAGGGCGGTGGAAGAAACAAATTAAACCCACAAGAAGCGGGGATACTATGGAAAGTGGCCAACAGGGTCAAGGTGAGCTTACCAAAATTATTTCTTGAAGCCTTGGCATCTAGAAAGGATAACCCACGAGGAGTCCTCCCTTATGGCACGTGGATCACAAAGATTCTTGAATTCTTCAAAGTGGATATTGAAGGCGAGCCTTTCGAAGTGCTCAAATCCACAAATGTCATAAATAAAGCACTAATCCAAAGAATGAAGATCAATCTGCTTGAACTAAGGCATGAAGCTTCAGAAGAAGAGCGAGAAGACAATGCACAAGCTGAGGGGGAGCAACCTCCCGCGGCACCACCTGCTCAAGAGGTGCCAGCATCTCCCATATCGCACGGATCCTATTCTCCACAAGGATCTGCTGCACGTGAACGGGTGCCTCCAACCTCATCTGAGGAGGTCACTCTAAAAGATTTGAGAGATGAAATCGTTGCCGTCCGTGAAGAAATGGGTCACCAAGAAGACCGGCTGACGAGTCTTGTGACCGAAGTGTTGGCGGCAATCAATAATATGCATTCCCGACAAGATCGAATCGATCGGGAATTGCGTACCATCCGATATCATCTTGCCTCCGGCCGTCACAAGAAGCGACCCATGCCTGAACTTGATCCCTTCAAATCGGGTTCAGTTCATCGCGAGCCTTCTCCTGCACCCGTTTCCTCCTACTACTCATCCGCCCATGTCCGTCCCATCAAACCAACTCAATCTATCTATCCCATTTCCCAATTTCAATTTACCAAGTCTTTGGTAATTGACAAATTTTTTGAGTGATTGACAAAAAGGGGGAGAAAAGATAGGTTTTGAGAGTTTTCTTTTTGTTTGGGTTGGGTAATTTGCATAGGTTTCATTTTTGTTTTACATTATATTCTGAAACTTGATACATATATGAAAGTTGTGTTATGCTTGCAATGATTAATATGTTTGAATGATATGAATGATATGAAAGTAATGCTCTGTCATGAATATATTTTTCTATGATAATGGTTTGAAAAGCTCTGAACTATATGGTTGAAAGTACCTAGGACAATGCTCTGTTTTTCAAACAAATATATATTAACATGATTAATGTGTTGAAAGGTATCAACTCAAATGTAGTTTTGTCAATCATCAAAAAGGGGGAGATTGTTGGAAACAATGTTCCAAACAAAACAAATTGACCAAAGCATAAGTTTTGATGATTAAACAAAGACTAATTTGAGTATATAAAGTGTACTAATGAGTTTGCCAAGTGTTTAAGGAAAATAAAGAAGTCAAGTCTATTACCAAGTCGACTTGGACTTCGACTTGGGGTGAAGTCGATACCTAAGTCGACTTCACAAGCGACTTCAAATGGCAAAAGGTGGATAGCATTGAAAATAGAAAACAAGCAAGTGAAGTCGCAGGCCAAGTCGACTCCAGGTGCGACTTAGGAAACCAAGTCGCAGACGAAGTCGACTCCAGCATCGACTTCAAGCATCCAGAGTTGAAAAAGTGGAAACGAACATGACGAAGTCGCAGGCGAAGTCGACTCCAGGTGCGACTTTGGCGAAGTCGCAGACGAGGTCGACTCCAACTTCGACTTGAGGAGTTCAGACTTGAAGATTGAAGTTTCAAGCTTATTCCAAGGATCCATTTGGACTTTATCAAATCCAAATAAGATGCAAAGTTCATTCTCAAAAAGAAACTGAAGTTTCTTGAAGATCAAAAGCTAAGATTCATATTCAAAGTTCAAATCAAGTCTATCAAGTCCAAAGCTAATCTTCAAGCTTATTTCAAATGAAGCAATACCCAAGTCATGAAGACCATTTTTACAAAGTTCAAGCCAGTTCAAGAAGATCAAGGTGTTTTTGCAAAAGACCACGCCAAGTCGCAACCCAAGTCGACTCCAGGATCGACTTGAGTTGAAGACTGAAGGCCAAGTTGACCCAGACTCGGACTTGGAAATCTGAAGAACTGGAGTCGCACACGAGATCGACTCCAAGTGCGACTTGGAAGCCAAGTCGCAGGCCAAGTCGACTCCACATGCGACTTGGGTCGCAACGGTCGGAATTTATTCGAATGTTGGGGCATTAAATGCGCGCCACCTACCCTCTAACGTTCGGATTCCCTCCAAAATTATAAATAGCATTCATGGTGGACGAGGGAAGTAGCTGAGAATCATTAAGTGTGCTTAACTACTACATTCAAGAGCTCAAGAGAGATCAAGCCACTCAAAGAAGAAGAACTCTACTTCAAACTGCAAGAGCTTCATTTCAGAATCTTCAAAGCCAACTCTTCAAGTTCTTCTCTGCGCCTAATTGTTGCTACACATCTGTAAAGTGTAGATTTCTTTGTTGTTTCATTTATTTGTGATTGAACTTGATCTAGTTTGAGGAACTAGGATCAAGTGTAAGCTAAGTAGTGTGTGATTGGAGTGTGACTCATCATCTACTTGAGCAGTGTGTTATATGCCCCCTAGAGCTAGAATCTAGAAGAGAGCAGTGGCTCTAATTGTATTGAGAGAATACAATAGTGGAACCCAAGTCACAAGGAGTGTGAGCTTGGAAGAGTGGAGTAGGGAGGTTGCCCGAACCACTATAAAAATCTTGTGTATTTGATTTATTTATCTGCTCTCTACATTATATTGTTTTCCATTTCGATTCTTCATTAAGGGGACTGGATTAATCCGGGGTTAAGTTTCTGTTTAAGTTATAAATTTTTTAAATACCCAATTCACCCCTCCCCTCTTGGGTTTTGCCATTAACTCGGGACCAACAGTTATAAGCCGATATGGGTCAATGTGATTAAAGAAGCCTAATGAGGATTAGGGAATGAGAATATATTGAGGATAATTACCTCATATATTATGGTTTAACTAATGGAGATTATATTGATAATTATGGACTGAAGGTAGCAAATGCTAGAAAATTCATAACTTGACGCTAGTAAGACGGATTAAGATGAAAATTGAAAGGTAAGCACACAATTTTATGCTTAATCTTATGGAAAAATTGGATTATGTAAATTTGAATGGGATTAAGGTGAAAATTGATCATTACCATCCAAAGTCCAAAGATGGCTTCAAATGATCATAACTTGAGCTAGAAAAGTCGGATTAAGACGAAATTTGAAATGAATAGTTAAAATTATAAGATCAATGCAATGAGAGGCTTGGATTAAGCTAATGATCATGGGATCATGATTACACAAAAAAGGGGTGTGCACCATAAAGTAGCTCTCATTTATGTTAAAGTTAAAGTGATTAATTAAATAATTAATGGCACAAATGAGGTGTCAAAGGGAGGTAATTACACATGAATTTTACGCATTTCCTAAAAGGAAAAAATTCATGATAAAATAAGTGATTAATGACTTGATTTAATGGCTAATGGGCTAGTTCAAAGGAGCATGAAATAGGTGGCCACACATGGACGTCCAAAGGGCTATTTATATGGAAATTTTGATTTTTTAAAAAATGCAAAATATGCATTTAAATGAGCTACATGACTAGGGTGGTTAGTGGCATTGATTTGAGATGGATTTTTATGGTACCAAATGCCAAAATCTAAGGCCATATGGGACGTATGCATAATGGACAGCAAGATGGGAGCTTGGAGTGATACATATCCAAGCTGCTTTTTGGGATTTTTATGATTTTTTTAAAATGCTAAATGGACAGCTAAGAAAACTAATTACTAGGGTGATTAATTGTCTATTAATTAAAGCTGTAATTTTGTGGAAAAATTTGCAAAAGGCAGCTGCATATGGGACATTAATCACATGGACAGTAAGTGGAGCAAGAAAGGGTGGACGACCAAGGCTGAGATCTGATTCTTTGTGATTTTTTTAATATGCTAAGTGGACCCTTAAGTAGGCTATTATCTAGGGTGATTAAATACCCATAAATTAAAGTGAATTAGGTATGGAAAAAATGTGCAAAAGCTGCTGCATATGGACGTTGAATGGTGGACAACAACATGGATTAAATGATATGGATTTTTAATGGATTTTATTTGGATAATTATCAATTTTACTTAGACCATATTTTTACATGTAATTAAAGGAGATAAACATGTATTTAATTAACTGCTAATTGATGTGGCAAATGGGGCCCACAAAGCTGGAAAATCCAGCTTATATCTAAGGTAGTGGTCCATATGGTTAAGGGGTTAGAGAGAGAAAATGTCGAGGAGAAAAAAAACCCAAGCAAGGAAGCAGTGTGCGCGTCCCCTCAAGCCAGAAATGAGAGCAAGAAAAAGAGGAGGAAAAGAGAAGGAAAAAGGGGAAGAAAGAAGAAGAATTCAAGCTAGCAAAGTGTAGTTCAAGTGGGATTCAATTCATGTACGTATACTTCATGATTTGAGTTCTTTAATTCTTTGTTTTTCACCTCGACTTATGAGTCAAGAATTTGATTCATAATAAACCTTAGAGTATGATTCATGATGCCCTTGATTAGGGTATTGATTAAGGATTGAATGAAAAGAATGAAATCAAGCGTTCAAGGGGGTGAAAATGGTGATTAGGGTTGAATATGGATTGATTAACATAGCTGAAATTTTCTTAAACCCCCATATGATTTTTTGTTTTGATGTGTTATTATGATTACATAATTATTCATGATTAGATGAATTATATATATTGATTTGGGTTTAAGTTATGAATTTTAGAAAGGATGTGAATTAGGTTTACACATATGACCCGATTTCCATGTTTTTATGTTAAAAATGATATATGAATTAGCCCAAATGATTTAAGTATGATTAAGAGGGTAAAATACCCTAGATTTAGGGTACTTTGGACGTTCAAAATGGGTTAGAAAAGATTGCCCTAAATCTGATTTTTAGGAGCATACATGTGGACGTCCAAAATGGTGCAAGAAGGGTATCCTATATGCATGTGAAGTTGCTATTTTGGAAGCAACTAAATTATGGACTTTAAATATATGTTAATACTCTAAATTTGGGTTAATAAAATCATGATTAGTTGCTGAAATTTATGGATTAGAAATCTGTTTTGATTTAAGTGTCAAAAGAGGCGTTGAAATGATGAAAACGGGTCCCAAAGTTGCAGTTTTAGAACCCTATGATGAATGGATTGAAAATCTAAAATTAAACCATAAATTATATGTTAATTAAGGGGTTTAATTATTCTGAAATAATTGACAATTTTTTGTATTAAAAAATTTTAAGAAACACATGATCTATGGGTTGAGAAATGGACATGCATGGAGAGAAAGGCATGAGAAAATGATAAATAATTTATATGAATTGTTAAAATGCAAAAATGCATGAAAAAGTGATGGAAAACGTGGATTAAGTTTCTGTTTTAGTAAATAATGATAATCTCAAATTTTGAGATTAATATATGATGTTTAAGTTATTAACTAAGTGCTTAAAATGAGCACCGTTGTATGAAAAGTGAAAAATATGTTAAAAATGATAGATGGAGGTAATGAACCTCCACATAATGAATTAATAAATGGTTTTTATATGTATAAATTTTATCCTACATAAGGGTATTAAAAATAAATGAATGGATGATTTGATATGTATAGGCTATGTTGATATGTATGAACACCTGACTTGAAATACAAGTGGGTTAAGCTAGTGTAATGAAATCCAAATGGATTTATGTAGGTTGGAAAATCCTAAGGGATATAAGCATTTGAAGTTGATGTGAATAAATAAAATATTATTTTCATTTATCTAGGCAAAGGCAAGGAAAAGAATGGAAGAAAGGGATTAAGGCGATCTCAGGTAAGCAAGCGAACTTTTCAAATCATTTATTTCTCCCTATGTGTTGAAATGATTTAAGATGTTATGTTGATGTTTTTATGAATGTTTAACAAGCGGGCAAGAACAATTTATAAAAATGACGGCTTTAATGAAAAGTTATAAGTTTTGAAAAAGGATGGCTTTAATGAAAAGCCTCAAGGTTTACTTCATGGGAAGCAAGCAACACTTTTTAAGATAAATATTTTATCACAAGTGTTGCCAAATATTGGAAATATTTTATGTTAATGGATTGAGGAATTTTCTTATGAGAAAGCAAGTTCTTCATGATGATGTTTTCAAAAGATTTTATGTTTTATGCTGATGGTTTTAAGAATTAGCTTTCAAGCAAGCAAGTTCTTTATGATGTTGTTTCAAAAGTATTTTATAAGAAAAAGGAAACTTTTGCCTTTTTTCACAAAGCGAAATTTGTAAATAAGTTTTGAATTATTTTTATAATAATTTGTGATAAATAATTATGTTTACGAAAGAAAAAGAAAAAAAGAGATAATTATGAAAAAGATTGGTTTTGCTATGTCACGATAATTAAATATAAATGATGATTTGGACGTAGTCCATATGTTTGGAAATGATATTTGAAAGGTTTTGATTTCCTTTAGATAAGGAAATATGTTGAAAATGTTTAAAAATATTTATACAGATATTGTTAAAATGAGATTTAAGGATGACCAACCCAATAAGTGATTTTATAAAATTGTTTGATTTCGGGTTGCTAAAATGGCATACAAAAAACTATGCAAGTCTCTCTTTATGTAAAAATGATAAGATAGATCTGTGGACAATAATTTGCTTTTAGGGTGGATGAGAAGGGGATGGTTTAATTGCATAACCTTTATGAGCAAAAAGCTCCGAAATGGAAACCAAGAAAAGGCTAGGAAAAATATATGATTTATTCTTGAAAATTCAAAAGTTTTGAAATTCTTTTATTATAAGGGTTTTAAGAGATATTGTTTCTCAAACATTTCAAATGTTTATCAAAATATTTTACTCAAAATGTTTCTTAAAGAATTTAAGGAAGGTCATCCGAAAATTAGATTTCAAATGACAACTTATTTAAAGTGGATGCATTCGCTTTACAAGTTGATACAGACTGCGGTCTGTGATGTTATTTTTTTCAAAATGATTTTTAAAGAATACAGACCTCGGTCTGTGATGATTTTCAAGAATGGATGCGAACTGCGGTCTGTGATCCCGGTTTAAAAAGACACGGGCTGCGATCTGTGATACTTTAAACCACATGGACTACAATCTATGATAAGGATGTATGGTGCACCTTTACAAGGAATAGGCCGGTTGTAACGCATGGTTGGAGATGGACTGGGGCCCACTCTACATATGGCCAAGTCGCTAAGGGATGGCAAGAGGCCAGCGGCACCCTTCCTGAGATGGGAGAAGGATGAAAGAACAACCGTCTGGTTAGCGTGCTGTTAAGAATTCTCTTCCAAAAGGTAGAATGATCACTTGCTAAGTGTCACTACTGGATGAGGAGAAATGCATTTGCTTATGTTTTGCTTTTGAAAAGCCCAAAGATTGGGACATAAAAGTATTTTTACGAAAAGTTATCCTAAAGGGATTTTTATGAAATAATTACCCTAAAAATAGGGTGTTTTACACAAAAGTGTAAATAACAAGGATGAAAGGAAATATTTTCTATGTAAATGCTTTTAAGAAAATGGATTATGTATTTTATGCCTTGTTTGTTATAAACAAGCCCCAAGACGGGGATTATGAAAAGAATTCATGTCAAACTTGTTTTTGGACAATAAGATTGTCCATTGCCAAAGGGCTTAAATAAAAAGTGTTTTAGGACATATGAATGTCCATTGCCAAAGAAAGTTATGCCAAAAATATTTTGGGACATCAAATGTCCCTTGGCTAATGGAATTTATGATGAAAAATATTTTTTGACATAAAAAATATCCCTTGCTGAAAAAGGCTTATGTGAATGATGTTTTGGGACATGAGAATGTCCTTCTCTAAAACGGATTTATGAGAAAAATGTTTTGGACGTAAAACGTCCACTGGCAAAATACGGTTTTATGTAAATGTCTTGGAACATTATAAATATTCAGACAAGACTAAAGAAAATTACTTAAAAAGGGTAAACGTATATGTTTTGCCTTAACAAGCCCAGACGTGGCTTGTAAATGGTTTTTAAGAATGAATGTTTATGAAAATATTTTAGGACATAAAATTGTTCTCATCAACAAAGGAATTTTATGACAATATTTTAGGACATATAAATGTCCTAAAGTAAAAAGGTGTTCAAGATGTTTAAGGAAAATGTTTTAAAGGAAGTCTTTCCTTAAAAGATAAAATGCTTGCTTACTGAGTTGTCACTCATGTTTTGTTTTTCCAAACCTTAGACGGGTACCGGGAAACTCAGGAGGTTGTGAACCTAAGCAGGTGAAGGTGCGAGATGGTAGCCATGATGTATGGATAACATGATTAAAGTTCTAAGGTATGTTGATGTATATGTGAACTTATTTAGAGTTTTAAGTTCCATGTGATTCAATGATTGAATGTATGTATGTATGGATGTAAAATGTCAAGATTAAGTCATAAAGATTTTCATTGTAGAAGAATATGATGAGATGTTATGAATGAAATATGAAATTTATTACAAGTGTATCGCCGCTTGTATGATGAATGATGTAGAATGTAAGAAATAAATAATGATAGAAATTTTTTTTTTTGGACGAGATCCAATTAAGAACCCGCCGCGTGATCAGGACAACAATCCTAATTCACGTTTACCAATCGATAAATCTTGAGGTAAGGATGTGACGTCTCGGTTTGGGGCGGCACATATGTGTTGTAACATTTTCATCCATATATTTTTGTTTTAATATATATATATTATACAGCTAGCCAAAATTTGCACCATCTATCATGTCCACAGATCAGCTGCCATTTTGATTTTTTTCAACATGAAAAGCTGCCCAATCTCTTGGCATTTAACGTCATTTAATGCAACAGTATTTTCAGGTATTTTTCTATTTTTTTATTTATTGAAAATTTGACCAAAATACCTCCTTAAGACACCTCACCTTGAGCCATTAATTACTTTAACTTTTCATTAATTATAAACCACTTTTTAAAAGTAAAAAGGCAATGGTTCTTAACCATAAGTGGTTTAGCATCTTCCCATGAGATTTAACTTAATCAAATCCGTCCATATTAACTATTCATAAAAAATTTCACCTCAATATGATTATCATAATCCACATGATTCATTAAGTAGGGCACATCAATATGTGTTTACCCTTCAAATTTCATATCAATCCACCTTATACACTTCAACTCAGGAAATTATCAAGCAATAACCTAACTTATACTATAATATTAATAAAATAACATGAATATTTGAATTTAATAAACATGCCAACTCATCATTTCTTACACCTTATTTGTCTTTTTGTTCACACTATCCAAATCGAGCAAGGGTGATTAATCACCTTAGTCATTTGCCCTAATCTCATCCATCCAACTCAAAGCATACAATTAATAATTATACAATTCTTAATTTACATCTATTGGTCTCAAAATGTCCTAGATATCACATTAGCTTTATGCGCAGTTTTGCCAGCTCTTAACCCATTTTACCCCAAAACTTTCCCGACACGTTTTAAGCTGCTTTGGTCATTACTTTTACTCTTTTAAAATCTTCAAAATTATCAAATCAAATGTGGTCTTGATCCTTAAGCTTTGAACTTCTTGAAACAGATGCATGTTGTGCCGAATATGTGAACCATCTTCAATTTCTCATAACTTTTTATTTCGGGAGAAGTTACGAGAGCCACAAGATATTAGTGGAAAGAATTTTTTGATTCTGTCGACATGACAACTAGTGCAAGCCTATTTTACCTCATTTTTATGTCAAAATATGTTGTTTCTATATGATTTGGGCCTTAAAATTGCATGCACTTTCCTCCTTCGCACAAATTGATCAAGTTGTGAGTGTTTTCACATAACTAATTTAAATCAATCAATATTCAACTCAAATTATCTCAATCACTCACATTCTAGTCCAATTATTATTCTAAATATATAGTATGAAAATTGGTTAACAATTAAGCAACATAAGGCAAACTTCATATCCTTTTTGCAAGGCCTTCTTCCTAAAGACAATTCTTGGATCTTTGGCACTAAGCAGCTTCATTGCCAAGAGGTCATTCTTTTCTTAAAGTTCAGACTCCTCCACCTCTAGCGCTTCTACCCGAGTGGTCAATCCAAGGTTTACATCTATAAGGGTTTTTGCATCTATCTTTTTGAGATTAGATAATTACTACTTCAAATTTTCTTTAGTTTTTAGCTTGCTCCTTAATCATGGAATCGTGGAGAAGCAAGTAAGACCTAACCTCAAGTAGCTCCTTGTTGTATTTGTGCAAGTAAGAAAATAGTAGACCGGTGGAGTTACTAGCTTCCATTAAACACCTACTCAAGCCATCATACATCTCACTATGTGTTTTAGTCTCTTGAACAAAATGAACAGAGGGCAGAAGAATTAATTACAGCAAATCATGACACACCACTAGACTATCAAGGGTGGAAGAGGATGTTGTTGACCAATTTAAGCTATGCATTAAAACAAAGCTTTTGTTGTCTTTGGAGAAAGGATGGCATACATCTTAAGTTGTCTTCACCCCGAGCACCTCCACATCATCTTTCAAGGGCACTAATGTATACAGGGAATATTTCTTCCCTTTCTCATGGAGAGGGGGATTAGTCTAGTCTCTAAGGTCTCACAACTCTAGATTTTTCTCCTAGAAGTCTCAAGGAAAAATGCACAATTTTTCTTCGCACTTACGGACTTTTGTGGTTGTTACCACTAGTAAGTCCTCCAAATGATCCTTAGTCTGAACCTCGACATTTTCATCCACTCTAACTACTTGATTCAAAGTTTCTTCAAAGAGATTATCCTTAGGAGACTCAGCCTTTAGCTCCATAGGTTGAGTGTTTGACAAAATCCCAAATTCCACAATTTCATTCCTCAATGAATCACTGATTAAAATCTCCTCTAGCCCTAGAAGGATAACCACCCCACACTATTCCTCCTAGGATAGAGGTGAGGTATTAGCCAATGCAATAGAGAAGTTCCATTATGAGAAGACTTCCCAACCAATTTCATCTTGTGCATGCTTGAGGAAGAAAAATTGAGCACGGCATCCTGTGGAGGTTGTCGTTATTCGTCTCACTATGTTGATCTTCTTTGTGAGCATAAAGTGATTGACTCCTATGTTGTTGATTGAGACAAGGATCACAAATCTACAGAAGGCCCCAAGAGTCATATTGAAGTTGTACTTCTTTCCATACATCTCGAAAGCCAGGAGCCAACGCCATTCGCTAGCTGCCAATTTTCCCGATATAATTTTTTACCCATTGAATACATCGAACATGATAGGAGAAAAGGGGAATTGAAACACTATTTTGAAGAAATCCTCTATCATGCAAAGCTCTTCAACTTTTGGTTGATGGGTACGATCTCCAACCTTAGGAATTTAAAGGCCAAGGTTTTAGGGACCCCATATTTTTCAGATAATCTCTTCCTAAGGATTTTCTCTAGGGATAACGAATTTCACCAGTTAAGGCAAAGCTTCTTTCTGGTCTAGTGGCTATTCGACAATTCCTTTCTTCACCGTCACTAGATGGGGCGGCGGTTTAAATGGCTCCAAATGGTGCTATAGTCGTTAAGCTCACAAATTTAAAACACTAAATGCGTTGCAACAGCATCAAAGAAAGCGGTAACTCAAATAAAGCACCTCTAGATGGATGTTACATACAGAGGCTGATTTGAATTTCAAAAAGATTGCATTTTTTGTCTTATTCCTAGCTCTAACATGTGCTACAGGATTAAAGGAATTACTGTGATAGATGAATTTGTTAAACTGCACATGGATAAACCTGAAGATGATAGTTGTCTCAAAGCAACAACCTACATCTACCACGACTTATGCAGTTGGACAAGAACGAGTAAACTAGAGGGTGGAAGAATCTTGCTGAAATACTTGGAGGCACAAATGGTTGTAAATCTGCAGAGAGTAATTCAATGTATCACTTGTATAAGTGGAAATGGAAAGAAGAAACTATCTTTGCAGATCCTTATCCTTCATTCTTATTATTTTTAGTTGTCCATTTCTTACATTCCATTTCCTTTAAATTGTATGCTGACAATTATGTCTCTCTTTTAGTAATAGGGAATTATTAAAAATAAACATTAGTACAGTAAGGAGTTTGTACTTGTAATTTTTATTTTATAAAATTTTTTAATATCTAAACCATTTATAACATTCATCTATAAATTTATTTATGATGTCAAAAATCAAATATTTTGAAAAATTTTGCATACTATGTATTTATTTACAAATTTTAATAATTTCTTATTCATCTTCAAATAATGTGAACTATTTGTAATATATAAGTTTCCAATCAAAGTGATTTTCAACATCCAATATGCAGATTAATTTTTATTTTGAAGGTTTAAGTGTGAAAACTTTTAAAAAACAAAAACACCTAGTGTATAAACGTTTGTTTTTAGTCGTTACTTCTAACAATTTATCTTAAACATTCTCTACTTCAAAATTATTATCCGAATTTTACGTTTATGTTATGAAATCTTGGGCTATTAATATACAATATAAGATAAATAATCTCGAAGGTAACTAATCTGTGCAGATCGATCTTCAATATCATATGATGCGTAATGGACACTTTTGTTACGTACGTAAAGAACGATCGAGTTGGATATCTGATCCACGTATGGCGCATGCATGCGTAAAAGCCTCAATCCTCAAGCCGCACAAAATGAAAGCCGGCGGCAATTTTGGCCATTGTATAGCCTTTGAGACCATGAAATGCTCATTTTACCTGGCCTTTTTCCCGGGTATTGGAAAACGGCTGGCCAAGGGCAAGAGAAGGCTGTTGGCTTTTCCTTCATTTGAAGGAAAACATGGGAGGCACAAGGTGACAAGGGCATGTGGGTAACTGCTCCGCGAGGACATTTTTGGAGACGGAAATGAGCTTGCGACTTAGAAAATGGAATTGCTGCACAAGGGAAAATAAAAAGCTATATATTCATCCACAGCAATACTTACACATATGGTAGAAGAAAAAACAGCCAATCACTAGCTATATGAAGTTCGTTAACTATCTATCATGTGGGAATTGGAGCACATGAGCTAAATATCACGTGTGGTTATAGTACTTTCTGAACATTTTAATTCACGTGAACTTTCTGCTGAATTATAAAAGCAGAAATAGGTTATGTCTCGTCTCTCTCTCACCCTCTTGTCTGTAAAAGGTTTTGTTCATTAAAAAAAAATTTTTTTTGGTCTCATCTCATTCTTTTCTGGCACGAGGGAGGATAATTTTATCCCTATATATAATGAGAAGGCGGGAGCCAGAGATGTTATGATTTGACAACAAGAACAGTAACCAGACTAGTGTGTATATATAACTGAAGTGAATTGGGACGTCGGACGCATACAAGTCATACCCATATATACACTTGGTGTGTCGGGAGAAGTAAAAGCCAGACTCATACGTAGAGTTGATAATATGCGTTTACCTTGCTGTGTGTTGGGCTCAAAATAGGCTCTATGTAGTCGTAAAATACTAATCTACTTCACTCATTATATTTAGAATTGTTTGTCTTATTAGGATATTAATTTTATATCCACCCACTTCTATATTTTAAATTATTTTCACAAATCTAAATTATCTATGATATTTATGCATACGTATTTATTTATGACATCAAAAAACTTTGATTTGAAATTTATGTGTATTGTACATTATTTCAAAATTTAATAGTTATATATTCACTTTCGAAAAATATTAAATTTTTACAAAATATAAATTTTCAATCAAAGTTATTTTTGAAATTATAAAAATAAATGCATATGATTAAATATAATAAATTATTTAGATTTGAAAGAAATACATTTTAAAATAAGAAGAGAAGGGTTGGACGTAGATTTCCATACAGCCTAGGTGAAAAGGTCAAGATATCACCAATAAAATCAGTAAAAGCGGGCCCACAAGGGGACCTAGGAGCTAATTCATGTCAGCCACACACTTCTCTATCAATTTGACTCCTACTATTGGAAATTGTTATTGTAATCGATGTGAGAGTGACTCGTTGTCTACTCCTAAAACGTTAATATTATTAATTTGGTGTCTTTGATAATCTTAATATTGCTATCTTGGAAAATGATGTTTTTATAATCACATCCCATTACTTTAGATCTCCTTGCTAAGTGGAGGCGAGGATCATACTAAGATTTCCCTTGATCTCAGTAAGGCAGCTCTTGTCGCAAAAGAAGAGAATTTCCTACCTCCCAAGTATCAAAGGGTTTGATGTCGCACTTTTTGCTAACTAGTTGTCTAATCCACTTGGGTTAACCCAATTTTGACTTGGTCTCTCTAACCAATCAGGTAAATTCAGTCAAACTCTGGGATATCAAACCTTAGCCTAGGCCTTTCAAACACCCTAAACTTAGTCTGAAATCACACTTTTTTTTCATTTGGTCCCCACAATAAATATCCCACCAAGCCTACTTCTCATCTATGTTAGGTCATACTAAGAGTCCAAACTATGTCAGTTACTATACCCAGTCAACCTTAGCTTCCCTTGTGAGGGTCCGGTATCCCCTTCATACATACTACCAATTTCTCTTAATTTCACATTTGTCCTTGAACTCTATATACGAGTCATACTCAGTTAACTCATGCAAATACTTAAACTCAGCTTCTGAGTCATACCTCCACACTAATTCACATCAAATCAGGTCGATTTGTCTTTTAACCAAGTCAGCTGATCATCTCTTAATTGAGTCAGCATACCAATTCATGTCGGCACTTAACCTCAACTAACTTTAGAATTTTCAAAGTTATGTCAGGGGTTGACATCCCCTTTAGGGTGTGTTTGAGAAGTGATAAAATTTTTGATGTAAAATTTTTTGAATTGGTGTAAAATGATGTGATATCATAGGATAACAATGAAGACTAAAGAAAATAAAGTTAAAATAGATAAGTTAGTTGTATAGGTAGTTGTGTGTATAAGAAAATGTGAAGAAATAATTAAACAATAGAGTAGTCGTGGTAAGTGAAATATTTTATATTGAAAAATTTTAGTTAAAAAAGTTTTAAGGTTTGCCAAACACCTCCATGGTTTCAATCTCTCTTAACCTTTGTTGATTCCTAAACTCTATATGTGAATCATACCTTAGTTCGACATTTATCATCTAATCTTTAAATTCTATATGTGAGTCATATCTTAGTTTACACTTTAGATTATTCCATGAGCTCCACCTTTGAGTCATACAAATCATCCCATTCACAACCAAGTCCCTGAATTTCATATTATAGTAATACCTACTTGTTTGCTGATAACTTGTTTATTATGTTTAGGACTTGACTATGAAGAACACATCTAGATTTATGCTTCCACTTTTTACTGTATAACAGAGGGCATGATCCTACTCCACCTTCATTTAGGTCCTATGTGTAGCCGATAGGTCTCTCATTGATCCTAATTTGTTGAATTAAAAGTTGATCACTAGATAAAGCATTAATTCGTTGTGTGTTTGGCTACCTTGACATGCTAAAGTAGCTAAATAAGGTTCTTGACCACCTCAACATGCAAAAGCATTTTCCAAAATTTTATGTCGTACCACGCGCATGCACTTATCTTTGTTAATGAGCTATGGTAAGTATCTGCCAGTGGAATTATCAAATCAAATAACTTGTTGTGCTTTGTATTTACACCTTGATAATGAGAATTTTCTTCTAAGGGCCTTGCCCTATTTATGTTGCATCCCTTTCATTTCAAAGCATTATTGGATTTTAGCTATTATATTCTACCATTTTAATCAAAAGTATTATTAAGAGGTGTAAATTAGAATGTCAAATTTTATACAGTATCTTCTGATGTAAGTCTTCGGACTTGTTAGACAACAACAATTTGATATTCGGATCACTCCCACTAGGCGATTGTCTTCGAAAGAAACTTCAAATCCGATACAACTGCAGATAGGTTAAAGTAAATGGTGAACTCGATATGAAACAATCTCCCTTTGTCTATAAGAGCTAAATATCATGGCTATTCTGTCATGATATTTACTACTAATATCTTTTTGTCTTCTTTTGCAGGATATAGAGTGATCTTTGGCTTTCAATTCTCTTAAGAATGGAGGTTTCATTGTGGAAGAATTAACGACATGTTGATCATGCTCTCCTGTATCAGTTCATTTGAGTTTGGAAAAGCTCTAACTATCGCATTTATCGAAAGGTTAATTCTTCACTGGTCACCATTACTTTCGCCTAAAAGGAGAACTGACTAACATTGTCTATTCATGAGGTTGTTCATGCCCGACCCATTACTACTTAAGTAGTTGTCATGCCGATCTGTATTCTTGTCTTTCCTAAAACTATGCAACCTATCTTTGCTACTACTCCATTTGTGATAATCAAGCTAGTTGTCAACTCTCAAATTGCTTGTTAGAAGTTCAATTAAAGTATTTGATCGACCTTAGCTCGGGCAAAGATGAAGCAGCCTTCAAGTAAGAAGCGCCCAACTTGCTTGATGCTGTATATTCTAATCCCAACCTATCATTTGACGGCCTAAAAGAAACATTACAAGAAAATCTACTTTTAGCAATGATAGAACAACAAAATTGATTTTGTTGCAAAAAAGTCGATTCTTTAGCAACCAAATCAATTTTTGTTGCTAAAATGTTAGTCGTTCACTTGTCCAGCGGCTACCTTTGGTTCATGCGCCCAACTTTTCCATAAGACATAAGTTCAATGGGCCTGGATTTAATTCATTTCAGCCCAAAGAGGAGTAAGAGGGAGCATGGTGCATATCTCATACTCCATTCATGGCAGGGCACGGACGGGGGAAGAATAGAGAGGAGGAGAGAAATGAGAGAAAAGAGGAAGAAACGAAGAGAGAGAGAGAGTGAGAAATCGGTGAGCTGCTATCAGATATCGCTTCCTACTTTCATTTTCCGAATAGAAAGGAGAAGGCCAGAGCCTCTGGTTGTCATCGCGGTCCCCATTGAGATCCATTTTTTGATTGAGCATGTTCATGTGTACATATTACACTTTTGATTTTTCAAATTGTCCAGATGATTTGGTACCATCCCAAACATCAAGAAAACACCTTGTATGCATTGTCTAAGAGCGTCGCCAGTCACCCAAATCCCATGATTTTGTTGAGTTATGCGATTGCTAGTTTATGAGTCCACTTCTACTTATCGCCTTTTTTTTCTCACAAAAAATACTTCCCTTTGCTTTTGAAAAGCAATGATGTAGCAGCTCCTCCTCAAATCCATCTCAACTTTCAGCAAGTGGACCCCAACATAAATCTGCACCGTCCAAATTTCTATCCACACCACAAGCTGCCACCGTCCATACCTTGATCTGCACCATTAAATCAGCACCACCTCCAGCTAAAACGGTCCAGCCAAATTTCATGCAAGATGATCAAGTCACATGTCCTGCTGCCCAAGATCATCTGGCCATCCATTAAATTTTGGATGTCCTAATATTTAGCCGAAATCAGCACCGTCCATTTGTTCACCTCAATAATTGGCAGTCGTTCAATGTTCTATTTATTTATTTAAAGCAGCTGAAAATCCCACCATCCATTTAATTTTAATCTCCACCGCTCATCCAATGCATTTAATCTGAACCGTCCATTTATTTCAGCAACCAAGCACATCTCACTGTCCATTTCATCTACATTAATTCTGCATCGTCCATCAGCCCATATCAGTCGTCCAGAAAAATCCCAGCCGTCCATTCATCATGCTGCCATTCAAGTCCTCCGCCCAAGCTATAGAAAATCAACGGCCAAGTCAAAGCAGCACCAAATTCAGGACCGTCCAAAGCATCGAGAAATATCTACACCGTTCATCAGAACCCCAGACTGTCCAAGACGAGCAGCTGTCCACCATCAGAAATTGCACCGACAAGAATTTTATCTCCAAGCATCCAAGCCGTTCAATTTCTCATCCATTGGAAATTCCGGTCGTCTAGATCAATTGGAAAAATCCCTCAAGCTCACCACCGTTGAAGTCTAGCCGTCCAATCCAGCAAAATTCCAACCCTTAAATTCCAAGCATTTGAAATTAAGCAGCACAAATTAACAGCCAGAATACAGTTGTCCATCTCCAAGTGTCCACCGTTCAAAACAGCAGCTTAACTCCACCTGCATGGATGATAATTCAACACCGTACCTTCCTAGCAATGGTCCCACAACCAATACAAGTTGATGCAGGTTTCTTTCCAGCTGATTTACGCAGGCAGGTGCAACGCAATTCGGAGTGCGTTAGAAAGATGGGGCCCACCAAATTCGCAGTCGTGGACAGCTATAAAAGAGAGGCCCGACAGAGGAATTAGAGGGGATTTTGCAATAGAAGGGAGATAGAAAATACAGCAGAGGAGAACCGAATTTTGAGAGAGCACGGGGAAGAGGCGGACCAGCAAGTTGCGTGGAGCGGCCGACACACCATCGGGAGCTTCAAACCAATAAGTCTTTCTATCTTTTCCCTTTTTAATTTTAATTATCTTGTTTAAGATAGATTTTAATTTTAATTTTATTTTGGACTTAAACATGTTCGACTAAGCCCTAAATCTAGGGTTTAGGATGTAGCATGCATACAATGTAGCATGGTGTGGGTTTTTAATTTATTTATGGTGGATAATGTTGTTCATTTAATATCTTATGATTTTAATGCTTGCTTTGTACATGGGCCCTACTTTAGCATAATTTCATATATTAGGTGATGGAATTGAGAGGTGGAAATCTAATATACGATAATCAAGATATTAAACCTAGAAATCTAAGACCATGAGAATAGGCATGATGACCTTGAGGAATTCCATGAACAAACCACAGAACTTAATAGATTCTAATTAACTTAATCACATGAGAATAGGTGGTTAAGAAAATTAGGGTACGCCTTGTAGGTTTCTAGAGAAGGTGCAAGGATAAATTAGGGTTTGTTCTCTTTTAACAAACAATATCCAGATTAAATTATTATACCACTACCCGTTGCAAAAGATGCATGTGAAATCCTAGACCCTAGGTACTCACACTCTCGTTTTCTCTACTCGTTCTAATTTTTCAATTTTCTCTTCCCATTTTTCTACTTCTTTTCCATTTTATTTACGATATTCCCTTCCCACTTTTCCATTTTATATTCGACACGAAAGCATTTAAAAGCAAAATTTATAGTCCTAAATTTTCTATGAATCGATAATTTATATACTACAATCTACGACTCGTGCACTTGCGGTGAGATTGCGAACAATGTTTGAGAAAACAATCTTTCTAAAAATGTTGCTTGTAATAAATCTTAAAATTTTCATAATAAAGAATTTTGAAATATTTCCATATTTGTGAAAAGAATCTTTTCTCACAATATTTTCTTTATTTCCATTTTGAAGCTTCTCGTATACATAGGATAGGCAATTACATCATTTTCCTTTATCCATCCAAGTATCATATACTAGTCCACATATCATCCTTGTCATTTCTATGTAAAGATGAGCTTGCATAATCCTTTGAATACTATCTTAACAACCAAAGCTCGATTCATTTTGTTCAATTAACTTATCGGTTGGCCATCCTTAAACCCTTTTTTAAAAACATGTGTATAAATATTTGCAAGACATTTTCAAAATATTTCCATATTTAAAGGAAATCAAGACTTTTTCGAATAAACCATTTAGACCAAATGAACCATTTTCAGTCCATCATTTATTTTAAGTGTCATGTCAAAGAGTAGCAATTTTTCTTCTATAAATTAAACCCCTTTTTCTTTTCCCTTATAAACACATTTGTTTTTCACTATCCTATGGGAGTAAAATTCAAAACTTATTTGCAAGTATTTCTTTGTGGAACAGTCAAAACTCCCTTTTTTTATAAAATCCTTTGAAAATAACATCTTAAAAAATGGCTTACTTGTAAGCGATTCTTAAATTCATCAACATAAAAAACTTCCAATCATTGCAACACTTGGAATAAAATAATTATTTCAAGAAGTGTTGCTTGTTTACAATGAAGCAATCCTTGAGACATTTTATTTAAAACATAATTTTCAAGACTTATTCTTGCCCACTTGTAAGAAATTCATAAAAGCATTAACATAAAATATTTTTAATCATTTCAACACATAAGAGAAATCGATATTTTGAAAAGTTTGCTTGCTTACCTGAGATAGCTTCAATCCCTTCCTTTCATCATTTTCTTTGTCTTTGCCTAGATAAATGAAAATAACATTTCATTTATATACATAAATTTCAAATGCTTGCATCCCTTAAGGTTTTCCAATCTACATAAATCCATTTGGATTTACTTTAAACTAGCTTAACCCACTTGTCTTTCAAGTTAGGTGTGTAATCTTCCAATTTTACACATCGGTGTGACATGTGACTCAATGGTGACCATTCTTCCCATTTTAACCATTCACTTCATTTTGGTACCCTTATTTAAGTTAAAATTTTAAGTTCTTTATAACCATTAAGGTTAACAAAACATATCGAGATTCAACATCTCCCACTTGTCATTTATCACTCATACTTTGCATTTTCACATTAATGCTCATTCAAGGCACCTATTTATGAGTTAGGGCAACTAGTTTTAATCCTAAATTTTTGAGATTCCATAATTTTCTCAAAATAGCCCCCTCTTTTCTCATTTTGTCATGTTTTCCTTCATTTTTGCATTTTTTAGCTAGTGATATTTGGTCATTTCTCATTCTTACCTTTCATACCCTTCATGTACCCTCTTTTTAGTTACACATACATTATGTGTAGTTCAAGTTTATACAAAACAGAAATTTTTCTCTCAATTTTTGCTTAGTTTAATCACTTTTTGCATATTAATTAGGTATAATCATGAAATCAAACCCCTCAACTGAATTGCCCAAAGCAGCAACTTTTCTCACTCTTTTCGTCACCTTGGACGTCCACAATAACATGCCATGTAAAACAGATTTTTACATATTTATTTTCAGCCCTATGGATGTCCCATCTTGCCCCATATTTAGGGTATTTACCCTTATGATTATCCATATAACTTGTTGTTCAAGTCATGCTTCATTTCCATCCTAGATGAATTGAAATTTCACCTAGTTGTTAAACCAAAGTTTCACCCAACTAAGGGTCATCATATAAGCTTGGTTTAACATATATTAAACATGAAAACTTCTCACATAATCAACACATAATAAAGAGTAAAAACAGCAATGTTAAATCTGAAATTAATAAAATTTCAGCATGATTATCACATTCATATCAACCCTAAATCACACATTTCCTTTCTTGATGCCTGAATTGAATCTCTCAACTCCTTTAACATTTAAGAACCCTATCAAGGACTCTATGAATTATCGAGAAATATTCATAATGATTCGAATTTATGAACCATTACTTGACCTAGAAAACTTGGCAATTATCAAACCAAACTTGGTTTAAACACTTACTTGATGTTGCTAGGTTTTGATTATTCCTTGCCTAGCTTGGTTTACTCCTTTCTTCCCTTCCTTTTTTCTCCTCTTTTCTTCTTCTTTTTCTCCTCTTTTTCCTTCTTGATTGGGACGACACCTTGCTGGAATTTCTTTTCTAGCCTGTCCCAAAAACATCCGAACAGCCCCCTTTCTCTCCTTATATAATGGTGGATTTTTATCCCTTAATTCCACCTCATTTTGGACTTAAATAAATCCACATTTATCCACTAACTTGCTGCCCAAGTAAGCTTATTAGGAACATCCCTTTTCAGCCCCATTTTCATACATTTTTTCCATTTTTAAAAAATCACAAAATTGCTCAAAATTCCCATCTCATGACACCTCAAGCAAGGTATTAAACACATTGACTTTTCATTTCTCTCAACCAATCCTTGTTTGACACGTCCCATTTGCTTTTCAAAAGTCAACTTTCTATTTATTTGGTTGACTTTAAATCTTGCTCAACGAATCTTGCATTGACATGTGTCACTTATCACTTTTGTTTCATTAATGGCATGTCACTTTTCACGAGAAAAAGTCAAATGGTTTTAATCATAAATGATTAAGCATTTTTCCATGTAATTTAGCTTAATCAATTCCATCTACATAATAGAACACCTTGTTTTAACCGTTCAAAAAAATTTTTATCTCAAAATATCACACTAGATCAAGATATGAGCATTTGAAAATATTATATGGATTTTGATAAAATTAAATCATTATCATCATAATTCAATCATGATTAACATAATCAAAACCATTCATGACGTAGAGAGCACGTCAACATGTGCTTACCTTTCAAATTTCATCAATCCGCCTTATGGGCAACAAGTTATGAATTTTTCAACAATAACCTAATTTATTACATCATTATCATCAACTTATTCATAATTAATGGGATTAAAAATCATGCCAAATCATCATTTCCATACCTCATTTTTTCTTTTTATGCACATTAACACACATTGGGCAAAGATAATTAACTTAACCACCTTACTTAGTCATTAGCCTTAATCTCATTCATCCACTTAAATCATATCATTAATTACTCTTGAATATCTAGATTACATTTATTGATCTCAAAATGTTCTAGGTATCACACACACACTCATCAACTGCCCTGTTTTCATTCCACTAGAATTTACGGATGCTAGTACTGTTTTATATTTCTTTTGTACGTGTAGTAAAAATGTCTATCTGATGGTCAGGTAGTGTAACTTCATTGCTAAATTGATCACATTTTTGTATGGACCTAGTGAGGGCGCTACAATAACTTTTTTTGCATTTTCACTAAAATAGCTAATGTTTCCATTTTGTAGGTCAATCTATAATGTTTCCTGAATACTTCAAATACTTTTTAGCCTCAGCTAGCGATGGTTTAGTTTAAATAAGTTCTAAATAGGTAATTTATTAAAAGCTATTTTTATCAACAATGACATTCAATTAACAATTATTCTCATGGGAAATACCAAAATTCATTCTCTTTCACATGAAATAAAGCTCCCCATCATGCCTACTATAATATGGACTACATCTTTTCATTGCCTTGTCTAATCTAACAAAATTTTGATGGTCGTATCTATCTTCTATAATGCAATTTAAATTTTATCAATACTAATTTTATGTATTGCAACTCAAAAAATAAAACCCCTCTGAAAATCTCCACATGGCTTTCCATATGATCTTCTCATGAATGATGGTTATGTAATGAAAATCTTTTGATGTAAGTCATAATCTTTTGATTTTAGAATTCATTTGTGAACCTATTTATCCATAAATATATGGTATATTTTTTTGTAACTTGTTAGTCTCTTGTAAATGCTAATACTAGCCACACCATCTTTTGAAGCATGATGTATCATGGAAATGGGATGAAGAGACAAGTCTAAAAACTAGTTCTTAAGCATTGTGCAGTTTCAACCAAGATAACAACAAAAATAGTGAGAGCAGGAACATGAGTTAATTCATTATTTTGTAAGAATTTTGAGACTCGACAGTAGGTCATTGGGTGCTTTTCACAAGATTATGAACCATTACATCATGCTTGATGCTTTTCCTAAGGCAGCGCATGTTAGCTGATAGCTAAGACTGATAGTTGTATTTGGTCAACAATTGTAAAAATCACTATAATCTAGGCCATTAGTTTCATACTCTGCCAATTTACTGCTTATTTTATAAATTTTTATGCACATTCCAAGATATAAAGTTCTATTTCACTGTGATGGAGTTTCTTATGATATCGATCTAGATGTTGAAAGGTCCAATCCAAATGATCACACTTCTCTTAGTCTTAGTCATATTGGCATTTTCTTTTAAATGTTTGATAAATTTGCAATATTAGAATGTTATGTGATTCTTGATGTAAGGGGTTCGAGAAAATGGTTGTTGACATTTATTTAAGTGATATCGTGAGAAGGGCGATATTTAGGATGAACAAAAGGCAAACCTTTTTGGCGATTTAATGTCTAACTTGTCCATTCCATCTATCTTGAGACGGATGCTTAACTTGTGTAAGTTATTCTTTTATTATGAGAAATGGTGGAAAATTCATATTGTTTGATGCTTTTTCGAACTGAAGGATTTTAATGCTTGAGTTTTATAGGTTTTCTAGTGGATGATATATTAAAAATGTAATATTTGCTATTTTGAATCCATAGAACATTTTTATTTGTATATGACAAATATGAATCTTTTTTATGTAGGAAATAATTATTTAAATTTTTTAGTGGAAGCAACCACAAGTACACTTACACATTGATAGATTGGTGAATTATCTTAAGCATAAGCCTGTATTATAGTGTATTTTTTGTAGTCTATTATTCTGTATTGAATGATAGAAATCTTTATTGTATTTGTATTGTTATTATTTGTTCATAAGCCAGTATTGTAGTGCATTTTTTATAGTTTATTGATCTTTGATGAAGAATAGACCACCTTTGTTCTATTTGTGCCTATTATTTTTTATTGGATCAATAAGAATTAGTTTGCTTTTGAAGTATTTATTTGATTACCTAGATTTAGTTAAATTTGATTGTTTTACGGAAATTAATTTGCATTTGAAGTATTTATTTGATTGCTTGGATTCGATTACATCTAATGAATAATCGATTTTGAGTGCAATTTTTATTGTATTTTTCAATAATTTAAAACATGACCAAAATTGAGTTCTAGCAACGAAATAGAATCAAGTTGAAGCATGAAAATCTAATAGTGCACCTTTATCTGCGATATTTAGGTATCATCGCTAATACTGCTTAGCAGCGATATGAAACATTGCTAAATGCTAAATGCTTTTCGCAACAGGTCTATAGCAATGAACTGACAACAATTTTTTTCTCATTGCTAAATGCTTTTCGCAACAAGAGTTGGACTAGCAATGAAACTAGTTTGTTACTAAAGGTCAATTTTCTTATAGTGAAAGCTCTTCTCTTAAAAATGAAGAAATCAAGAATTATCAAAAGATGGTGATTCCTATGAAGCACCATTCTGTGTGTGACGATTTGTAAGAAGCCTAGTAGTGAACTTCATGCTCCAAAATGCTTCGCCCAACTATTTAATTATAGGAGAACCCCACGTACCCTTAGCCAATCAAAATTCCCTCCTTAGGAGAATTAAGAAGACCTCATCAAAAGAGTGAGGCGAAAATAGAATGTGACAAGCTTATGGTGCTCAAGCCATTGTGATTGGAGTTTCTTGACCACGAATGGCACCTCAAAGGAGTGCTTGAGCTACCACTACTGTAATATCATCATCATCATCATCCTTCTATAGTTTGTTAAGACCAGCTTCCAATTTTAAATCCATTTACACCAATGAGGTGGTATCCTTCTACATGGTTAGAAATGAGGAGGATCAACTGCTCATACACATTTGCTTCAAGGTATCATCATCATCCTTCAATAGCTTATTAAGACCATGAACAATCACTCCATTAGCTAAGGAGTAAATGTCTTCAAAGGTAAGCTCCGCATCTCATCAACCTATTTTCTGCAATAATCCATAGAGTCTATCCTCCTAAGGTTGAGAAGAAAATGCTACCTAGCAACTTGAAACGACTGAAAGAGTAATTTTGTAAGGACCAAATATTTTTATTATAATCCTTCCTTGACTATGAGATAATTTGTAAATATACCACTAGTAACTAATGTTGTTAGTGTCGTGTGCACAATATATGGATGTGGCATCTATGGGACGTATAGTGCATATATGCATGTATTGTGATCTTTGCATGTAGGATTGTATGAGATACCATTCATGAATATATCAGACATGAGTATGAGTCAAACATTAGCATGTTTACTAGAAATTCTTTTTTTTTAATATTTTTGTAATTTTCTAAAACTCTTAAGGAATTTTTGCAAATGAGCCTACAATATTTGAAAAATATTGCATCTATATCCCAAAGTTTGCCAATATTGCAAATATGCCTATAAAGTTTGTATAAAATTGCAAGTGTGTCTCTTTTGTTATGACGCGATTGAATTTTTTGTAAAATGATGATAATGCTCTTTAAGTCAAGTGACACATTTACAATTTTTGCAAATGTTATAAGCATATTGCAAAACAAATCTAAAAGAATAATATATGTAAAAATATATAAAATAATGAAATAGCAAATATATCTACAATATTAGAAAATTTACAAGTGTATCACTTGACTTAGAGGACATTACCATCATTTTGTAAAAAAATTCTAATAACGTCCTAATGGAAGGGATAAACTTGCAATTTTATGGAAATTTTGTAGGCATATTTGTAATATTAGCAAACTTAGGGGCACGAATGCAATATTGGTTAAACTTTGTAGGAATATTTATAAAATTCTCAACTCTTAATCTAGGTGTATTTAATCTAAAAACTAAGTTTTACCATTTTTAAAATATGTATGTATTTTTTATTTTTAAAAGTAGGAGGATTTTAGTACTTTTAAACGACTCAAATATCCCTATTTTCAAAAATAAAAACTATTTACAAATTTTCAAAAATGATAAAACTTATTAAATAAGTTAAAATATTCTTAGATTAAGAGTTCTATAAAAAATGTCAAAATTTTTAAAAAATAGAATTTCTAGTCAGATGCACTAAAATTTTAATGCATCCAGCTGCATTAAAATAAAACTCATTGATTAGAGGTATATGATTGACGTATCATTTGAGCACTATAAATATCTTGAACCTCGTAAAGTAGGTAAAGAGTTCGACATACTCGGTCAAGTTGAGGGGCCAAGGGGGCAACGTCTCTGCAGAAATTTTTAATTAATTAAGTTATATAAGTGAGAAAGCTAGTGGTAAGTTAGTCATTGGACCAAACCCATAATTGGGCCTGGGCCATGTTGGCACGAGTCCTTTTTTAAAAGAGGGGCATTACTCGATTCCGACTTCCAGCCCTTCTCCTTCCCACCTCTTCTGCTTTGGTTCTCTTCTCATTCTTATAGCCCTCTTCCCGATCCAAACCATTCTAGAGACCCTTCAAACTGCATCAAGGATCATTGATTTGCATTAAAGGAGCTCAAAATCTTACGGTGTCATAGTTATGGGGTTGCTAATGTTTGAGAGAAAAGCTCTGATTTATTCTTCTTAGATTGGTAATAGAAACTAGTTTCCTTGTCATATTATAGAAAAGGTTGAACAAACTATACTCTTACAACTTGGTGATGGGTATTTTAGGTTGTGAAGGGAGATATTCTTGATAGGGTGTTGAGAAACTTGAAGTTATTCGATGATTTTCATGGGATGATTGGTGTATAGCACTTCCCTACATGAGAAGGCAAGTTGGCTTGAATTTAACGGTTGGATGTGAATAACTAGTAATTTTCCTCATAGCACCTATCATATGGTCAATGAAATGCCAATACGAGAGGCGGTGTGCTAAAGCTATGAATAAGAGTATTACAGATGTTAATGACACATATGTGGTTTTATGATATCGGCTTTTTTATGATTGTTGTATTGGGTTTCTTAAAATTTTCTTGTGTTTTATTGATTCAAGATACACAAGAATGGTCTTAGTTTGTCTAATCATATAGGACTGTTCATGGCCCTTGATTGACATGAGAAAAATAGTTATTCATGGCCCTTAGTCGACATGAGAAGAGGGTTGTGCATGGCCCATTAAAGACATGTGGTTATATGCATACGTTCTTGGATGTAGGTGTCTCCTTGTATGTCTTGCATGGTTATTTAGGAATTATTTTATTGCACTAATGTCATGACATGTGCATCATGAGTCTTATTTAAGTCCATTATCATGCTAAGTTCTATCTGCTTACTAAGTCAGTTTAGACTCATGTGATTTGATCTTTTGCCTTTAGATCGTAGGCCAAGTGAGGCACCTTGGGATGGAGTTGGAGGAGAACACAACTCTAGAGACTTGACTCAGTAAACTAGGGCTTGTGTTCTTGGCTTTTTTGGACCTTTGCTTTTGTTCAATTCTAGTGAACATAGATACTTACTTATTTGATCCAACTATGATAAACAATTATATTTGTACATTTTGAACTTTATTACAATCTATGTGAACATGTATATGATAATATTTTGGGTTACCTTATTGTGCAATGATGGTGTATGGGGATTTTCTTACTAAATGGTTGTCTTTACGGTATGAGAATATAAGCATATAAATGTTGAGCTAAATGTTATATTTTGAAATGTGATTGTGTTGTTCATGAACACTAGGTCCTATATTCAACACCAACCTATTGTATTTATGAGGAGATGCTGCTAAATTTTTCTCAGGTAATGTGATACCCATTAAATAGCCATTGATTATGTCTAGGCAATGGGGCATTACAAGTTTGGTGGGTACCTAAGCATATAAAATCACCTAACATCCTTTGACTATGCTATTGGAAATTGGGCATGTCATTCTAGTTTTTATTTAAGGATGTTCCCTAACAGTCTGACAAGATATGATTCTAGTGGTACAACTGTGATACCCAAACCCAAGTAAGGCTTACATATATGTATTTGGCATAGATAAATGGATCATGTATGATTTATTGGAATTATGAATGATTTCCTATTGCAATTTTGATGATTTATTACAATTAGGGCAAATGATTATGAATAATTTTTATCAGCCGATATGGGTCAATGTGATTAAAGAGGCTTAATGAGGATTAGAAAATGTGAATATATTGAGGATAATTACCTCATATATTATGATTTAATTAAGGAAGATTATGTTGCTAATTATGGAGTTAAGGTAGCAAATGCTAGAAAATGCATAACTCGACGCTGGTAAGGCGGTTTAAGATGAAAATGAAAAGGTAAACACATAATTTTGTGCTTAATCTTATGGAAATGTTGGATTATGAAAAATAATAATGAAATTGGAGTGAAAATCGATCATCACCATCAAAATCCAAAGATGGTTTCAAATGATCATAATTTAGCTAGAAAGTCGGATTGAGACGAAATATGAAATGAACAGTTAAAATCATGAGATTAATGCAATGAGAGGATTGGATTAAGCCAATGATGATGGGATAATGGTTGCACGAAAAAGGGGAATGAACCTTTGACTTTTGTGCACCAAAAAGTAAGTTTGCATTTATGTTAAAGTAAGGTGATTAATTATATTTTTAATGGCAAAAATGAGGTGTCAAAAGGAGATAATTACACATGGATTTTATGAATTATTTGTTGGTCCCGAGTTAATGGAAATTACCCAAGAGGGGAGGGGTGAATTGGGTATTTAAAATTTTCAACTTAAACAGAAACTTTTCCCCGGATTAATCTAGTCCCCTTTATGAAGAAACAAAGTAGAAAGCAATATAGTGTAGAGAGCAGAAATAAAAATCAACAAGCAAGATTTTTATAGTGGTTCGGGCAACCTCCCTACTCCACTCTTCCAAGCTCACACCCCTTATGACTTGGGTTCCACTATGTATTCCGCGAATACAACTAGAGTCTCCACTCTCTTCTAGATTCTAGCTCTATGGGGCATATACAACTAGAGCCTCCGCTCTCTTCTAGATTCTAGCTCTAGGGGGCATATACAACCACAGCACAAGTAGGTGACGAGTTCTACTCCAATCACACACTACTTTGCTTACACTTGATCTTAATTACCTAAACTAAATCAAGTTCAATACAAAAATAAGAATAAAAGAAAGTTTCTACACGTTACTGTTGTGTAGAGGCAGTTTTGACACAGAGAAGAACTTGTACAGCGAAAATCTATGTTGAAAATGTCTTGAAAAATATTTATACGTATTTTGTTTAACGGGATTTAAGGATGACTAACCTCATATGATGATTTCATAAAATGGTTTGATTTCGGGTTGCTAAAATGGCATGCAAAAGATTATGCAAGCCCCTCTCTATGTAAAAATGATAAGATAGATATGTGGACAATAACTTGATTTTAAGGTGGTTGAGAAGGGGATGGTATAATTGCATAACTTTTGTAAGCAAAAGGCCCTGAAATGAAAACTAAGAAAATATTAGGAAAATATATGATTTATTTTTAGAAATCCAAAAGTTTTGAAATTCTTTTATTATAAGGGTTTTTAAGATATATTGTTTTTCTCAAACATTTCAAATGTTTATCAAAATTTTTTACTCAAAATGGTTCTAAAAGAATTTAAGGAAGGTCATCCTAAAACTAGATTTCAAATGACAACTTGTTTAAAGTGAGTGCACTCGCTTTACAAGTTGACACGAACTGCAGTCTGTGATGTGTTTTTCAAAATAATTTGTTTTAAAAAGACACAGACTTCGGTTTGTAATGGTTTTCAAGTTATGGATGCAGACTGCGGTCTGTAATCTCGGTTTAAAAGGACATGGATTATGGTCTTTGATACTTTAAACCAAACGGACTGCGGTCTGTGATACAGATATATGGTGCACCAGTACAAGTAATAGGCCGGTTATAGAGCACGGTCGGGATGGCTGGGGCCCACTCTACATATGGCCAAGTCGTTATGGGATGGCAGGAGGTCAGCGGCGCCCTCCCTAAGATGGGAGAAGGTTAAGGAAACATCCGCCTGGTTGGCGTGCTATTAAGTATGGATTCTCTTCCAAAATGTAGCATGATCACTTGCTAAGTGTCACTACTGAATTGGGAGAAATGCATTTGCTTATGTTTTGCTTTTGGAAATCCCAACAAATGGGACATAAAAGCATTTTTATGAAAAGTTATCCTAAATGAATTTTAAGAAATGGTTACCCTAAGGATAGGGTGTTTTACACAAAAGTGTAAATAACAAGGATGAAAGGAAATATTTTATGCAAATGCTTTTAAGAAAGCGTTTATGTGTTTTATGACTTGTTTGCTATAAACAAACCCCAAGATGGGGATTATGAAAAAGGTTTTACAGGAAAAATGTGTTTTATACCTTGTTTGCTATAAACAAGCCCCAAGACGGGAATTATGAAAAGGATATATGTCAAACTTGGTTTTGGACATAAGAATGTCCATTTCCAACGAATTTAAATGGTAAATGTTTATGTACATAAGAATGTCCAATGCCCAAGTATTTTAATGGATTGTGGTTTAGGATATATGAATGTCCATTGTCAAGAAAGTTATGTTAAAAATATTTTGAGACATCCAATGTCTCTTGGCTAAAGGATTTATGAGAAAAATATTTTGGACATAAAAATGTCCCATGCCGAAAAGGCGTATGTAAATGATGTTTTAGGACATGAGAATGTCCTTCTCTAAAAATTAATTATGAGAAAAATGTTTTGGCCGTAAAACGTCAACTGGCAAAAGATGATTTTATGTAAATGTCTTAGAATATTAAAAATGTTCATATAAAACTAAAGAAAGTTAATTAAGGAGGTAAAACACATATATTTTGCCTTAACAAGCCCAGATGTGTCTTGTAAATGATCTTAAGAATGATGTTTTATGAAAATGTTCAAGGACATGGAACTGTCCTTATGAACAAGGATTTCATGATAATGTTTTAGGACATATGCATGTCCTCAAGTAAAAAGGTGTTCAATATGTTTAAGAAAAAGGTTTTAAAGGAAGCCTTGCCCTAAAAGATATAATGCTTGCTTACTTGTTGTCACTCACATTTTATTTTTCCAAACCTTAGACGGGTACCGAGAAACTCAAGAAGATATGAACCTAAGTAACGAAGGAAGGTATGTGATGGTAGTCATGTGAGCTATAAGGAATGGGATAGCATGGATTAAAATCCTAAGATATGTTGATGTATATGTGAACTTAATTAGATTTTAAGTTCTATATAATCCAATGACTGAATGTATGTATGTATGAATGTAAAATGTCAGGATTAAGCCAAGAAGACTTTTATTATAGGAAAACATGATGAGATATTATGAAATGAAATATGAAATTCATTACAAGTGTAATGTCGCTTGTATGATGAATGATGTAGAGTGTAAAGATATGAATGAAGATAGATAAGATATTTGAATCGAAAAAAATTTGGTCAAGAACCAATTAAGAACCCACCTCGTGATCAGGGCAACAATCCTGATTCACATTTACCAATCGATAGATCTTGAGGTAAGGAAGTGACGTTTCGGTTTGGAGCGCCACAACAACTCTCTCCTTAGTGTGTATGTGAGGAAGAAATGGAAGACATCTTTACCTCCTACTTTGTTGACACTGGCAAAGAAGTCCAACTTTCAAAGCCCTCCACTCTATCAAAATAGAAAGATGGATCAATTGAAGGTTACATCAATCATTATTAAAAAGCAAAGGATTGATTCCAGGCTCTAGTCTCCAAAGAAATAAAAGTGTACATCTACTCTCATGGGATTAAAATTGAGATCTCATTATTCCTAATAGAAGTGTGCTGAAAAGAGTGACTTTTGATATAATAGAAGGCTTGGAAGAAAAATGTCACTCCATCCATGTCTTTCAAAAAGAAGAAAGTTGGTGAACCTTTGTTAACAATATAAAGGCCAAGAAGTAGTTGATGAGGTATATTTTGAACCATCTGTCCACTAAAAAAAAATAATAAAAAAATAATAAAAAAAATAATAATAATAAAAAAAAAGAAAGAAAGAAAGAAAGAGAGACAGAGGAATGAGCGCGAGGGTGGAGAAGATGCGAGCTACAACTCTAAAGCAAAAATAGCCTCCCAGTGCCACCTTTCTCCTCCGCACCAATGTAGCAGCAGCTACCCCTCCACCTCTCCCAAACAACATGATACCCTTGGTTCATTTCCTCTTCTTTCTCTTCCTCTGTCTCGCCGCCGGTTTCTCTTTGGCCCACGCTCAACTGCAGCAACGAACCTCTACGATCCTCTCGGCGCACTCAACGGCTGGGATTCCTCTACCGCCGCCGCTCCCTGCGACTGGTGCGGGGTCCGGTGCTCCACCGCGGGCAGCGTCTCCGAGCTCTGTCTTCCCCCGTCTTCGCCTCTCCGGAATCCATCAACGACCGCATTGCTGACCTTCGCGAGCTCCGCAACCTCAGCCTTCGATCCAACCTCTTGAACAGAACCATCCTTGCGGCGATCACCGCACTTTCCCGCCTACAGGCCATCTTCATGCAGTCGAACCAGCTGTCCAGATCGCTGCCGCTACAAATCGCCAACCTCACCGGCCTCCAAGTACTCGACTTGGCGTAGAACAACCTCTCCGGCAGCGAGGCTAGGCACAATGCAGATGTTGCTCTCCTCCTGAGACGAATCCAGGAGCTTGAAACCCATATACACAGGGATGCACGCTAAGTGCAGGTGGAGACCCACATGGAGCTGGTGCAAGAGCTCACAAGAGAGTTGCTAGCAGTGACAGGCGAGGTAAGCAGAATGTATTTGCCAACGTTGGAGGAGTCACACCAAAGGTACAAGAAGTACCTCAGGTCGTCGCGCATTGGGGGGTCGCTCGAGGCCGTCATGCAGATCAAAGAGCTCATCAGGCTCATGAACGGGGCAGAGGCACGGAAGATCTCACGGGGCATGGGGCTAGCAGAAAAGGAGAGGTGGAGGGGATGGTGTACGTCTGCATCGAGAGCAGGAGCTGCTAATGCATAGCTAGTTCAGTTCAGATGCTATGGAAAAAGTCACATGGCTGTTTCTGGGTCGCCACCAGCCAAGGCAATGCTCTTCTCCATCGGGTTTGCAGCTTGCGTCTGCTCCTTGGGCTTCACGAACAGAGTCTCTAGCTCTTCCAGCGTTTTGCCCCGGGTCTCGGGTAGGAAGTAGTGGAAGAAGAGCACTGAAATTGCAGCAAACCCGGTAAAGAGATAAAACGTTCCGGCGACACAACGAAAGAGCAAAAGTAGCCTGATAAGGTCTTCTACGAAGCAGAGGTAAAGCCTAACTCATTCTCCGGTCACCCGTCGCCGTCTGTATCAGAAGCAGAGAGCTGAGAGATGGCAGGAGGAGGAGAGGAAGCAGGCGCGATGCCGTTGGAATACACTCCGACGTGGATCGTCGCAGTCATTTGCTCCATCATCGTCATCATCTCCCTCGCTCTTGAACGGATCATCCATTTCCTTGGCAAGTACCTGAAAAGGAAGAATCAGAAACCTCTCTTCGAAGCACTGCAGAAGGTGAAAGAAGAATTGATGCTTCTGGGATTCATCTCGCTGCTGCTGACTGTCTTCCAAGGAGTGCTTGGGCGGACATGTATTCGAGAAAAATATACTCGAGATTTGCTTCCGTGCAAGAAGGGAAAGCTGCGCGTGGAGGAGACAGGGCATTTCCAGACTGGTTTCTTTAACGTCCATGGTGTTTTGGGCCATGGAAGGAGGCTTCTTGCTGAAGAATCTGCTGCCGCTAGACATTGTGGGGAGGGAAAGGTCCCATTGTTATCTACTGAAGCATTGCATGAGCTCCATATCTTCATCTTCGTGCTGGCTACAGTCCATGTGATTTTCTCAGTTCTGACTACGCTTTTGGGAGGAGCAAGGATACGACAATGGAAGCACTGGAAGGACCAGCTTGAGCTCGGTGAGGTCGAAGAGCGGGGCCGGAGGCGGGTCGCTGTAGTCCTTGCCATGCGACTGCTTTCTGTTGGTCCCGAGTTGATGGCTAAACCCAAGAGGGGAGGGGTGAATTGAGTTCTTTAAAATTTCTTTGGTAAACTTGAAAATCTTAACCCCTTGAAAAAGTTAATCCCCTTTTTAAGCGAATGGAGAGCAAATAAGATAAAGCAGTAAAAATAAGTAGAACACAAGATTTATAGTGGTTCGGGCAAACCTTCCCTACTCCATTCTTCCAAGCTCACACTCCGTTGTGACTTGGGTTCCACTGTATTCCAAGAATACACTTAGAGTCACCGCTCTCTTCTAGATTCAAAGATCTAGGGGGCATACACAACTAGAGCCACTTGCTCTCTTCTAGATTCAAAGCTCTAGGGGGCATATACAATCACTTGCACAAGTAGGTGATGAGTCTCACTCCAATCACACCCTACTTTGCATACACTTGATCTTAGCTACCCAAGCTAAATCAAGATTTATACAACCAAATAAAGAAATGAATAAAAACTACACTTTACAGATTTGTGTAGGCAGTTTTGAGCTCGAGGAAGAAATCAAAAATAGCTTGAATGATGATTTGTTGAAGCAACTTGCAGTTTGAAGCTCTTTCTTCCCTTGAAACACTCAAATATGGAGAAAAGGTATTTGAAAGTCTTTCTTGCACTTCTTTTCTTTCTTTGATCTTTAGAGTAGTGTCTCTTGCTACTTCTTACGTTCATTTGAATGTCCTTTTATAGATTGAGGAAAATATGAACGTTGTAGAAGTGGTTGGCGTGCAATAAATGAACTCCAACGTTCGAAAATTTGACCGTTATACTCCAAGTCGAAGATGAAGTCGACTTGGACTGCGACTTGGCTTCCAAGTCGTACATGGAGTCGACTTGGCCTGCGACTTGGGTTCTTCAGAAACTCAAGTCTGAGACTTGGGTCGACTTGGCTTTCAGACTTTAACTCAAGTCGATCCTGAAGTCGACTTGGGTTGCGACTTGGCTTGGTCTATTGCAGAAACGCCTTGATCTTCTTGAAATGTCTTGAATCTTGCAAACCATTTGAAAGCTTTGAGTCCTTGCACAATATATGTATGTTCCTTACTTTGCTTTGGACTCACTTGGTCTTCATGACTTGGATTTTACTTCATTTGGAAGCTAGCTTGAAGATTTTCTTTGAGCTTGATAGACTTGATTTGAATGTAGAACATGATTCTTAACTTTGAAATTGACTCATTTGTTTTTCATCTTGATTCCTTGGACTTGAGTGATAAATCCTCTTGAATATCTTGAAAACTGCATCTTTGAAAGTTTGAACATCTCAAGTCGTGGATGGAGTCGACCTGGCCTGCGACTTCACCCAAGTCGCACCTGGAGTCGACTTCGTTTGCGACTTCGTTATGTTCGTTTCCACTTTTCAGCTCTGGATACTCCAAGTCGATGCTGGAGTCGACTTCGTCTGCGACTTGGCTTCCCAAGTCGCAAGTGGAGTCGACTTGACCTGCGACTTCACCTGTTGCCTTTTGAGATTCATTCTCAAGTCGATATTTGAGTCGACTTTGGGATCGACTTCACCCAAGTCGAAGTCCAAGTCGACTTGGAGATCGACTTGACCTCTTTGCTTTCCTTAAACATTTAGCAAACATATTAGTACCTTTTATATACTCAAAATTAGTTCTTGTTAATCATCAAAACTCAAGATTTGGTCAATTTTATTGTTTTAAACATTGTTTCCAACAATCTCCCCCTTTTTGATGATTGACAAAACTTCATTTGAGTTGATACCTTTCAAGCATTAATCATGTTCATATGTCTTTTGAAAAACAGAGCATTTGTCTTATAGGTCAGAGCTTTTTGAATACCTTTCAAGCAAATCATGTTGAATACTTTATTAATCATTAAGAGTACTTTGTATTGTAATCATTGATCAAATATATCATTCATTCAAACTCTGTTTTAATATCAATCATATATCAATCATAAACCAATTATCATATCAAACATCATTTCATATATATATGAAGTTTCATTACAAAATACAATGAAGCATAAATGAAACTATCCTAGATACAAACTACCCAACCCAAAAATAAAAACACTCTAACCTATCTTTCTCCCCCTTTTTGGCAATCATTCAAAAAGTACTAAAGACTTGGTAAATTGAAATTGAGAGATGGGATAGACAGATTTAGTTGGTTTGATGGGACAATGATGGGCGGATGAATAGACAAGAGAAGCGTGATCTGGAGTTGCTTCTCTGTGAACTGAACCTGACTCGTAGGGATCGAGTTCAGGCATGAGCCTCTTCTTGTGATGGCCGGAGGCAAGATGATATCTAATATGTCGCATTTCCCGTTCGATTCTGTCTTGCCGGGAGTGCATATCCTCGAGGGCATTGTGAACGCCGGTGATAAGACTTGTCATCCGGTCTTCTTGATAGCCCATTTCGGTCCTCATAGCAACAATTTCAGCTTTTAAATCTTTTAGGGTGACCTCCTCAGAAGAGGTGGGAGGCACCCGTTCTCTTGCAACGGACCCTTGTGGAGAGTAAGATCCGTGCGATGGAGGAGAAGCGGCCCGTGCAGGTGAAGCCATGGGAGGTTGCTCCCCCTCAGCTTGTGCATTGTCTGCTTGTTCTTCTTCTGTAGCTTCATGCCTTAGTTCAAGCAGATTTATCTTCATTCTCTGGATGAGAGCTTTATTTATGGCATTTGTGGATTTGAGCACTTCGAAAGGCTCGCCTTCAATATCCACTTTGAAGAATTCAAGGATCTTTGTGATCCACGTGCCATAAGGGAGGACTCCTCGTGGGTTGTCCTTTCTACTTGCCAAGGCTTCTAGAAATAATTTGGGTATGCTCACTTTGACCCTGTTGGCCACTTTCCATAATATCCCAGCTTCCTGTGGATTCAATTGATTTCTTCCACCGCCCTTTGGGTAGATGCAGTGGGCAATGAGAAGCCTTAGTACCCGAAGTCTGGGTGACAAATCCATGTACCGAAGGAATTTGATTCCCGGATGGTACTTGTTGCTCCGAGTGAGCTGATTATACATTTGATCCAAAGTGAGGTCTTCTGGGATAGGCTCATCCTCGTACGGGACTCCAAGTATGTGTCCTAAGTGACTCATTACTTCAGTCGGTCCTGCAACTATCCCGATTCCAAGATCCATTTCGACTCCTTTTACGAAGGTTCCAAAATATTCTTCATCCCAAAGATAATAAAACATTCGAGTAAGATCTGGATAGACCCTTTCGTCTTCCTTTAGCAAATTGGTCCATCCTTGAAAATCCAATAGATCTTCTATGTCGGATCCATATTCTTTCAAGAAATTGAAATCTATAATCTTGGGTATGAATACCTTCCGTTCGTAGAATTTTTTGTAGAAACGGCTATGTTGGAGCTCGGTTTTGAAGTAGGTAGTGGGCATCTTCAATACTTGGGCTTTCCCAGCCGCAGTGCCTCTTTTGCTTGTCCCGGATTGTGTGCTCTGTGAAGCTTGGGCATGAGGTTGGCTTTCCGACCTTGTAGCTTGTTCCGATGTGTGAGTAGAAGCTTGGAACCGAACCCTTCTACCCGTAGAAGTTGAGGGTTCTTCTCGAACCCGTTTTGCAGGTGTCCTAGCTCTCCTAGGAACTTCTTCCTCAGTGTGAGATGTGGGAAGTCTAGGCACAGGCTTTTTTGATGGTTTGGAGACGGCTTTCTTCGGGGCCATTGAGATGGGAGTTTTGGAGTTTGGAATAGGAAAATGAAGACTAGAAAAATGAGAAAAGAAACTGAGAAAGCAATGAAGAGAGAAAGAGAGAGAAATAGAGAAGAAAACCGGAGAGAGAGTAAGGGATTCGCCGGAAAGGTTTGCCGGAGATGGAGGAGGAGAAAATCGCCGGAAGAAAAGGGTTGTCGCCGGAGGAGAGGAGAAAAACAGGGAGGCCGGAAAAATGAGGAAGAAAGAAGAGAGGAGAGAAGAAAAAGAGAAGGAGGCTCGGAAGTCGGACGGTCGCGCGCGCGGAGTCGACTTTGCCCTAGGCGAAGTCGACTTCGGTCCTTCTGGAGTCGACTTCGCCTGGAGGCGGAGTCGACTTCGACCCTAGCGGAGTCGACTTCGCTTCTAAAGCGGAGTCGACCTGGCGTCCCTGGAGTCGACTTGACTCATCGACTTGACATTTTCCAATTTAATTTTCTTATGAATTTTTCCTAGTTAAGCTCTATCATCCCCATATCATTCCTAATTTTATAAAATGAATCTTTGGCTAGAGGTTTGGTAAAGATATCAGCAATTTGGTCTTCTGTTTTCACATATTCTAAGCACACATCATGATTTTCAACATGTTCACGAATAAAATGATGTCTCACATCAATATGTTTGGTTCTAGAATGCAATACAGGATTTTTAGTCAAACAAATTGCACTTGTATTATCACATCTAATAGGAATATCAACATAATCAATACCATAATCCTTTAATTGCTGTTTCATCCAAAGTAATTGGGCACAACAACTACCGGCGGCTATGTATTCGGCTTCCGCAGTAGATAGTGCAACACTTGTTTGTTTTCTTGAATGCCATGAAACTAGCATATGTCCAAGAAATTGACAAGTTCCACTGGTACTTTTTCTATCTACTTTATATCCGGCAAAGTCTGCATCCGAATAGCCGATTAGATCAAAGGTTGACCCCTTTGGATACCATAGTCCAAGGTTTGTAGTTTTTATCAAATATTTAAAAATTCTTTTTACAGCAAGTAGATGTGATTCTTTGGGACATGCTTGAAATCTAGAGCACATAAAAACACTGAATAAGATATCGGGTCTAGAAGCAGTTAAATATAACAAGGATCCAATCATGCTTCTATAGAGCTTTTGATCGATACTTTTACCGTTTTCGTCCGTGTCGATCTTGATTGTAGAGCTCATTGGAGTGTTTGCCCCTTTGCTATTCTGCATTCCGAATTTCTTGAGCATTTCTTTGACATACTTGGACTGATTCAAAAATATTCCTTCACTTTGTTGCTTGATTTGTAGTCCAAGGAAGAAATTTAATTCTCCCATCATGCTCATTTCGAATTCATTCTGCATAATCTTAGAAAATTCTTGGCATAGATTTTCGTCAGTAGCACCGAAGATTATGTCATCTACATAAATTTGTACAATTAAAATATTGCTATTTTTATATTTGATGAACAAAGTAGTGTCTACTTTCCCTCTTTGAAATTCATGATCAATCAAGAATTTGTTCAACCTTTCATACCAAGCTCTAGGAGCTTGTTTTAATCCATATAGTGCTTTGGTCAATTTATACACATATTTTGATTTATCCTTATCTTCAAAACCAGGGGGTTGTTCAACATATACTTCTTCATTCAAATAGCCATTCAAAAATGCACTCTTCACATCCATTTGGAACAATTTGAAATTCATATGTGAAGCGAATGCTAATAAGATACGTATGGCTTCTAATCTAGCCACGGGTGCATATGATTCTTCAAAATCAATTCCTTCTTCTTGGGAATACCCTTTGGCTACTAATCTTGCCTTGTTTCTAATTACAAGACCGCTTTCGTCTAATTTGTTCCTAAATACCCATTTTGTACCAATGACTGTATGATTGTTTGGTCTAGGAACTAAATGCCATACATTGTTTCTTTCGAATTGATTTAGCTCTTCTTGCATTGAAATAACCCAATGTTCATCATTAAGAGCTTGTTCAATGGTATTTGGTTCAATTTTCGATACAAACGCATATTGGCCATAAACGTTTTGTTTTGATCTTCTAGTTTTTACTCCTTCATATATGTTTCCAATAACCTGCTCAATTGGATGGGCATTTTTGAACTTTAAATCAGTTGGAGGTTTGTAATATTCATTACCTTCACTTACCTCTTCCTCCATGAGATTTTCAGACTTGAGCTCTAGTTCCTTTGATTGTTCTTTGCCTTTCGTCTCATCTGCATCACTTAGTTCATCCTCCTTTCTCGGAGTTTGGTTAAATTCATCAAATACAACATGTATGGATTCTTCTACAACTTGATTTCGTTTATTGAATACTCTATATGCTTTGCTATTTGATGAATAACCAAGGAATATAGCCTCATCACTTTTGGCATCTAATTTTCCCAAGTTGGCTTTTCCATTGTTCAAAACATAACATGTACATCCAAAAACATGAAAATAAGATATATTTGGTTTCCTTCCTTTCCAAAGTTCATATGGAGTCTTTTTCAAGATCGCTCGAATGGTAACACGGTTCAAAACATGACAAGCTGTACTCACAGCTTCACCCCAAAATTTCTTGGATAGATTGCTCTCATTTAGCATAGTTCTAGCCATCTCTTGTATAGTTCTATTTTTCCTTTCAACTACTCCATTTTGTTGTGGAGTTCTTGGTGCAGAAAATGTGTGGTGAATTCCTTTTTCATTACAAAATTCCATGAATCGTTTGTTTTCGAATTCGCCACCATGATCGCTTCTTATGGTCACAATAGTACTTTGTTTTTCATTTTGCACCAAATTCACAAAAGTTGCAAACATAGAGAAGGCTTCATCTTTACTAGCTAAAAGAATTATCCAAGTGAATCTTGAAAAATCATCAACTATGACAAATACATATTTCTTTCCACCAATGGTTGAAATGTCGGATGACCCATATAGATCCATGTGTAGCAATTCAAGTGGCCTAGTGGTAGAAATTTCCCTTTTGGTAGAGAAAGGCATTTTGGGTTGTTTTGATATTTGACATGCCTTACAAATTTTGTCTTTGTCATATTTCAACTTTGGTAATCCTTCTACCAAATTCTTTTTCCAAAGGGTTTTTATATTTCCCATGTTTACATGTCCAAGCCTTTTATGCCAAACCCATGGATCATTATCAATGGCCATAAGACATTGACCATTCAATTCATCAAGTGAAACCAAATAAACATTTCCATGTCGTTTACCACTAAACATGATATGTTCTCCATCAAATACATTACATATAGATGATTCAAACACAACTTTATATCCTTTATCACATAATTGGCTAATACTCATTAAATTGTGTTTGAGTCCTTCAACAAACAAAACATCTTCCATGCATGCATTTGAGGTACTAAGTATATTTCCTTTACCTTTAATTTTACCTTTTTCATTATTTCCAAAGGCAACCATTCCATCGTTGCAAGGCTTAAGTTTATGAAACAAACTTCTTTCACCGGTCATATGCCTTGAACAACCGCTATCCATGAACCATTCATTGTTTGCCTTTGCCTTAAAACATGTCTGAAAAATAAGGAAATAAATCTTATCTTTTTGGTACCCATTTTATGGGTCCATTTGGGTTAGTAATAGAATCTAATCTAAGTTGATCTAACTTTGAAAGCCCAAATCTTGTGTTTCTTGGAACCCAAACTAATTTAACACCATGGTCATATAGTTTCTTAAAATTACATTTGTAAGTTTTATGACCCATCTTATTGCAGAAATTACAAGCCAAAGGTAATCTTGGAGTAGGTCTCCAAGCATGCAAAGGTTCAATCATTGGTCTTCTAGTCCACTTAAAATTTTTCTTTTGTGGCTTGTATATAGATGCAGTTTTAGTTTGATATTTCTCAAGTAATTTCACATTTGATTTGCTACTTTCTTCTTGCTCAAATGTATTGTATCCAAGACCTCTTTTATGTGTTTGGGAGGTCATGTTTAGAAACATTTTGACATTTTCTCCTGGATTAGAGAACTTAGCTAATGATTCATTCAATGATTTGTTCTCCTTTTTTAGCAAATCATTTTCTTCTGCAAGTTTACCATTTACAATTATTACTGCATCACATTGTTTTTTCTTAATTGTAAACTTGCTTCCTAATTTCTTCATTTCTTCATATAAAGAATCATATGCCATTTGTAGCTCATCTAATTCAGCACATTTGAGACATTCATGAGAAGAAGAATAACTTGAATTAGGAAGGGAGAGTTTGGAACTTACCTCTTCATTGCTTGTGCATTTTGTTGAGGAGCTACTCGTTGTAGATTCCTCGTCATTCACGTACATGCCTCTTCCTTTATATTTCTGAAATCTTCTATTGTCCCCTCGATCCTTTCTTTGTTCTTTTGCCTTGTTTTCTTCGGGAGTTGGACATTGGGCTTGCATATGTCCCGAACCGCCGCATCGGTAGCACTTGGTTGATTCTTTCTTCTTCTCTCGGGGAGTTCTTTCTTTGAAGCTTCTGAAATTTTTGCCTTTCCTCACAAATTTTCTGAATCGTTTTGTGAGTAGAGCAATCTCGTCGTTATTTTGAGAAGAAGATGTGTCATCGGTGTCTTGTGCGGCTTTTAAGGCAATTGCTCTTTTGCCCCTGTGTTGATCTTCATTCCTTTTCTTAATTAGCTCATGTGACATAAGTGAGCTAATTAAGTTTTCAAGCTTCAGCGTGTTGAGGTCTTTGGCTTCTTCAATTGCAGTGATCTTTGGAGTCCATGATTCGGGTAGAGCTCTTAAAATCTTCATGACCTGCTCAGATTCAGATATTGCTTTTCCAAGACCTTTTAAAGCATTAGTAATCTTAGAGAATCTAGCAAATATTTCAGAAATATTTTCTATTTCTAGCATTCTAAAGTTCTCTAGTTCTCCAATCAAAATATTCCTTCTCGTCCCTTGGACTTGAGAAGTTCCTTCGTAGATAGAGGTTAGTGTATCCCATATCTCTTTGGCGGTTAAGCAAGAGGATACTCTATCATACTCGGAAGCAGTGAGAGCACAAAATAAGGAGTTCATAGCTTTGGCATTGCTCTTCACTATTCTTACTTCCTCATCGGTCCATTTGGAAGCTCGTTCATCGGTAGGCAATATTACTCCATCTTGGATAGCAATCCAAGAGTCCATATCGGCAGCCATGATGAGTTGCTTCATACGAAGCTTCCAATATCCAAAATTGTTCCCATCAAACAACGGTGGCCTTGTAAAGGATTGGCCTTCAGCAAATGCGGGAACGGAAGTAGATTGGGATGCCATTTCAATAAGATCTCTTTGGTAAACTCAAAGACCTGCTCTGATACCACTTGTTGGTCCCGAGTTGATGGCTAAACCCAAGAGGGGAGGGGTGAATTGGGTTCTTTAAAATTTCTTTGGTAAACTTGAAAATCTTAACCCCTTGAAAAAGTTAATCCCCTTTTTAAGCGAATGGAGAGCAAATAAGATAAAGCAGTAAAAATAAGTAGAACACAAGATTTATAGTGGTTCGGGCAAACCTTCCCTACTCCACTCTTCCAAGCTCACACTCCGTTGTGACTTGGGTTCCACTGTATTCCAAGAATACACTTAGAGTCACCGCTCTCTTCTAGATTCAAAGATCTAGGGGGCATACACAACTAGAGCCACTTGCTCTCTTCTAGATTCAAAGCTCTAGGGGGCATATACAATCACTTGCACAAGTAGGTGATGAGTCTCACTCCAATCACACCCTACTTTGCATACACTTGATCTTAGCTACCCAAGCTAAATCAAGATTTATACAACCAAATAAAGAAATGAATAAAAACTACACTTTACAGATTTGTGTAGGCAGTTTTGAGCTCGAGGAAGAAATCAAAAATAGCTTGAATGATGATTTGTTGAAGCAACTTGCAGTTTGAAGCTCTTTCTTCCCTTGAAACACTCAAATATGGAGAAAAGGTATTTGAAAGTCTTTCTTGCACTTCTTTTCTTTCTTTGATCTTTAGAGTAGTGTCTCTTGCTACTTCTTACGTTCATTTGAATGTCCTTTTATAGATTGAGGAAAATATGAACGTTGTAGAAGTGGTTGGCGTGCAATAAATGAACTCCAACGTTCGAAAATTTGACCGTTATACTCCAAGTCGAAGATGAAGTCGACTTGGACTGCGACTTGGCTTCCAAGTCGTACATGGAGTCGACTTGGCCTGCGACTTGGGTTCTTCAGAAACTCAAGTCTGAGACTTGGGTCGACTTGGCTTTCAGACTTTAACTCAAGTCGATCCTGAAGTCGACTTGGGTTGCGACTTGGCTTGGTCTATTGCAGAAACGCCTTGATCTTCTTGAAATGTCTTGAATCTTGCAAACCATTTGAAAGCTTTGAGTCCTTGCACAATATATGTATGTTCCTTGCTTTGCTTTGGACTCACTTGGTCTTCATGACTTGGATTTTACTTCATTTGGAAGCTAGCTTGAAGATTTGCTTTGAGCTTGATAGACTTGATTTGAATGTAGAACATGATTCTTAACTTTGAAATTGACTCATTTGTTTTTCATCTTGATTCCTTGGACTTGAGTGATAAATCCTCTTGAATATCTTGAAAACTGCATCTTTGAAAGTTTGAACATCTCAAGTCGTGGATGGAGTCGACCTGGCCTGCGACTTCACCCAAGTCGCACCTGGAGTCGACTTCGTTTGCGACTTCGTTATGTTCGTTTCCACTTTTCAGCTCTGGATACTCCAAGTCGATGCTGGAGTCGACTTCGTCTGCGACTTGGCTTCCCAAGTCGCAAGTGGAGTCGACTTGACCTTCGACTTCACCTGTTGCCTTTTGAGATTCATTCTCAAGTCGATATTTGAGTCGACTTTGGGATCGACTTCACCCAAGTCGAAGTCCAAGTCGACTTGGAGATCGACTTGACCTCTTTGCTTTCCTTAAACATTTAGCAAACATATTAGTACCTTTTATATACTCAAAATTAGTTCTTGTTAATCATCAAAACTCAAGATTTGGTCAATTTTATTGTTTTAAACATTGTTTCCAACACTTTCCATCTGCATGCATTCAAAACGTCAGTTCAGGCCAGCTCAGACAGATCAAGAAATCAAGAAAATGGACGAGCCAGACGTGTCATGGGTGCAATCTCTTGTGAAGGATGGCCCTTCATCAGCTTCTGGCTGGCTTGGTTTGCAAAAGCAGCAGGACTTGTTCTCCAATACTTGAGCTGCTGACGGGATGGCGGCCGCTACATTCCAGCTTTGTCGCACAAGAACGCGCTCCGAAGCTGTGTGTAGCATGCCAATGTGTTCCGCGTGAAGTCGGTCCCACGTGAAAGCAGTTCCGCGGGAAAGCAGTTCCGGTGCAGTTACGCGGGAATCCGGTTCCGCGCAAGTGTAGCATGGCAGTTCCGCGGCAACGAAGTTCTGCGGAATGGAGTTCCGCGGGAACGACAGTAGCCGCGGAACTCGCACCAACCCGGCAGAGTCCTATAAATACCCCTTGGCCCTTCATTCGAAAAAAAAAAAAAGAGAAAGGAACGAAGAGAACGGAAGAGTGGGAGAAGGAGACAAGCTCCGAAAGCAAGCATTTCGTTCTTTCTTCTAAGTTCTAATAGAGAACGTAAGTTCTCAGGTTTGTTTTCTTTTTATCTATTTAAAAAAAAAGAGTCTTTTTTAATATAAATATATATATACATATACGTTATTTTCAAAAACTACTTTTCCCAACGTGGATACTCCCCGACTGGCGGGTTGAATTGACACACGGGTTAAGTATATTTTCTCTTTTAAAAATAAAATAAAAATATATATGTGTTATATTATATCTATATAAATATATATATATATTATTTTCAAAAGAACTACTTTTCCCAACGTGGATACTCCCCGACTGGCGGGTTGAATTGACACACGGGTTAAGTATATTTTCTCTTTTAAAAATAAAATAAAAATATATATGTGTTATATTATATATATATAAATATATATATATACATATATATTATTTTCGAAAACTACTTTTCCCAACGTGGATACTCCCCGACTGGCGGGTTGAATTGACACACGGGTTAAGTATATTTTCTCTTTTAAAAATAAAATAAAATAAAAATATATATGTGTATATTATATATATATATCTATATATACATATATATTATTTTCAAAAGAACTACTTTTCCCAACGTGGATACTCCCCGACTGGCGGGTTGAATTGACACACGGGTTAAGTATATTTTCTCCTTCAGAAATAAAAATAAATATATGAGTATTTTCTATATAAAAATATATCAAAATATACATATATATTCAAAGGCGTCCAAAAATTAAGATTTTAATTTCTAAGATTATATAAATACCCCGCGGGCCTAAAAAAAATGAATATTTTGTCCCGCGGGCCTTCAAAAAAAAATATATATATATATATATGTATGTATTTGCCCCACGGGCTCCAAAAAAATATATATATATATTTTTAGACTTTCAAAAATATATATATTATAAAAAAAAAAAAATTCATATACTTTTGCCTGAGTAGATACTCCCCAAATAGTGGGTTAAGTTAATACGCAAGGCTAAGTACCTTTCTATTATATATATATATATATATATCAAAAAAAAAATGATGACCTCTTCACTCAATCCGAGCCTTAATGTCCGAGCAAGCCCAAAATGGCTCAAAACTTTTCAAAAAGCCCATGATGGCCCAAAACTCTCCACAAAGCCCAAGATGGCTCAAAAATCTCCAAAAAGCCCAAGATGGCCCAAAACCCTCCAAAAAGCCTCAATAGGCTCAAAACTCTCCAAAAAGCCCAAGATGGCTCAAAACTTTTCAAAAACCTAAGATGGTTCAAAAATCTCCACAAAGCCCAAGATGGCTCAAAAATCTCCAAAAAGCCCAAGATGGCCCAAAACCCTCCAAAAAGCCTCAATATGCTCAAAACTCTCCAAAAAGCCCAAGATGGCTCAAAACTCTCCAAAAAGCCCAAGATGGCTCAAAAATCTCCACAAAGCCCAAGATGGCTCGAAAATCTCCAAAAAGCCCAAGAAGGCCCAAACTCTTTTCAACAAGCTCAGTTGGGCCCAAACCTTTTTAATTGGTCAAAAATGACCCAAACATACTTTTTAAATTCGGTTGAATCCATTTCTTGGTAAAACCACCCAATTGTTCAATCCAGAGGCTGAAAGCGGGAGACGCTGGTTTCTTGTATAAATACAGAAGCTGAAAGCGGGACACGCTGGTCTGCTGTGTAAATCCAGAAGCTAAGAGCGCACTTAGTTTGCTGTGTAGGGTCACTAGTGTAGCCGACGGGCCCCTCGCTAGTTCCCAAACCGAGTCATCGCTGGTCGACGGGCTAAGCGTAAACTCACATTTAAGTCATGGCGCGTGGTGTCGTGTACCTCATATTTAAGTCATGGCGCGTGGCGTCATGTACTTCATATTTAAGATATGGCGCGTGGCGTCATATACCTCACATTTGAGTCACGGCGCGGGGCGAAGTGTACTCATTTATCTTTATATTTTTGTTAGACACGATTTTTCGTGCACTTGTAAAGACGTAGAAGGATCTTCTACGCACTTCATTATTGTTAAGCATTTCTTTTTACGGACCATTGTATTCAGCTCTTTTAATCAAGGGTTTTCTCGTTAGAGATGTAAAATCAGAATGTGGAACACAATGCAAAATATTTCTGTGATGTATTTTTCGGACTCGGTTAAAGAATTGGATGCTTTAAAATTTTGCTGGGAAATTAATTAAGCATTTATTCTCAAAGCTGCAGGGAAAATAATTTCACATTCAACCAAGGAAGAATGAATTTTGAATCAAGATATATTATTTTTCTCACGAGGCCGGAACAAATGGTGAACCCGACGTGAAACATTCTCCCTTCATCTTTAAGAGCTGAAAACTATGGTCTTTATATGCTTATTTAATTTTTCACTGTTAATGCTTTGAAATGCTCTTTTGCAGATTTCATGGCGCATTCGATGGCTTTTGGATTTTTTCCTAATGGTGGTTTTGTCATTTCTGAGCCAGACCACATGGATGCGGCTATCCCGCATCATTTTATTCGTGTACCAGAGAAGCCGGAGCACCGTGTCTATCGACACGTTGACTACTCTCCTGCAGCGATCAAGCAAAGAAGAGACTGATCTGCACTTCTCAAGGAGCCTCTTATTGTTCAAGGCTCGAAGACCACTCATATTCGACAAACAAAGTCTCTGCAGGCGCCGATCCGAAGGGGCCCGCCTGCTCTACAATCGGACTGTGCCAAAAAGTCCGCCCATCGGCTTGCTGCACCAGCCCAACCAGCAGCACCACAGCCTGCAGGACAACCTGTTTTGCAGTCCCACCCCATGAAGAGGTCTGCAAGACAATCTACTGCAACTCGGCTAGCGCCAGCTAGCCGGCCAGAAGCCATTGTTCCCCGAAAAGGGGGCAAAACTGTGCCAAATCCTGTTCGATGCACCATCACTCGCCAATTTGGTCGGGCTGCCTCAAGGGTTGTTGACCTAGCCCCCCGACTTAACCAAAGTGACACCCAAGAGCGGAAGGAGTCAAGAAGACAAACCAAGTTTTCTCAGCTAGAGGCTCCATTGGCCGATGGAGGGGACGACCAATTCAAGCCGCAAGGACCTGTTATTGTCCGATCCGGTTTAGGCACCCTACAATTTGTTATCCCTGACCCGACGCATTCGCCCCATCAGTCAATCCATGCTCCATCTAGCTCACAAGCTAGAGTCAAATCTCCAGGTCACTATGATACTGCCAACATAGTGACGGTTCCTCATCACGTATCAAGGAAACAAAGGAGAAAAGCGCAGCAGAAAAAGCAGTTCGGGAAAACAACTTCCCGGTTAAACTTGAAGGCTTCATCGCCACCGCCACCAGGACCAAGGCATAGGCTGTTCTCACACCCCCGACAAAGGGGTAGGCCGCAAAAGAAGCCACTACAGAACACTCGCAAATTGAGAGTGCCTCAAAAGCCAAGACTCTCTAACAAGTGGCAGTATCCTCAGAAGCGCCATACAACGTATTCACGTTCGGTGCTCAGGCTGATCCCTAACTTTATACACGAAAATCAATTCGCCTCGTTGATCAGATTGAAAGAGGATATGACTTATGCGCCTGTTGTTGCCCCGGTCCGAGGAGAGCATCGGATGCCGCACCCCAAGAGAGAAGCTAAAAGGAGGAGACGTCTCCTCCAGACGACAGAAGTCAACATGGTGGACCTCACCCAGCCAAGCACTTCCAAAGCGTCGGAGATGTTAACCCGGTCAAGGGCAGCCGCAATGCCCATTACACCGCCATTCTGTAGCCTCTCTCATCCTGAAGGGATCAGGGCCGCCCTCCCAAGAGGTCAATTTGAAGCCTCTTACATGGTGGGCGAAGAAGAAGAGGTTCTTACACCCAAGTCTCAGCTCATTCATGACCTCCGGGAGGAGATTAAGAGTATGAAACGGGCTATGGAAACTCAAGGCAACAAGACATCAGGTTCCCATCAACCACCATCCCCAAGGAACCATCAATCAGTCCATCAGCCCGAGAAACCAATTAGGCAACAGACCGAGGAAGATGAAAATGCAGAATTGGAGCAAGGCTTTCTGCAGTTCAATAACCTACGTATCAATACCCCTCGAACGCAAGACGCGCGGGTAAACACACCCATGGGGTCTCCACCCAGGTTTATTGCACAGAAGGAGATGGTACATCAGCTTGTGGCCGAATGCCTTCGTCGACAGGCACCTCAACTCACTGGGGTCCCTACAACGACAATCAACAGGCCTTATCCCCCAGAGGTTGAAGCGGAGCTGCTACCTAGAGATTTGAAGCCACCAAAGATCCAATTCGATGGGACTGGGAGCGCGTTAAAGCACCTGGCATCATTCCACTATGCCATGGGCAATTGGGCACAGCATTCGAATTTTTGTCTTCGAATGTTTCCCAATACTCTTTCTGGTGATGCTTTCCAGTGGTACATATCTCTCCCAATCGGCTCAGTTCGAACATGGGAAGAGATGAAAGAAATGTTCACCTCCCGATTCGTTGATACTACACGAGAAGTACAACTATCGGAATTATCTACCTTGTCCCAAAAGAAGGACGAGCCGGTTGAAGACTACATCACTAGATGGCAAAGGGCTGCTAACCGATGTCAAGCACCCCTATCTCAAGCAATGAAGGTCAACCTTTGCCGGAATGGCATCAAGACGGAAATCTCGTTGCTGATGAATGAACAGCTAAGTACATTTCAGGCCCTAGCTACAGAAGCTTGTCGAAAAGAGTATTTGTTGTCTCAACAAAAAGCTTGGAAGGAGTCATCCACAACCACTACATTTAAGAAGAAGAAAACTGGAGAGACCTCTGCGAACACCACGGAGGTTAAGAAGCAGCCAGATAAAGCAAAACCGCCTGTAAAAGAGCAGCCTGCAAGACCCTTTCGAAGGGAAGAAATCCAATATGCCTTTGGGGAAGATGACGTGGAGACGCTATTCCAGCACCTCATGTCGACCGGGCTATTCGAGTTGCCCGCCCCAAAAAGGCCAGAAGAAGTTGGACGCACTTCTCACCAGCGATATTGCAGTTACCACCGATATATCGGTCACCCCACTAAGAAGTGTTGGGATCTCCAAGCAATATTGCAAGATTACATCGACAAGGGGGTTATAAAACTCAGTCCTCCAGCGCAAGCTTCATCAAATGTTGTGACAATTAAGACGGCAGAAAAAGGTGATTGGGAAGTGGTTCGAAAACCACCAAGCCTAAGACGGACAAAAAGGTGTCTCAAAAATTTATACAGAAAAGACAAAAGAATAAGGGATAAGGCCATTCTCCCTTTCTTCTCAAGGCATTTGAGGCAATCCTCACGGGTGCAACCATTCATGATCATGGACTTTTTGCAGCCCGAGTTGCTACTCCCATTCTATCAACGGCTTGTTGGTAGATCACCTCGACCAGTAAAAGAAAGATACGTTCTTGAGGAATTACAGAATATAACTCCACGTGAGTTCCCCGAGGATGGTCCGTTTTGGGACCTACATAGCAACAAAGGAGAAACCGAAACTTGCTATCATATAAATGCGTCTGCGTCCAAGACTGCAAAGCGGCGAAGAACTGCCTCGGTACTTATCCCTAACTACACCAAGTTTGAAGTTGGGATGTCACCGGTAAACCACATCATCACGTATTTGCGAGAATTTCGACTTCTGCCAGCATCCTAGGAAACCAGAGTGGAATATTTGAGGTACTCACTGGGGGAATCAGTGATGTCTTGGTACCAAGATAATCATATCGAAGAAATTACCGAGTGGGTCATCTTGATAGATGCATTCTTGGTCCGCTTCCTGTCAAGGCAAAGAGAGCAGTTCCCTAGTAATTACTTGAGGGAAATACAATACAGTCAAGAATCTACTGCTCATTACGTAAATTATCTCAGAGACAGTACATGGAGTGATCCCTTGGCCATATGGTTGCCTGAACCTGAAATGGTCACGAAGTACCTTTCGGATGCGGTATGCCCTCCGGCTGACAATGGGTACAAGACCTTTGGAGCTAAAACTTTCATAAAGGCAATCCGGTGGGTCGGCAATGAAGGCTTCAAACAAGAGGCAATCTTTAGTGACGCTGAAGGTTTTGGGAGGACAAATCAACTCCAAGTTCTGCATGTGTTGCAGTTAAACGATGCGCCCATTCTTCGAGTGTTCCCTTTCTTAACTAGGGAGTTAAGCTATGATTGGCCGCATATTCAGTTATTCCATGAGAATCATAAGTACGCATTGCCGCACTTGTTCGATTATTCACTGGCGGTCTGTCAAATGGGGCAAACAGAAGAATTTGCACTCGGGCACTTTGTTTTGAGCTTGGCCCATGACAGTTGTGCCCTTCTCTGGATCTCCTCGCTTCCCGAAGAAGCATTTGGTTCTTGGGAAGAGTTCGTTGATATGTTTATCCTGAGATTCCACGAATATGAGACAGAGTTCCCTCCAGAGATGATAGAAGTTATGCACCCCCTATCAGGAGAATCTCAGTACGAATACATTTTGAGATGGATAAACTGCAGAATAATCAACCAAAAATTCGATAAAGAAGGAATCATGGTTCATCAGTGCATCAAGTCAATGAGTGGGTATTTTCCTGAAATTCCAAAAATACAGCCATTTTTCTCAGATGTACTACGAACATTGGCTACAAACATTCAGGACTCTGCCTCTTGCAATATGGTGCAAGTTGAAGAAGATGTTCTTGCAATTCTTCGATCTGGTCGAATCACACCAGAAAACAAGGGTAAAGCCCCGGCACAAGAAAATCGTACTCAGCCAGAGCAGCACATACCAGCCGATCATCGAAAATCCTCAGTAAGCTATGATGTCCTTGGACACTTGAAGCGACTCCCTGCTCGACTCAGTATTTATGATGCCTTGCAGTTGTCACAAGAAGCCAGGGATGCACTGGTGAGTGCTCTGACAGATGAAAATGTCCGTCTTGCTTACCTGGTCGACGCTGCTGAATGCGATGAGGTCATTTCATTCACTGATGAGGATATGTTACTTGGAGACATTAATCACAACCGACCTTTATACGTTACGGGCAACCTAGCTGGTGAACTGGTCAACAGAATCATGATCGATGCCGGGTCTGCAATTAATATCCTGCCCCTTCAAACACTCAGAAGGATCGGAATTTCTCCATTAGCGTTAAAAGACACTAGTGTGGTGATTCACGGGTTTAATCAAGGGACTCAAAAGGCCATGGGCCTGATTGAGTTGGAACTAAGCATAGAAGATTTCTGCACCGAAATCCCAAGCTTCGTGATTAATGCTCCGACCTCATATAACTTGCTGTTAGGAAGGCCTTGGCTCCACAGTAATAAGATCATTGCATCAACGGTGCATCAATGCTTCAAGTACTGCAAGGATGGAGTCGAAAAAAGGATTTTTGCTGACCATAAACCATTCGCAACGGCGGAATCGTTTTACTCTGATGCTAAGTATTATGACTTGGCATCTGCTGTCAACACATCAATGAAATCAATTGAACCAACCACACTAGAAGGACAGCAGGAGGTATCTCAGGCTCCCCCCGCCCCAGTAAGCACAGACATATTCTCAAAGGGTGAGAAGATGGAAAGTCAAGGTCGTGGTCGAGGGCGCGGTCATGGATGAGGAACGACAGAACCAAGGGCTCAATTTCAAACCAAATTTGAAAATATGAGCCTCGATCCAGTACATCCACTACCACGACAACGACAGAGGGCAACCATACCACCTCCTACCAGCTATAGCAACACTGCTGCAGGATCACGATTCTACTTAGACCTCGAAGTCCTGAAAAAGGTTGCTAAACCGCCTCGAGCCAATTCCCCTAGGTTTGAGGTGGATCTGGAAGCTCTTCGGAGATTCCGGAATCAGGCCAATGAGGAAGCCAAGTCACTTTGCTGTGAGAGTGACGGAATGGCCACTGAGGCCGCTCACCAAAATCAAAAACCTAAGGAAACGCTCGATAAGGTTTTAGCAATGCTCGTGGGGTTTAATGTATCTGCTCCAAGTGTGCAAGAACCTCAAGATGAAAAATTTGCCCAAAAACATTTCATAAAGCAATATGGCAAGGTATACGGTAGCCCTAACAAATCCTCTTGTTTGCCCACGGCTAAGCTCAAGAAATGGGATTTCCATCGCTATAGCAGAGAAAGCAAGAAAATTATGGATCTGATGGGGTTCTATCCTGATGAACCACATTTATCAGGCCTCGGAAGTGACATCCCTGTCCCGTTATCCGAAATACCCCCTGGTTATCAAAAGGGAAACAAACGACTTGGCCTTGGGTATAAAGAAGAAGAAGACGGCAACTTCGCCACCATCTACTACGTCTCCACAAGTGATGACTCCAACAATGATGAAGAGGCATTAATAGAACCAGAGGATGCTCCACCTGCGATTGAGGATGGAGGGCAGCCTACTATTGACGTACTTGAGGAATTCAATCTCGGGACTGAAAAGAACCTGAGACCCATTTTTATTGCCAAAAACCTGGCCGAAAGAGAAAAGGTGGCGCTGAGGCGGCTTTTAAGTGAATTCAAAGATGTTTTTGCTTGGGGGTATTCTGAAATGCCAGGTCTCAACCCCGCAATTGCAATGCATCATCTGCATATTACGCGGGATAAAAAGCCAGTCAAGCAAGCTCCGAGAAGATTTCGACCAAAGCTCGAAGAACAAATCATCAAGGAAGTTGAAAAACTCATTGATGCTGAATTCATTCGAGAAATCAAATTTCCAAAATGGATTTCTAGCATTGTTCCTGTCAAAAAGAAAAATGGGCAGATCCGCATTTGCGTAGACTTTCGAGATCTAAACGAAGCATGCCCTAAAGATGAATTTCCTCTTCCTTTCACTGATGTGCTAATCGACAGCACAGCTCTGTACGACACGTTCTCCTTTATGGATGGATATTCGGGATATAATCAAATCAAGATGGCTCCAGCAGATGAAGCCGCAACAGCATTTCGAACACCGATGGGTGTCTTTTGCTACAAAGTCATGCCTTTTGGTCTTAAGAATGCTGGCGCAACTTATCAAAGGGCTATGCAAAATATATTTCATGATATGTTACACAAACATGTTGAGTGCTATGTCGATGACCTGGTTGTAAGATTTGAAGGTCACAATAAGCATAAAGAAGATTTGAGATCGGTATTCTTGCGCCTAAGAAAGTATCATCTCAAGATGAATCCTCTCAAATATGCATTTGGAGTATCATCTGGGAAATTCCTCGGGTTCATAATCCGCCAAAGGGGAATCGAGGTCGATCCACTCAAAACGGAAGCAATTCAAAATATGCCGCCTCCACGAAATCTCAGAGAACTTAGGAGTCTGCAAGGCCAATTGTCGTATATCCGGCGTTTCATCTCCAACTTGTCTGGCCGCTGCCAGCCCTTTCACAAGTTAATGAGAAAAGACGCGACTTTTCAATGGGACGCGAAATGCCAACAAGCCTTTGAAGCTATCAAAGAATTGCTGCAAAATCCTCCTGTTTTGACAACTCCAGTAAAAGGAAAGCCACTCATTCTCTATATTGCTGTCAGCCCACAATCACTGGGGGCATTGCTCGCACAAGAAAATGCCCAAGGCAAAGAACAAGCCGCCTATTATCTCAGTCGACAATTATTGCAAGCTGAATGCAATTATTCCTCGATCGAGAAGATTTGTCTAGCATTGGTTTTTGTGGCACAAAAGTTAAGACATTACTTCCTCGCGCATGAGATTATACTTATATCGAAGGCTGATCCCCTCAAGTTCCTGATCACTAGACCAATGCTTTCAGGACGCCTAGCAAAATGGTCACTTCTGCTATCTGAGTTTGATATCAAATATGTGCCGCGAAAGGCAGTGAAAGGGCAAGTATTGGCAGATTTCCTAGCAGCCCATCCACTTGAAGAAGAATTTTCCATCTTAGAAAACCTACCTGATGAGAAGGTTTTCTATGCAAATGACGATCCAATGTGGCAAATGTATTTCGATGGCGCTTCAAAGCCATCCGGAGCTGGTGTTGGAATTGTCATAGTCTCCCCTCATAAAGACTTATTCCCGCACTCCTACTTTCTCGGAAGAAGCACAATAAATAATGAAGCTGAGTATGAAGCTTTACTCATCGGCATGGAACTTCTTCTGCAATCAGATATTTTATTTGTGCGAATATTTGGGGACTCTGAATTGGTTATCAAACAGTTAAATAATCAATACGAAGTACATCAGCCCCATCTGCGAAAATATTATGACAAAGCTCAAACTTTATTAGCAAAGTTCGAAATGGTTTCGGTTGAGCATGTTCCTCGGTCAGAAAATATAGTTGCTGATGCACTATCAAAGTTGGCCAGTATTCTCGCCTTCAATGAGCTTGATGACGTGACAATTCGAGTACAAAGACTAGAAGATGATGAAGAGCTCTAAGTAAATCAAATTGGACGGTGCGTATCCGAGGTAACTACAAACAATGATGATTGGCGCATCCCTATCATCAATTACCTCAAATATGGTATTGAACCAGATGATCCAAGTGCAAGGAAGTCACTGAGGAAGGCTATTTTGCGATATACCGTGTTTCAAGATAGTTTATATCGGATTGCTTTTGATGGGCTTTGGTTCGCTGTATTAACGGGAATGATATCTGTCAAGTCCTTCAAGAGACGCACTCCAGCGAGTGCGGCGCCCACCAATCTGGACGTCGTCTTTATCATAGGATCAAAACGTTGGGCTATTATTGGCCCACAATGGTCCAAGACTCCATCAATTTTGCAAAATCCTGTAAAGCCTGCCAAATGCATGGAGATATTTATCATATTCCTGCTTCAGTAATGTCTCCAGCACCTATTTCATGGCCTTTCTCTTGGTGGGGTTTTGATATTGTCGGTCCGATAAACCCGTCATCATCTAAAGGACACTTATATATTTTAGCCGCTACGGATTATTTCTCCAAATGGGCAGAAGCTAAAGCTTACAAGAGAGTCCGAGCACAAGAGGTGGTTGAATTTATCAAGCACAAAATCATCTACCGTTATGGTGTTCCCTATCAAATCACCTCAGATAATGGCACGCCATTCAAAAACGATAAAGTAAATCAGTTATGCCGAAGGTTTGGAATCAAACAAGTGTTCTCATCGCCCTATTACCCACAAGGGAATGGTCAAGCAGAGGCATTTAACAAAAATATTATTCGAATCCTCAAAAGGACCACTGTGAAAAATAAGCGTGATTGGCACGAGAGGTTACCCGAAGCATTGTGGGCCTACAGAACCACACATCGAACTGCAACGGGAGCAACACCATATTCATTGCTCTTTGGCACGGAAGCGGTTTTACCAGTGGAAATTCAGTTAGCATCTTTAAGGGTTGCCATCCATTCTGGGTTAACCACTGAACAACAAGCGCAACTTCGCTTCGACGAGCTCGAGGCACTAGACAAGAAACGAGTTCAAGTACGGCAACGGATCGAACTCTATCAGGCTCGAATGATCGAAGCATACAATAAAGTCGTGAGGCATCGCTCATTCAAAAGAGGAGATTTGGTGCTAAAGCTACGCACAGAGCTTATGGCCGGGGGCAAACTTACCGGCAAATTCGAGCCTAAATGGGAAGGGCCTTACATCATTGAGAGGGTCCATGGCAATGGCACATATGAAGTTGTTAATTGTAGAAATCAAATGAAAGCAACAGTGAATGGGAATTACTTAAAAAGATACTATCCATGAAATTACAAAGAAAGAATCTCTACAGCCTCCCTCGCAGAAGGAAGGGACTCCTTCAAAACTCAATGGAGTTCACTACATTAGCAGGAGAAACAGGTAACGGCTCTATCGATGTCAAATTCTCCCCGCCATGAGCATCATCATCAGATATTTCGACAACTAAGGCAGTTGTAAAAAAAAAAAAAAAAAAAAAGGGGGGGGGATTTTCCCGTTCTTCTCGGCTTCTTGCGGAGATGGGGGAGACGGAGGCTGAGGAAAAAGCTTTGCCGCCACACCCACCTGTCATACCCCCAAACGCGAAAAAAGTCTCAATGAATCGAGTTCCAGTGGTAAGGTTTGATGGTAAACCTATTGATGGCAAAGTTATTGGAAGAAAGATCATGGATAGAGTTCACCAGACTTATATCGGTGACTTTCAGGGAAAGTACTTCGCTTATAATGATGAGAAGAGCTTGTTTACAGTGGGGACTCTTCCACAACAGGATTTTGAATTCAGTGTTGTGCTTGAAGACATGTCCTCAAACAAAGTTAGTGGGAATAGTAGTCCTCATGGTAATGATAGCCCCGGGGAGGGAGATCGGAAAAGGCAAAGACGTTCGTATCAGACCAAGACTTTTAAAGTTGAGGTACGTTTTGCTGCTACAATTCCAATGAAAGCTATTGCAAACGCTCTACGTGGACACGATTCCTAGAATTCTCAAGAAGCCTTAAGGGTTCTAGATATAATCCTAAGGCAGCACGTTGCAAAGCAGGGTTGCCTTCTAGTTCGGCAGTCATTTTTTTCACAATGATCCTAGTAACTTTGTTGACATTGGAGGTGGAGTTCTGGGTTGTCATGGATTTCATTCTAGCTTCCGAACCAGTCAAGGGGGCTTGTCTCTAAGTATTGACGTGTCTACTACAATGATTATAAGACCTGGCCCTGTTGATGGATTTCTGATGGCTAATCAAAATGTTAGAAATCATGGTGAAATTGATTGGGGAAAGGCAAAGAGAACTCTGAAGAATCTGAGGGTGAAAACAAGACCCTCAAGTATGGAGTTTAAAATTGTAAGGCTAAGTGAGCTTCCATGCAACCAGCAAACGTTTACTGTGAAACAGAAAAATGGAAGAGGTGATAGCCCATCTCAAACCATTGAGATTATTCTGTTAACTATCGGCACATTGAGCTTAGATTGGAAAGCCAAAATGCCCCACTTACTATCCTGTCGAGCTCTGCTCACTGGTTTCATTGCAAAGGTATACTAAATCTCTGTCAACTTTGCAAAGATCATCACTGGTTGAAAAATCACGACAGAAACCACAAGAAAGGATGCAAACTTTAAGTAATGCATTAAGAAGCAGCAACTATGGTGCTGATGAAATGTTGAAGGCATGCGGTGTTTCGATCAATGGTAACTTCACTCAAGTAGAAGGTCTTGTCTTGAATGCACCAAAGTTAAAAGTTAGCAATGATGAATTCTTTCCTAGAAATGGTGGATGGAATTTCAACAATAAGAAACTTGTGGACCCTTAAAAAAAAAAAAAAAAAAAAGAGATGGGCTACTGTAAACTTTTCTGCTCGCTGCGATCTCTTGCTCGTGATTTGCATAAATATGTGGCGATGAAAGACATTGTCATTGCAGAACCATTTGATTACTTTGAAGAGAATCCTCAATTTAGGCGTGCTCCACCTATTGTTAGGGTCGACAAGATGTTCGAAATCATTCAGTCTAAGCTTCTAGAAGCCCCACAGTTTCTTCTCTGCGTCTTGCCTGAGAGAAAGAATTGTGATATATATGGCCCATAAAAATAAAAAAATAAAAAAAAGAAAAAAAAGAAAAAGGGAGATCCTCATTACGCCATGAGTCAAGAGAAACTTGCCAGACAACATGTCAAGAATCACGCCCATATATATAGCTCACGATGGCATGATTCCTGAGGGGGCATTTGATGAGGTATATTTTGAACCATCTGTCCACTAAAAAAAAAATAAAAAAATAATAAAAATAATAATAATAATAATAAAAAAGAAAGAAAGAAAGAAAGAGAGACAGAGGAATGAGCGCGAGGGTGGAGAAGATGCGAGCTACAACTCTAAAGCAAAAATAGCCTCCCAGTGCCACCTTTCTCCTCCGCACCAATGTAGCAGCAGCTACCCCTCCACCTCTCCCAAACAACATGATACCCTTGGTTCATTTCCTCTTCTTTCTCTTCCTCTGTCTCGCCGCCGGTTTCTCTTTGGCCCACGCCCAACTGCAGCAGCGAACCTCTACGATCCTCTCGGCGCACTCAACGACTGGGATTCCTCTACCGCCGCCGCTCCCTGCGACTGGTACGGGGTCCGGTGCTCCACCGCGGGCAGCGTCTCCGAGCTCTGTCTTCCCCCGTCTTCGCCTCTCCGGAATCCATCAACGACCGCATTGCTGACCTTCGCGAGCTCCGCAACCTCAGCCTTCGATCCAACCTCTTGAACAGAACCATCCTTGCGGCGATCACCGCACTTTCCCGCCTACAGGCCATCTTCATGAAGTCGAACCAGCTGTCCAGATCGCTGCCGCTGCAAATCGCCAACCTCACCGGCCTCCAAGTACTCGACTTGGCGTAGAACAACCTCTCCGGCAGCGAGGCTAGGCACAATGCAGATGTTGCTCTCCTCCTGAGACGAATCCAGGAGCTTGAAACCCATATACACAGGGATGCACGCTAAGTGCAGGTGGAGACCCACATGGAGCTGGTGCAAGAGCTCACAAGAGAGTTGCTAGCAGTGACAGGCGAGGTAAGCAGAATGTATTTGCCAACGTTGGAGGAGTCACACCAAAGGTACAAGAAGTACCTCAGGTCGTCGCGCATTGGGGGGTCGCTCGAGGCCGTCATGCAGATCAAAGAGCTCATCAGGCTCATGAACGGGGCAGAGGCACGGAAGATCTCACGGGGCATGGGGCTAGCAGAAAAGGAGAGGTGGAGGGGATGGTGTACGTCTGCATCGAGAGCAGGAGCTGCTAATGCATAGCTAGTTCAGTTCAGATGCTATGGAAAAAGTCACATGGCTGTTTCTGGGTCGCCACCAGCCAAGGCAATGCTCTTCTCCATCGGGTTTGCAGCTTGCGTCTGCTCCTTGGGCTTCACGAACAGAGTCTCTAGCTCTTCCAGCGTTTTGCCCCGGGTCTCGGGTAGGAAGTAGTGGAAGAAGAGCACTGAAATTGCAGCAAACCCGGTAAAGAGATAAAACGTTCCGGCGACACAACGAAAGAGCAAAAGTAGCCTGATAAGGTCTTCTACGAAGCAGAGGTAAAGCCTAACTCATTCTCCGGTCACCCGTCGCCGTCTGTATCAGAAGCAGAGAGCTGAGAGATGGCAGGAGGAGGAGAGGAAGCAGGCGCGATGCCGTTGGAATACACTCCGACGTGGATCGTCGCAGTCATTTGCTCCATCATCGTCATCATCTCCCTCGCTCTTGAACGGATCATCCATTTCCTTGGCAAGTACCTGAAAAGGAAGAATCAGAAACCTCTCTTCGAAGCACTGCAGAAGGTGAAAGAAGAATTGATGCTTCTGGGATTCATCTCGCTGCTGCTGACTGTCTTCCAAGGAGTGCTTGGGCGGACATGTATTCGAGAAAAATATACTCGAGATTTGCTTCCGTGCAAGAAGGGAAAGCTGCGCGTGGAGGAGACAGGGCATTTCCAGACTGGTTTCTTTAACGTCCATGGTGTTTTGGGCCATGGAAGGAGGCTTCTTGCTGAAGAATCTGCTGCCGCTAGACATTGTGGGGAGGGAAAGGTCCCATTGTTATCTACTGAAGCATTGCATGAGCTCCATATCTTCATCTTCGTGCTGGCTACAGTCCATGTGATTTTCTCAGTTCTGACTACGCTTTTGGGAGGAGCAAGGATACGACAATGGAAGCACTGGAAGGACCAGCTTGAGCTCGGTGAGGTCGAAGAGCGGGGCCGGAGGTGGGTTGCTATAGTCCTTGCCATGCGACTGCTTTCCATCTGCATGCATTCAAAACGTCAGTTCAGGCCAGCTCAGACAGATCAAGAAATCAAGAAAATGGACGAGCCAGACGTGTCATGGGTGCAATCTCTTGTGAAGGATGGCCCTTCATCAGCTTCTGGCTGGCTTGGTTTGCAAAAGCAGCAGGACTTGTTCTCCAATACTTGAGCTGCTGACGGGATGGCGGCCGCTACATTCCAGCTTTGTCGCACAAGAACGCGCTCCGAAGCTGTGTGTAGCATGCCAATGTGTTCCGCGTGAAGTCGGTCCCACGTGAAAGCAGTTCCGCGGGAAAGCAGTTCCGGTGCAGTTCCGCGGGAATCCGGTTCCGCGCAAGTGTAGCATGGCAGTTCCGCGGCAACGAAGTTCCGCGGAATGGAGTTCCGCGGGAACGACAGTAGCCGCGGAACTCGCACCAACCCGGCAGAGTCCTATAAATACCCCTTGGCCCTTCATTCGAAAAAAAAAAAAAGAGAAAGGAACGAAGAGAACGGAAGAGTGGGAGAAGGAGACAAGCTCCGAAAGCAAGCATTTCGTTCTTTCTTCTAAGTTCTAATAGAGAACGTAAGTTCTCAGGTTTGTTTTCTTTTTATCTATTTAAAAAAAAAGAGTCTTTTTTAATATAAATATATATATACATATACGTTATTTTCAAAAACTACTTTTCCCAACGTGGATACTCCCCGACTGGCGGGTTGAATTGACACACGGGTTAAGTATATTTTCTCTTTTAAAAATAAAATAAAAATATATATGTGTTATATTATATCTATATAAATATATATATATATATATATTATTTTCAAAAGAACTACTTTTCCCAACGTGGATACTCCCCGACTGGCGGGTTGAATTGACACACGGGTTAAGTATATTTTCTCTTTTAAAAATAAAATAAAAATATATATGTGTTATATTATATATATATAAATATATATATATACATATATATTATTTTCGAAAACTACTTTTCCCAACGTGGATACTCCCCGACTGGCGGGTTGAATTGACACACGGGTTAAGTATATTTTCTCTTTTAAAAATAAAATAAAATAAAAATATATATGTGTATATTATATATGTATATCTATATATACATATATATTATTTTCAAAAGAACTACTTTTCCCAACGTGGATACTCCCCGACTGGCGGGTTGAATTGACACACGGGTTAAGTATATTTTCTCCTTCAGAAATAAAAATAAATATATGAGTATTTTCTATATAAAAATATATCAAAATATACATATATATTCAAAGGCGTCCAAAAATTAAGATTTTAATTTCTAAGATTATATAAATACCCCGCGGGCCTAAAAAAAATGAATATTTTGTCCCGCGGGCCTTCAAAAAAAAAAATATATATATATATATGTATTTGCCCCACGGGCTCCAAAAAAATATATATATATATTTTTAGACTTTCAAAAATATATATATTATAAAAAAAAAATTCATATACTTTTGCCTGAGTAGATACTCCCCAAATAGTGGGTTAAGTTAATACGCAAGGCTAAGTACCTTTCTATTATATATATATATATATATCAAAAAAAAAAAATGATGACCTCTTCACTCAATCCGAGCCTTAATGTCCGAGCAAGCCCAAAATGGCCCAAAACTTTTCAAAAAGCCCATGATGGCCCAAAACTCTCCACAAAGCCCAAGATGGCTCAAAAATCTCCAAAAAGCCCAAGATGGCCCAAAACCCTTCAAAAAGCCTCAATAGGCTCAAAACTCTCCAAAAAGCCCAAGATGGCTCAAAACTCTCCAAAAAGCCCAAGATGGCTCAAAACTCTCCAAAAAGCCCAAGATGGCTCAAAACTTTTCAAAAACCCAAGATGGTTCAAAAATCTCCACAAAGCCCAAGATGGCTCAAAAATCTCCAAAAAGCCCAAGATGGCCCAAAACCCTCCAAAAAGCCTCAATATGCTCAAAACTCTCCAAAAAGCCCAAGATGGCTCAAAAATCTCCACAAAGCCCAAGATGGCTCAAAAATCTCCAAAAAGCCCAAGATGGCCCAAACTCTTTTCAACAAGCTCAGTTGGGCCCAAACCTTTTTAATTGGTCAAAAATGACCCAAACATACTTTTTAAATTCGGTTGAATCCATTTCTTGGTAAAACCACCCAATTGTTCAATCCAGAGGCTGAAAGCGGGAGACGCTGGTTTCTTGTATAAATACAGAATCTGAAAGCGGGACACGCTGGTCTGCTGTGTAAATCCAGAAGCTAAGAGCGCACTTAGTTTGCTGTGTAGGGTCACTAGTGTAGCCGACGGGCCCCTCGCTAGTTCCCAAACCGAGTCATCGCTGGTCGACGGGCTAAGCGTAAACTCACATTTAAGTCATGGCGCGTGGCGTCGTGTACCTCATATTTAAGTCATGGCGCGTGGCGTCATGTACTTCATATTTAAGATATGGCGCGTGGCGTCATATACCTCACATTTGAGTCACGGCGCGGGGCGAAGTGTACTCATTTATCTTTATATTTTTGTTAGACACGATTTTTCGTGCACTTGTAAAGACGTAGAAGGATCTTCTACGCACTTCATTATTGTTAAGCATTTCTTTTTACGGACCATTGTATTCAGCTCTTTTAATCAAGGGTTTTCTCGTTAGAGATGTAAAATCAGAATGTGGAACACAATGCAAAATATTTCTGTGATGTATTTTTCGGACTCGGTTAAAGAATTGGATGCTTTAAAATTTTGCTGGGAAATTAATTAAGCATTTATTCTCAAAGCTGCAGGGAAAATAATTTCACATTCAACCAAGGAAGAATGAATTTTGAATCAAGATATATTATTTTTCTCACGAGGCCGGAACAGTAGTCAAAATAAGTAAAAACCTATCCAAAAGAACAAGTACCCAATCCTACTAAATAAATGGGGCAGAGGCACCATTTGTTGATAAAGACTTGCCAAACTCATTGAAATATCTGCTAGCAATAGGCTACTTCAAACTTCTTGCTTCAAGGACACTCAAAGAAGTTGATCATGTCAATGATCTAAAATACTTTCATTATCATTGGCTCATTAATATTCCGACTGTAGCTTATTGGGTATTAAAGAAAACTTTATTATGTTGTATCTAAAGAGGTATTGTTATAATCAATCCTTTATCATAAGATTATTCCAATGTTGTCATGGTTATTAAAAGAATCTCAACAAGGAAAATTGGAGAATTAGAAATAGAGCCTTTTTTTATTATCTCGTGAGAATTTGAAAGCAATCTTCTTGGGTGCAACCTTATCTTACAATGGATTTTGTAAAATCAGAAAGACATTTATCATTCTATAAAATGTTGGTTGGTTGCATACTTCCACTAGAAAAAGAAATATTCTTGTTTGAGCCACCCTCCCAGGAAGATAATGATACAAGCCTAAGAGAATTCTTTGTTGGAGACATGTTTTTTTAAGACCTTGATAATTAAAAAGTCAAAAGCTATTCCTGCAATCATGTCAAAATAGCTTATCATACATTCCCTTGAAAAGGTAAAAGTAGTAAGCTATTGGATCTCTAACACAGCGTAGACCAAAGTTTAATAAATTTGAGGTTAGGATGCCTCTGATTAGACATACCCTAATTAACCTCAAAGATATCCAAACATTGGTGTTGTCTTAACAAGATAAGGTGCAATACTTTAAGTATTCCTCAATATATTAGAGTTGTCATGATATCATGCCTATCAAATCTTGGATATTTATGAATGAACCACTTTGGTAAATGTATTCTTCCTCCATTTTCTTTCAAAGCAAAAAAAGCAAATTTCTATCAGTTACCTAAGGGAAATATAGTATAGTGAAAGACTATTGTTTACATCAACTATTAGAAACAGTATCTAGAATGATCTAAATGTAATGCAATTGCTAGAATCAGATGTTACAAGATGTTTGTCTACGGCAACTTCCTTGCCACTAGAGGAAGGCCCCAAGAACTTTCTTCAAGCTATGAGATGGACCAAATGAGGAAGGATTTCAAGAGGAGTTGACTTATAGTCAGAAAGATCGCTTTGGAAGGACCAATTAGCTTTAAGCAATGAGCAAACTTCATGCATTTTGAGCTCCTATCCTGAGAGTATTCCTAAAACTTGAGGAAGAAATAGAATATTATTGGCCAACACTACAACTATTTCATGAGAATCATCAATATACAATGTCACATGTACATGAATATGAGCTTATGGTTGACAAAATGAAAGAAACTAAAGAATATTAATATGCTCTTAAAATTTTGTTCTAACTATGGCACATGATAGTCAAGCTCTTCTATGGATTCTCTCTTTTCTACCAAAGCTTTCAATTCATGAGAAGATTTTATCAATCTCTTTATCCAGATATTTCATGAATATGATTCTTATGTCAACCCTAAGGATGCACCCATTTTTTGGAGAGCCTCAAATGATTACATCCTATTATGGGTCGACTATCAATTGATGCATTAGCATATAGAAAATTTGGAGGTTATAGTGTAATAATATATTGACTTAGTCGAAGATTTCTATATAAACTTCCACATGGGAAACATCATGGAGCTACTTTGACATGTGCCATTAGACCAAGAAAGCGATATTGCTTCTTATAATACAATTAGAGAAGCAATATCATCTTATCAAATCAAAGAAACATTCTCGTTAGTCTATCAAAAGAAATCAAAGAAGAATCCTATATGAGCTTCACAACACTTTCACCCAGTTTAAAGTTAGGATGTCACTAGTTAAGCAACTTATTGCTTATGTTAAGAAGTGTTAGGTGTTGCAACTTATCAAGATGAATGGTTTTCATATCCACTTAGGAAATTAAGAATTCCCTAGTATCATGAATGCCATAATAAATGTGTCATCAGTTGGTCTTATCCAATAAATTTATTCTTTTTGAGATTCTTATAAAAATAGAGTGAATAATTCTCTAGTAATAATCTCATAGAACTATAGTATCTAGAAGATACCATACATTATATTAACAACTAGAGGAATAATCTAATGTGACCTAAATACAGTATGGTTATCTAAGCTAAAAACTATTCTTAAGTGTCTTTTCACAAGAAAATTTCTATTGCAGAATGACGAATACAAGACTTTTAGAATCGGGACCATTAAGGTAATCTAGTGGGCTGATCAACATGGGTTCAAGGAAAATTTAATCTACACCTACCTTGCATGTTTCAAAGACAATCTATTGCAAACCTTAAAAGTGTTGAACATGTATAATGAGCCAATACTTTGAGCCTTTCCCATAAAAACACTGAGCATGTGCTTCTGCACCTCTATGAATATGACATTGTGGTGAGTAAGATGGGCCAAACATAGTTCATGTAGGAACATTTTGCTTTGAGCTTGGCATATGACAGTTATGCCCTTATGTGGATTACCTTACTTTCAGAGGAGGTATATGGGAGAAACATGACTTATTTATTCGAAGATCTAATGAATATAATGCAAGTTTCGCCTCCTACACAATCAAAATAATACATTCATTATTCACGGCACGTCAGTACAACTACATTTTGCAATAGACAATTGCAAAATAATGGGTTAATATATTGATAAGGAATGGAAGATGATTTAAGCATGTGCAAAGTCAATGAAGATGTATTTTTCTAAAGTTTGAGAAAATCACTTTTTATTCTCTTGTGCGTTATGACAACTATTGGTTGATCAAGTGGGCTTCTTATAATATGATCCATGTCGATGAAGAGGCATCAACTACCCAAAGTGTCCCTAGTCAAATTGCAATATAGGAAGCAGACTTACTAAACTTCACCAATTTCAAAGTTGGTATGTCTCTTACACTAAATATCATTACTTACCTTAAGGAGTATGTTCTGCTTAATCCAACCTGAGCAACTTATTTATAACATTTTTGATGTTCTACTTAATCCAACCTAAGAAACTTATTTATAACATTTTCGATCCTCACTTAGAGAAGTTGTCTTATCTTAGTTTGATTTAGAGATAGTTTGTAAAGTAACTGACTGGCATGCACTCTAAGATTTCTTTTTTTATATTTTCTTGCCAAACAAAGAAGGCACATCACAGTAGCTTGCATCTAATCTAGTATGGTGAAGAAAGGATGGCAGATTATATCAATATTTATGAAGACCTATGGAGTGACCATGGGGAAAGCATCTAAGGAAATTAACCATGAAAATTAAATTCCTTTCTTAGGTTACTTATCCCTAATGGCTATAATGCAAGACCTTTAATAGTGTAACACAATGGGCAAATGCATATGATTATAAGCTTGTAGATATCAATGTCAAAAGCCTAGATTTTAGATAAAATCATGCTCAAAGGATACATCAATACTATAGGATATGGATTCCTCTATTGTAAAGATCTTTACTGGGTTAACAAACAACCAGTAATTTTCTTGATCAAAGATAAAGCTCTATCATGGAAATAATCAACACATATTGAATCATCTAGTTCAATTTGAAATGATGATTGAGTGAATGGGAGAGAAAATAATATGCCCTTAAGCATTTTATTTTTACCTTTGCTTACAAGAGAGGTCTTGTTTTAGATCTCTACGCTTTTGGAAGAGGCTTTCAATTCCTGGGTAAAATTCATCGATTCCTTCATTAAGAGATTTTATAGTTAAACATCATATATGACAACAAGGTTGTCAAAGCCATGCACCCCCTTGTGAGGATGATAGTAAAGAATGGGATCTTCACTACCTACTGGCCATTTTAATATTGCAAAGGCCTTTTACTCAAACACCAAATATTATGACCTTGCACTCATCGAAGCTTCAAAGAACAAACTATTGTGGAAGCTCCAGCAAAAGAAATGGTGGTCTCGGCATTCCAAAAGGTAATACTAGAAGACCCTTGTCCTTTGATTTTCACATTCTCAAGTTGTAGAGTAAACTCCTTTCTAGGGGAGGAAGGGAACTAGCAAAAGCACAAGAAAGAGGTCGAGGAGATGACTTCTAGACTCTACATCGACTTTGAGAAGTTAAGCAACAAAGTAGAGCAACCAGCACTTTAGCACAATACAAGGCAGTGATACCACCACTAGCCAAATGTAGCAACATGGTTGTAGGTGTGATAACTCGTAAAAATGCAAGTTATCACGGCTCATTTCAGACTAGTTTTGAGTGTTAGTCCAAGGGAATTTGGCTAATTTATACCCATTTAGCTTAGTTTTCATTCATTATGCATTTCATGCACAACATTGAGATTTCATGCATTTTTAGTGAAATTAGGGAAAATTTTGTGATTTTTGGTTTTTCGTATTATCATCTCATCATTTATAAGTACATTTATTGGCTTTAGGTTATTTTTGTAGGAAAAAAAGGGTAGCTAACCACTTTGGAGTATGATGAGATGAAGAAGGGAGTAAACAGTGCAAAACAAGGCCTCGAATAGTCTCCAAGGACATTGACGCCCGAGCGTCGATTTCTGGCGCCTAGGTGCCACTCATTGCCTTAGAAGAATTCTCCAGAAATCCTCAAGTCGGAAAGCTTCCAGAGAGGCGCCGACCCCCACGTGTGTGAGTTTAAGCACGTGTTTCGTGCTAGTTAAGTGAGCTATAAATATAACACTTAGGGTTTCATTTGAGGATAGAGAGAACTCGTGGGAGCAGCCAAGAAGGAGAAAGGAAAAGATTCCCAAGCCAAGAGCAACTTGAAGTGAAGATTCAGCTTCATTTTGTGGAAACTAGTAAGTTTTAGCTTCTCTTACTTGTTCTCTACATATTCTTCCTTTTCTCTCTTATTGGGATGTATTCAGACTTGATTTCAATGGGATTTAATTTCACGTTCATGAACTAAACTCCAAAAGATGGGATGTTGAGATGATTTGACTCTTAAACTATGCTATTTTGGCTCTTGATGATTTTAATATGAGTATTTAATTGTTATATAATTGTGTTGTGTGAATTTACCCTTGCATGTAGTGTTTAATGCTTTTTTACAAGCCTAGCTACCTTGTAAGATGATTTAGTTGTTAGATTCATATTTGAAAAAGGTGAATCTAGGCAAGGTTCATGTGTAAGGCATAGGTTTCTCACTTGAATAAAGAGGAATGTTGAAATGGCTTGGAATATACCATTAAACCCTATATAACATGAGCAAGTTATGTGTAAATCGATCTCATCAGATTCACTTGAATGGGAACATAGTAATTGGATGTTGAGAGATTAGCTTTACTTGTGTTGGAAAACATATATAAAGATTTATGAACTTGGATTAGTGAATCCCCGCACAACTGAGTAAATAGGAGCCAAATTAATATAGTTTAGAATCAAGGAGTCCCAACTATCCCATCTACTAATCCTACCCTACAAATCTCTACCAAAATTCTACTCCTCCACTAGTCTTTATCTCATTCCTTTATTTTCAGTGCACATTCATTCAACAATAACTAAAAAAAATCTCTATTCATCAAAGGCAATTGAAGTATTAAGACATAATTAGTTTAGACCAAATTCCTCGTGGGAACGATACTTTGCTCATTCTATATTACTTGATCGACGCATATACTTATGTGAAAACGGGCATTTTAATTAGATATACATGCAGCTCGTCAAGGTGCATAGTTTTAACTAAATCTTAAGTTCCGAAAAGCATTACTAAATCATGTTGAGTGACTCCCTTCAACTCTAAGGTGAATCTGGAGATTATTTAGAGACATCAAAAATGGGCTAGTGAGAAAGCTATATTGCTTTTGCCATGATGGCGGTAGAATGACCATTGAAGCTACCTCACAAAACTAAAAATGTAGGGAGAAGTTTAAGATGCTATTAACAATGGTTATTTGATTCAACAAACCAATTCTAAGTGTGCAAGAACATAAAGATGCTGGTCTTGCCTAAACATACATGATCAAGTAGTATGGCAAAGTGTACGACAATCTAAACAAGTCATTTGCCTCTCAACGACAAAGCTTAAAACATGGAATTTCTAACATTACAATAAGGAAAATTGGCTAATCATGTAGCTAATGGGGCATCAATGAATCACACTTGTCCAGCCTTGGAAAAGACATACTGTTGTACAAAGGATCACTTGGCTACTAAAAAAGCAATAAAAGATTTAGTCTCCACTACAAAAAAGAAAACAACATTGATTTGCTAATACTTACTAAATCTTTGCTAATGAAATTTGAGTGAAGATCATGATTTGCTTGCTATGCCAAAAGAGGCTCAAACAGCACTTGAAGATGGTGACCGACCAATTATTGACGTACTCGAAGAATTCAACCAAGGTATTAATGAAGACAAAAGACTCATCTTCATAAACAAGTTCATGCTTGAAGGATACAAAGTAAGTATAATGCAATTTTTACTTGAGTTCAAGGATACTTTTGCTTCGACTTAATTCAAGATGCCTAGACTCAACTCAACCATGGAAATGCATTATTTGTATATCACCTAGGAAAAGAAGTTTTTCACACAAGCACGCAGATGATTTTAGTCAAAACTAGAATAACAAATTATCAAAGAAGTCAAAAAAATTCATAGCTACTAGCTTTATTTGAGAAATTAAAACTTTAAGATGGATTTCTAGTATTGTCCCTCTCAAGAAGAACAATTGACAAATTTGTGTCTAAGTTGACTCCTATGATATCAAGGAAGCATGTTTGAAAGATGAGTTCCCTCTTCCTTTCATGAATCTTCTCATCAATAGCATAGCCCTGTATGATACCTTCTCTTTCATGAATGGATATTCTAACTATCAAGATGGCACCAACTAATGAAGCTGTGACAATTTTTCGCATACCAATGGTTATCTTTTCTAAGAGGATCATGCTTTTTGGATTCAAGAGTGCTCGGAAACCTATTGGCAACCCATACAAAGTATCTTTCATGACATTCTATATCAAGATGTAGAATGTTACATTGATGATTTGGTTATTTGATCAAATGGCTTTTGAAGTTACTATAAAGATTAGAGGTCAATATTTTGCAGCTTGCATAGTTTAATCTCAAGATGAAAGTCCACAAATCTGTTTTCAAAGTTGCTTTTGGAAAATTCTTGAAATTTATCATTTGTCGGCACACAATTAAATTAGACCCACTCAATATTGAAGAAATCTAGAAGATGCCACTTCCCGCAACCTTCAAGAATGAAGAAGTCTACAAGGGCAACCGTCCTACATTTGGCATTTCATCTCTAACTTATTAGGATGATGCCATTCATTACACAAACTTACAAAGAAAGATGCATTGTTCAATTAGGATTAGGACTATTAACAATCTTTTGAAGCCATTAAAATGCCATTGCAAAAGTCTCTAGTTCTTATAACAATCAATAACAAAAAGCCATTGATTCTCTACATCATTGCTAGCCTGAATCGCTGAGGGCATTGCTCTCACAGAAGAATGCTCAAGAGAAAGAGCAACCTACCTATTATTTGGGTCACCAGTTGTTGCAAGCAGTAATTACTCATTGATCAAAAAATCTATTTTGCATTTCTATCTATTACTGAAAATCTCCAACATTATTTTTTAGAACATCAAATAATCTTGACCTTGAAAGCAAACCCCATTGAAGTATCTTAGTACTTAGCCAACTGTCACAAGCTGGGACTTATATTTGGGACGTGACACAATGCTCTGGATGTCTAACAATGTGTGTTTGATTATGAAAAATTTAATTTTTATCAGTTTTCTGTCTGAATTTATAGAGATTTAGTTACTGAAAGACCAATTTCTCGATGTGTGTTATTAATGGATTTGACATATCATATTCCTAATCGTTAGACCTACCTGTTGAGTTTTCTAGAACTTGTATTTTATCGTTATGTTTTTAGTAGGACAAGTGACCATGATCATTAGTTACAGACTAACACATCTTAGTACAAGTTGAAGTTAATTAGTAAAAATTATTTGGATATATGGCACCCCCAGCTCGAGACGTCACACACAGTCTTACTCTAAGTTTTTGTTGATTGGTAAATGTGAATCAAGATTGTTGCCCTGATCATGTGGCGGGTTTTTAATTGGATATCGTCTAAATTTTTTCGTTTCATTCCTTTGCTTACATAATTTTATTTCTTTATATTTCATTCTATTCATCTTATAAGCAATGATACTCTTGTAAATCGTCGCACTTAGTATATTAAAATTACCATTTGGTTTCCCTTCCTTATATACATTTTCATAAACTAATCACCTGACAGTTGTCATCAACTATACATATCCTCCATAAAATTTTCATCTTGTTTTCTTACATCATTGGTTTTATCAAGCTGGTCATGTCATAGCCATATAAAATCCACTCATCATCAAATATTGAACATCCATACTTGTATACATACATTCAACCATCACTTCATATAGAACTTAGAACTTTCAATAAGTTCACATATATATGCCTTAAAAATTTTAGTCATACCATTCCATATACATAGCTAATTATTTAGCACAAACATGAATACAATCTCATACCTTTCCTCAAATGCTCAGGTTCTTTACCTCTTGAGCTTCTCTATACCTATCTAAGATTTGAAAAATAAATCGTGAGTGATAACTCAATAAGCAAGTATTTTATCTTTAGGCAAGCATTTTCCTGTAAAACATTTTTATAAAAATTTCATCATGAAGACCCAATATCTGGACTTTTCAAAGGCATTGCATGCACATATAAACCTTTTTAGGTAATCCCCTTTTGTTCTCATGTGAACATTTTTTCTTAATGTTCCAAGACATTTACATAAACTCCTTTTTGCCAGTGGACATTTTTATGTTCCACAACTTTTCCCATATAAACCCTTTTTTACAAATATGTTTTCATATAAACTTTTTGTATGCTACATCTGGGCTTTTCAAAGGCAATGCATATGCTTATAACCTTTTTAGGTAATTCTCTTTGTTCTTAAATAGACGTTTTTATATCCCAAAAACATTCATCACATAAGCCCATTTTGTCAATGGACATTTTTATATCCTAAAAATATTTTCCACATAAATCCTTTTTCTTGTAAATCATTTTTCGTAATCCCCATTTTGGGGCTTGTTTAAAACAAACAAGGCATACGCATGTAATCTTTTTTCATGAATGCATTTTCATAGAAAATATTTCAGATATTTACACTTTTCGTATAAAATACCCTGTTTTTATGGTAACTTTTTCATATAGGCTCATAAAATCTCATTTAGGATAATTTTTTTTCATAAATAATTTCATATCCCAGTTTCTGGGTTTTTCAAAAGCAAAACATATGCAAATGCATTTCTCCTCATCCGGTAGTGATACTTACCAAGTGATCATTCTACCTTTTGGAAGAGAATTCATCATATAACAGCACGCTAGCCAGATGATTGTTCCTTAAACCTGCTTCCATCTCAGGGAGGGCACCGTTAGCATCCTGTCATCCCTTAGCAACTTGGTCATATATAGAGTGGGCCCCGGTCCATCTGTGACCGTCTCTACAATCGACCTATTCATTGTTCTGGTGCATCATACGTCATTATAGATGTCTACATGCTAGTATGATTTCATGAAATATCACAAACCACTGTCTGTGTCCTTTTAAACCATCTTGAAAAATGGGTGCACCTACTTAACATACTTGAAATCAATTTTTAGGATGATCACCCTTAAATAATTTTAGAAATATTTAAGTAAAACATTTTGATAAGCATTTGTAACATTTGAAAAACAGTCCTTCAAAAAATATTGCTTGTAATGAATCTTAAAATCATCATGATAAAGAGTTTTCAAATCCTTTCAATATACAAAAAGAGAAAGCTCTTCTCACTAACCTTTTCTTTATTTCTTTTTCGGGGCTTTTAGCACACCAAGGATATGCAATTGCATCATCCTCCTTGATCCACCCTAGAATCATATACTTGTTCACATGTCGTTCTTGTTCTTCTTTTAGGAACAGAAGAGCTTGCATAACCCTTTGTATGCTAATTAGCAAACCGAAATTAATTTATTTTGTGAAATTAACTTATCAGGTTGGCCACCCTTAAATCCTCTTTAGAACACCCGTGTAAATATTTTTAAGGTATTTTCAAAGTATTTTCATTTTTAAGGAAAATCAAAATTTTCTAATAAACTATTTCAACCAAATAGGTCATTTTCAATTCATTGCTTATTTTAAGTGTCATGTCATAGAGTAAGCACTTTTGTTCTATAAATCAAATCTCTTTTTCTTTTCTTTCATAAACGCATTTGCTTTTCACAAAATCTTGTAAAGGTAAAACTCAGAACTTGTTTGCAAATAATTCTTTGTGAAACAGTCAAAACTCTTTTTTCATAAAATCCTTTAGAAATAACATCTTAAAGAATGTGCTTCCTTGTAAGAAATTCTTAAACTCATCAACATAAAGCATTTCCAATCATTGCAACACTTGAAATAAAATAATTATTTCAAGAAGTGTTGCTTCTTATAATGAAGCAATCCTTGAGACATTTCATTAAAGCCATAATTTTTAAGACCTGTGCTTATTCTCTTGTAAGAAATTCTTAAAAGCATCAATATAAATACTTTCAATCATTTTAACACATAGGAGGAAATTAATATTTTGAAAAGTTCGCTTGCTTACCTGTGATAGCTTTAATCCCCTTCTTTCATTCTTTTCCTTGCCTTTGCCTAGATAAATGAAAATGACATTTTATTTATATGCATAAAATTTCAAATCCTTGCATCCCTTAGGGTTTTCCAACCTACATGAATCCTCATGAATTTACATCAAACTAACTTAACCCACTTGTCTTTGAAGTTGGGTGTTAATCTTCTAATTCACACATCGGTGTGACATGTGACTTAATTGTGACTGTTCTTCCCATTTTGACCATTCCCTTCATTTTGATACCCTTATTTAAGGTAAATTTTCAAGTTATTTATAACCATCATGGTTAACCCAACATATGGAAGTTTAATACTTCTCATTTATCATTTAACACCCATTCTTTACATTTTCACATTGGTGCTCATTCAAGGCACCTATTTATGAGTTAGGGCTACTAGTTTCAATCTTAAATTTTTGAGATTTTATAATTTTCTCAAAGTAGCCCTATATTTTCTCATTTTTCCGTATTTCCTTCTCATTTTCGTACTTTAGCTAATTACACATGTTCATTCCCCTTTCTTGCCATCTATACCCTTCATGTGCACCATCTAATCACACATATATTATGTGTTAACAAATTCATTTAAAACAGAATTTTTCCCTTCCATTTGGGCTTAACTTAAGCACTTTTTTGCACATTAATTAGGGTATAATCATATAATCAAAGTTTCCCAATTAATTTTTCTAAAACAACAACTTTCTTCCCTCTTTTTTCCACCTTGGACTTCTACATCATTAAGGCCCTACAAAATAGATTTTTATAATTTTTTTCCATCATTTTGGACATCTCTTAGTCCTTCATATTTAGGGTATTTTACCCATATGATTTTCCCTATAACTTGTCATTTAAGTTATGCATCATTTCTACCCTAAATGAATAGAAATTTTCACCTAGTTGTTAAACCAAAGTTTCACCCAACTAATGTTCATTAAACATACTTAGTTTAACATATATTAATCATGGAAACATTTAACATAATCCGCACATATCATATGATCAAAACAGAAACTTTAATTAGGAATTTACAAAAATTCCAGTATGGTGCACTTGGGATAATCAACCCTAATACAATATACAACTTCCTTAAAAGCTTGAATTGCCCTCTCTAATTCATTTGACATTCAATAACCTAATCAAGGGCTTCATATATCATTATTTGGGGTTAATAATTATTTCATTTTATGAACCATTCATTGAGCTAGAAAACTTTGAATTTATCAAACCAAAACTTGGTTCAAACACTTACTTGATGAGCTAGAGTTGTTTGGTCCTTGCTCAAGTTGGTTTCCTCTTTTCTTCACTTCCTTCTTCTCCTCTTTTTCTTCCTTTTTTCCTTCCCTTTTCCCCTGCTTGGGGCATTGCTTTGCTGCTGGTTTTTCTTTTTTTTTTTCCCTCCAAATCTATCCACTAAGAGAAACGTGCAAACACCCTTTCTTGCACCTTATATAATGGGGCTGTTTATACCCATTTTCTACCTCATTTTGAGATTTATTTAAGTCCACATTTATCCATACATGAGCTTTCATTCTTATCCCCTTAAAATTTCCTATTTTTACATATTTAATTTTTACACAAAATCTACCCAAAATGGACATTGCAAGCTGTCCATTGCACACCCCTAGCTGTCCACCCCTCTTTTTGGCATTTTGTGGACACCAATAGCTGCCCACTTGGTGCCCCTTGAACATCCCTACATGCAGCTCTATTTCCATGCATTTTATGATTTTTAAAAATTGAAAAATTTGTTCAAAATTCCTTCCTTTTGACACCTCATTTGAACCCTTAAATGCATTGACTTATGCATTAATGCAGAACCACTTTTTGAAGCAAAAGGTCAAACGTTTGTCCATATGTGATTAAGCATTTTCCCATATAATTTAGCTTAATCAATTCCATCCAAACGATAGAGCACTTTGTTTTAGTCGTTCATAAAAATTTTCATCTTAAAATGACCCTTCTAATGCAAGTTATGGTCATTTGAAAATGCCTCTTGCATTTTGATGAAACTAAATCATTATCACCATAATCAAATCATGATTAACATAATCCATATCATTCATGAGGTAGAGCACGTCAACATTCCTTAACTTTCAAATTTCACATCAATCCGCCTTATGAGCGTCAAGTTATGAATTTTTTAATAATAACCTAATTTATTCCATCATTATCATCAACTTAATCATACTTAGTGGAATAATTAACCATGCCACATCATCATTTCCATACCTCATTTTGTCTTTTTTGTGCCCATTAATCCACATTGGGCAAAGGTGATTAACTTAACCACCTCACTTAGTTATTAGCCCTAATCTCATTCATCCACTTAAATCATACCATTAATAACTCTTGAATACTTAGATTATATTTATGGATCTTAAAATATTATAGGTATCATAGGATATGTTTTATTTGTTATGATATTATAAATGTATATTTGCAAGACATGCAAATATTTATTTAATGGAGAATGATAGTATTTGTTGGTTAGGGATTGAGATGTACAAGCCATGTGGCTAATGAGGTTGTGATTATAAATATATATAGGAGTATGATCCAGTGCATGCAACTGCACTGTACAATCCATGCACTGTGGGCCCCACGTGATCATGAATGGAAAATTCACCCCACCCATTGTATTTAGAATTGTCCACTTTATTAGCATACTAATTTTCATCTATATCCAACATATGTATGATCCCCATCTTAAAATGGTGCAAAATCAATGTAATAAGATAGTTTAATATAAATATCAAGTTTAAAGTGGTATTTTCAATATCTAAACCGTCTAAAATATGATTTTTATATGGATAAATGATTATATAAAGTTTCATTGCAATCTAATATATGTGGGGCCCATTTTATAGCCGACTACACCGTACCTTCTACACGGGAATGGGTCCCATATATATACATATGTTTATGTTTGCTTTTATCTATGTTCATAGCCTTGCTTCTATACTAGAGTTTATTAGAGTTGAGGTTGACATGACAAAATGGATTTTAAATAATTTTTGCTATTTATATTGTACTTGTAGATATTAAGATTGTCATAGGTCATTTGTGTACAGGCGCGTATACCCCAGGTATTAACAACTATATAAATGGACAATGTTGTGTATTATATAGTCTGAGAACTACATGATAATAAGGTTTTGACAAATCAATGGGTTGAATACTTGAAAAATTATGCGAATTGAAGCAAATGTGTTAAAAAAATCCAGTTGGTGAGGACTAAAGGGATGAATTTTGATAAATGGATTGATGGAAGCCCAATATAAATTTTCAAGTGTTCCTTGGGTTCTTTTGTACTTGTAAGAATCTTTGATTTGATTAAATGATAAATGCCCTCGTGTGGATTTTGATCTAGAAAAGGGCATTATTTAAAGTTGATTTTATTTTGAAATGTATTTATCCATAGGCGAGAGTCCTAACATGTTTTCAATGAATATAAATAGTTGTGGATGAGATTTGAATGATAAATTTCCATAAATGACACAAATGGGCCTAATTGTGTAGTTAAGCCCACAGGAATTGTAATAATGAAAATGGTCAAGGTTCATTAATAGGAGCTATGATTTGAATGAGAATGGTTCTAAATATGATTGAAATGTGTTCATAATAATTGGCAATGAAATTGAGGTGATGACTTTAAGAATGTAATCATTTGGAGCTAATGGTGAAAATTCAATAAGAAATGAACTTGATGAGAAAATTTTTAGAAACAACACAGAATATGATGGTTTCTGGCATTAGGAGATGCTAAATGGATGTGTGAAGTGTGAGAAGTTATTTTGAAGGCATTAGAGGTGATATATATGATCTGGGCCAATGAGACTAATTGTAGAGACAAAACGGCTAAAGAAATGTGTATAAAACATGTTTGAGTAAATAAATGACATAAATGTGATATTATGATGATAAGAGATATGTGTGAATGATTGATTTGGTATTAGGGATATTTTGACATTTTATGACCACTTATTTTGTGAAAGGGTGAAAGTTATTGGTAAATCTCTATTGTAAAATGCATGCCAAAGTTAATGGTTATTGAATTTTGAGACAAAATTTTTTTGCAGAGATATTACTTGAAATTACGAATCTAACACAAAATGAATTGTTTCAATCAGAATTGTATAGAGAAAGTTATGGGCAAAATGGTGCAAGATGGTTGAAATTGGGCCATTAAGGGGCCCATATAGCTAAGACTGTGTCGTTTTTAGCACCACATGGCCCAGGCCATGTTGGTGGCTATTTTAAACATGGGAGGGGTCCAAACCCTACCTATTTCATGTCATTTCTTTCCCTTTTTCCTCCCTATGCTCCTAGCTCTTTACCCTCCATGAAAAAATTATCAAAAGTGCTTGGATTTATGTTATTTTTACATCAAGGAAGCTACTTTGATCAAGGAGAAAATTTGCATCTTTGAAGATCTTGGATTTTTTGGATAAAATTGAATTTGAAGTAAGTAGGTTTTTTTGTATCAAAGCATGAATTTGGATTAGAATCATTATGTTTTTGTGATTGTTTGTGGACGCTATTTATTTTCATGATTTCGATGACTTTTTTAGACATTAGCTTATGTAGAGATTGTAAGGAAGTTAGAAATTGGGAGTCTTGATGGAAATCCATGTAAAGGATGAAATAGAAGCATTTAGAAGTGATTTTGTATGATATTATGATGTATTGGAGTTGCTTTTATGTGACTGGGTAACATAGCCTCTCAAATTTTAAAATTTTAATGCTTGATGAATAATCTAATCCATTCATTACATTAAATATTTGTTATGTAGTTATCAGACCAAGTTTCATTCAAATCCAATATGTGCATAAGCTACATTTGCAAAAAAATAGTTACATTCATATATAAATTATGGAAAAAGCTTAGATCCATTCATATATATATTGAAATGTAGTAATACTTTATAGAATCATTTATCCATATAGTAATAATATTTTAGATGGTTTAGATATTAAAAATACTACTTAAAAATTGATATTTAGCATTAAATCATTATATTATGTTATTTTACATGTTTGTAGATGGGGCCCATATACAGTGATATTAGACAAATAAAAGATTTTTATAATAATATAAGTGATGCTAAACACAGTTGATATAGTAGAATTTTCATCAACCATCTAAATATTGAAAATGAAGAGGGTTAAGTAGAGAAGGGATTTCATAGAAGCATCCCCAATGATGTATTGGATGAAATTCCATAGATTTTGAGTGAATTAGGCTTGATTTTTGTATAACACCTATGTGTGTTTGATGAAATGCATAAGTGAGGCTAAAGGTAAGAAATGATGTATAAATGTGTGTGTAAAACCTTAATGATGTGAATAATGTTTTGCAAATGCGTAGACGTATATATGATGTTAAATTATTTGGAATGAAACTTGTGATAGACTTGATGAATATGGGTAATATGAATTGAAATGGAGTTTGAACTTTGAGTTTGAGGATATGGTTGGGCATATGTTAAAATTTGTGATGAATTGACATGGTTGTGTATTTAGATGGATTTTAAGATGGTTTAGTTATTTGAGGCTGATGTATATGTGAGATACGATATACACCATATGATTAGTTGTGAGATATATTTGTATATTGGGAGCGAGTTATAGATATATGGCCTGTTGGGACCTTGTTAACGTTTTTAAGAATTATAAATGTGTATTTTACTTCTACTGAGATGCGAATGATGGAAATAATTTTAGTTTAATTGGTTTTACTGTCATATGTCTAACTGATGAATTAGTTTTGGATATCTATGGTTATCATATATGAATTTTTATATACATGTGGTCTTTTGTTTTTAGAATTATAGATCTTAGAGAGATGTTGTTAGATCTCCACCGTAGTGATCGTTGGTTTGGGATGCTGCAAGGCAGTTCTTCTCCTCCTCCTAATGATTTTAAATTCTAAAAAGAATGTTGTCGGATTTCCACCATTGCAACCACAGATTCAGCGTTTATTGGTGGGATGCTGCATGTCATCTTGATTGTTGATGAGCACATTGCGCAACTACCCTCGTTGGGAGGAATCAGAGAAGCAGTTGCATGATAATATTTGCTCCTCTAGGCATGGTGTACACAACCCCCAAGAAGTGAGTATTTCTCACAGCGTCTGCTTCTTCACCTTCCCAAGAGGAAACAAGCATCTTCACTTCTTCTACCAACCTACCCACTTGCCCTACCATGTCGTACACCTCGTTGGCTCATTTCATGTCATAGGAAGCTTGATAACATCTTTTCCCATTTTCTAAATATGGCAAAAAAAAGTAAATGGAAGATTTAGGAAAATTCTCAATCAACGCTCACCCAAAAAAAAAAAAAATCTTCACATTTCCCAAGTACCCAATAATTTCTTCGTATTTTGTTTTTTCATTTACCAAATAGTCAAAGTGAACATGGTGTAGTTTGTAACTTAATCACATAGAATAGCATGAGTAAATGAGATGAAATATTGTTTATTGCACTCTAGGACACGATAAAAGTAAGAATAAAAAAACATTTCTAAAATTTTTGTAAAAAATTTATTCTATCCTCATCCTACGACTCATCCAATCCTCATCCCGTGAGGAAGTGGGACACTATAAGAGGAAACAATGAATCTGAATAGTGGAATTCACGTTTAGTTTACGCAAAAATTCACACGCTATTTGCATGCATCACCAGGAAACGAATCAAAGCGAACCGTCCAGTGGTTTACATGTGGTGCTGAGGGCCAAAGATTACACTTATTTCTCTCCACTCCTAACAACCAAAATGACCAAACTACCCCCGCGATTTTCCGCCCCGAACATAGCAGCATCGGCAAAGCTGGTTCCGCCAGAATGAGAGCGTGAGGGTCATTTACGGCAAAATAACTAAAGTCGAAAAAAAGGCGAAAAGAGCAGGAGCCAAGCCAGCTAGCGAGACGCCGGCCTAACTTATGTGGCGCGTGCCACACGTGCCGGACTGCTTTTGTCCCTTTCACCACTCGATTTGCGGCCGAGCTCAAAGCCGATACGGATGGTCCCACCACAGTCCGCCCCGGGCTCACAGCACAGTAGCATCGGTTCCCACGACACCTGCCTTCTGCCGTTTTTCCAGTTATAAATCCCATGCCCTCCCCGTCAACCGCTCTTCGCCGTCCACCCACCAACCATATACTCCCATCGCTACTGCTCTGCGCTGGGGTGCACAGGATAATTACTCTCGCATTTTTCCGTAGCTTCCAAAATGAGGCTGGCGATCCGGACTGTCCTTCCCACCCCTCGCCTGCACCGCGTTTGGCCGGCGACCCTCGTCCAAACCAGATGCTGCGCACTCCCGGAGCGCGCGAGGATCGGCTCGCGGTGGGCCGAGTATCAGGGCTGCCGAAACTGGGATGGTCTCCTGGATCCGCTGGACGAGAAACTGAGGGCCGAGATTATCCGCTACGGAAAGTTCGTACAGGCAGCATACAGCGCGTTGGACCAGGACACCACCTCCCCCTCATTCGCCACGTGTCGCTTCTCGAAGCAGGATCTCCTCTCCCTCTGCGGCCTGCAAGAGTCGGGATACCTCCCGACCAAGCACCTGCATGCCACGTCCTCTATCCAGCTCCCTGCCTGGGTCGACCGCGGACCTAGCTGGATCTCCAAGCAGTCCAGCTGGATCGGCTACGTGGCGATCTCCGAGGACGAGGATGAGGTCCGGCGGCTCGGCCGCCGCGACGTCGTCGTCGCCTTCCGTGGCACCTTCACCTGCCTGGAGTGGCTTGAGAATATGCGCTCCGCTCTGACGCACCTCCCCGGCGGCGGGTCCGCTTCCACCGAGTCCGACTCCGACGATCCCATGGTCGGCAGCGGCTTCTGGAGCCTCTATACCTCCAGCACCCCCGCCTGCCGGAGCCTCCGCGACGAGGTCCTAGGCGAGGTACGCCGCATCCTCGACAAGTACCGCGGCGAGGACGTCAGTTTAACGTTCACGGGACACAGCCTCGGCGCTGCGCTGGCCGTCATCTCGGCCCATGACATCCGCACGCGCTTCGGGCAGGCGGTGCCCACGACCGTCATCTCCTTCGGCGGCCCGCGCGTGGGGAACCGGAGCTTTCGCCGCCACGTGGAGGCACACGGCAGCAAGGTCCTCCGCATCGTCAACGCCGACGACGTCATCACGAAGGTGCCCGGGATCGTGCTGGAGGAAGAAGGACGGGTGGCGCAGGAAATCAACGGTAGCTGGATCCTTGCGGGCCTGCGGGAGATGCGTTGGCTGTACGACGAGGTCGGCCTGGAGCTCCGAGTCAGCAACCGCGACTCGCCGTTCCTCGCTGGCCACGTCGGCAACGTTGCCAAGTGCCACGAGCTGGACGTGTATCTGGACCTAGTGAACGGCCTGGCGGGCGCTACTTGTCCCTTCAAAACCACTGTAAAACGAGAGCTGCGGAACTGGCTCCCCACGCAGCCCTCGTCGTGGTTCGTACGGGAGAAGGAGAGAGCGGCGCAGGTGGGATAGCAGCAGCAACACAGCACAGCTTAACGCGCTTCTGTTTCGTTCCTTTACACGGAAACGCACCGGCGGATGAGAAGCACTGCTTGATGCGTGCCCCCAAGCAGGGGCTGGAAATATTCCTTTCCAGAGTTTTGGGCTGTGATATTTTTTGATAACCTTGTGATGTCGCTGCTAGTCCGTTCGGACTGTGCATGAGGGTCCCTCCGGCAACAAGTACAAAAAAGCGGGGAAAGAAATTACCGGAAAAATTTTGTAAAGACGGGACTGTGATGTAAAATAATTGGTGTAATTATCAAGAGTTAAAAGAAATAGATACAACAGTTGCATAAAAATGTCAAAAAACTTATAATGTCGAGATAATAATTAAAAAAACTGTGTAATTAATGTGGAGGAGCGGAAAGTGAGGTGTAAGTCTCTATTTTCGTTTGCCAAATGCGAAATACGGACAGTAATATCGATTTATGAAAGAAAAGAGGTCATGCGCTTTTAAATTTATTAATGAACGACAGGCAGAAAGGGGCTTTTTCCGGAAAATCTAGCCTGCAATAGCGTCAAGTTTATCAAAATATCATGGCTATCACTCATTATTCTTGAATTGGAACTACGATATTCCACTCCTCTCACGTCATCTCCCTTCCATCCCTACACATTTAACGGGAGAGGCTTGATTGGAAACTCGCCCATAATTATACTTTTCAGTTGATTTTTAAAAATCAAACCGGACGTTACATTTAAGGTGTTGTTTGGACCATTAATAATGAAATCTATACAAATTAGATGTTAAAATGATGTTTTTTATTTAGAGATGTTAAAATGATGTTATGTAAGTAAAAATTATGGAATCATATAAAAATGTCACAACACAATTCTAATAATATAGAAAGAATTCTTTACAATTATCTTGACATATATATAATATTTGCGATTCTACAAACTATATTATATGAGTTACTTATATCTAAAAATACAACTATCATTGAAGATTTTCACTTATATTTTAGGGAAAATTTCTCTCATGACAGTAACATTTGCTCATAATTCCTTATATACCCATAATGTTTCATAGTCCTCCTATATTCATAGCATTTTCATCCTAAATTCATTTGATGCTAATTCTATCAATACAATCGTTATCTACCCTATTGAAAAGACAATTTTGTCCTTTCAAAATTTTTTAATTGAAATAATTTAACTTTAACATAACTCAATTGATGATGGTAAATTATTAATATATGATATTAAATCATTTAATAGTCATAATAAGGTTGAATTGTTTAATTAGAAAAATTTTAAAAAGGTAGAATTGTCTTTTCAATGAGATAAATAATGGTTATGTTAATGGCATGTGTGGCACCCCAAACCGGGGTGCCTAGAAACCTTTCTCCGGGATGTTTATCGATTGGTAAAGGTGACTCAGGATTGTTGCCCCTGATCACATGATGGGATTTTTAATTGGATCTCGTCCAATTTTTTTTTCTTTCATCACATAACAAATACTTGTCATCAACTTTACACATGATACTCATAATATCTCATTACATAACATCATACCATCATATATGAACACATTCATGACATCAATTTCACATATATTATTCATATCATAATAACTGACTTATCTACATCACAAGTTCTTTCAATCTAAACATTCCATACATACATATTTTGAAAATTCCATATAATCATTCATACCATATACAGACCAGCTTGTTGAAAAGTTTTCTTCATACTCTTTTCCTTTCCTGCGTGGCCTGTGTTGTACCTGTCTATGGTTAGGGAAAACGAAACATGAGTCGAAACTTAATAAGCAAGCATTTTTCATTTTAAATGCATTTCTCACCTTTCAGTAGAAGACGCTTCATAAGCGTTCGACTAGCAATTGAAGAAAACTTTTTCATAAACATTTCATAATCCGAATTCATGGCAAACATATGCTTGTAAAACATGACATATAAATTTTTTTTTCATAGATATATTTATGTTCTAAAATATTTTTCATCGAAGCTCCTTTTCCCATAGGACATTCTCATGTCCTAAAATACTTTTCATAAAATCCTTTTTAAGCATATGCAATATGCAATACGTCTCTGTCCATTTGGTAGGTGACACTTATCAAGTTATCATCCTTCCTTAGGAGAGAAACTCTTCCAGGTGATAGCCCACGAGCTAGGCGGCTATCCGTGTCCATCTCCCATTTCAGGGATGGCGCCGCTGACATTTAGCCTTATTCAAGCGACTCGGCCTATGCAAAAGGGTCCCAATTTGCAACTGCATCCGGCTTGCATATCCTTTACAGTAGGCCTAGTACAAAATCCTTGTGCACACTTTTCCTTCACATTCACATGCTAGCATGATTTTATGAAAACCACAGACCACAATCTGTATCCTTTTTCTGAAAACTTGATGCTAGCATGCTTTCATAAAATACTACAAACCTCAGCATATATTCCTTTCAAATCTTAAAAATTGGGCTTAATTCATGTTAACGAGTTCTATACTCAAAACGTTTTGTAAGGATGACCAATCTTAAAACATTTATATTTCATAAATCCTTTGAAGTATTCAAGGAAAATATTTGAAATAACAATATTTTCTAACCGTTTTGTAAATAATTTTTGAACGATAAAACATCTTTAAAAATATTTGAAACCAAAAGATTTTTCTTACAAATTCTTTTCCCATTTATGGGTTTTTATGATCAAAGGACATGCAAGTATATACTTTCATACTTTATCAAAAAAAAAAGTATATACTTTCATCTAATATCATATACTTTTGCCCACCTGTCTTTTTGTTCATTTCTATATATGATAGACTTGTATAATCTTTTGAACATTACTCAAATCATTTTTCAAATTAATTTATCGTGTTGGCTTTCCTTAAAATCCTTCTCGAAATAATAGATTTTGGAAATTCCAAAATAATCCAATATTTTAATAACCTTTAAAATATATCATTAAAATACTTCAAAACCTTGTAACAAAACTATTTTAAAACATTTATTTCAAATACCATTTTAAAATCTCATTTTCCTCCTAACCCAACCTTTTCAACATTTGCATTTTAATATTTTTCAACATTAAAAGGATTTGCTTCTAACGAAGCAATTTCCAAAACATTTAAGATTGCAGAGTAAAGTCATATAAAATTATATTTTCAAAAGGGTTGCTTGCTTACCTGCGTAATCAACTTGTACCTTCCACTTTTTCCTTTCCTTTTCCTGTACAAATGAAAAGGACTATTTATGACATTCCATGCTTGCACATTGAACTTATTTTTCTAACTTATGTATGTTTTATCTCATACAACTATCTCCTAATCAGGTTTACATATTTGGCTAATACTAACCATTCTTCCATCATCTACAAATCACTAATTAAACATGATTAGAACAGAATTTAAAATCTGTTTTTAAACATTTATACATGTACTCATTATTTCATGGCTATTTAGACCATGAAAATTCAAACATTATAGCCTAGCTATTTTTGACGTCACTTGATTGGGAGTCATATTTTATCAAACCAATAAATCATTTTAACACTTAATTAAACATTATATATACATGGATTAATATTCAATAAATTAAAGAAACAACCCATGCCTGTCTAAATTTTCAAAAATTTACAACCTTTCTTTCATCATCCCTAAATCATATATTAAACAGGGTTTATACAGATTTAAAAATCTTTTTTGAACCTGTTTTAACGCCTATCATTTTTATCATTTCAATTCGCTAATTCAACATAAATAAATAAAAATCTGTTTTAGCATTAATCTTTTACCCATCCTTTCATTATACATAAATCATGTTTTAAACATGATTATAAGATAATAAAATCTATTTTAAACGTCACTTATACCAAACATTTCATAAGCTGTTTAAATCATTAAAATAAATCTGATTTGGACGTTATATACATGTATCATCATATATCTATTAATTATTTCAATACTTGCAACTTTTCATTTAATGATACATCAAGCTGATTTAATTAAATGGCTTTCAAATCATGTTGAATTAATTATTGATATCAATCATATATTCAGCAAAATATTCATCATATAAATAATAATCAGCGGGATACTTAAATAATAGTTCTGAAAATTATTTAATGAAATCAGAACCAAAAATACCTGTTGCCTGTCCAATATTTCAAATCCAGCAACGTTCAGCATTTTTTTTTAAAATGTTGTTTATTAAATAATTAACGTGCAATAGAAATTAAATCAATTAACGTTCAGCAGAAATTTAATAAATTAACGTTTAGCAGTTTGTTTGTTAAATGAAAAATCAAAACAATATATATTTATCAACGTCCAGCAGCTTGTTAAAATTTACCGAATTGATTTAACGGCAAAATCATGCTGCATTAATGAAAATTATGCTGCATTAAAATATGCTGAATCAGTATTAACATCATGCATCCAGAAATATATTTATCATATTAATGATTACTTAGAATATTTGATTAATTAAATGAATTCCAAAACTGAAATAAATTAACGATCAGCAGGATATTAAAATATAAGTTCTGAAATTCATAAATTTCAAAATATATATATATAATCTGTTTGGACGGTAAATAAACTTTACACTAGGTGGTTCGTTCTAAATTTTTTTTATAATGTAACGAGCAGCATTTCGGCAAAATAATAAAGAATAAAAATGAAAAAGAGAACCTGTTGGACGTCCTCCTTGACCACTTGCTGCTGGATGTTTTGCCATTTTGGTTTCTGTGTTTTTTTTTCCAACTCGTCCTTCTGCCCGTCCTTCAGCCCTTCTCATTTTTTGGTTTTTTTAAATACCCATTTACATATATCAGTCCACGTACCCCCTTCATGCACCGGCATTCCCTTTCTCTGCCAGCATAATTTTTGAATTTTTTTTATTAAATACTCATTTACATATATCAGTCCATTTATCCCCTTCATGCACCGACATTCCCTTTCTCTGCCAGCATAATTTTTGAATTTTTTTATTAAATACCCATTTACATATATCAATCCACGTATCCCCTTCATGCATCGGCATTTCCTTTCTCTGCCAGCGTAATTTTTGAATTTTTTTATTTAATATATAGTTGTACATGCACCGTCCATTTGCTGCCAGTGAGTTTTTATCTTTTTCTTTTTTTTAAACGGTAAATTCCAACATTAATAAATTAAATCATAATTGCCTATATTCACACTTATATATTATGAAAATTTTTCTTATTAATATATATACAATTGCTTACAAAATGCACCTTTCGAAATTTTTTTAAAAATTTTTGTTTTATTTTTATTAACTAATTCACATTTGGACATAAAATCTCTTTTTAAAATTTTGAAAATATGTTTTCTAAAATTTAATTCCCTCATTAAATTGGGGTATTAATTTAAGCTTTTCCTAAAAATTTCACCTTAATCTGAGTTGTGTACCTATTTTTATTTAATTATTGAAAAATGGACATATATATGTCTCCACAAAATTCACATATATTTCAAATGTGAATTTTGAAAATTTCATAATTATTCTAAATAATTCTTCATAACCCATAAAAATTTTCATATTGAAATAATCATTATAGACCAACTTATGGTCTTTTGAAGCTAATTCATAACATTAATTATGATAATAATATTTTTAATCATAATTTTCAAAATTCCACCATTGATCACGTAAGTTACCTCATGATCAAGTTATCCTTAAAATTTTATCTCAATTAGACTTCAACATTGTCCGATATGAATTTCCTAAGAAATTCCCGATTTAACCATATTCTTGAATTTCCAAAATGATATGGAAAATGAATTTTAACAAGTTGCCACCTAAGTATTCTCCATCCATTTTTATCTTTTCGTGATCGCTAATCCCTAATTAATCATTTTTTCCACTAATTTTTATTTCCCATATGGGTTGCACCTGAACCCTTCATTTTATAAGATTTCGATTTTTATCCTTTAGACAATTTCAAGCTATATTTATTAAGCTTAAAATTCAGGGTTTCACAATCCTCCCCCCTTTATAATAGATTTTGTCCCGAAACCTCCTATACTTCAATCAAGTGAGGGTATTTCCTCTTAACTTCCTCTTGAAGTTCCCAAGTAGCTTCGGTTTCTGCATATTGGTTCCATTGAAATTTTTTTTTATATGCTCAATCTCCCAATTCCAAAGCTTCTTTACCTCATGGTCCAAAATTCTAACTGTTCTTTCTTCATAATTTAAGTGGTCATGAATTGGCAAATTTTCTTCAATACTTCAAATGACCTTATGTATCTTGGGTTGAATTTACTCCTTTTCCCAAATCTTGTGATCTTTTTTAAATGGCATTACTATCACAAATATTTGATCTTCGACTTGAATCTTTAAGTCTTTTCTCTTACAGTTGGTATAACTTTTCTATCGGCTTTGAGCCGTGACTATGTATTGACGGATCACCTATACCTTTTTTTGCCATTCCTCTTGATAGATCTAGGCTAGCTTTCCTTCTCCTATGTCATCCCAATTTAGTGGGGTTCGACACTTTTGTCCATACAGGACTTCAAATGGGGTCATCTATATGCTTGCTTGATAGCTATTATTATATCATAAGGGCTTGACTATTTACATGGATATCTCTTAAATTATCACTCATAATAATTTCCTTTCAAAATCACTACTCTACTTAATTTCATCATGTATATTAATCATGAATTTATCATGATTGATAACAAAATAAATGTTTCGTTTAACATTTTCACTCAACATACTTAACTTTATTAGTCATGTATTAATCATGATCAATTGACTAAAAATATTATTCTTATCCATCAATATATATATATATAATTCTATAATTCATGTTTTAAACATGAATTTAGGCTATGAAAAATTCATTTAATTCTTATCATATATAACATTCCTTGATTATAATATTGTGATTTTTAATCACAATTTATGTCCAAAATTTTTATTTTTCATTATGCTAAGAAATCAACATGTATACTAGCACAATCTCATTTAAACATGGTTTCTACACAACTTCAAAAAGTCCATTAAATATAATATCCATGCCAACATCATTCTATTATCATAATTAGCATAAACATGATTTCCAAATCATCAATCATATTCGTACATCCCTTCTCATTTAACACATCATTTCATTTATCACATCCGTTCTCATTTATCATGAACATAATTCATAATGAAATCATACATAAATGACTTACCTTTCCTTATCATGTATACTTAGCATACAATGTAAAATATCAAAACATCCTGCATTCATTTATTATTAAAAAGTCAGAAGAGACTAAATTTTTTTTTCTATCCTTTTCTTACTACATATGTATTACCTAGTGGGAACATTAGTGTTAAACCAATTAGGTCATCTTTACTTTCCTCTTACTCTTTTCCTCATTTCCACCATTCTTAATCCTTATCTCTTCATCACGGAGGAAACTCCTCTCATACTTATCTGCTTAGCCAATCCATTCCAAGTATTACATCAAATTCAATTATGAGTAGTAGGATCAGGTCGGCCTCCAATATCATGGATCCTATTTAAGTAGGGCATGACTTATATATTTGATTGATACTTGCTAACCTATAGACAGGAGATTCTACATGGATTATGCTACTTGTTTCTTCTACTTGCAGTGCATGTGTGGTTACGTATTGGTATGATACAAATGAATGTGTAGCACCTAAATCAAATAATGTTACGGCTAAATTTCTCAAAATATAAATCATACCTGTAACTATCTTTTCTTCTTGGTCTTGAGATTCTGTACGATTCAAGGCTTGGACATGCACCGAGTCTGTTGCAGTGCTTTGTTGAGTGGCGATTGCAGGAGTCCTTTGCTGAGCGGGCCTTCCACGTGCCGAAATTCTTTGCGGTTTATTCGGACAATGGGGTGATATGTGTCCTACTTAGCTGCCAATAGAACATTTCATCTCTCTAGCCTCAACTGTTCCACAATCCCTTGCCACGTAGCCTGCTTGACCACAATTATAGCACTGACTTGAACCCTGTAGGCACTCACCATAATGCCATTTTTTTTTGCAATTCTTACAAATTGGGGTATTTCTTCCCTATTTTCTTCCCATATATATTTTAAATGGGATCATCATGCTTTTGTTGTTTTCTTTTGCCTATCAATATTGTCCTACTTCCTTTCTTGCCTTATATCCCCCTTTTTTTTCTTAATACTAAGAACGAATTGTCTTAGTACTAGGTTAGGAGTTGCTACTTGTAGCAATCTATTTATTTCATTACCTCTTAACTGAGTCTATTACTCTTTGTAATATACATAACATCTTTCTTTATATATATACATAAAAGTACCTCAACATAACCCCTTATTTTATCATGAACATAAATTATACATTTAATCATGTCAATAGTTAACCATTTTCTTTCTTTTCATATATACTTGATATATAAATATGAACAAATTCATTTCTATAGCAAAGAACACCTTTGCCTGAAATATATTTCATACATATCTTTATCAACAGAAAGTCTCTTTTGCTAACTTCACCTATTTTATTCTTACTACTTAGATATTTTTCTAATGAAAATACCAATACGAGGACAATCTATAGTATATCCTTTCTATATTATGATAGATAATACATAATATAAATATCATGATTTCAATCTTCTCCTTTCCTTCATTCTTTCTATACTTATCTACCAATCCTTACTATGATATCACTCTTTGTGGTACTATATCTTTCCTTTCATCATATTTCATTTTCCTCTTTCCACTCCCCTTTTTTTTGAGCTTTTCATTATGCATAATTCTTAATATATAATTATCAAATCATTGAGGAAGCATTCTTCGACTAGATACTCACCTTGAGTGCGACTCTTTCTATCACTAATCCTGTCAATCATAAAAGGTGGAGTTGGAACTACATATAACATATATTTCTTAAATATCTACCTTTTATCTATATTTTTCTCAAATCTTACATTTTTTTTCTACATCACTTTTCATAGTGAAAGATTACTTTTCCTTTATGAATCATATACCTATCAAAATATCATAGTAATTTCCTATATTTACAACATAATTATGACAAATCATCATATGTTCATATAACTGTAAAAATCAACATATCATAAGTATATCTTATAATTTCAATATATCCCTTCCATCATTCTTCCTATACCTATTCATCAATCCTTGCAGGATCATATATTTCTTTCCATATCTATTTACCATTCTTTGCTCTGATATTACTCCTTGTCATGTCAAATCTTTTCTTTCCGCGCCTATTTACCAATCCTTGCTATGATACCAACTTCTGTGGCGCCCCGAACCAGGGTGCCTAGAAACCTTACTACGGGATCTTTATCGATTGGTAAACGTGACTCAGGATTATTGCCCTGATCACATGGCGGGATTTTTAATTGGATCTCGTCCAATTTTTTTTCTTTCATTCCTTTTCTTTCATCACATAACAAACACTTGTCATCAACTTTACACATGATACTCATAATATCTCATTGCATAACATCAAATCATCATATATGAACACATTCTTGACATCAATTTCACATATATTATTCATATCATAATAACTGACTTATCTACATCACAAGTTCTTTCAATCTAAACATTCCATACATACATATTTTGAAAATTCTATATAATCATTCATACCATATACAGACCAGCTTGTTGAAAAGTTTTCTTCATACTCTTTTCCTTTCCTGCGTGGCCTGTGTTGTACCTGTCCATAGTTAGGGAAAACGAAACATGAGTCGAAACTCAATAAACAAGTATTTTTCATTTTAAATGCATTTCTCACCTTTCAGTAGTAGACACTTAATAAGTGTTCTACTAGCAATTGGAGGAAACCTTTTCATAAAAACTTTTTATAAACATTTCATAATCCCAATTCATGGCAAACATATGCTTGTAAAACTTGACATATAAATTCTTTTTCCGTAGACATATTTATGTTCTAAAACATTTTTCATCGAAGCTCCTTTTCTCATAGGACATTCTCATGTCCTAAAATACTTTTCATAAAACCCTTTTTAAGCATATGCAACATACAATACGTCTCTGTCCCTCTGGTAGGTGACACTTATCAAGTGATTATCCTTCCTTAGGAGAGAAACCCTTCCAGGTGATAGCCCACGAGCCAGGCGGCTATCCGTATCCATCTCCCATTTCAGGGAGGGCGCCGCCGGCATTTAGCCTTATTCAAGCGACCCGGCCTGTGAAAAGGGGGCCGAATTTGCAACCGTTTCCAGCTTGCATATCCTCTACAGTAGGCCTAGTACAAAATTCTTGTGCACACTTTTCCTTCACATTCACATGCTAGCATGATTTTATAAAAATCACAGACCACAGTCTGTGTCATTTTTCTGAAAACTTGATACTAGCATGCTTTCATAAAATACTACAGACCTCAGCTGTATTCCTTTCAAATCTTAAAAACTGGGCTTAACCCATGTTAACGAGTTCTATACTCAAAACGTTTTGTAAGGATGACCAATCTTAAAACATTTATATTTCATAAATCCTTTGAAGTATTCAAGGAAAATATTTGAAATAACAATATTTTCTAACCATTTTGTAAATAATTTTTGAATGATAAAACGCCTTTAAAAATATTTGAAACCAAAAGATTTTTCTCACAAATGCTTTTCCCATTTATGGGTATTTATGATCAAAGGACATGCAAGTATATACTTTCATCTAATATCATATACTTTTGTCCACCTGTCTTTTTGTTCATTTCTATATGTGATAGACTTGTATAATCCTTTGAACATTACTTAAATGATTTTTCAAATTAATTTATCGTGTTGGCCTTCCTTGAAATCCTTCTCGAAACAATAGATTTTTGAAACTCCAAAATAATCCAATATTTTGAGAACCTTTAAAATATATCATTAAAATACTTCAAAACCTTGTAACAAAACCATTTTAAAACATTTATTTCAAATACCATTTTAAAATCTCATTTTCCTACCAACCCAACCTTTTCAACATTTGCATTTCAATATTTTTCAACATTAAAAGGATTTGCTTCTAACGAAGCAATTTTCAAAACATTTAAGATTGCAGAGTAAAGTCATATAAAATTGTATTTTCAAAAGGGTTGCTTGCTTACCTGCGTAATCAACTTGTACCTTCCACTTTTTCCTTTCCGTTTCCTGTACAAATGAAAAGGACTATTTATAACATTCCATGCTTGCACATTGAACTTATTTTTCTAACTTATGTATGTTTTATCTCATACAACTATCTCCTAATCACATTTATATATTTGGCTAATACTAACCATTCTTCCATCATCTATAAATCACTAATTAAACATGATTAGAACAGAATTTAAAATCTGTTTTTAAACATTTATACATGTACTCATTATTTCATGGCTATTTAGACCATGAAAATTCAAACATTATAGCCTAGCTATTTTTGACGTCACCTGATTGGGAGTCATATTTTATCAAACCAATAAATCATCTTAACACTTAATTAAACATTATATATACATGGATTAATATTCAATAAATTAAAGAAACAACCCATGCCTGTCTAAATTTTCAAAAATTTATAACCTTTCTTTCATCATCCCTAAATCATATATTAAACAGGGTTTATACAGATTTAAAAATCTTTTTTGAACCTGTTTTAACGCCTATCATTTTTATCATTTCAATTTGCTAATTCAACATAAATAAATGAAAATCTGTTTTAGCATTAATCTTTTACCCATCCTTTCATTATTCATAAATCATGTTTTAAACATGATTAAAAGATAATTAAATCTGTTTTAAACGTCACTTATACCCAACATTTCATAAGCTGTTTAAATCATTAAAATAAATCTGATTTGGACGTTATATACATGTATGATCAGATATCTATTAATTATTTCAATGCTTGCAACTTTTCATTTAACGTTACATCAAGCTGATTTAATTAAATAGTTTTCAAATCATGCTGAATTAATTATTGATATCAATCATATATTCAGCAAAATATTCATCATATAAATAACAACCAGCGGGATACTTAAATAATATTTCTGGAAATTATTTAATGAAATTAGAACCAAAAATACCTGTTGCCCGTCCAATATTTCAAATCCAGCAGCGTTCAGCATTTTTTTTTAAAATGCTGTTTATTAAATAATTAACGTGCAGTAGAAATTAAATCAATTAACGTTCATCAGCAATTTAATAAATTAACGTTCAGCAGTTTGTTGTTAAATGAAAAATCAAAACAATATATATATCGACGTCCAGCAGCTTGTTAAAATTTGCTGAATTGATTTAACTGTAAAATCATGCTGCATTAAAATCTGCTGAAAATCAGTATTAACATCATGCATCCAGAAATATATTTATCATATTAATGATTACTTAGAATATTTGATTAATTAAATGAATTCCAAAACTGAAATAAATTAACTATCAGCATGATATTAAAATATAAGTTCTGAAATTCATAAATTTCAAAAAAAAAATATAAAATATGTTTGGACGGTAAATGAACTTTAAACTAGGTGGTTCGTTACAAAAAATTTTTTATAATGTAACGAGCAGCATTTCAGCAAAATAATTAGGAATAAAAATGAAAAAGAGAACCTGTTGGAAGTCCTCCTTGACCACCTGCTGCTGGATGTTTTGCCGTTTTTATTTCTGTGTTTTTTTTCCAACTCGTCCTTCAGCCCGTCCTTCAGCCCGTCCTTCTGCCCTTTTCATTTTTTGTTTTTTTCTTAAATACCCATTTACATATATCAGTATATGTACCCCCTTCATGCACTGGCATTCCCTTTCTCTGCCAGTGTAATTTTTGAATTTTTTTTATTAAATACCCATTTACATATATCAGTCCACGTATCCCCTTCATGCACCCGCATTCCCTTTCTCTATCAGCGTAGTTTTTGAATTTTTTTTATTAAATACCCATTTACATATATCAGTCCACGTATCCCCTTCATGCACCTGCATTTCCTTTCTCTGCTAGTGTAATTTTTGAATTTTTTTATTTAATATATAGTTGTACTTGCATCGTCCATTTGCTGCCAGCAAGTTTTTCTCTTTTTCTTTTTTAAACGGTAAATTCCAACATTAATAAATTAAATCATAACTGCCTATATTAACACTTATATATTATGAAAATTTTTCTTATTAATATATATACAGTTGCTCACAAAATGCACCTTTCGAAATTTTTTAAAATTTTTTTTTATTTTTATTAACTAATTCACATTTGGACATAAAATCTCTTTTTAAAATTTTAGAAACATGTTTTCTAAAATTTAATTACTTCATTAAATTGGGAATATTAATTTAAGCTTTCCCTTAAAATTTTACCTTAATCGGAGTTGTGTACCTATTTTTATTTAATTATTGAAAAATAGACATATATATGTCTCCACAAAATTCACCTATATTTCAAATGTAAATTTTGAAATTTTCATAATTATTCTAAATAATTCTTCATAACCCATAAAAATTTTCATCTTGAAATAATCATTATAGACCAACTTATGGTCTTTTGAAGCTAATTCATAACATTAATTATAATAATAATATTTTTAATCATAATTTTCAAAATTCCACCATTGATCACGTAAGTTACCTCATGATCAAGTTATCCTTAAAAGTTTATCTCAATTGGACTTCAACATTGTCCGATATGAATTTCCTAAGAAATTCCCGATTTAACCATATTCTTGAATTTCCAAAATGACATGGAAAATGAATTTTAACGAGTTGCCACCTAAGAATTCTCCATCCATTTTTATCTTTCCGTGATTATCGCTAATCCCTACTTTACTTAATCATTTTGTTCCAATAATTTTTATTTCCCATATGGGTTACACCTGAACTCTTCGTTTTATAAGATTTCGATTTTTATCCTTTAGACAATTTCAAGATATATTTATTAAGCTTAAAATTCGGGGTTTAACAACATAAGTCATATGAATTGTTGTGAGCTCTCCGTAAGTGCATGAGTCATAGCCTATAGTATATAAAAGATCGTTCCCATGAAAATTGAGTTGACATCTAAATTATAGTGAATTCAATTATCTTAAACTATGGGAAATAAAAATATATAATAAAACCTAGGACTAATCTAAGAAAAAGAAAATACTACTAATCTAATGACTTGAATAAGATTTAGGATCAAGGGATGTTGAAGATCTAGGATTTAGGATTTCACATATAATGTTTTTGTGATGGATAATTAGCTCGCTTAACTAATCCAGATAATTTGTATTAAAAGAAAACAAACCCTAAAGTGATCTTATATCTTCTCTCGAGGCATGAAAGATGTACCCTAATCTCCTCATGGGATTTATATTGATCAGAATTCATTAAGTTCTATAGTAGTTTACAAAATTCTCATGGTTGTCATGCCTATTCTCTTAGTCTAGACTTTCAGGTTTAATATCTTGATTATCATATATTAGACTTTTACCTCTCGATTCTTTCAACTAATTTATGAAATAATGCCCAAGTGCAAGCCTTAACACCAAGCAAGCATTAAATTCATGAGATATTAAATTAACATAAGTATCCTTCATAACCAAGTGGAAATCAATCACCAAAGCATAGTATTACATGCTACATCATAAACCTTAGAATATAAAGTTAACCACACATAGTTTTAATCAATTCGAACAACAATAAAAGATTATTAAAAGAATCTATCAAATCCAAGACTATATAAATAAAAAAAGTAAGAAAAGGAAGCTTGGTATAGTCTTCAATGGTGTTTTTAGTATCTCTTGCCAATTCACCTCTTCCTTCTTACCTCCTTGGCTCTCTACCTTTCTCCAAGCCCTAGCCTCCAAACTTAGCTCAAAACAATGTCTTTTGATGCCTTAATTCATGCTTAACAAGTGTTTATCTTGAGATCTTTCAAAATTTATGCAAAACGGATTCAGAATGAGCATGTACGCTACAACCAGTTTTGAACACGACTTGGGCCATGTTTCCCTAAGTGCAACATGGTCTGAGACATGTTGGTTGCTAGTCATAGATAGTTTTCTATGAAATTTGATGATTTTTCTGCCGACACATCCGAAATTTTGTTGAAACTTTTTGTACATGTTTGGAACCTGTTGATCACTATTTTTTCTCCTTTAAACTCTTCAAACCATCATCTTTGGATGCCTAATTGTGACGCACCATTTCCTAGATATCTCTAATGTTAGTTAATGGGCACTAACTGATCTAAGAAAAATTTGGTAGCATCTCCCCATAACTTATAAGAAGGTGGTATAGAATACGAGACTTGTTGTACATGAACATCATAATCTCATTCCAAAATATAAACATTTAGCTCTTCATTCACATATTTACATGTTATACTATAAAGACATCCATATATAAAAAAAAGTTATTATAATCCATCATTACTCTGTAAAACAACTAAAAAAATTGCACACATGTTCGTATAAGTTGTAAACAAGTTCAAAATACCCAAGTATAGCATGTTCTTCACAGGTGGATCAAACTAGGTAAGTGTTTAAACTCACTAGTATCAAATAGAAGTATAAATCCAAAATAACTAAATCGCAAATATTAATCTAATGAGTTTGGTCTCCAGGGTTGTGTCCACCAATCCCATCTCAAGGCTTTTCACCCTGGCCTCTAATCTAAAGGAAAAATAGCAAATCATGTAAGTTTAGACAAACTTAGTAAGTAGATAATAGTTATCACAAACAGGGTAATCAACCAAGGGGACATTTGGTATTAGGTGTGGGATTCATGGGATGGGAATTCATGGGAATATAGATTCCCAGGCTCATTAATTTATTAATTAATAATCATATTTTTACTCTTTTACTCTTAGATTTCAAACATTTCTCTTTCCTATTATACTCTAACTACCCTATTTATTCCATCTTTACTCCTATAATTTCATATGAATCACATAATTCTCGAAATATTTCGTATCTCACTTTCCACCTCGTCCCATAATTCCCACAATTTTCATATTACCAAACATCACCTAAGATTCATGATGCACATGTCAAACTAACGATGCAGTGAGAAGAGTTTTAAATGACAATGCATGATGTGAAAAACCAACACCCATGCCCCAAAACATATATATAAGTACATAGCCGCATGTCTTTGATGGGCTATGCACAACCCTCACTCATGTCAATCAAGGGCCACGATTAACCCTTTATATTCATGTCAATTAAGGGCCTTGAACAACACTACATAATGCAACACAACCAAACCATACCTGTGAGATTAAACCCAATGCAACATAAAATCCATCTTAAGAAACTCAACATAATAATCGAAGAATCAACACAACAGGACCCACATAAGCCGCTAACATTTCAAAGTGCATTTATACTCAATTTAACAACATATCCATCCTAGGGGCATTCCATTGAACACATGATAGACGCTATAAGGAAACTGGTAGGTATTCATAGGTGGCTGTCGAACTCAAGTCATCGTAACCTCCCATGACAGAAACATGCTCCAACACCAACCATCCCGTGAGAATCATCCATTAACCCTAATCTCTCTATGTTCTACTTACCTCATCTCCCTTCACATCCTAAATCGCCCCATCCATAGCTGTAAGAGTGATATATATTCCACGTATGCTACAATACCATATCAATCAAGGTTCTACTACAATTTTAGGAAGAATGAATCATTTACTTACCTAGATGCTATTTCCCCTAAATCAGTAACCCCAGCCTTGAACCATCAAGAATTTTTAGATTCCTTGATGTGCACCAATGATCTTTGAGGTAATTTAGATAGATTTTTAGGAAGGTTTAGAGTCAAGTCGATGACTGGAGGAGGAAATGCTATGGAGGAGCAGAAATGAGAAGAGACAGGAATGGAGGGAGGTCGCGCATGTACCTTCTCTTAAGAAGGCTTTTGTTAACATGTGCCTGACCCAGTTATTAATTTGTCGCTAACATTTCCACACATATGGCTTAATCAATTAAAAATTTCTTGATGACCAGAACACGTGATTAGTTCAAAACATATACCACTTAATTAATTAATCAATTAATTAACTTTTCCACACATGTGATTAGTTCGAAACATGACCTAGGTTAAACCAGTGTCTCAAACAACACATCAATCATACACCTCTAAATTAATACCCATCATAACTAAGCGGTGCAACCACACAAACATGCCAATGCACAACTCATACTTATTCCAACATGCTTGTGAGTGGTGTCTTATACAACCCAATAGGCCAAGATTTTAATATATGCATATACTGCATGTCTTCTAAGTGTTACATCTATATGTAGTATACATAACACTAACATCATTATTTACTAGTGGTATATTAACTAATTACCTCATGGTAAAGGAAGGGTAATAATAAAAATAACTGGTCCTCACACTTATTGTCGGTCCCGAGTTTATGGCCAAGCCCAAGAGAGGAGGGGTGAATTGGGTTTTGAAAAATTCTTTCAAACTTAGAAAACTCAACCCCTCGAGAATTTTAACCCCCACGAATAAAAAACGTGAAATATATGAGTAGTAATAATATATACTCAAGAAATTATAGTAATTCGGGACAACCCTTCATACTCCACTCCTCCAAGGACACACCTTAGTGTCTTGGAATCAACTAAATAGGATAGTAATACGATAGAGCCCTTGCTCTTTTCTAGATTTTAGCTCTATAGGGCCTTATACAAACTTAGCACAAGCAGGTGATGAGTTACACTCCAATCACGCGCTACTTTGCCTTCACTTGGTCTTAGTTTCCAATACTAAACCAAGTGGAACACAAATGATTAAAATAGAGAAAGATACTACACTTTACAATTGTGTAGAGACAGATTCTTACACATAGAAGAACTTGTAGAAGAAGTTAATGATAGAGCGGCTCTGCACTTAGCAGCTTGTCACTGAGTTCTTCTTGAAGACTTTCTTTTAGATTGCATAAATGCTAGAGAATGAAGAGGTTGAACTCAATCAATGCTTTTTCTCTCTACCCTCTCTTGTTCTTTTGAAGTGTCTTAAATAAGGGAGAGTAAACTCGAACATTTGGAGGTAGGTGACACGCATTTAATGCGCCAACATTCGAATTTTTTCAACCGTTGTGATTCAAGTCTCCCTTGGAGTCGACTTGGGATGCGACTTCACCTAAGTAGCAGACTGGAGTCGACTTCGGATGCCACTTCGGTCTTGTGCCTCTTCAGTCAAGTTCCAGATTTAAGTCAACTTGGTCTTCAGACTTGACTCAAGTTGCAGGTAGAGTCGACTTCGGATGTGACTTCACCAGCTATCTGATTTCTTAGAGCTTTGACTCAATGTAATCTTCTTTGTTTGTTTGTCTTTCCTTTCTTTTTATATTTCATGCATATAAATCTTCATTTTGAGCTTTAGTTCTATTCATTCTTCATGATATTTGAGCATGTTCAATATTTCTTGATCATTTGATAGAAACTTTAAGTGATCTTGACTCAAGCTTGTCATTGTCTCTTAATTTGGACATTATCTTTCTGAATAAAAAGTTTAGGAACATTTTAATTTTGATTTCACTGAAGTCGAGAGTCTAAGTCATGTTCAGGTGCGATTTCACCCAAGTTGGATGATGAGGTTGACTTGAAATGCAACTTGACATTGTTAGCTTCAACTCTTATCTCTGAAGATGTCCTAAGTCACAGGTGGAGTCGACTTGATGTTGCAATAACTTCACCTAAGTCGCATGCGAAGTCGACTTCAGTTGCGACTTCATCTGCCCAAATGTCCTGATTTTAGCGCTGTCGAAAATTTGAGCCTTGAAGTCGATGCCAAAGTCAACTTCGGTATCAACTTCACCTAAGTCGATGCCTGAGTTGACTTGGCATGCGACTTGGCCTGCCAATCACTTGATCTTTAAATATTTGAACTTTGAAATCACTAAATCATCACATTAGTACTTTGATAATTCTCAAATTGAGTTATTAATCATCAAAACATGGATTGTGCTTAATTTGCCACATGGAGGCAAAACAACACTTATATCCTTTGCCTCCTTATCATTAATTATCTCATGCCAATTCTACACCTGATTTGTCTATTTGCATGAAAACTATGGATATGTGAGGCACTTATTTAGGGTTAAATCTGATGTGAAATCAATGATAAATCAAGCACAATCCATGTTTCAAAGATTAACAACTCGAATTTAAGAACTTAAAGGTACTAACAAGTGTGCTGAAATGTTTTTAGTTAAAAAATTTCAAATGTAAGTCATGATAGATCCAGTTGCGGAGTCAAATCGACTCAAGCATTAACATAGGTCAAGTTGATACCCAAGTCGACTCCATGATCAATTTCAATAGCGATTTTTTAGTCGGATTTAAAATTATGGATGCGTGAGCAGGCGAAGTTTCAACTAAAGTCGACTCTGTAAGTGACTTAGATAGACCTCAGGCCTCCTATGTTGAATCTGAAAGATTCAAGTCGCATCCCAAGTCGACCTTGATGTGTGACTTGGGTGAAGTCTCAAATGAAGTTAGCTCAGCTAAACGATTTGGACAACACAAATTCAAGATTGAAGGATTTGAAGTCCCAAACATACAATGGTAGTGAAGTTGCAACCCAAGTCAACTTACCATCTGACTTGGGTCAAGTTGCAAGTCAAGTCGACCCCAACATTTGACTTGATCAAAATGGAATTTAAAATAAACATATTCAATCTCAAGATCAACTAGAAAAGTTCAAGCAATACAAAACTTGGATGATCAAAGACAAGTTACAAAGGACCAATGTTTAAGACACTCAATTCAAAGAAAAAAGGCTATATTCTAAGAAAGAAGAAGAACTAAGCCAAATAGAGCTGAAACTTAAAGATAATAGAGCGCAAATGTCAAAGCACTTGATTCATGAAGATTTAAAGTTTCATGGAGCACAATGGCTAGTGAAGTCGCAACCCAAATCGACTTTACTTGTGACTTGCAACTTGGGTCAAGTCCAAGACCAAGTCGACCTCAAGATGGAACTTGAGATTAAAAATAAGGAGAAAAATCTTAGGAACAGAGTATAGAGATTGAAGCCGCAACCCAAGTCAATTTCAGCCTATGACTTGGGTGAAGTCGCACTCCATCTCTCACTTGGATTGTAATGGTCAAAAAATTCAAATGTTGGTGTATTAAATGTGCACCACCTATCCTCCAATATTCAAAATAACTCCTCCACTATGTAAAGAATAGCACGAGAAATTAGGAGAATTAGCTAGAGCATTCATTGAGCCTTTACCTTCTGACTCATATGTAATTAGGTGATTAAGTGCTCAAAAAGGAAGAACTGCATTATTCATTGCAAGTGCTGAAGTTTCTCATCAATCCTAAGCTTGGTCAAGTTTTCTCTGTGCTGAAATGTTCTCTATGCTATCCATAATGTTTAGAACTTTATTTTAACTCATTCTCTTATAAATCTACTTGGCTTGTTGTTGGAGACCAAGGCTAAGTAAAGACAAGTAGTGTATAGTTAGAGTCTTTAGAATCATGATCTAAAAGAGAGAAAGACCTCTAATTGTATATCTGTAGATATAGTGGAATCCAAGATATAAGGATGTACTCTTTGAAGAGTGGAGTAGGGAGGGTTGTCCCAAACCACTATAATTTCTCATGTCTATTATTTATTACTTTGTTTGCTATATTTCTCTCCACGTCATTTCGTTTAAGGGGATATAACTTCAAGGGGTTAAATTTTTAGTTCCCAAGAGATTTTTAAAGAATCCAATTCACCCCTCCCATCTTGAATTTTATAGTAAACTTAAGATCAATAAGTGACATTAGAGCAGGTCTTTGAGTTTACACCAAAAAGATTTCATATAAATGACATCCCAATTAACTTCCATCCCTGCTTTTGCTAAGGGTCAATCTTTCACAAGGCCACTTCTATTTGATGGTAATAACTTTGTTTATAGGAAATTGAGAATGAAATAATTTATTATGACAACTGATATGTATTCTTAGATTACTATACAATATGGTGTTACTCTATCCACAAGTGAAAGGGTGTCTGATTGGACCAAAGAAGAGGTAAGATTAGTAAAAAGTAATGCCAAGGCAATGAATTCTCTATTTTGTGCCTTAACAGTAATCAAGTATGATGATAACACTATAAAAATAGAGTTATCAAAACTCATTTTGTATTCATTTTGAATGTTAGTTTAAGAGAATCATGTGAATTTGTATAAGTTTTGCATTAGTTTTCATAAATTGTGTTTGAGAGCTTTAACAAATAAAATTTTCTCTGTGCATGCATTAGAAATACCATAAATATTACCGTTACAACTGATTTAACATTTTTCATTGTCGCCAAATGTAATGGTTCCACCATTATAAGGCTCGAGATCATTGAAAAGAGCTTTGTCTCCTGTCATATGTCTTGAATAACCATTGTCCATAAATCATATATTGCATGCTTTTGCTCTAAGACATTCCTATAAAATTAATCAACTAAAACTCATCTCTTTGATACCCATCTCTTGGGTCCATTTGGGTTAGTAAGCATTCGCAGAAATGACATGCTTCTAGGGAGGACTCAATCTACATTTAAGTTACCAAGTTGGTCTTCTTACCCAAGCTACTCTCGTTGTTCTAACTTGGCCATGGGGTTCAGTCACTTCTAACTTATTTTGGAGCATTTGATTTGTTTCTTGTTCTGTAGCGCCCCAAACCGAGACGTCACTTTCTTACCTCAAGACCTTATTGATTGGTAAATGTGAATCAGGATTGTTGCCCTAATCACGCGGCGGGTTCTTAATTGGAACTCGTCCAAATTTTTTTCCATTTCATTCCTTTTATCTATCATCATTCATTTCATTCCACACTGCATCTTTCATCATACAAGCACCATTACACTTGTAATAAAATTTCATAATTCTTTCATAGCATTCATCATTCTTTTCTACAATAACATTTACATTTCATAGATACATCCATACAAGCATTGGATCACATAAAACTTATAATTCTACATAAGTTCACATACACATTAACATACCTTAGATCTTTAACTAGGCTATCACATTCCATTCCTTATAGCCCACATGGCTACCATCACATACATTTCCTTTATTGCTTAAATTTGCATCCTCTTGAGTTTCTCAGTACCTGTCTAAGGTTTGAGAAAACAAAACGTGAGTGACAACTCAGTAAACAAGCATTTTATGTTTTAAGGGCAAGGCTTCCTTTAAAACCTTTTTCTTAAACATCTTGAACACCTTTTTACTTGAGGACATATATATGTCCTAAAACATTATCATAAAATCCTTACTCATAAGGACAGTTCCATGTCCTTGAACATTCTCATAAAACTTCGTTCTTAAAATCATTTACAAGCCCCGTGTGGGCTTGTTAAGACAAAACATATACGTTTTACCCTTTTTAATTAATTTCCTTTAATCTTATATGAACATTTCTAATGGTCAAAGACATTTACATAAAATCATCTTTCATTATTGGACGTTTTACGTCCAAAACATCTTCCTCATAACTCCTTTTTAGAGAAGGACATTATCATATCCTAAAAACATCATACACGTAAGCCTTTCTAGGCAAAGGACATTTCTATGTCCAAAAATATTTTTTTTATTTTAAAATCCTTTAGCCAAGAGACCTTTGATGTCTCAAAATATTTTTGACATAACTTTTTAACAATGGACATTCATATGTCCTAAAACACATTCCTTCAAAATACTTAAGCATTGGACATTCTCATGTCCACAAACATGTACCATTCAAATCCTTTGGAAATGGACATTCCCATGTCCAAAACCAAGTTTCACATAAATCCTTTTCATAATCCCCGTCTTGGGGCTTGTTTATAACAAACAAGGCATATACAATACATAAACCATTTTAACAAATGCATTTGCACAAAAATATTTCCTTTTCTTCCTGTTATTTACACTTTTGTGTAAAACACCCTATTTTAGGGTAATCATTTCATAAAAATTCATTTAGGATAACTATCATAAAAACATACTCTCATGTCCCAACCTTTTGGCTTTTCAAAAGCAAAACATAAGCAAATGCATTTCTCTCCATCCAGTAGTGACACTTAGCAAGTGATCATTCTACCTTTTGGAAGAGAATCCATACTTAACAGCACGCTATCCAAGCGACTGTTCTTTCATCCTGCTCCCATCTCAGGGAGGGCGCCGCTGGCCTCCTGCCATCCCTTAGCGACTTGGCCATATGTAGAGTGGGCCTCGGCCATCCCGACCGTGCTCTACAACCGACCTATTCCGTGTACTAGTGCACCATACATCATCCTAACAGACCGCAGTCCGTTTGGTTTAAAATATCTTAGACCGCAGCCCATGACCTTTTAAACCGGGATCACAAACCGCAACCTGCATTCATACTCATAAAACATCATAGACCGAAGTTTATATCTTTAAAAATTATTTTCAAAAACACATCACAGACCGCAGTCCGTGTTAATTTGTAAAGCGAGCGTACCCACTTTAAACAAGTTATCATTTGAAATTTAGTTTTAGGATGACATTCCTTAAATTCCTTTAAAACCCTTTTGAGTAAAATATTTTGATAATATTTAAAATGTTTGAGAAATAATACATCTTAAAAACCCTTAAAATAAAAGAATTTCAAAACCTTTGGATTTCCAACAATAAACCATATATTTCTCTAATATTTTCTGGGTTTCCATTTCAGGGCCTTTTCCTTATAAAAGTTATGCAATTATACTATCCCTTTCTCCACAACCTAAAAATTAAATTATTGTCCACATATCTATTAAAATAGTTACCCTATAAGAAAGGGTGTTTTATACAAAAGTGTAAATAACAGGAATAAAAGGAAATATTTTTATGCAAATGCATTTATGGAAATGGTTTATGTATTTTATTTTCCTTGTTTGCTATGAACAAGCCCCTAGATGAGGATTATGAAATGAATTCATGTGAAACTTGGTTTGGACATAGGAATGTCCATTTCTAAAGAGCCTAAATGAAAGTGTTTATGGACATGAGAATGTCTAATGTTAAAGTATTTAAATGAAAAGTGTTTTAGGACATAAGGATGTCCATCGCTAAAGAAGCTATGTCAAAAAAGTTTTGAGACATCAAATGTCTCTGGGCTAAAGGAATTTTAAGATGAAAAAATATTTTTGGACATAAAAATGTCCTTTGTCGAAAAGGCTTATGTGAATGATGTTTTAGGACTTGAGAATGTCCTTCTTTGTCAAAGAATTTATGAAAAAAATGTTTTGGACGTAAAATGTCCACTGACAAAAGATGGTTTTATGTAAATGTCTTGGAACATTGGAAATGTTCACTCAAGACAAAAGGAAATTAATTAAAGAGGGTAAAACATGGATGTTTTGCCTTAACAAGCCCAGAGGTGGCTTGTATATGATTTTTAAGAATGAATGTTTTACGATAATGTTCAAGGACATAGAATCGTCCTCATGAACAAAGGATTTCATGATAATATTTTAGTACATGTAAATGTCCTTAAAAAAAAGGTGTTCTAGATGTTTAAAGAAATGATTTTCAAGGAAGTTTTGCCCTAAAAGATAAAATTCTTACTTACTGAGTTGTCACTCACGTTTTGTTTTTCCAACCATTAGACAGGTACCGGAAAACTCAGAATGTTGCAAACCTAAGACGTGAAAGAGGGAACGAGATGATGGCCAGGTAGGTTATAAGCAATGGAAAAGCGTGAGTATGCTAAGGTATGCTAATGTGTATGTGAACTTAATTAGAATTTTAAGTTCTATATGATTTAATGACTGAATGTATATATGTATAAATGTATAATGATATGAATAAGTCAAGAAGATTGTCCTTGTAGAAAAGCAGGATAAGGTGCTATGAAATAGAATTTGAAATTTTATTACAAGTGTATCGACACTTGTTTGATGAATGATGTGAAATGTAAAGATATGAACGATGATGAACGAAAAAAAAAAGTTTGGACAAGTTTCAATTAAAATCCCGCCGTGTGATCAGGGTTTCAATCCTGATTCACATTTACCAATCTAAAAGGTCTTGAGGTAAGGAAGTGACGTCTCGGTTTGGGGCACCACAGTATATGTATTAAATAGATTTTGAATAATTTTTGTGAATTATGCCACATTTTGAATTATGGTTTCTATTAAAAACGGTGATTAAAAATTTAATCACCGGAGCTCAAAAGGAGTCAGTATGACCCGAGGGGCTTAATGAGGATTTAAAGGTGACAATGTGTCATGAATAATCATGTTAATAATCATTATTTAATTTATGGAGACTAAAATATAATTATGAAATTAAGGTGTAAATGATAGAAAATTCGTAATTCGAAGTCCACAAAGAGGATTTCCATGAAATTTGAAAGGTAAGCTCACGACGGTGGGCCCAATCATATGAATGGATTGGATTATGAAAATCATGATGGGATTAAGGCAAAGATTAATCATTTTTAGCCTACACTCCAAGGACAAAGTCAAGTGATCATAACTTGAGTTGGAAAACTCGGTTTGAGATGAATCTCGAGCGAGATGGTTAAATTGATGAGATAAGAGATATGGTGGGAATGGATTAAGCTAATTATCAAGAAATTTGCTTAATCACAAAAGGACGAAACCCATTTATGGAGGAAAAGACAAAGCAATTAAGCATGGGGTTGAGGTGGCAAGAGATGGGTGGATTAACACCCAAAAATCAGACTTTTTGATTTTTTAAAAATCCTAAAATGTCCATGTAATTAGCCTAAACTCTAGCATAGTTAATGAGGGATTAAAGGGTCTGGAAATATCAGCCACAAAATACCAAAATGGGAAGCAAGGTGGACGTCCCATGTGTGGACAGCTAGGCGGCCCATCAATGCATGATTTTGTGATTTTTCTCATTAAGATAATTACTCAATTTTACTTGGGTAGAAATTAGCCAAGTGTATAAGGGATAAGGTCACATTTATGTGGACTTCAAATGGAATAAAAATGGGACATAGTTGCTGGAAAATTCCAGCAACCAACCCAAGTGACGTCCATAGCAAGAGAGAGAGAGAGAAGAGAGGAAACTAAGGGGAGAAAAATTCTCAAAGGACCAGCTGCTGTGCATGTCCAAACCCAGCAAGGAGGAGAGGAAAACAGAAAGAAAAGGAGAGGGAAAAGAGGAAGGAAAGACTTGGTAGCAAGATCGGGAAGTTCGGAACAAAGAATCGACAAAATCGGGTAGGTACCCGTTGAGTTTAAGCCTTCCAAGTTCAAAGTTTCCTTCTTGGTTTTGAACCATGATTTAAATTCATGAAAGACCTCTTAAATAATATGTTATGATACCCTTAAATTGGTCATTTAATGAAAATTAGATGGCATAAATGAAAGGAAGCATGAAAGGGAGTTAAATGGGTGCTAAGATGAGATTTTTGGTGAAAATCACCACTTGAACCCTCTTGAATCTGTATGGGATGTTGCTGCATGAGCTGAGAATCATGATTAGGATATAAATCATGATTTAGTATAAGTCATACGATGATTTATGAATAAGTTGCTGATTTTATAAGGTATGGAACCTAGGGTTGCATATATGATTCGATTTTTCCATTTTTATGTAAAAAATGTATGGAAATGAGATTAAATGATTTATAGAAGTTATGTAGGGTAAAATACCCTAGTATTAGGGTAATTTGGATGCCCAAAAGGATTTAGGAAGATGAGCCCCAAATCTGATTTTTATGATTTTTATGAAAAGATGTCCAAATGGGGTGAAAACGGTACCCGAAATGGATGAGTAAGTTTCTGTATGGAAACCATTTAATTATGGAATTAAAATATGTATTAATACCCTAAATTTGAGTTAATAAAAGCATGGTTTAAGGTTGAAAATTTGTTTAAACCATGTTGCTAAAGAGAGCATTGAAACGACGAAAAACGGATTCTAAAGTTGCTGTTTTGGGAACCCTATGATAAATGGATTAAAATTTCGAAAGGGGTTTAATCATGTTGGAATTAGAGACAAGTGGTTGTTTTGAAAAATATTAACAAACACATAATCTATGTGTAAGAAATGGGAAGCACATAAAGGGTATGTATGACAAAGATGAGAAATGACTAAATAAGATTTGATAAAAGGCAAACATGGATAGAAATGTGATAAAATGTCAAAACAAGTGCTGTTTTATATGAACTTGGATTACACATAATATATGCATGTTCAAGTGAGTAAATATGGGAAGTATGGATGGCAAGAAGGGAGGATGACCATGTATGAGTAGCTAAGATGCAAAAATGGAAGGAAAACATGGTAAAATGAGGAAGTATAGGGCTGTTTTGAGAAAATTATAAAATCTCAAAATTTTGAAATTTAGGTTAGTAGCCCTAACTCATGAATAGGTGTCTTAGATGAGCACCAATGTGAAAAATGTAAAGAAGGGATGTTAAATAATAAATGGGAGGTAAGGAACCCCCATATGTGGATTAAATAAAAGTTTATAATATCTTGAAACGTTTACCCTACATAAGGGTATTAAAATGAATGAATGAATGATTTGATACGTACAGGCTATGTTGATACGTATGAACACCCGACTTGAAAGACAAGTGGGTTAAGTTAGTATAATGTAAATCCAAATAGATTTATATAGGTTGGAAAACCCTAAGGGATGCAAGCATTTGAAGTGATGCATATAAATAAAATGTTATTTTCATCTATCTAGGCAAAGGAAAGGAAAAGAATGGAAGAAAGGGATTATGGTGATCTCATGTAAGCAAGCAAACTTTCTAAAATGTCGTTTTCATTCTATATGATGATATGTGAATGAAATGTTTATGATTATATTTTGACGAATGGGCAAGCACGAGTTTTGAAAATGACGGCTTTAATGCAAAGCCACAAGTTTTGGAAAAATGATGACTTTAATGAAAAGTCTTAAGGTTTGCTTCATGAGAAGCAAGTGACACTTTTTAAGATAAATAATTTATCACAAATGTTGCCAAGGATGGGAATGCTTTATGTTAATGGAATTGAGAAATTTGCTTATGAGTAAGCAAGTTCTCCATGATGATTATTTTAAAGGATTCTATTGAGTTATGCCGATGATTTTAAGAATTTTCTTTTAAGCAAGCAAGTTCTTTATAATGTTGTTTCAAAAGTATTTTATAAGAAAAAGGGAATTTTTCCCTTTTTCACGAAGAAATTTTAGCAGATAAGATTTGTGTTTTCTCTTATGATGTTTTATGATAAATAGCTAGGTTTATGAAAGAAAAGAAAAAGTGATTTGATTTATGGAAAAAGATTGATTTTTCTATGCTAGGTTATTTAAATATAAATGATGATTTGGACAGAGTCCATACGTCTTGAAATGATATTCGAAAAGTTTTGATTTCCTTTAGATAAGGAAATCAACGATGAAAATGTCTTCAAAAATGTTTATACGAATGTCGTTGAATAGGGTTTAAGGATGACCAACCTAATAGGTGATTTCTTAAAATGGTTTAATTTCAGGTTGCTAAAAGGCATGCAAAAGACTGTGCAATTCCCCTTGATGTAAAATAGTATATAAAAATTCCTTTAGGACAGCTTTCATAAAACATACTTTTATATCCCAATCTTTGGGCTTTTCGAAAGCAAAACATAAGCAAACGCATTACTCTCCATCCAGTAGTGACACTTAGCAAGTGATCATGCTACCTTTTGGAAGAGAATCCTTAACAGCATGCTAGCCAGGCAGCTGTTTCGTTATCCTGCTCCCATCTCAGGGAGGATGTCGCTGACACTCCTGCCATCCCTTAGCGACTTGGCCTTATGTAGAGTGGGCCCCGGTCATCCTAACCATGCTCTACACCCGGCCTATTCCTTGTACTGGTGCACCATACATTATTATGACGGACCACAGTCCGTTTTGTTTAAAGTATTACAGATCGCAGCCCGTATCCTTTAAAATCGTGATCATAGACCTCAGTTTGCATCCATAACCTAAAAACATCACAGACCGAAGTCTGTGTCTTTTTAAAACAAATCATTTTGAAAAAAATACATCACAAACCGCAGTCCGTGTCAATCTTTTGTATGTCATTTTAGCAACCCGAAATCAAATCATTTTATGAAATCACATATTAGGCGGGTCATCCTTAAATCCCATTCAACACATTCGTATAAACATTTTTCAAGACATTTTCATCATAGATTTCCTTATCCAAAGGAAATCAAAATTTTTGAATATCGTTTCAAAACATATGGACTATGTCCAAATCATTATTTATATTTAATTATCCTAGCATAGAAAAATCAATATTTTCCATAAATCATATCTTCTTTTTCTTTTCCTTTCATAAAAATAATTAATTATCACAAATTGTTGTAAAAAAATAATTCAAAACTTATTCACAAATGTTGTTTTGTGAAAAAGGGTAAAACTCCCTTTTTATTATAAAATACTTTTGAAACAACATCATAAAGAACTTGCTTGCTTAAAAGCAAATTCTGAAAAAAACATCAGCATAAAACATGAAATCCTTTGAAAATATTATCGGGGAGAACTTGCCTACTCATAAGCAAATTTCTCAATCCATTAACATAACGCATTGTCAATCCAACGCAATACTTGTGATAAATTCTTATCTTAAAATCGTTGCTTGCTTCCCATGAAGCAAACTTTGAGGTTTTTCATTAAAGCCATCATTTTCCAAAACTTGTGGCTTTGCATTAAAGCCGTCATTTTCAAAACTTGTGCTTGCCCATTCGTCAAAACATAATCATAAACATTTCATCATATCCATCACATGGAAAGAAAATAACATTTTAGAAAGTTCGCTTGCTTACCTGCGTTCCTTAGCTGTCCGACTCAGCCTTTTCTTTGCCCTTGCCTACATGAGAATAATATAATTTTTCATATATTTCTATTCCTTGCATCTCATTTAGTTTTCCAATCCATTTTCATTAACATATATTATTCATTTGACTTCTCAAGTCGTTATGCACACACTTAGCATATACTTGTACATTTCATCGGTTCATACACAACATATTCAATCCCATAATTAGGGTAAACATTCAACCATATAATAATTATCCAATAATTATTACTTATAGATTCATTAACCTCCATTTACCATTTTTCACTCTTTTTTCCAAAATTCACACATCGGTGCCCATTCTAAGCACACGTCGCTGCCTTAGACCTCATTAATTAATTTCGAAATTTGGAATTAACATCATGAAATTCTAACAGATATATAATCATGAAATTCATCATATTCTCATGCATTTTTGCACAAAATCATATTTCACAAGTCATTTATCACCCATGCATATCTATTCTTTCTCATATGCCCATTTAGCAACACATACATGATATCTTTCGTAAAATTTTCTAACTCAGAAACTTGGTCACTAATTCAGCATGATAATTACCCTTAATTATCACTTTATTTAGGGTATTTTTATGGGATTTTATTCCACTAATCATGGGTTCCCAAAATTGCAACTTTGGAACCCATTTTTCACACGTTTAATGTGTCTTTTGACACATAACCCTAAGAAGTTTTATAAATCCGAAATTTCAGCAATTAATCCCACTTTTATTAATCCAAATTTAGGGTATTAACACATGTTTAACATTCATAAATTAATACCTCTCAAAACAGCAAGTTGTTTGCCCATTTCAGGACCCGTTTTCACTTCATTTAGACATCGATTCACAAAATCCCTAAAAATCAGATTTGAGCTTATCTTCCCAAATCCTTTTGGGAATAAATAATAACTTAACCCTAGGGTATTTTACCCTACATAGATTCCACAAATTATGCAAACCCATTTCCATATCATTTTTAGCATTATAATGAAGAAATCAGGTCATATTTTTCACTTTGCATTCCATAGCTTCTAAAATTCATTTCTTAAGCTTAAATCAACATATGTTTTTCATTAATACATGATTCATAATCAAAACACATCATCAATCCAAAGCAGCAACTTGTCATGGGGATTTAGATTTTATCAAGTTGAATTTTCAACTCAATACCCATTCTAAACTTCATTTTCACTATCTAAAATATGGAAATTCATGCATATAGCCCAATTCCATATTCAATCAAAAGAACGTTGAATCATCATTTAGGACTTATTTAAGCATCCATTTTATATTCAAATTTTAGAGTTTAAAACTCAAGATGGAAAGCTCAAATTAACACAATCACTTCTTGCACCATTTGGACGTCCCCCTTTTCATATCCATGAAAACAGATTTTTATAAAAATTTTCCAGCACCATATATGGACGTCCATGTGCTCTACATCTAGGGTATTTTACCCTTTCAAACATCCATAATTTAATTGGTTCCATTCATTCCCTAATTCCATCAAAATTGGGTTAAACATGCATCATCCCATCATATCTAGATTTCCCCCTTTTTGGGTTCTTAAATTAAACCAAACTCAACATATATTAATCATGGAATTAGGTAGAATAATTTAAACTTAAAACATGATTAAAACAGCAATTTATTTGGGGATTTTGCAAAATTCCAGCAAGGTATCATGGGGTAATTCAACCCTAAACCATTCTTAGCATGCTCAACTTCAAGGATTCGTTCCCTTAACTTGTTTAATACTTAGTACCCTTTTCAAATGCTTATTAACCCTTTACTTAGGGTTCATAATTATATCATTTCATAGCCCAAACTTTGAGCTCGAAAAACTTGAAATTTCACAACTTAAGTTAGGTGAATACTTATTTGAACTTGAGGGGATTCAATCCTAAATTGAAAGGCTTCCTTTCCTCCACTTCTCCTCTTTATTTCTTCCTCTTTTTTCCTTGATTTTTCCTTGGCTTTCCTCTGCTTGGAACGTTCATGGGGCTGGGAGTTAGAAATTTTTTGCTTTCTTGCTAAGTGAGAAAACCCTTGGACGTTCACACAACTTCTCTCTCTATATTTATATTGTTTGACTTTTAATTATCATTTTCACCTCATTTTGAGTGAGGATAATTTTTATAATTATCCCTTAACACTTGGCATGATTATCCAAGCATTTCCATATTTTTCAAAAATTTTAAATCAATTTCTAGCTCACATGGAGCCATGGACGTCCAAGCTAGCTAGGGTAGGATTTTTGGATTTTTTTGGCTAGAAAAATCCTCCTTAAATCTATAAATTTAATTCCTAAGATCATGCTACATATTTTACCCTCATTTTATTATTTTTTTTTATTTCCAAAAATTGTTCAAAAATCCACATAATCAAAGTTGTAACAAACTTTGACTTTGCATTAAAGTCATGTCCCCTCTCTTGAGACAAGTCAACCACTTACTTGCTCTCCAAGAAAGAAAATTTTCATAATAATTAGTTTAATCCATTCCATTCATATCATAGATTTCATAATTTTATTCCATTGTTTCAGATTTCATCTCAAACCGACGTTTCTAACTCCACTTATGGCTACTTGGATTTATCTTTTTGGATTTGGGATAAAAATAATTAATTATCACCTTAATCCCATCATGATTCCATTAATCTAATCCATTCATAAGATTGGGCCACCGTCATGAGCTTACCTTTCAAATTTCATCGAAATTCACCTTGTAGGCGTCAAGTTATGAATTTTCTATCATTTTTTTTATCTTAATTCCATAATTACACTTTAATCTCCCTAAATTAAATCATGATTATTAACATGATTCTTCATGAAACCTTGCCACCTTTAAATCCTCATTAAGCCCCTCGGGTCCTACCGACTCACTTTGGGCTCTGGCGATTAAATTTTTAATCACTATTCTTTATTAAATCCTAATTGCAAAATATCATAAAATCCTAAAATCATCCATAATTCATTTAATTCACATATAATTCACATGTATATGTCCAATGCATACATTGGACCCTACTTGGGTTAGGGTTTCACATATACACATCATAATTACATTCCTAATACATATATATGAGTCCTACTTGGTTCCGGGTATCACAATCCTCCCCCCTTATAATAGGTTTCATCCCAAAACCTATTACATTTCAAATATCAGGGGTAAAACTCATATAAATTTGCTAACTTATCATCTTCCTCTAATATTTCAACGGTTCACTATGCTTCCACTGCGCTACTCTGCCTTAGTGGCATTTTTAGCCTTGGTCCAATAGACCTATCACTTGTCTTTACTATTTCTTGTTTTCTGTTCCCATATGGACATCTTATTGAAATTGTTCTTTTCTTTATGTCATTCATCTCTTATTTTTATGGTAGACATACTATTATTCTTATACATAGAGAAATTATAGAATTTCTCATCTTATCATAGGGTAAGATCTAGGCTACCCATTCATTCATAAGAATCTATAACAGTCATTTTCACATATCATCAATAAAACATAATACATTCATTTTATAATATAGAGAAAAAGTTGTTCTCAGATAGAGTTTCATACATGAAATTTCATACATGTCTTAGCAAAAGACACTTTTGCTAAGCTATCTATTTCTTCTCCTCTCATAATGTCTACCACTAGATTTTTCCATCGTAGACTATCTATTAGGAATACCGATACCAAACCAGTCTAAAAATATTTTCTTCCCTTTCTAGTTTCCATAAACTAGTAAGGGTCCTTATCATTCTTTTTAATCTCATTTCTCACGAGCTCATTGTCATCATAGGGAATTACCTCTCACACCTATCTTCCGACCACATAGGAATTAAAGAGAATCCTAATAATTATTCTTGCCTTCATTTTTCTTCATTTATCTACCATTACCAACTTCTGTGGCATCGTAGGTGTAATCTTCTTTTCCTTCCATACATGCTAACTAGGCATAGTTTGCTACATTTTTCTGCATTAAGTTACAGAGACTTTCTATCAACTATAGCTATCGATTGAGTTGATCTTTCTTACTCTTTTCTTTTCCTACATCAGATTCCTTAATCTTTAGGGTCAAGTTATCCTTGCCCTAATTGTACATGTTCATTATCAACATGTGTTATATCCTGACATCCTGTTGGAAGATATTTCTTATCAATTCTTCCAGATTACCTTCTTTGATTATGACATAATTACCATTAGGGTTTCCTATCATTCATAAGCATTGTCAATCAATGTTTTGACATTACATTTGACTACATGTTCAAACCTTGAACACGTTCTTGGGTTCAGTCATCCACTGCTCAGCTTGAATAAAGTCTAATTCACCTGTGAACTTAGGTGGATGCTCAACTAGAAAGGCGCTAATAACCTCCCTACTTGCTTTTATCATAACACATCAATCTTTAAGGGTTTTGGTACTAGGTTAAGAGTCATTACCTGTACCGGTCCGTCTTTTCGCCTTCTTCTAATTGGTCCTATTGGGCCTTTCATGTTTCTATCTTCTTATCATTCATTCTTATAGAAGTGCGGCCTACATCGGCCTGTTTCCTTCCTATCTTCTTGTCTGGTCCTATTGAGGAAAATCCAAAGATTTTGAACCATTTCTATCATTTAGGCCACCCAACCTCGGGTGGTTTATCCCACAGCTTCTTTTTATAGCTGCAATTATCTATTCTTTCTACCTGTGAGGTATTACCTGTAGCGATAGCACCTTCAATCATTTGACTTAAAGTTTATAGTTGCCCGTCGTTGACGAGTTCTTTGACTCACTTATCGTCACTGCCCTTGGTCGTTTAGACTTGCTACTGGCTTCTCTTCTTTCTTGTTGACTCAAATCAACAACTGCCTTTCTCTTGTTCAAAAACTAAGGTGTTAGGCATGTTGTAGAATGAAACATATAAAATTATGTCAATATCATATCTTATCACAAAGTTATTCGCATCATATATAGTCAATATGATCATCTCTGATCATAGAATCATCATACATAGTAAATTTTATAATCTAGAAAGATCAATGATCTTTTCTTTTTCACATACACTTAGCACTTGAATAAAATCAAATGCATTCATATTTTCATAACATCAAACATCATACATTAGGAGTCAAAAGAAACTCCTTTTTTCCTACTTTTCTCATTTCTATCTTCTCTTTTCATAGCGTAAGGTTGCTTTTCCTTACACATACAGATTATGCCTACATAACTTGTCAATTTAGTACAACTATAAATTCTTAAACCAGCAATCAATTAGAAAGTTGGTACCTTGGTGCCTTCCATATGTCCACCATAGTTCTGCACCTTAAACATATATATCATATAGTACCGTCTTGTGTTATCTTATGTGAGATGGGGTAAAGCCTTAGATATGGGGGTCTCTATGTAGGATTCCATTATTCAATTCATCATCTATTTTGATTCCCTTCTATCCTTTGTCTTTCCTTAAATTCTCCTACCTCCTGCTTCATCTCATTATTCTCATATCATTTTTTCCTCATATACTATCTACTTCATGAAATATAGCCACCAACTACATTTCCTTAATTAGCCATATTCTTATGTCATAATGACGCACAATATAAGACAATACATATCGTCTATGTTTCATAATCTCAATCTATCTCTTTCACCATTTTCTATTTTTCTTCTATATCTATCTATCAATCCTTGCTGAAATATCATCTTTGTGATATCAAATCTTTTCTTACCACTCCTATTTACCAATCCATGCTCTGATACCAACTTCTGTGGCACCCCAAACCGAGACGTCACTTCCTTACCTCAAGACCTTATTGATTGGTAAATGTAAATTAGGATTGTTGCCCTAATCACGCGGCGGGTTCTTAATTGGAACTCGTCCAAATTTGTTTTCCAATTCATTCCTTTTATCTATCATCATTCATTTCATTCCATATTACATCTGTCATCATACAAGCACCATTACACCTGTAATAAAATTTCATATTTCTTTCATAGCATTCATCATGTTTTTCTACAATAATATTTACATTTCACACATACATCCATACAAGCATTGGATCACATAGAACTTATAATTCTACATAAGTTCACATATACATCAACATACCTTGGATCTTTAATCAGGCTATCACATTCCATTCCTTATAGCCCACATGGCTACCATCATGTACTTTTTCTTTTTTGCTTAAATTTGCATCTTCTTGAGTTTCCCGGTACCTGTCTAAGGTTTGGAAAAACAAAACGTGAGTGACAACTCAATAAGCAAGCATTTTATGTTTTAAGGGCAAGGCTTCCTTTAAAACCTTTTTCTTAAACATCTTGAACACCTTTTTACTTGAGGACATATATATGTCCTAAAACATTATCATAAAATCCTTATTCATAAGGACAGTTCCATGTCCTTGAATGTTCTCATAAAACTTCGTTCTTAAAATCATTTACAAGCCCCGTGTCGGCTTGTTAAGGCAAAACATATACGTTTTACCCTTTTTAATTAATTTCCTTTAATCCTATATGAACATTTCTAATGTTCAAAGACATTTACATAAAATCATCTTTCACTATTGGACGTTTTACGTCCAAAACATCTTCCTCATAACTCCTTTTTAGAGAAGGACATTATCATGTCCTAAAAACATCATACACGTAAGCCTTTCTCGGCAAAGGACATTTCTATGTTCAAAAATATTTTTTTTTATCTTAAACTCATTTAACCAAGAGACCTTTGATGTCTCAAAATATTTTTTACATAACTTTTTGACAATGGACATTCATATGTCCTAAAACACATTCCTTCAAAATACTTAAGCATTGGACATTCTCATGTCCATAAACATGTACCATTTAAATCCTTTGGAAATGGACATTCCCATGTCCAAAACCAAGTTTCACATAAATCCATTTCATAATCCACGTCTTGGGGCTTGTTTGTAACAAACAAGGCATATACAATACATAAATAATTTTCACATATGCATTTGCACAAAAACATTTCCTTTCATTCATGTTATTTATACTTTTGTGTAAAACACCCTATTTTAGGGTAATAATTTCATAAAAATTCATTTAGGATAACTTTCATAGAAACATACTCTGATGTCCCAACCTTTTGGCTTTTCAAAAGCAAAACATAAGCAAATGCATTTGTCTCCATCCAGTAGTGACACTTAGCAAGTGATCATTCTACCTTTTGGAAGAGAATTCATACTTAACAGCAAGCTATCCAAGCAGCTGTTCTTTCATCCTGCTACCATCTCAGGGACGGCGCCGCTGGCCTCCTGCCATCCTCCTTTCTTGCCATCCATACTTCCCATATTTACTCACTTGAACACGCATATATTATGTGTAATTCAAGTTCATATAAAACAGCACTTTGTTTTGACATTTTATCACATTTCCATCCATGTTTGCATTTTATCAAATCTTATTTAGTCATTTCTCATCTTTCTCATACATACCCTTTATGTGCTTCCCATTTCTTACACATGGATTATGTGTTTCTTAATATTTTTCAAAACAACCACTTGTCTCTAATTTCAGCATGATTAAACACCTTAATTAGCATATAATTTAGGGTTCATTTTCGAAAATTTAATCCATTTATCATAGGGTTCCCAAAACAGCAACTTTAGAATCCGTTTTTCATCGTTTCAATGCTCTCTTTAGCAACATGGTTTAAACAGATTTTTAATCCGAATTTTTCAGCCTTAAACCATGCTTTTCTTAACCCAAATTTATGATATTAACAAATATTTGAATCCCATAATTAAATGGTTTCCATACAGCAACTTACTCATCCATTTCGGGTACCGTTTTCACCCCATTTGGACATCTTTTCATAAAATTCATAAAAATAAGATTTGGGGCTCATCTTCCTAAATAATTTTGGGCATCCAAATTACCCTAATCCTAGGGTATTTTACCCTACACAACTTCCATAAATCATTTAATCTCATTTCCATACCATTTTTAACATAAAAATGGAAAAATCGAATCATATATGCAACCCTAGGTTCCATACCTTATAAAATCAGCAACTTATTCATAAATCATCATATGACTTACACTAAATCATGATTTATATCCTAATCATGATTCTCAGCTCATGCAGCAACATCCCATACAGATTCAAGAGGGTTCAAGTGGTGATTTTCACCAAAAATCTCATCTTAGCACCCATTTAACTCCCTTGAATGCTTCCTTTCATTTATGCCATCTAATTTTCATTAAATGCCCAATTTAAGGGTATAATAACATGTTATTTAAGAGGTCTTTCATGAATTTAAATCATGGTTCAAAACCAAGAAGGAAACTTGGAAATTGGAAGACTTAAACTCAACAGGTACCTACCCGATTTCGTCGATTCTTTCTTCCGAACTTCCTAAGCTTGCTACCAAGCCTTGCCTTCCTCCTTTCCTTCTCCTTTTCTTCCTCTTTTCCTCTCCTCCTTGCTGGGTTTGGACATGAACAGCAGCTGGTCCTTGGAGAAATTTTCTCCCCTTAGTTTCCTCTCTTCTCTCTCTGTCTCTTGCTATGGACGTCACTTGGGTTGGTTGCTGAAATTTTCCAGCAACTATGTCCCCTTTTTTATTCCATTTGAAGTCCACATAAATATGCCCTTATCCATTGTACACTTGGATAATTTTCACCCAAGTAAAATTGAGTAATTATCTTAATGAAAAAATCACAAAATCATGCATTGATGGGCCACCTAGATGTCCACACATGGAACATCCACCTTGCTGCCCATTTTGAAATTTTGTGGCTGATATTTCCAGCCCCTTTAATCCCTCATTAACTATGCTAGAGGTTAGGCTAATTACATGGACATTTTATGATTTTTAAAAAATCAAAAAATTTGATTTTTTGGGTGCTAATCCACCCATCTCTTGCCACCTCAACCCCATGCTTAATTGCTTTGTCTTTTCCTCCATAAATGGGTTTTTTCCTTTTGTGATTAAAAAAATTCCTTGATAATTAGCTTAATCCATTCCCACCATATCGCTTATCTCATCGATTTATCCATCTCGCACGAGATTTGTCTCAAACCGAGTTTTCCAACTCAAGTTATGATCACTTGAATTTGTCCTTGGAGTGTAGGATAAAAATGATTAATCATTGCCTTAATCCCATCTTTATTTTCATAATTCAATCCATTCACATGATTGGGCCCACCGTCATGAGCTTACCTTTCAAATTTTATCGAAATCCTCTTTTTGGACTTTGAATTACGAATTTTCTATCATTTTTCACCTTAATTTCATAATTACATTTTAGTCTCCATAAATTAAATCATGATTATTAACATGATTATTTATGACACATTGTCACCTTTAAGTCCTCATTAAGCTCCTCGGGTCATACCGACTCACTTTGGGCTCCAGCGATTAAAATTTTAATCACCGTTTCCAATAGAAACCTTAATTCAAAATGTGGCAGAATTCACAAAAATCATTCAAAATCCATTTAATACATATACACATCATAATTACATTCCCAATACATATATATGAGTTATACTTGGTTCCGGGTATCACATATTCTTTGCTCAAATGTAGAGTATTCAAGTCCTCTTATATTTGTTTGAGTTGTCATATTGAGGAATATTTTGACACCCTCACCTAAGTTAGAGAATTTTGTCAAAGACTCATTTAGAATTGCATTTTCTTCTTTAATTTTTCAATTTCAGCAGTTAAAGTTTTGGTTTCTTTAACCAAACATTTGACTCTTTCAGCTAACATTCACAATGATGGTGGAGTCACATTGTTTCTTCTTTAAGCTATACTTATTACCAAGTTTCTTTGTCTCCTGAAATAATGAATCATATGCTTGTTATAATTCTTCTAACTTAGCACATTTGAGACATTCAAAAGTGGAGTAAATGGATCTAGAATGAGAGTTTTCTGATTTAGAAGTTACCTCTTCACTACTTGTATAATTAGTTGAGGCAGTCCTTCCTTCAACTAATTTCATAGCTATGAGGGAATTAAGTATCTTCCTCTTTGATCCTTGCGATAAAGCAAATTCTAGTATAATTTTTAGCCTCTTGTTTTTCATTCGATGAGTTGCTTATTGAAAAATAGTCTTAGTTAACATACATCCCTCTGCCTTTGGGCTTTGGGAATCTTCTAGTGCTGCTTCTTTCTTTCTTTCTTATCTTGCTTCTCTGTTAACTTATCCTCTTTGGATGTGGAACATTGTGCTCGCATGTTTCCTACTCCACTGCATCTTTAGCACTCGATGTTTCTTTCTTCTTTTCTCTTCTGCTCTTCTCCTTGAATGTTTTGAAAGAGCCTATGTTTTTTCCTTTTTCACAAATTTTTTGAATTTTTTTGTGAGAAGAGCAATTTTCTTAGCTTCATTTTGGGATGATCAAGTAGACCGTATGAGCTTTGTGTGGCTTTGATTGCGAGAGTCTTCTTTCCTCTATGATGCTCTTCATTTCTTTTTTTCTGTTAGCTCCTAAGACATAAGTAAGCTAATTAGGTCTTCAAGTTTCAAAGTATAGAGGTCCTTGGCCTTTTCAATTGCTGTGATCTCCTGTGTCTAAGATTCCTTTTCTATGCCTTGTAAAGTGTTAATGATCTTAGAAAATTTTATAAATATTTTAGAAATATTTTCAATGTCAAGCATTTTAAAATTTTCTTGCTATCTAATAAAAATATTCCTTATCGTCCCTTGGACCTAAGAAGTACCCTCATAAATTAAGGTTAGAGTGTCTCATATCTCTTTTATGGTTAAGCAAGAGGATACTCAATTATATTCAGTAGCTATCAAGGCACCAAATAGTAGTTCATTGGCTTGGCATTACCCTTTACTAATCCCATCTCCTCATCAGTCCAGTTGGAGGTGCTTTCACTTACAGGTTGTGGCGCCCTCAACCCGAGGCATGATAACCTGAACCTTACTCTAAGGTTGTTATCAATTGATAAATATGAAACAAGATTGTTCCCCTGATCACGCAGCAGGTTCTTAATTGGATCTCGTCCAAAAAAAATTTCGTTTCATTCTTTTATCCATCATCATTTCATTTCTTTTTATTTCACTCCATTCATCTTGTAAGCAATGATGAACTTGTAATTCGTTGCACATAGCATTTTAAAATAGTACTTGGTTCCCTTCTTTATACACTTTTTCATAAACTCATCCCCTGGCAGTTGTCATCAGTTGTACATATCATTCATAAAATTTTATCTTGTTCTCTTACATCCTTGATTTTATCAACCTGACCATGCCATAGCCATATAAAATTCACTCATTATCAAATATTTAACACCCATACTTATATACATACATTCAAGTTCACATAGAACTTAGGACTTTCAATACGTTCACATACATTATCATATCTTAAAAATTTCAGCCATACCATTCCATACACATAGCTAATAATTTAGCACACACATGAATACCATCTCATACCTTTTCTCAAATGCTCAGGTTCTTTACCTCTTGAGTTTTCTTATGCGTGTCTAAGATTTGGAAAAACAAATTGTGAATGATACTAAATAAGCAAGCATTTTGCATTTTTATATAAATACATTTCTCATCATTCAGTAGGAGACACTTATTAAGCGATCAACTACCAATCGGAAGAAACCTTTCATGAAAACTTTTCATTTAAACCCTTCATAAAACGTTTCATATAAACCCTTCATAAAACATTTTATAGAAACCGTTCATAAAACATTTTTCATAAGGACATTTGTATGTTCTAAAGCATTGTCATATAAACATTTAATCATGAGAACAAATGTATTTTCTAAAATATTTTCATATAAACCTTTGTTCATGAGGACAATTTTATGTCCTAAAACATTTTCATATAAACCTTTATCCATGAGGACAAATTTATGTCCTAAACCATTTACATAGAAACCTCCATATATGAGGACAAATTGTATGTCCTAAAATAATTTCTTATAAATCCTTTTATATGAGGACAATTATATGTCTTAAAATAATTTTGTATAAATCCTTTTTCATATCTCAATTTTTTGGGCTTTTCAAAACAATGCATATGCATATAAATTTTTTTATCTGTGTGGACATTTTTATGTCCCCATTTCGAGGTTTAAAATAAACATATGTATATACGTCTCAACCCTCTGGTAGGTGACACTTACCAAGTGATCATCCTTCCATAGGAAAGAAATCATCCATGTGACAGTACGGCTAGCTAGGCGGTCGTCCATGATCCTGCTCCCATTTCAGGAAGGGCATCGCTAGCCACCAGTCTTCCCTTAGCGACTTGGCCACAGGTAGATGTTGGCCTTCGTAACCAACCGTCTTGGTCTGCAACCACCTCCAACATGGACCTAATACATGATCCTTGTGCACACTCGTTTATATTCGCATTGTTATGCTATTATGATTTCATAAAATCAACACAATCCTTAGACCGTGCCATTTTTCAAGTCAAAACTTAATACAACATAATCCATCGCAGTCCTCAGACAGGGCATAATCAGTTTTAAAGATAAAAAAATTTTCATAAACCATCTTAAATAATAATGTTAGGATGGCCACCCTTAAAGAATTTTAGAAACATTTTAGTAAATCGATTTTATAAAATATTTATAATACTTGAGAAAATAATATTTGCAAGAAGATTTCTTGTTTGGTGGTAAAAAATTTTAGAATCATCTCGATAAACTAATTTCGAAACATTTCAATAATTGAAAAGAACAGGCATTTCTTGTAAACATTTTATTTCCATTTTTACGCTTTCATGAACAAAGAATATGCAAACATATCTGCTTCCATTTTTATCGGCATCATATGCCTTGTCCACACAACATCTTTATCACTCTTATATAGAGAAGAGTTTGCACAATCTTTTGAACATCATCTAACAAAGCAGTCATCAAATCAATTTATTGAGTTGGTCGTCCTTAAAATTATTTTAAAAACATAAATACAAGACATTTTTCAAAGTATTTAAGTCTTCAGAGAGATTAAAAATAATTCAATAGACCATTTTAAAGCATCTAAATAAACCATTTAAAGAAATTCAACTAAACCATTTCAAAAGTCCTATTTATTTACAAATACCATTATATGAAGAATTATATTTTTTTCTCAAAACTTCTTAGGAATGGAATTCTCAAAGTTTGTTTCCAAATATCATATTGTAGAAGAGTCGAAACTCTATCATCGTAAAATGCTTTTGAAATAGCATTTATAGGAACTTGCTCAATATGAAATCATCTTGAAACATGTCAATAGTAAGGAGTAAAATTATACTTTCAAGAATTGAGCATGCTTACAATGAAGCAATGTTGAAGCTTTTCATTAAAGTCATATTTTTAAGAATTGAATTTGCTTACTCTGTAAGCAATTCTAAAATCATCAATATAAATACTTGCAATGAAATCAACATTCATGAAGGTTCACTTGCTTACCTTGTAAGCAATCTTGAAACATCTTGATAAAGCAAGTTCAAATCATTTCAATATATGCCTCTAAAATAACATTTGGAAATGCTTAATAAAGCATCATTATAAAGAACTTGTAATCATTTCAACATTTGAAATGGAATCAAATCTTCAAAAGATTGCTTGCTTACCTAAATCAACTTCTGTTTCCTTCGTCAACATTTTCTTTACCTTTACCTATATACATAAGAATGACATTGCATACATAAACATAATCCCATATGTTTGCACATCATATAGTTTTCATCAACTTACTTAACCTACTTGCTTTTCAAGTTGGGTGTCCATTTACCGATTCTAATCACGACACAAGTAGAAAGTGAGCTCCACTCTAAGTACATACTACTTTTCTTTACTTAGTCATGGTCTTAAAGACCAAGCCAAGTAGAAATATAATAAAGAATTCAGAAAATAAAATCTACATGTTATAAGTTGTGTAGAGTAGATTCAGCACTTGAGTAGACTTAGAAAGATAAAAGAAGATTGAGACTTGTAGTACTTTGCAGCGAGTGTGATCTACTCCTTTTAGAGCACTTAACGTACACTGCTTATAAGAGAAAAGATATAAGCTCAATGAATACTCTAGCCAAATCTCATAACTCATCTTAACATCCCTTAAATATATGTGGAGTTATTTTGAATGTTGGAAGGTAACTAGCGTGCATCAAATGTGTCAACATCGGAATTTTTTTGACCATGATGAGCCAAGTTGCATCTAGAGTCGACTTTGGGTGCTCCTTCACCCAAGTCGTAGGCCGGAATCAACTTAGGTTGTGACTTAGTCTCCTCATTTCCTTTTCAAGAGGTTTGCTTCTTGTTTTTAGCTCTGAGTTACATTTTCAATTCGACTTGGTCTAGGACTTGACCCAAGTTGCAAGTGAAGTCAACTTGGGTTGTGACTTCACTTTTCTTTATGCATAATGGAACTTCAAATCTCCCTAACTTGTATATTTTGAGCCTTATGACTTTGTGTCTTTAGAGTTTAACATTCTTAATTTCTATTTTTTTCTTGATATTATCAACTTCATATGGTTTCCAAAAATATGGTCTCCTTCGATTAAAGCCTTGTCATGAAGATCTCATTTCATCATGGCTTGAATGTTTAATCATTGATTTCTATCTTCACCTCTTAAAGATATGTAACCCTTGATTTCCATTTGTTGGTCTTTGAGTATAGTTCTTTGAGTTTTGCACACTCTAGTATTCAAGTCATGTACTAGGGTTGACTTGGTTCTACAACTTGACCAAAGTCGCAGGTGGGGTCGACTTGGGTTTATGACTTCAGTATCCATTGCACACTTGGTTCATTAAAAACTTTATTCTAATACTTGAGTGTTCCGAGTAGCTTTGCTGAGTCGACTATGTGTGGGACTTCACCGGAGTTGAATATCAGAGTTGATTTTGTTGGAAACAATGTTCCAAACAAAACAAATTGACCAAAGCATAAATTTTGATGATTAAACAAAGACTAATTTGAGTATATAAAGTGTACTAATGAGTTTTCCAAGTGTTTAAGGAAAACAAAGAAGTCAAGTCGATTACCAAGTCGACTTGGACTTCGACTTGGGGTGAAGTCGATACCTAAGTCAACTTCACAAGCGACTTCAAATGGCAAAAGGTGGATAGCATTGAAAATAGAAAACAAGCAAATGAAGTCGCAGGCCAAGTCGACTCCAGGTGAGACTTAGGAAACCAAGTCGCAGACGAAGTCGACTCCAGCATCGACTTCAGGCATCCAGAGTTGAAAAGTGGAAACGTACATGATGAAGTCGCAGGCGAAGTCGACTCCAGGTGCGACTTGGGCGAAGTCGCAGACGAGGTCGACTCCAACTTCGACTTGAGGAGTTCAGACTTGAAGATTGAAGTTTCAAGCTTATTTCAAGGATCCATTTGGGATTTATCAAATCCAAATAGGATGCAAAGTTCATTCTCAAAAAGCAACTGAAGTCTCTTGAAGATCAAAAGCTAAGATTCATATTCAAAGTTCAAATCAAGTCTATTAAGTCCAAAGCTAATCTTCAAGCTTATGCCAAATGAAGCAATACCCAAGCCATGAAGACCAATTTTACAAAGTTCAAGACAGTTCAAGAGGATCAAGGTGTTTTTGCAAAAGACCAAGCCAAGTCGCAACCCAAGTCGACTCCAGGATCGACTTGAGTTGAAGACTGAAGGCCAAGTTGACCCAGACTCGGACTTGGAAATCTGAAGAACTGGAGTCGCACACGAGGTCGACTCTAGGTGCGACTTGGAAGCCAAGTCGCAGGCCAAGTCGACTCCACATGCGACTTGGGTCAAAACGGTCGGAATTTATTTGAACGTTGGCGCATTAAATGCGCGCCACCTACCCTCTAACGTTCGGATTCCCTCTAAAATTATAAATAGCATTCAAGATGGACGAGGGAAGTAGCTGAGAATCATTAAGTGTGCTTAACTACTACATTCAAGAGCTCAAAAGAGATCAAGCCACTCAAAGAAGAAGAACTCTACTTCAAACTGCCAGAGCTTCATTTCAGAATCTTCAAAGCCGGTTCTTCAAGTTCTTCTCTGCGCCTAATTGTTGCTACACATCTGTAAAGTGTAGATTTCTTTGTTATTTCATTTATTTGTGATTGAACTTGATCTAGTTTGAGGAACTAGGATCAAGTGTATGCTAAGTAGTGTGTGATTGGAGTGAGACTCATCACCTACTTGAGCAGTGTGTTATATGCCCCCTAGAGCTAGAATCTAGAAGAGAGCAGTGGCTCTAATTGTATTGAGAGAATACAATAGTGGAACCCAAGTCACAAGGAGTGTGAGCTTGGAAGAGTGGAGTAGGGAGGTTGCCCGAACCACTATAAAAATCTTGTGTGTTTGATTTATTTATCTGCTCTCTACATTATATTGCTTTCCATTTCGATTCTTCATTAAGGGGACTGGATTAATCCGGGGTTAAGTTTCTGTTTAAGTTATAAATTTTTTAAATACCCAATTCACCCCTCCCCTCTTGGGTTTCGCCATTAACTCGGGACCAACAGATTTGGGGTACAACTTGACTTCTTCAGATTCTTCATCAGTCACTTGAAGTCTTCCAAGTCGCATACTGAGTCGACTTAGTCTGCGAATTTACCTTGGGTTGCGACTTCGCCTGCTCAAGCATCCCAATTTCATATCTAACTGAAAAATGTCGATTGAAGTCGATCTAGAGATGACTTTGATATCAACTTGACTCAAATTCATGCCTGAGTCAACTTGACTCTGTGACTTGATTTGTCATTCCTTGCTTATGAAAAATTATAACTTAAACATTGCAACACCTATGTTAATCATCAAAACATAGATTGTACTTAATTTACTAATTGAGATCACAACAACACACCCACTAACTTTCACTTGGTTCGTCCATGAATCACAACTCAACTCAAACTTATGTTTTTGCCGACAATCCTAGCTTTCACTAGATCAACTCTTTGACTCTTCAAATTATATATATATTAGAGGGAGTTCAATTTGATACCATTTATAATGCCTCACTAGCCAGAACCTACTTATATGATCAACGAGCTATTAACTTAATCCATGATCGGATGTAATAGGGAACACACATCCACCTATACGTGATATTTATAACATCCAATACAATAATATCATAGCAAAAGAAGTAATTGAATTTAATTATACCAAATTGAACTTTTTATCTAAATTTGTAAATAAATCCATTAATTAAGTCCTCAGTACAATGTAATCATCTCTTAGAAGAAAACTAAGGGTCTATTTGGATAAAATAAAAATTTTCAAACCAAAATATTTTAATCTAAAATTTTTTATTCTCCACAACTATTTTATTTTTTAATTATTTATTCATATTTTCCAATACAACTATCCTACTTTTCAATCATTTCTATACATCAACCCATACAACTAATCTGTCTATTTAACTTCCTTTTCTTTACTCCTCATCATTATCCTATCATATTACATCATTTCACACAATTTTAAAAACTTTTGTACAAAAAAGTTTTCATACAAAAATTTTATCACTTCCCAAACACACACTAAGAAATCAATAAATATTGAAGTCTAATCATAGTTGCCCTAATAAGTATGTCTACCATCTCCAATGCGCACAATGTATTTGCCAGGGTTTGCTTCATTGTCAAGCAAACGGATTAGTAATAATGGGTAAGTTTAGAATAACCGACTAAGTAGGAAAGTAATAAAAATAATTGAAATCCTTAATGATAAAAAGAACTCATGACAACAAAATAGATATGCGATTATAATCATTCTTGTGCTCAAATAAAATTTTAATAGTTTGAAATACATAAGTTAGGTAGCCATGGCAATGCACCTTTATAGTAATATAACATGTGGCCATGGCAACACACAACATAATATATAACTTCTTATGTGGTCCTTGTGATGCAAACCATAATTATAATATCCTATGTGGCTATGTGGCCCTGGTGATGCACACCATGAAGCCTTAGTGATGCACACATTCCTCTTCATTCACTTTGTGACCCTCAAATCAAATACAAAAATCAAATAGTTAGAAAATATAATTTCATGACATATATGACATGTTAAATTATGCTTCTCAAATATAAATCAAATTAATAAACTGAACTACTTTGCAATAAGTTAAAAATGACAATAAGCCAAAGAAAGTTCAATAAACTGAAATCATCAGCACGGCCTATTAAATACACAAATTACGGAGAACTTTAAAATTCAATTTGAAAAGTTCTACTTACCTCATATATGCAACTTACACCTTCCATAATCCAGCTTTTAAAGTTCGACTCTTGAGTCCTTTATCAGTAAAATACACAAAACATTCATCAACGATTTCTTAAGTGTCAATCATACTTTCTACTTAATGTTATGTATAAACCATAATCCCACAATTATAACTACTTCAAATTTAGGGTGCACATTGGTTGGGTTCAACCCGCAACCTATTGAACCCAATCTATTTAAATCAGGTTAGGGTTGGGTTGGGTTGGGTTGAAAGATAGGTTAGAAAAATAAGGCTGGGTTCAACCCTTTTTAAATTGGGTTGGATTCGGGTTGGCAAAGTCGGGTTGCATCAACCCATTTTTAAAAACCAAAGTTTAACCCATCTGATCCACCTCCCGTGGATGACTCCCTTAGTCCCTCTTAGTCCCACATCTCACCCTAGCCTTGTTAACTGCTGCAATCTAGCCTCCAACGCGTTGTTTCCATCGAGGAAGCCATCTGCTATATTCTTCATCACATCGGTGCTATTGATGGAGAAAATGAGGGATGCTAAGATCTGAACGTGCTATCGTTGATTTTCATTAGATTCTAGCAAATTTGGTTTCTAGCGAGGAGAAAGCATTGTTCGAAGCTGTAGGTGGGTTTTTAGTTAGGAGAAGGCATCGTCTGGTGCTGCCATTGCTAGATCTAGTGAAAGGGAGCTGTAAGTGGGTTTTTATAGTAGGGGATTGACAAGAGATGGCTCGTCGACCAGATGTGAAAATGATGCATGCATTCACCAGTGAGTAGATTAGCCAAGTTTGGAGCCATCATTGATGGGCAATGCTAGCAGCCATGGAGGATATTGAGTGTGGATGATGGAGCACCAAAAATTAGTGATCGATGGTGCATCTCTATCCATGTATGTGCGTACTCCACTTCATAATTCAGACAATTTGGATTTATGATGTCCCTTGTCCTGTTTCGAATATCAATAAATATTCTATGCAAAGTGAAAAATAAAAAGTGAAACACACACACACACACATATACAGGAAAATAATAAAATGCATTCTATCTACACCATAATTAGAGTGTACACCACTATAAAGGGACCCGTCTAATTATAAAATTAACATCCTTTTGCTAATTGTATTTATAATTATTTATTTTAGTAGCAGACAAATTTTCTTCTAAATATTAAAATTTATAAAAATTAATTTGTGCACATGCAATATCATTTGCATTAGGGGCACAATCTGGAGTTGGGTTATACTGACTTTGAGTTAACCCAAACCTAGACCTTAATATTAAAATTCAGGCCAAGTCGGGTTTTGATATTGAGGCTGATATAAACCCAATATTGGTTTCAAGTTCTCTCAGGTCAAGTTTAAACCTAGTGTAATTTGAAAAAAAACTAAAAAAAATCAAATTTTGTTTTGAAACGGGGTAGATTCGGGTGGATTTGGACTGACCGGATACCAAATTAATGGTTCAACATTTTAATTAAATGGATGATGGTAATATAATTTTGTTGGAAAATCTTGAATTTATTTGTAATTATGTAAATTCTGTTAGACAATGTGTTCATAGTTGGGTTGGGTTAGGATGAATTGGGTTAGGGTTGGGTTGGGTTGGCGGCTTTAAGAAATTGGTTGGGTTGGGATAAAATTGGGTTGGAATTGGATTGGGTTGGGTAAAATCATCTTTGCTTCTATCAATGTAGGCCTGCATATTTCTCATCTCTACTTCTGTTGCTACAAACATTGCAACTAGAGTTAAGGTGCATGCTTTTTTAGTTGGATAAGCTAATTTTTCTACATTAAGCTATTCAATTTTATATTTAGATCAAGTCATGATGACAAAACTCGATTTGAAAGTAATCATGTAAAGCAGAAACAGGTAATGTTGAATTGTTGCATTGGATTGTGTTCCACCAAGGCGTGTAAATGTTTTTGGCTCCAACTTATTTACTTGCATGAAAATGCATGTGTTTGCATGTGTGTGTTTTGGTTGCCATATTTGTCTACTTTTACTTAATTTTAACAATAGATGCCACTTCTGAAGACATCATAGGACAACTCTCATTGGAGTAGATGTCAACAAGTACGAGACATGTGCAAAACGACGACAATTTATCATTATTTCTTTCATCGGACTAGGCAAAGGGATCCCGTTATATAAAAACTATACCAAAATTGGGGTAGATATATGTTATGTGCACCAGTGTGAATTCTAGATTTCTTTTGATTTGAAGCAAGATGGAGAGGTGTTCATTATCAATGGAGCAATACATCTCCAAAGAGAATTTCAGACTTCTATTTGTAATGTGTTTTAAGCTAGTTGGAATTGTCAATTATAGCTTTTTTTTACTCTTGATCAAAGACAAGAATGTAATTATAAAATATATAAAAAATAATAATAATAATTTAAGTTGACTAGTACAAATCCACGTAGGGCATCCTATGTGGCAAGGGTAGACTTTTTGACTAATTGGGTTAGATGAGTAATAATGGGCCTTGCCTAATTATTATTTAAATATACTGCAGGTTATATTTATAGTTTAATTTTTGAATGTTGTTTCAGCAACCCGTGTAGCTCGGTTGGCATACAGGAGGTCCAAGCGGTCTTAGAGGTCTAGGGTTCGAATGGGGGTTCACAGAAAAAATAATTAAATTTTTTTTGTACTTTTGCCTCCCCAGGCATGTTGGCCCCACAGGATAAGATAGGATGATATAAGATTTAGTTTAATTGAAATTTAAGTTTTAAAAAAAGTTCTATCTCTTATTCCCTATCTTAGCTATGGTAACTTTTATAAAAAGGTTTGAGAGTTGGTGGATGGAGGCATCCATAAGAAAAGGTTTGGGGAGAATAAATTTGCGGAAGGAGAGAAAGCTACGTAAGGTGTACCAAATCAAGTGGGACACTAGCATTTTGGATTTAAGTGAAGATTTTCAAGAATATTTATTTCTATTTATTTATTTTAAAGTCATGTATTGAGAATGATAGACTTGTAAAAAAAATTTTTGTTCCTTGATGTAATAATGGGAACATGACTAGTGGAAGTTGAATTTTGAAATTTTTATGAAATTATAATAATTAATTTCGCCATAAATTTGTGATTGATCTTGGGGATTTGCATTAAATATATGGTCAGGATCACTTTTCTGGACCAGTATGTTATAGATGGTATCAAAGCGGTCACACATATAAAATATGACTTATTAATTATTTTATAAAAAAATTTCAAAAAAAAGAATTTCAAAATGGATTTGCAAATCTAACCCTATGTTTTTTTTTTGAGTTTAGAAAATGGTCAGTTTGGGTTTATCGGTATACCCTAATCTTAAAATCGAAGGAAAGACTCTCCCTACTACCCATGAAAGGTTAAGTGCCCTAGAAAAACTGGTTTTAACCTAGAGAAAGGAATCTATCTACAATACCAAATCCTAAATAAAAAGTTGGATAGGATCTTAGAAGCTGTAGATGTTCTCACGCCACCTACACTTATTAAGCCTTGGGTTAGAAATCTAAGTAGGAAGAAGGGTAAGAAACCAGTAACCCAAGTAATGACTGACCCAGAAAATGATCTAGATAATGAAACCGCGGCTTATAAAAGAAAAAGGCTGTGTACCTAGAAACCCATAGAGGATGAGAAGTCTAAGAAAAGAAAAGCTGAAACTCAGGCTGCACCTACACCTAAGAAGGTCATACCCCTACCTCGGATGGCTGGAATCCTAAAACAGGATGATCCTTCGACATTAAGGAAACCCTCTATGCGAATTAAGGTTGCTGTTTCAAAGCCTAAGATATCACCTACTGATATACCCAAAGTCGTGGATGAGTTTGAAGCTGCTGATGTACCCAAAGCTATGGATGAGTTTGAAGCTGCTAATGTACCCAAGGCTATGGATGTGCCCAAGGCTATGGATGTACCCAAAGTGGTGGATGTAACTAAGGCTGCTGATAAACTTAAGGCCAAGGGTGAGCCTTTGCTATACCCAAGCCAAAGGTAATGGTTGAACCTAGTCCAGAGCTGCAGAAGGAAGTTTTTCCTATTCAAGGACCCAACCCAGATCTTGTCTATACTGAGGTAGAGACTCGGGAAGTACCTTCTCAGGATGAACAAGAGAAAACCTTTGCCGTGTTTCAAATAGAGGCTTTCATCAGTGGGAACGGATGCAAGCACAGCTAGAATAGATTGTTCAACAGCAATCATCACAGTGCTAAGAAACCAAGAGCACCGTTACCATGGGCATGATGAACATCGATCACCTGCGATTATGCATGGGAGTCAGAGAGAAGGGACAAATCAGAACCTGATGCTTGGGTTTTAGAAGGAAAGTCAGAATTTAGTAGGCAAGATGAAAGGGAGGTCTTGCGCTAGGCAAACAGAGGGGCTAGTGATAAAGCTCGAGGAACAATTGTAGAAAGTCTGAGTATTGCAATCACGGGTTATCCCGAACAGTGAAAAATGGATCGGCAAGATGCTGATGCATTCCATGTTCAGAAACCCCCATCCTTTGTCGGTGGTGATTGTTTAGCTGCCAAGCATTAGATCGAGGCGATGGAAAACATTTTTGACTTTTTGGGTTATGGCGACTAATAGAAAGTTTTATTTGCTACATTCAAACTCAATGGAGAGGCCTATCGATGGTGGAAGACACAACAACATGTTTTCAACAGTAAGAAAGAAAATGTAACTTGCGATAAATTTAAGAAATCTTTCTTTGCTAAGTTCTTTCCATCTTCTGTTAGAATTTTGAAGACCCGAGAGTTTGCTAAATTGAAGCAAGGCACTATGACGATGGCCGATTATGAAACAAAATTCAACTCCCTGTTTCGTTTTTCTCGAAGCTCAGAATGGGAAGAATATAGTCGAATTTGCAAGTTTGAGGACGGTCTGGTTGAGGGTATATGGACAGAGTAATACTTTGCTGCAATAAAACTTATGGTGATGAAGTCGATAATGCTCTCTTAGTTGAGAGTGATACTGCTGAACTTGATAGGCATTACTTGAAGAGGGAATGATCACCAGTAAGAGATCATCCAGGAAAGAAGCAGATCGAATAGTCTTCTTCTGGGCAAACTAGAGTTGAGGGAAGTGCAAAGAATGGAGGGTTTCAAAAAAAGAAAAAATTCCTCAAGTGCAACAGATGCGGAAAGTTTCATATCGGACTTTGCAAATGCTTCAAGTGTAAGAAGGCTGGACACCGACCATCAAACTGTGTCGTGGGCTTCGTATGCTACAATTGTGGACAACCTGGTCACATCATTAAGGATTGTCTAATAGCCAGTAATGTCAGACAACCACAACAGCATGGGCAAAATCGTCCAGTTGGAAGACCAGCAGGACAACAGTACCAAGGTGGTGGTGAATGACAACCAGTTTTACCAACTCAAGTATAAGTCCGTGCCCTAATACTCGAGCAGACCCGAGCATCGGCGGAGACAGTGATAGGTATTATTCGCCTTTGTGGTATTTTTGCTCAAGTACTATTTGACACAGGTGTGGATAACTCTTTTATATCCAAAGAGTTCGTGCGATAGCATGGTTAGAAGTCACTGAGTTGACTTGGGATGTTCAAGTCACATCACCTATTGGGGGTAGTTTATTGGTCAGACGTGCTTTTATGGCTTATAACCTAGAAATTGAAAGTTTAGCCATCCTAGTAGATCTTTTAATCATACCTATGAAAGATCTAGATATTATTTTGGGAATGAATTGGTTAGCTAAGTGGGTATATGGAATTTACCCTCATGAGCGTCGTGTCAGCTTAAGAGGATCCGATGAGTAAGGTATTGATTTTAAGGGAAGTCAATTGGTAGTACCCCACCTTATATCAACTTTTCAAGCAAAAAAACTTCTTAGAAAGGGTGGCAAGGATGTCTTATTTTAGTTCTAGCAATAGAAGATAAAGAGATTAAGTTGGAAGACAATCCGGTTGTTCATGAATTTCCTAATGTGTTTTCAAAAGAGTTGCCGAGAATACCCCCAGAAAAAGAAATTGATTTCATCATAGAATTGATGCTCGGTACTACTCCAATTTCAAAAGCTCCTTATCGAATGACTCCTGTAGAGTTGAAAGAATTAAAGATACAATTGCAAGAGCTTCTCAACTTAGGGTTTATTCGACCTAGTAAGTCACCTTGGTGAGCACCTGTGCTTTTTGTAAAGAAAAAAAATTGTAGTATGAGACTATGCATCGATTACAGAGAGCTGAATAAGGTAATAATCAAGAACAAATATCCCCTTCCCCAAGTTGATGATCTCTTTGATCAACTACAAGGTGCATCGGTTTTCTCCAAAATAGATCTATGGTCAGGATATCATCAGTTGAAAGTTTGGGATGAAGATATACTTAAGACAGCTTTTAGAACCCGGTATGGTCATTACGAATTTTTAGTAATGTCATTCGGAGTAGCTAATGCCTCAGCTACATTTATGGACCTTATGAATAGGGTATTTTGACAATTCTTAGATAAGTTTATTGTGGAATTTATTGATGATATTCTAGTGTATTCCAAAGGAGAGGTAGAACATATTGGTCATCTAAGGGAAGTACTACAGAACCTAAGAGAACATAAGTTGTATGTCAAACTCAACAAACGTGAGTTTTGGATAGATAGTGTGACCTTCTTAGGTCATGTGGTTAGCAAGGATGGTATATCAGTCGACCCAAAGAAGATAGAAGCTATAACTAATTAGGGTAGACCGACTACTGTAACTGAGGTTAGAAGTTTCCTGGGTATGGCAGGGTATTATCGAAAATTTGTAAAATTTTTTTGAAGAATTAAAGAGTCGCTTAACTTCAGCACTGATTTTAGCCTTACCGATCACTGACGAAAGTTATGTAGTGTACAGTGACGCATCTAGGAAAGGCCTCGGTTGTGTACTCATGCAGCAAGGTAGGGTAATGCCTATGCATCTAGACAGTTAAGACCCTATGAACAAAATTATCCTACCCATGACTTTGAGTTAGCTGCAGTGGTGTTCCCATTAAAAATATGGCGACACTACTTGTATGGTGAGAAAATAAAAATATTTACAAACCATAAGAATTTGAAGTATATTTTCTCTCAAAAAGAGTTGAACCTTCAATAGAGAAGATGGTTGGAGTTACTAAAAGACTATGACATTAATATTCAATATCACCCTGGTAAAGCAAATGTGGTAGTCGATGCTCTAAGTCGTAAATTTTGCGCTGCAGTTTGGATACTCAACAGTTGCCTCTGGTACGATAAATTCGAAGAATAAGTACTTTGCAAATTCAATCAACACTGATTGATCGGATAAAGCAAGCTCAAAAGCAAGACAAACTTATTCTTCATATTTTAGAAAAGTCAAAAAATGGAGATCCCTCTGATTTCGGTTGCAATTCTGATGGTACACTACTTTTCCGGAGAAGGTTAGTTGTGTCTAGAGATGACAAGCTGCAACGGGAAATTTTAGAGGAAGCCCATTAGTCTAAATTTTTTGTACATCCTGGTAGTACCAAGATGTACAAAGATCTGAGATAAAATTTCTGGTGGAAAAGGTTGCGTGTTGAGTGTGCCAAATTTGTGTCTCAGTGCTTAGTATGTCAGTAGGTCAAAGCTGAACAAAAAAGACAAGCCAGATCGTTGCAACCTTTAGAAATACCAGAGTGAAAATGGGAGCACATTACCATGGACTTTGTAACTGTGCTCCCTAGGACGCAAGCTCGTTATGATGTTGTATGAGTAGTGGTGGATAGACTTACCAAATCCGCTCACTTCTTACCCTATCGCATGACCTTTAGAAATGATCAGATGGCAGACTTGTACTTGCAGGAGATTATTCGTTTACATGGTGTTCCTATTTCCATTGTGTCAGACAGAGATCGACGGTTTATTTTTTATTTCTGGCAAAAATTACAAAAATGTATGGGAACAAAGTTGCAGTTGAGGTAGGCAAGTTAGTCTTCTTAAAAGTCTCTCCCACCAAAGGTATGACTCGTTTCAGGGTGAAAGGAAAATTATCTCCTTGATATATTGGATCGTTTGAGATATTAGAAATTATTGGCGATGTTTCCTATCGGATAGCATTGCTTCCTTCACTAGCAAGTGTTCATAATGTCTTCCACATCTCACAGTTAAGAAAGTATGTAGCCGATTTGATGCATATTTTGTTAGTCGAACAATATGAGATCGAGGAAGATTTAACTCATCCAGAACGTCCTATTCGAATCTTGGATAGTCGCGAGAAGCAGTTAAAGAGGAGAAAAATTTGACATGTTCTAGTACAATGGAGCAACCACAGTGAGCAGGAAGCTACGTGGAAGCTAGAAGATGATATTCGTAGAATTTGCCCCGAAATGTTCCAAAATCTATCATGATTGTTGTAAGTTTCGAGGACGAAACTTTATAAGGTGGGGAGAATATAAAATATATGAAAAAATAATAATAATAATTTAAGTTCACTAGTCAAAATCCACGTAGGGCATCCCATGTGGCAAGGGTAGACTTTTTGACCAACTAGGCCAGATGAGTAATCATGGGCCTTACCCAAATATTATTTAAATATACTGTGGGTTATATTTATATTTTCATTTTTGAATGTTGTTTCACCAACCTGTGTAGTTCGGTTTGCATACAGGTGGTCCAAGTGGTCTTAGAGGTCTATAGTTCGAGTAGGGGGTTTCGCAGAAAAAATAATTAAATTTTTTTGCAGTTTTGCCTCCCCAGGCATGTAGGCCCACAGGATAAGATAAGATGAGATAAGATTTAGTTTAATTGAAATTGAAGTTTAAAAGAAGTTCTATCTCTTATTCCCTATCTTAGCTACGATAGTTTTATAAAAGAGTTTGAAGAATTGGTGGATAGAGGCATCCGTAAGAAAATGTTTGGGGAGAATAGAATTGCAGAAGGAAAGAAAGCTACGTACGGTGTACCAAATCAAGTGGAACACTAGCATTTTTTATTTATGTGAAGATTTTTAAGAACATGTATTTTTATTTATTTATTTTAAAGGCATGTATTGAGAATGACAGACTCGTAAAATTTCTTTTTTTGTGCCTTGATGTAAATGGGAACATGACTAGTGGAAGTTGAATTTTGAACTTTTTATGAAATTATAATAATTAATTTCGCCATAAATGTGTGATTGATCTTGGGGATTTGCATTAAATATACGGTCAGGATCACTTTTATAGACCGGTATGTTACAGTAATTCTTTATGAATGTCCTTGTAGTGTCAATGAGGTATTGCTATTATTATTGAATGGATTTAGTGCTAGAAATTTCTTTAATGGATTGCTGCAATTTGACTTATTGTCAGATTCAATATTGGAAACTTCTTGAATGGATGGGAAAATTTTTATACTCTTATGATTCTAGTGCCTTTGTAGTATGTCAATCCTCTTGTCAATCCTTAGTTGTAGTCAATTTCATTAATTTATCAAGTGCATTACGTTATAGAGGGAATTGAATTTCTTTGAATAAGACATGAAAATGAGAAGAGGTAGGGAGATGAGAGAAAGAGAGAGCGGGAGGGAGAAGGAAGAAGAGAGAGAAGAGGGTAGGGAGGAGGGAGAAGGAAGAAAAAATGAGAGAGTAGAGACAACCAGCGTGATAGCAAATGTCGTCGGAGCAAAGAAGGGAGAACACAGCTTTTGAGAGCAAGGTGGATGGAAGAACTATCGAAAATAGAAAATACAGTAAGGAAGAGCTGCTGTGAAAGAGAAAAGGCAGCAAGGTGTCTTTTTACAAATTACAATTTTCGATAGGGGCCTGCGTTTTATTTTCTAGTGCATTAATTACACACCAAGAACTGCGCTCTCAAAATCTAATCTAATGACCTCAATATTCCCTGCAAAATACAACATGATCGGATAGCATGCAGGACTGATTAGAAATTTGTTGTGTTTCTAGTTGTTCTGAAAAGATTAAAGTTCTTTTAAATTTCCCTTATTTTTTCATTTTAATAATCTAAATAATTCATAAAATTAATCCAATTGTTAAATTGTAAATACAATTTGCACATTAGTATAAAACCTTGAATATAAAATATAGAAATTCCATATCATTTTTAATTTAAAAGTAGCAAATTATTATTAATAGTGATTTAGATAATACACGTAATTTAATACAAACAAGTTTATAATATTATTCAAGTTTTAATATTTGATAAGATTAAATAAAAATAGAACCACATTCTTGTTGCCATATAATTCCTAATATCTATACAGAGATATGTTTCTTTGTAGATGGATTGCACCTTTATTACTGCTACAAAGCAGGCTATTGCAAATGGGTCGTACACTAATTAGAATGTTATGGTACTTTATATAATAATTTATTTATATAAAAATTATACTCTAGACAATTTAAATGTTGAAAATACTACTTTAAAATTGATATTTACATTAAATTATTTTGTTATGTTATGTTTTATTATGTTGAGTTTATACCATTTGAAGACTGGGGCCATGAACATGTTAGATTAGATGAAAATCAATATGTTAATAAAGTAAATAAATCTAAATACAAAAAGTGCGATAGTTTTCCTATTCATGAACAAGTGGGCCCCATTGTGCATGGATATATAAAGAGAGAGAGCCCATTATTTGTAGATAGAGTGAAACTATAATTACGATACAATCCACCACAAAATGAACCCTACAAATATTAAAATATAATAATATTTTATACATTCATTTATCAATATAAAAATTATATTTTAGATGGTTTAGATGTTGAAAATATCACTTTAAACTTGATATTTATATTAAAATATTTTATTATGTTAACTTTTAACGATTTTAAGACTGGGCACATACACATGTTGAATTTGGATGAAAATTGATATGCTAATAAAGTAAATAATTATAAATACAATGGAAGGAGTAGATTTCTTATTCATGATTAAGTGGGCCGCATAATGCATTGAGTTCACCATAATTATTGTATAATCTGAATGCACTCGAATAAATTATACATAAATAATCGATCCCGCTTCTATGTAACCGGGTTACATAGAAGCAGACCCATATAACCCCTTCAAAATCTAAGATTTTTATTCTTAATGGAAAATTCAATTCATTCATTGTATCTAACATCATTTGTTTATCTAAGGGGACCAAGTTTCATCCCAATTAAGTACGTTTATGGGCCGCATCTGTTCAAAAATAATATATATATATATATATATATTTGTGTGTAAATTATGAAAGACGCTTAGATCTATTTACACATGTATTAGAATATAATAATAATTTATAGAATCACTTATTTACATAGAAATGATATTTTGGACGGTTTAGATGTTGAAAATACTACTTTAAAATTGATATTTTAACCTTTTTCATAATTTACACATGAATATATATATATATACATTAGTTGAAAATACTAGTTGTTTTTCCTTTTGTTTTATTAAATAAGATAATCTATAGTAATTTGTGTTAAGTTGATTACAAAATAACTGAATAGTTATGGTTGTAGCCTCATTAAATGATTTTAACATTTAGTTCTTTGTTGTCTCGAAGTTATTAATTCTTTTCTTAACTGATTTATTTGTTCAGCCATTAAACAAGAAGTCCAATTTAGCTTAGAAGATATTTTATGAGTTCTTATTTTTGTCTTATTGTAAGCGATGCCCTGTGATAATTTTCTTTTAATTATTTATAAAGATTACTATAAATTTGATGTGGTAATTGTTGGTCCCGAGTTGATGGCAATTACCCAAGAGGGGAGGGGTGAATTGGGTATTTAAAAATTTAAAACTTTAATTAGAGATTTTAACCCGGTTTAATTTAAACCCCTTTAATAAAACAAATAGAAAGCAATAAGATAATGAAAGCGGAGATGAAAAATAGTAGACAAGATTTATAGTGGTTCAGGCAACCTTTCCCTACTCCACTCTTCTAAGCTCACACTCCCTTGTGACTTGGGTTCCACTTATGTATTCCGCGAATACAACTAGAGTCTCCACTCTCTTCTAGATTCTAGCTCTAGGGGGCATATACAACCAGAGCCTCCGCTCTCTTCTAGATTCTAGCTCTAGGGGGCGTGACAACAAGCAACACAAGTAGGTGATGAGTTACACTCCAATCACAACCCTACTTGCTATATCTTGGTTTGAAACACCGAACTCAAACCAATCACTAAAATCAAATAACAAGATGAAATAGAAGAAATCTACACTTTACAGATTTGTGTATGCAGTTTTAGCTCAAGGAAGAATCTGTAGAAGCAACGAATCGTATTGCGTTGAAGCAAACAACAACTTTGAAGCTTGTTCTTCCTTTGAAAGTGTATAGATCACTCAATTGTAGAGAAAAGTGGATTGAAACTCTTAGTAGCACTTCTTTCCTCTTTTTTAGCTCTATCTTGTGTGTATCCACGTTTGCTTGAGTGTCTATATATAAAGGAGGGAGAATTTTGAACGTTATAGAGTTGGTTGGCGCGTAATAAATGTTCCAACGTTCAAAAATTCGAACATTACGTCTCCAAGTCGCAGGTGGGGTCGACTTCGTGTGCGACTTCACCCAAGTCGCATGCTAGAGTCGACTTCGTGTGCGACTTCAACTGTTCTTCAGTTTCCAAGTCTGTCCTCTGGGTCGACTTGGTCTGAGACTTGTCTTCAAGTCGATCTCGGAGTCGACTTCGGGTGCGACTTGGCTTCTTTCTTTTGCCAACTTTGCTGAAGTTTCTCTTTCTCGCTTAACTTCTTCTTCTTGTCTTGTTTTTCAATTTCTTTGAGCTTACTTGTACAAAATCCTTTTTCTTTAAGCTTGGAGAACTTGTCGAACTTAAATCTTGTATGAGCAATTCCAACTTTGGTTTGGGATGATCGAATTCATGTACCTTGCTTGCTTAAACTTGAATTGGTCTTCATATATTAAGTTTGATTCAAGTTTATCTTGAAGTCAGCTTGTCCTTCGACTTGATCTTGAAATTTTGTCCTGCCAAGTTGAAGTTTGATGCTGAAGTCGACTTTGCCTGCGACTTCAGAAGTTTCGCTACCCAATTTCAACGCTGGAAGGAAATTGCTGCTTGAAGTCGATACTGGAGTCGACTTCTTCTGCGACTTCGCCCAAGTCGCAAGTGGAGTCGACTTCATCTATGACTTTGGTTGTTCTGCTCTCCAAAATCAACGCTGGAGAAAAAATGTCTTTTGAAGTCGAAGATGGAGTCGACTTGAGAGATCGACTTGGCCTAAGTCGATGTCTGAGTCGACGTGAGTTGCGACTTGACTTGTTCTGTTTTGTAGATTTCATTTTTATAACTTTGAACATTTGCACGAAACTCATTAGTAGCTAATATTTACTCAAATTGTGTTGTTTAATCATCAAAACATATGGTTTGGGTATTTTCATTCAATTTCAATAATTATTTCCAACAGTAATAATCTTTTTAAATGGTTTTCAAGTTCAGTTCTTCATTGTCTCAAGGCTCTTAACTTTTTACTTAGGGTGTGTTTGGTTGGAGATAAAAAAATTTTGATGAAAATTTTTTAGGGTAAAAATTGTCAAATTGATAGAAAATGATGTGATATGATAGGGTAATGATGAGGTGTAAAGAAATAAAGTTAAAATAAATAGGTTAGTTATATGGGTATTTGTGTGGAAATGATTGAAAAGTAAGATTATTTCTATAGAAAAATGTGAAAAATAATTAAAAAATATGATAGTTATGGAAAGTGAAAAGTTTTCTATTGAAAAGTTTTGGTTGGCATTTTTTGTGTCCAACCAAACACACCCTTAATTGATGAATTTGTTTAGTCATTACATAGTAAGCATAGAGAATTATTTTTTCAATTTTCGTTTGTCCTCTTCTAGGTCAGAGATCATATAATTTTTAAACTAGTGCGAGTGTTGGTTTTGTCTTTCTCTTAGTATTTCAAAAATTTTTATAATAAGTTTATGCCCTTGTACTTGTCCTTAGATTAGAGGAAGATGGTCTGGAATAACTTCCCATAAGACAAGTTCATCATTGACGTTATCTTCAAGCTTTTGAAATAAATTCTGTAACTTTAAGGTAATTTAATTGTGATGATATGTTTGCAAAATTGTAAATGAATTTGCAGGAAAATAACAACTCAATTGAAAAGACATAGTTTACAATACAAGTTTGAAATACAAGTTTGGAAATAACTTACAAGTTCAGGAACGGATCAAGCTCTAAGTCAACAACTTGTTTCTTTAGTAGAGCTTTGAGATCATCTTATAACAAAGATTTTGGAGAGGTTTAGAAAGAAAGAAAGATTACAAGTTTTGAGAAAGAGAGAGAGAGCTTTGAAGATTGCTTGAGGGGATTTCCATAGCAGGGTAGTGAGCTTTGGAAATATTTCGACGCCAAGTCGCTACATTTTGCATGGTGGAAGGAGAATAATGTATTTGGGATCTCTGTGAAACCCCAAGTAGCATTTCCTAAAAAGTCCTTTGAAGGCGTGTAAAGCTGTGTTAGGTCTTGTAGAGTAATATCGTTGACAGTGATCAGAGACGATAAATATATTATTGTCTAACCATGAATATATTATTCAGAAACCTTAGCTCTGAATCAAGTAGTAGTCGAGGTAATGTATTAAACACGGAAGAAATTAATATAGATAATCTGAAAAAAGACTTAAATGATTGAAAAATATCTGATATCTCAGACAGTTAAATATACAAAAATGATCATTTCAACTCTCAACAAACTGCACAATTAAAACAGTTGAATATACAATCTCTTTATTTAAAGAACATGAAACTATTCCTCTTTTAAACAGAAGATTAATTGAACAACATAGACAAAAATATAACTTCATACATTTAGGACTTGTACAAGTAGCTATCAAACCACTAATAAGAGAATGCTTAGACACTTCGATCCTATTATGACTAAGAGACTATAGTTTCAATAAATTCCAAGGCTCATTTTTAGGAATGGTAGAAACAAGCCTACACATTAGACCTATTTACTTTGACTGTTACCCAAACTTTACCATTTCTCTACAAGTTTAAAACATTCTAGATGCTTTAACCTTAAACCTAAAAGTCTATAACTATAAAAGAAAATAAGGATCTATACCCATAACCTTAATATATAGGATCCATTACAAAACCATAATTATAACTTTTAATATAAGAGCTATTAAAACATCTTTAAAAGGAGAAACAATACTATTACAAATTAATATAAGAAAAATCAAACTTAATGGTATCCAAAACCATAAAATGAGATCACATAACTTTCCCATCTCACTAGGAACTCCAAATTGAGGTATTACATTCTCAAATAAAAGACTCTGAAATTAGAGAGATAAGCGAAGATAAAGAAAGAAATGTAAAAATAGATATAAACTCATTTAGAAAATCATCTTCCTTTAACCTTAGAAGATCTATAGATAAAACTTCAGAAAGATCCTTTAAAACAACTCAATCTAGAGCCTCATATTCTCTAATACCTACAAACAACAAATCAGGCATAAAAATGATAGAAATAAATATTAATCCTCCAATTCTCCAACCAATCTACTCTGTAGAACCAAACGAAGAAATCTCAAGCCCGAGAATGTCGCCTACTAAAATAGATATGAAAGACTTTGACCCATCAATAAATGTCATCGAAAAAGAAATTGAATTAGACAAGGAAGGAAGGACTAAGAGAAAAATTTTATAAAAAATTTAATAAAGAACAAATAATTTTATACAAATTATAATAAGGATGAAAGAAAGCTTATTCCAGAAAAATATTATGAATTTATGAAAACACAAAGTTCATATGTTCTTCTTTGAATAGTTCTCTCCTAAAAAAAACTAATTACCCTAGAACCATACAACCTATATGGAAATACTCCACAAGAAAATAAGTAAAAACCTTAAATGATCTACTAGAAACTGAAATTGTGATAGAATTTTAAAATAAACAGATAACATGTTCCTCATATAAAGTTAAAACAGACATTGAAACGCCTTCTAGCAGAATTTATATTAAAAAAATTTATGAACAAATAATTACACAAATCAATCCTTAATCATTATAGGGAATCAATTACATAAGATTCAAACCACTATAGAAGATAAGATAATACCTCCTGTTATTCCAAAACTGAAAAAGAAACAAATAGACAAGCCATTTTTATCCCATATGAAATTCCAAAAGCAAAATTAAAAGAGATAAGAGAAAAGAGTGAATTTATAAATAAAATAAATAAAAGATTAAAAGATCTTGAAACACCAAAAAGCTCAAAAAATAGAAAGAATCTTTGAAGAAGGAAAAAGATCAGTAAAAACTCCAAGTGCATCTACTAAACCTGTAATATTACACATGTCTGAGATAGAATCTAAAGAATTATCAAAGAAAAAATGGAAGCAAACCAGAATTAAAATTAAATAAAATAGACTCATAGAAAATGCCTTCAAAACCTTATTATCCTAAACATACGCCATCGGATTTATTATTTGAAGAAAGAAACTAATTTACTCAAGCTCAATATAATGTAAATACTATTTATGAATGAAACTCAAATAGTTGATATACTTCGACAAATGACCATAGTAACAATAGTTTACAAGACAAAAATAAGCTTAACATACCATAACATAGCTCAACTCTTAGTAGCGGGTTTCACTGGATTCTTAAAAGGATGGTGGAATAACTGCATAACTCAAATGCAAAAAGATGTGATCCTTTACTCTTAAAAAAGGGATGACGCTGGAAAATTAATAGTGATTGAAGGCAAACCTATTCAAAATGCTATAGATGCTTTAATCCTAACCATAATAAGCGTTTATATAGGACTAAATAATAAATTCGGGAAAAGAGAATTAAAAATATTACAAACTTTAAGATGTAAGAAAATGAGCAATTTTAGATTTTATAAAGACCAGTCCCTAGCAAAAGTTATGCTTAGGACAAATTGCAACCAACCATTTTAGAAAAATGACTTATTACTAGACTTCCATCTTACTTCGCTGAAAAAATTAGAGATAAAAACAATGGAACTATCCCCTTTGAAAAACTAATCTATGAAAACATAATATCAGTAGCAAAGGATGCTAGATTAGCATACTGTAATAAACTAAAATAAAAAGCAAATGAAAAATTGAGAAAGAATTAAAACAAAGTAATAACTTGGAGACTTTTGCAAATAATTTGGAATGGAAAAAATAGAAAGAAGCTGTAATGGAAATTGTTCACATAGATATAAGAAAAACAGACTATTTAAAAAATATAAAAAACCTCATAATAGAAATGAAGAGAACTTCTAAACTATGGTATAAAAAATATAACAAGAAGAATGATAAAACATATAACTCAAACTCCTTCAAGTCTTGTAAGAAGAAAGAATTTTCAAAAGAATCACCAAATTGCTGGAAATGTGAAAAGTAAGACATTTTGCAAACAAAGCATGGTTAAAAAGAAAATCAATGAACTAGAAATAGATCAACTAAATCTAATAAAATATTAAAAAGAATAATTAGACAAACTAATGCTAAATTCCGACAACTCAGAAAGTCAAGAAACTACTGAATCTGAAAGGAAAATTGATGAACTAGAGTTTGACACTAATAACTTATATGAATTAAATATGATAAACTAGGATCAAGAAGAACTATTTGATTTTGCAGATCAAATAACTAATCCATAACAACAACAAAAATATTTATTAAAAATAAAGAATACGCTTAAAGATAAAAATCCTGAAACTCCTTTCAGTAAAATCTTAGAAAAGATCCAAGCTTATGATTTAACAAAAATCCTAGAACCCCTCAATCAACTAACCTCAACCAAAACAAAATAATTTCTAACTTACAAGCAGAGATCAAACAACTAAAAAAAAGATTTTGAAAGCCTTAAAAGAATCAAAATAACAGAAATAGAAAACATAAAAGAAAGAATAAAAAAATTAGAGTCAAAAGAAAAGAAAAGTGATTCTAACTCAGAAAAAGAAGAATAGAGGAACCTTTTATTCAACTAATGTCAAGAGTTTCTTATCAAAAATGGTATACAAAAATCACATTATTGATAAATAAGGAACTAATTCTTGAATCTATAGCTCTAGTAGATTCAGGAGCTGACTTAAATTGCATACAAAAAGGCTTAATACCAACAAAATATTTTGAAAAAAATAGAAGAGAGCCTAAGAGGCGTAGATGGGAAAAAAATAAAGATTAATTTTAAACTCATAAACTTCGAAGTAAAACATTAAGATGTAACTTTTAAAATAACTTTTCTATTGGTAAAAGACCTTCAAAGACAAATAATACTAGGAACCCTATTTCTAAAATTAATTAAATAATATTATTAACCCCATTTTTAGAATTAATCAAACCTTTTATAGTAACAAACCAAGGGATAATAATAAATATTTTAGGGAAAGAAATAAATTTTAATTTCATTTAAAAACCTTAACAAAAGAACATAAATTTATTGAAAGACAAGTCCTTAACTATTAACCTTATAACCCAAAAACAAAAATACTTAATTTTTTTAAAGGAAGAATTAAAATTTAAAAGAACAAAGGAATAGTTAAAAAACCCCAAAATACAAAAAATAATAAAAGACTTCAAAGAAAGACTAAATCTTGAAATATTTGCAGACCTCCAGATGCATTTTGAGAAAGAAAACAACATAAAGTAAGTCTTCTTTATGAACCAAACTTTGATGAAAATAAAATACCTACTAAAGGTAGACCTATCCAAATGAACAGGAAAACTCTAGAATATTATAAACAAGAAATAAAAGACCTGCTTAATAAGAAATTAATAAGACCATCAAAATCCTCATAGTCTTGTGCAGCTTTCTATTTCGAGAAAAATTATGAGGTAAAAAGAAGAAGTCCAAGACTAGCAATAAATTTTAAACCTTTAAATAAAGCTTTAAAATTGATTAGATATCCAATTCCAAACAAAAATACCTCTTACAAAGAATAATAACTTCAATAATCTTTTTAAAATTCGATATGAAATCAAAATTTTGGCATATCCAAATAGAAGAAAAGGATAAATACAAAACAACATTTATAGTTCTATTTGGACAATACGAATGGAATGTAATGCCTTTTGGACTAAAAAATGCGTCATCAGAATTCCAAAAAATTATGAATGACATACTAAATCTCTATACTAAATTCTCAACAGTATATATAGATGATGTACTAATATTTTTAGAAATAATACAACAACATTTCAAACATCCAAATATTTTTATAAAAACAATCCAATGAAATGAATTAGTAATTTCAAAGATAAAATATTTACTCTTCTAAAAAAAATTAGAATTTTAGGACATGAAACCCATTATAACACAATCATCCCGATCCAAAGGTCACTTAAATTTGATAACAAATTTTCAAATAAGATAATCGATAAAACTCAACTTTAAAAATTCTTGGGAGCATTTAATTATGTATATGATTTCTATCCAAATCTTAGAACCATGTGCAAACCCTCGTATTAAAGATTAAAGAAAAATCCTCCAAATTGGACCATCAATACACGAAGATTGTCCAACAAGTTAAGAAACAATTAATAAACTTACCTGTCTTAAATCTTGCTGATCCAACAACAACGAAAAATTGTAGAAATAGATGCCTTGAATATAAGCTATGGAGGAATCCTCAAACAAGTAAAAGAGAAAAAAGAAAAAAAAGTTCAATATCATTAAGGTACATAGAATGAAACACAACAAGATACTCAACAATAAAATAGAAAGTCTTATACATTGCTTTATTTATAAAAAAATTTCAAAATGATTTATTAAATCAAATTTTTTTAGTTCAAGTGTATTGCAAAGCAGCCAAATATATTTTGCAAAAAGATGTTCAAAATGAAGTTTCTAAACACATTTTTACAAGATGGCAAACACTTTTGTCAAACTTTGATTTTGAAATAGAATTGATAAAAAAGTATTTCAAACTCAATCCCAGATTTTCTAAGTAGAGAATTTCTTCAGGAATCAAAGTTTTCAACAACAAGAAGCAATGATGCCACAAAAGCCCAACAAACTAGAGGTCAAAACTCAAACACGTAACTCCTACTCTCAATATCAAGTAACTATGTCATACCCTTCCATAGCAAAAACCACAAAACTTGTCAAGTCCTTTGTATGCAGAAATGGCTACAATGACTCATACGAAACTGAGAAATCAAACCCAAACTGCCACTCCTCAAACTAAAATGACACATTGACATTGCTAACCCCAGCACCTTCTCAAACACCTGCATCTAATGAACTTAGTTAGCTGGATGAACAAACTGCTTTATCCTTAATTTCATGAACTTATCCTTATTGATACCTAATCCATTCAAGTAAAACATTACACCGATAAAGATTATCCAACCGAGATTACCCATTCAAGCATTCGAATTCTAAAAGTTTTGATGCCATTATATTTTGAATCGATAAAAAAATCAGAAAGACTTTAAATCACATTCAATCCTCAAATGTATACATACTAGGACTATTAATTAGCCTGGTACGAAGCTTTTTAGTACAAAATAAATTAAAAAATCATTCCTTAATGTTTTATTTTAAACAGAACACAAACTATGTTTTCCCTTATTGGTTTGCTCAATGGTGGTTTCATTTTGGTTTAATTCTTGAGATATTTCTACCCTTGGTAAATCAAGGTTATCTAACTTTTTACAAACATGCTCTTCTTTCGAACTATGAAAATCGCTTTCCTTAAAATTTAGTTTTTGTTCAAAATTTTCTTTGGCATGGATTTGTCAATTGGAGTATGCTTTTCTTGAAAATTCAAAACAACGATCATCTTCCCTTAGAAGAATTTTCAAGGTAAAATGGTGGGATCCTTTTACAGACACCCATGTTGAGCCTCTAAAGATCCTTGAATGGATCAACAAATAGCAACTTCAAGCACCAGGGACTCCATCCAAACATGAGCTTTGGAACTCAAAAATTTGCAGTCCAATCTAAGCTCGTAGCAACATCAACTCAAGAAGACTTTGTCAAATTCCTCCAAGAAATTCAGACACAGCTCAGCTCATGACCATCTGCGTAGCCAACGACCAAACTTGAGAAAGACCAACAGTTTGCCACTGGGTCAAATGAAGCTAACCAGGCAGGCCAGAATGAAGATGTATGAGGACTCACTGAGTCTCAATATCAACTATATTTCTATACTTTAAAAAAATTATCATAAACTGTCATCTTCCAACCTTGCTCAAACATTTTTCCCATTTAAGATTACTCCACTAGCAAGACAACATTATGACATCATCAGCTCTGCCTTCATAAAAGACAAGCAATCTTTTAGTAACAGTAGAAGAATCTTACTGTAGCTCCAACGACATCTCAAACAGTACTCGTCAGACCAGCTTTGTCAGGAATCTCTATCTAAGCTAACCTATCAGCTAACTTTGTCAGGTATCTCTACTAAAGCCAGCCCGCTAGGAATCTCTACCATGAACCTTTCACCAAAAACGCCTTTCAAACAACAGCTCCAGCCTAGCACTCAGCAGTGGCTATCATTCTAAGCCATCACAGGTCGTTCAAGAGCATCTCCAAATGGCTATAAAGAAGACATTGAAGAAGGAAGGGGAGCACCAAAGTATTTCCAAAGCTCACTACCCTACTACGAAAATCCCTCAAGCAATCTTTAAAAGTCTTTCTTTCTCTCTTTCTCAAAACTTATAATCTCTTTTGCTTTTTAAACCTCTCCAAAACCTCTGTTGTAAGACAATCTCAAAGCTTTATTGAAGAAATAAATTGTTGACTTAAAGCTTGATCTGTTCTTGAACTTGTAAGTTATTTCCAAAGTTATATTTCAAACTTGTTATGGCGCCCCGAACCGAGACGTCACTTCCTTACCTCAAGACCTAATCGATTGGTAAATGTGATTTAGGATTGTTGCCCTGATCACGCGGCGGGTTCTTGATTGGAACTCGTCCAAATTTTTTTTTGTTTATTCATCTGTCATCATTCATAACTTTACATAACAATCATCACACATCGTGACATTTCACTAATAATAAAATTCATCATTTTCATTCATATCATATTTTCATGCCTGTCATTATACAATCAATCATCGTACACATCATATTTGCATACATTCAGTCATTGATTCACATGGAACTTAGAATTCTAACTAAGTTCGGATATACATAAACACATAACATCTTTACATGCCTTTCTACAGTGAAAGATTCCTTGACTTAAGCATCACATTTTATATCCATACATTCATACATTCAATCTTTGAATCATATAGAACTTAAAATTCTAATTAAGTTCACATACACATTAGCTTACCTTAGCGCATGAAACTTATAATATCTTTCCATTTCTTCAATGGATGGCTACTGTTCCTTTGCCAGGTCTCTTTTTTCACCTGTCTATGGGTTTGGAAAACGAAAACGTGAGCGACAACTCAATAAACAAGCATTTTATCTTTAGGGCAAGGCTTCCTTGAAAACCTTTTTCATAAACATCGGGAATGCCTTTTTTCCTAAGGACATGTATATGTCCTGAAATATCATCATGAAATCTTTTTCATTAGGCATTCATTCATAAAACCAGTTACAAGCCACGTGTAGGCCTGTTAAGGCAAAACATACACGTTTTACCTTCTCTGATGGAATCCCTTTAATTCTTAAATGAAAATTTTTAATGTTCATAGACATTACATGAAATCATCGTTTGCCAGTGGACGTTTTATGTCCAAAACACTTTTCTTATAAATCCTTAGGCAAAGGAGACATCTCATGTCTCAAAACATCATTAACATAAACCATCATAAAATCCTTTAGACAAGAGACATTTTATGTCTCAAAACATCATTAAGATAAGCCATCATAAAATCTTTTTCATAATCCATGTCTTGGGGCTTGTTTATAGCAAACAAGGCAAACAAAATACGTAAATTATTTTCATAAATGCATTTGCATAAACACATTTCCTTTAATTCCTGTTATTTACACTTCTGTGTAAAACACCCTTTCTTTTAGAGTAACTTATGCATATTAGCTCATAAGAATTCAATTTAGGATAACTTGTTGTATAAATGCTTTTATAACCCAATCTTTAGGCTTTTGAAAAGCCAAACGTATGTAAATGCATTTCTTCTCATCCAGTAGTGACACTTAGCAAGTGATCATGCTACCTTTTGGAAGAGAATCCTTAACAACACGCTTGCCCAGTGGCTGTTTATATATTCTACTCCCATCTCAGGGAGGACACCGCTGGCACTCCTGCCATCCCTTAGCGACTTGGCCTTATGTAGAGTGGGTCCCGGTCATCCCAACCGTGATCTACAACTTGCCTATTACTTGTACTGGTGCACCGTACGTTATTATGACGGACCGCAGTCCGTTTGGTTTGAAGAACCACAGACCGCAGCCCATGTCTTTTAAACCGGGATCATAGACCGCAGTCTGCATCCATATGCACAAAAATCTTAGCCCGAAGTCTATATTTAAGAATAATTCTCAAAAATATATCGCAGACCGCAGCCCGTGTCAACTTGTAAGCTAGCACACCCACTTTAACAAGTTGTTATTTGAAATATAGTTTTAGGATGACCTTCCTTAAATTCCTTTAGAAACGTTTTGAGTAAAATATTTTTGATAAACATTTGAAATGTTTGAGAAACGATACATCTTTAAACTCTTTTAATAAAAGAATTTCAAAACTTGTGGATTTTCACAAATAAATCATATTTTTCTAATATTTGCTTGGTTTCCATTTCAGTACCTTTTGTTTACAAAAGTTATGCAAATATGCTATCTCCTTGTCCATAACCTAAAAATTTAATAATTGTCCACATATCAATCATTTTTACAAAAAGGGAAATTGCACAGTCTTTTGCATGCCATTAAGCAACCTGAAATCAAACCATTTTATGAAATCATTCATAGGAGGTTGGTCATCCATAAATCCCTTTTTAACACATCCGTATAAACATTTTTAATATAGATTTTCTTGTCTAAAGGAAATCAAAACTTTTCGAACATCATTTCAATACATATGGACTATGTCCAAAACATCATTTATTATTTAATTATCTTGACCTAGCAAAAAAAATCTTTTTCATCATTGTTTATCACAATTTATTGTAGAAATAATTCAAAACTCATTTACAAATAATATTTTGTGAAAAGGATAAAATTCTCTTTTTCTTATAAAATGCTGTTGGACAATATCATATAGAACTTGCTTGCTTAAAAGCAAATTCTTAAAATCATCGGTATCAAACATGAAATCCTTACAAAATATTAGCATGAAGAACTTGCTTGCTCATAAGCAAAATTTCTCAATTCCATTAACATGAAGCATTCCCATCCTTGGCAACACTCAGTATAAATTATTTATCTTAAGAAGTGTCGCTTGCTTCCCATAAAGTAAACCTTAAGACTTTTCATTAAAGTCATCATTTTTTCAAAACTTATGGCTTTGCATTAAAGCCGTCATATTCAAAACTTGTGCTTTCCCATTCAATAAAACATAAACATAAATATTTCAAATACAATCATAAACATTTCAATCATATCAATCCCATAGAAAGAAAATGACATTTTAGAAAGTTCGCTTGCTTTCCTGAGATCGCTATAATCCCTTTTTCCTTCCATTCTTTTCCTTGCCTACAAGAAAATAATATGATTTTTCATATATTTCTTTTCCTTGCATTCCAATTAGTTTTCCAACCTATTTTATTCACATATATCATTTATTCGACTTCTCAAGTCACTATGCAAACATTTAGCATATACGTGCACATTTTTACACATTCCATCGGCTAATCATATAACATATATAACCCCATAATTAGGGTATCCATTCAACCATATAAAATTCATCCATTAACTATCATACATAGGTTCATTAACCTTCATTTACCATTTTTCACTCCTTTTACAAACTTCACACGTCGGTGCCCGTTTTAAGCACACGTTATCGCCTTAAGCTTCATTACGTAGTCCCAAAATTGGGAATTAACATCATATAATTCAAAATATTTATGTAATCATGAAATTCATCATATTTTCATGCATTTTTGCACAAATCCATATTCTATATGTCGTTCATCACTTATGCAAGTCGATTGCTTCACGTATGCCCATTTAGCAACATATACATAAGATGTTTCATAAATTTTTTTAAGGAAGATGTTTAATCCATATTTCAGCAGGTTAATTACCCTTAATTACAAATTAATTTAGGGTATTTTTATGTGGTTTAAAGCCACTTTCCATAGGTTTCCAAAACAGCAAGTTTGGAACCCGTTTTCACCTGTTTAACGTGTCTTTTGACACATAACCTTAAGCAGTTATATTATTCCGAAATTTCAGCACATAATCCCACTTTTATTAATAAATATTTAATTATTTAACACATATATCAATTTGTATTATTTCTACATAGGTTTCATATTTCTTTTTGATTTTTTTCTCAAACTATCCACATATGCTGAAATCAGGCGTACTTAAATCTCAAAATCTTGAATTAATATGAAATCAAGTATTTTTGATCTAAAATTTCTACCATACCTTAATAACTATATTAATTAAGCAAAATAAATATTTTCAGTATAAAAAATTAGGCTTTTATATTTACTTTGGCATTTTTACCTTGCTGGACAGCAGCATCCATTTTCAGTCATCCTTAATCACATAAATTATTGGGTATATTTATTCCCATAAAAACCTATTTTTTAATTTTTTAATTTTATCCAAAATATATATTATACATCCTTTAAAATTTAATGTTTTAATTCCTTTTATAAAAATTATTAAAAATACTTTACTACAGCTGATCCTGTAACCCGTTTTACCCTGTTTAGGTGAATTTTCTAGGATTTTTAATTTGTAAATTACATATATTTTTAAGCTGAAAATTTGATATTTCCTTAATCACCACATAATTATTCTTTCAAAAAAATTTTATGCTAAAATTCATCCATTTTCTGTTCCGTCCATAATTTAATTTATAACATCATATATCATTCAAAAATTCAATTTTCATCATCTAAATCATGGAATTTCATACATGCAAGCTAATACCCTTTCCATATTCATTCAAAAGAATTTTGAATCATCACTTTAAATATTCTTTAAGCATCCATTCCATATTCAAAATTTTAGGGTTTAAAACCCAAAATGAAAAGCTCGATCAACCCATATACTTACTTGGTTAATGGAGATCAAACCCTCATCACTTGGAGATGATTTTCCTCCCCAATTTTTCCTTCTTTTTCCCTCACTTTTCCCTTGGTTTTTCTCTTCTTCGAGGCTGGGCATGGCTGGACGTGAGGCTGCCTTGGGGAAGATGGAATTTCTGCACTTAGTCAAATGCCCCACACCATGTGAACATGCAATGCTTTGTGGAGCTGGATTTTCCAGCTGTGGGCCCCACTTTGTGGCAAATTTCCACAGCCATTCAATGCTTGATTATCCCCTTCATGTGCTGGCTTAATCTTAGCTAAGTAAAATTGCATTTTACTAATTTTTAAAAATCCAAAACCTGTTTACATCTTGACCGTCCAGCTGCCTCCATTCATGTCCCTTGCTGCCCTTTTATTTCCTGAAATTTTTTTCCAATTTTTAAAAATAAAAAAATGTGGGTAATTTACACACCTAATTATAAAAATGTGCCCTTTTATACTCATAGCGGTAACACCTTAAATCCCTTTGACTTAGGGTTTATAGTTACCCATCGTTAACGAGTTTATGGACTCACTTGCCCTGATCGTTTAGATTTGCTACTAGCTTCTCTTCTTTCCTGTTGACTCATATCAGCAACTACCTATCCCTTGTTCAAAACTAAGGTGATAAGCATGTAGTAGAAAGCAGCATATAACATTATGTCAATAGCATTTCTCATTATAATATTCATTCATATTACACATAGTCAACATGATCATTTCTGATCATGGAATCATCATACATAGTCAATATGATCATTTCTGATTATAGAATCATCATACATAGTAACCTTTATAATCTAGAAAGATCAATGATCTTTCCTTTTTCATATACACTTAGCACTTGAATAAAATCAAATGCATTCATATTTTCATAACATCAAACATTATACATTAGGAGTTAAAAGAAACTCCCTTTTTCCTACTTTTCTCATTTCTATTTTCACATTTCATAGTGTAAGGTTTCTTTTCCTTCTACATGTAGATTATGTTGGAAATATGTGGAAAATAAGCTAAATCTATGTTTTGATGATTAACAAATCAACTTGAGTAAGTCTTGGCTACTAACATGTTTATGGAAGTGTTTAAAGGATATACATTTGAAGAAAATAGAGCATGGAAGGATAAGTCGATTTCCAAGTCGACTCCACTTGCGACCTGAGGTGAAGTCGCAGGCCAAGTCGACTCTAATAGCGACTTGGAGGCGTCGTTTTCTGTCCAGAGTTGAAACCGCGAACTGGGGGCACTGAAGTCGCAGACCAAGTCGACTCAGCATGCGACTTGGGCGAAGTCGCAGACAAAGTCGACTCCGGCATCGACTTCGATCGGGCAGAAGAAAAATTTCAGAAGACAAATGGGGAATAGAACGATTTCAAGACAAACTTGTATGAAGATGAAGATGAAGTCAACCTAGATGCTCAAACTGAAACATATGAAGACTAATCCAAGTCCAAAGAAAGCAAGATGCATAAACTCAACCATTCAAAAGAAAGAACTTGCTCATGAATACAAGAATCAAGAATCATGGATTTAAAGCTTGCAAAACATGGAGCCAAAGGAAACAAGCTAAAGTGAAGACAATGACTCAAAGAAGAACTCAATCAGGGAAGAACAACAAAAGGCATGAAGAAACCTAGGCAAAACAAAAGCATCCTAAAGTTTTTCAAGTTCGTCAAGCTAACTGACGAGGTGAAGTCGCATATCGAAGTCGACTCCACCTGCTACTTGGGTCAAGTCGATGACCAAGTCGACCCAACAAGGAACTTAAAGTTGCTACGGACAGGCGAAGTCGCACCCGAAGTCGACTCCATCTGCGACTTGGGTGAAGTCGCACCCGAAGTCGACTCCACCTGCGACTTGGGTCGCAACAGTCGGAAAATATTCGAACGTTGGCGCATTAAATGCGCGCAACCTACCTTCAAACGTTTGGATTCCCTCCACAATTATAAAAGGCATTCAATGTGAACGAAGGAGGAAGCTGAGATTCATTAACTGGTCATAACTCCTATCTCTAAAGAGCTTCAAGTGATCAAGTCAATCCTTAGAAGAAGAACTTTGCTTCAAACTGCTAAAGCTCAACTGCTGATTCTTCAAAGCCAACATTACAAGTTCTTCTCTGCGCCAAAACTGTATCTACACAACAGTAACGTGTAGAATCTTTCTCTTTTTCTTATTGTTGTATTGAACTTGATTTAGTTTGAGGAACTAAGATCAAGTGTAAGCAAAGTAGTGTGTGATTGGAGTGGAACTCATCACCTACTTGTGCTGTGGTTTGTTGATGCCCCCTAGAGCTGGAATCTAGAAGAGAGTAGTGGCTCTAGTTGTATTTGTGAAATACAATAGTGGAACCCAAGTCACAAGGGGTGTGAGCTTGGAAGAGTGGAGTAGAGAAGTTGCCCGAACCACTATAAAATCTTGTGTGTTGATTTATATTTCTGCACTCTACATTATATTGCTTTCCATTTTGTTTCTTCATAAAGGGGACTAGATCAATCCGGGGTAAAGCCTCTGTTTAAGTTGTAAATTTTTAAATACCCAATTCACCCCTCCCTTCTTGGGTAATCGCCATTAACTCGGGACCAACAAGTGGTATCAGAGCAGGTCTTTGAGTTATACCAAAGAGATCTTTTGATATGGCATCCCAATCGACTTCCGTTCCCGCATTTGCCGAAGGCCAATCTTTTACTAGGTCACCATTGTTTGATGGGAACAATTTCGGCTATTGGAAGCTTCGTATGAAACAACTCATCATGGCTACAGATATGGACTCTTGGATTGCAATCCAAGATTGTGTGATTTTGCCTATTGATGAAAGTGCTTCCAAGTGGACCGATGAGGAAGTGAAAACTGTTAAGAGCAATGCTAAGGCTATGAATTCTTTATTTTGTGCTCTTACGGCTTCCGAATATGATAGAGTATCTTCTTGTTTAACCGCAAAAGAAATATGGGATGCTTTAACATCTATATATGAAGGAACTTCTCAACTCCAAGGGACAAGGAGAAATATTTTGATTGGAGAGTTGGAAAGCTTTAGAATGCTAGATACAGAAAATATTTCTGAAATGTTTGCTAGATTCTCTAAAATTACTAATGCTTTGAAAGGTCTTGGAAAAGCAATTGCTGAATCGGAGCAGGTCATGAAGATTCTAAGGGCGCTACCCGAATCCTGAACTCCAAAAATTACTGCAATAGAAGAAGCAAAGGACTTGAACACATTGAAGCTAGAAGACCTTATTAGCTAATCAAGAAAAGAAATGAAGATCACCACAAAGGAAAAAGAGCAATTGCACTAAAAGTCACCCATAACTCGGATGAATCCACCTCATCATCTCACAATGACGATAAAGACATTGCTCTACTCACACGCAGATTTCGAAAGTTTGTGAGAAATGAAAAGAACTTCAAAGACTTCAAAGAGAGATCACGAAAAGAGAAGAAGAAGGAGGCTACAAAGTGCTATAGATGCGGCGGTACGGGACATATGCAAGCTCAATGTCCTACACCGGAAGAGAGATCAAAGGATTAACAAGAAAGAAAGGAAAGATATGAAAGCCGAAAATTTCAAAGGCCAAAGGGAAGAGGAATGTACGTGAATGAAGAAACTTCATCAACAAGTAGCTCCTCAACCGATGATTTTGAAGCGGCAAATTGTGCAAGAATATTCTGCATGGCGCGGATTGAGCAAGAAGAAGATTTGTTGTGTTTGAACACAACGGAAGTTTTGGAAGAACAAACTACTTCAACAAAGTGCAAAAGTAATGAAGAGGTAACTTCCAAATTTTGCCATTCTCAATCTACTTATTCTTCTTTTCAAGAATGTCTCAAATGTGCTGAATTAGAAGAATTACAACATGCATATGATTCATTATATGAGGAAATCAAAAATTTAGGAAATAAGTTATCATTAAAGAAACAACAATGTAACTCCATTATTATTATAAATGGAAAATTAGCTGAAAGTACATCAAAACTGAAAGATGAAAATGAATTGCTTTTGAAAGAAGTAGAGAAATTGAAAAAGGAGAATGAATCCTTAAATGAATCATTAGCTAAATTCTCTAATCCGGGAGAAAATGTGAGAATGTTTCTGAACATGACCTCTCAAACAAATAAAAGAGGTCTTGGATACTCCACATTTGAGCAAAGAGAAAGTGACAAATCGAATGTGCCAATACTTGGGAAAAATCAAACCAAAACTGCACCTATCTACAAGCCTAAAAGGAAAAATGTTATGTGGACTAGAAGGCCAACTTTTGAACCATTACATACTTGGAGGCCTACTCCTAGACTACCAATGGCTTGCAATTTTTGCAATAAGATGGGTCATAAAATCTATAAATGTAATTCTAAGAAACTGTATGACCATGGTGCAAAACTAGTTTGGGTTCCAAGAAACACAAGATTTGGGCTTTCTAAGTTAGAACAACAAAGATTGAATCGGATTACTAACCCAAATGGACCCATAAAATAGGTACCAAAGAGATAAGATTTATTTGTTCATTTTTCAGATATGTTTCAAGTCAAAGGCAAGCAACGTTTGGTTCATGGATAGCGGTTGCTCAAGGCATATAACCGAAGAAAGAAGTTTATTCCATAAACTTAAGCCTTGCAGCGATGGAACTGTTGCCTTTGGTAATAATGAGAAAGGTAAAATTAAAGATAAAGGAAACATTTATAGTATTTCAAATGCATGCATGGAAGATGTTTTGTTTGTTGAAGGACTCAAGCACAATCTAATGAGCATTAGTCAATTATGTGACAAAGGATACAAGGTTGTGTTTGAATCATCTATATGTAATGTATTTGATGGAGAACATATCATGTTTAGCGGAAAAAGACATGGAAATGTATATTTGGTTTCACTTGATGAACTAGATGGTCAATGTCTAATGGCCATTGATAATGATCCATGGGTTTGGCATAAAAGGCTTGGGCATATAAACATGGCAAATATAAAGACCCTATGGAAGAAGAGTTTGGTAGAAGGTTTACCAAAATTGAAATATGACAAAGATAAAATTTACAAGGCATGTCAATTATCAAAACAACCTAAAATGCCTTTCTCTACCAAAAAGGAAATTTCCACCACTAGGCCACTTGAATTGCTACACATGGATCTATATGGGTCATCCGACATTTTAACCATTTGTGGAAAGAAATATGTGTTTGTAATTGTTGATGATTTTTCAAGATTCACATGGATAATTCTCTTAGCTAGCAAAGATGAAGCCTTCTCCATGTTTGCAACTTTTGTAAATTTGGTGCAAAATGAAAAACAAAGTACTATTATGACTATAAGAAGTGATCATGGTGGTGAATTTGAAAATAAACGATTCATAGAATTATGCAATGAAAAAGGAATTCATCACACATTTTCTGCACCAAGGACTCCACAACAAAATGGAGTGGTTGAAAGGAAAAATAGAACTATACAAGAGATGGCAAGAACAATGCTAAATGAGAGCAAATTATCCAAGAAATTTTGGGGTGAAGCTGTAAGTACAGCTTGTCATATTTTAAATCGAGTTACCATTAGAGCAATCTTGAAAAAGACCCCATATGAGCTATGGAAAGGAAGAAAACCAAATATCTCTTATTTTCATGCTTTTTGATGTACATGCTATGTTTTGAACAATGGAAAAACCAACTTGGGAAAACTAGATGCTAAAAGTGATGAGGCAATATTCCTTGGTTACTCATCAAATAGCAATGCATATAGAGTATTCAATAAACGAAACCAAGTTGTAGAAGAGTCCATACATGTTGTTTTTGATGAAACTAACCCATGCTTCAATAGAAAAGATGATTTAAGTGATGCAGATGATATAGCAAGTATTCTTAAAAAACTGCATGTGGAAAAGCAAGAAGATTTCATGAAGGAAAGGGTAAGTGAAGGTAATAATTCCTACAAACCTCCAACTGATTTAAAATTCAAACATGCCCATCCAATTGAATAAGTTATAGGGAATGTATATGAAGGTGTAAAAACTAGAAGATCAAAACAAAATGTTTATGGACAATATGCTTTTGTATCTAAGATTGAACCATCCAATATTGATCAAGCTCTTGATGATGAAAACTGGATTATAGCAATGCAAGAAGAGCTAAATCAATTTGAAAGAAACCAAGTTTGGCACCTTGTTCCTAGACCAAATGATTGTACTGTTATTGGCACCAAGTGGGTCTTTAGGAACAAATTAGATGAAAGTGGACTTGTAGTGAGAAACAAAGCTAGACTTGTGGCAAAAGGATACTCATAAGAAGAAGGAATAGATTTTGAGGAATCCTATGCCCCGGTTGCTAGATTGGAAGCAATTCGCATCTTACTAGCTTTTGCATCTCACATGAACTTTAAATTGTTTCAAATGGATGTTAAAAGTGCATTTTTGAATGGATATATAAATGAAGAGGTGTATGTTGAACAACCACCTGGATTTGAGGAAAAAGATCAATCTCAATTTGTATACAAATTAACCAAAGCATTATATGGATTAAAACAAACTCCAAGGGCTTGGTATGATAGATTAAGAAAATTTCTGATTGATCATGACTTTCAAAAGGGAAAGGTAGACACCACTTTGTTTATCAAATACAAAGAAAATGATATATTGATTATTCAAATTTATGTTGATGATATTATTTTCGGTGCCACTAATGAAATTGTTTGTCAAGAATTTTCTGAGCTTATGCAGAAAGAATTTGAGATGAGCATGATGGGAGAGCTAAATTTCTTCCTTGGACTACAAATCAAGCAACTAAATGAAGGAATTTTCATTAACCAGTCCAAATATATCAAAGAAATGCTGAAGAAGTTTGGCATTGAGAATAGCAAAGGGGCAAACACGCCTATGAGCTCAACAATCAAAATCGACAAAGATGAGAAAGGAAAAACAATTGATTTGAAATTGTATAGAAGCATGATAGGTTCTTTATTGTATTTAACTGCTTCTAGGCCTAATATATTGTTTAGTGTGTGTATGTGCTCTAGATTTCAATCATGTCCAAAAGAATCACACTTGGTAGCTGTGAAAAGAATTTTCAGATATTTAGTAGACACTACCAATATAGGACTTTGGTATCTAAAGGGCTCTAATTTTGATCTAATCGGCAACTCGGATGCGGATTTTGCTGGTTACAAAGTAGATAGAAAAAGCACTAGTAGAACATGTCAATTTCTTGGGAACATGTTGGTTTCATGGTTTTCAAGAAAACAAACTAGTGTTGCTCTATCTAAGGCGGAAGCCGAATACATTGCTGTCGGGAGCTGTTGTGCCCAATTGCTTTGGATGAAACAACAACTTAAGGACTATGACATGGATTTTAAAGATATACCTATTAGATGTGATAATACTAGTGCCATATGCTTAACTAAAAATTCAGTATTGCATTCTAGGACCAAACATATAGACCTTAGACACCATTTTATTAGAGAACATGTAGAAAATCATGACATATGTTTGGAATATGTAAGAACAGAAGATCAACTTGTAGATATATTCACAAAACCTCTAGCAAAAGAACCATTTTATAATATTAGAAATGACATGGGAATAATTGAATTAACTTAGCATAAACTGAGGGGGAGCACCTGTTTAGGGGGAGCAACCCCACCTGTCTCTTTCTTTACCCTCTAATTTTTTGATATATTGACAAAAAGGGGGAGAAGAGTAGGATTTGAGTCTAAATGATTTAAGTCTAAATGGGCTAAGAGATCGGGTTTTTGAGGATAAGTCTTTATGAGTACAAGCTATTATGATTGCCTTTAAGTCTTCTAATTGAATGTTTGTTGAATATTTTCAACTTGACTGTTTGTATAAGTATGATAAAATTTCAAACTTAGCATGTTTTTAAGCAATTGAAAGGTATACACTCAAATCGGTTTTGTCAATCATCAAAAAGGGGGAGATTGTTGGAAATATGTGGAAAATAAGCTAAATCTATATTTTGATGATTAACAAATCAACTTGAGTAAGTCTTGGCTACTAACATGTTTGTGGAAATGTTTAAAGGATATACATTTGAAGAAAATAGAGCATGGAAGGATAAGTCGATTTCCAAGTCGACTCAGGCATCGACTTAAGGCCAAGTCGATCCCCAAGTCGACTCCAATATCGACTTCAAGGCGTCGATTCCTTCCAAAGTTGAAAACGGGGAGCAGAGCTGACAAAATCGCAAACGAAGTCGACTCCGCATGCGACTTGGGCGAAGTCACAGACCAAGTCGACTCCAGCATCGACTTTAAAATGACGATTCCTTCCAGAGTTGAAGTCAAGACTCCGAAGTGCCGAAGTCGCACCCCAAGTCGACTCCACTTGCGACCTGAGGTGAAGTCGCAGGCCAAGTCGACTCCAGTAGCGACTTGGAGGAGTCGTTTTCTGTCCAGAGTTGAAACCGAGAACTGGGGGCACTGAAGTCGCAGACCAAGTCGACTCAGCATGCGACTTGGGCGAAGTCGCAGACAAAGTCGACTCCGGCATCGACTTCGATCGGGCAGAAGAAAATTTTCAGAAGACAAATGGGGAATAGAATGATTTCAAGACAAACTTGTATGAAGATGAAGATCAAGTCAACCTAGATGCTCAAACTGAAACATATGAAGACTAATCCAAGTCCAAAGAAAGCAAGATGCATAAACTCAACCATTCAAAAGAAAGAACTTGCTCATGAATACAAGAATCAAGACTCATGGATTTAAAGCTTGCAAAACATGGAGCCAAAGGAAACAAGCTAAAGTGAAGACAATGACTCAAAGAAGAACTCAATCAGGGAAGAACAACAAAAGGCATGAAGAAACCTAGGCAAAACAAAAGCATCCCAAAGTTTTTCAAGTTCGTCAAGCTAACTGACGAGGTGAAGTCGCATACCGAAGTCGACTCCACCTGCGACTTGGGTCAAGTCAATGACCAAGTCGACCCAGCAAGGAACTTGAAGTTGCTACGGACAGGCGAAGTCGCACCCGAAGTCGACTCCATCTGCGACTTGGGTGAAGTCGCACCCGAAGTCGACTCCACCTGCGACTTGGGTCGCAACAGTCGGAAAATATTCGAACGTTGGTGCATTAAATGCGCGCAACCTACCTTCAAACGTTCGAATTCTCTCCACAATTATAAAAGGTATTCAATGTGAACGAAGGCGGAAGCTGAGATTCATTAACTGGTCATAACTCCTATCTCTAAAGAGCTTCAAGTGATCAAGTCAATCCTTAGAAGAAGAACTTTGCTTCAAATTGCTAAAGCTCAACTGCTGATTCTTCAAAGCCAACATTACAAGTTCTTCTCTGCGCCAAAACTGTATCTACACAACAGTAACGTGTAGAATCTTTCTGTTTTTCTTATTGTTGTATTGAACTTGATTTAGTTTGAGGAACTAAGATCAAGTGTAAGCAAAGTAGTGTGTGATTGGAGTGGAACTCATCACCTACTTGTGCTGTGGTTTGTTGATGCCCCCTAGAGCTGGAATCTAGAAGAGAGCAGTGGCTCTAGTTGTATTTGTGAAATACAATAGTGGAACCCAAGTCACAAGGGGTGTGAGCTTGGAAGAGTGGAGTAGGGAGGTTGCCTGAACCACTATAAAATCTTGTGTGTTGATTTATATTTCTGCACTCTACATTATATTGCTTTCCATTTTGTTTCTTCATAAAGGAGACTAGATCAATCCGGGGTAAAGCCTCTGTTTAAGTTGTAAATTTTTAAATACCCAATTCACCCCTCCCTTCTTTGGTAATCGCCATTAACTCGGGACCAACAGATTATATTTGCATAATCTGTCATTTTATCATAATTCATAATTCTAGACCAACAATCACTTAGAAAGTTGGCGCTTTGGTGCCTTCCATATGTCACCATGGCTCTATACCTTAAACATATGTATCATATAGCACAGTCTCGTGTTATCTTAAGTGAGGTATATTCTACCTTAGGTAAGGGTAGTCTCTATGTAGAGTTTCATAACCCATCAGCTGTTCTGATTCCCTTCTATCCTTTGTCTTTCCTTAAATAACCATATTCTTATGTCACAATGACACACAATATAAGACAATACATATCGTATATGTCTTATAATCTCAATCTATCTCTTGCATCATTTTCCATTTTTTCCTTAGGCTTATCCATCAATCCTTGCTAAGATATCATCTTTGTGATATCAAGTCTTTGCTTTTCATGTCTATTTATCAATCCATATTCTGATACCAACTTCTGTGGCATCAGACCTATCCTTTCATCATCCTTGATTTTCTCCTTCTTCCACTTATTTATCAATCCTTACTCTGATACCAACAACTGCGGTGCCCCGAACCGAGACGTCACTTCCTTACCTCAAGACCTAATCGATTGGTAAATGTGATTTAGGATTGTTGCCCTGATCACGCGGCGGGTCTTGATTGGAACTCGTCCAAATTTTTTTTTTTATTATTCATCTGTCATCATTCATAACTTTACATAACAATCATCACACATTGTGACATTTCACTGATAATAAAATTCATCATTTTCATTCATATCATATTTTCATGCCTGTCATTATACAATCAATCATCGTACACATCATATTTGCATACATTCAGTCATTGATTCACATGGAACTTAGAATTCTAACTAAGTTCGGATATACATAAACACATAACATCTTCACATGCCTTTCTACAGTGAAAGATTCCTTGACTTAAGCATCACATTTTATATCCATACATTCATACATTCAATCTTTGAATCATATAGAACTTAAAATTCTAATTAAGTTCACATACACATTAGCTTACCTTAGCGCATGAAACTTATAATATCTTTCCATTTCTTCAATGGATGGCTCCTGTTCCTTTGCCAGGTCTCTTCTTTCACCTGTCTATGGGTTTGGAAAACGAAAACGTGAGTGACAACTCAGTAAACAAGCATTTTATCTTTAGGGCAAGGCTTCCTTGAAAACCTTTTTCATAAACATCGGGAATGCCTTTTTTCCTAAGGACATGTATATGTCTTGAAATATCATCATCAAATCTTTTTAATTAGGCATTCATTCATAAAACCAGTTACAAGCCACGTGTAGGCCTGTTAAGGCAAAACATACACGTTTTACCTTCTGTGATGGAATCCCTTTAATTCTTATATGAACATTTTTAATGTTCATAGTCATTACATGAAATCATCGTTTGCCAGTGGACGTTTTATGTCCAAAACATTTTTCTTATAAATCCTTAGGCAAAGGAGACATCTCATGTCTCAAAACATCATTAACATAAACCATCATAAAATCCTTTAGCCAAGAGACATTTTATGTCTCAAAACATCATTAAGATAACCCATCATAAAATCTTTTTCATAATCCACGTCTTGGGGCTTGTTTATAGCAAACAAGGCAAACAAAATACATAAACTATTTTCATAAATGTATTTGCATAAACACATTTCCTTTAATTCCTGTTATTTACACTTCTGTGTAAAACACCCTTTCTTTTAGAGTAACTTATGCATATTAGCTCATAAGAATTCAATTTAGGATAACTTGTTGTATAAATGCTTTTATAACCCAATCTTTAGGCTTTTGAAAAGCCAAACGTATGTAAATGCATTTCTCCCCATCCAGTAGTGACACTAAGCAAGTGATCATACTACCTTTTGAAAGAGAATCCTTAACAACACGCTAGCCCAGCGGCTGTTTATATATTCTACTCCCATCTCAGGGAGGGCGCCGTTGGCACTCCTGCCATCCCTTAACGACTTGGCCTTATGTAGAGTGGGCCCCGGTCATCCCAACCGTGCTCTACAACTTGCCTATTACTTGTACTGGTGCACCGTACATTATTATGACGGACCGCAGTCCGTTTGGTTTGAAGAACCACAGACTGCAGCCCATGTCCTTTTAAACCGGGATCACAGACAGCAGTCTGCATCCATATGCACAAAAATCATAGACCGAAGTCTATATTTAAGAATAATTCTCAAAAACACATCGCAGACCGCAGTCCGTGTCAACTTGTAAGCAAGCGCACCCACTTTAACAAGTTGTTATTTGAAATCTAGTTTTAGGATGACCTTCCTTAAATTTCTTTAGAAACGTTTTGAGTAAAATATTTTGATAAACATTTGAAATGTTTGAGAAATGATACATCTTAAAACTCTTTTAATAAAAGAATTTAAAAACTTGTGAATTTCCATAAATAAATCATATTTTTCTCTAATATTTGCTTGCTTTCCATTTCAGGACCTTTTGTTTACAAAGGTTATGCAATTATGCTATCCCCTTGTCCATAACCTAAAAATTTAATAATTGTCCACATATCAATCATTTTTACATAAAGAAAAATTGCACAGTCTTTTGCATGCCATTAAGCAACCTGAAATCAAACCATTTTATGAAATCAATCATAGGAGATTGGTCATCCATAAATCCCTTTTTAACACATTCGTATAAACATTTTTAACATAGATTTTCTTGTCTAAAGGAAATCAAAATTTTTCGAATATCATTTCAATACATATGGACTATGTCCAAAATATCATTTATTATTTAATTATCTTGACCTAGCAAAACAAATCTTTTTCATCATTGTTTATCACGAGTTATTGTAAAAATAACTCAAAACTCATTTACAAACAATATTTTGTGAAAAAGGGTAAAATTCTCTTTTTCTTATAAAATGTTGTTGAACAATATCATATGGAACCTACTTGCTTAAAAGCAAATTCTTAAAACCATCGGTATCAAACATGAAATCCTTAGAAAATATTAGCATGGAGAACTTGCTTACTCATAAGCAAAATTTCTCAATTCCATTAACATGAAGAATTCCCATCCTTGGCAACACTTAGGATAAATTATTTATCTTAAGAAGTGTCGCTTGCTTCCCATGAAGTAAACCTTAAGACTTTTCATTAAAGTCATCATTTTTTCAAAACTTATGGCTTTCATTAAAGCCGTCATATTCAAAACTTGTGCTTGCCAATTCAATAAAACATAAACATAAACATTTCAAATACAAACATAAACATTTCAATCATATCAATCCCATAGAAAGAAAATGACATTTTAGAAAGTTCGCTTGCTTACCTGAGATCGCTATAATCCCTTTTTCCTTCCATTCTTTTCCTTGCCTACATGAAAATAATATGATTTTTTATATACATATTTTCCTTGCATTCCAATTAGTTTTCCAACCCATTTTATTCACATATATCATTTATTCGACTTCTCAAGTCACTATGCATACATTTAGCATATACGTGCACATTTTTACACATTCCATCGACCAATCATATAACATATAGAACCCCATAATTAGGGTATCCATTAAACCATAAAAAATCCATCCATTAACTATCATACATAGGTTCATTAACCTTCATTTACCATTTTTCACTCCTTTTACAAACTTCACACGTCGGTGGCCGTTTTAAGCACACGTTATCGCCTTAAGCTTCATTACATAGTCCCAAAATTGGGAATTAACATCATATAATTCAAAACAGTTATGTAATCATAAAATTCATCATATTTTCATGCATTTTTTCACAGAACCATATTCTATATGTCATTCATCACTTATGGAAGTCTATTGCTTCACGTATGCCCATTTAGCAACATATACATAAGATGTTTCATAAATTTTCTAAGGCAGAGGTTTAATCCGTATTTCAGAGGGTTAATTATCCTTAATTACCACTTAATTTAGGATATTTTTATGGGGTTTAAATCCACTTGTCATAGGTTTCCAAAACAGCAAGTTTGGAACCCGTTTTCACCCGTTTAACGTGTCTTTTGACACATAACCTTAAGCAGTTATATTATTCCGAAATTTCAGCACATAATCCCACTTTTATTAATAAATATTTAAGTATTTAACACATATATCAATTTGGATTATTTCTACATAGGTTTCATATTTCTTTTTGATTTTTTTCTCAAACTATCCACATATGCTGAAATCAGGCGTACTGAAATCTCGAAATCTTGAATTAATATCAAAGCAAGTATTTTTTATCTGAAATTTCTACCATACCTTAATAACTACATTAATTAACCAAAATAAATATTTTCAGCATAAATCATTAAGAATTTATATTTATTTTGTCATTTTTACCTTGCTGGACAGCAGCATCCATTTTCAGTCAGCCTTAATCACGTAAATTATTGGGTATATTTATACCAATAAAAACATAGTTTTTAATTTTATTTGTGCTTATAAATATATATTATACATTCTGTAAAATTTTCAACCTTAAATTACTTTTATAAAAATTATTAAAAATCCTTTGATACAGATGATCCTGTCACCCGTTTTACCCTGTTTATGTGACTCTTCTCAGATTTTTAATTTGAAAATTAATTTTTATTTTAATATGAAAATTTGATCTTTACTTAATTACCCCATAATTATTTTTTTCAAAAAATATCATGCTAAAATTCATCCATTTTCTTTTCCGTCCATAATTTAATTTATAACATCATATATCATTCAAAACTTCACTTTTCATCATCTAAATCATGGAATTTCATATATGCAAACTAATAACCATTCCGTATTCATTAAAAAGCATGTTGAATCATCACTTTAAATATTCTTTAAGCATCCATTCCATATTCAAAATTTTAGGGTTTAAAACCCAAAATGAAAAGCTCAATCAACCCATATACTTACTTGGTTAATGGAGATCAAACCCTCATCACTTGGAGATGATTTTCCTCCCCAATTTTTCCTTCTTTTTCCCTTGATTTTCCCTTGGTTTTTCTCTTCTTCTTGGCTGGGCATGGCTGGACATGAGGCTGCCTTGGGGAAGATGGAATTTCTGCACTTAGTCAAATGCCCCACACCGTGTGAACGTGCAATGCATTGTGGAGCTGGATTTTCCAGCTGTGGGCCCCACTTTGTGGAAAATTTCCACAGCCATTCAATGCTTGATTATCCCCTTCATGTGCTGGCTTAATCTTAGCCAAATAAAATTGCATTTTACTAATTTTTAAAAATCCAAAAACCTGTTTACATCTTGACCGTCCAGCTGCCTCCATTCACGTCCCTTGCTGCCCTTTTATTTCCTAATTTTTTTTCCAATTTTTAAAAATCTCAAAATGTGGGTAATTTATACACCTAATTACTTCTTAATTCGTGTATTAATTTGGTGTAAATAATTTTAACAAAAACTGCAGCAACTTAGCATATCATTGCACGTCATTTGCATACGACCAAGCTGTCCATTTTTGCATCCTTTAATGGGCAGCTGATAATCACGAATTTTCAGGGATTTTTCCACATGAATAAATGCTCATTTATGTACCCCAACATGTCAGCTATATGTGTGAATTATTTATAAAATAAAAAAAATCAAAAGTAAATAGCAATGCAGCCCATGGACGTGCTTGCCTTGGACACCTTACCTATGCTCACTTGAGTACTCATAGCTTCATCAATTGTGGACATTCATTGCTGGGATTTTATTTGGATATTTGCATTTTATATTAATGCATAAAATACCTTAGAAATGTGCTGCATTTGACACCTCAACTCCCATTAAAACCATGCAATTATGCATTGTACTCTAGCATTAAATGAAGAGTACTTTTGAGGTGCAATAGTCAACCATATACACCTTTTCCAATTCAGGTATTTTCCCAAAATTTTAAGCTTAATATAAACCTTCCAAAATATTAATCTCATGATTTCATTCAACCGTTTCGAATTTCATCTCAATCCGATCTTCCTAGCTCAAGTTATAGTCGTTTGAAGTTAACGGTTAGAATTGAAATATGATCAATAAATCATTAATCCAATTTCATTAAGGATTTTCATAACCCAATAATTCCATAATATCAAGCCCATCATCATCAACTTTCCTTTCAAATTTCACTTGAATCCGCGTTACAGGCGTTGAGTTATGAATTTTCTAGTGTTTTCCAACATAATTCCACAATTTCCATTTTAATCTCCATTAATTAAATCATGAAAATTAACTAAACATTCATGTCGCATTAGCATGTTTTAATATCATTATGCTCCTTTAGTCACCTTGACTCATAATGGGCTCCAGAAATTAAATTTTTAATCACCATTCTTAGTGGAACCCTAATTGCAAAATATCATAAAATCCTAAAATCATCCAAAAATTCCATTTAATCATATATAAGTCACATGTACCTGTTCAATGCACACATTGAATCTTATTTAGGTTGGGGTTTCACACTTGTATTGTACTCTGTCTTTTCAACCGAGTTATTATTTGCCTGGAAATTCATTTACTATTTTACATGCATATCATTACAATTAGACGGCCTTAAACTTACAAAATTTATTTCAAAACCGTGAACATAATGTCAATGATAAACTTGCCATGTAGGGAGTTATTCCAGACCATCTTCCTCTAATCCAAGGACAAGTACAATGGCATAAACTTATTACAAATTTTTTAGTAATACAAAGAGAGACAAAACCAACACATGCACTAGTTTAGAAATTATATAATCTCTAACCTATAAGACGACAAATGAAAATTGAAAAAATAATTATCTATGCTTACTGTGTAATGAATAAACAAATCCATCAATTAAGTAGATAATTAAGAAGCTTGAGATAACGAAGAACCAAACTTGAAAACCATTTAAGAGAATTATTACCCAATCAAATTTATAGTAATCTCTATAAATAATTAAAAGAAAATTATCACAGGGCATCACTTACAATAAGACAATAACAAGAACTCATAGAATATCTTTTAGGCTAAATTGGACTCTTCCTGTTTAATGGTTGAATAAATAAATCAGTTAAGAAAAGAATTAAGAACTTTAAGACAGCAAAGAACTCAACTTCAAAATCATTCAATGAGGCTACAACCATATGAATTATACAAGTATCTTATAATCAACTTAAGACAGACTACTATAATTATCTTATTTAATAAAATAAAAAGAAAATTTTTTTGAACATCTCTTATGTTAGCATCATATTAATTATTCTGTGGTTTTCTTATGACCTGGGATAGGAGTGTGATTTTTATATACCATTTTTGATAGAAAACTCTTGACATTAGTTGGATGAAAGGTTCTTCTTCTTTTTCTTTTTCTAAGTTAGAATCACTTTCCTTTTCTTTTGATTCTAAATTTTTATCCTTTCTTTTAATTTTTCTATTTATCTTATATTTGATTCTTTTAAGGCTTTTAAATCTCTTTTTAATTGTTTGACCTCTGCTGGTAAGTCGGAGATTGTTATGTTACTAGTTGAGGTTGGTTGATTGAGGAGCTCTAGGATTTTTGTTAAATCATCAGCTTGGGTCTTTTCTAAGATTTTACTAAAAGGATTTTCAGGATATATATGAGAAGTATTCAAGTGTAGGTCCCACATGATGATCAAATTATAATCTACTCTACCTATTGTATTTAGAATAATATGTTCTATTCTGTATGGACCCATCTGAAAATGATACAAATTCAACATAATAAAATAGTTTGATGTAAATAACAACTTTAAAGTGACATTTTCAACATGTAAACCATTTGCTATAAATTTTATATATGGATAAATGATTGCATAAAGTTTTATTGCATTTTAATATGTACGAGGCCTATTTTTGGGCAAATGTACTGCTATTCTAGTGCAGTTGCACTGCACTGGAACAACTCTCTCTATATATATATATCGGTCCAGCTTCTATGAAACCTCTTTTCTGTGTAACTCCCTCCTTTTTAAAATCTTGATGGTTTATGAAAATTCTACTCCATCTATTTTATTTAGCATCATTTATAATACCTTAGAAACCCTTTTATTTTTTAATTTTATTGCATATGGGTCCCATCTATTAATGTGTGAAATCAGTGTAATAAAATGGTCCAATACTAAAATATCAACTTTAAAGTAGTTTTTTCAACATGTAAATCATCTAAAATATCACTAATATGTGGATAAATGATTCATAAAGTATTGTTACGTTCTAATACATGTGTGAATGGATCTAAACATTTTTCATAATTTACACATGAATATATATATATATATATATATATATTTCAACAAATGTGAACCTCAAAACATATTTAATTGGGATGGAACTTGGTCTTTTAGATAAATAAATGATGTTAAACATAATTTATGGATTGAATTTTCCATCAAGGACTAGAATCTCAAAAATGGAAGGGGTCCCATGGGCCCTATATTATATGTATATATGTAAGAACTTATCCTGTGTGTTTACATGCATAGTAACTCATACTGCATTTGGCTCAAAATGAGCCTTATATGTATTTAATATGTCAATATTATATACAATCATTCATCCAACTTTAAAATTATTATCTACATCAAATTATTTTATTACATGGATTGTGTACCATTTTCAAAAAAGGTTCGTAAACATATTTAATTTGAATGAAAATTGGTATGCTAACAAAAGAAACAATCCTAAATACAATGGGTGGAGTAGATATGCATTTTATGATCATATGGGGCCCATTTTGAACCAAATGCATTAGATAATTTATATATAATAAAAATATAACACGGAAACATTGGAGTTGATACCGGACATGCAGGACGTGAAATGCATGAATCCGCCCTTTATTTATTTTTATTGTTACTTTCAGTTTTATAATAAAAAAAAAATTGATCGTCCATCTGTTTGCCTTCACATACATTAATTTACTTATATATATAGTATAGCATATTATGTGCTAGGACGGTTTAGACGGGTCATCATACATATTAAAATTTCCTATTAGATATTTTCTTATATAATTCCGGACTCGATCAGGTTTTAACCGGATTTTTTGGGCCATGCATGGAACGTCCATGCATTTCTGCTGAGCTTTTATTTTATTATGCAATATCCATAAATTTGAAAATACACATAATAGCTGTATATTGTATATTACTGCTGAGCTTGTGAATTTTCTGTTGTTCATTGCTGAATTTTCATAATAGCTTGTAAAAATAAACATAATAGCTGTAGACCGTAAATTTTCTGTTGCCATTGCTGAATCTGTTGTATTGTCAGGTTTTAACCGGATTTTTTGGACCATGCATGGAACGGCCATGCACTTCTGCTGAGCTTTTATTTTATTATGCAATATCCGTAAATTCACATAATAGCTGTATATTGCATACTAAACTTCCCGTTCGTTAATCTACACCGATTAACTAATAATCCTTATTTAATCAGATTAAACAGACTGGACCTATTATATAATTTTTATATGATTATATTATAAAATTGGATTGGACCATTCGCCTCATTAATTTAATTTAAATATGATAATACATGGAGCATGACCAGTTATATTAATAAAATGCTGCCTGGTTATCCATGACTATAAACATGCTGTAGCGGATTATAAGTTAATTAATTAATAACACTTGCAATGGCAGAATCGACCTCTCATTCCCTCAGATCAGCTTGAGCAGGAAATGCATGGGCGGATGTTAATCTCTAGTGCTGGAGATGAGTAGGCGCATGGATCTGTGAGATGCCAGTAACTGGATAGTTAAGTTCCAACTAAATAGTTGACCACACCCACACTTACATGTATTTATATACATGTTCCTGGATGGTGGATTAAATGCCTTGTCATATTATTCAATTAGGTAGCTTGACTAATTTTCGCTAGTTGACGTACGATGTCTTTTTAGCCGCTTAAACTTTTTGAATTACGCGATTGTGGACCACATTTGGTAACGACAGAATAAAAGGGATGAAAACGATATTATTTTACAATGCGATTCGACTTTTTCCCGGCGAAAAAGAAAAAGTTCTTTTATGCAACTAAATTTTTTTCCGTCAAATTGAAATTTCGATATTACTTTTAAATAAATTTTAATATTAGTTAGAGCCAAATGCAAGCCTTTTTTTTTATCATGTGGCTAAAAGCCAAAAGGCGAGCTTCTTTACATATTATATGTATCAAAATGTGCCTACCAATAAATTTATATTAAGAACATCAAAAAATGATTGCACTCCAACGGATGTGACTGCTCTCAAGTAGCTCTCAAGTAGCAATTATTTGCTTCACAGCTCTGCACGGCTTTACAAGGACGAAGAAGACGTCGTGGCAGAGACAGGTGTAAGGGGAATAAAGACAAGAAGACTCAACAATTTCGTTTTAAGAAAAATTTAGGGGACATTAGAAATAAAAAATAACAGAAAATTCATATAATAATAATAATAATAATAATAATAATAATAATAAAATTTGTAGTTTAAGACTTGGCAGCAATTGTCACTTTCTTAAGGCCGGTTTGTTTCCGTTCCATTCTTAAATTGAGGCATAAATGCAGTTTGACTTCAAGATACAATAAACCCAAAATCTTCAACAAATTCAACATGAAGATTTGCACTTGTAAGTGTTTAAGGGATCTTCAAAGTAGAATGCAGATCTTAACAGATTTTCCATTACAAAATAAAATTTTAAAAATTGAGGTTATATAACTCTACTTCTATGTAATTTTCATATAATCCGATTATACAGAAGCGAAGATCATATATTAAAACTATTATACAATATCAAAGATTTGATACCTTTGCAGTAAAAACATGCAAATATACAGGCTTTAGAGAGACATATAACTCTACGCAAAAGACACCAAGACCTAGGAGATGAAATGAAATGTGGACGTAAGCCACTGAAGTAATAACCTTGTGACGGAATTTGTAGTAGTAAAAAGAGATGCTGAGGGCAGTTTGGCGGCGGCAAGGAGTTGGATAAGAAGAGGAGTGCTGCATTCGGAGGCAAATGGTTATTGGAGATGAAACTAGCAGAGATAGAGATGTCAACTAATTCAGTAGTACTTGTCAACTCTTTGACTAGTGATAAGGGCATCTTATCCAACTTGGAACTTCGAAATGCCAGTAGAAGAGATTCACTCCCTATCTTCAAAACTGGGCAGGGCGAAATTTAATCAAGTAGATCACAACTCCGCTGAGTTTTAAATCTGAAAATGTAGGAAATAATTTTGTTTGTTGCGATAGACCACCAGATTGCATTGCTAAATAATTATGCAAAGGTCGGACATTTTTAATGAAATAAACATAGACGCATGCTTTTTTCCTTTCTGCCATTTTGACTGAAACGCGAGGAATGGTTTTAGTGATGTGTCTATTTTATTATCAGTTAAAGCAGTGTAACATGAGTAATATATATTCAATTAGTTTTTCATAGACAAGTGTGCATCAAGTAATCTAGTCTTCTTATCATGTTCAGGTTCAGGTATAAGTTATCATGCTTAACTAGTCCAATTTGTTTGAAAATGAAGAAAATATATAATTCAAGCTAGTGAAAATTGTTTACAAAAAAGATCTAAAATGATTATTCAAGTTAGATATCAATTTATTATCATAAATTCAATTTAACGTGTCTTGTTTAAATTTTATCATGCTTTGAAAAGGATTAAATTATTTTATGGTATTCCAATACTATTCTATATAGGGCTTTTTACGTATCATCATCATCATCATCATCATCACCATAAGTCATTTCCCACTAAGGTGGGGATGGTTGCATATTATTGGTCTCTTGTTTGTGGCAAAACCTAAGAGGGGAGGAATGAATTGGGTTCTTTTAAGATTATTTTTGTGAATAAAAATTTAATCCTTTATAAGTTTTGTCCTCTTGAATTAAAATGTGGAGAGTATAAAGCATAAAAGATTACAAACAAAAGACGTAAGAAATTATAGTAATTCGGGACAACCCTCCTGATTCCACACTTCCAGGAACACACCCTTGTATCTCGCTTTCTACTACTTTAATAAAGCTGCAACTAGAGCTCTTACTCTCTTCTAAATTTTAGTTCTAGGGGGCTTTTACAGTTACCACACAAGTAAATGGTGAGTCTCACTCCAATCATACACTACTTGTCTTTCTCTGGCCTTGGTCTACAATACCAAGCTAAGTAGTAATACAATAAGAAAATAAGAAAATAAGTTCTACATATTACAGATTGTGTAGGGCAAATTTAGTACCGAAGAGAACTCTTGGAAGCTTGAGATCGATGACACGTTTAAGCTCTTGCAGTGAATGACAGAGTCTTCTTGGTGGAGTACTTAATTCACACTTGAATGCTTGTGAGAGGGAATGTGTAAGCTCAATTAATGCTTTTGCTAATTCTAACGCCCCAACCCGAGGCGTCACTACCTAAGCCTTACTCCAAGATCGTTATCGATTGGTAAATATGAGTCAGGATTGTTGCCCTGATCATGCGGCGAGTTCTTGAATTGAATCTCATTCAATTTTTTTTTTCTTTTTTTTATTTCAACATAAACATTCATACATTTGAAATCAACCACACTTGTCATTTACACCACATCACTTACTCATTTTCATCAAAGGTCTTATCGACCTGATCATGAAATTTTCTTTCAGTACATACATAATCTGACCATTTAAGGTTCAATACAATCTTTTCATTCATTCACAGCATACAAGCACATACAATTTACCTTTTTCCTGCCTCAGTCATATCATATCTATACAAGATATCTCATAAAATATTCAATGGCAAATCAACCCGATCATTTCCATCACTTGGCCTTCCCTGCACTTGTCTAAGGTTGGGAAAATAAAACATAAGTTGAAACTCAATAAGCAAACATTTTTCATTTTCATGTAAATGCATTTCTCTCAATTTGGTAGGAGACACTTATCAAGCGATCAACTACCAACGGAACAGAAACCTTTTCAAATAAATCATTTATGTAAATCATTCATATAAACCATTAATGTAAACTATTCATGTAAACCATTCATGTAAACCTTTTTAATCCCAATTTCTGGGCATTTTATAAATATTGGATGTGTAAATGTAATCTTTCCATTCATAACATAATCCTTCATGTGAGGGTACGCTTGCCAGTGAATATCTTTTCATGACATGATCCTTTCCATCCATGACGCCGGACCTTCCGACTTGGCAATGTCAAGGGCGGACCTCGTATCCTGCTTCTGCCTTCACTTGCCTACCGAACTTTCATTCCATGCGTTACTCTCATTTACCCCGGCATTATATACTTTCTTCACATGGCAACTTATCATTCTCATGTAGAGAATTATTTGCACAATCCTTTTGAACATCATTTCAATATAGCAACATTTAATTCAAGGAAATATTTGCATAATCATTCTAAACACATAAGCGATAATCAAATTACCCTGTGGAAACATAGAGATAGGATGTTAAAACAATAATTCAATTGAGTAGAAGGAATAGTCATCCTTATACAAATATACTGCTGGAAATAATGTTTAAAACAAAATAAATTTGACCAAAGCATGAGTTTTGATGATTAACAAAGTTAAATTTGAGTATAATGTGAATACTAATGTTTATGTTGAATGGTTTAAGGAAAGGAAATAGCCAAGTCGATCTCCAACTCGACTTGGGCTTCGACTTAGGGTGAAGTCGATCGCAAAGTCGACTCCATCCTCGACTCCAAAGTGAACCTCACAGCCAAATTCAAAATGGAAGGAAAAGCAGGTGAAGTCGCAGGCCAAGTAGACTCCACTTGCGACTTGGGAAGCCAAGTCGCAAACGAAGTCGACTCCAGCATCGACTTGAGACGGCACAAACACTCCAGAGTTGATTTTGGGGCACAAAAATACCGAAGTCGCAGACGAAGTCGACTCCAGTTGCGACTTGGGTGAAGTCGCAGACGAAGTCGACCCCAAGATCGACTTGAGGTTTTTCAAAGTTCAAAATACAGATTCAAGACTCACTTCAAAGATCAACTTAAGCTTCTCAAGTCCAAGGCAAAGCTCCAAGTGTATTTCAAGATATGAAGAAACCAAGGATACAAGCTCACTGACAACTTAAGTTTTCTCAAGTCCAAAGCACAGCTTCCAACATAATTAAAGATGAAGAAACTCAAGTCATGAAGACTAGTAAATCAAAGACAAGTTCTTCAAGATTCACAAAGACTACAAATATGTGAAGCCATTCCAGAATGAAAATGATCAAAGAAAGAAGCCAAGCAAGCTAAAGGAAAAGGGTCAAACTGTTTTCGGCACAAGAACGAGTCAAGTCGCAACCCAAGTCGACTCCAAGATCGACTTGAGGTCAAGTCTGAAACCAAGTCGACCCAGACTCAGACTTGAGAAATGCGGAACTGAAGTCGCACACGAAGTCGACTCCAGTTGCGACTTGGGAAGCCAAGTCGCAGACGAAGTCGACTCCACCTACGACTTGGGGAAGCAACGTTCGAATTTTTGAACGTTGGAACATTTATTGCGCGCCAACCACTTCTATAACGTTCAAATATTCCCCATTCTATAAATAGACACTCAAGCAAACGAGAACAAAAACACTACATAGCCTAAAGAGAGAAAAGAAGTGCAAACAAGAGCTCCCATTTGCTTTTCTCTAAATTTGAGTGATCTATACACTTCCAAAGGAAGAACGAGCCTCAAGTTGCAAATTGCTTCAACGACATACAACCGATTGCTTCTACAAATTCTTCCTCAAGCTCAATCTTGCCTACACAACTCTTTAAAGTGTAGATCTTCCTTATTGTCATTACTCTTTGTTATTGGTCTTGGTTTGAGTTTGTTGTAACAAACCAAGACGTTGCAAGTAGAGTTGTGATTGGAGTTGAACTCATTGTTGGAAACAATGTTCAAAATAATCTAAATTGACCAAAGCCTGAGTTTTGATGATTAACAAGAACTTATTTGAGTATATAAAGAGTACTAACATGTTTGACAAATGTTTAAGGAAAGCAAAGAGGTCAAGTCGATCTCCAAGTCGACTTGGACTTCGACTTGGGTGAAGTCGATCCCAAAGTCGACTCAAATATCGACTTGAGAATGAATCCCAAAAGGCAACAGGTGAAGTCGCAAGTCAAGTCGACTCCACTTGCGACTTGGGAAATCAAGTCGCAGACGAAGTCGACTCCAGCATCGACTTGGAGTATCCAGAGCTGAAAAGTGGAAACGAACATAACGAAGTCTCAAACGAAGTCGACTCCAGGTGCGACTTGGGTGAAGTCGCAGGCCAGGTCGACTCCATCCACGACTTGAGAAGTTCAAACTTTCAAAGATGCTGTTTTCAAGATATTCAAGAGGATTTATCACTCAAGTCCAAGGAATCAAGATGAAAAACAAATGAGTCAACTTCAAAGTTAAGAATCATGTTCTACATTCAAATCAAGTCTATCAAGCTCAAAGCAAATCTTCAAGCTAGCTTCCAAATGGAGTAAAATCCAAGTCATGAAGACCAAGTGAGTCCAAAGCAAAGCAAGGAACATACATATATTTTGCAAGAACTCAAAGCTTTCAAATGGTTTGCAAGATTCAAGACATTTCAAGAAGATCAAGGCGTTTCTGCAATAGACCAAGCCAAGTCGCAACCCAAGTCGACTTCAGGATCGACTTGAGTTAAAGTCTGAAAGCCAAAGTCGACCCAAGTCTCAGACTTGAGTTTCTGAAGAACCCAAGTCGCAGGCCAAGTCGACTCCATGTGCGACTTGGAAGCCAAGTCGCAGGCCAAGTCGACTTCATCTTAGACTTGGAGAACAACGGTCAAATTTTTTAACGTTGGAGTTCATTTATTACACGCCAACCACTTCTACAACGTTCATATTTTCCTCAATCTATAAAAGGACATTCAAATGAACGTGAGAAGAGACAAGAGACACTACTCTAAAGATCAAAGAAAGAAAAGAAGTGCAAGAAAGACTTTCAAATACCTTTTCTCCATATTTGAGTGTTTCAAAGGAAGAAAGAGCTTCAAACTGCAAGTTGCTTCAACAATCATCATTCAAGCTATTTTTGATTTCTTCCTCGAGCTCAAAACTGCCTACACAAATCTGTAAAGTGTAGTTTTTATTCATTTCTTTACTTGGTTGTATAAATCTTGATTTAGCTTGAGTAGCTAAGATCAAGTATATGCAAAGTAGGGTGTGATTGGAGTGAGACTCATCACCTACTTGTGCAAGTGATTGTATATGCCCCCTAGAGCTTTGAATCTAGAAGAGAGCAAGTGGCTCTAGTTGTGTATGCCCCCTAGAGCTTTGAATCTAGAAGAGAGCGGTGACTCTAAGTGTATTCTTGGAATACATAGTGGAACCCAAGTCACAACGGAGTGTGAGCTTGGAAGAGTGGAGTAGGGAAGGTTTGCCCGAACCACTATAAATCTTGTGTTCTACTTATTTTTACTGCTTTATCTTATTTGCTCTCCATTCGCTTAAAAAGGGGATTAACTTTTTCAAGGGGTTAAGATTTTTAAGTTTACCAAAGAAATTTTAAAGAACCCAATTCACCCCTCCCCTCTTGGGTTTAGCCATCAACTCGGGACCAACAAGTGGTATCAGAGCAAGTCTTTGAGTTTACCAAAGAGATCTTATCAAAATGGCATCCCAATCTACTTCCGTTCCCGCTTTTGCTGAAGGCCAATCCTTTACAAGGCCACCGTTGTTTGACGGGAACAATTTTGGATATTGGAAGCTTCGTATGAAGCAACTCATCATGGCTACCGACATGGACTCTTGGATTGCTATCCAAGATGGAGTAACCTTGCCTACCGATGAAAGAGCTTCCAAATGGACCGATGAGGAAGTAAGAATTGTTAAGAGCAACGCCAAAGCTATGAACTCTTTATTTTGTGCTCTTAATGCTTCTGAATATGATAGAGTATCCTCTTGCTTGACCGCCAAAGAGATATGGGATACACTAACCTCTATCTACGAAGGAACTTCTCAAGTCCAAGGGACGAGAAGGAATATTTTGATTGGAGAACTAGAGAACTTTAGAATGCTAGAAACAGAAAATATTTCTGAAATGTTTGCTAGATTCTCTAAGATTACTAATGCTTTAAAAGGTCTTGGAAAAGCAATATCTGAATCTGAGCAGGTCATGAAGATTTTAAGAGCTCTACCCGAATCATGGACTCCAAAGATCACTGCAATTGAAGAAGCCAAAGACCTCAACACGCTGAAGCTTGAAGACTTAATTAGCTCACTTATGTCACATGAGCTAATTAAGAAAAGGAATGAAGATCAACACAGGGGCAAAAGAGCAATTGCCTTAAAAGCCGCACAAGACCCCGATGACACATCTTCTTCTCAAAATGACGATGATATTGCTATACTCACAAAACGATTCAGAAAATTTATGAGGAAAGGCAAAAATTTCAGAAGCTTCAAAGAAAGAACTCCCCGAGAGAAGAAGAAAGAATCAACCAAGTGCTACCGATGCGGCGGTTCGGGACATATGCAAGCCCAATGTCCAACTCCCGAAGAAAACAAGGCAAAAGAACAAAGAAAGGATCGAGGGGACAATAGAAGATTTCAGAAATATAAAGGAAGAGGCATGTACGTAAATGACGAGGAATCTACAACGAGTAGCTCCTCAACCGACGAAATCGAAGCAGAAGAATGTGCGAGAATTTGCTGTATGGCACAAATCGAGCAAGGAGAACAAACTACCTCAACAAAATGCACAAGCAATGAAGAGGTAAGTTCCAAACTCTCCCTTTCTAATTCAAGTTATTCTTCCTCTCATGAATGCCTCAAATGTACTGAATTAGATGAACTACAAACTGCATATGATTCATTATATGAAGAAATGAAGAAATTAGGAAGCAAGTTTACAATTAAGAAGAGACAATGTGATGCAACAATAATTGTAAATGGTAAACTTACAGAAAGATTAGTCAAATTGAAAGATGAAACTGAATTGCTGAAAATGGAGAACAAATCATTAAATGAATCATTAGCTAAGTTCTCTAATCCAGGAGAAAGTGTTAAAATGTTTCTGAATATGACCTCCCAAACACATAAAAGAGGTCTTGGGTATCATACATTTGAGCAAGGAGAAAGTAGCAAATCAAATGTACAAATACTTGAGAAAAATCAAACTAAAAATGCATCTATGTACAAGCCACAAAAGAAAAATTTTAAGTGGACTAGACGACCAACATTTGAACTAGTGCATACTTGGAGGCCTACTCCAAGATTACCTATGGCTTGTAATTTCTGCAATAAAATGGGACATAAAACTTACAAATGCAATTTTAAGAAATTATATGACCATGGTGCAAAATTAGTTTGGGTTCCAAGAAACACAAGATTTGGGCTTTCAAGGTTAGAACAACAAAAATTGATTTATATTACTAACCCAAATGGACCCATAAAATGGGTACCAAGGAGATAAGAATTATTTGCTTATCTTTCAGACATGTTTAAAGGCAAAGGCAAACAATGAATGGTTCATGGATAGCGGTTGCTCAAGGCATATGACCGGTGAAAGAAGTTTGTTTCATAAACTTAAGCCGTGTAATGATGGAATGGTTGCCTTTGGCAATAATGAAAAAGGTAAAATTAAAGGTAAAGGAAATATACATAGTATTTCAAATGCATGCATGGAAGATGTTTTGTTTGTTGAAGGACTCAAACACAATTTAATGAGCATTAGCCAATTATGTGATAAAGGATACAAAGTTGTGTTTGAATCATCTATATGTAATGTATTTGATGGAGAACATATCATGTTTAGTGGTAAAAGATATGGAAATATTTATCTGGTTTCACTTGATGAATTAGATGGTCAATGTCTAATGGCCATTGATAACGATCCATGGGTTTGGCACAAGAGGCTTGGATATATAAACATGGACAATATAAAAACCCTATGGAAAAAGAGTTTGGTAGAAGGATTACCAAGATTGAAATATGACAAAGACAAGATTTGCAAGGCATGTCAATTATCAAAACAACCCAAGATGCCTTTCTCTACCAAAAAGAAAATTTCCACCACTAAGCCACTTGAATTGCTACATATGGATCTATACGGGCCATCCGACATTCTAACCATTGGTGGAAAGAAATATGTATTTGTCATAGTTGATGATTTTTCAAGATTCACATGGATAATTCTCTTAGCTAGTAAAGATGAAGCCTTCTCTATGTTTGCAACTTTTGTGAATTTGGTGCAAAATGAAAAACAGAGTACTATTGTGACCATAAGAAGCGATCATGGTGGCGAATTCGAAAACAAACGATTCATGGAATTTTGTAATGGGAAAGGAATTCACCACACATTTTCTGCACCAAGAACTCCACAACAAAATGGAGTAGTTGAAAGGAAAAATAGAACTATACAAGAGATGGCTAGAACTATGCTAAATGAGAGCAATCTATCCAAGAAATTTTGGGGTGAAGCTGTGAGTACAGCTTGTCATGTTTTGAACCGAGTTACCATTCGAGCAATCTTGAAAAAGACCCCATATGAACTATGGAAAGGAAGGAAACCAAATATCTCATATTTTCATGCTTTTGGATGTACATGCTATGTTTTAAACAATGGAAAAACCAATTTGGGCAAATTAGATACCAAAAGCGATGAGGCTATATTCCTTGGTTATTCTTCAAATAGCAAAGCATATAGAGTATTCAACAAACGAAATCAAGTTGTAGAAGAATCCATACATGTTGTATTTGATGAAATTAACCAAAGTCCGAGAAAGGAGGATGAACTAAGTGATGCAGATGAGACAAAAAGCAAAGAACAACCAAAGGAACTCGAGCTCAAGCCAGAAAATCCAGAGGAGGAAGAGGTAAGTGAAGGTAATGACTCTTACAAACCTCCAACTGATTTAAAGTTCAAAAATGCCCATCCAATTGAACAAGTTATTGGAAACATATATGAAGGAGTAAAAACTAGAAGATCAAAACAAAACGTTTATGGCCAATATGCGTTTGTATCGAAAATTGAACCAAATACCATTGAACAAGCTCTTAATGATGAACATTGGGTTATTTCAATGCAAGAAGAGCTAAATCAATTCGAAAGAAACAATGTATGGCATTTAGTTCCTAGACCAAACAATCATATAGTCATTGGTACAAAATGGGTATTTAGGAACAAATTAGACGAAAGCGGTCTTGTAATTAGAAACAAGGCACGATTAGTAGCTAAAGGATACTCCCAAGAAGAAGGAATTGATTTTGAAGAATCATATGCACCCGTGGCTAGATTAGAAGCCATACGTATCTTATTAGCATTCGCTTCACATATGAATTTCAAATTGTTCCAAATGGATGTGAAGAGTGCATTTTTGAATGGCTATTTGAATGAAGAAGTATATGTTGAACAACCCCCTGGTTTTGAAGATAAGGATCAATCAAAATATGTGTATAAATTGACCAAAGCACTATATGGATTAAAACAAGCTCCAAGAGCTTGGTATGAAAGGTTGAACAAATTTTTGATTGATCATGAATTTCAAAGAGGGAAAGTTGACACTACTTTGTTCATCAAATATAAAAATAGCAATATTTTAATTGTACAAATTTATGTAGATGACATAATCTTCGGTGCTACTGACGAAAATCTATGCCAAGAATTTTCTAAGATTATGCAGAATGAATTCGAAATGAGCATGATGGGAGAATTAAATTTCTTCCTTGGACTACAAATCAAGCAACAAAGTGAAGGAATATTTCTGAACCAGTCCAAGTATGTCAAAGAGATGCTCAAGAAATTTGGAATGCAGAATAGCAAAGGAGCAAACACTCCAATGAGCTCAACAATCAAAATCGACACGGATGAAAACGGTAAAAGTATCGATCAAAAGCTTTATAGGAGCATGATAGGATCTTTGCTTTATTTAACTGCTTCTAGACCCGATATCTTATTTAGTGTGTGTATGTGCTCTAGATTTCAAGCATGTCCCAAAGAATCACATCTACTTACTGTAAAAAGAATTTTTAAATATTTGATAAAAACTACAAACCTTGGACTATGGTATCCAAAGGGGTCAACCTTTGATCTAATCGGCTATTCGGATGCAGATTTTGCCGGATACAAAGTAGATAGAAAGAGTACTAGTGGAACTTGTCAATTTCTTGGACATATGTTGGTTTCATGGTATTCAAGAAAACAAACAAGTGTTGCTCTATCTACTGCAGAAGCCGAATACATAGCCGCCGGTAGTTGTTGTGCCCAACTACTTTGGATGAAACAACAATTAAAGGATTATGGTATTGAATATGTTGATATTCCAATTAGATGTGATAATACAAGTGCAATATGTTTAACTAAAAATCCTGTACTGCACTCAAGAACTAAACATATTGATGTAAGACACCACTTTATTAGAGAACATGTTGAAAATCATGATGTGTGCTTAGAATATGTGAAAATAGAAGACCAAATTGCTGATATCTTTACCAAACCTCTAGCCAAAGATTCATTTTATAAGATTAGGAATGATATGGGGATGATAGAGCTTAACTAGGAAAAATACATAAGAAAATTAAAATTGAAAATGTCAAGTCGATGAGTCAAGTCGACTCCACCAGGGTCGAAGTCGACTCCGCACTATGTGCGAAGTCGACTCCAGGGAACCGAAGTCGACTTCGCCTAGGGCAAGTCGACTCCGCGCGCGCGACCATCCGACTTCCGAGCCTTTTTTCTTTTTCTTCTCTCCTCTTTTCTTTCTTCCTCATTTTTCCGGCCTCCCTGTTTTTCTTTCCTCCGGCGATTCCCCTTTTTCTCTCCGGGAATCCTCTCCCTCTCCGGCGACTCCTACTCTCTCACTGCCTCTCTCCTTGATATCTTCTCCCAACTCTCTCAATCCGTTTCCTCCATCTCAGTTCTATCTCTCTCCCTCAACTACTCTCTCTCATTTCTCCTCCCATTCTCAAAAATCTCTCAAGTTCTTTCTAGTCTTCATTTTCCTATTTCAAACTCCAAAACTCCTATCTCAATGGCCCCGAAGAAAGCCGTCTCCAAACCATCAAAAAAGCCTGTGCCTAGACCTCCCACATCTCACACTGAGGAAGAAGTCCCTAGGAGAGCTAGGACACCTGCAAAACGGGTTCGAGAAGAACCCTCAACTTCTACGGGTAGAAGGGTTCGGTTCCAAGCTTCTACTCACACATCGGAACAAGCTACAAGGTCGGAAAGCCAACCTCATGCCCAAGCTTCCCAGAGCACACAATCCGGGACAAGCAAAAGAGGCACTGCGGCTGGGAAAGCCCAAGTATTGAAGATGCCCACTACCTACTTCAAAACCGAGCTCCAACATAGCCGTTTCTACAAAAAATTCTACGAACGGAAGGTATTCATACCCAAGATTATAGATTTCAATTTCTTGAAAGAATATGGATCCGACATAGAAGAACTATTGGATTTTCAAGGATGGACCAATTTGCTAAAGGAAGACGAAAGGGTCTATCCAGATCTTACTCGAATGTTTTATTATCTTTGGGATGAAGAATATTTTGGAACCTTCGTAAAAGGAGTCGAAATGGATCTTGGAATCGGGATAGTTGCAGGACCGACTGAAGTAATGAGTCATTTAGGACACATACTTGGAGTCCCATACGAGGATGAGCCTATCCCAGAAGACCTCACCTTGGATCAAATGTATAATCAGCTCACTCGGAGCAACAAGTACCATCCGGGAATCAAATTCCTTCGGTACATGGATTTGTCACCCAGACTTTGGGTACTAAGGCTTCTCATTGCCCACTGCATCTACCCAAAGGGCGGTGGAAGAAATCAATTGAATCCACAGGAAGCTGGGATATTATGGAAAGTGGCCAACAGGGTCAAAGTGAGCATACCCAAATTATTTCTAGAAGCCTTGGCAAGTAGAAAGGACAACCCACGAGGAGTCCTTCCCTATGGCACATGGATCACAAAGATTTTGGAATTCTTCAAAGTGGATATTGACGGCGAGCCTTTCGAAGTGCTCAAATCCACAAATGCCATAAATAAAGCACTAATCCAGAGAATGAAGATCAATCTGCTTGAACTAAGGCATGAAGCTACAGAAGAAGAGCAAGCAGACAATGCACAAGCTGAGGGGGAGCAACCTCCCGCGGCACCACCTGCTCAAGAGGAGCCAGCATCTCCCATATCGCACGGATCCTATTCTCCACAAGGGTCCGCTGCAAGAGAACGGGTGCCTCCAACCTCTTCTGAGGAGGTCACCCTAAAGGATTTGAAAGATGAAATCATAGCCATGAGGGCTGAAATGGGACAACAAGAAAACCGGATGACAAGTCTTGTCACCGGTGTCCTTAATGCACTTGAAGATATGCATTCCCGATAAGATAGAATCGAGCGGGAAATGCGACATATCCGCTATCATCTTGCCTCAGGCCATCATAAAAAGAGACCCATGCCTGAACTCGATCCCTACGAGTCGGGTTCAGTTCATAGAGAGGCAACTCCCGATCACGCTTCTCTTGTTTACTCCTCGGCCCATCATTGTCCCATCAAACCTATTCTCTATCCCATCTCTCAATTTCAATTTATCAAGTCTTTAGTACTTTTTGAATGATTGACAAAAAGGGGAGGAAGACAGGTTAGATTTGAGTGTTTTTATTTTTGGGTTGGGTAGTTTGTATCTAGGATAGTTTCATTTATGCTTCATTGTATTCTGTAATGAAACTTCATATATATATGAAATGATGTTTGATATGATAATTGGTTTATATATGATTGATACAGAGTTGAATGAATGATATATTTGATCAATGATTACAATACAAAGTACTCTTAATGATTAATACTCAATATATGGCTTGTTAGATATTCAAGCATACTCTATGCCAAAATGATTAAATGTTCTCAAAACTCTAAATTATATGTTCAACGATACCTATATGCTCTGTTTTCTCAAATGAATATGTTTGAAATTTTTGAAAGGTATCAACTCAAATGAAGTTTTGTCAATCATCAAAAAGGGGGAAATTGTTGGAAACAATGTTCAAAATAATCTAAATTGACCAAAGCCTGAGTTTTGATGATTAACAAGAACTTATTTGAGTATATAAAGAGTACTAACATGTTTGACAAATGTTTAAGGAAAGCAAAGAGGTCAAGTCGATCTCCAAGTCGACTTGGACTTCGACTTGGGTGAAGTCGATCCCAAAGTCGACTCAAATATCGACTTGAGAATGAATCCCAAAAGGCAACAGGTGAAGTCGCAAGTCAAGTCGACTCCACTTGCGACTTGGGAAATCAAGTCGCAGACGAAGTCGACTCCAGCATCGACTTGGAGTATCCAGAGCTGAAAAGTGGAAACGAACATAACGAAGTCTCAAACGAAGTCGACTCCAGGTGCGACTTGGGTGAAGTCGCAGGCCAGGTCGACTCCATCCACGACTTGAGAAGTTCAAACTTTCAAAGATGCTGTTTTCAAGATATTCAAGAGGATTTATCACTCAAGTCCAAGGAATCAAGATGAAAAACAAATGAGTCAACTTCAAAGTTAAGAATCATGTTCTACATTCAAATCAAGTCTATCAAGCTCAAAGCAAATCTTCAAGCTAGCTTCCAAATGGAGTAAAATCCAAGTCATGAAGACCAAGTGAGTCCAAAGCAAAGCAAGGAACATACATATATTTTGCAAGAACTCAAAGCTTTCAAATGGTTTGCAAGATTCAAGACATTTCAAGAAGATCAAGGCGTTTCTGCAATAGACCAAGCCAAGTCGCAACCCAAGTCGACTTCAGGATCGACTTGAGTTAAAGTCTGAAAGCCAAAGTCGACCCAAGTCTCAGACTTGAGTTTCTGAAGAACCCAAGTCGCAGGCCAAGTCGACTCCATGCGCGACTTGGAAGCCAAGTCGCAGGCCAATTCGACTTCATCTTAGACTTGGAGAACAACGGTCAAATTTTTGAACGTTGGAGTTCATTTATTACACGCCAACCACTTCTACAACGTTCATATTTTCCTCAATCTATAAAAGGACATTCAAATGAACGTGAGAAGAGACAAGAGACACTACTCTAAAGATCAAAGAAAGAAAAGAAGTGCAAGAAAGACTTTCAAATACCTTTTCTCCATATTTGAGTGTTTCAAAGGAAGAAAGAGCTTCAAACTGCAAGTTGCTTCAACAATCATCATTCAAGCTATTTTTGATTTCTTCCTCGAGCTCAAAACTGCCTACGCAAATCTGTAAAGTGTAGTTTTTATTCATTTCTTTACTTGGTTGTATAAATCTTGATTTAGCTTGAGTAGCTAAGATCAAGTATATGCAAAGTAGGGTATGATTGGAGTGAGACTCATCACCTACTTGTGCAAGTGATTGTATATGCCCCCTAGAGCTTTGAATCTAGAAGAGAGCAAGTGGCTCTAGTTGTGTATGCCCCCTAGAGCTTTGAATCTAGAAGAGAGCGGTGACTCTAAGTGTATTCTTGGAATACATAGTGGAACCCAAGTCACAACGGAGTGTGAGCTTGGAAGAGTGGAGTAGGGAAGGTTTGCCCGAACCACTATAAATCTTGTGTTCTACTTATTTTTACTGCTTTATCTTATTTGCTCTCCATTCGCTTAAAAAGGGGATTAACTTTTTCAAGGGGTTAAGATTTTTAAGTTTACCAAAGAAATTTTAAAGAACCCAATTCACCCCTCCCCTCTTGGGTTTAGCCATCAACTCGGGACCAACACTCATCACTTACTTGTATCAAGTGTATAAGCCCCCTAGAGCTAGAATCTAGAAGAGAGCGGAGACTCTAAGTGTATTCGCAAAATACATAGTGGAACCCAAGTCACAACGGTGTGTGAGCTTGGAAGAGTGGAGTAGGGAGAGGTTGCCCGAACCACTATAAATCTTGCCTACTGTTTACCTTATTGCTTTCATTATTTCATTGCTCTCTATTTGTTTCAATCAAGGGGATTAAGCTTTCAAGGGGTTAAGTTTTAATTTACCGAAGAATTTTATAAGAACCCAATTCACCCCCTCCCTTCTTCGGTTTTGCCATTAACTCGGGACCAACATATATAAGTAAACAGTTTACAATTCATTTCAGTCTTTGAGAAGAAAACACATTTTCAAAAATGTTGCTTGGTTACCTGTGGCGATCCTCTTGCACCTTTTATCTTTTCCTTGCCTCTTCTTATACAAGTGAAAATGATTGTCTTACACATTTACATAATATATTGTGTTTGCATGCATTGTCTTTTTATCAATTCATACATACATGTCATGCGGTTTTCAATTCCCATATAGTTCATCACAAGTTACTTTTTCTCTAGGTTAACACGTATATTTCTTAGCAACCCGATATCCATATAAACTTAATAAATGGTTCGTTTCTTTCCTTCCATACCCATGTCTAGTGTATAAATCTCTTAAAATTATTTAAGATACTCATTCATATTCTATAACAAGCTAATTTTTAATTAATCCTTTCTTTGAAATGAATATTCATATTTACCCTTGCTAATGGTCACACATATATATATATATATTGACTTACTCATAAGTCTTTTGATAACCACATAACTATATAATCCTAGTTAGTGCTTCATTTTCTTCATTTCATCCATATATCTCAAATAACATAGGCATATATATATATACCATAGAATTTTCAACTTGCATTTAACCCTAAGCAAGTTAACTTTAAATACTTTTCTCTATTAATACATCACATCTTTTAACATCCATATGTGTAAATTCATATCTACATAACCTTCATGGTTGGTCAATTTTCCATTCAACCCTAAGTCTAGGGTTTTCAATCTTTTTCATTTATTTATATCTTATTATACGTTAAATTCCATTCCAAAAAACTGAAATTTAACTTTTACTTTAATTATTCTTCAATCTATCCATATATGCTGAAATCAGACGCACTAATATCTCAAATTTTTGATTTATAATCGAATCAAGGAGTTTAAATCTGAAATTTCTATCATACATTAATAACTACATGAATTAACAAAAATAATTAATTTCAGCACAAAATATTCAGTATTTCTATTTATTAAGGTATTTTTACTCTGCTAGACAGCAGTATTAATTTTGGGACGGATCAAATAATGTTAATTATTAGGCATATTTATACCCTCTAAAAATTAATTTTTATTTTTTTTAGTGATTTCAGGATGTCTTCTATACCATATAAAATATTTAGATCAAAATTCATTGTATAAAAATTACTAAAAATCAATTCTACAGCTGATGCTGATAATCATTTGACCATTTTCTCGGATTTTTAATTTGTAACCTGATTAACATTTTAAAATAAAAATTTGTTCGTTTCTTAGTAATAATATCATGAGTTCAGGCGCAAAGTTTCATGTTAAAAATAGTTCATTTTCTATTTCTTTTCTATTTTGGGTTTCTGTTTCATTTCTCTAGGTTCTGCTCCTATATTTGCATCTAATTTCAATATACAAGCAAAACCCTTAATCATTAGTTCTTAATTCTTAAACTCAACATATATCCTCTATTTAATCATAAAATTAACTGAAGAAATCAAAGTTTTGCTTCCATTATACCTAGCTTTGGACGTCAAAGTGAGTATAGGTTAGACATAGCATGGGCTGATTAATAAATAAGTAAAAATTTGTAAATGAACTTGTTTAGTTGGGGATACTTTAAACTTAGAACATGTTAATAAACCACTACATACCTAGATTTTAGGAGAGGAATTACCTTGCCCTTAGCAATCTTCAAGCTGCCCTTCTTTCTCTTCTCTCCTTTCCCTTCTCTCTCTCTCTCTCTCTCTCTCTGGACGTCCAGCTGCTGCCCCCCTTTTCTCCCTTTTTTTTTCTTTGTTGTTGCCTAAGAAATGTCCATTGGTAGTTGTATTTATACATTTTTTATTTTTTATTCAAAAAAAACCCAAAATCACCTCCCATTGACACCTCATGTACCTCATTAATGGCATTGACTTTTGCATTGATTATAATTCACTTTTAAATGGTAAAAAGTCAATGGTTTTAACCATAAGTGGTTTAACATTTTCCATGAGATTTAGCTTAATCAAGTCCATCCATATGATAGGCCACCTTGTTTTACCCATCTATAAAAGTTTTCATCTCAAAATGATCATTCTAGTGAAAGATATGAGCATTTGAAGATGTATAATGAAATTTGTTGAAATTAAATCATTATTATTATACTTTAATCATGATTAACATAATTCATACCATTCATGAGGTAAAGCACGTCAACATGTGCTTACCTTTCAAATTTCATGTTAATTTGCCTTATGGGTTTCAAGTTATGAATTTTCAAACAATAACCTAATTTATCCCATAATTATCAACAACTTAACATAATTAGTGGTATTAAATAATCATGCCAAATCATCATTTCCTACACTTTGTTTTGTCTTTTGTGGTCATTAATCCACTCCGTTCATCATGTAGGGCATGTTAACTTAATCACTTCCACTTCTTAAAATTTTCAATTTCCTCCATAAACAAATTCCAACTATATTCATTAAGCTTAAAATCCTGGGTTTCATAATCCTCTCCCTCTTATAAAAGGTTTCATCCCGAAACCTGTTATGCTCGAAATATCTGGGGTATTTCCTCTCAATTTTCTTTCAATTTATATATAAAACGGGACCATCACACTTCTATTGCGCAACTCTGATAACATTTCTCATCTTATCATAAAATAAACCATAGCATATATCATTAACCATATCTAATAGAGAGGTCAGTATCAACCACTCTCTTTTTATATACACATGACATACATGTATAAATAAATTTAATTCTATAGCAAAGAACATCTCTGCATCAAATATTATACATTCACTTACCATTCAAAAGTCAAAAGAGACTTCTAATTTCATCTATCCCATTCTCACTAGGTAATACCTATATCTAAATTACACAAGTGTAGGCTCCTCAGTGAGCATACTGGTGCTACACCAATCTAAAGCATTTCCTTCCTTATCCTCGTTTTCACTCTCTATAGACTAGTGAAGGGTCCTCATCATCATTTCTGTCCTCATTTTTCATGGGCTTATCATTACTATCCATAATTCTTGACTCCTCCACATCCAATCGATATAGAGGGAACTTATCCCCTATCTATCTTCCAATGCTTTGGGATTGAAAAAAATTCCAACCAAATTCCCTTTTTTTGATCCATAACATTCCAATTCTACATCATGAAAGATAATACGTGATATAAATATCATGATTTCAAATTCTTCCTTTTATTCATTCTTTCTACACTTATCTGCTAATCCTTGCTATGATATCACTCACTGTGGTATCATACCTTTCCTTTCATCATCCTTCATTTTTCCTCTTTTCATGCATGTTTACCAATCCTTGCCTTGATACCATCTCTGTGATATCAGTTTTTTTTCTTCCCACGCCTATTTACCAATCTTTGCTTCGATACCATCTCTAACGCCCCAACCCGAGGCGTCACTACTTGAGTCTTACTCCAAGATCATTATCAATTGGTAAATGTGAGTCAGGATTATTGCCGTGATCATGCGGTGGGTTCTTTAATTGAATCTCATTCAATTTTTTTCTTTTTTTATTTCAACATAAATATTCATACATTTGAAATCAATCACACTTGTCATTTACACCACATCACTTACTCATTTTCATCAAAGGTCCTATCGACCTGATCATGAAATTTTCATTTAGTACATATATAATCTGACCATTTCGGGTTCAATACAATCTTTCCATCCATTCACAACATACAAGCACATACAATTTACCTTTTTCCTGCCTCAATCATATAATATATATACAAGATATCCCATAAAATATTCACAAGCAAATCAACCTGATCTTTTTCACCACTTGGCCTTCCCTGCACCTGTCTAAGGTTGAAAAACAAAACATAAGTCGAAACTCAATAAGAAAACATTTTTCATTTTCATATAAATACATTTCTCCCCATTCGATAGGAGACACTTATCAAGCGATCAACTACCAACGGAACAGAAACCTTTTCACATAAACTATTCATATAAACCATTCATGTAAACCTTTTCAACTCCAATTTCCCAACATTTCATAAACATTTGAAGTGCAAATGCATTCTTTTCATTCATAACATAATTCTTCATGTGAGGGTATGCTTGTCAGGTGAATATCTTTTCATGACATGATCATTTCCATCCATGATGTCGAACCTTCCGAATTGGCAACGTCAAGAGAGGACCTTGTGTCCTGCTTCTGCCTTGACTCGCCTAGCTAACTTCCATTCCATTCATTACTCTCGTTCACCCCGACATTATATACCTTCTTCATATGGAAACTTGTCATTCTCGTGTAGAGAATTATTTGCACAATCCTTTTGAACATCATTTCAATATAGCAACATTTAATTCAAGAAAATATTTGCATAATCATTGTGAACAAATAAGCGGTAATCAAATTACCCCGTGGAAACACAGAGATAAAATGTTAAAACAATAATTCAATTGAGAAGAAGGAATAGTCATCCTTAAATAATTTTACAAATATACAAGTAAAACACTTTACAATTCATTTCAGTCTTTGAGAAGAAAACACATTTTCAAAAATGTTGCTTGCTTACCTGTGACGATCCTCTTGCACCTTTCATCTTTTCGTTGCCTTTTCCTAGACAAGTGAAAATGATTTCCTTACACATATACATAATATCTTGTGCTTGCATGCCTTGTCTATTTATCAATTCATTTATACATGTCATATGGTTTTCAATTCCCATATAGTTCATCACAAGTTACTTTTTCTTTAGGTTAACACGTATATTTCTTAGCAACCCTATACCCATATAAACTTAATAAAAGGTTCGTTTCTTTCCTTCCATACCCATGTCCAGTGTATGGATCTCTTAAAATTATTCAAGATATTCATTCATATTCTATAACAAGATAATTTTTAATCAATCCTTTCTTTGAAATGAATATCCATATTCACCCTTGCTAATGGTCATATATATATATATATTTGACTTACTCATAAGTCTTTTGATAACTACATAATTATATAATCCTAGTTAGTGGTTCATTTTCGTCAATCCATCCATATATCTCAAATAACATATGCATATATATATATATAATATACGGTTTTCAACTTGCATTTAACCCTAAGCAAGTTAACTTTAAATACTTTTCTCTATTAATACATCACATCTTTTAACATCTATACATGTATATCCATATCTATATAACCTTCATAGTTGGTCAATCTTTCCATTCAACCCTAAGTTTAGGGTTTTCAATCTTTTGCATTTATTTATATCCTATTATACATTAAATTTCATTCCAAAAATCTGGAATTTAGCTTTTACTTTAATTATTCTTCAATCTGTCGATATATGCTGAAATCAGATGCACTAATTTCTCAAATTTTTTATTTATAATCAAATCAAGGAGTTTAAATCTGAGATTTCTATCATACATTAATAACTACATGAATTAACAAAAATAATTAATTCCAGCACAAAATATTCAGTATTTCTATTTATTTATTTTTACTCTGCTAGACAACAGTATTAATTTTGAGAAGGGTCAAATCATGTTAATTATTAGGCATATTTTTACCCTATAAAAATTAATTTTTATTTTTTTAAGTGATTTCAGGATGTCTTCTATACCATATAAAATATTTAGATCAAAATTCATTGTATAAAAATTACTAAAAATCAATTGGTGCAATGATGCTGACAACCATTTGGCCCCGTTCAGGTTGATCTTCATGGATTTTTAATTAGCAACCTACTTAACCTTTTAAGCTGAAATTTTTTTTTTCCTTAATCATAATATCATGAGTTCATGTAAAAATTTTCATGCTAAAAATAGTTAATTTCCTATTTCATTTCTATTTTGGTTTCTGTTTTATTTATACTAGGTTTTGCTCCCATATTTGGATCTAATTTCAATATACAAGAAAAACCGTTAATTGTTAGTTCTTAATTCATAAACTCAAAGTATATCCTCTGTTTAATCATAAAATTAACTCAAGAAATCAGAATTTTGCTTCCATTATACCCAACTTTGGACGTCAAAGTGAGTATAGGTTAGACATAGCATGGGCTGGTTAATAACCAAGTAAAAATTTATAAATGAACCTGTTTAGTTGGGCATACTTTAAACTTAAAAAAAGTTAATAAACCACTACATATCTATATTTTGGAGAGGAATTACCTCCCTTAGCAATCTTCAAGCTGCCCTTTGTGGCGCCCCAAAACCCGAGGTGCTGGAACCTTACTCCAGGATCGTTTAGTTAGTAAACTGTGAGCAGGATTGTAGCCCTGTTCACACGGCAGGATGTTAAATTCAATCTCATGTTAATTTATAAGCAATCATTCACTGGTAATTAAAATCACATAATATTTACAAATCATTAAAATTCATTTACACTATCAATCTTTGTAACTTGATAATACTGTATAATTAAAACCTAATCATTTATCAAAATATATAAGAATCATACAACCTTAAGAGTCTAAATTGAGACATTTTTTTCTTTTTAAACCTTGCTATACCTGTCTAAGATTGAGAAAAACAAAACATGAGTACTAGACTCAGTAAGCAAGTATTCTCATTTAAATAAATATTTTTGTTTCGTAATTTGGCATTTTATAAATAATGCACATGCAAATGTACATTTCACAATCATGCTTTAAACCTTCATTAGATGGTATACTAGCTAGGCGACCATTGATTCGTCTACCCCCTATTTTAGGGAGGGCACCGCCGGCCGTTGGGCCTATATCAGCGACTCGATCACATTAGAGGAGGACTTTGGTCCACTTACACCTCTAGAATGGATCTGTACTTTTGTGCACTATGCATCATACACATGCTAGCATTACTTCAAGAAATAATCTCATTTATCATTTTACTCTCTTTTCAACTTAAGAAAATGACATAACCATTTATAAAATAAATTAATAAATACAATTTTCAAACTACATTATGGGGATGGGACATCCTTAAATAATATTGAAAAATGACAACAAAAATGAATTGCAAGTCATTCAATCATTTTGAAAATAAATCATTTCAAGGCGTTACTTGCTTACCTTCGGATATCAGCTTGCCTCATTAACCTTTTCTTTTCCTTTTCCTAAACAAGTGAAAAAGATTATTTTATACATTTAAATTATGTATATTATAGATATACAAATATATATTGCAAGTGTATATATGTTAACATTTTATAATTAATTTAGGTTGCACCTCTCATTTTAATACTTATGTTTAATATATTGAACTCTGTAACCACATTATATAAGCACCCATGTATAATCCATAGCAAGATAAATCTAAAAATCTTTTCTGAAATTAACGTCCACATCTCCTAACAGCCATACATATATACATAGCCATAGAAATTTGCCGATTAGAATGTACTTTCAATCACAAATACTCTTTTATTTGAAAATCTTATTAATCAAGACCTCACAAATTTTGATAAAACGTGATTTAACTTTCACTAATTTGTTCCTGTAATTCAAATTAAAACCTAATTCATATTAAAACCCAAATCGCACCCTTTTCTAAAATATGTACCATAAAGAAAATTTTGAAATACAATAATATTAATAACACAAAATCTGTCGAAGGAAGATTAGGATCTGCTTGGACATTGAAGTGAATAAGGTAAAAAAAAATTCCAAATATCATCTTATTTGGGCGCCCATACTATACCTGAATATATCTTTATTAAAATCCTAGTTGTTTCATAACATTGTTAAAACCATACATATTATTGTTTATTTATATAATCTTCCTAACAGCATTTTTTAATTATTAGATCACCAGTTTCTATATTAGTAAAAGGAATTACGTACCAGGTAAACATTAATAATCAGTTATATTAAAAAATAACTTGAAACCAAATATAATATATCAGATGTATGATGTGAAGAAGGAAGGGAGAAAATTTCTTTTTGCCAAAAAAGTCTGTTCATGTAGACCCTACTTGTCTTCTTCCTTCTTGGATTTATTCGTAGAAATCCTGCTGGAGTTCTAGTCTACTGCTCTCGACTCTCCTTTGCTGCTCGTAGGAAAGAAAACAAAAAAAAACTTTCATACCTATTTGAATTCCAGCTCCCAGTTGCCCGTCTTGGCTTTATTGTCTTCTCTATTATTATTATTTTATTATATTTTCTGGTTTTTCTCCTGCTCAAGACTGCTGGACGTCCCACTTTTTCTCATCCCTCTTTTTTATATGCCTCTCATCGTGCTACATTTCTCATCATTTCTCATTTGGCGGTTTAAAGTATATTTCACGAAATATTGCCAGCTGCCCTTCCCATGCACCGTCCAAGCTATCCTGCTGCCAGCAATTTTTATGTTATTTTATTTGTTTATTTATTTTTTTAAAAAAACTAGCGACGTTATTAATATGTGGCAGAAATCTGCTTCATGGCTAAGTCGTACTTATCACACTGACATTTGCTTTTGTAAAAAAAAATTCGTACTTAGCATATAAAATATTAGTGAATAAAATTCTATTTTAAAAATTTTCTGAAGAGATTATTTATAACCTACTTTGTCTACATTTTAAAACATATCAAATTAATCGTTCGTGACAAGTTTCATGCCAAAATGATTAAAAATGATTAAGATCTAAGCATTTGAAATTAACTAGTACAATTCATTCGAATTTTAATTTTGATTCCCATTTTTAATCATATTTTATATAATCTAATCCATTCACTAAGTAAAGTGCATTATTTTAGGATTACCCATGGAATTTTATCTCAAATGGAGTTGTATATATATAATTATTTCAATTAATAAACTGTGAAATATAAAATGAAAATGATACAGATGCATGCGCCATAGGTAAAGACGGTTCCGTCATGCACGTTCTTCAAGGTAATACTTGAATTTTTCATAAACACTTTATTACATCATATTTCCTAATTTATTCCATTCATATTATAAATTAGATTAATTTAACCGTCCATCTCTGTTTACATATTACAACGATTAGTATAGGTTAAGATATTAGCATTCAAAACTAATTCATGAAATTTCATTCAATTTTAGTTGTTTAAAAATCTTCTAAACATAATTTTTGTGATCTAGACCATTCACTATGCAGAGTATGTTAAAATAAGCTTAATCTTGAAATTTCAGATAAAACCGCCTTATATATATTAATATATTAATTAAATAAAAACTTACGTAAAAATAATAAAAGGAAAAAAGGAAGCTATTGGACGTACCTGCTAAGCATTACTTATTTTTGGGCACATTTTTTAATGCAATTAAGTTAAACACTTTAATCAATTATTTTTCATAATCTAATCCGTCTAGATTAAAGGGTACACAATTTACTACTTTCTATTAAATTCTCTTGTTGATCCGAGTCATACATTCTAAGATATAATGAAAATAGCATCGATGAATATAAGCCCTTAATGAGGACCTCTAATTAGCCCAAATTTTTCTATTTATTTTTTATTTTTCCATAAGGTCTATGAATTTAAATAGTCTCAATTGGTGTTATTCTGAATTTTAAAATTCCTTCCTGAAAAATTTATAAAAATTTATTTTCATATCTAATCTTTATGAAATCATTATTTACCCCTTTTCTAAATTTGAAATTTAGTCTCTCTTTTCTAAAATTGTAATATGCATCTTTTTATAACTTTACAACAATAATATACACACTATACAAGCTTTCAGTACACAACACATTCACTATGTTTCAAATAACATAGGTTTCACAATTCTCCCATCCTTACAAAAGGTTTCGTCCCGAAACCTATTTCATTTCAAATAATTGAGGATATTTTCTTTCTACTCCTTCATGAAGTTCCCAGGTTGCTTCATTTTCAGAGTACCGGTTCCATTGAACTTTGACATACTCAATCTCCCGATTCCGAAGCTTTTGTATCTTATAATCAAAGATTTTGATAGGTCTTTCTTCATAATTTAAATGATCTTGAATTGGCAAAGCCTCTACTGTGAGGATATGAGTCGGGTCTGATACATAATTTCTAAGCATTGAGACATGAAATACGTTATGAACTGCTGCTAAAGCTAGAGGTAATGCTACCCTGTAGGCTAAATTGCCAATCTTTTTTAATATCTCAAATGACCCAATATATCTTGGATTTAATTTATTCCTTTTTCCAAACCTTGTAACTCCTTTGATTGGTGTTATTTTTACAAATACATGATCACCGGTCTGAATATTTAGATCCCTTTGTTTGCAGTCCATGTAACTCTTTTGCTGACTTTAGACTGTAAGTATACGTTGTCGAATCACTTGCACTTTGTCTGCCATTCTTTTTGATAAATCTGGAGTTAATTTTCTTTCCCCTACTTCATCCCAATTTAAAGGAGTTCGACATCTCCGTCCATATAGGGCTTCAAATAGGGTCATCTGTATACTTGTCTGATAATTATTATTATAGGCAAATTCAGTTATTGATAAATATTCATCCCATGATCCTCCAAATTCCAAAGTGCACATTCGAAGCATATCTTCAACAATTTGATTAATTCACTCTGTTTGCATATCAGTTTGGGGATGAAATGCAGTGCTAAATTTTAACTGCGTTCTTAGGGTTTGATGCAAACATTTCCAAAATCTAGAGGTAAAAATTGTATCTCGATCAGATACTATTGACTTAGGTACCTCATGAAGACGAACGATTTTCTTATAATAAATTTTGGCTAACCTCTCCACAGAGAAATTCGTCTTCACAGGTACAAAATGAGTTACCTTAGATAAGCGATCAACTATCACCCATACAGAATCATTTCCTTTCTGTGTCTGAGGTAAACTTTCAATAAAGTCCATAGTATTATCATCCCATTTCCATTCTGGAACTTCAAGAGATTGCAATTTACCTGAAGTTCGCTGACGATCTGCTTTCACTTTCTGACATGTTAGATAGTTGGCAACGAACTCTGCAATTTCCTTCTTCATGTTGTTGCACCAATAGCCTTTTTTAAGGTCATGATACATCTTTGTACTTCCAGGATGCATAGAAAATGGAGAGAAATGTGCCTCTTTCAGGATCTAATTCTTTAGTTCAATCTGATTAGGTACACAAATACAATTTTTATATCGAAATATACCTTGATTGTCAATAGTATACTCAATAAGATCTTTCTGCCTCATTTATCCCATATATTCTTTAGATCCACATCATTTTGTTGTCCACATTTAATTTGCTCAAATAGTGAAGATTGTAACTGCATTTGTGATCATCTTGCTTGCATTCTAGGTGGACATACAATTAATTCTGCTTGCCTCATTTCTCTAAGTAATCCTTCCTTTTTAGTGATCAGGTGTGCCACACTAACATTTTAACTTAAAGCATCTGCCACAACATTTTCTTTGCCTGGGTAATATAAAATACTGAGATCATAGTCCTTAAGTAATTTCAGCCATCTTCTTTATCTCATATTGATCTCCTTTTGAGTGAAAATATACTTGAGACTTTTATGATCAGTGTAAATTTCACATTTAGAACCATATAAATAATATCTCCATATTTTTAATGCAAATACCACTGCTGCAAGTTCCAAATCATGAGTAGGATAATTTACCTCGTTAGGTTTGAGTTGTCGGTGTGAGGACCAGGTATTTTTAATTCTATTTTTATTATAACTTTTCTCTATTTATAAGGTAACTTATGAACATGCTAGTAAGAATTTTACGATATTAATGGATACATAACATACATGGACACGACATTTAGGAGATGTATAGTGCATATGTGCATGTATGATTAGCGTTCCATTGATGGACACTATGACTATTGTTTCCCTCGCAGAGTAGGTACGGGGTTCGACCTGCCCGGTCAGGTCGCGGGGGTCAAGGGGGCAGCGCCCTTGCGGGGGTGCAGGGGGCAGCGCCCCTGAAGAAAATTTTAATTATTAAGTTGTAGGAGAGGGGAATTAAATTACTAATTGCGACTGGACCCGACCCGAGCCCCGACCCGACTCAATGGATTCTATTAACATAAGCGGCCCGCGCTCTAGGGTTTCATTCCCATTTCGCGCCCGACCGCGTTCTCTTCTCCTTCTCTTCTGGTTCTTCATTCCTCTTCTACTTTCTCTTCCACTCAGTTCGAACCACCCATGATCGCTTGAGGGGAACTATACCAACTACCTTGAAGGTCATAGATCCGAGTTCTGGAAGTTCCAAGGCTCCGAATTTCTGCAGTCCACATCTAGGGTCGCTGTCTTGGGAGGGATCACGGTCAAGGTAAGTAGATGTCGTTCCTTCTCGATTTAGTGATGAAATTTTACGTTAAACGCGATACGAGGTTAGAGGGAATGTATAGCTTCTAACGACTCCATGATATTAGGCGAAGAGTTCGTAACAGTTAGGGTTCATGGTGAATTTACTTTGAATGCGTGATTTCTATGATGTAAAAGACTTCTTAGCAGTTGTTATATTGTTGAAATGTGACGTGAATTGATTTGCCCCAATCGAGAGTATGAATTGAAGGTTCTTTCATTTCGTACCTATCATGTGTTTGATAAAATGCTTGTGTGACAGATCTATGTGTTGTATCTGAATTGTGTTGATGTTGTATGCGTGGTTTGCGATGTGTTTCATTGTCTGTTATGTATGATGCGTTATCTCAAATAGTTGGTTGTAAGGGTTGTTCATGGCCCCTGATTGACATGAGGAGAGGGTTGTTCATGGCCCTTGATGGACATGAGTAGATGATTGGTTGTGTTGGTCAATTTGTGTGTATGGTTATATGTATACGATCTTGGGAGTGGGTATTGGACCCATGTGTATTAGCTTCATCACTGTATGAGTATCCATCATTATGCTTATTTGTACTTTGTGCTAACCACTATCTACTTACTGGGTCTATTTAGACTCATATCATTGTTATTGTGGTTTTAGATCGCAGGCCAGAAGGAGAACTTAAGGATGGGACAAGTTGAAGATCAAACATGAGAGACCCTAGCACAATATGTTGATTCCAGTTCTTCTAGACTTGTGCTCTTTTGATAATCATATATGTAGACAATTACTTAGGCGGATTCGTTTTGACAACTTTAATGTATTTGGTATTTCAGATTGGATTATAATCCTTGTTGATGCACATATGCATGACTATTATATTTGTTTGTTGTGTAAGGAAAATATGTAATGATTTCCTTCTATATGAATGTTCTTATTATATGAAGATGCAAGTATATAAATAGGATTGAATGTTACAAATGGAAATGTAATGAATATCAGGTCATGTATTCCATATTACCCCTTGTATGTTATGGGGAGATGCTGCCGAATTTTTCTATGAATGTGTAGCGCCGTTGATTAGTTATTGAGTATTTTTATGAATGGGGCGTTACAGTCGGGATGCATAAGCTATAACTTTTCCCCTTTGCATGAATACACATCCCAATCCTTTCTTCGAAGCATCACTATATACTACAAATCCCTCATTTCTTTTAGGCAAGGTTAAAATAGGTGCTTCAACTAATTGACGCTTCAATCTTTGAAAACTATCTTCACATTCGTCTGACCAAATATATTGAACTCCTTTTCGTGTTAATCTAGTAAGTGGTGCAGATAATTGTGAAAATCCTTCCACAAACCTTCTATAATACCCAGCTAATCCCAAAAAACTCCTAATTTCGGTAATACTTATTGGCCTTGGCCATTTAAGAATTGCTTCGATTTTCTGAGGGTCAACCTGAATTCCTTTTTCAGATATAATGTGTCCTAAAAATGCAACTTGCTTCAGCCAAAATTCACATTTTTTCAATTTGGCATATAATTTTTCTTTTCTTAGCTTGTCCAAGGCCATTCTAAGATGTATTTGGTGTTCTTCCTCTGACTTTGAGTAAATTAAAATATCATCAATGAACACCACAATAAATTGATCTAAGTATTATCGAAATATTCTATTCATCATGTCCATGAAAACAGTAGGAGCATTTGTAAGTCCAAATGACATAACTAAAAATTCATAGTGCCTATACCTTGTTCCAAATGCTGTTTTGTGAATATCATCAAGACTAGGGGTGTAAATAGGGTCGGGTTCAACCTGAGACCGCATCAACCCGGACCGATTTATACCATGGTTGGGTTGAGATTTTGGAATTTCGGTTTTTGAAAATCGGGTTCGACCCAACCCGATTTTAAAAATCGATTTCAGTTGGGTTAGGGGTCGGTCAACCCAACCCGACTTGCCCCCGTTGAATCTCTTATTCGATTCAAAGTTTCAAACCTAAACCCCTAAACTGACGAACGAAACCGCGCCCGCCCTCTGCCCCTGAAATCGCGCCCGCTTGAAATCCCGTCTTGAAGAAGTCCTCATCGCCATCAGCCCCTTGTTCGGAAAGAAGAGGAAGGACCGAAGGAGGCTCTAGAGAAGACATCGCCATCGCCATCGCGATTGCCATCATTCCTCAATCTTCATCACCATCAGCCCCATCGCCATCAGTCCTCATCGCCATCAGCCCCTGTGCCGTTGCTCAATCGGCCACCTTGCGCTGCTCCCAGCTGCCGCCCTGTGGCCTGTGCCGTTGCTTGATCCTCTGCCGTCTATTCCTCTCATCCTCTGCTCCCGTCTGCACTTTGCTCTGGTCTGCTCTGCCCGTTTGCTCCCGTCTCCCCGTCTGCTCTGCGGCTCTGCCTGTCTATTCCTCTCATCCTCTGCTCCCATCTGCTCCCATCTGCGGTACTGCCAGCTCTGCTTTCCTCTGGTACCATCTTCTTCTTTATGCTAATATGTACCAATCTACTCAAACTTGCCTACCGTGGAAAGCATCTAACTCCAACTCTGACTTACCTGCTTCCAAACATTTTGAAAATAGACAAATAGTAATGTTTGGGGTGTTTTATCAGCCTGTGCAGTTTTACTTGACCGCAAAATTGAGAAGAGAGAGGATTCCAAAATTAACTTGCAACATGGTGGTCATATATATTAAATTAACCCATTTGATCACGTCTCAATGGGTTTTACTCATAATCATTACTCATAAATATCACATGACACTAACTTTTTCAATTTTTTTTCATTTTTACTTCTTTTCTAAAGTGTTATAGAATTTGTGCATTAATTGGAATGGAAGATGATGCTGTTATAGAAGTGCATGCCAACACACCATCATCAACACCATCTGCAGCATCTGAAGCTACATCCAACAAACCACAAAAATGAAAATATTAAGCAACATCGAGTGTGTGGGAATTTGTTTGAAAAAGTTATGCACCTGGAGCTTCAAAAGCACAAATCTGTGTATGTAAGAAATGTAAAACACAATATAGATGTGAGAGAAAGATTGGCACAAGTACACTCAGAAGACATGCAGAAAAATGTTATAAAGGTGGTGATGGGACCTCATAACAAATCTTGCAATTCATTAGTCAAGAAAGTGGAGAGACTGCATTAGGCAATTGGAAGTTTGATCAACTTGCTGTTAGAAATGCTATTGCCAGGATGATTATGATTGATGAAATTCCTTTTAGTACTATTGAGCGTGTTGGCTTTAGAGGATTAATACAAGTAGGCATGCCATAGTTTAACTTTGTCACTCGTCAAACAATTACTCAAGACTGTCTAGAAATTTATCAAACAGAGAAGAGAAAGTTAAAAAAATTATTGAGGGAAAAGGTGCAAACTATTTGCTTGACTACTGATATGTGGACCTCAATTCAAAATGTTAGTTATCTTTGTCTCACAGCACATTTTATTGATGCAAGGTGGTATTTGCATAAGAAAATTATTAGCTTTTCTCTTCTCCCTTGTGCACAAACTGGTGAAGCAATTGCATCTGCAATAGATCAAAGTTTAAGGGAATGGGAAATTTCAAGTGTTTACACAATGACAGTTGATAATGCTAGTTCCAATGATGTTGCAATTCGCCATTTGAAACATAGCATTGGAAATAGAAATGGTTTGTTATTTGATGGAGAATTTTTTCATGTAAGATGTGCTGCTCATATTTTAAATCTGATTGTCAAAGATGGACTTAAAGAAATTGGTGATGCAATTGCTCGTATTAGAGCAGCTATTCGGTATGTAAGATGCTCTCCTTCAAGGCTGAGGTTGTTTAAGGAATGTATAAAAAAATGTTTCATTAGAGATAAGGGTGCATTGGTTTTGGATGTGCCCACTAGATGGAATTCTACATATCTTATGTTAGAAAGTGCTTTGAGATTCAGAAGAGCATTTGAGCAGATGAAGTTAGAAGATGTCTCCTTTATTAGAGAAGATCCTCCAACACATGAAAATTGGAATAAGGCAACTCAGTTGATTTCTCTTTTAAAACAATTTCATGAGGTAACTAAAATTTTGTCAGGGTCTTCATATGTTACTGCAAATTTATATTTTCTTGAAGTTTGCAAAACACAAAGGTTGTTAAGGGATTTTTTAACCAACCATGACCCCCTCATTGTTGATATGTGCAAAAGAATGAAAGAGAAGTTTGACAAGTATTGGGGAGATATTGACAAGATCAATATGATTTTGGTTATTGTAGTTGTTTTGGATCCAATGTATAAGCTAAAATATCTTCAATTCCAATATTCTTTATTGTATAATGTAGAAAAAGTTAGTGAAATTTTGATAAAAGTTCAGTTGAAAATGCAAGAGGCATTCAAAAGTTACCAAGCGAAGTATACTCCAATGATAGTATCTCAAGAGGTGAAGGAAACTAGTGATGAGAATGAAAAACTTGTCGAGTCTTCACGTTCAAGTGGAGATGCTTCATATAAGGATTTTTTAAAGAAAGAGAGCAATGAATTGGATCGATACTTGAAAGACCCTGTAGAAATAGATGATGATGATGATAACTCTTTTGATATTTTAGCATGGTGGGCTTCTTCAAGATATCGAGTTTTATCACACATGCTCGAGATATTCTTGCCATTCCTGTTTCTACAATTGCTTTAGAGTTTGTCTTTAGTACAGGAGGTCGTGTGCTTGATCCTTTTAGGAGCTCTTTGCAATCTCATGTTGTTGAGGTTTTGATATGTGCTCAAGATTGGCTACGTCCATCAGCGAATCTTCAAATGGAAGGAGAAGATTTGGTTGAAATTGGTCAGCCTGTTGAAGGTAATTTGAATTTATAATTATGTATTTATAACTTGACTACTTGCAACTAATACTATAACTGATATTTTCTATTTTACAGCTATTCAAGGTGGTATAGAATCTGAAACTTTTAGCCATGCACGAATTTCCACTCAAATGATCTAGGTACTTATATTTTTAATTTGTTTTTATAAGAAATATAACTATATATTCATACTTACTTTGATAATTGTTTGTTTCAGGAGGAAAACCACACATACTAGTAGCAAAGAGGGCATAAGACTTGATTTGAAGAGAAAAGTTGTGTTAGCTTTTTAAATGAGTTATGTTGAGGACATGTTATTTAAAACAAATTATTTGGATATGATTATGTTTCATAAGATATGTATTTGGATATGTTTATGAGAGTGTATTTCATTCATATTGTTTGGATATTTAAATACAATTGTGTGGAGTTTGGAAATATGTTTGACTATTTGGTTGTGAAATGTTGTTTGAATTTATTTGGTTTGGAAATATATTTGGTTAATTAGTTGTGAAATTGTGTTTGGATTATTTGGTTATATTGCATTGTAAATAGGTTGTTTAGATGTTTGCTTGCGTTGGTGATTTGGAATAACCGAATAGGTCAGTTGGGAGTTTGAGATGTTTGTAGCTTTACTGCTTTGCTTAGAAGCCAACTAAGAAGGTAAGTAAGACTATGATATTCTTTTTTTTATTTTGCATAATTTACTGCAATACTTTTACTTGGCTTTCACTTTTTTACCTACAGAGGACATCGATTGCTCAAAGAATACAAAAGCAAAAGAAAGAATCAATTACTAAACTTATCCTCCACTTTTGAGGTACGTAGAACTTTTATTAGTACTTATTTTTTTTATAATTATCATTGTTTTTGTTATTTTAGAAATTTGGGTGAACAAAAGCTTAACTATCATTGATAATATGTGTAATCTATTAGTCCGATTTCTAACCCGAACCGAACCGATTTGAGGTGGGTTGAAATAGGGTTGGGTTAAGATGTGAAAAGTAGGGTTGGGTTGGGATTTTACAAGGTGGGTTAAGGTTGTATTTGTCCCAACCCGAGTCAACCCAACCCGATTTACACCCCTAATCAATACTAATTCTTAATTGATGATAACCTGATTGTAGGTCTATTTTTGAAAAAGTGGATGCTCCTTTGAGTTGATCAAATAAATCATCAATTTGAGGAAGATGATATTTATCTTTCATGGTGACTCTATTTAACTCCCTGTAATTAATGCACAGTCTTAAACTTCCATCTTTCTTTTTTATAGACAAAACAGGGGCTCCCCATGGTGACACACTAGGTCTAATAAATCCCTATCTAGCAATTCTTGAATATGAGTTTTTAGTTCAACCATTTCTGTTGGAGCCATGCGGTACCGTGCCTTAGACATTAGAGATGTACCTGGTATAATGTCGATTACCATGTCCACTTCCCTTTCTGGTGGTAGGTTAGGCAACTCCTTTGGGAAGACATCCATAAATTCATTTACTACTGAAATTTGTTCAATTGGTATTTCTTTTCCCTCTATAGTGTTGACCGAAATGAGATAGGCTTGACATTGTTGGCGAACCATCCTCACCGCCTTCATAGCCGATATCAATACTGTAGAGTTTTTAGGTTGCTTCAACTTTCCAATAGATATTTCTTTATGTGGAGCTGTCTCAAATTGTACTTTCTTATATTTATAATTTATTGTAACTCCCCATTGACTCAATCAATCCATGCCCAATATTATATCAAATTCAGTCATAGGTAAGAGGATTAGGTCTGCTTCTAAAATCATTGAACCTATCATAATAGGGCATGCTTTACAAATTTGGTTAGTACTTGTCAACTTATACACAGGGGATTCTACGTGTATAATACTATTTGTTTCCTTTACCGGCAGTGCATGAGTGGTTACATATTGACATGCTATAAACGAATGCGTAACACCAAAATCAAATAACGCTACTGCAGAATTTTTCAAAATGTAAACCATACCTGTAACCACTTTTCCTTCTTATTTTTGTGACTCAGTGCGAGTCAATGCATGCACTTGTACTGGATTTGTGGAAGTTCCCTGACGATTAGCAGTTGGAGTTATTCTCTGTTAGGCTGGTCTTCCCCGTCCTTGTGCTCCCTGTATTCTGTTTGGACAATTTGGAGCAATATGTCTTTCTTGACCACAAATAAAGCATTTTATCATTTTTATTTCAACAGTTCCACAATCTTTTGTCATATGATCTGTTTGACAACATTTGAAGCACTTGTTTGAACCCTTTAAACATTCACCATAGCAGTGTTGTCAGAACCGAACCGGTGATTGAATCGAAAAAGTTATTGGTCTGGTTCGAACCGGTCCGACCGGTTAATCAAACCGATTCAAACTGATGATGTCAGCATACAACATATTTATGACGTCATAAATATTTAATTATTTTTAATTTAAATTTAAAATAAATATATTGATAAAATTATATTTTTATAAATCCTAAATATATATATGTTAGATTTTAAGAATAACAATATAAGTACAAAATATGCTGAAAAAAATTAATAGAATGTTTTAAATTTACACCTTGAGCTAGGATTGCAATATGTAATTATGTACTTAGGTTATTTTCATAAAATTATTTAACTAAAATATATTTGATTATTTTCATGTTGTAAAACTAAAATCTGATATTTTTAAAATATATTTGGTATTTTATATTTTTATTTTGATTTTTTGATTTTTTATTTTTTAAAACTAAGAATAGTAGAATACTAAACATTTTAAAATTAAGAATACTAAACATTTTAAAATATGTTAAAATTTTAAATTTGTAGATTTGAAACTAAGAATACCGTACGCAGGCGGAGAGGCAGAGACGGACGGCGAGGCAGCGAGACGGCGACGGCGAAGCAGACGGCGACCAGAGACAGACGACTGGAGACGGACGGCGCAGGACCGGAGACTGACGGCGTGCGTGGGCAGCAGCGTTGCCCGGCGAGGAAGACGAGGGCCGGCGGACTGCGTGGGTGGCAGGATACGGGATCCTGCTGGCGCCGGCGCTGTGGGTGACGCACTGCGTGGGTGGTGGACTGCGGGGCCGGCAGACTGCGTGGGTGGCGGGATCGTGCAGGCGACGGAGACAGGGCAGAGCCGCAGAGGGATGCGGGATCCTGCTGGCGCCGGCGAAGAGGAAGATTAATGACCGGAGATGACCGCCGAGGACTGGACCGGGGCAGGCGGGCACGGGCACGCGTTCCGGTTTTTTTAAAAAATATATATATATTTAATTATCATTATTTTATTAACCGACCGGTCGAACCCGGTCGAACCGGTAAATACGGTTCTACCGCCGGTTCACCGGTTTGAGCGATTTCTGGTAATCGAACCGAATCGTATCAGATCGAACCGGCCATGGGACCGGTTCCCGGTCCGACCGGCCGGTCCGGTCCGATTTTAATAACATTGCACCATAGTAGCATTTTTGACAATTCTTACAAACAGGAGGACTTTTCTTTTTGAAATTTGATTTTTTTCTTTCCACAAATATGCTCTTATTTTTTTTTCTTTTCTTGCATCTTTTTCTTTGATGTTAGGAACAAATTGTCTTTACCGTAATTCTTGAGTTCTCAGTGCCTCTATTTCTAATGCTCTTGCTCTTTCTAAACTTTATGCATAATCCTTTATTAAAAAGGGTGTGATAACTCCTAAAAATACGAGTTATCATGGTCCATTTCGGACTTTATTTGTGTGTTAGTCCGAGAGATTAGGCTTAGTTTGCATCCATTCAGCTTAATTTTCACTCGCTTTGCATTTTAGGAGCATTATTTAGTTTTTATGCATTTTTAGCATTAATTAGGCATTTTTAGTCCATCTACTTAGTTTTTTCGATTTTTGCAAGAAGGACGGGCCATATGAAGGCATGTGGGCGAGTGGAATGCAAATCAAGACCAAGTCACGAGGCAGGTGGATGGCGCCTAGGCGCCACCCAATGTGCCCTTGCCAGGACACCAGCACAATTCAACAAACACAATAGCTTCCAGTGAGTTGGCACCTAGGCGCCATCCAGGGGCGCCCAATCACCAGGCATGATCACACAAGTGTGTCTAGGAGAAGCTCCAAGTCATGAAACCTCCAGAGAGTTGGCACCTAAGCGCCAAGGCATGAACTCCTAGGGTTTGCAGAAAAGTTTCAAGTTGCCCAGCACAGAGAGAGTTGACACCTACGCGCCATTTAGGGGTACCTAGGCGCCAATACGCATCCGTATGCGCAAATTTCAATGCGTGTGCTGCACAATGCCACTGTATAAATAGATCTTAGGGGTTTGCGCTCGAGGGATGACCGAAGGGAGAGCCCAGGAACAAAATTACACAAAAGAGAAAGATGAAAACGCAATCAAAGCACAGATGGAAGAGAGGATTCAACTCCGTTGGTGGAAGCCGCCGAAAAACCAGTTTTCTCTTATTCTTTCTATTTTTCTTTCTCTGCTTTCATAGATACTTTCAATATAGATGTAATGGATGTTATGATCATGTCTTTGAACTAAACCTCCATTAGATGGATAGTTAGGATGAATTGAACTCTGAACTATATTGTCTTAGTTCTTTGAAATTCAGGAATGAATAATTGATATTATATATGATTTTGTGTGATTTACCTTTACATGTGTGGTTTTAATGCTTTTTGCAAGATTAACTATCTTGTAAGATGATTTAATTGCTTGATTTATCCTTGGAAGAGGAAAATCTCTGCTAGATCCATTTGAAGGGCATAGGTTTCCTCTTTGTAAGGGGAGTTGTTTAACATATAGGAATATACCGTTAAATCCTGTGTAGTTACTAAACAAGTTATGCACTTATCAATTTCACTTTATTTAACGGCATGGGAACATAGCAATTAAATAGGGTGTAATTAGCTTTATATAGTATTGGAAGACATATATGAAGATTATTGAACTTAGGCTAGTAAATCCATACACAATCCAATTAAAAAGAACCAATACGATATAGTTTAGATTCAAGGATTCCGATCTATCCATCTGCCATCCTCGATTAGTAACCTCGTTTCTAGTATCCAACAGTTCCGTGAACTCTACTCTAATTTCTTATTATAGTTGTTAGCTTTAGTTTAAATTCATAAACTCAGAATTTTCTACCCACCGAAAGGAATTAAACTAATTACTAATTCCGGTTGACAATTCCTCGTGGGAACGATACTCTACTCACTCTTTATTACTTGACACAGCACGTATACTTGCGTAAATAGTGAGCATTTTAATTGACATATACGTAGCTCGTCAGGGTGCAAGACTCTTGTAAATGTGGCCTTAGCCATTGTTGAAATCTTTGAGCTTTATTCTCAGGCACACTTGCAATCCGAGGTACATATCTTGCTAGGGCATTAAACTTGGTTGCATATTCTGTAACTGTTATTCTACCCTGATAGAGTCGCTCAAATTCAATAACTTTTTAACATTGAAGACTGGTTGGGAGATATTCTTTATTAAATTCTTCCACAAAAGTCTGCTAAGTCACTTTTTCAGGTTTTGATATAGTTACTAATAACGTTTCCCACCATTCACTTGCCTCTCCAACTAATAAGTGGGTAGTACACAAAACTTTTTGATTATCATTACAAGGTGAAATCCTAAATAATTTCCTTATCTTTGCTAACCATTGCTCAACTTGAGCAAGATTTGGTTCACTTGCAAATTTTGGGGGATGTTGAGCTAAAAATGCATTAATAGCCTTCCAGTCGGCTTCTAATATATCATTCTCAACTTCTACTAGTCTAGGTTGCGGATTAGGAGTCGCTGCCTAAGCAAATCTTTCTCTTTCATTTCTTCCTAGTTGGTTTTGTTGAGTTCTTTCCCAAAGGTTTTGGATTAGTTCCGCCATCTAGGTTGCCCATTCTCGGGTTGCTTACTGCATAGCTTCCCTTACAGCTACAACTACTTGTTATTCTATCGGCCTGGCTTGTCTTGTATCATTCGTGGCAATTTCATTTTCAATGGCTAGATCAGAGTTTATATTACCTTGGCGTTGACAGGTTCTTTGATTTAATTGTTCCCTTTCCATTGGTCCCTAAGATACATCACTAGGCTTTCATATTTCATGTTGACTTATAAGTTCCTCATTTGTAGCTGCTTTTCCTTTATCTAGCCTAGTCCTTGCTCATGTGTCAGGCATGATGTTATCTAGAAATATAAAAATTATATTAGTAACATCTCTTATTACTTTAAAATAATCATACACAATTATTTATAACAAACACAAATATCAACAACAACCATTTCTTTTTGTTTGTACATACACTGTATGAACAAGTTTATTTTTACAACAAAAAGTGCTTTAGTATCACAATATATACAACATCTATTACACATTCGTACATATTATTAACATCCAAAAAAAATCCACTAGACTCGTCTATTCTAGTCTTGCTAGTGGTGCTTATGCCTAGGCTATACGAGTATAGGCTCATCAGTGATAGTGCTGGTATTCGACCTGTCTGATTCATCTTCATTTATAATAAACCCTTAACTAGGGTCTTCATCATCATTCTCACTTATATTTCCTATAAGCTTGTCATCATCACTCTCCAGAATTGTTAATATATATTCATTTAGTTGTTGTGGAGTGGCTTCCTCTACTACTTCATCACCCCGAGCTTGAGCTTCCTCCCTTTCCCTAACAAATTTTCTTTCTTCTTGGTCAATTACATTTCGACTTACCCCATAGCACAAACGGATATATCCTCCCGCCAAACAGTACCAAGGCCCCCGATTAGGTGGAATAGGGGTAGGTATCTAATTCCAAAACATTTGCAACTCTCTATTATTAATTCTATCACTAGCCACATCGGGAAGTGGTCGTGGGCTTGCTCGAAGGGGTGGAGTAGCCTCTCCTACTGGAGTTCTACTAATAGATCCCCTAAAGCTGGGTCCTGGTTGAGAGGGGTGATGGTGAGGGCTAGTTATATCTTCTACTTTCACAGAGGATATAGGGTTTGAGCTGAGGTACTCCTCAGGTATGGGGGGTTTAAAAGAAATATCTATTTGTGATGCCCACCATCTATTCAAATTCTCCTCTATCCTTTGCTTTTTTACTGCTTCTTCTGCCTCTCTTCTCATCGTGTTTGGATCCATTACTACCTTTTCCTTATTTTCCATCTATATTTCAAAACATAATCAATTAATTATGCCTTACAAAAGGGTCATAACATTACATCACAGTTTTATACAACAGAAATGATAATACATGACATATAGATATTATAAATTAATTTTATTTCATTCATCATTTTAATATTATTTTTTCTTTTAACGCCTATTTACTAACACCATGGCTCTGATACCACTCTCTGTGGCGCCCCCGGACTCGAGGCGTCGGAACCTTACTCTAGGATCGTTTAGCTAGTAAACTATGAGCAGGATTGTAGCCCTGTTCACGTGGCAGGGTTTTCAATTCAATTTCATGTTAATTTACAAGCAATCATTCATCGGTAATTAAAATCACAAAATATTTACAAAGCATTAAAATTCATTTACACCATCAATCTTTGTAACCTGATAGTACTGTATCCTTAAAACCTTATCATTCATCAAAATATATAAGAACCATACAACCGTAAGAGTCTCTAAATTGAGATTTTTTTTCTTTTTAAACCTTGCTGTACCTGTCTAAGGTTGAGAAAAACAAAACGTGACTACTAGACTCAGTAATCAAGTATTCTCATTCAAATAAATATTTTTGTTTCATAATTTGGGATTTCATAAATAATGCACATGAAAATGCACATTTCACAATCATGCTTTAAACCTTCATTAGATGGTACGCTAGCTAGGCGACCATCAATTCGTCTACCCCCTATTTTAGGGAGGGCGTCGCCGGCCGTTGGGCCTATATCAGCGACTCGGTCACATTAGAGCGGGACTTTGGTCCGCTTACACCTCTAGAATGGACCTGTACTTTTGTGCACTATGCATCATACACATGCTAGCATTACTTTAAGAAATAATCTCATTTATCATTTTGCTCTCTTTTCAACTCAAGAAAATGACATAACCATTTATAAGACAAATTAATAAATACATTTTTCAAACCACATTATGGGGATGTCTATCCTTAAATAATATTGAAAAATGACAACAAAAATGAATTGCAAGTCATTCAATCATTTTGAAAATAAATCATTTCAAGGCATTACTTGCTTACCTTAGGATATCAGCTTGCCTCCTCAACCTTTTCTTTTTCTTTTCCGAAACAAGTGAAAAGGATTATTTTATACATTTGAATTATGTATATTATAGATATACAAATATATATATATATATATATTTAAAGTGTACATATATTAACGTTTTATAATTAATTTAGGTTGCACATCTCATTTTAATACGTATGTTTAATATATTGAACTTTGTAACCACATTATATAAGCACCCATGTATAATCCATAGCAAGATAAATCTAAAAATCTTTTCTGGAATTAACGTCCACATCTCCTAACAGCCATACATATATACATAACTATAGAAATTTGCCAATTAGAATGTACTTTCAAGCATAAATACTCTTTTATTTGAAAATCTTATTAATCAAGACCTCACAAATTTTGATAAAACATGATTTAACTTTCACTGATTTGTTGCTGTAATTCAAATTAAAACCTAATTCATATTAAAACCCAAATCGCACCCTTTTCTAAAATATGTATCATAAAGAAAAATTTGAAATACAATAATATTAATAACACGAAATCTGTCGAAGGAAGATTAGGATCTGCTAGGACGTTGAAGTGAATAAGGTAAAAAAAAACAATTCCAAATATCATCTTATTTGGGCGCCCATACTATACCTGAATATATCTTTATTAAAATTCGGTTGTTTTATAACATTGTTAAAACCATACATATTATTGTTTCTTTATATAATCTTCCCAGCAGCATTTTTTTTAATTATTAGATAACTAGTTTCTATATTAGTAAAAGGAACTATGTACCAGGTAAACATTAATAATCAGTTATATTAAAAAATAACGTGAAACCAAATATAATATATCAAATGTATGACGTGAAGAAGGAAGAGAGAAAATTTCTTTTTGCCAAAAAAATCTATTCACATAGACCCTGCTTATCTTCTTCTTTCTTAGATTTATTCGTAGAAATCTTGCTAGAGTTCTAGTCCACTGCTCTTAATTCTCCTTTGCTGCTCGTAGGAAAGAAAACAAAAGAAAACTTTCATACCTATTTGAATTTCGGCTCCCAATTGCCCTTCCTGCCTTCACTGTCTTCTCTACTATTATTATTTTATTATATTTTTTTTCTAGTTTTTCTCCTGCTCAAGACTGGTAGACGTCCCACTTTCTCTCATCCCTCTTATTTATATGCCTCTCATCGTGCTACCTTTCTCATCATTTCTCATTTGGCGATTTAAAGTATATTTCACGAAATATTGCTAGCTGCCCTTCCTATGCACTGTCCAAGCTATCCTGCTGCCAGCAATTTTTATGTTATTTTATTTATTCATTTATTTTTTTAAAAAAACTAGTCACATTATTAATAAGTGGGAGAAATCTATTTCATGGCTAAGTCGTACTTATCATGACTGACATTTGCTTTTGTAAAAAAAATTCGTACTTACCATATAAAATATTAGTGAATAAAATTCTATTTTAAAAATTTTCTGAAGAGGCTATTTATAATCTACTCCGTCTACATTTTAAAGCATATCAAATTAATTGTTCGTGACAAGTTTCATGCCAAAATGATTAAAAATGATTAATATCTAAGCATTTCAAATTAACCAGTATAATTCATTCGAATTTTAATTTTGATTCCCATTTTTAATCATACTTTATATAATCTAATCAATTCACTAAGTAAAGTGCATTATTTTAGGATTACCCATTGAATTTTATCTCAAATGGAGTTGTATATATATAATTATTTCAATTAATAAAATATGAAATATAAAATGAAAATGATACGGATGCATGCGCCATAGGTAAAGACGATTACATCATGCACGTTCTTCAAGGTAATAATTGAATTTTTCATAAATACTTTATTACATCATATTTCCTAATCTATTCCATTTATATTATAAATTAGATTAATTTAACCGTCCATTTCCGTTTTCATATTAAAACGATTAGTATAGGTTAAGATATTAGCATTAAAAACTAATTCATGAAATCTCATCCAATTTTAGTTATTTAAAAATCTTCTAAACATAATTTTCGTGATCTAGACCATTCACTACGCAGAGTATGTTAAAATAAGCTTAATCCTGAAATTTCAGATAAAACTGCCTTATATACATTAATATATTAATTAAATAAAAACTTATGTAAAAATAATAAAAAGTAAAAAGGAAGCTACTCGACGTACTTGCTAAGCATTACTTATTTTTGTGCACTTTTTTTTAATGTAGTTAAGTTAAACACTTTATTCAATTATTTTTCATAATCTAATCCCTCTAGATTAAAGGGTACACAATTTACTTCTTTATATTAAATTCTCTCGTTTATCTGAGTCATACATTCTAAGATATAATGAAAATGACATAGATGAATATAAGCCCTTAATTAGGACCCCTAGTTAGCCCAAATTTTTGTATTTATTTTTTTTTCTATAAGATCCGTGAATTTAAACTGTCTCAATTGGTATATTTCAGAATTTTGAAATTCCTTCCCGAAAAATTTATAAAAATTCATTTTCATATCTATTCTTCATGAAATCATTATTTACCCCTTTTCTAAATTTGAAATTTAATCTCGCTTTTCTAAAATTGTGATACGCATCTTTCTATAACTTTACAACAATAATATACACACTATACAAGCTTTCAATATGCATCACATTCACTAAGTTTCAAATAACATGAGTTTCACACCCTTCTTTCTCTTCTTTCCTTTTTCTTCTCTCTCTCTCTCTCTCTCTCTCTCTCTGGAAATCCGGCTGCTGCCCCTCTTTTTCTTCCTTTTTTTCTTTGTTGCTGCCCAAGAAGCATCCCTTGGTAGTTGTATTTATACATTTTTTCACTTGTTTATTCAAAAAAATAGCCCCGAATCACCTCTCATTGACACCTCATGTACCTCATTAATGGCATTGACTTTTGCATTGATTATAATTTCCTTTTAAATGGTAAAAGTCAATGATTTTAATCAAGTCCATCCATATGATAGGCCATCTTGTTTTAGCCATCCATAAAAATTTTCATCTCAAAATGATCATTCTAATGCATGATATGAGCATTTGAAGATGTCTCATGAAATTTGATGAAATTAAACCATTATTATCATACTTTAATCATGATTAACATAATCCATACCATTCATGAGGTAAAGTACGTCAGCATGTGCTTACCTTTCAAATTCCATGTCAATTCGCCTTACGGGCTTTAAGTTATGAATTTTTAAGCAATAACCTAATTTATCTCATAATTCTCAACAACTTAACATAATTAGTGGAATTAAATAATTATGCCAAATCATAATTTCCTACCCCTTATTTTGTCTTTTGTGCTCATTAATCCACTCCATTCATCATGTAGGGCATGTTAACTTAATCACTTCAATTTTCTAAAACTTTCAATTTCCTCAAACAAATTCCAACTATATTCGTTAAGCTTAAAGTCTTGAGTTTCATACTAATCTTCTTAACTCTCCTGATCGTGCTTTGAATATAGGAGTTATTTTGAATGTTGGAGGATAGATGAGCACATTAAATGCACGAATGTTCTAATTTTTCGATTGCTACGAGCCAAGTCACATCTGGAGTAAACTTCGATTATGACTTAGGCCTCCTCATTTTCTGCCTGAAAGGTTTTCTTCTTAAATTTGGCTCTAAGTTCCAACTTTAAGTTGACTTGGTCTTGGACTTAACCCAAGTTACAAGTGAATTCCACTTGGATCGCGACTTTACTAGACAATATGCTCCTTGGAAACTTGAATCATCATGAATTGTATGCTTTGATCTTAGTGCTCTGATATCTTCATTATTTAGCTCTCCTAGACTCAATTCTTTTCATTTCTTATGTGATCTTAAGATATGGCCTTTAAGTTTTAACCTCTTTGCAAATCGATATTCAATTGCTGAAGGTATATATAGTTTGAGTTCTATTTGATGACTCTTGGGCTCAGTTCTTTAGCCTTTGAGTTCCTTGGGTTCAAAGTTGTGTACTGAGGTCGACTTGGCTTGCAACTTGACACAAGTCATTGATGGAGTAAACTTGGTATACAACTTCAATATCTATTGCTTACTTGGAACTTCAAAACTCTTCATATTTGCACTTGTGTTGCCCAAGTTGCGTGGTTGAGTTGACTTGATCTGCCACTTCACCCAAGTCACATAACGAAGTTGACTTGGGGTGAGACTTGACTTCTTTAGATTCTCCATTTGTGGCATGAAGTCTCTCAAGTTGCATGCTTAGTCAACTTGGGTTATGACTTATCCAAAGTTGCATGCAAAGTTGACTTTGATTGCAACTTCAATTGCTTAGCTATCCACAATTTTAGCTCTGATGGAAAAAGGGTTACTGAAGTCGATCCTGGAGTCCACTTCGGTATTGACTTGACCTGAGTTGATGCCCGAGTCGACTTGACTCTGCAACTTGATCTGTCAAGCTTCCTTATTGAAAATTCTATCTTTGAAACATTTCAACACACATGTTAGTACCTTTAAATTCCCAAATTTGAGTTACTAATCATCAAAATATGGATTGTACTTGATTTGTGAATTGATTTCATAATAATCTTTCCCTTTTTAATGATTAACAAAATCAATTTTAAGATCAACCTTTCTATTATTGATGAACATTTGTAATTTGTTACAGTATTCAATTTCATACCATAGTTCATCAAATTCATATAAGAACATGCCACTTTAATCGTTGTTTCACAATAATCATCATATAAAACCACAAGATTACACAATAGAAGATTAACAACTTGAATTTGCATTTAATTCATTACATAACAACCTTCAATTTTCAAAGTTCAAAATACAAAATGTTCCTAATTACATGTTACCTATCCCAAAAATACAGCATATAGCTCTAAAAAATCTCTCGCTCTTTTTGTCAACCAGAAGTGAGAAAAGGGAAGATGAAAAATGTGGGATGATTTACAAAAAATAAAAGGGACATGAGATAGAATTTATTATTAGGCTGATTAAGATGTGGAGGGAAAGATGAATCATAGAAAGTGAATAAATAGGTTCTATCCTGGACAGTAGCATGAGAAAAATGAGATTCTTCCATATATGGGTCAAAATCAAGAAGACTAGGTATTAAATGATTATATTTAGTACTTGAGGAAAGGGTGTACTTAATGTGTTTAAGTTCATATTCTAGCTTGTCTTGCCTAACATGAACTTCCATGAGTGATAGGTTAATGGTCTCCAAATCTTAAGAGATTCTGCTCTCCATTTATTTGAGGTAATCAAGCAAGGATGAAGTGGTGGTGGGATGAGATAGGGAATTAGCAAACCTATCAGTGACCCTAGACCCCTGAGGTGAGTTGGATGCATGGGATGCATGGGATACATGGGCATGAGGAATAGGTGAGGGGTGTCAATTTGGTGGATGAGTGAGCTCAGGATGAGCAAGGTGAGGATGTTCCTCCCCCTCAATAGGTGCATCTGCCTCTCTTGCAAGCTCTTGTGGAATAACTTCTCCCATCCTAGCATGGATTTGTGCTGCTCTGAAAGCCTCTATGTCTATCTTCATATGTGTGAGTAAAGCTTTATTGATAGCATTCGTTGGCTTCAGTACTTCAAAAGGTTCTCCATCCAAGTTAACATGATATCTCTTAAGGAATTTTGTAATCCAAGTCCCATATGGTAATATTCCTCTAGGATTGTCCTTCATGAGCTCTAATGCTTCAAGAAACAAGTGAGGCAAGCTAACCCTTTTTTTGTTTGCTACTTTCCATAAGATTTAGCCTTCTTGAGAGTTAACTTGATTCTGTCCTTCTCGCTTGGGATATATGCAGTAAATCTATGTAATGTAGAAACTTTTCCTCTCATGGTATTTGTCACTGCTAGTGATTGGTGGTTATACATCCTTGTTAGAGTAAGATCCTCTAGAATAGGATCTTCTTCACATGGAACTTCAAGTATGTTGCCAATGTGTAGTATTGCATTGGATTTAGATACCCCATTAACTTGTCCTAAGTCAGTCTTCTTTCCCTTGACAAATGTATATAATTCTTCATTGTTCCACAATAATAACTTTTCCTAGTCAAATCAGTGTATATCTTGCCATTATCTTTGAGGAAGTTTGTCAAACCTTGAAAATCTAATAATTCTTCAATCCCAAACTCATATTCTAGAAAGAATTCAAAGTCTATTATTTTGGGTGGGAATGTTTTTCTTTCGTAGAAATTATTGTAAAATCCACTATGTTGTCTCTCTGTTCTAAAATTTTCAATGGCCATCTTAAGTACTTGACCCCAAGGTGTAGGAGTTCCTCTTTTTCTACCTAGAACTTCTTCCCCGCTAGAATCGTCTGTTCTTTCCCTAAGGATGAAAATAGATGGATTACCATTCTTAAAACAGATTCGTTGCCTTGCGGAGGTGGTTGTCTCTTCCCGAGCTTGTTTGGATGGAGTACATTGCCTTCTTGGGATTTCCTTTCGGGTATTTGAGTGAGATGGGCATGAAATTGGGAGTTTGGTCAGTTTAGAGATAGATTTTGGAGCTTGAATTTGTGAGAGTGAGTAGGAATCTTGAGGATTTGAATAGATTCACTATTTGACAGATTTGGGAAGATGGTTTTTGGGGGGTTTGGAGGCTTTAGAAATGAAATGAAAATAAGAAATCTCGGTTTGGCACCTTAAAAGGTAGCCGAATGGTTGCCCACTGATAAGTGGAAATTAAGAACATATTTTGTGGACATTTTATACCAATTTGGTGGGTAACTAACTGAGTTTAATGTGAAATTTGATTTAAAATATTTTTTTGCGATAATTGGGTATTAAATATTAATTTCAAGTCATTTAAATAATTTTTATAATCTTTTGGCTTGAAATTATATTTTTTTTGTTGCTATGAAATTAAATGGGCTTGAAATAATTTTTATAGTGATAATCCACTAAACATTTTGATGAATTAATGATTTAAATAATCTTTTATGGAGGTTTGTAAGTTCAAGTGGGCCCCACAAGGTCATCTACCGATCTGGACCGTTAAAGCATCAGCTCAAAACCATCATCGTCCATCACCAAGCTGCCCAGCCTCTGCAATCTAACTGTCCATTTCCGTGATCAGCAAAAAAAATCAAGCCATCCAGAAATTAACGGCCAGAGATCATGCAAGCTATCCATTTAAGGACAGAAATTCACTGGCATGCGGGCGAGTCAAAGGCAGAATGGAGCAAAGTGAAGAAGCAAGTAGGCTGGCGCCTAGGCACCAACCTACATGTCTTAGCCAAAGTTTCCAGCACCTCACACGGCAGAATTTCTTCCAGCGCCGACTTAGGGCGCCTAAGTGCCACGGCACAAGTAAGCAGGGCATCCCGATGAAGTTTCTAAGTTACGCAGCACATAGGGAGTTTGCGCTTAGGCGCCACTGCGAATTTGTACGTGTGGGTTTCTGCACATGTGTTGCGTAGGCTGATTAGTTTAAATAGAAACCTAGGGATTCGTGCGCGGGGAGAGTAGAGAGTTCATGGCAGAATTTTGAGAGAAAACAAGGAGAGAGAGAGAGAGAGAGCAAGGAGGAGGAGAGTACGGCAAGAGGCAGACCGACGAGTTGCGTGGAGCGGTTGATACACCATCGGAGGCTTCAAACCAATAAGCTTTCCTCTCTTTTCCCTTTTTAGTTTTTATTGTCTTGTTTAAAATGGATTTTGACTTTAATTTTATTTTGAACTTAAATATGCTTGGCTAAACCCTAAATCTGGGGTTAAGGATGTAGCATGCGTACAATGTAGTGTAGTGTGGGATTTTAATTTATTTATGATAGATATTGTTATTAATTTAATATCTTATGATTTTAATGCTTACTTTGTGCATGGGCCCATACTTTGGCATGATTCTATATATTAAGTGATGGAACCGAGAGGTGGAAACCTAATATACGATAATCAAGATATTAAACCTAGAAATCTAAGACCATGAGAATTAGCATGATGACCTTGAGGAATTCCATGAACAAACAACAGAACTTAATGGATTCTAATTAACTTAATCCCATGAGAATAGGTGGTTAAGAAAATTAGGGTACGCCTTATAGGTTTCGAAAGAAGGTGCATGGATAAATTAGGGTTTGGTCTCTTTTAACAAACAATATCCGGATTAAATAATTATACCACTACCCATTGCAAAAGATGCATGTGAAATCCTAAGCCCTAGGTACTCGCACTCTCGTTCTCTATTCATTCTAATTTGCAATTTTCTCTTCCCATTTTTCTATTTTTTTCCATTTTATTTACTATATTCTCTTCCCACTTATCTATTCCATTTTATATCTGACACGAAAGTATTTAAAAGCAAAGTTTATAGTCCCGAATTCCCTGTGGATCGATAATTTATATTATACAATCTACGACCCGTGCACTTGCAGTGAGATTGCGAACACCCACGTGCAAGATCGACTCTGAACCTCAAGTTGAGTTCAAAGTCAACTTTGGTGAAGTTGACTCGAGCTGAGTGAAGTCGACTTGGCTCCACCGATCCAAGTGAATATGTAGCCTATATGTTAATAACATGTTGCAATGAGTTTATTTCAACCAATTAATTTCATATCAAATTTAAGCTTCAATATCAATAATTCTCATTTCTTTTCTAATTTTATAAAATAATTCGATGCTTAAAGGTATAGTGAAGATATCTACAATTTAATCCTCGATTTTGACATGTTCTAAACAACTGTAATGATTTTTAACATGTTCTTTAATGAATTATTGTTTAGCATTTATGTGTTTAGTCCTACAGTGTAACACTAGATTCTTCATTAGATAAATGGTGCTTGTATTGTCAAATCTAATGGGTATGTCTCTACATTCTATGTCATAATCCCTCAATTGTTGTGGTGCCCCAAACCCAAGGCATCAAGATCTTGTTGATTGGTAAATATGAATCAGGATTGTTGCCCTGATCACGCGGCAGGTTCTTAATTTGATCTCGTCCAATTTTTTTCGTTTCATTCCTTTTCCTTCATCATTTCATTTCTTTACATTTCACTCCATTCATCTTATAAGCAACGAGACACTTTTAAATCGTCGCACTTAGTATTTTCAAATACTACTTGGTTTCCCTTCCTTATATACTTTTTCATAAACTCATCTCCTAGTAGTTGTTATCAACTACACATATCATTCATAAACTTTCATCTTGCTTTCTTACATTATTGGTTTTATTATTCTGGCCGTGCCATAATCATATAAAATACATTCATCATCAAATATTTAACATACATTCTTGTGTACATACATTAAATCATCAATCCATATAGCCTTTAGAACTATCATCAAGTTCTCATACATTAACATACCTTAAAACTTCCAATCATACCATTCCATGCATCGTAGCTAATCATTTTAGCACAAACATGAATACCATCTCAAACATTTCCTTAAATGCTCAGGTCCTCCACCTCTTGAGCTTCCCTGTACCTGTTTAAGGTTTGGAAAAACAAATTGTGAGTGATGACTTAGTAAGCAAGCATTTTATCTTTAGGCAAGTACTTTCTTATAAAACATTTTCATAAACATCTTTTCATATAAACCTTATGTATGCCACATCTAGGCTTTTCAAAGGCGATGCATATGCGTACAACCATTTTAGGTAATTCCCTTTGTTCTTAATTGGACATTTTTATGTCCCAAAATATTTATCACATAAACCCATTTTGCCAATGGACATTTTTTTACGTCCTAAAAATTATTTTCCACATACAACTTTTTGGCAATGGACACTTTTATGTTCTAAAATATTTTTTACATAAGCCTTCTTTGGCAACGAACATTTTTATGCCCTAAATCATTTTTCTTGTAAATCATTTTTCATAATCCCATTTGGGCTTGTTTAAATCAAACAAGGCATATGCACGTAATCAATTTTCATGAATGCATTTTCATAGAAAATATTTCATCTCAACCTTGGTATTTACACTTTTCATGTGAAACACCTTTTCTTTAGGGTAACTTTTTCGTATTGGCTCATAAAATCTCATTTAGGGTAATCTTTTTGCATAAATAATTTCATATCCCAGTTTTTTGGGTTTTTCAAAGCAAAACATATGCAAATGCATTTCTTCTCATCCAGTAGTGACACTTACCAAGTGATCATTCTACCTTTTGAAAGAGAATCCATTATATAACAGCACGCTAGCCAGGCAACTATTCCGTAAACCTGCTCCTATCTCAGGGAGGACATCGTTGGCCTCCTACAATCCCTTCACAACTTGGCCATATGTAGAGTGGGCCCCAGTCCATCTCCTACTATTTCTACAATTGACCTATCTATTGTTCTGGTACACCATACATCATCATAGATGTCTACATGCTAGCATGATTTCATGAAACATCACAGACTACAGTCCATGTCCTTTTAAACCATCTTGAAAAAGTGGGCGGTGCCACTTTAACATATTTGAAATCTAGTTTTAGGATGACTACCCTTAAATACTTTTGGAAACATTTAGGTAAATCATTTTGATAAGCATTTGAAATGTTTGAGAAAACAATCTTTTTTAAAAATGTTGCTTGTAATAAATCTTAACATGTTTATGATAAAGGGTTTCAAAGCATTTCAATATACAAAGAGAGAAAATTCTTCTCACTAACCTTTTCTTTATTTCTTTTTTGAGGTTTTTCGTACACCAAGGATATGTAATTGCATCATCCTTCTTGATCCACCCTCAAATCATATAATTGTCCACATGTCATTCTTGTCCTTTTTTTAGGTAAAGAAGATCTTGCATAATCCTTTATATGCTATTTAGCAAACCAAAATTAATTTATTTTATGAAATGAAATTATCGAGTTGGCCACCGTTAAATCCTCTTTAGAACACTCGTATGAATATTTTCAATGTATTTTCCTAGTATTTCCATATTTAAAGGAAATCAAGACTTTTTTAATAAACCATTTAGACAAAATGGACCATTTTAAATCCATCGTTTATTTTAAGTGTCGTGTCAAAGAGTAGCAATTTTTCTTCTATAAATTAAACCACTTTTTCTTTTCATAAACACATTTGCTTTTCACAATCCTATGGGAGTAAAATTTAAAACTTATTTGCAAATATTTCTTTGTGAAACATTCAAAACTCCCTTTTTTATATAAAATTCTTTGGAAATAACATCTTAAAGAATGTGCTTACTTGTAAACAATTCTTAAAATCATCAACATAAGGCATTTCCAATCATTGCAACACTTAGAATAAAATCATTATTTTAAGAAGTGTTGCTTGCTTACAATGAAGCAATCCTTGAGACATTTCATTAAATACATAATTTTCAAGGCTTATGCTTGCCCTCTTGTAAGAAATTCTTAAAAGTATCAATATAAACACTTTCAATCATTTCAACACATAGGAGGAAATCAATATTTTGAAAATTTTGCTTGCTTACCTGATATAGCTTCAATCCGTTCCTTTCATTCTTTTCTTTGCCTTTGCCTAGATAAATGAAAATAACATTTTATTTATATATATAAAATTTCAAATGCTTGTATTCCTTAGGGTTTTCCAACCTACATGAATCCATATGAATTTACATCAAACTAGCTTAACCCACTTGTATTTCAAGTCGGGTGTCAATTTTTCAATACACACATCGGTGTGACTTATGGTTCACTTGTGCCCATTCCTTTCATTTTGACCATTCCCTGCATTTTGATACCCTTATTTAGGATAAGTATTCAAGCTCATTATAATCATTAAGTTTAGCTCATCATATGGAAGTTTAACGCTTCTCACATATCATTTAACACCCATATTTGCATTTTCACATTAGTGCTTATTCAAAGCACCTATTTATGAGTTAGGGCTACTAATTTCAATCCCAGATTTTTGAAATTACATAGTTTTCTCAAAACAGCCCCCTCTTTTCTCATTTTGCCATGTTTTCCTTCCATTTTTGCATTTTAGCAAGTCATATTTGGTCGTTTCCCATTCTTGCTTTCGATACCCTTCATGTGCACTCTCTTAGTCATACATACATTACGTGTTAATCAAGTTTATATAAAACATCACCTTGCCCTTCATTTTTGCCTAATTTAGACACTTATTTTGCACATAATTTTGGGTATATTCATGGAATTAAAACCCATAAATCAAGTTGCTCCAAAACAGCAACTTTCTTTTTAATTTCCTCCCCTTTGGACATGCATATCAACATGTTCATACAACAAAGATTTTTATCTTTTCATTTCCACCATTTGGACATCCCATCTTGCTCCATATTTAGGGTATTTTACCCTTATAATCACCCATATATAATGTTGTTTGAGTCATGCATCATTTCCACCCTGTTTGAATGGAACTTTTCACCTAGTTGTTAAACAAAAATTCCACCCATCTAAGATCCATCAAACATGTTTGGTTTAACATATATTAAATATGAAAATTATTCACATAATCCATTCATATAACATGCTCAAAACAGCAACTTAAATCTGAAATTAATCAAAATTTCAGCTTGGTTATCATGTGCATATCAACCCTATTTAATCCATAGCCTTTCTTGAATGCTTGAATTAAATCTCCTAATTCATTTGGCATCAATAACCCTATCAATGGCTTCATAAACCATCATTTAGGGTTCATAATTATTCAATTTTATGAACAATGAGTTGAGCTAGAAAACTTAGGATTTATCAAACCAAATTTGGTTTAATACCTACTTGAAGTTGTTAGGTTTGCCTCCTCTTTGCTCAAGCTTTGTTGTTCCTCTTCCTCCCTTACTTCTTCTCCTCTTTTCTTCTTCTTTTCTTCCCCCTTTTTCCTCCTTACTTGGTCGTCCAACCTGCTGGACCTTTTCCTTTTTTTTTCTACTTGTCGTCCAAGAAAATGAACGTGTAGTTGCCCTCTCTTCTCCTTTTATTTTGTTGAATTTCCACCCCTTAATTCCACCTAATTTTGGACTCAAATAAATCCATGTTTATGCTCACTTGAGCTATCATGTATATCCCTTGAAATTCCTATTTTTATGTATTTTCTAAATGCCAAAAATCTGCCATTTTGCTCTCCATCGTACTCCCCTAGTTGTCCACCCCTTTTTTGGTATTTTGTGGACACCAAATTGTCCAAATATTGATGACCGTTGAATGTCCCTCCATGCAGCCCTATTTCCACGCATTTTATGATTTTTAAAAATTGCAAAATTTGATCAAAATTCACTCCTTTTGACATCTCAATTGTACCCTTAAATGCATTAACTTTTGCATTAATGCAAAACCACTTTTTGAAGCAAAAAGACAAAGGATTTTGTCCTTATGTGATTAAGAAAAGTTCATGACAATCAGCTTAATCAATTCCATCCATATGATAGAGCACTTTGTCTTAGCTGTTCATATAAATTTTCATCTCAAAATGACCTCTTTAATGTAAGTTATGGTCATTTGAAAAATATCATATGGAATTTGATAAAATTAAATCATTATCATCATAATAAAATCATGATTAATATAATCCATACCATTCATGAGGTAGAGCACGTCAATTTGTGCTTACTTTTCAAATTTCACATCGATCCGCCTTATGGGCGTGAAGTTATGAATTTTCCAAAGAAATGACCTAATTTATTCTACCATTATCATCGAATTAATCATAATTAATGGAATTAAAAATCATTCCAAATCGTCATGTCCATATATCATTTTGTCTCTTTGTACGCATTAATCCTCATTGGGCTAAGGCGATTAACTTAACCACCTCACTTGGTCATTAGCCCTAATCTCATTCATCCATTTAAATCATACCATTAATTACTCTTGAATACCTAGGTTACATTCATTGATCTCAAAATGTTCTAGTTATCACAATTGTTGTCTCATCCATAGCAGTTGAGCACAATAACTATGAATGGCTATATACTCGGCTTCCGCTGTAGATAGAGCAACTAATTTGTTTCCTTGAAAACCATGAAACGATCATGGTTCCAAGAAATTGACAGGTTCCACTAGTGCTTTTTCTATCCACTTTATAATTGGCTAAGTCCGCATTTGAATGTTCAATTAGATCAAATGTTGAACTCTTGGGATACCATATGCCTAAGTTGGTTGTGTCAATCAAATATTTGAAAATTCTTTTCACAGGTATCATATGAGATTCCTTAGGGTTTGATTGAAATCTAGAGCATATGCATAACTAAAGAATATATTTGGTTTAGAAGTATATAGATATAACAATGAACCTATCATGTTTCAATATAGTTGTTGATCTACTTGTTTACTTTTTTTTTTATCTTTGTCCATTTTGATTGTAGAGTGCATTTCAAACTTCTTGAGTATTTCTTTGATATACTTGGACTAATTATGAAAATTTCTTCATTTCGTTGCTTAATTTGTTATGCAAGAAAGAAGTTGAGTTCACCCATCATGCTCAACAACAATTCATTCTCCATTAACTTAGAAATTTTTTTTCATAAAAATTCATTAGTAGCACCAAATGCTATATCATCTACATAAATCTAAACAACTAAAATATTTTTTCGTTGTATTTAATGAACAAGATAGTGTCAATATTACCTCTTTGAAATTTATGATCTTCAAAATTTAATAAGCCTTATCAAGCTCTAGGAGCTTGTTTCAATCCATATAAGATTTTTGTAATTTTTCTATACATTATTTAATTGATCCTTTTTCTCAAAATCCGGAGGTTGCTTAGTATATACTTCTTCATTAAGATAATCATTCAAAAATTCATTTTTAACATCCAGTTGAAATAATTTGAAGCCTATAGGAGATGCAAAAGCTAGTAATATATGCATGGCCTTCAATCTAGTAACGAGAACATATAATTCTTCAAAATCAATCCTTTTTTCTTATGAATAGCACCACTTGGCTACAAGTCTAGCTTCGTTTTCTTTTCACCAGTCTACTTTTATTTAGTTTGTTCCTAAATACGTATTTGGTACCAATGAGTGTTGAATCTTTGGGTCTAGGAACCAATTGTCACAATTAATTTCTTTCAAATTGGTTTAGCTCTTTTTGCATTGTTACTATCCAATTTTTGTCATTGAGAGCTTGATCAATTGAATTTGGATCTATTTTGAAACAAAGGCAAAATATCCAAATATATTTTTCCTTGAGCCCGTAATTTTAACATCGTCATATATATCTCATATAACTTGCTCAATTTGATGGTCATTTTTAAATTTTAAGTCTTTGGAGAGTTCGTAGGGAAAATTACCTTCACTTGTCTCTTGATTTGCATCTTGACCTAGCTTGGGCTCCTCTCCCCCTATTTTCTCACTTGAAGCTCTCTAAAATCCTTCGATAAGTCATCTGCATTGTTGATAATTGTTAAATTAATAATATATTTATAGGTATTTTTATACCAATGTCGTGGGTAATTATTTGAGTTTAATGATAAATTTATTTTTAAATGTGTATTTGCAACATTCGGGCCTTCAATATTAATTTCAAGACATTTCAATAATTTTCATGATGTTTTAGCTTGAAATTATATTTTTATTTGTTGTCATTAAATCAAAAGGTTTGATATTAAAATGTGTATTTGCACTAATTGGACATTAAATATTCATTTTTTTCTTGGGCAAAAGCTTATTAAGATCTAACAATTAAAATTATATTTCGCAGGAAATTACCATAGTCATTCAAATCTGACCGTGCAACCACATCAACCTATCCAGAAATTCAAGCATCATTAACCGTCCAAAACTTCGTGTGCGTCCAAAAATCCAGATGGTCATTTAATCTTCACAAGTCGTTGATCTAAGATCCAAGATCGTCCAAACTTACCACTGACCAGTTAAATTTGGTCGTCCAAAACTCTGCATCAAGCCATCCAGAAACTTTTGCATAATCATCCAGATCACACCCAGGCAGTGAGCCCCACAAGCTGTCCGTCCAGATCAACCAAAAAATCTGCACCGTTCAAAATCCTTCAAAGCATTAGATGTAGAACATCAACATCCACACCAAATCAGCACCGCCCAACCTCTTGAATCTTTGCCGTTTAATTAAACCATGCATTAATTCACAGCTTTTAGCATTAAAAAATCCAAGCCATTGATCTGCTGTTGTTCAGCCAAAAACCACCGCCCAAGCATTTGATCTTGTCCGTCAAAAATTTCAGCACCTAAAACCAAGGCTGGACGGTACCTCTTAAAGCAAATAATTTCCAGATATGTAGTTCATTGCCTTTAGCTTAATACAAGTCGTTGATTTGCTTTGACTGCCTAAGCTAAATTAAGCCATCCACCCATGCTGTAACATGCGGTGGAGATTTTTATTGCGAACGCAAGATTTTTCATACGTAATTCAAATTCTAGTGCTAGATGAATTTAGTGCGTAAGGTGGATGAAGTGTGGCCACATGCGTAGGATTGCACTCTTATAAATGGCTGGATGGGCAGAAGGGGAGAGCAGAATTACACAACATAAAGATTTTGAGCACAAAATTTTAGAAAGCAGAAAATAGAAGTGAGAGAGAGAGAGAGAGAGAGAGAGAGAGAGAGAGAAAGAGAGCACGGGGTGAAGAGGAGGCGGAGAGCATTAGGTAAGAGGCAGAGCGGTGAGTTGCATGGAGCAGCCAACACACCATCGGGGCTTCCAACCAATAAGCTTTTCTTTCTTTTTTCCTTTTTATTTTTAATTGCCTTTTAAAAATAGATTTTGATTTTGATTTTAATGTGAACTTAAACATGGTAGGCTAAGTCCTAAATCTAGGGTTTAGGATGTAGCATGCATATAATGTAGCGTGGTGTGTGTTTTGATTTATTTATGTTGGATATTGTTGTTAATTTAATATCTTGTGTTTAATACTTGCCTATTGCTTAAGCTCCCACTTTGGCAATGATTTTATATATATTACGTGATGGAACTGAGAGGTGGAAGTCTAGTATACGATAATCAAGATATTAAGCCCGAAAATCTAAAACCATGAGAATAGGCATGACCTTGAGGAATCCACGAACGATCATAGACCATAATGAATTCTAATTAACTTAATCTCATAAGAATGGGTGATGAAGAATATATTAGGGCTATGCCTTGTCGATTTCAAGAGAAGGTATAAAGATAAATTAGGGTTTGTTTTCTTTTAACAAGTAATATCCGAATTAATAACCATATCACTACCCATTGCGAAAGATGCATGCGAAACTCTAGATCTTAGGTACTTGCATCCCTGCTTTTAAATTTTCTATCTACTTTTCTCTTTCCAATTTTCTATTTTCTATTAGTTTTACTCTCAAATATTCAATAAGAAAGCATTTAAAATAAATATTGAAGCCCTGAATTCTCAATGGATCGATAATTTATATATTACAATCTATGACACGTGAACTTATAGTGCGATTGAGAATAAGTATTTTGGCGCCGTTGTCGGGAAATTCGACGTTACTTGGAACTTTGTTATCAAACACTTTCCTTTTCATTTTTTTCTATCATCTATTCTATCCATTCTTTCCTTTTTCCTCCATCTAATTTTTTGAATCAGCTAGTAGTGATAGCTTGTCCGTGTATGCACTCACATGCTCGAAATTTTGCAAAACAACTATTTAAGAAACTCTTTGCTATTAACCCTAAAATTGAATGCTCTGTTAGGAAAAAACTCCGTGAGTACAAAAAGCAACAATCCTTTCAAGAAACTATGGCGGACCACAATATTCCAGACCCACCACAGCAAGAGCAGGAAGAAGGCCAGACAGAGAACAACAATCCTCTAAGGAGGATAACTCTAAGCGATCGAAATCGTTCAAACCCTATAGGCTTTCGATCATGCATAGTGGAACTAAAGATTTGTGCAAGAAATTTTGAACACAATCTGGGGCTTATTCGGATGGTTCCGCATGACCAATTTGCAGGACTACCCTCTGAGAACCCTAATGTACACATCACTAAGTTCTTGCAAATATGCAACACAATCAAAGTACAAGAAATTCCACGAGAGGTAATTTGTTTTTAACTCTTTCCATTTTCCCTTCATTACAAGGCAAGCGAATGGTTCTTTTCTATGACACCCAACACTTCCAACACATGGGACGAGCTCTCTACTGCTTTCTAAGAGAAATTCTTTACACCCTCTAAAATCAAGAAAATAAAGGACGAGATAAACTAATTCATCCAAATAGATGGCGAGACCCTCTATGATTCATGGGAGAGAATGAAAGACCTGCAGTGCAAGTGTCCACATCACGACATCCCTTAAAGTAATATTGTCTAAAATTTCAACAACGGACTCGACAGACCAACTCAAGTTGCCGTCAATTCAACCGTTAGAGGCTGATTCATGAGGCTCACCGATGAGGAGGCTCTCAAACTACTCGTTGACTTGGCCCTCTACGATTCTCAATATGGCAACCTCCAAGGACCTTCTTGACGAGGCAATGTACATGACATCAAATTTGTGCATTCTATTCATGCTAAATTGGACTAAATTTTGCAACAAAAGAAGTAGGAACCTACTGTTGAGTCACATTTATATTATGAATTTTCATTATTAATTGAGAAGAATTTAATGAATTTTCATTATTAATTGAGAAGAATTTAAGTGTTTAAGATACTTTAAATCATATTTTGATTGATTTAGCTTTACAAAGCATAAAACACTCACGATTGACGGATTCGTGTCACGCAGGAGGAATACGTGTAATTTTAGTAGATAACATGGACAAATTGATAAGCGTCGATGAAAGTAGGAGTTCATTATAAATTCAAGACTCAAATCTGAAGCAAAACTACGTTTCAAGCAAGACATTATTCATACGCACTTACTGATCACGTGTGGTACTGTTCACGCTCAATTGTCCATGCGCATACTGTTCATGCATACATTATTTGCATACTGTTCATGCGCAACTGTTCATGCGCACTATTCACCTTTATATAAACACTTGTGGGGAATGTCCTTAGGTATCTGAGAACATCCCGAGAGCTTGAGTTGAGGTCCGGAGAGCGAGAGAAGGCGTAGAGCAAGAGGTAAGAGGAGAAGTGGCGAATTGCTTGAGGCGGTCGAGACACTATCGGGAGTTCCAATCAATAAACTTTCCTTTTTTTCTTCTATCTTGATTTAGTTGTCTTGTTTGTTATGGACTTTGAATACAATATTATTTTATGTTTGATTTTTATTATAAACATGTTAGGCTAAATCCTTAATCTAGGGTTTAAGATGTAGCATACGATAATATAGCGGATATTGTGGTCTAATTTATTTATGATTGATATTGTGTGTTAATTTAATATCATGCGATTTAATGCTTGGTTGGTGTGAAGGCCTACACTTTGGCAATGATTTCCATATATTAAGTGATGGAACAAAGAGGTGGAAGTCTAATATACGAAAATCAAGATATTAAACCTGAAAATCTAAGTTCATGCGAATAGGCATGATGACCTTGAGGAATTCCATGAACTTCCACAAAACTTAATGGATTTTAATTGACTTAATCCATGAGAATAGGCAGCTAAGAAGATTAGGGTATGCCTTGTACGTTTCGAGAGAAGGTACAAGGATAATATAGTGATAGTTCTCCTTTAACACATAATATCCAGATTAAGTAAACACTCCACGTATTCGTTGCGGAAGACGTATGTGAAATCCTAGATCCTAGGTGCTCTCAATCTTATGATTTCTAATCCCTATTCTACGTTCTACAGATAGACTTTTCTTTTTCCTATTCTTTCTTCTCCTTATCTTATTTGGTTAGAAAGTGTTTAGATCCAACATCATAAGTCCTGAATTCCCCTTAGATCGATATTTATATACTACATTCTATGACCCATGCACTTACAGTAAGATTGCGAACAAGTATTTTGGTGCCGTTGCCAGGGACTTCGGTGTTATTTAGGACTTTGTATTTAAATATTTTTCTTTTCTTTCTTCTTCTATTTTTCTATTCTCTATTTGTATATCTTTTTTGTAGGACTTTTTCTTTTATTTTTCTAAAAAGTTGTTTGATGGCATACTATAATCAATGGTATGATGATAGAATGAGTGATAGATATTTTCATGATGATAAAATGATTGCTAATGAATTTTATGAGAATTGTGAAGTAGCGGACCAGTATAATTCATATGAAGAGGGGACTTCCATGATAAATGCATCATAGAAACAAGACTGGGGATATAGACAGCAAAATTCTCATAATCATGACAACCCACACTTTGTTGAAAACCCTTGCACAAACACTTACTATGATAATGGGTCTATGAATTTGAACTTTCCTTGGTCCGACAATCTTTCCTTTCAATATGAACAAAATTGATTTCCACCTCTAACCCATGAATTTTACTATGAAAGCTTGCTAACAAAATTTTTTCCTCCATTCCACTTGTAGTTGCACCACAACTTGAAGAATTAGCTGAAGATAAAATTTTAAAATTGCTTCATAAAAAACTTGATCAAATGTAGGAGCAGCTTCTGAGTCTAGGAAAATAAGTTACACAACAAGCCATTCATCTAAATGAGAAACCTGATAAACCTCCTAGTCAACCATGCATGGACTTCATAAATTTTTCTAAGGATTATTGTGAAACCATCTTAAGTGATATGGATCAAGTAGAGGATGAGATGAATGTAGATAAATAGATGCATATAGATGAACAAGTGCAGATTCCAAACCAGGCATATCATGAAGACGTTCTAAATGATGAAAATCAAGAGAAGGGTGAGGTGCAGGATGAGGACATATAGCAAATTCAAGACCAATCAAATCCTAATGAAACTCAAGATGAAAGCAGTGAGAAAACTAAAACAACCAGCCCATTTAAAGAAAGAAAGATTGAGGAGTCATCTATACCATCAGAGCTACACATGCCATCATTTATTTTTTCACAGAGAGCTACTGAATATTGTACAAATCCTAAAGATATGCATATTATTTGTTATAACTTTAGGAAAATTTCTCTCTCATCTTATTTAAATCCTTTTTAGACAGTAACAACATCTATGATTTTGTAGAAAACCACAACAAGATGTTGCAAAAGGAGATATTAGACATCATGTCTGGTGATAATCCAAATTTCACAAGAGTGTGGAATGCACCATAAGAGAAATTAGAGAAAGACTTGCATGAACTTGTATTTGAAAGATTGGGTGTTGGTTGATGCAATCTGAAGTCAGATTGATAATTTTAAACCAAGTGCTTCTTGGGAGGCAACCCAAAAATTTTCGTTTTCTTTCAAGGGAGTTTTAGTTTTTCTCTCAGTTTCTTTTATTTTAGAATTTTGATATTTTTAATTTGGAGTTTTATTGATTACTTTTCAGAACTTACCTAGATAGGAAGCACCATGGGATGAATAGTTAGTTCTAATCGCCAAAACAGGAAAGTCAACATCTCACATTCCTTAAAATTCCTAACTAATTTTGATATATCATTTTGATGACATGAATTAAATTGAGGACAATGCTAGTTTCAAGCGTGGGGGTGAATGCATTGCACTATTTTCTCTAACTATTTCTTTCATTAACCCATTGATTATAACTTTTGTCACATTTTTAAAAAAAATTAAATTTGTTTTGGCAAATCTTGCAAAATTTTGAACCCCAAATTGATTAAGACCCCACTTTGAACTCATGTAAGTCTTTTAAGCAAACCATACTTGAAATTTTAAAATCTTAGAGTTAGGTAAATAACTGAATTCGAGTGAGATGTTAAATTTATTTTTGAACATGTACTTAATGAAAATACTTGGATTTTTTGTCCAGCATTATTTGATGAAACTGATATACCAGGAACTAATTTTGCTTTCTTAGAAATATCAGATTAATCCTCTCTAATTTATCAAAAGTTGTTTCTAATGCCCATAATTGGCTATTTTGAAAGGTAGTTTTTCCCATATACATGAAAATCTTATTTTGGTTAAAGAATTTTCAAAGCTAAAACTCAATTTGACCTGCTCATGGACATGATTAAGGCATTTCTTTTTCTAATGAGCTTATCTTTAAGAGCATAGTTGTTGTTTACCCCTATCGAGCATAAATTTAAATTTTCTTCTCTAAACCTCGATTCCCTCTTAATTGAACCAACATTGAAATTGAATTTTGAACTGAAAAGTAAAATGGGAATAAGGTTTGACCTCCTAGCTTTTACTAATAATGAAAATGACTTCCTAGATACCTGAAATATAGGGAGGGGAGCTATTTGTAAAAGAAAAAAAAAGAAAAAAAAAGAGTTTCCTAGATACCCTGAAATATGGTGAGCAAAATTATTGCTGGACTTGGTTTAAAAAAATAAATTCCAAATAAGAAAAACTGTTAAACCAAGGGTAAGAACAAGCTTTAAAAAAAATGAAACCACTAAGTGTGGGGGGTGACATTATTTCCTGTTGCAAAATGAGGCTCAAATCAATGTGTAGGCAGTTCAACTTTTGAAATTTTATTTCTAGTGCTAAACCTAATCGTTGTCTCACCAAGTCCTTATGGTCCATGATTGGTTGATTGAGTTTGTAGAGGAAATTTGGATGCAAGACTTTGATGATATGTATATGAGGTAATTTGACTGATGTTTTTCTATATCACTACTATTACTTGATTTGTTTAATGTGTGTATTGAATAACCATATAAAAGAGGAGGATATTTGATAATTTGTAAACGTGTGGCAAATTAAGCACAATCCATGTTTTGATGATCAATAACTTAATTTGAGAATTATCAAAGTACTAATGTGATGATTTAGTGATTTCAAGGTTCAAATATTCAAAGATCAAGTGATTGGTAGGCCAAGTCGCATGCCAAGTGGACTTCGGCATCGACTTAGGTGAAGTTAATACTGAAGTTGACTTCAGCATCGACTTCAAGGCTCAAATTTTCAACAGCGCTGAAATTTGGACATCTGAGCAGACGAAGTCGCAATAGAAGTCGACTTCGCGTGCGACTTAGGTGAAGTCGCAACATCAAGTCGACTCCACCTACGACTTGGGACATCTTCAAAGATAAGAGTTAAAGTTGACAATGTTAAGTTGCATTTCAAGTCGACCTCATCATGCGACTTGGGTGAAATCACACCTGAAGTCGACTCAAACTCTCGACTTGAGTGAAATCAAAATTAAGATGTTCTTAAAATCCTTATTCAGATAGATAAAGTCCAAATTAAGAGGTAATGACAAGCTTGAGTCAAGATCACTTAAAGTTTTATCAAATGATCAAGAAATATTGAACATGCTCAAATATCATGAAGATTGAATAGAACTAAAGCTCAAAATGAACATTTATATGCATGAAATATGAAAAGCAAGGAAAGACAAACAAACAAAGAAGATCACATTGAGTCAAAGCTCTAAGAAATCAGATAGCTGGTGAAGACGCATCCGAAATTGACTCCACCTGCGACTTGAGTCAAGTCTGAAGACCAAGTTGACTTAAGTCTGGAACTTGACTGAAGAGGCAGAACACCAAAGTCGATCCGAAGTCAACTCTAGTCTACGACTTAGGTGAAGTCGCATCCGAAGTCGATTCTAGTCAGTTACTTGAATGAAGTCGTATCTCAAGTCAACTCCAAGTGCCACTTGAATCGTAACGGTCGAAAAAATTTGAATGTTGACGCATTAAATGCACGCCACCTACCTCCAAATGTTTGAATTTACTCTCCCTTATTTAAGATACTTCAAAAGAACAAGAGAGAGAGAGAAGAGAGAAAAAGCATTGATTGAGTTCAATCTCTTCATTCTCTAGCATTTATGTGATTTAAAAGAAAGTTTTCAAGAAGAACTTAGTGACAAGCTGCTAAGTGCTAAACTGCTCCATCATTAACTTCTTCTACAAGTTTTTCTCTATGCAAGAATTTGTCTCTACACAATTGTAAAGTGTAGTATCTTTCTCTATTTTAATCATTTGTGTTCCACTTGGTTTAGTATTGGAAACTAAGACCAAGTGAAGGCAAAGTAGCGTGTGATTAGAGTGTAACTCGTCACCTACTTGTACTAAGTTTGTATAAGGCCCCCTAGAGCTAAAATCTAGAAGAGAGCAAGGGCTTTGTTGTATTTCTATCCTACTTAGTGGAACCCAAGACACTAAGGTGTGTTCTTGGAGGAGTGGAGTAGGGAGGGTTGTTTCGAACCACGATAATTTCTTGAGTGTATTGTTACTACTCATATATTTCATGTTTTTCATTCGAGGGGTTTAAAACTCTCAAAGGGTTGAATTTTCTAAGTTTGAATGAATTTTTCAAAACCCAATTCAACCCTCCCCTCTTAGGCTTTGCCATAAACTCAGGACCAACATTAGCGATTGAAAGCAGAATTGGTAATAGGGTGTACAATATTAATCTAATGAAAAGGAATTTTTGATTAAGATTTTGACAAGTGCTCCGTTTCAAAGTCTTCTGCTCAACATCCTTACTAGTTTTGATGATCATTTACATTTAGTTTTTTCTCAAAGTCTTGAAATTCTGTGATTTGATTATTTCGTATTTGCTTGAGGACAAGCACATATTCAAGTATGGGAGTATTTGTTGAGTCACATTTATATTATAAATTTTTATTATTAATTGAGAAGAATTTAATGTTTAAGATACTTTAAATCATATTTTGATTGATTCAGCTTTACAAAGCATAAACCACTCACGATTAACTGATTTGTGTAAAGCAGGAGGAATATGTGCAATTTTAGTATACAACATGGACAAATTGATAAGCATTGATGAAAGCAGGAGTAAGTTGCAAATTCAAGACTCAAATTTGAAGCAAAACTGCGTTTCAAGCAAGACACTATTCATACAGACTTACTGTTCATGTGTGGTACTGTTCATGAGCAACTGTTCATGCGCACTATTCACCTTGATATAAACACTTATGGGGAATGTCCTAAGGTATCTGAGAACATCTCGGGAGCTTGAGTTGAGGTCCGGAGAGCAAGAGAAGGCGTAGAGCAGGAGGCAAGAGGAGAGGTGGCGAATTGCTTGAGGCGGTCGAGACACCATCGGGACTTCCAATCAATAAGCTTTCTTTTTCATCTTCTATTTTGATTTAGTTGTCTTGTTTGTGATGGACTTTGAATACAATATTATTTTGTGTTTGATTTTTATTATAAACATGCTAGGCTAAACCCTTAATCTAGGGTTTAAGATGTAGCATATGATAATGTAGCGGATATTGTGGTTTGATTTATTTATGATTGATATTGTGTGTTAATTTAATATCTTGTGATTTAATGCTTGGTTGGTGTGAAGGCCTACACTTTGGCAATGATTCCCATATATTAGGTGATAGAACCGAGAGGTGGAAGTCTAATATACGAAAATTAAGATATTAAACCTAGAAATCTAAGTTCATGAGAATAAGCATGATGACCTTGAGGAATTCCATGAACTTCCACAGAACTTAATGAATTCTAATTGACTTAGTCCCATAAGAATAAGCAGCTAAGAAGTTGTACGTTTTGAGAGAAGGTACAAGGATAATATAGGGATAGTTCTCCTTTAACACATAATATCCATATTAAGTAAACTCTCCATGTATCTGTTACAGAAGACATATCCTAGGTGCTCTTACTCTTGTGATCTCTAATCCCTATTCTACGTTCTACAGATAAACTTTTCTTTTTCCTATTTTTTCTTCTCCTTATCTTATTTGGTTAGATAGTGTTTAATCCAATGTCTTAAGTTCCAAATTCCCTGTGGATTGACGAGCCGCGTATATGTCTAATTAAAATGCTCATTTTAACTCAAGTATACGTGCCAATCAAGTAATAAAGAGTGAGTGGAGCCTATTTCTCACGAGGATTGTGTTAAACAAATCAACACCTTAAATCTCAATTATGTAAGTGAATTGGTAAAGGAAATGTGATTTGGTTTCAAAGAACTGAATTAAACTAAACTAAGCAAAGCGTTGAATGACCAAAGTGGAGTGGAATACTGCTAAGATTGCCTTGAGATGATTAAGGTAGGTGGGAATATGAATTCATTGAATCATAGCTATGTTATTTGGTCCCATTTAAGTTAGTTGTGTAGAGATTACTAATCTAGGTTCATTCATATTCATATATGTCTTCCAACACATACAAACCTAACTAAGTTTTAGTTATGTGCTATGTTTTCATGCACACAAGTAAAGCAAGATTGATAACCACAGGGTCAATAGGTATATTCCTATCCATATTAACATCTAAACAAACAAGAGCTGGAAAACCTGTGCCTTATATATGGATCTTATTCGAATCCTACCTTTCCAAGCATGAATTTGAATATTCAATCAATCCACAAGGTTACAAAGCTTGTAAATGCATTAAGCATGATATATAAGAGTAATCTCAAGCAACATAAGTCACAACGCAACTGTATTATCATTTCAAGCATAAGAAAACCAAATAACATAGACTATGAGTTCAAATCCTACATATATCCCACCATAGGAAGGTTCAGCTCATAATCATGGCTTCAATTTCCATTAAAATCAAGTTTACAATCATCCCAAGCAAGGAGAATAACAAATAGGAAGAGATAGATGAGAAGAGGAGATGAAACTCAATGGATTTGTAATGACAGCTTGGATCTCCACTTGTTCTTCTCTCCTTCCTTGAAGCTTTCGTGTTTCTCCCTTTCTCCATAGCAGCCACAACCATTCTCTCCGTCACTTCTCTAAGAAACCCTAGGAGATATATTTATTGCCCTCTAAATGCAGTACAAGACACGTGCTAAAATTTGTTCGTGTGGGGTTTGACGCCGCTTGGCCACTTGGTTGGCGCCTAGGCGCCAACTCTCTAGAAGCTCTCCGACTTAAGGATTTCTAGAGAGTTCTTCTGACGCTGTGGGTTGGCGCCTAGGCGCGGCTGGTCGACGCTAGGGCACCAGCCTGGTTGCTTCTTTATTTTGCATATTTCTTCATCCCAACACACTCACAAGCTGCTAGTCAACCGTCCTTTCTACAAAATTAACTAAAACCAAATAAAAGAACTATAAATGTCTATTTTATACTAAAAATGTATAAAAACTACATATTGTTCCTAAAATGCAAAGTGAGTGAAAACTAAGCTAAATGGATGCAAACTAACCGCATTCTCTTGGACTAACATGCAAAATTGGTCTGAAATGGGCTATAATAACTCGCATTTTCGCGAGTTATGACACCCCTAAACTTAAATGTTGCTAGCCCTCGACAACAAATAAAACACAAATGTATTCAACTATTATATGTTAAAATCAAGCCTGCATTTAATCCTTAGCATTGCTATGATATCTCTCATCTTGACAATGCACAAGATAATAATAAATTGAAATAACTGATGAACCCCTGTTAAGATCAAGCCAAGATGTCATTCTCAATATGAAAATCAAACTACATGCAAATGATATCCATAAGTAGTTAAAATTTTTAGTTCAACCTTGCTAATCGTTCTCTTGATCAAAAGGACTTCTCAGGACGAATGTAAGACAAACGAATATGCTCAAAGTAAATCTATCATCTCAAAAGGACATAGCATTCGTTCGTCTATTTTACTTGGCCTAGACTTACAAAATTGTACAATTAGTTCACCCAAACTTATTACTTTGACTCTCCTCACCATATTTCAGGGTATATGGAGATTTTTTTGTTTTTTTATTCATTTTTTTTTTAAATTCCCCTCACCATATTCCAAGGTATCTTGGAAGAATTTTCTATGAAGCGATGTTACTGTGGATTTCCCTTGCCTTTTTACGCGAACTTTGACATTTGTAGATGGCAAGTCCCAGTTACTGAGCTTGGGTTAGTCACCCACTTCATTATTTATTACAAAATCTTATTATGAGGACTATATTAAGCCGATTTACTATGTGCCTGCTGTTTTCAACCTTAAGTCGCAAGTAAAAAGATGAATTACACTATGAATCAATGAGATAATATATTTACTTTAAAGCATAAGGTTGAAAAGAACATATATATAAGCTCAAAAATGGGGAACAAAGATTGCAAAAGATATATCATTAATGCATAATTAGGCACATGAATTTAAAAATTTACCTTAATCATTTCAACAGAACATATTGGCAAGTACGTGAACTATAAAATTCAATTGCTTAAATGATCATATCAATCACATATCATTTGAAAATCTTAAAAAATTAACACAATCTCAATTAATGCATAATCATGGCTCAAAAAGTTTCAAAATTTTTCATGAATTTTGATTTCAATTTAGAGTTTTCTTGAATATTTCAAGTATTCCTTAAGACAGATTGCAACTAACTGATTATCATAGGCAAAATTTTAAATGCAATGCAACCTAACAAACATATATAATATAACCATCTAAATGCAATGCATGACTACAAACACGATAGAACAAAGCACCCCCCAAACTTGAGGAATGCATTGCCCTCAATTCATATAAACTAAAAAAAAATGCAAATGACAATGATATGGAGATCCACATGCAGATGATATGCAAATCGAAATGAAAAACTAAGGAAAAGAAAAGAAAAGAAAAGGAACCGGTGACTCCCTTGGTCGTTGGGATGCAAAGGATGCTCTTCGTCTCCATCGCTCTTTTCTCCTTCTTCTTCCTCTACTAATCAAAAATGTGCATTGGCTGCTTTAGCAGTACTTAATACATGATGATAAATGAGGCATCCAACATCAAATAACTTATGGCGCCCAAGCAACAATGCTCTCGTGAATTGTCGCACTTAGTATTTTAAAAATACCACTTGGTTTTCCTTTCATCCTTATACCTATTCATAATCTCACATTCTAGCAGTGGTCATCAACTACAGATATCATTCATAAACTTCCATCCCGTTCTCTTACATCATTGCTTTTATCAACCTAGTCATGTCATAATCATATAAAATATTATATGGTATACCATAATCTTATGAATGATATGGTATCTCATATGTTTAATATTATAATGAGATACAATATCTCATATGTTTAATATTACAATGAGATACAATATCTCATAATGAGATATGGTAAATTTTGAGATACATAAAAGGTAAAATGATCACTTGGTATCAATGTATGAAATTTTGTTGTTTAATATCAACAACGATCTTGGAGTAAGGCTTCGTGTGACTCCTCGGGTTGGGGGCACCGCAGTGCTTGGTATTAGAGCAAGAATTGGTAAATAGGCATGAAAATAGAAAATGAGAGGAAAAAGAAATGATGAAAGAGGTAGATTGAAATTATAGGATATGTATGACATGTATTGTCTCTTATTCTGTGTAATTATGATGCAATGATATGGATTCCTAGGAAATGTAGCTGGTTTGCTATATTTCACAATGTAGAAGAATGATAATGGGACCAGATGAGAAGGGGGAAGCCGAGAGAAGATAGAGGATAGAAGGGAATATGAATAGATGATGAGCTTATGGGAAATGAGACTAGAAATGACGATGAGCATCTTTCACTGGTCTATAGAAAATGGAAATGAGGATGAGAAAAGGAATGTTCTAGACTAGTTTAGCACCAGTACTCCCTCTAAGTAGTCTACACTGGTATAACCTAGCTGTAGGCATTATGTAGTGAGAATGAAAAGATGGATTAATAAAAGTTTCTTTGTTTTTAATGGGATATGTATGAAATTTTATGTGAGAGCATCTTTGCTCTTTGCTATAGAAATGAAGGTATTTATGTTATAAGAACAGTATGTGTGGAGAAGAAGATGATTACTATTGATCTCTACTTGATATGATTAAATGGATATGATATGAACTATTTTACGATAAGATGAGAGATTATACAAATATAATTTATGTGTATAAGAAAAAAAGGGGCAATTGCCAATGAGAAACCCATAAGATAAAAAAAGCAGTGGAGATCAGTAATAGGTCTAATGGACTAAGGCTGAGAGCGCAATCAAGACAGAGTAGTGTAGTGGAAGCGTAGTAAGGCATTGAAAATATTGAAAAAAAAAATGACAAGCTGGCTATTTCATGTGAGTCTTACCCCGATATTTGAAATATAATAGGTTTTGGGAAGAAACATTTTATAAGGAGGGGAGGATTGTGATACCAAGAACAAATGTGACTCATACATATAATCTAGGCATGAAATTATTGTTAATTATATAATTGAAGTGGATGGATGAGATTAGGGCTAATAACCAAGTGAGGTGGTTAAATTAATCACCTTAGCCCATTATGAGTTAATGTGCTCAAAAAGGACAAAATGAGGTATGGAAATGATGATATGACATGGTTAAATATTTCATTCAATATGACTAAGTTGATGATAATGATAGGATAAATTAAGTTATTGTTAGAAAATTCATAACTTCACGCCCATAAGGTGGATTGATTTAAATTTTGAAAGGTAAGTACATGTTGACATGATTTACCTCATGAAAGGAGTGGATTATGTTAATCATGATTGAATTATGGTTATAATGATTTAATTCCATGAATTTTCATGAGATAATTTCAAATGATCATATCTTGCATTAGAAATGTCATTTTGGGATGAAATTTTTTATGAATGGTTAAAACAAGGTGTTCTATCATATGGATAGATTTGATTAAGCTAAATTTCATGAGAAATTGCTTAATCACATAAGGATAAAACTGTTTGACTTTTGCTTATGAAAAGTAACATGCCATTAATGAAACGAAACTGATAAGTGACACGTGTCAATGTAGGATTTGTTGAGCAAGATTTAAAGTCAACCAAATAAATGGAAAGTTGACTTTTGAAAAGCAAATGAGACATGTGTCAAACAAGGATTGGTTGAGAGAAATGAAAAGTGTTAAACTTGATTTTTTCAATCTCTACTCAACATGTAGCAAGGCTAAGAGATTTGGGAGCAATTTTGCATTTTTTAAAAATGGAAAAATGCATGGAAAATGGGGTTGAAAAGGGACATTCGCAACAAGCTTACTTGGGCAGCAAGTTAGTGGATAAATGTGGATTTATTTAAGTCCAAAATGAGGTGGCATGATAGGATCAAGTTCAACCCTTATAAAAGGGCAAATGGGGGACTATTTGGGAACGTTTTTGGGCATTGCACAAGCTGGAAAAAAAATTCCAGCAAGGTGCCATCTCAAGCAAGAAGGAAAAAGAGGAGAAAAAGAAGAAGAAAAGAAGAGAAAAAGGAAGAGAAGAAAGGAGGAAACCAAGCTAGGCAAGGAACAATCAAAACCTATTAACATCAAGTAGGTTTGGTTTGATAATTGCCAAGTTTTCTAGGTCAAGTAATGGTTCATAAATTTGAATCATAATGAATATTTATTAATGATTTATGAAGCACTTGATTGGATTATTAAAGGTTAAAGGAGTTGAGAGATTCAACTCAAGCATCAAGGAGATGATATGCATGACCTAGAGTTGTTTTCAACAAGTGCATCATGCTGAAATTTTAATTTATTTCAGATTTAAGTTGTCGTTTTGAGCATATTACATGTATTCATTAAGTGAATAATTTCCATGTTTAATATATGTCAAACCAAGCATGTTTGATGGACCTTAGATGGGTGGAACTTTGGTTTAACAACTAGGTGAAATTTCTATTCATTTAGGGTGGAAATGATCATGACTTGAACAACAAGTTATATGGATAATCATAAGGATAAAATACTCTAAATATGGAGTAAGATGGGATGTCCAAAGAGCTGAAAATAAATATGTAAAAATCTGTTTTATGGGGCATGATGATGTGGACATCCAAGGTGGAAAGCATGGGAAGGAAAGCTGCTGTTTTGAGCAACTTGATTGATGGATTTTAATTCCATGATTATACCCTAAATTATATACAAAATAAGTGTCTAAATTAGGAAAAAATGGAAAGCAAAGTGCTGTTTTATAAAAAGTTGATTAACACATAATGTATGTGTCTCTAAGAGAGGGCACATGAAGGTTATGGAAGGCAAGAATGGGAAATGACTAAATAAGATTTGCTGAAGTGCAAAAATGGATGGAAAATAAGGTAAAATGAAAAAATATAGGGCTATTTTGAAAAAATTATAAAATCTCAAAAATTTGGGATTAAAATTAATAGATCTAGCTCATAAATAGGTGCCTTGAATGAGCACTAATGTGAAAATGTAAAAAATTGGTGTTTAATGATAAATGGGAAGTAATAAACTTCCATATGATTGAGTTGAATTTAAAGTTTATAAATGAGCTTGAAAGCTTACCTTAAATAAGGGTATCTAAATGAAAGGAATTGTCAAAATGAAAGGAATGACCATAAGTGAACCATAAGTCACATCGATGTGTGAATTAGAAGATTAACACCTAACTTGAAAGACAAGTGGGTTAAGCTAGTTTGATGTAAATTCATGAGGATTCATGTAGGTTGAAAAACCCTAAGGGATGTAAGCATTTGAAATTTTATGTATATAAATGAAATTTCATTTTCATTTATCTAGTCAAAGGCAAAAAAGGATGGAAGAAGGGGATTGAAGTTATTACAGGTAAACAAGCAAACTTTCCAAAATATTAATTTCCTCCTATGTGTTGAAATGATTGAAAGTGTTTTATGTTGATGCTTTTATGAATTTTTACAAGTGAGCAAGCATAAGTTTTAAAAATTATGACTTTAATGAAATGTCTCAAGGATTGCTTCATTGTAAGCAAGCAACACTTTATGAAATAATGATTTTATTTTAGGTGTTGCAATGATTGGAAATGCTTTACGTTGATGAGTTTAAGAATTTCTTACAAGTAAGAACATTCTTTAAGATGTTATTTCCAAAGGATTTTATGAAAAAAAGAAATTTTGACCTTTTCACAAAGTGATATTTGCAAACAAGTTCTGAGTTTTACCACTACAGGATTTTGTGAAAAGAAAATGCGTTTATGAAAAAAAAGGGATTTGATTTATAGAATGAAAGTGTTTACTTCATGACATGACACTTAAAATAAGCAACGAATTGAAAATGGCTACTTGGTCGAAATGGTTTGTTAGAAAAGTTTTGATTTCCCTTAAAAATGAAAATACTTTGAAAATGCCTTGAAAATGTTTATATGGATGTTTCTAAAAGGGTTTTAAAGATGGTCAACCGATAAGTTAATTGTATAAAATGAAGTGATTTTTTTGCTAAAATGGTATTCAAAGAGTATGCAATCTCTTCTTTACGTGATAATGACCAGGATGATATGTGGACAAGTATTTGATACTAGGATGTATAAAGGAAGATGATGCAATTGCATAACCTTTGCTTACAAAAAATCCAAAAATGAAAATAAAGAAAATATTAGTGAGATATGTTTTCTCTTCATGAATTATGAAATGTTTTGAAACCCTTTCTCATGATGATTTTAAGATTCATTACAAGCAACATTTTTGAAATACTGTTTCTCAAATATTACAAATGCTAATCAAAATGTTTACTTAAATATTTATAAAATTATTTAAGGGTGGTCATCCTAAAATCTAGATTTCAACCACCTTTCAAGATGGTTTAAAAAGACACGGACCGCAGTATGTGATGTTTCAAGAAATTATGCTAGCATGTGGATATCTATGATGATGTATGGTGCACCAGAATAATGAATAGGTCGATTATAGAGACTGTTACAGATGGACTAGGGCCTACTCTACATATAGCCAAGTCGCTATGAGATGGAAGGAAGCCAGCGGCGCCCTCCCTCAAATGGGAGAAGGATTAAGGAACAACCTCCTAGCTAGCGTGCTGTTATATGATTGACTCTTTTCCAAAAGGTAGAATGATCATTTAGTAAGTGTCACTATTGGATAAGGAGAAATGCATTTACATATGTTTTGTTTTTGAAAAATCAAGAAAACTGGGATATGAAATTATTTATGCAAAAAGATTACCCTAAATGGGGTTCTATGAGTTAATACGAACAAGTTTACCCTAAATATCAAGATTAAGATGAAATGATTTCTATGCAAATGCATTCATGGAAAAGGATTTCATGCATTCGTGAAATTGGGATTACAAAAAATGATTTACAAGAAAAATATTTTAGGACATAAAAATATTCGTTGCCAAAAAAGGTTTATGTGAAAAATATTTTTAGGACATAAAAATGTCCATTGGCAAAAGGGTTTATGTGGAAAATATTTTTAAGACATAAAAATATCCATTGGAAAAATGGGTTTATGTGATAAATATTTTGGGACATACAAACGTCTAATTAAGAACAAAGGGAATTACCTAAAAAGGTTATACGCATATGCATCACCTTTGAAAAGTCCAGACGTGACATACAACAGGTTTATATGAAAAGATGTTTATGAAAAACTTTTTACAGGAAAACACTTTCCTAAAGATAAATGCTTGCTTATTGAGTTATCACTCATGATTTGTTTTCTCAAACCTTTGATAGGCACAATGAAGCTCAAGAGGTAAAGAACCTGAGCACTTGAGGAAAGATATGAGATGATATGCATGTTTGTGCTAACATGATTAGCTACAATGTATGGAACGGTATGAGTGGAATGTTTAAGATATCTTAACGTATGTGAACTTAATGATAGTTCAAAAGTCTATGTGAATTGATGATTGGATGTGTATATCCAACTATGTATGTCGAATATTTGATGATGAATGTATTTTATATGATTATGACATGGTCAGGTTGATAAAACTAATGATATAAGAGAACAAGATGAAAGTTTATGAACGATATGTGCAGTTGATAACCACTGCCAGAATGTGAGTTTATGAACAGGTATAAGCATGAAAGGGAAACCAAGTGGTATTTTTAAAATACAAAGTGCAACAATTCACAAGAGTATCATTGCTTATAAGATGAATGAAGAAAAAATGTAAAGAAATGAAATAATGAAGGAAAAGGAATGAAACGAAAAAAATTTGGATGAGATCCAATTTAGGAACCCGCTGCGTGATCAGGGCAACAATCTTGATTCACGTTTACCAATCAACAACGATCTTGGAGTAAGGCTTCGTGTGACGCCTCAGGTTGGTGTCACAACCTGAGCCTTACTTCAAGATTGTTATCAATTAGTAAATGTGAAACAGGATTGTTGCCCTGATCATGCGGCGGTTTCTTAAATTTGATCTTGTCCAAATTTTTTTTCATTTCATTTCTTTTCTTTTATCATTTCTTTTTTTAACATTTCACTTCATTCATCTTATAAGCAATGATACTCTTGTGAATCGTCGCACTTAGTATTTTAAAAATACCACTTGGTTTACCTATTCATAATCTCACATTCTGGCAGTGGTCATCAACTGCATATATCATTTATAAATTTCCATCCAGTTCTCTTACGTCATTGGTTTTATCAACTTGGCCATGCCATACTCATATAAAATATATTCATCATCATATATTCAACATACATAGTTGGATACACACATCCAATTATCAATTCGCATAACCTTTAGAACTATCATCAAGTTCACATACGTTAACATACCTTAAACATTTCAGTCATACCATTCCATACATCGTAGTTAATCATTTTGGCACACACATGAATACCATCTCATGTAACATCAACTTAACTGGGGAATTTCAAAAAATTCCTTGGCATAATTTTCATATGCCATAATCTTATGATACTTTTTTATATCCTATTATAAGTTAAATTTCATTCCAAAAATCTGAAATTTAACTTTTATTTTAATTTATTTCTCAATCTGTCCATATTGCTGAAATTAGACACACTGATCTCTCTAATTTTTTATTTATAATAAAATAAAGGTATTTAAAATCTGAAATTTCTATCATACATTAATAACTACATCAATTAATCAAAATAATTAATTTTAACACAAAATATTAAGTATTTATATTTATTTAAGTATTTTTACTTAGCTGGATAGCAGCATCAATTTTCAGATGGGTCAAAACATGTTAATTATTAGGTATATTTATACCCTCAAAAATTTAATTTTTATTTTAGTCGAGTGATGTTAAATGTCTTATTTTAGTAATTTTTATTTTACCTTGTATAAAAGTTACTAAAAATCATTTAGAGCAGCTGATCCTGACAATCGTTCGACCCTGTTCATGTTGATTTTTTTGGATTTTTAATTTGCAACATGCTTAACCTTTTAAGCTGAAAATTTGGTCGTTCTTTAATTATCATATCATGAGTTCTGACACATTTTTATGCTAAATTTCGTTCATTTACTATTTCTTTCATATTTTGTTTTCCTATTCCAGATTCACTACATATGAGCATATCCATGTAAGGGTTTGGTTTGTTTAATCATTCATCAAGCATTCAAGGAGATATTTACCCATGAATTTAATATTTACAACCATCTTAACATTAAACATCAACCAAGCATGATTTAGGTTAATATATATGCTTCAAAAACTCATAATACTCACCCAAATTGAATATGAATGTGGGTAAGCCTTGTTGAATTCTCTTTCCCTTTCTTTCTTCTTCCTTCCTCTCTTTTCTCCCCCTTGGATTTTCACACCTTGTTGCCCTTGCTATTTCTCTTTTTTTTTTATAAGTTCTCCCTCCCTCTTTCTCTCTCTCCTTCCTTGCTGGACGTCCAGGGCTCTTGCCATCCCTTTTCTTTTTTATTTATTTCTTTTTTGCTGCCCAAGAAACCCACTTGATAGCCCTTTATATAATTTTTTAAAATACCAAAAATCTATCCATAACTTGCCCCCTTGGTCACGTTCATATGGGCTACCCCTTTTAGCATTTTGTGTGAACAAAATTGTCCAAATATTGTTGCCCCTTGAACATCCCTACATGCAGCCCTATTTACATGCATTTTTCAAATTTTTGAAATTGCAAAAATTGCTCAAAATTCTCTCCTTGAGACACCTTGTTTGTGCCCTTAAATGCATTGATCTTTGCGTTAATTCAAAACTACTTTTGAAGCAAAAATTCAAAGGGTTTTAACCATAAGTGTTTAGTATTTTCCCATGGGATTTAGCTTAATCAAATCCATCCATGTGATAGGACACTTTGTGTTAGCCGTTCATAAAATTTTTCATCTCAAAATTATCATTCTAGTGCAAGATATGAGCATTTGAAAATATCTCATGAAATTAAATCATTATCATCATAATCTAATCATGGTTAACATCATTCATACCATTCATGAGGTAGAGCACATCAACATGTGTATACCTTTCGAATTTCACATCAATCCGCCTTATGGACGTCAAGTTATGAATTTTTTAAGTAATACTCTAATTTATCTCATCATTATTATCAACTTAATCATAATTAATAGAATTCAAAATTATGCCACATCATGATTTCCATAAGTCATTTTGTCTTTTTTGTCACATTATACCACATTGGGCTAAGGTGATTAACTTAACCACCTCACTTGGTTATTAGCCCTAATCTCATCCATCCACATAAATCATACCATTAATAACTCTTGAATACTTAGATTATATTTATGATTTAGGTCTGTTTTGAAAAAATTATAAAATCTCAAAATTTTGGGATTGAAATTAATAGCCCTAACTCATAAATAGGTGCCTTGAATGAGCACAAATGTGAAAATGTAAAAAATGGGTGTTCAATGATAAATATTAAGTAATAAACTTTCATATGATTGAGTTGAACTTAAAGGTTATAAATGAGCTTGACAGTGTACCCTAAATAAGGCCATCTAAATGAAATGGATGGTCAAAATGAAAGGAATGATATCTTCTCAACACATGATGAAAGGAAAGGTATGATACCACAAAGAGTGATATCATAGCAAGGATTAGCAAATAAGTGTAGAAAGAATGAATGAAAGGAAGAAATTGAAATCATGATATTTATATCATGCATTATCTTCCATGATATAGAGTTAAAATGTTATGAATTAGGAAGAAAGGAAAATTGTATTAGGATTCTCTCCAAGCTCGATGCAATTGGAAGATAAGTGTGAAAGAATTACTGATAACTCGTGAAAATGCGAGTTATCATGGTCCATTTTAGACTATTTTTGCGTGTTAGTCAAAGGGATTTTGCTTAGTTTGCATCCATTTAGCTAAATTTTCACTCTCTTTGCATTTTAGGAGAATTACATAGTTTTTATGCATTTTTAGTATAAATTAGGCATTTTTTAGTTCATTTATTTAGTTCATTCAATTTTTGTAGGAAGGACGGACATTTACAGGCATGCGAGCGAGTCAATTTGTAGAACAGAGCCAAGTAGAGAGGCAAGTAGGCTGGGCGCTACCCTACATGCCTTAGCCAAAGTTTCCAGCACCTCACATAGCAAAATTGCTTCTAGGGAGTTAGCGCCTAGGCGTCACTTCTCTAGCATCCAGATGAGTCCAGAAGAGTTTCCAGGTCACTAGGCTTCCAGGGAGTTGGAGCCCAAGCGCCGGCTTGGGGCGCTTAGGCACCATGGCATGAGCATACAGGTATTTGGAGAAGTTCCAAGTCACAAAAGAAGGTGCCAAGGCATCAAATTTCAGGGCATTCTGAAAGGTTTCTAAGTTACACAGCACACAGGGGCGCCTAAGTGCCACTACGCATCCGTATGCAAGTGTTTCTGCACGTGTGCTACACAGGCTAACTAGTTTAAATAGAAACCTAGGGGGTCGTGCGAGAGAGAGAGAGAGCCGATGGAATAGACACCCAAAGAAGGAAAAGAACCCCTTTCAAGCACAGATCAAAGAGAAGATTTGATCCCGTTGGAGGAAACTGCAGAGATCCAATTTTCTCTTCCTCTTTCTATTTTTCTTTTTCTGTTTTCCTAGATACTTACAATATGGATGTAAAGGATTTTCATATAATGTCTTCGAGTTAAACTTCCTTTAAATGGATAGTTAGGATGAATTAAACCCTAAACTATAATGTCTTGGTTCTTCAAATTTCAAATCTCAAGAATGAATATTTGATTTTATATATGAATGTGTGTTGTGGATTTTGTTGGAAACAATTATTGAAATCAAATGCAAAATATCCAAAGCATGTGTTTTGATGATTAACAACACAATTTGAGTAAGTTTTAGCTACTAATATATTTTGTGTATTGTTTAAGGATATAAAAATGAAAAATATAAAGCATGGCAGGCCAAGTCGATACCCAAGTCGACTCCAGTAGAGACTTCAAGCGTCAATTTTTGTCCAGCGTTGAAATTGGGGACCAAAAGCTGCCGAAGTCACAAACGAAGTTGACTCCACTTGCGACTTGGGCGAAGTCGCAAGCCAAGTCGACTCCAGCATTGACTTCAATATGATAGTGCAGAACTTGAAAAGCTAAGTCGCAAACCAAGTCGACTATATGCCAGACTTGGGTGAAGTTGAAGTCCAAGTTGACTCAAACACTCGACTTGGATGAAATGAAGATCAAATGAAGATCAAATGAAGACCAAAGCAGTAGGGTTGCATGAATCCATCTTGTTGGATCATGAACACATACTTGGACATCTTCCATGCATTCCAAGAATCAAGTACTCAAGAATCTAAGAAATGGAATCCAAGATTTTCGAAATAAATAATCATATAGTGTTCCAAGAAATGAAAAACAAAGGAAGAATACTTAAATTTGAAGAAATTAAAGTAACCAAAGTCTTTTCAAGATAGTTTAAGCTCACTTCGCAAGATAAGGAGGTCAAGTCGCAAATGAAGTCGACTCCAGCATCGACTTGGGTTAAGTCTCAGACCAAGTCGACCTAAAAGACAGACTTGGAAACTAGAAGAATCCGAAGTCGCACCTGAAGTCAACTCCACCTGCGACTTCGGTCAAGTTCAAGGCTAAGTCGACTCGAGGAAGAACTTGAACAGCCTGAGCACAGCCGAAGTCACACCCGAAGTCGACTCCATCATGCGACTTGGGCGAAGTCGCACCCGAAGTCGACTCCATCTGCGACTTGGGGACATAATGTTCGAATTTTTGAACATTGGCGCATTTATTACGCACCAACTAACTTCATAACGTTCAAAATTCTCCCTTCTCTATATATAGACACTCAAGCAAACGTGAAAACATACAAGATAGAGCAGAAAAGAGGAAAGAAGAGCTCCAAAGACTTATATTCCACTTTCTTCTTCATTTGAGTGATCTATACACGTTTAAAGGAAGAACAATCTTCAACTTACAGTTTGCTTCAACACAGAATAATTCGACGCTTCTACGAATTCTTCCTTGAGCTGAAACTTGCTACATAAATCTATAAAGTGTGGATTCCTTTCATTTCATCTTGTTATTTGATTTTTGGTGCTTGGTTTGAGTTTGGTGTTTCAAACTAAAGTTATAGCAAAGTAGGGTTGTGACTTGAGTGGAACTCGTCACCTACTTATACTACATGTTGTATACGCCCCCTAGAGCTAGAATCTAGAAGAGAGTGGAGGCTCTAGTTGTATATGCTCCCTAGAGATGGAATCTAGAGGAGAGCGGAGACTCTAGTTGTATTCGCGGAATACATAGTGGAACCCAAGTCACAATGAGTGTAAGCTTGGAAGAGTGGGTAGGGAAGGTTGCCCGAACCACTATAAATCTTGTCTATTATTTTTCATTTTCGCTTTCATTATCTTATTGCTTTTCATTTGTCATATTAAAGGGGTTTAAACTAAACCGGGGTAAAGTTTCTAATTTAAGTTTAAAAATTTTAAATACCCAATTCACCCCTCCCCTCTTGGGTAATTGTCATCAACTCGGGACCAACAAGTGGTATCAGAGCAGGTCTTTGAGTTTTACCAAAGAGATCTTTTGATATCACATCTCAATCTACTTTCGTTCCCGCATTTGCCAAAGGCCAATCTTTTACTAGGCCACCATTGTTTGATGGGAACAATTTTGGCTATTGGAAGCTACATATGAAACAACTCATCATGACTACACATATGGACTCTTTGATTGCAATCCAAGACGGTGTGACTTTGCCTACTGATGAAAGAGCTTCCAAATGGACCGATGAGGAAGTAAAAGTTGTTAAGAGCAACGCCAAGGCTATGAATTCACTATTTTGTGCTCTTACTGCTTCTGAATATGATAGAGTATCCTCTTGTATGACCGCCAAGGAGATATGGGATACATTAATATCCATCTATGAAGGAACTTCTCAAGTCTAAGGGACAATAAGAAATATTTTGATTAGAGAATTGGAAAGTTTTAAGATGTTAGGAACAGAAAATATTTCTGAAATATTTGCTAGATTCTCTAAAATTACTAATGCTTTGAAAGGTCTTGGAAAAGCTATCTCAGAATCTGAACAGGTCATGAAGATTTTAAGGGCGCTGCCCAAATCATGGACTCCAAAGATTACTGCGATAGAAGAAGCCAAGGACCTAAACACGTTGAAGTTAGAAGATCTTATTAGCTCGTTAATGCCACATGAGCTAATCAAGAAAAGAAATGAAGATCACCACAAAGGAAAAAGAGCCATCGCCTTGAAAGCTACACAAGATTCGGATGACACCACCTCGTCATCACAAAACGACGATGAAATCGCCCTACTTACAAAACGATTTAGAAAATTTGTAAGAAAAGGTAGAAATTTCAGAAATTTTAAAGAAAGAAATCGTAAAGACAAAAAGAAAGATACAACAAAATGTTACCGGTGTGGCAATAAAGAAAAGACAATGTGATGCAGCACTAGTTGTAAATGGTAAACTTGCTGAAAAAATTGAACAATTGAAAAATGAAAGAATACCTTGATAAATGAGTTAGAAAAACTAAAAAATAAAAATGAATCACTTGCTAAATTTTTTAATCCAAGAGAAAGTGTGAAAATATTTTTGAAAATGACTACCCAAAGTTGTAAAAAAGGACTTGGGTATACCACATTTGAGCAGGGCAAATCTAATGCTCCAAGGAACAAAATCAAACTCATTCATGTTAAACCCAAGATAAATCATGTGGCTTGGACCAAATGACTTCCCATTCCTAGACTCCCGGGAGCTTGTAACTTTTGCAACAAGTTGGGACACAAGGTTTATCAATGCAAATTAAGAAAATTACAAAACCTTGGTGCAAAATTGGTTTGGATGCCTAAAAGCATTGGATTTATGGCTTCAAAGGAAGATCAACATAGACTCCAATGGATAACTAACCCACATGGACCCATAAAATGGGTACCAAAAAGATGAGCTCCACTTGACTTGATGTTTGCAAGTTTATCTTAGAGCTAAGGCTAATAACATATGGTTTATGGATAGTGGCTGCTCAAGACATACGACAGGAGAAAAAAGACTGTTCCATAAGATCAACCCGTGCAATGAAGGAACAGTAGCCTTTGGAAATAATGAAAAAGGTAAAATAAAAGGTAAAGGAAATGTTTATGGAATTTCAAATGCATGTATTGAGGATGTACTATTTGTTGAAGGACTCAAACACAACTTAATGAGTACTAGTCAACTATGTGATAAAGGATATAAAGTTGTATTTGAATCCTCTATATGCAATATTTTTGATGATGAACACAGTATTTAGTGGCAAAAGATATGGAAATGTATACTTGGTTTGCCTAGATGAACTTGATGGGAAATGTCTAATAGCCATAGAAAATTATCCATGGATTTGGCATACAAGGCTTGGACATATAAATATGTCAAATATTAAAACATTGTGGAAAAAGAATCTAGTACAAGGGTTACCAAAGCTTAAATATGACAACGATAAGATTTGCAAAGCTTGTCAATTATCTAAACAACCCAAAATGCCATTTTCCACTAAAAAGGAAATTTCAATGACTAGACTACTTGAATTGTTGCATATGGATCTTTATGGACCATCGGACATTTTAACTCTAGGTGGGAAAAAGTACGTGTATGTAATTGTTGATGATTTTTCAAGATTTACTTGGATTATACCCTTAGCTAGCAAAGATGAAGAATTTTCTATGTTTGTCACGTTTTCAAATTTGGTGCAAAATGAAAAATAAAGTTCAATTATTTATATTAGAAGTAATCATGGTGGTGAATTTGAAAATAAACGATTCATAGAATTTTGTAATGAAAAAGGAATTCACCATACATTTTCTGCACCAAGAACTCCTCAACAAAATAGAGTTGTTGAAAGGAAAAACTGGATAATACAAGAAATGACTAGAACCATGCTAAATGAGAGTAAATTGTCCAAAATATATTTGGGGTGAAGTTGTAAGTACAGCTTGACATGTATTAAACTGAGTTACCATTAGAGCAATATTGAAATAGACCCCATATGAACTGTGAAAAGGTAGAAAACCAAACATATCATATTTTTCATACTTTTGGATGTACTTGTTATGTGTTGAATAATGGAAAAACAAATTTAGAAAAATTAGATGCCAAAAGTGATGAAGTAATTTTCCTTAGTTATTCATCAAATAGCAAAGCATATAGAATTTTCAACAAAAGAAATCAAATAGTAGAGGAATCAATACATGTTGTTTTTGATGAATTTAACCAAACTCCGAAAAAAGATGATGAACTAAGTGATGCAGATGACACATCGAAGAGCTCAAAAGCAAACAACAAGATCAACAAGAGGAAACCGAGCCCAAGCCAGAAAATTCCACAGAGGAAAAGGTAAGTGAAGGTAATGATTCTTATAAACCTCTAACTGATTTAAGATTCAAAAATGTCCATCCAATTGAGCAAGTTATTGGCAACATCTATGAAGGAGTAAAGACTAGAAGGTCGAAACAAAACATTTGTAGACAATATGCTTTTGTATCAAAAATTGAACCAACAATTATCGAACAAGCTCTTAATGATGAAAATTGGGCTATTGCAATGCAAGAAGAGCTAAATCAATTTGAAAGAAACAGTGTATGACATTTAGTTCCTAGACCCAATGATTGCACTATTATTGGTACCAAATGGGTATTTAGGAACAAATTAGACAAAAGTGGACTTGTGATAAGAAACAAAGATAGACTAGTAGTCAAAGGGTATTCCCAAGAAGAAGGGATTGATTTTGAAGAATCATATGCACCCGTGGCTAGATTAGAAGCCATACGTATTTTATTAGCATTTGCTTCTCACATGGATTTCAAATTGTTTTAAATAGATGTACAAAGCGCATTCTTGAATGGATACTTGAATGAAGAAGTATATGTTGAACAACCCCCTGGATTTGAAGAAAAAGATCAATCAAAATATGTTTGTAAATTAACCAAAGCATTATATGGACTAAAACAAGCTCCACGAGCTTGGTATGAAAGGTTGAACAAATTTTTGATTGATCATGAATTTGAAAGAGGAAAGGTTGATACTACCTCATTCATCAAATATAAAAGCAAAAATATTTTAATTATGCAAATTTATGTAGATGATATAATATTTGGTGCTACTGATGAAACTCTATGCCAAGAATTTTCTGAGATTATACAGAGCGAATTCGAAATGAGTATGATGGGAGAATTAAATTTCTTCCTTGGACTACAAATCAAGCAACAAGTGAAAGGGATATTCATAAATCAGTCCAAGTATATCAAAGAAATGCAAAAGAAATTTGGAATGCAAACTAGCAAGGGAGCAAACACTCCAATGAGTTCAACAATCAAGATCGACATGGATGAAAACGGTAAATGTATCGATCAAAAGATTTATAAAAGTATGATAGGATCATTGTTGTATTTAACTGCTTCTAGGACAGATATCCTTTTCAGTATTTGTATGTGTTCTAGATTTCAAGCATGTCCTAAAGAATCACATTTATTGGCTGTAAAAAGAATTTTTAAATATTTGATAAATACCACTAATCTTGGACTTTGGTATCCAAAGGGGTCAACTTTTGATCTAATCGGCTACTCGGATGCGGATTTTTCCTGATACAAAGTAGATAGAAAAAGTACTAGTGGAACATGTCAATTCCTTGGAAACATGTTGGTTTCATTGTATTCAAGAAAACAAACTAATGTTGCTCTATCTACGGCGGAAGCCGAATATATAGCCGTCGGGAGCTGTTGTGCCTAACTACTTTGGATGAAACAACAATTAAAAGACTATGGTATTGATTATTATAATATTACAATTAGATGTGATAATACAAGTGCAATTTTTTTGACTAAAAATCCTGTATTATATTCTAGAACCAAACATATAGATGTAAGACATCATTTTATTCGTGAACATGTTGAAAATCATGATGTTTGTTTGGAATATGTGAAAATCGAGGATCAAATTGCAGATATTTTCACCAAACCTTTAGCAAAAGATTTTTTTTACAAAATTAGAAATGATATGGGGATGATTGAGTTGAATTAAGGATAATTAGATGAGAAAAATGGACTTAGAAAAGTCTAAGTCGATAGGCCAAGTCGACTTCGGAGCCCCCAAGTCGACTCCAGTGAAGTCGACTCCGTGACAAAGCGAAGTCGACTCCGCTGGGGCGAAGTCGACTTCGCCTAGGGCAAGTCGACTCCAGCGCGCGACCGTCGGACTTCCTCTTCTTCTTTTTATTTCTTCTTTTCTCTTCTTCTTCCCATTTCTTCTCCTCCCGCGACAGACTCTCTCCCTCTCTTCTCCTCTATCTCTCCGACATCCCTTTTTCTCTCCGGCGATTCCTTCCTCTCTCTCTCTCTCTCCATTTCTCTTTCGGCCTTCTTTCCTATCTTCTCCTCTCCGGTGAATCTTGATCTCCAGCATTTCTCTTCACGCTCTCTCTGTCTCTCTCTCCCACTTGGTCTTCATCTCTCTTTCCTTCCTTCTCTCCCTCTCTTCTGGTTCCTCTCATCTCTTCTCTCTCCCATTTCCCTCTCACTGCCTCTCTCCATTGCTCTCTCTCCCTCGTTCTCTCTATCTCCCACAATCTCCTTCACTCCATCTCAAACCCACTATTTTTCTCACTTATTTCTAGCTTCTCATCCTATTCCATCTCTCTCAAGCTCCGTTTGAAAAATCCCAGTTCAAAAATCAAAACCAATGGCACCCAAACCTAGACTACCCAAATTGGCAGTATCCAAGCCATCACAAAGGCCTGTCCCTGTTGGAAACAATAGCTAAATCAAATTGACCAAAGCATAAGTTTTGATGATTAACAAATACAAATTTGAGTATGATATGATTACTAATAAATTTAATGAATGTTTTTAAGGAATGAAAAATCAGCCCAAGTCGATCCCTAAGTCGACTCCAACTTCGACTTAGGCGAAGTCGATCTCGAAGTCGACTCCACAAGCGACTTCAACAGGTGCTTTTTGGACAGCGTTGATTTTGGGAAACAAAACAACCGAAGTCGCAAATTAAGTCGACTCTAGTATCGACTTGAAGAAGCATTTTTCTCCAGTGTTGATTTTGGGGGACAAAACAACCGAAGTCGCAGATGAAGTCGACTCCACATGCGACTTAGGTAAAGTCGCAGGCAAAGTCGACTCTAGTCATCAACTTCAACATTATAAGGCAGATTCTCAAGCTCAAGATGAAGTGCAAGTTCATTTCAAGATGAAGACAACTCAAGTTTTTCAAACCTGAGTATATGAAGAATAATACAAACTTAAAGCAAGCAAGGTACATGAATTCATTCCAAATCAAAGCTGATTCGTCCATACAAGTTTCAAGTTCTTCAAGTTCACAAAACTTGAAGCTAATCCAGCACAAATAAAGCTTCTTGTATTGAAGGACAAGAAAAGGAAAGAAGTTAAGCAAGCAAGAGATATATCAAACTGACTTGGCACAAGGAAAAAGCCAAGTCACAGATCAAGTCGACTCCAAGATCGACTTGAGGTCAAGTCGCACCCCAAGTCGACTCCAAGATCGACTTGAGGCCAAGTCTCAAACCAAGTCGACCCTGAAGACAGACTTGGAAGCTGAAGAACAGCCGAAGTCGCACACGAAGTCGACTCCAGCATGCGACTTGGGCGAAGTCACAGACGAAGTCGACTCCACCTGCGACTTAGAAACATAACGTTCGAATTTTTGAACGTTGGACATTTATTACGCGCCAACCAACTTTATAACGTTCAAAATCTTCCCTCCTCTATATATAGACACTCAAGCAAACGTGGCTACATATAAGATAGAGGCTAAAAAGAGGAAAGAAGTGCTACTAAGAGCTTTTATTCACTTTTCTCTACAATTGAGTGATCTATACACTTTAAAAGGAAGAACTGTTGGGTCCCGAATAGATGGCAAAACCCAAGAGGGGAGGGGTGAATTGGGTTCTTAAAAATTTATAACTCAAACAGAGACTTTACCCCGGATTAAGCTAGTCCCCTTAATGAAGAAACAAAATGGAAAGCAAATCAATATAGAGAGCAGAAATAAAAATAGACACACAGAATTTTATAGTGGTTCGGGCAACCTCCCTACTCCACTCTTCCAAGCACACACACCTTGTGACTTGGGTTCCACTATTGCATTCCACGAATACAATTAGAGCCTCTTGCTCTCTTCTAGATTCTAGCTCTAGGGGGCATCAACAACTAGCACAAGTAGGTGATGAGTCACACTCCAATCACACACTACTTTGCTATCACTTGATCTTAGCTACCCAAGCTAAATCAAGTTCAATACAAACACATAATCAATGAAAGAAATCTACACTTTACAGATGTGTAGAAGCAGTTCGGCGCAGAGAAGAACTTGTGGTAGGGTTTGAAGAATCTGAAGTGAAGCTCTTGCAGTTTTGAAGTGTAGTTCTTCCTCTCTTGATTGGCTTGATCACTTTAATGCTCTTGTAGATAGGAGTTATGCTCACTTAATGTTTTCCAACTTCTTCCCTCGTTCACCATGAATGTTATTTATAATTTTGGAGGGAATCCAAACGTTAGTGAGTAGGTGGCGCGCATTTAATGCGCCAACGTTCAAAAATTATCCGACCGTTGCGACCCAAGTCGCAGTCGGAGTCGACTTCGGATGCGACTTCACCCAAGTCGCAGATGGAGTCGACTTCGGGTGCGACTTCGCTTCTTCGTCGCAGCTTCAAGTTCCAGTCAGGGTCGACATGGGTTCTCGACTTGACCCAAGTCGCAGGTGAAGTCGACTTCGGGTTCGACTTCACCTCGACAGTTGTCTTCTCGAACATGGAACTTGGAATCTTTTGTTTTGCTTAGGCTTCTTCATTCCTTTAATTCCTTTTGCATCTTTAATGATCTTGAACTTGCTTGATTTCAGTAACCTTGGATATCTTCATGATTTGAATGGTTGAGTTTTGCTTTCATTAGCTCCATGATTTGCAAGCTTTGAATCTTGGACTTGATAATCTTGATTTTGATAAAGAGCTTGTATTTGGTCTTTGAAAGATCTTTGAGTTGATCTTGAAGATAAGCTTGAAACTGCATCTTTGAATTTTGAATACCTCAAGTCGAACTTGGGGTCGACTTGGTTCGCGACTTTACCGAAGTCGCAACTGGAGTCGACTTCACTTTGCGACTTCGATATTCTGCTGTTCCGAATTCAACTCTGGAAGGATTTGCTCGACTGAAGTCGATGGTGAGGTCGACTTCGTTTGCGACTTGGCTACCCAAGTCGCAGGTGGAGTCGACTTGGCCTGCGACTTCACCTTCCCTTCTTCTGTTTTCAATTCTGGGCAGTTTTGCACGTTTTGAAGTCGATCTTGGAGTCGACCTGGGATTTGACTTGGCTTCTATACTTGATTTTCTTCAAATGATTATTCCTTAAACATTTCCACAAACTTGTTAGTAGCCAAGACTTACTCAAATTGATTTGTTAATCATCAAAACATAGATTGAGCTAGTTTTCCACATATTTCCAACAAGAACAAGCTTCAAAGTTGCAGTTTGCTTCAACGTAATACAATTGGTTGCTTCTACAGATTCTTCCTCAAGCTGAAACTTGCTACACAACTCAGTAAAGTGTAGATTTTCTTTACTTTCACGGAATACATAGTGGAAGCCAAGTCACAAGGGTGTGTGAGCTTGGAAGAGTGGAGTAGGGAAAGGTTGCCCGAACCACTATAAATCTTGTCTATTACTTTTCATTTTCACTTTCATTATCTTATTGCTCTCTATCTGTTACATTCAAGGGGATTAAAACTTTAAATGGGTTAAGTTTTAAATTTACCAAAGAATTTTTAAGAACCCAATTCACCCCTCCCCTCTTGGGTTTTGCCATTAACTCGGGACCAACAGTCCCGAGACCTTCCGATTCCCACACAGAAGAGGAAATTCCCAGGAGGCAACAGACTCCTGCAAAACGTGCCAGGGACGAGCCGTCGACTTCCACAGGTTGACGGGTTCGATTTCAAACTGCAACTCCATCTACCACTGCTGCCTGGGGGCAGAACTCAGACGTCTGAAAGTACGGATACAAGGGCTAGACAAAAGGGAACCCTAGCTGCCAAAGCCCAAGTCTTGAAGATGCCAACAACATATTTCAAGACTGAACTCCAGCATAGTCGTTTCTACAATTCGTTCTATGAACGAAAGATATTCATTCTAAAAATTATAGATTTCAAGTTTTTGAACCACTATGAGTTTGAGATTGAGGAGCTTTTAGACTTCCAAGGATGGACCAGATTATTGAAAGAAGATGATAGAGTTTACCCTGATTTG